>OX411780.1:16799227-18193573 GCA_948252455.1 Acleris cristana
TTTTTATTACGACTAAATAATTAGGAGTAATTTTCTTTAAGTAATTTGCGAAATGTTGCTATGAAGTATTTTCCTCTGTCATAGCAAAGTAGAAGAAGAATGTTTATTTAAATTAGTGTCCGACCGAAGTTTCGGTTTCGGTTTCGGTTTCGGCCAATTTCGGCCAAAAAAGTGATTTCGGCCGCAGTTTCGGTTTCGGCCAGAATCCGGCCGAAACCTTCGGCCGGGCCGAAATTGCTTCGCGGCCTCTCGCGGCTCTCGCATCGGGAGCGCTCGGCTTAATTCGGGCGCGCTCGGCCGGGTAGGTATAGCTAATGCATCGGCGGCCGTCCTAGCCGGGACCACCGACAGTATTCATATTCATCCCGTCTGTGATGTTTGTTTGTGAACCACGTGGCGCGCGAGAAAATATGGTCATTTCATTAAAAATAAACGTTTTTTATTTTGTTTAACTAAAACAGTAGCTGTTCTCATATAAGAAATCCTTGCAATAACCTTTTCCTTACGATTTTTACAGTAATTTTGAATAATTTCATAAGTCTTCAAAAATTTCGGTTTCGGTTTCGGTTTCGGCCGAAATCAGAAAAAAACCGAATATTCGGTTTCGGTTTCGGTTTCGGCTAAAAATCGTGTTTCGGTCGGACACTAATTTAAATCCTTATACTTATCTATATAAACGGGCAATATATTTTATATTTGTCTTCTATCCCGTGTGGTTGCCGGGTTAGAATGCAACCAGTAACTAATACACTGGTAAACATCTTAGCAAAATTGTGCAAAATGTGGTTACAGAATTATCATGTTTTTTTTAAAGTTGGTAATTCTGTAGCTCTGCCTACCCCACTCTGGGAATGATGGCGTGAAAATATGTTATGTATGTATGTATGTTGTAATCACGTTCTCAATAGCAGCAGCTCTGCAGTATTGGGGTTTACGGGGGCGAAAAATCGGGTCTATTTCGTTAGGCCAAAATATTTTTGGTCATATGTTTCATTTCCCAAATTTTTATTTGCCAACCCGCCTTGTTGTCTGTAACTGTATAATTTTCAGAATTTTATAAAAACTAAGCTAACCTAACCTATAGGGTTCTACACGATGGTACTGAAATAAATTCTAAAAAAATGATATAACATTGGTTTGGCAAATGAAAAATTTGGGAAAAATGTATAAAATAATATTTTGGCCAAACAGTCTGTCAAGTTGTCATCTTCGGGAAACTTCTTTTTAAATCCGAGTAGCGCTCGGTCTTCCAGGTACTTCTTACTAGTAGGTCCTTACCTATGAAATTGGCGTTTTATATGGAGAATTTTATGAAAACGGTGGTTTTCATACAAAATGCGGATTATTTAGTAACGTCAAATGCAAACCAAACAAAATTCTGTCAGGAATACCTATTGGACACTTCTAAGCTTTATTATACATATCGCAATTACTTAAAAATAATAAATAGCTTCATAAAACTCTGCGTAATTGAAACACTTGAACTCACAGCACATGAAAAAAGTTGACTTCACACTTTAATTTTAAACACTAAGTAAGAAATTGAACCATATTATTTGTAGGTGTCTAAAACCTTTGTAACATACCTACTGTATTAATGAAATTTAACAATAATTTGGGTTTTAAAATTGAAATGAATAAATTCCGTACGAAATAAAACACGTAAAAATAATGCCAATTTCATAGGTAAGGACCCAATATTATAATAAAATTAAAAGCAAGTGTATGCCTATATACACACATACACACACACGTTACAACTTATTACACCCTTTTTTGTCGCGGGTTAAAAGGAACCGTATTATCACCAACATATTATTCAATTGTTATTTTATAGTTAACGATGTCGTAAAAAAACATATCCAATTCATTGCAAATTTCCACGATTTTTAGCGACAATAAATCATAGCTGCCACGATAACGTCACAAATGACACAGTCGCTGTTCTTTGTAAAAATTGCTACAGTAGAAAATCATTTTTGTTGGAAAAAATATATTTTTGCTCCAAGTCGCGTTAGGGCGTTTTTGTTTTTACACTGTCTTGGTGTAATTGGTTACCCAGGGGCTCTATTCCATGGGGTAAAACTATATAATGACGTGTTATCGTACTGTCAACATTATGATAGCGCTTATTTACTTGACAGTAATTGCGGCCGATTTAAAAACAATACCATTACACGTCAATAGGCAATATGGTTTAAACCTGTAGAATAGAGGCGCAGTACAGTCGACTATAAAGAGATGTAGTATCAAGTAGTTTTTTGTTTACTCTCGGGTATTGTCCGATTTTCAAGAATAAAATACCTACTCGTATTAAGTACGTCTCCGAGGTAGCTCTGTACCAAATTTCACTCCGCTTTAATGAAACGTTATAAATACCAAAAAGACGGAACATGGTAACACACTTTCCCATTTGTTAAATTATTAAGAATATTAAATGTTGCAATACAAACAAAATAAATTACCCTATAGTTAAGTATACCTACTTTTTCTTCATTTCCCATTCTACATACGTGATTACAGCACTTTTAAAGTTATCAAGATTATAACTATTATATATACATTTTTTTTAGATCCATCTTAAAAAAATAATATTAAAAATAACCCACGACTAATTAACCGCTAACTTAAGCCATTAAAAACGTAAGCTGATAATCTTTTCTTCAATAACGAAACAAGATCTTATAATATCTACGTAATAAGAGAGAAAGATGCCAATTAAGGTATATTTTAGCGTATTTACGACGTATATTTGGACGATCCAAAGAGCCTAAAGAAAGCTAAACAAATCATCGGCCATTGATATTAAGATGAGAATTAATTGGGCTTCTGGATAGTAGATTAGTGACCCGCCCCGGGGCCGGCATTTGTCAATGTAATCATTTTCATGCGGACTCGGAACGATCACAGCAGGTTTAATAAATTGTTCTATTTGATGAAAGAACAAGGTGTCACTGTTTCTTTGCGCTAACACATTAGGTTAAAAATCTAGACGCTAAAATTAGTCGAAAATGTACACTAAAAAAAATGGGAGCCAACAAAGAGAGATTTTCTCTTAGTTGACAAAAAATTAATACAATAGTTAAGATATTAGTTATATCAACCAAAGCTGATAGTAACAATAGCAATTTCTTTAGTGATTAAACTAGCATCTTATTTGATGCATCTAAGGTTTTATTTGATGTATCTAACGACTTGTTAGGCTCGTATGGAAATAGGGTACAACGTAACAATCGAATCTTTATCTTTTTACATGTTTTTATATACGACGGAGCTCCCGTTCAAGATATTTTCTAACCCTCCCTCAATAACTTTACTTCAGCGCGGTATTAACCTGGTTTTTCTCACATAACCTCCTTTTATACTTCACATTAAATTAATAGAGCAGTAAGAGAGGGTCAGGAGCATTAATAGCATAATGGTAGATATTGCGTGACGTACCGCTCCCAGACGGTTAGTAAAAAAACCGGTCAAGTGCGAGTCGGACTTGCCCACCGAGGGTTCCGTACCCGCACAGTAATTATTATATTCCAATTTGAATTTGATTTTGAATGAAATCATCGCGGGCCCAACTCATGCTTGACCAATTTTAGTACCTATTTGTTATTTTTCTTCAGGGTTTGTAGGTACTATAATCATACCAAATTTGACGCTTGTATGTTTTACCATTTTTACGATACAATGAAAATAATAATACAATTATGTTCAATAAAAAACGTCCCAAACGGATTTGGAGACATCGTCTCTTAAAGAAAGGAACGCCATTATATTGGAAGTTTTCATAAATTTTGTAGTTATAATCAGACCTAGGAATATACGGGGCAAAATTAAATGACACCTAGCGATCGACTATATCGATTAACTCAAATATCGATGCTTTTCCCATATACAAGTGATCGCCCCCAGCATTGTTTGTAAGTGTGTATTTTTTTTATTTTGTTTTGCCCCTACTACTTCCACAGAAATTAAAAAGTCTTTTAGCCACCTGAATGAATTGATCAGTCGAGACCGAGAAGTTTAACGCCCGAAAATTTGGAACGAATTCTGACCGTTTATTTTAACAATAGTAAATGAGACAGTAATTTTATTGGGGTCAGTAATACACAATGAGGAAAAAAATATGATGATGATGAGTGAAGGTTCAAAAATCCTTTTAAAAAAAGAATAACCGGAATTCTGTTGCTAGTTTCATTTGCATACTTTCGACAAAAAAATATTTTTACAAACAAAACTTGGAGCGATCACTAATATACGGGAAAAGCATCGATAATCGAGTTTATGCGATGACAGCTAGGGATCGCCTAGCTGTCATTTATTTTTTTCCCATATATTCCGAGGGCTGGTTATAATCAATAGAGTTTACTTGTCAACTGCTTACTGACTACAACTTAGTTTTCAGAATTTTGAAATTAAGTGTTTTCTTACGTATCGTTTTTATTTCGAAACATATGTCATAATCAGGTCTAAGATTAAAGACTTTATACAGCTAAAACACCACACTAATACAATGCTTCAAAATGGCCCAAGACCCAAGAGTGTTCAGTTTTAGATCATTAAGTAGGAGTTTTACCCTTTATAGGTAATTTTTTAAACCTGGTACTAAAATTGACCACTTACAACTGATACTTTTTGTATTTTTTATTAAATTAATTTTATGCGAATGGGAGAAACCTAATGAAGCTAGAATTCAGTTCTATTTTTAGTTTTGCCCTATGAAGGGTTAATTACTTTACCTAGATCCATTATCATAATCCTCCATTCACAAATTAAAAAGAAAGAGTATTTTAGTCCCTAGAGAGTAAAGTGTCGAGGGATTAAATACATCACTTTAGTCCGCCTATACAAGGCTATTATGAGTCATTTAAGAGCCTCAGAAGTGAAAAAATATACTAACCGGACATATTTTAATCAAATCTCATAATTACATAAATTCCCACCAGCAAGACCGGATTCGCTTTGGAAAGCAAAGCAAACAATTAGGTTGACTCATTTATCACTAACGAATGAACTTAAGTTCGCGCAAACTTTTCCAATCTTGGAATAGATGTCTCAGTGCTTTAAGCGAACCTATTAGTTACTTTTATGTCAAAGCAAAGTGGTTAATTGCATTTATGAAGCTAAATATAGGGCCAATGGGAAATGATAAACTGAGTTTTCCTGGATATAAATCCACTGGCGCTAACGGTCTAAACAGAAGCGTGCTGAACTTACTTGGGACCAACGCTTTGAACTAAAGTGGCAGTGAGTGAAGTACGTTACACGTAGAACAGATAAGATAGCCAATTGGGTCAAAGAGTTCTTTAATAGCAACTGCGCAATGGAAGTCTTTCGGCTGGTATGAAGGAAGAATGGTCGCAAATTTCGTAGAATTCGTTTCCTGACCCTTGTTGCTTTGTTTTAAGTTAAGTCCCTTTAGTTGAGGCTGTTATATATCAGTCAGTGAGAACAAGTTTTTAGCGGCGCAGTGTTTGGACCAATAAAAAAAAACGTACAATGAGTAAAACCAGAATATTAACAGTACCTACTTGGCTATTGCTTTCACACTCTCGGCATAGCAAATATACTCCTACTGACAGCACCCGCAGACTGCTGCAAAGAGTGAGACAGCGATACACAGCCGAGTATATTAATACTCTTGTTTTTACTGTACAAATGTGTGATTTATATTTAGTACTTACATAAACACATACATACATAAACTCACGCCTTCGTTCCCAGAGTACGCAGAGCTATAGAATTACCTACAACTCTAAAAACTTGTTGATAATTCTGTTACCACATTTTGCACAGGCTAAGATGTTTACCAGCGTATTAGTGATAGGTTGCAAGCCCATCGTCTAACAGTACTACGAGCCTTTATTCCCTTAGTCGCCTCTTACGACATCCACGGGAATAGATGGAGTGGCACTATTCTAACCACACGGGTTTAGTAAATATTATGTTTGTTTTTTCCAACACCACATATTACAATAAACATGAGGCAGATTAACAGCTACGTCCTTGAATACATCGTTATCAGAAACTTTTTAAGTTATGTACAAACAAGACCATAAAGTCTAAGTGGATTTGTAGCAGCCAACCGTCCGTAACTTTTAAGTTGTGCCGAACTGTGACTTTTTTCGCCGGTCGCCATCTTTAACGCTGCAAACGCCTCGCTAACTTTAACTTGCGGCCTCAACAAATCCGTTTAAATAAGCCAGTCCGATATGACATATCTCTTTGTCACGATAAAAAATAATGGAAATTCCATTGTCCCGGAAATATATGGCCTATAAAATTTAATTAGGCGACATTAACAATGACGTACAGCCCGCTATGCTCGAACATTAGCGTAATTATATTGTGATTTCAGAATAATCACGTGATAAATGGCTTATGGCAACTTTTTACTTTTACTTCTGTTTGCCGTTTTAATAATTCAGAATTACGAAATGCTTTGCGAAGCCTTTGAAGTTTGAATTTTCGAGAGGGCGGGTTCGTTAAGTTGTGGGTTTATTTCCACTTCTGAGAAAGTGTATTTATATAAATAAAATGAGAATCTTTTAATGGTGAATGGCGGTTGGTTAGGTAACATCAACGGCTTCGACGAAATGTTTTTTCTCTTTGCAAGTTCCTGGCAGACCCGCCGTCCGGCGCTGAGCAAAGTCAAGTTTCCGGTAATTTTCTCGTTGGTTTTTTTACAGTGCCCTCTAGGGACGTTGTTCTTTTTTAAATTACCAGACGAGCACTTTTTAATTTTGATTTCTAAACAAAGCCAAAAGTTTACAAGAAACTTTAGCGGAATTAGTGCGTAGCTTGCGGGTACCATTTACGATGGGGGAAGAAAAGAAAGACGTAAGAAACAAAACCAGCTGAGAAGTACTCTGTTGTATGGAGTGACGGGACCCTGGTTTGGTTTGATAAACAACCGCCAAGCGGAAGTGTCCGCATTGTTGTGTTCCGGTGTGGGGATAAGACAACCGGTGAAATTACGAGCATAGATTCCATCTTAGTCCTCAGGGTTGGCAACGCAATTGCGGTCTTAGGATTGTAGTCTCACGAATACTGATATGGGTCACACATCCCACTTATCATTAGGTGGCCTGTGTGCTCGATTGACCCCATGACATTAAAAAAAACTTTGAGCAATAAGCACAGTTGATAACAAAAGCTAATCCCATATTTTTTTGTCAGAAACTATTGTATAACCAACCACAAGCAAAATAGAGCCCTGTTAGGTTAGTTAGTATTAATTAAATCAATGTTTTGTTATGCTATCATAATCGCACCATGCACTAATTTCAACGTATCTCTGTGACACTATCTCCGGCTTTGAATGAATTACTGATACGTTGTAAATGAACACTCATTTCAAATGCAAATATATCTAACTCTATAAATCTGTATTGTCAAAGCGCATTATTTTATAATTTATGTATAACTTGATATTTTGTTTTTCGTGAAATTAGGATACAGTTCAGAATAAACCTTTATATATTATTTATTTATTTAGGAAAAAAACAGCTTGCCAACAGCAACAAATTTACTCTCATCTTTTACTCTAATTTGCCCCCACTTACGTTGATGATTTACATATCACCATAGAAAAATTGAGCGAACTCTTTGCCCCTCATTAATCAACGCACAATCAAATTGTAGTCGAAGGATTGCAATCTTGAGATTGTCATAAATAAACAGTACCTACTTGTACATGCAAAAAAACTTTTCAATATTTTTATTCTATTCTGTTTTTTTCCTATTCTAGCTAATTTTAATAGTCGACCAAGAAACTAATATACCGCCTTTTGACTCTAGAGGTATTTGTATGACTGTTGAGGTTCAAAAGTGGTAAAGGACTTTTTTGGTCGAGTATACATGTAGTAAATGATTTTATTTTGTCCCCAGCACAATCTTCGACAACTTGGGAGTTCCGATGCACGATGTTACTGACATGACGTCGAATCAGAATGGCTGTATACACTCGGCTCTCCGGCGCGCAATGTGGACTGTACGCCCTGATGATGATCCTCCATATTCCGATACTGCAAGGAGAAGAGCAACCCATGTGCCCCACCTTAGCAGAGAATCCCATCTGTCCATGCTATAGCTTCAAAGAAGGTTAGTATTAGCATGTTTTTGGCATAGCGTATCAATACAGCTATAGACGTATTTTTAGTTAGACGAAGTAAACTAACAGATGCCTATGGCAATTTGTCGAAAAATGATTACATGTTTAATGTAATGACATTATTATTTAATACAGAGTTCCCTCAAGAAGGGTAAAATATAGCATTATAAAACGGTACTCAACCTAATAATGTATTACATCAAGTACTCATAAATAAACAGGTTCTTACTGTAGAAGTACTAAAGTGGTCTTTTTTTATTTTAAGATAGCAATCTATCGAGTAAGAAAAAAGTGAGTGTTCCATGAAAAACGAACAACCTTGCCTGTAAACGTTAGTTTACTTTATCTAACTAATCATTCAGTTTTATATAGCCAATACAATATGTAATTATATTGTTTATTTCAGGACTGTTTTTAGAGTGCCCAAGTGCTACTCCTGGGGCTGTGAAAAATGTACTATCAAAAATTAGAGGAACCATTCAGTCCCTATCAATCTACGATTTGGAGCGCTCCACGATCGAGTTACAGGCAGAGTTATTTCCACCAAGAACCAAAATAATCAATTTACAAATTTCACAATCAGGCATAAATCAAATCAACTCTAAGGCTTTCACACCGCTACGTGATTCATTAAAGTCGCTAAGCATTGTTTCCAGCAAATTGAATAAGATCCCACGCGATTCCTTAGCCGATCTGTACAGCATTGAAGCACTAGATTTACAGCTTAATGACATCGAAGACATACAAACGAACGCTTTCCAAGGGCTCAAACTTAAGAAACTTAGTTTAAAAGGAAATAAAATTGTAAATGTTTCCGATAATGCATTTCATAATTTAGAAGAACATTTGACTGAACTGGATATAACTGAAAATTTTCTGAACCATTTTCCTTTAAAAACTTTAGGGAAGTTGAACAAACTCAGCAGTTTAAGGCTAGCTTGGAATAAAATCAGTTCAATTCCAACTAACTTTAATTTGACTATACCGATTTTGGTTTCCTTAGACTTAAGTTCAAATACATTTCAGATAATAGAAAACAATTGGTTTCAAAGTATGCCTAAAATTAAGATATTAACTTTTTTTAGTAATAATATTCGAACAATTGAAGAAAGTGCATTTTTTTCATTAGTGCAATTAGAAACACTTGATTTGAGCCGAAATAAAATAACAAAACTGGATAAAAAAACATTTCAAAATAATCTTAACATACGCACAATCGATTTAAGCCATAATCATCTTCATTATATTAGAGGAGTATTTTCAAACTTGCCTCAACTATCAGAGATATTCTTGTCAGAGAATAATATACTCGAGGTACCCAACGATGCATTTAGCAATGCTGTAGGTTTAACAGTTCTTAATTTAGAGCATAATGCCGTTCAGAGACTAGACGATGATTGTTTTGCATCTCTCAAAAATTTGACGCAATTACATATGGGAACAAATTATTTAAGTAAACTTCCTCTTAACATTTTTAAATTCAATAGCAAATTGGTTACTTTAAGCTTAGATAATAATAAAATAACTGATCTAGATGAATTACTGTTTAATAAATTAGTTACTTTAAGAGAAATCAGGCTACAGAATAATAAATTAGCGCATATTAAGCGAAATGTATTTAGTCCTCTTCCAGGTCTTTTAGAATTGCATCTGCAAAATAATGTGATTCAGAATATAGATTCGCAAGCATTCATTACTCTAAAAAACCTGCAACACATTAATTTGCAAGGCAATCGGTTGACAACTATCGGAGATGTATTTCCGAATAGAAATTCGTCATTAGTGTCCATACAACTCAGCTCAAACTATTTGTCATTGCTAAAAAACAGCTCCTTGACAGGTCAAGTGAGCGTGCAAATAATGTGGCTAAGCCAAAATAATATAAAGATTTTAACGGCTAACCTATTTAGTGACTTGTTGAATATCCAGAGGTTGTATCTAAAAAACAACAGCATTGTACATATAGAGAACAAAACTTTTGTTCAATTAAAAAGGTTAAAATATCTAGATCTAAGTTATAACAATCTAATTAAGCTTAATAATGAGACATTTTACAAAATTGTAACGTTGGAAGAACTTTATTTGCAATGCAATAACATAAATCAGGTCGCAAAAGATACCTTCAAAGTTTTAACCAAATTAAGAGTTCTTGATTTATCCCAAAATGAAATAATCGTGTTAGATTTCGACATTTCGTCGCTTCCAATCAAACAACTCCGACTTCATAAAAACTCAATATCAATAATCGAAGCCGACTCTCTCAAAACTTTACCTAACTTAAGTGAGTTAGAAATGAACAGTAATCTGCTAACTTGGGAGGATATCATTCAAGTTCAGATACCTGGCCTTAAGTCTCTGGTGTTATCCCGAAATAACTTCTCGCTATTAGAAAACAAAACTTTTTCTCATTTACCCTCGTTACAGACGCTGTCATTGGAGCAATCAAACATATCCCATTTACCTCCGGCTACTTTCATCAAGAATCAAAACCTTTTACGCATCAACTTGGCTTTTAACAGCCTGAAAGACTTGCATAAGGATGTGTTCGCGTACACGACCATTTTACAAGAGTTAAATTTAAGAGGCAACAGTTTTACTGACTTTCCTCACGTGGCGCTTTTTAACGTCACATCCTTGGAACACTTAGACCTTTGTCAGAACCAGTTGAAAAGTGTTGACTTTTACAAATTCATCGGCTTACAAAACTTAAGAACTCTTAGTTTATGCGAAAACAAAATATCAGTCTTAAATGGATTCAGTTCTCCTTCACTTAAAAATCTTTTAACCGTTGATTTAAGTAAAAATATGCTGTCAGTTCTTCCTTCGGTTTTTTTTCAACATTCATTAGGATTAAAGGTAATAGATTTGTCTCATAATCTTTTCAAACATGTACCTAGTAATGGTTTGCCAGAAGCCGTACTTCCATCCCTGATGATGCTAAATATGTCGTCCAATCCCCTAGTGCAATTGTTGCAAACATATCCTTCTCGACAGTTTCCAGTTTTAGAAGAATTAGTTATAAAGAATACTAACTTGACGATTATTACCAGCAAGGATTTTGAAAACTTTCCAGCGCTCAAAAGGTTAATACTTGTGGGAAATGCTGTAGAACGACTATCTCCAGGTGCTTTTTCGAAACTACACAACTTGAATACATTAGATTTGAGTCAAAACCAGTTAGACAACATCCCAAGAGAGAGACTTCAAGGATTGTATTCAGCTAGATTATTGAATCTATCTCGAAACATAATCAGGGAACTTGAAGAATTTACAGTGGACCTGCAGAGTTTACAAAGGTTGGATTTATCATTGAATCACATAAATCATATTAATAAAGATATATTCAAAGGATTGCCGAGTCTCACAGAACTCTACTTGAACGGAAATTGGCTGGCAGCAATATCACCGGACGCTTTTCGAAACTTGAATAAAATAACGCATATCGACTTGAGTCGCAACTATTTTGAAGTCATAAAGATGAACATGCTTTTAGTTTTGGAAACACAAGTTAAAACCATATTGTTTGATGGTAAGTTAAACAAAATATGTCATGATTATGTAAAATAAATTGTAATTTAATATTGTGTCTAACCAAGGCTTTTTTTTCTCAGATAATCCATTAACATGTAATTGTGAATCTCAAGACGTGTGGAGATGGATGCAGGACCACTACAAAATTATATTAGAAGGCAGCGCTAATCTGCGTTGCGAACATCCCGAAGACCTTCGAGGAAGTAGTTTCATAGAACTACCGTCTCAGAAACTTTGCGATATGCCTATTGTGATTCGAGTTGCTATACAAGATATCCAAACTTATTCCGCCATCGTCACGTGGCACAGCCGCTACCAAAATGGCTTAAACGGTTACAGGATAGCTTATTTTGGAGAGCAAAATCCGAGCATTGTAAGTATGATTGCTACTCTTCTTAACTTTAGAGCACAAATAAAATGCCACAGAAAATAAATTAAACACGTTACCTTCCCGGATAACGTGTATAAAATACGTACGGCAACCTTTACAACAAACATTTGAATACAAAGGCTGTGCATTACTTCAATGGTCCATAAAAAATATTTATGGTGTTACTGTGAATCCGTTTAAATCTTCGTTTTCAGCGACGGCTCATGTGCACAGATTTTTCACCGCCTAAAGCTGAGACTTGAAAATTTTAGAGATTTGTGTGTTTTGTTGCAGATCCGAGGGAAGATTGCAAACGCTACAACTAGATCCGTAAGGCTGAATCACCTCGCTCCAGGTGGTCATTATACAATCTGTGTCATTGCTTTTGGAAATTTTGGCATTTCGACGCTGTCTGACGCTTCTGTACCCGACGCAAGAATAGCTCCCATTCCAGAAAACTCTAACGCTTATCTATACGGTGATGAACAAATATTTAATAACATGCGACCATACATGAACAATTCTCAAATAAGCAAGTGCACTACTATAAATACTATCGAACTTTATGGCACGGCTATAGATAGTCCCTTTTCTAACACTTACATGGGTATCACTGACATATTGAAGAGAAGACTAAGTTTAGTAGTGGGCTGCTGCATGGGATTCATTGTGTTTATTGTATTGCTTTCGGCTTTAGGTTATATTAAAACAAAAAAACGTCCAGTAATCGCCAAAGTAGAAGTGCAACAGGCCCCTCAATATATATCGTACGATGATTTCTCCGCGCCCAACGCTGAGGTCCAAACTACAGACATGGATGTAAACACAATAATTACAGATAAAACTAAAAACGCAGTGCACACATGAGAGTAAAAAAACGTCACGTACGTATGTTTCCTTTGACGAATTGAAAGGATTTTTCATTTCGATTCCCTTTTGAATAGGACCAAGCATTTCCACTCACGATAGGTAGAACCTTTTATACCCTCATCGTTTTGGGAACTTTTCTGGGAAGTTTGACAGACACGAATGAATTATTACGATTCCAAGCTATCAATAACGAAAAGTGCGATAATCGAAAAAGTTTATATTAAGGTTATTACACTCTGCAACTTGTCGCGAATTAACCCAACGAAGCAAGGTTTTGTTAAATGCCACTTGATGCGTGTAAACATAAGATTGATTCATTGCCTTATCTAGTAAACAAATTTATAACCTAAAATTGTAATTTTCGTGCTAAGACAGCTATTTTCTCTCAGAATACTAACTGCAGACAAATGATATGCATGAGAATTCCCGCATTGGTGGTTTCGTTAGGAGCTGCTTCATTTAAAAGATAATAGTTGAGCAATGAAAAATTTTAGGTTAGAAGTTTGTTAACGTGATTAGACAAGTAAAAATAACCAGATTACTGCTGAAAAAAGAATATTTTTTATCATATTATCATGTAAAGCAACATCTGTAGGTAGTGATAAAAACAAAGCTCTGTGTTTTTCCTAATCATCGAATTTATTTCTCACAGTGACAGCCTTTTATCCCTACAAACGAAAAATATTTGGAAGGATCAAGAAAGTTAAAGGAGTTTACTTAGTATTTCCACGTTTATTGAAAATATGTTGAATTGTGTAAATTATTATTGATAATATTTGACAAGTGGTTTTGATCATTGAATCTGATATTTAATGTTTATTTCTTTGACGTTTGACGTTGTTAGTTATTTTTATTATGACACCAAAATGAACGTGTAATTGTGATTATTTATAGGTAAAGTAGATTTATAGGATATTAAATGTAAGTTTAATTATTGTGTATAATCATTGATAGTTTATACCCAATTTGGTAGGTGTTACCGTATTATTAAATAATACACTGTAAAAATTAATGTTAATGCGTGCCACCAAGAACGAATATTTACCTAGCGAGATGCAAAATTAGTAACGAAATACTAACAACTGAATTAATTAGTGCATGTCTGTATATAAACGAATATCAGGTGCATTGTATGCATTGTGCCAAGTAACCTTTTATTATACGTTTTAAATTCATCACCAACTGTTTATAACTTGTACAAAGACTGTAGAGTTGATAAAATAAAACTTTTAAAATATCTTGTTTTTATCACTAACCCTAATCCCAATTTTTGTTTTAATAGCAATAATGGCCAATGACTTGTTCTGACAACAGCAAACAGTTATTTCACGCAATCACGCCTATTGGGCCTTACAGACTAACAAATAAACAATACAAAACTATTTAAGTACTTATTTTAAACACTCTTCGGGTGTCAGCTAACCAGAGCGGCCACGGAGTTGCAAAAATTTGACACTTCTCGGCCAGAATTCTTTCCTTTTATACAGATTGGGAAAATAGGTATATTAAATTAAAGCACACAGTTATAACAAGTAGACCTAGAGTAGACTTGATTGGTGTCTGAGATACAGGCAGCTAAAGTGTTTATATCTAATAAAAATCACAGCACCAAAATTAAATAACGTTAAATAGAACATTTATTAATAGGTACTAGCTGTTTTTTGAGATATTTTTTTGTATTTTGTTATAACGGCGTAATAGACCTCTTTTCATGACTTCTTAACTTACAAAGTCTTCACATTTTTACTTTCAACGCAACGTCTCGTAGCTTGCAATTTATATTTTATCTAAAACAGTTTCCGTAAAAGCATTTTAATATTAAATTCACTTACCCTTAGTTGCAGCGAAACTCTAAACTGAATTAAATAAGTACACAAAAGGTCGCGCTCCTTTCAAGGGACACCGATCATCCAAGAACTCTTCCCGGAGGGTAAAACATGCCGTTACCTACTTAAACTCCTAACTTCTGTAATTCTTCCTTTATTCCCCCATTCCCTTTATTTATCTTCGAACCATAGTATTTGGATACCGAGTGAAGTTACGAAGTTGCCTAAGTAAATTTAAAGGTCATTACAAATTTACAGTTTATTTCAAGTCATTACGTGAAAATCAATATTTCCGCGTTTATTTTACAATCCTTGAAAACACTGGGTGAAGCGCTGAAAGTCTTCTCTTTGAACCAAGACGTCGACCCTGCTTAATGGATTAAATGAATTATTCAGACAAGGACCCTGCGTTCTTCGCGACGTTTCATTCACGGCTTTCTTTTTCATTTAAAAAACACAATGTTGTTTAAAACACATTTATTAAAGTTTAACCCGTGACGTACAATCCATTTAGCTACTTAATTGATACTAACCTAGTAATCCTATACTGGGTAAGTTGAGAGGGGTGAGTAAGGTCAGGTAACGGAACCCTTCCCGCCACGGAATAGAAAAAACAATGGGAGTGGCATGAGCTTCGCTTAGTATCACGTCACTGGTAGATCACGTGACTTTTCGTATCACGTCATCTACAAGTGACGCGATTGGTTTAAAAGCGTAACGAATAGAAACGCTGGTTAGCGTAATGCATCTTGTCTAGCCCCTCTGTTGTCGCCAATACTCAAACTATCATAAAAACAACACGCCGCCATGGAAAATGTTTTTGGTGCGGCTATCGTTTTTACACTCCAAGATATCACAATAAGGCACGCTTCTGGATTTATTTCCTATTTTAGAAATATCGAAATAAGCGATCGCAAAAGTATGGTAGGTTATGCGGAACTCCGCATAACTTTGCCACACTTTACACGCCCACTTGACACTTCTACTGTTTTTTTCTGTTCTGTGCTTCCCGCCAAGCGAAAATGACCTTAGCAGACCATTGTTAACTTTTTATGAAAGGTAAATTAGCGTTCAAGATAACGTAATTTGAAAAAAGAGTTTCGACGCAAATCGAATCCATTTTTATAAGGATCATACGACTTTTTGAGACCAATCATGGTTAGCGCTAGAAAACTCGCTAATCAGTTTATAGGGCAACAACACTAATCAATTTATTTTATTTTTTATTTATTTATTAAAGTGCCCGGTCGATAAGAAGTAAATCCTGATACATTGCACAACCATGAAGTTTCTGCATATTAATAATGTTGACAGCAGTCAAACAATGCTGTTATTACTATTCCTTCACACGCAACAAATACGTTTCGCATTGTTTTACTGCTGTCAACAATTTCAATAGTCACAAACTTTATGGATGTGCTATGTGTAGACCCCCTTATCTAACGCTCAGTTTGGGGGCACACTAAAATAGTGATGTTGCTTAACAAACATATTAAATAGAAATCCAGGCTTTAAGTCTGTAAAAAATATTAAACAGTTGATAGAAAATAAGGAAGTTCAAATTTATACACTGTAAACAAACCTGCATAGAGCATTACAAAAAACTACAGTTTTTCCAGTTACATCTGTAGAGGTCGAAAAATAATTTTCATTTTTGAAATAGATTTTTACAAACAGGCGACGAATTTTGACTTCGTATAATTTGGAAAAATCCTGTTAATTTATTATGAAACATACAATCACAAATAAATTTAAAAATATGTTTTTTAATTTCATACTAATTAAAAAAAACACTATAGCAATCACTCAACAGAGTTAAGTTAAGTAAGAATCAAATCTTTTGATATGGGTACACTACATAATTCCGAAGAGTCATAATTCCGAATTGATCAAAATTCCGAATTTTCATAATTCTGAACGCAATTTTTTGATAGAAATCTTAACTTTTTGTTATCTATTATATATCAAACCTAACCTAACCTACGTATGACAGTTAAATTATGCATATATTCTAAAATAGCTCCAAAAAAAAAAAATCGGACAAGTGAATATTCGGAAAAAAGTAATTCGGAATTTGAAGGTGTTCCCCTTTTGATATGTTAGTGAGTGAGTAAATCAACTTCATTTTTTATCGACTCCGATTATCGAAATTGCCCCATCACTTGCCCCCAAACTGAGCGTTAGATAACGGGGTTTAGCTATGTGTTAGGTTTGATTTATTATCTGCCTAGTACTGTAATAAGTTCATAGATGGTAAATATCGAGCTGGTTTGAAAAAGTCACCAGGTAACGAAAGTTGGTAAGTACTAAGTAAATATTTAAATTATTCTTATAGATAAGTACTTCGCAGTTTAAAGTAATAGTAGGAGATCCGAATAGGAGACGACTTTCACCTAGCTGTTTATTCGATAAAAAATATTTTATATCAAATTTAATTATGTATGTCGAATAGGTTTACATATTCTATAGGTTTCGATTAGATGTAATTGGTCTATTAAACAAGCAATAGTAATTTAAAAAAAAAGTTCATTTTAGTTTTTTTTTGGACTGTTCTGGACTGAACTTTTTCAGTCAACCTATTCGCCATATATTACTTACCATATTAAATTTGATATAAAATACTTTTTATCAAATAAACAGCTGGGTGAAGGTCGTCTCCTATTCGGATCTTAGACTAATGAGGAAAGCACTACGAAATTAAGAACGCGAACCTCAATTTGAACAAAGTCACAATGAGGATAATGCGGATCAGTGTTCTATAATTTTAAATATCTGTTAACCCTTCAAGCGGCAAGAAAACTATAGTTAGTTTAAATTTGAATTTTGAGTTAATATCATAAAGTATAAATTGTTTTTTGACAGCAGCCGTTATACGGTTGCTTGCCACTCGAAGGGTTAAACAAAATTTATACACCTCTAAATAGGTCTGCATGAGAAAAGGAAATACAATGCTGTCTCTGTCTCCTTGCAGAACTTATACATAAAATGCATCCCAAGTCCACTTGTATCTTATCTTTTGTTGCAAAATATGGGATATTCCAGGTTTACTTCCTGTATTTATAGTAAAAAAAAATAGGGTATAAAGTCACACCATTTGATCTAGTCCCAAACTAAGCTCTATGCTTATACTATGGGTACTAGACAACGATATAAATACTTATATAGAAAAATATATACTTAAGATAACATCCATGAATCAGGAACAAATATTCACGCTCATCACACAAATGTCTGCCTTTACCGGGATTTAAACCCAGGACCTCTAGCTTCGTAGGCAAGGTCACTACTAACTAGGCCAGCGCGTCGATTTATATCTTACACACCCACGTTGTCACAATACAAGATGGCCGCTACGCAATAACATGGATAAATGAAGAGCAAAACTAAGACATGAATAATTATCTATATTGAAATTGATTACAATTTTACATAGCAATCAATTTCAAATCCATTTCGAAGATAAGGGTTTTACAACGCGCTTTAAAAATACTAACATCTGCCCGTGACTTTGTCTGCGTTGATCATCTCAGGGGAATGTTTTTTTTTTGGGATAAAACCAAAGATAAAACACAGTATGAGCATATGGATGCGTTCAACTACATTTCTCTTTTGGACGGCAGAAAAGGTAACCTATGTGCTAATTCAAGGTTAGTGTGTACCTAGGCTATCTCCAAATCTCGGATCTGTAGACAAAGAAAACTTGAACGTTTACTGGAGTTTCATCCTTGAATCTCAGTATTTTTCAAGTTATCTAAAAGCCGTTTACCGATATCGACTTTAATGGTCTAACTTTCATGTCTACAACACATATTAAATAAAAAACCGGCCAAGTGCGAGTGGGACTCGCGCACGAAGGGTTCCGTACATTCTATACAACATTAGCAAAAAACTGCAAGTAAGTAAATCACGTTTGTTGTATAGGAGCTCGCCTTAAATATTTATTTTATTCTGTTTTTAGTATTTGTTGTTATAGCGGCAACAGAAATACATCTTCTGTGATGTGAAATTTCAACTGTCTAGCTATCACGGTTCATGAGATACAGCCTGGTGACAGACAGACAGACGGACGGCGGAGTCTTAGTAATAGGGTCCCGTTTTTACCCTTTGTGTACGGAACCCTAAAAATCAGCTGTCTTAAAGAGAGCATTTTTTCTTACTCTATCCCAATAGCCGTAAATCACATTGAAAAAAGTCGGACTCGATAGTAATATGAAGTAATATCAATGATGGGTTGTTGCATCAAACGGTCGAAATAGCTTTATTACACTGTCGTTATTTTGCATAGTAAAATGAATGTGTAAGCTTAATTAAAATTTAGCAACGCAAGCGAGTGAATATTAATAATTTAAGCGGTTATGCAAACAAAAAATGTGCGTGCTTATTTTCTGAAAGCCGTGATGGTTGTTCAGCGAAAAATTGAAAATTGCGTGCATAACTATAAAGGCCTCACATGGATTGCGCCTTCTATATGTTTAGTTTTTTTTGTATTGTATAAAATTCAGTGTAATAAGTAAGTTACTTAGACATAAAATATTGAAAAATCCTCTTTACGCAAGCCAACTTTGGATTGGATTTCTTTGTTTCACTGCTAAATGAATATCATAGGCCAGCGATTCTCAAACTGTTTAGCAATGGATGCCTTTTGAAACTCCAAATGTTTTACGGGGTCCCAAAATAAGCAGAAACTCAGTATAAAATACCTTACCTACTTTATACATAACATTGTTCTGTACCCTATTTTTCGGCGAGGCCCTTGCAGAGGCTTTTAGACCCCTAAGGCTCCTTGGAGCACAATAAAAATGATTACTCGTTTTTTGCAATAAAAGTAAAATAAATAAACGCTTAGAATTGAACATTACCGTAAACAAAGCCAAAATTTTTCTACCAAAACAAAGTGCGATTTAATCATGTAGCTAACATGTCACATCGCCTGTCACTTGTCAGTTTGTGTTATGCAAGCTGCGGGTAAAGTCGATCAACTCGTAAATCTCCGTTAACTGCAGAAGTGGTGATGTTTGGAGGGGGGGGGGAGTATTTTGTGGTGATATATTTTAAGACGGGTAATTATAAAACAAGTTTATTAGGTATAGTGTTTTGCCGCCGTGTTGCACAAAACACAATTCAAAAGGCGATAGTGAGTATTAAGTTTGCATTGTTATAGGTTCTTAAACATTTAAAGTAATTATGACAAGACTGATTAGAGTTTAAATTTGATACACTACATAACTCCTAAGAGTCATAATTCCAAAGGCAATGGTCATAAAAGACAATTTTTTCGCTTTTTAATCATACCCAACGTTAACAAGAATTAAATCATGCATTTTAATCTACAATAGCCCCAGCATACCTTTCGGAAATATGAAAATTCGGAAAAAAAAAAAGATGTTCCCGTTTAAATGATTATGCCACAAAAATAAAGTGGCAACAAACCTTAGTATTTTGTGCCAATGCAATGCCTAAGTATATGTTACAAGCTAAATAAATAACAAGGATACTTTCGAGACACCTCTTTAAAAGTTAAATAAGAATAATCTTTAGCAAAGTTATAATACTGGGTATTGATTCTCTCAAACGCAAAGGTGAGCGAATGCAGGAGTGAAGTCCAAGCGGCGAGTTTAAGTAGTCCCGTCAGAGCGAACAAAACACATATTAACGCGTGCATTCTCAATTAGGCAGCCTTATACGTTCGAGAAGCCATGCTGCCAAATTGAATACACGCGCTGAAATGTGTTTTGTTCGCTCTGACGGGACTACTTAAATTCGCCGCTTGGACTTCACTCCTGCGTTCGCTCACCTTTGCTTATGAGAGAATCACTACCCTGGGCAGTATCAAAAGTACCGCAAAAGTCTGCGCTACACTAACGATTCCAGATTCACAACTTGTTATGGGTACCTATATGTTTTTAAAACTTCCTCCAAATACATAATTTTATTACTATAGTCCATCCGCGTTAAGAATGCAGTAAATCAGTGTTGTCCGCTGGCCTAACCACGCCCCCTAACCAATCAGGTCGCTCAAAATTAGGTTTATTTTTATCCATTAAACTTAATCTTTTTAAATATTATTTAAAAAGTATATAGTATAATTTGTTTGAATTTTTACTCCGCTGCGAATACACATTTACCCTTCAGTTGCACTGATATGATGATTCACTGCATTCTTAACGCGAACGGACTATAGCTCTTAAACTATGTCGCCATGCTCCGTTCTTGAAAATGTCAAGGATATTCAACAAAGCGGTTTTCTCTGAACGCAAACTCAATCACTTTTCACAATTGTCGTCAATTCGAAATTGCGTTGAAGTTGCGAGAAACCTCAGCGGTTTACCGAAATAATTTCGCTAGTGAACATTGAAATTAAAAGGCAGCCACTTTCTATAACCATTATTGAATTTGTGTAGAAAACGTTATTGAATTTATATTAATTAAGTCATGAAGGTAAATTTTTCAACCTCTTGTTATTTTCATAGTTAAAAACGTTATATTTTCGTAACATTTTAATGCCTAGGCTTTTTAAAAGCAGACTTAGCGTTTTATTATGGGTTTTAGAAGCAAAACATTTCACAGAAAATATACAAAAGCTTTCTTCAAGGAAATAATAGCTATTCAACTATCAGAAACAGCAGCAGATGTTAATAACGGACTTTCATTTGGCTTGAAGCTTGTACCTGTTCGAGTTTGTAGCATAGAAAAAAACGTTGAAAGATTTTTAATAGTTCAGTTTTGGTTTAAGATTAAAAATAAATTCGATGTCGGTAAAGTCTTGAAAAAATAATAAACTATTTTCTCGTTACCTAAAAAAAAAATATTCCCTTTTACTTTAAGCTTCGAACAAAAAAGGGGTGTGTGGAAGAATTTTGTGTGAGGGTGTTTGAATTTGATGAATTTTGTAGTGGTAATAGCTTAGATCCTTAATTAAAACGAACACAGTTTCCGTACGATGGTCAATGCGGCCGAAGTCGCAGGCAGAATCTAGTATTCCTTGTATAAATAACATAAGCGCTAGTTACTCAAAGTTTGCCCACAATAATAAAACCGGCCCTAAATATTGGCAACAAAATATAATGAGCACCAAAATTAGTAAACGATCACCAAATTAGGTTAGGTATGTTTAGGTTAGGTTAGTTTTTGGTGATCATTTACTATCCTCGGCAGTAAAAAGTGTTTTTTTGGCGTTATATTACACTAACGGCTGATTTACATTGGTCCATCAAATGCATGCCAGTAGAAGTACATTAACGAGTTGGTTTTCGCGTTTGAGGCGAGAGCTATAGTATCGACGCAATGTACTTCTACTGGCATGCATTTGATGGCCCAATGTAAATCAGCCATTAGTCTGGTGATCCGGTAGGTAACATAAGCCCTGAATATTACAACCACATGACCATCGATAGACAATTAGCCGTTATTTGCATGAGAGAAAGAATCTTAACGTGACGACTGTCTTAAGTGGGTCTAATGGAACAGGCCTCGTTTACTTTGTCCGATCGGCAGTTGTAATACAATACGTATACTCGACGGCTCGCATTATAGGCCAAGTGCTGGCAAAGTACCTATTAAATGTGCGTACCGTCACCCTGTATACATCAAGCTATAAGCAAAATGGTATGTGTGCATTATTTTTTTAAATACATTGTTTTATATAATGTTAGATGAAAATCCAATTTCACCAAACGATGTTAACCACTTAACAGACGATTAGAGCGTTAACAGCTGTCAAAAAGTATGAACTAACAGTCGATTAACATAGATTAAATTTAACATCGTATGCTAAAATCGATACTAGTTAAGTATTATAGGTAATTGTATAATATCATGCTATTTAAAAAACGACTGACTGTTGAGTTTTTTGTTGCGTTTCTTCGTAGCAGTGGTATCTTGCAAAGCGATGGTAGATTTTTAAAGTGTAAAAGTGCCCGTGTGACATACTTACAGAATAAAAATCTTTCATCTTTTTTTAAATGAGTGTTTTTTTTTAGTAATTAGAGACATTCTGAGACAAATTTCCCTTGTTATAAAAATATTAGAACCACTCAGCTGCGAATCTGAAATATCCTAATTTTACCTTCGTGATATGTACTTTCATTTACGATATTTCAGATTCGCAATCTGAAATATCCTAAATGAAAGTACATAATATAACGAATGAAAAAGGAAAACTTTTACGACTAATAGACTTCATTGGGTCATGAGTTAGGTACAGACGAGTAAAGTGTCCGTAAAAATCATCTAAGACAGCAAATCACTTTAAATAGAAAATAAGTTCATACATGTGGTTTTTTAAAGATACATTTCTGTGTTGGAGTTGGAAGTAAAGGCAACAGTACCCTAAACTAAGCAAGCTCCAATGATCTTACCCGATTTTCTTAATAAAATAAATCGAAAACACTTGAACATCTTACAAATCGTGTAAACAGCGTACCCATACGTACGCAGACTATTAAACACGCAACGAAAAAGCACTTTCAAGAGGCTGATGTCATATAATGGCAAGTGACGTGACATGCGTCTTGAAAAGTGGCTGATGACATCACTCTTTGGCAGAAATAGGTCGATCAGTAGCGGTAAGTACAATGCTTCTTCCTGGTTCTGCATACATGATTCATGATTTACCAAATAAATGTATGTAGTTGTTTGAAATATATTAAGGTCATTTGTTTCACTAATATTTGCCAAAATCTCTTAAGTCATTATAATATTGAATAATTTGGTAACATTTCTGTTTTTTGTTTGTTAATCTCTAATCGTCTTTTTACAAGCTTTTATTTAACATGTATGTATGTATTTAAGTATGTATGTATGGGTCAAATCTTGAAAGTTAAATTTGACGCACTTCCCGGCTTCCGATAAGGCTGAAAATTTTCATATAAGTACCTTTAGTTCTGATGACAATACAATACCATCGAGCTGGTCTGATGATGGAGACTCAGGGTGGCCATAGGGACTCCTAAATTACACATGATAAACCCGTCGTGTTAGGGCTCGTTAGAATCTTGTTGACGAGTAGATGACGACGGTGCAAAAAAAGTGCAGGTAAAAGCTTTTTTATTATTGCTTGAATTTTGGTTACTTCACATAATATTTGTAGGTACTTCGAAGCCACTGATGCAAATACCCACTATAAGATTTTTAATCAACCTTATGATTATGATATCATCTGTGGACGTAGGTTTTTTTTTAAATATGAATAGGTATTCTAAAATTATTGCTGAGGTTTTTTTTAATTCTTGGTTAGCAGAAAACTTTTTTTTATTAATATAATTTACCTACCGTTAGCAAAATGTTATAAAACATTGAAACCAATTGAAACCCGATTTATTTTTTCACAACTATTTTTAATCAGACTGCCATACAGACTCTCTTCTCAACCGGGTAATAGTTATTTATAAAAAAAGTAAACTTCAGTGTTTTGTTAGCAAGTCGGTTAAGCTTTTTTATTTGAAAGTTCCTTCGCGAACCTTTGAAGCTTTCTGTAAGAACCTTTTGTTCTTTAGAAAGTTCGAGGGAGTCTTAAGGAGAAAACATTAACAAGGTTTCTTTTCAGGGTCCCGAGGTCAAGCCAACAAACCCTTTACACTTCAAAAGGTTAACTTCCGTCCGTCTGTCTGTATAGTTCATTTATTTAAGCGTACTTGGCTTATGTAGGAACCACATTATAACCAAACAATTTATTTTCATTTTTTAAGCAATTTTCTATTCCTGCACAATATCCTCTATACAGGGCATTTTTGTATGGATAAATTGAATTTCCGGGCAGAAAGTTCAAATCTATTTGTAGCTAATAAAGAACATTGGGCAGGACGAGGTTAAGAAATATGGTTATTCTTGACCCAAGCCGAACCACAGCACGAGTGACATTAAATTTTACGCCGAATGGAATGCTGTCTTGTGTAGTTAAAGCATGCCAAAATTACAGAAGTAAATTTAAAAAGTCACACGTTATCGCTTACCGCGTGTAAGGTATTATGATTCGTGTAGTTTTGCATAAATAATGTTTTATTTACTTCGATGCGATTTCAAGGAAAAATTACAACAGTACGAGTAGTGTAAATTGTACACGGGAAAATTTCCTTAAAAGTGAGGAAATCTGTAGTAAAATATAACACCGCTAGTTATGGTACGGAACCCTGCTTATGCGAGTTAAACTTGATTTATCACCAAGTCGCAAACAATCTTAGAAACTAAAAGTGTTATCAATTTTTTGGAAATCTGTTCTAACTTAGATACTTCTAATTTGACAGATTGTCTTGAAATTTTGCATACTTATGTAATGACAATTCAATAATATGGTACTATCGAGCTGTTATGATGATGGAGACAGGTGGTATTAGAAACTATCGATGGCTAATTAAGGGGGCTTAAAATGGGCAAATTGACGATTTATATGGCAACCCTCAAAGCACGCACACACGTAAACGGACGGCCATTTTGCATGCCTCACTTTATGATAAGACGAGGCTACGTCCGTATTTTTATTAGGTCCGTGTTTGGTTATTGAATTAGAGATACTGTTTATCGGCTTAGGAAGGCAGTATAGTGCTCTTCTTAATAGAAAGGACGCATGCGCAATTTAATAGTCAAAGCAAATTTAACCCCCTAAGTTAAGAAATATGGTCACTAATAAATACGCGGTTCTATGAGACATACGCCCTTTTCCATAACGAGGGCAGTATACACTTTCGATAGCGCTAACGTTTGTAGAATGCATCTTCTCTATGGCCATTGTTCTTTTATGAAAACAAATCATAAAGGTGTTAGCATGAAGTAAAAGCTAACACAATTTTAATATGTAAAACAAGCGATAATCAGTTGCTTAAACACAAACATGCGCGTTTGATCTAATTTTCAAACACACAGAAAGTTCGAAAAGCTGTTCAACTAATGGGTTGAAACTTTTAGGCCTACTCTGATAAATTATAATCTTGTTCTACTGAGCTTTAAATAGGTATTCGGAGTATTGGGTCTCAATTTTGAGGAAAATCTAACCGACAAGCCCAGCCTTGTTGATTTTTATTGTTTTGGTATTATAATGCGGAACCCTCTTCACACAAACCCAACTCCTATTACATCAGTTTTTTAATAATTACGTGAACAACAGAAGAGTTAAACCTTAAGTTAAATGTATTTTGCGCATTGTTTCCTGCGCGTGGCATGCGTTAAGCATATTTAATCCGAAAACTGTATTTGTATGCATTTTATTTATGTTTTACTCAAATAAATGACTCGATTAGTAATTGATTGAACCATAAAAATGATTAGAAATATCGCACGACTAGTGTTAGCAAAATAAGACGTAAGCTAGTCAATTTCGTGGTTGCATATTCAATGTACAAAAAAAAATCATTCCTTCATGTCGTGCCATGTTAAGGGTTAGCTAGTTTCGTTGGTGGCACTAAACTTATAAATAAATATCGGGAAACAATTAAGGAATGAAAATAACCGGTTTAAACTGGTTCCCTTAACCTTGTACAGAATTTAATTACAATACAAAAGGTTAAGTTAAAACTATGAGTCATATTTAAAAAAAGTCTTTATTCGGTATAAAAAAACGGAATTATCAAAATTTGAAATTCCGATCAATTCGTTCTTATGACTTCGAAATTATAGTGTAATTGTTTTAATTATGATCCAAGAAGCAAATGGGATGGTGCAATGTCACTACTATAACGATGTCCTTACACGTAAAACTTAGTAATCGACGCTTTATAATATGCCCCCAAATCTCAATTTCCGCCCGCACTGCAAAACATAATGTTCCGAAAGTACGTAAGTATTAATTTGGTGCCGAGGGCCGTTAGGGAAGTCTTTCTAATGAGAGCACCTGAAGAAGCTCGTTCGAGGAATTTATAGCCAGCACTTAGCGGGAACACTCGGCGTGCAAGTCAGGCGAGTGGTCGGTTCTACAAAAACACTCGTTTTCTTGCATCCGTGCAAGCATTTTTTATGACTTGCACGAAGCTCATGTAACATATATATATATTTTTTTTTGTTATCTACGAGATACAAATTTAAACACACTTACTTTTTTTCCAAGTAAATACAGGATTACTGGGACGGGGCCTCAATTCTAGGTGGTTAAAGTCATATCGTCTTTGACCTGAGGGCTTATTGTCTAGCGCACTCGCAATCGCAACCGGCATTAAAGTGGAGCAATTGTTTTAATTTTGTATGCAGACAAGCCTTCGATTTTCAAAATGAAAACGATCGTGATTGCGTGTGCGTTAGACAATTAAGCCCTCTGTTATGGTAAGTTGGGTGATTATTCCGCGTTTTAACCGCCGTCATTATTGTCTTCGCATATTAATCAAGATAAAATTTAAAACTTTCTCGTTCATTTAAATGAAATTAATACTACCCCCAAGTCTGCTGGTTTTGACATTAATACTTACTGGTATTTATCATTATTTTCATCAATATAGGGAAGACAACAATGACGGCGGTTTAAACCCTTGATTGTTTTTAACTTGGCCGCCATTACTGTCAAGTAACGGGTATAGGGTATACTATTTATCCCGATAAATGCGGCAGTTCTTATAGGAATAGCGATACAAAAATTCTACGCTGACGGAGTCGCGGGCAAAAACTATACAGTCAATTAGAGACGCTTGTGACTTTGTACGCTTGGAATTAGTTTCTCGCTGCTCCCCCTATATCTTATCGTCGGGGATCAATCTATAAAGTCATTTCTTAGTAGGTACAGACACTAATATTCCTTCCAAATTTCAAGTCCTAAGGTTCAGCTACTCGGGCATTGTCTGTCTTTCAGTCAGTTACGTAAGTGTTAAATGCATAAAATTCAAAATTCAAAATGCAAAATATTTATTCAGTAAATTGGCCACATGAGGGCTCTTTTACACGTCGGTAATATGGAGTGAATCTACTAGCGCTTCGGACAAGACCATCATTGCGGAGAAGAAGCGCCGCAAGAAACTCCAGCAGAAGGTCATTTTTTCAATTATTAAATAAAATAATACTTAAAAGTAAGTTACATTACAAGGTAGTAAAGTAATAAATAATTATTTTTAAAACTAACGCAAATAAAATCATCACAAATGTAAGGTCAATAAAATAAAATTAAAAATAATGACTTGGAGAACAACATGACGACGTCTATACGTCAGGAACGATAATTATAACAATTAAATTAGAAAACAGATAGTATTACCACCTTGATGAACATTGCACTGCATCACATACACTATTGTACCAGATTTTTAAAATTTAAATCTACTCAAACCCAACGAAGAAAAAAATACTGCATAACCTCCAAGTTTTGCCTCCGCCACGTCTCGTAAGTCAACAACCACCCGTGATTCCTGAATCACTTTACATAATACATGTATACTTGAATTTAAAAATCACAGACGCAGAGATTGCGATATAAAGTTATATCTAGGTTATATTTACCAGTTTATCTCACTCGCTCTGCCAAGCGGCCGGCCGCCTGCACCCGACGTAAAATGCACGACAAAGGGCACTCGGTACCAAGTATCAGTATTTCTTGACACAATTCCGTGCAATATGCAGTTTAATTCGGTATAATTTAGTAAGGTACGATATTACTAGTGACCGCTGCAGCTTTGTGTAGTATAGCAGCCGTGGTAGCTGCTTAGTTTTATCTATCGACCAAAAATAAGTTTAACGTCGGTAGCGAAAAATGTTTTATTTTTTATTTTAAACGGGCTAGCGCAACGCGGGTTTTTCTTAACCTCGTGCCGCCCAATGTACATCATATTGTACAAAGAAACAATTAGAATAAACGCCCAACTTTAAAAAAAAAATTGAACTTAATGCCCAGTGAATTTTACACTGTACTTATGAGCAGTTTTGGACATAAAAACGTTTTGGCTTATACATTCTGCGCGTGTAGCTGATCTCGCGTTTTTTTCTTGGGCGGCACGAGGTTAATTTAGAAACTGTGACTATGTTTATTTATGCACCTGCCAAAATAAACAAAATTACGCTGAAACGATTTTTTTTGGAAAATCTATCACAAATCGTATTTGGCTCAAAAAGTAGGTTTATGTAACAAAATATTTTATGCTTATAACTTGGAAGGATTTTGAATGATAGTAGAATACCATGGTAATAATAATGATGGGCTAGATTTTATTTTGTTGTGACCAGAAATGAATAAATACAAATTTAATTTCTTCAACGAGAGACATGCGAAAAGCAATATTATTTTATTAGGGTTCCGTATGTTAATTTTGATAAATTTGGATATTTTAAAACTTTGAAATTTAGAAATCTAAATAGTTTAATGTTTAATTCAGACTTCAAATGAAAACCCACTTTCAGATTCAGCTCCGTTACAACAAAAAAGGTTAAAAGGTTAAAAGAACATAACGTTTCATTAAAATTACTTACTTTCAC
Source organism: Acleris cristana (assembly GCA_948252455.1). Classification (NCBI taxonomy): domain Eukaryota; kingdom Metazoa; phylum Arthropoda; class Insecta; order Lepidoptera; family Tortricidae; genus Acleris; species Acleris cristana. Next base: position 16,828,308 of record OX411780.1, read on the forward strand.
TTCTCACGGACTGAAAGTTGCACTTTATTGCCGTGTGTAGACGGATTAATATGAAACTTTTTGTCTCTTGAGTATAAAGTACTTTTTATGTTTTTAGGTTCCTTACTGGGAATTTACCAAGCTACCTACATTATTACGAATGTCAGTAAAAGGTTGGTTTATGTACTATCTATGTCATATAAGTTATATTACAGCGGTGTTTCACTGTCTCGCATTTGTGTACCGGGATGAAAAGGATGGCGCATGACAGAACTTTTTTTGTTTTTTTTCTCTCTGATTTAGTCAACATTAAAAGTATAAAACCATTGAAACCATATTTTTATTGTTTTATATCAACTGGCGGTTTCGGTTTTGCTAAATTACGTCTAAATATTTATTTAAAAAAAGACTTTTACAAAACTAGCGCTATTACTACAATGTATTTGATATATTTTTTGACAAAATGTGTAACCTAATATAGATATAAGTAGACTATTTAATTTTCGAGACCTTATTAACACAAAGCACTGAGCACATATTGAAAGAGATAATTTAATATTATCACACGTTTAGAAATTCAGATGTGTAGCGCTAGCGATGAAGCTCGTGAAAGTTCCGTGAAGTTTGAGGCTTGTCAGAATGTCGCCGGGATTGGGAGCATAACAACAAGCAAGGTGTCATGTTCTTGATCGACAAGTTTATAATTAACTTAACTAGGTGTGCTATTTCAACATGTAGTGTGTGTTTAGTGGTGGTAGGAGGTGTGCAGTGTCCATCTGGATCCCTACCATCTTTTGTTATCTTTTAACCTACCAATAAGTCGCAGTATTTGCATTGTTGTGGATTCTTTTTTTTTTTTTTTCATTTATTTATCCAAAATAACTTAAATATAGTACGTATGGAGTATAACAGCCAGCGAAAACCGCGTACGGTTTATCTGTCGCCGTTCGGCGCTCGTTCACACCGTATTTGTGTAGTAGGACTCACTTATTATTGCTAAGTAAATTATTTAGAAATTTAAGATGTTAAGAACATGTTTTTTAGGATGCTTTTGCACTTATGTGCATCATTAAATATGCTCTGACACACGTGACTAGGCAAATCATTCGGGACGGGACCGCCGTTTTTAAGAGAATAACACCCCAGCGCTTTGCAAAAGGCAACACTACTGTTTAAAAATAAGCGCCGCAATAACCTCATACATTTTACAGTATGTCATTTTTAATTATTTAGTTTTACAAATAATCTACAAGTAGAAAAAAAACAATAAAACAATAATGAACGAACTTACAAACTTATTTAAACTACGCTAATCTGACAAGCCGCTACCAGTGGGCATTGTTCCCAAAATGCTGGCAATTGCTAAATTAAAACTTGCTATGGCTAGACGGATTTCCATCAAAGCTAGCTAGGAATTATTTTACTTTTACTAGCTTTTGGTTAAATCGCTTTGTATAAGTAGGTCATTGCCGAGATAAAAAATGTATTTTAATACATGAGATGAATGAAACCTTTACGTAACAATAAACTGCAAAATAATAATAAAATAGCTATTTATTTAGGCATTAATCCCATTAAGTTTACAATTAACATTATTTTTACTAAGCATGCACAAAGATTTGTAATTTTTTTAAACAATTCTGTTTAAAAAAAATCGGATGTAAAATTATAAAATGTATTAGTTACACACAAGCACGAGAAAAGACAAAAGACAATGAAATAACAAGCTTTGCAATACCTGAATACTTAGAAAACCCCTATAGAGCGTTTAACTAAATTGAGAGTCTATATTAATAAAGTGTCAGCAGAGCAAGACTAGCTCTGCATTAGATCTAAAGACTTTATACGGTAGAACCGACTTGGGCTCATTTTTATATTAAAACGATTTTTATTTGAGTCACAATACAATACAATACAAAACACTTTATTGTACACCAAATAAAAACATAATGGAGAAACAGCACAATTAAAAATAATACAGGTAAACAACAGGCGGTCTTATCGCTAATTTAGCGATAATCACTTCACAGTAAGTTATTTTTAGGGAGCAGCATGAAGTTTATGTTAAAAAAAATACACAGACAGGCAAGAGGCGTGAACGTTTTAACTTTTTTATGATTTATTCGGGTGTATAAAAAAAACATTTAATGAATTTCATCGGTTCATCGATTATTAAAAGAAACCAACCGTCGCGAGTAACATGACTGTATCTAGCTAAAATTCATGATTTCCTGATCCAATATCGACTATTTTTTTACAAAACTTGAATAAATATAAGCAAAGACATCGAAGGAATTGAAATTCAAAGTAAATTTAGTTGTTTGCGTAAGCGCGCCAGCGGCGTGTGCGAAGCGCAGCTTTACAAGCGAACGATTGCGGAAAAGTAAAATTATTTTCTTTACGTGTCTTCTAAGAATTTCCACAGAAGGAAGCCGTCTGGAGGCAAATTCAAGGAACCCCTTTTTTAACATTGTTTTTTACAAAATATATGAGTGGATTTCATATAGGTACATAGGTACTACATTCTTTTGTCAGAAAGTCTGAATACAATAATAGCAAGCCGTAGCAAAACTTGTATATTTGAATAGTACCTATACGCCACTTTAAAAATGTATTTTCATCTTCAAGACGTCTGTAGTAATTTTTATAAGTTTAAAATGATATCCTGACTTTTTACCAAAAGTTAATTTCATCAACTTTTGGTAAATTTTGGTAATCATTTTTCAAACTTTCTTTTCGCAAAAATGTAATTATGCTTAAACCATTACATAGGCTACATGGGCTTGTTAAATAAGTTAGGTTACGTTAGACTTTTGGCCTCAAAAAATATAAAATTATTTGGTGGGAAATACATCTTTGCGAAATGAAAGTTTGTAAAATGAAATTGTTTGCCAAATGATGATTTGGTAAAACATTAGTGAACCTTAAACATAAAACTTTCGTGAGACTCAGACATATTAAGGAGATCACACCGGGTTACTCACGTAAAAATTGTCGAAAAACGCTTGACATGTTTCATGTGTGTTTTTGTTTATTACTGAACCATTTAAAATACAGGTGTTATTACAAAAAAATTAAACACGCCTTAGACACGTCTAAAATGTCAGTTTTCTATGGATTGGCATTTACTTAACAAGTGCAGCGCCTCTATTCGACACGGTAAAAATAATATCGTTTTTGTCCTTTTATCGTATTGTCAACGTTTTGATAGCTCTTATTTTCTTGACAGTAATGACGGCTGACGTCATAACAATACCTTAACAGGCAAACTACGATATCGTTCATACCGTCTAGAATAGAGGCGCAGTTCAACGGTTGTTTAAGTTTTTGTATTATAGGTAGCTGCAAATTTTGTACCTTGTCACTTTAACGCCTTTGACACATTAGTGCAGCAGTTCAAACATGATGTTAAAGTGACAAAGCACTACTAAAGTGTGCCGACCGTACTCGAGAATCTTGGCCGTTGAATATAATGGTTTATGGACAATATAAAAAGTATAAAGGAAGACGACCCATTAAAAACTGAAAAAAACGAACAAGTAAATTCCTTTTTTAGTGTTAAGTACTATCGGCTCATTGGAACCCTGACCCACCATAGAACTGTGTCACAGTGACGTTATGATTCAAGTCGTAAGAAGTGTCAAACAAATTGTTTTATAATGTCACTGTGATACCGTTCTATGGGTCAGGGTTTCATTGGGCTGATAGTACCTACTGTATCACTCATTAACAATGAAGGAACATTATCATGCATCACAAGCTTCTGCCCGTGACACCGTCCGCGTAGAATTCGTAATTTTGCCATCCCACGGGAACAGTGATTTTCGGGATAAAAGGTTGCCTGTGTGCTATTCTAAATTGTAATCTATGTCTGTGCCAAATTTCATCAAGATCCTTTGAGCCGTTCTGGCGTTGTTAAATTTGCATGTATGGATGTTCCATCCATGCAAACTTCCGCACTGTTAAGAAGGAGGATTTATGCAATTCAAATGAGTTTTCACATTCCAATTAAAGTACCTATCGAACGATCTCAAATCAGCTAAAAGATTGGATTATTGCAAATCATGACTTATAGTAAATACCCACTGTATCGATGACAATAATGCTTATCGTAATAGTTTGCAAAGTAATTAATAATATCTTTGGCAAAAACATTACTATTCAATAAGTTTTAAGTATTGTGTTTTAAGCAATGTAAACCCAATTTGTTGTTAGTCTGCGTATAGGTAACTCGTAATTTTAACGAATTTTATTTCATCAATTATATCATTTCATAAAATTTCTACGTCAACCATTATGTTTTCATAATACCTATCTTAAATATTAATTACGTAGGTTAGGTTAGGTTAGACTTGTAACTACCAAAAAAACTCATACGGAGCGAAATGCTTTTCCTTGAAATGAAAATTCTGCGTAATGATACATGTTGGATTTTTCTCAAACAATTAATTCCATATTTCAATTTATTAAACCGCTAATACCTTATAAAGCATCATAATCTAGAAAACTTACACAAGAAGTCCATTACATTACTGTAACTTACGAACGATTGTTCACACGTTAACTTATTGCTGAAATTCCTGGTGCGCAAACGTTTGAAATAAAAGAATTATTATCTAAGTCTTTCATACGTTTCCTTTTCTTTAGTTGTTTATAAGAATCCGCCGGTGTACGGGGATACAGGGATACGGGGATAAGGTTTCCGTTCTTGGAAGATTTTGTAAGACAAGTTATCCACCTTTGTGGAGCGAACGAAGGCCGTTTTATTTCGAAACCCCCACTGCAACGCGGGATAATCCTCGCGCTTGCAACTTATGTTCCTCACTGCTTTCTATTTTCTTGATTCATCGTGTTTCTTCTATCGAAGGGATTTAAATTAAATTGCGTGAATTATTAAACGGGATTACGTTGCAGGTAGCGAACAGGAATGTCTTGAATGCAATTAATTACGCTGTAAGTATGCAGTACTTTTATTAGATTGCACTGACAGAATTCCTCAAAGAGATTTATTATAGCTGCGCAAAACGATCATAGAAAATACTACTTTCTTATAATTTTCATGTATTTTTCTTAATAAAGAGAAAACTAAAAGGAATGTAACTTTTTATACATGGTTAAAAATAGGTACCGTAAAACGGGGCTATTTGAGAATCACGAGGCTATTTGGAACTAAGTAATCATAAGCTTTTAGTTGATATATTTTTGTCATGGCTATGATAGAACAGTAAAACTTGGTGTCAGGCGAAGTTTTCAGTTCCACCATTGCCATGACAAAAATATATCAACTAAAAGCTTATAATTACTCGATTCCAAATACCCGTTTTACCGGTATGCAATTTCTGAAATACTAGAGTCTCTTGACAGAGACTTGTTAGTGTTCTTGCTTTGAAACTTATACTTGTCTGAAATTAGTTTCTTTGAAGAGTCAAATTAATATTCGCAGTTGTAAAAGTTTCTACGGGCTCATAAAGATAAAGTAGACTTCATTTATTTATTTGTAAGTAGGGTAAATCGTCAATTACTGGCCACCGTCAGTAACTGGCCACTTTGCAATAATCTGTTTGAAGCAAAAGATATGCTGATATTTGTGCGATTAAACTAAAATACCTAGATCCAGAGTTGTTATCCGGACTACTGCTAAAATATCTTTACGAACGGCGTCTGTATATATAATGGGTGGCTAGTAACTAAATGACATTTTCTCAAGTGGCCAGTTATTGAAGATTTACATAACTTTACTTTAGAAAGTAATTTATAGTGGTAGTGGGACCTTATGCAAGGTTTGTCCGAATCGCTATTACCATCTTAACCTTTAAGCTACCGCCAAGCAACAGTGTTTACACTCTTGTGTTCCGGTGTTGAGCGACCACCGGTGAAATAACTAGCATAGATACATTCCATTAGTCCTCAGGATTGGCAACGCATTTGCGGTTTTAGGATTGCAGTCTTAAGGTCACAGCTCATTAGAACTACCCGGCACCCAAATTCATTTCAAATGATTTTTCTCAACTGTCAAATAAAAAAGTCATGAATATTGCCTAATTGGGATAGACCTAAAAAAATAATTCACTGTTTTTACATTCTAATTCGAAAGAATGAGTAATTTTAAGAGACCAAGTTCTTAAATTTTGTATTTGACCCAATAGTTTTGTTTGAATATCTTTATTAATTTAGCAGACAATTTATGGATGACATGATTATTTTGAATTTGGGCTGGCATTTTCTAATAAATTACATCAATTAAATGATATCTAATGATAAAAAGTGATTGTAATAATGTATTAAAACATACTATTTCAAGCGGTTTTCGCCTAACCCGTAAGATACACCTAGGAGGGCTTCAAGCCAAAAACGAAAGTCAAACAAAGGTTAAATATACTTTTGTCGAAATATCAGAAATAGATAAATATTTCAAAAACTTAATAATGCAGAACAGTTTTAAAACCCCATTCCTCGAAATGGTTTTCGAATTAGAGTAATTGTAAAATTATGAACAATGCCAATTCTCGTCTCGCCGTATGTCGCTTGCCTCGCTGGGTGGACAAGCACCTTTACAGTGTTCGACTTAAATAGAGAAGCCACTAGAATATAGAACCCTGAGAAAATCCGAGATTCATTTTGACGTAAACTGGGGCAAATGCATCTATTGGTTAAAAACGTCTTCTAAAGATTTTAAAGAAATTCAATATTCTAACACTATTTTGGAAGATTTTTATAGCAATATAGGTGCTAAAACACTATTTAAAGCCGCAAAAATAGTTTAAAAGCGTTGTATTATTTTAAAATCTTTAAAGATTCATATTGGAGAGGTTTTATATGTTTTATGTAAAACCACAAAAGAGCTTGATATAGCGCAATTCGGACCGGCATTTAGGGGTTAAATGAAGGTCATTTCTTAATTTTAATATAATTAATTCATTGTAACATATTTTTTTAATCTAACTATCGATTCGAAAAGCCTTTTCCTCGAAAGGCTGTGTAGTGCTGTTAGGCGATGGGTTTGCAACCTGTCACTAATACACTGGGTAACATCTTAGCCTGGTTGTGCAAAATGTGGTCACAGAATTATCAACGAGTTTTTGGAGTTGTTGGTGAGTCTGTGGCTCTGCCTAACCCACCCTGGGAATGAAGGCGTAAGTTTATGTTATGTTATGTCATTTTAATTTTGTGCAATAAAGTATATAAAAAAAAATGGTCAAGAACTTTTTATTTTGTGGTCATCATAAATAAAAACATAGGAATAAAAAGTAATATTCATAAAACAGATATCGTGAATACAAATCTTACATTATAAAATACTATAACAAAACAAAACAAACACAATAGCAAAATATACCTACTTACAGATGCCAGAGAGAGTGGCAGCGATAGACAGCTGACTACTATTAATACGTTGGTTTTAGTGCACGTGCCAAGGAAGCAATATGGTCAAAGTTGCCGGTCTCATCACCCCACACCATACAAGTTCGTCTGAATGCTGTGTAACTTTAATTAGAATTCCCACATGGAACAGCGCTTGCGCGTCCCGATCTGACAAATTAGTCTATCTAACATTCACCCGACTAACCCCCGCCTCGTTGTTTAATGAGAAAATAATGTTTTTCGCCAGTAACGTAAAAATAATGTCGCTCGTAAACGAACGTCGAATTCTTTTCTTAAATATTTTAAACTGTAGAAAAATGGCTGTAACGACCGGCTCCGGCGAAAATATGAAAACATCGTTAGCTAGAAGTTCTAGTACGAAGCGAGTATTTTTAGATACAGTTCGATGGGTATTTACATGAAAAAAAACCTGTTAAGTGCGAGTTGAACTCGCGCACCGAGGGTTCCGTACCCCCGCATCGTAGGTATTATTAATTCGATTTCTAATCGAATCAACTCACACTTGTGCATTTTTTAGTATCCGTTGGTTTTGTTGAAATGAAATAAAATTTATTTGGCACCTACTTCTCTTGACTATGTCTTTTTAACACATTCAGTGCAGCAATGCTACAAGTGCTGAGCTGTAGCCTGTAGTTAGCAGCATTTTATTTTAGTTTATTTGGCCACAAAAAGTACAGTGACCTTATCCTTCTGTATAGGTATACGCTTAGATCTTTTAAACTTCGCAACGGAATTTATTGCGGTTTTAAACATCAATTAGCTATTTTTTATGGAAGGTTTTTATTAATAAATTCTAGTTTATCTACGGGTGTCGCAGAAAATTCTCTTAAACCGTAGCCATGCGAGTAAGAGTCACTAGTTTAGCCAACAAAATTGCCACTTACTTTTCCGATATGTAGCGAAAAATGCCACGAACACACCCAACCCACGTGGCACTAAATGTGTCAAACAGTCTCATTTATTCTGTAAAAATTAACTACATACAAGTCGACACACGTAAAAATAGCCCTGAGCGACGTACCTGCGCAGTGAGCAAATTACGGACCAAATTAGTGGGGGCGACACGGGGGAAGTGTAAACCGCTCCGCTTTGCTGCCACGCTATTGGTTTGTCAGAAGACAACATGCGCAAACATATCCCCTCCACTAGCCGCTCGGAGCTCTTTTTACGAGTACGTGTGTCAACCTGGTAATTTGTGTTATTTTCCCTTCAACCTGCATCCAAGTTCCACAAGGGTCATAAAAAAATGTGAAAACAATCATAATTTTAACATAATTTCTTTCAGGCTCGTGAACGCACTCGGGGTAAGTCGTGCCGCAAATCCGTGCTTATTCAGTGCGCAAGTAGCAACCAGGGCTACATTTTTCCTGCAGGTGGCAAGAGTTTGGCGGGGTTTAATCGACTGAGCCCCATTGTAGCATTTGTAGCCCGCGGCCAACAATGGATTACTCACCAGCCCGCGCCGGCGTCTAAGAATATTTTATATATAGATACGTTGTCCTCGAGAAAACGTGTGCCTGTACTAGAGGTAAGTTGCCTTACCTATTATTCAGTCCTGCGTCGTTAACGTTTTGTTAATGAAGATTTTTGTGGCTATATAAAGTACTTGAGGACTCCCGCGACTTTGTATGCGTAATACTAGTTACCCGCTACATTCCCTATTTTAACCCTTTAGGGGAGGAATTTCCAAATATCCCTTCTTAGTGCACCCCTAGGATATCCAAGGAATATTCCCTCCAAATTTCAAGTGCCTAGCTCCAGCGGTTTTGGTTGTGCGTTGATCGATCAGTTAGTTTCTTCTCTTATACAGGGTGTCCCAGAAACCGACGTCAACCCGTCTAGGGCAGATAGAGAGATAGAGCAGCTAAAAAGCTATCGATTTAACCCCTATGTATATTCAGCGATTTTTGCTAGTTTCGGAGATATTGATCATTTAAATCTGAATTTTTGTAATTTTCCCTTATGTCCATGTCACGAAAGTCAGTAATCACATAAAGTGGTTTTTTCCATACAAAGTTAAAAGCAAACTCCGGGGACACCTAGTATGGAGAAACAAACTTTATGTGATTACTTAAAAAATATACTAAAAAAAACGGGCAAATATGTTTAAAAAATTCGCTGATTCGTAATGATTCTAATTGTGTAAGATACCTCTGTCACCGTCTGTTGAGCATCAGCTAAAGTGTCATTTCACATGCTCGCTAAGCGCTCATTGGGATACACCACTGAAAACCAATATTTTTCTCTTTCTAACAATGTGTAGCCTGTATCTCGAAACATACTAACTATCGGTAGTAACTCTCAATCTCGGCGATGGGTTTTAAAAGCATTCACCACGAGTATAACGTATCTAAATATTAAATATCATTCCCGGCCTTCCGCAGTCCACACACTGCTACGTCTGCAGGTTTTATACACGGTTCCAGTTCGAAGTGTTCGAACTCCCCCGTACGAGTTTAATCCGATTGCAAATCGGACTAGCTGCAAAGGTTTGTGCAGCGAGGATCTCTGTGATTAGATATTATATTCATATATTCATGCATGAATAGACGACTATCGCAAATGATATCCAATGTCGTGTATGACGATGTTGTTCTGAGTTATTTCTTTATATCTAATCAAACTCAAAAACCTTTTTAGTGTGCCATTGCCGGGCGAAGGCCTCCTTCACATCTATCTTTTGCTTCTTCCCTCAAAGTTAGTGAAATGGTACGTTTGTCAAACGAACTTTAGATCAAATGAACGAACCCTCTACGCATATATAGATCTAGCCAATCCTTGATGGCCTAGATTAAATTTATCCAGATCATCCTGCCATCTTCTTTTTAGTCTGCATCTACTCCGGCTGCCGTAACATGGACCCAGTCGGTTGCGATCTTCGTCCATCGGTCCTGATGCATTCCATAAGCATGTCCAGACTAAGCCTATTGTAGTTTAGTGGTCTTTCTTTCCACATCGCCAGTTCGAACACTGGAGCGCAAGTCGGATTTATTTATTTACAACTATAAAAGCTGGGCCTGTTTTCTTCTCTGTAAAATTATGTCACTTTTGACATGTTATCATATTTTCAACGTTCCGATAGCTCTTTTACTTACTTGACAGGTAACGGCGGCCGAGTTTAAAACAATACGATAACAAAACGTCAAAGGCAATATAGTTTTAGCCAGTAGAATAAAGGCTTCGCAACTTAACAATAAATAAAACCAGTCGCCATTATATTCACATATAACAGATCATCTCTCATTTATAAACAAATATTGATGCAAAGCCAATTTGCTATCGTCATCTCGATTTCAGCATCAGACTCTAGGGTAAAGAGTAGTTTCTTTAATAAACTAAATAGAAGCACATAGGGTTAGCTCCACGCACAATAGCTGAACAGGAAAGACTGCTAGGGATTGCTTGAAAAAATATTGCATTGGATGTATATTCACTTGAAAAAGGATCGACATGCAAATATACCTATCGCATTTTATATATCCGTTGTATTTGAAATTTGAACCAATCTGAACGAGTAGTTAATAGTTCGCGAGATGTAAATGAATGCTGAAACCTAGAAAGAATTCCAGTTTTGTTTGAAGTTTGGAAATGGACGAGTTTTGGAGCGCAATTTCAATACATACACGTCGGAAGTAATTACTAGGGGGTCTGTGTGTGATACGTACGTGGATTTTTAAAAGTTTTTTCTACGTGTAAGAGTTCTTTTAACGTTCTACAGTTATTTATTTAACGTATCCATACTAATCTTATTACATAAATGCGAAAGTTGTGATGGATGGAGATTTGTTACTCAATCACGCCAGAACGGCTGAACGGATCTTGGTTAAAATTGGGTGAGATTATAGTCTGGAATAGCAGATACGCTATTTTTTATCTGGGAAAAATGAATAGTTTCCGAGGGAAAAGCAATAACCGACATCTACGCGGACGTCGCGGATGAAATGATTTTTTCTAAATATTTGAAAAGGGGTCTAGAATGGTTTCAAATATGAAAGTGATTTTATTATACTTATAGCAAACGGGGTGTCATATAAAAGGGCTCAGTGTGCACATTTCAAAACTATTTTTTTTTATAATTTTCCATGACGTACTTATTGATTTATAGGCAAAAATTGACCGTAACCTATCTCAGAAGTTTATGGACCGAAAAAATTGAAAAGTTCCTGATTTAAAGACAATTACTTATATTTTACACGGAAAACTTAATGAAGTTGTTAAACTTTACAGTTTTGGAAAAAATATCAAAAATCTGTATTAATATTTAGGCTAATCAAAATGGACCTTATTGCATAGAAAGTTCTTAACAAAATGAGTATTTTCTTTTGCATTTTCCAACCATATTATCCTAAATACAGAACCCTCGGTGTGCGAGTCCGACTCTCACTTAACCGGTTTTTTCCGTGAGAAGAAAGAGAAGAAAAAAGTGAGTTTTTCGGACGAAGTCGCGAGTGAGATCTAGTTAAAAAATAACAAAGTGACCTTTTTTATTATAAACGTGTGGTTATCTTTAAACTTTGACAAATTATCAACCAGAATTTCAGGCTGGTTAGACGGGAAATTCAAGTTGAAGAGGCATAATTTATTTATTGCAAAAAATGCCTTTCTTGGCTGCAAATAAAATGAGAAAAATGGCGGATAACTTTATCAACTCGTAATTAGAGCGATGCCACACAAACGTTGCCGGTGCGTTGCGATCGTCACAACGCTGTGATTTTAACATAGAGCGACGCAAGTGTTTGAATGCATCGTGGGGCATGTCGCTCTAATTTATATGTAGAACAACGCAGCGGCGTCGACGCAGCGCACAGGCAATGCTCGTGTGGCAGCCCTCTTTGGGTCCCATTAATAATAAGAATACCCATTTACAAAATTAATCAGAATATTGAAATGAAACGCATTCATTTTAAGCTGCAGATAAAAACGAATTTTATGCTTAAAAGGGTGAAATTGAACTTTTGATTAAAAAAGTTGATCCAAATTCGAGGAAAACCTACCTGTTTGTCATATCGGTATCGTTTAAAACAAATTGCCCAACAACATTGGAATATCTCTCATTGAAGTCGCAAACAAAAAATAATTGAAATCTGAATTGATCTGTTGAGATAACATACATACATAAACTCACGCCTTCATTCCCAGAGTGGGGTAGGCAGAGCTACAGAATTACCAACTACTTTAAAAACTTGTTGATAATTCTGTAACCACATTTTGCACAATCAGGCTAAGATGTTTCCCAGTGTATTAGTGACAGGTTGCAAGCCTATCGCAATATCATCTGTTGAGATTATTTAAATAAAATAAAAAATACAAAATGTATAACATATGGTATGTGTAGGTATTCTTACTAAAGGTTCAATTTTTTAAGTACTTATCGCTAAGGCTAGTTAGTTGCATTCTACAAAAACTACATACATACATACATTAAATCACGCCTGTTTCCCAGAGGGGTAGGCAGAGACCACTTCTTTCCACCTGCTACGATCTTGACAAATCTCTTTCGCTTCTTCCACATTCATACATCGAGTCATGCACGCACGTCGGTTTCGGGTACTTAAAATTCGGCCCTTTTCCAGTTTGTTCTACAAAAACTAACAACAGAAATCTATCTAAATTTATAAAATAATACGCGAGCACATGGCTGCTTATGTCAACCCCATCAATTGAATACTTAGGTACTAAATTATTATGAATCGTCAAACGATGCCAAGTGCCAGACAGTGAAAAGCATAGCTACAGTAGTTTAGTCATGACTTTAACTTTTTACACCTTATCTGTGCCAATTGATACAAATTAACGTTTTAATTTAACTATGAGCACATTTTGGCTGAGGTAAATGTAAATAATTTACACGAAATAACCAAATCTATCCTGGTTTTATTGTGTGGTTATGTTTTTGCCGTTATTCAAATCCACCGTTAATTGTTTGCAATATTTTCGGGAACACGAGTTTCTCGTTTCGCGAAGCCAAAAAGGCAGTTTTTTCTAGGATATCCAGTTAAATTAAATCAACTGCTAACTAGTGATCCACTTTTATGGTCTGTTCCGCAAGAGACGGTTTAATATAGAGTAACTTCATTAGAGCCGGTGACGCAAAACGGTGTCGGCTAACGAAGTCAAGGATTGTAGCGGCCGATTGCTTCTGCTGACGTGTTTTTTTCTGCAACGGGATTTTTTCTTTTAATTCGAGACACTGCATTTTATGTACAGATTCCTATATTAGTATTAAAATAGATTCAGATTCAGATTTAGATTCAGATTCAAATTCAGATTCAGATTCACGATTCACAAAAAATATCACGATTCTGAAAAAAAATGTGTGATAATGATGATGTTTGTCAGAGTTTCTAATATCTGGATATGTTTAAATCTTTGCGTAATTGTATCTTCTCCTCTTCTCATGTGTGTGTATCTATCTGTTCAAGGCAATAAAAAAATATATATTAATTTTTTATTCATTTTATTCTTGTACGGGGGGCCCTATATCTTTTAATTTTCTCTGCTATTACTAGCAGCAATAGAAATACACACTCTATGAGAATTTCAATTGTCTACCTACGGTTCATGATACAGCATACAGTTCGCTGACAGAATGAAAAACAAACGGACAGCGAAGGCTTAGTAAGCGTGCTGAGGGCCCTGCCAAGATGCATTGCGCTAACTAGCGTTTCTATTCGATTCGTTTTTAAAGCAATCGCGTCACTGGTAGATGACGTGATACAAAAAGTCACGTGATCTATCAGTGACGCGATTGGTTTAAAAATGAAACGAATAGAAACGTTAGCGCAATGCATCTTGGCAGGGCCCTCTGTTGACACAAATGAAATAAACCACTTTGTACATAATAAAGAAAATAAACACAATTTCAGCAATATTTGGCACTGATCTGTGCCTGAGCACACGAGAGGTTAATCTGTAATCCAGACCTACACAATGGTGAAATAATAAAACAACATCTACGTCCCTGTAATATTTTAACCAAATAAACGTTATTCAGGCATCCCTGAAAAAAAACAGTGTTAGTTCCTTTTTCTATTCAAATTCACAATGGAATGATTTACAAAATGAAATGTTTTTTGGAATATGTCGTGTTTACTGTTTCGTGAGAGAGTTTTACATGAGGAAACTTTATTCTTTATTTAACCCCCGACGCAAAAACAGGGATATTTTAAGTTTAACCACTATGTGTGTATGTGTATGTGTGTGTGTGTGTGTGACGGATGAATTTGCATGCGGAGTAAAAACTTATTTGAAGCAGCCTTTACACAGCGTGACGTCGATTTTGTGTCAACGTCACCAAATGTATGAATGAGGTCTGCATATAATTAACACAAAAGATAGATAAAATAATAACTAAGACCTCAACAATTCTGAGAGCCTCAAATATGGTAAACTAGTTAAGTCAGTATAAAAACCGGCCAAGTGCGTGCTGAAGTCGCGTGGAGAGGGTTCCGCACATTATTATTTTTTTCGAATTCTTCTAGGGTTTCCTGTAATCTGCAAGCAATGAACTATATATTGCATTTTTTCAAAATTTTATTCTCAGTAGTTTCGGAGATTATATGAGGAATGGGCAATTTTCGTCTTCTTTCAATCATAACTATTTATTTGACACTAATAACAAAAATATATTTCAGATCCTCATAACGAGCCCTTTCATTTGATACATTAAGATTTGCAAAACTTTTTTAAAATCCTAATTTGTCCCCAGAACAAGACCCTTATTTAAAAAAAATAACAGACGGACGGACAGACGCACGAGTGATCCTATAAGGGTTCCGTTGTTTTCATTTTTTGTACGGAACCCACACACATAGAGTATAAGCTTCACCTAGCCTGTCTACCTCATAGTTTTCTCTCGTTAATGATCAACGTTAAAGTAACGTTACTTAACTAGTCCCGCTTCCCTGGTTTGTATATAGCGATGACACTTTAACGATAACCTAATCCATTACAGAAGCGTGTGCCGCTACGCCTGAAGTTACCTCGTTAAGATAATTGCCACGGCTGTCAGGAATCAAGCTGGCATGAATAAATCCGGGGACTAATATCGTTTATATATTTTAGCAATTAAACAAGTAAAATTTGGCCAAAATTAATTAAAATCTGGGCAAGAGCATGTTTGACCATGCTCACGTACGGTATCGAAGCCGTTACTACGCTAATTCTTTATTTAAAGTTATTTGGTGCTGTCTTAGTGATTTTAGTAGGTATACATAAATACACTTTAGTCGCCTGTATCTCAGGAACCAATCAAGTCTACTTAGTCGTGACAGTTTCCATTAAAAGAAAAAAAATACGCTAAAAACACAAAATTTCATTTTACCACTTTGTCGGCGTAACTAATAAGTATGTTCATGCCAGATTACAGCCTGCTAGAACTAAGAGTCTCTGAGCTAAGCTGCGGACGAACCGAGGGACAGACGGACGGACATGGCGAAACTAATAAGGGTTCCCAGTTTGACTAAGGAACCCTAAAAATTGTCAAGTTTTATAAACTCCATAGAAACAAAGATTAGGTACCTACTGCTAACGAAATCTAATTTTATCCGGAGTTTTGTCAACGTTTTGATTACCTACTCTTATTTACTTAATAAAAACAATACCATAATAGGTCAAATACGTTTGGGATTTTACCGCCTAGATACGCGAAGGTTGTCAAATCTCACCACTGTTCACATAACTAAATTAAATACAGGATGATTTGAGACACGTGATGATTATTAAATGTTTAAAAAACTACGTGATAAACTAAACATATCTACGGTGCATTCTTAGACCGGTCGTTAAACTATTGAAACTACCATGTAGTTAACAACGATTAAGTTTAATTAACGCCGAATCATTCTGTCACAGTTATTTATTAACTCAAGATAATTACTAACTCAATTATCGCCACGATTCGCATCAGAAAGCGAACGCTAAAGGACAAAATAAATTAAACGTCCCCATGCCCTCGACGAAATTTCACAATTTCAGAGTTTAAATAAATCTGTTTTCGCTTCGTTCGAAATTAATATTTTCATTGGTGCGTTATTTAAAATAGTAATTATTATTTGGCAGGAGCTTGGTGAATTTAAGCATGATCGGTGATCAGTAGGCTAAGTAAGTATTGATGTTATTGGTAGGTAATTAAACCATGATAAAGTATTATAACGTTCATTGTTAAGTATTTCTTTAATTAGACAACACGTCAAAAGCCTTGAATTACGTATAGTCTGTGTCAATTGAAATTGCCAAAGATGTAAACAAATTATTACTGTTTGACGCATAACCTCGAACATTCATCAAGCGTGTTTTTATTTTAAATAACGTATAATTAATAGATATTTAATCTTAAACTTAATGTGAAAGTAAAGATCAAGTATAAATCATTGCTAAGACCTCACTTGATCTTTAAAAGCATATGTGATTATCGAGTAATAATGGTAAATTGGTTTGTTTGGTTGTGTTTACATCTTTGCCAATTTCAATTGGTACAGACTATAATTAAAATTGTTCGATGATGCAATCATTTTGGATATGTTTTTGTCCAGAAATATTCGAGTCGTGATCAGTAATTGGTTGAGATTTTACAAATCAAAAATGATTTAAGTATTAACATCTTTACATGAATACCTTCTGACAGTAATTATTTCAACATCCCTATTCTACATTTTGGCAGATTTATTCAGTTGATTTTTCCTAAACTGCAATTTAACAAACCCGTTAGAGAGTTGTTTCACTAAATACCCGAGTAAATCTAAAACTCAAGTTATAAAGTGACGCAAACTAAAACTCATAGCGGCGCTCCGGGGCAGATTGCGTTTCTTCCATTCATTACGTTTGTAATACGTTTATCGCGAAAACAGAATTGAGCAGTCTGTTTATTCTTTGTCAATGAAACATTTTCCTTATCGTCCGATTTCTTATTAGATTGCCGAGGAGTAAGTTCCGCTTTCACCGGCAGACGGCCTTCTCTTATTGTTGTTATTTAGTTAGCAGGGACGGCCAGTGACGCGGAGACGAAACTTGACTTGTTATGTCCTTTATATCATCTTATTGTATTATTACTATTGCCTTATTATTTATATAGAAACAAATGTTATAAAAGTAAAGCCCAATTACGCGCTAAACTTGTATTTATTGTCCATATACAATCTATTCTTTATTACCATCGTGAGACACTCCGGCGGATATTCTGTACATTAATTATGTTTCCTATAGCGTAAGCACGTACAGGAAATTATTTGCTATGTGTACTGTAGGTACTTATGCATATACTCGTATGTGTACCCTTTTCCGCCAAGTGACTTGTTAGCACTTAATCATTTCCTAATATATGGAATATGTTTTTTTACAGCTTAAATAAACGCTGATTCATGTAACAAACAGGTGAGTAAAAACATTTTTTGAATAGCTATAAAAATAACCAAGATATAAGCCAACCAAGATTTGTTCCTATCTCTTTCTAGCAAAACAGAATTTTACGTGGAGTTTATTTGGCCGAACTGCACAATGACGTCACCGGTGCACTTCGGATCTCTCTGCCTAATTAGCAGTTTAAAATGCTTGTATCATCCGTATTTCTTGACCGATTTTAATTTTAATTTCACAAATGCGATTTAAAAAATTCATGCATATTCTCTATTCAAAATGTTCAGGTCTCTTTTCCGATTTGGTTTAAACCATTTTTATTTCAAAACTACGTATTGCATCTAACGATACGGCTGCCTTTACTGTCAAAAGAATAAGAACTACCATAACGTTGATGTTTATTTAATCTATTTTAATAAGTTTTAATTGGCCCAGATTTCGTTATATATGATATTAACTTATGCCTGTGACATTGTAGGCGATGACTTGTAACCCAACTCAAATTTCTGTCATTTCTACAAAAAAGTATTTATTGACCGATATATTTACTTAACAAACAATCCAAAACTTCAAACCAAACATGTTGAGCTCACTGTACAATAAGCAAAAGATTTAGTATTCATTGTGTTTCTACAAAATTTAAGGACTTAAAAGAAAATGGAATATTCAATAACGAAGCCCTCGTTTTGGCATCGTACAAACGCTCGCTTTGCTCGGCCAGTTTTTACAAATATAGCCTCTTTTTAGTCTTAGGATATTGGAGAAACATTTAGGGGATATTGCTTGTGGCAATTTTGATATGCTAATGTTGGCAGGTAGATTCTACAACCTCTTGGGACGCCGCCTGTCGCTATTACGAAATTCCAAGCTTTTTCTTTGTCTTTCACGGATATCTACATAGATATTAAATAGTAGGGATTTTTTATTCATAAACGCGGTGCCTTTGTTTCTTTCGCAACTCAAAATGAAAAATGGAAAGATTACTCTTAACGGTTATAATCATACATAATATGCTAACCTACTGGGATACAAGATAGGTATCGAACTCTAAAATAGGTACCTATTATTATCACGTCACGTTTATTCAAGAAAATTACTGATTATATTTTTAAAAGTATCTTCGATTACAAATGAAGAGAACCCATTTAATCACTTTGTTCTTTTTTTAAGTAAGTATATTTTTTTAATGATGTGAAGTTGAGTTAATTAATTAATTTATTAATTAGTATGAATTTATTTAGTAACATTGACATTGATATGCATAGAAAAAAAAACTCCACTTATAATAATATTGAACAAGAAACTTTACTCGTACCTACTCTTTTATTTTGTATTTAAATGCCATCCGATTGTTTCCTTCTTTAATATATTTTGCAATATTGATATCCGTTGTTTATTCGCCCACGTCCAGTTCACGTAAAGGACAGAGCTATAACAGTTATATAGGTCTGTCCTTTTCTCATTTTCGTTCCTTCTCTCAGCGTAAACTGAACTGCATAGCTATCTCATAATATTACCCTACTGCCCCACTGATCTCCTAAATGGCTCAATTGATTTTCATGAAACCTTACTAAGAACCATCCTGATTAACACTAGCCTTCTTTTAAAATCTACCTTAGCTTTATCCATGTTTTGAACTGAATGCAACTGATAATTGAAAATAATTTAAGCTATGAAAAAAAATAGGTTCAATTTTTGTATGTTTTGTATTGCTTTATTGATAGTATTTAGTTTCAATCTTTGTATCTGATGTCAATCAATACATTTTCACTTTAAATAGTTGAAGCACATTTTTGCTAAAATTCCACCTTTTTTTTAGGGAACAACTTTTTTCTAGCAACTGCCGTTAAGTAAGTATAATATTTTGGTGAATCCAAAAATAAAGTATATCAAAATCGATTAATATATGACCGTTTACAAAACATTCAGTCTGTTACTGATTTATTTTAAAAAAATCATTGTATTCATAAATACTTCCTATGTACATACAGCTACGTGTAGCTGTCCACCGTTAGTTCCATAAAATATTGACTATAAATTCAATTGTCTCGCATCAACCGGTTTCAATCTATTACAAGCCATTTGATCTGAGGCTCCACCAACACTCTAGTTAATAACTCGATGATACAATTTCAATAAATCAATATTTTTTGACAGCAACGGTCGATATTATTTCCATGGGCATCAATCTCGCCTGTTTAGAAAGTAAGCATTTCCATTTCTAGGGAGGAAAGAAATTTTGAAACGACAATAAAATTGGTTAAATACTTGAAAATGAAAATGAAAATTGTCTGTATGTTAGTACCTATGCCAGCAGGCTGTATGCTGCATGAACCGTAATAGGTAGACAGTTTTTTTGTAGTAATTCTTTTGCCACTACAACAATTTTTTTTTTTTTTATTGCTTTCCTCTAACTCGAAATGCAAAGTAGAACGTTTTAACTCGGATAAAAGTATCCATTGCACCCTCGAACTATAATCTCACGAGCACTCTCTCGTGCATCCTCAAAAATCTCGAGAAGCAATGGATTACATTCATCCCTTGGTTCAAAATCTTTTATTTCACGTCATTTGCTTTTAGGTCCGCGACTCGAAGTGACATTTCTGCCGCGTCGTGGGAAATGGTTTGGATTTCCTCCAAATACACCATCTAGATTAGCTACGGGAACATTTACTGTTATTATTGGAAGTTCTTGTTAGCCCAACTTCTTAGAACGACGGAACTTAAATTGGATTTGAGTTAGCTTATTTAATTAAATGGTTGATTTTGTATTAATCTTAAACGAACTTACCTCTTGCGGGGAGCGATTGCTTTATTTGCAGACTGAAATGTATTTTTACCCGGTACGTAAGGAAGAGATTTATGTTTCGTGTTTAAATCAACGTTTTAAACGATTACGTGGATGATTTTTGACTTTCATACTAGACGGCTTGTTGAGTTGCGAAATGCGAGGTATCGTTACATTGGCCTTAATCCAAGGAGTTTTTTTTATGGCAAGGATAAGGCCCACGACCTTACGCCATCTGATGGTAAGTAGGATCTGATCCTTATATTTTAATTCTCATGACTGCACTCCTGCACTCCTATAACTACAAATGCGTAGCCAACCTTGAGAACTAAGGTATACCTTTATGTTAGTAATACCGGTTGTCTTATCCCAAATAGAAAGAATAATTCAATCACTGGTGCTTAGCGGTAAGTAAAGGGTAAGATGGTGGTAGCGTTTCGGACGGATCCTACCACCACTGGAGTACAGTCAAGGACTCTAATTGATGAGCGACTATGGAACCCTGTCGCATAATGTTAATAATTAATTTCGGCGTAATTTCTTTCATGTGGCTTGACGCTGTCATTATGACAGGGTTCCATGGTGGGTCAACAATTAAAATCCTTGACTGTACGTTATAGTAACCTTTTCTCCTCAAGTTCTTATGTCGTAGAGGTCTACCTTGGTAAAACGTAGGGTAAAAGTTTAATATTTTTGGACGTAAAAAATATAGTTAAATATTTAGACATAGAAAATATCAAGCAAACGGTTCATTTTGTATTACCAAATAATAAAAATAAATATCAGGGAGGCAATCTCACCCAAACTGACCTAGTCCCAAACTAAGTTAAAAAAAAGATAAATATAAAACAACCGGCACTTTAACACGTCAAAAATCTACCAGTGCTTCTCAAGAGGAGACTGCTGGGAAAAAACGCCGCAATGAATTCGTTAGTCAGTTTTTTTTATATTGCT
Organism: Acleris cristana; assembly: GCA_948252455.1. Lineage (NCBI taxonomy): Eukaryota > Metazoa > Arthropoda > Insecta > Lepidoptera > Tortricidae > Acleris > Acleris cristana. Next base: position 16,849,765 of record OX411780.1, read on the forward strand.
TATGACAATGCTTGCAATGCTAGACTGTAGGTACTATGGAAACTAGACAACGATATAATTACTTAAATAGATAAATAAATACATAGAAAACATTCAAAACTCACTCAACATTCATACTCGTGCTCATCACACAAATATTTGCCATACCAGGAATCGAACTCAAAACCACTAGCTTCGTAGGCACGGTCACTACCAACTATGCTAACGCGTCGTCAAGAATCTTGACTCAAGATATAATGCTGCAGAGGTAATATTTTTCTACTACAGAGCCAGAAGAGATTTTCTCCCAGTTGACAAAAAAGTTATACAATAATTATGATACAAATTATATCCATCAAAGCTGATAATAACAACAGCAAGTTATTTAGTGATTCAACAACAACATCTATGTTGATGTATCTAACGTCTTGTTAGGCCTCACATCGCAATATTGTTAGAAGCGACCTTTTTAGGGTTTATTTATTTATTTATTTATACGGTACGGGTTCCCGTACAAAAAATGAAAAACGGAACCCTTGTAGGATCACTCGTGCGTCTGTCTGTCCGTTTGTCATAGCCAATTTGCTCCAAAACTACTAGACCGATTGAGTTAAAATTTGATACACATATGTAAATTGATGAGCTAAACACAGATGTGCAAAGTAATTTTTTTTTTATTAAGTGTCATTTTCATGGGACAAATTAGGAAATTAAAAAGAAACTTATGCAAACCTTACTGTTTCACATATCTAATGAAAGGGTTTGTTATGGGGATCACAAACATATATTTTTTGTTAGTTTAAATTAAATAGTTTTGATTTTATTCATGAAAGAAGACGAAAATTTACCATTCCCCCTCTGATCTCCGAAACGACTGAGCCTAAAATTTTGAAAAAACATACAAAATATAGTTCATTGCTTGTAGTTTACAGGAAAACCTATAAGAATTCTATCAAAAAAATAATCAAGTATGTTGTACGGAACCCTCTCAACTCGCACTCGGTCGGTTTTTTCATCAATGTGCTACTTTTGTATTTATTAATATCTGTTAAATGTCGAATGAGAAGCAGTCCCTGCGTTTTTTCCAGAATGACTTAAGTAATTGTATTATGGCGTCTCTCTCATAAACGGCCTCGGATAGGATCGGACAATGACGTATCGTATCTAAGGCAGCTCCGATCCAATTTAGAAGTCGAATCCGATGAGTGCCCCTCGGGAGCCGGAGCATTATTCGCGAAACGAAATTTTAAAGGGAAAAAAGGCGCCATTTTTGTTAAATGTATCCACCAAGGCGAGTTGAGTTTACGTTTATCGATGGAGGTTTCGTTGTGGCGACGAATAAATAGGTAACAACATTTCGTAAGTAGTATTTAAAATTGATAGGGTTATTTTTGGTACAACTACCTAAGTACGTTGGCGTTGCCGCCTTACCTTCAATCAACGACACTCATATTTTCATAGAACTTTCTACTTAACGAATTTTCATGTCATCGACAGGCATTTACACGTGCAGAAGTTATAATAACGTAAATAAGTTATAGTAATATTATTTTTAAAGGTGTAACCTAAAAATATTTCGAGATTATGTCGTGTACCTAATAATATAGGTACTTACCTTATGATGTATGTTCCGAAACCCGTTGTTTTCCATAATTTTTTGGTTATTATGTCATTGTTGACATAATTATTGATAGTCATATTCTTTATATCGCTGGAGCCAACGACTTTATAGAATTTGGTAAATATGTGACGTGTAGATTAGGCTCGGTCAGGTTAGTTTTGATTTCAAAAACCCAAGAAAATGATTAAAAAAAATCCTAGTGACTTGCGATAAATATGACTCAAAGCACATTATGACTAAAAATAATTACGTCAGACGATATAGACATTCCGAACATATGCCACCCCACCATTAATTTCAACATTATAGATATTAATAGGACACGTGGGTAATCTTCATAACTATCCCTCTAAGATTAATGTTCGAACTAAACTTCGTATTAACAGTACTTAGATCTAAGAAGTCTAAGAACACACATTAAAGTCTAACCCTCTTATGCATAAACACGTAATAGCTAAAGTGTCCTTGAAATATTAGATCTGTCCTTATCTGTCATCGTGACATTTGAATTTGACAGAAAGGGACAAAAATACTTTAACGAAAAATAGGATTATTGTACGTTTATGAATAACAGGGTTATGCTTTAATGTGTGTTCTTTGTATTTGAATAATGCCTCGCTGTAAAATCGCTTTTTGTAAATGTTCGTAAGAAGCCCAGACTATTTATTTATTATTTATTTATAAGGAAAACCAACAGCTATAATAAATACATTAGAGACATACATACATTCAGAAAGCCAATTACAGGTTCTCGCCGAGAAATACAGTATCAATAATAATTTACATCGCATAAAGCCGACATTAGTGCACAGACTTAAGATTATTAATATTAAGCAAATACAATTTCTTAGCTTAGACCATACCTACTACGGAAATACTAGGAATTAAAGATGATTTTTAACCACTGACGCAAAACTGCATCCAAATCAGTTCACCCGTTTAAAAGTTACGGTGCCTCAGACATACACACACACATAGCCATCAAACTTATAACATCCCTGTATTTGCGTTGGGGGTTAAACAAGGACCCAAAACGGACTTGTAAGAAATATTTAACACTGGGTTAAGACACTAACTCGAGTTAGTAAACGTCAGATTCATACGAAACCTGACATTTTAACTCGAGTTAGTGTCTTAACCCAGTGTTATTTTTTTCGTGCAAGTAGCCCTTACTAAGCCTAAAGAGCAAAAGTCAAAGTCAAAGTTCTTTACTCTTCAATTTAGGCATAATATAATGCACCTATGAATGTCGCATTTCCACCGGTTCGAAAGATAGAACCTTTGCCCCGAGAAGAACCGGCAAAGAATATTTTTTTTAAAAAAAGTTTGCATCTTACAAGTAAGTTTACAATATCACAGTATTTTTGCACAGTACCCGATGCACGTTTTTTAAGTGTAGGTAGATTTAAAGGGAATCACGGGAGAGACTTAACTGGCAATATTAAATCTCAAGTGAATGTGGATTGATTTTGCTATTTGCAATTGATTCGTCTTCAATCTTCAACACGTTGCTTCAGGCCAAATACAATTCATAAATGAGGGGGAATATTCTCAACCAGCTCGGATAGAGATCGCTTGGGTGCCATCAAACTTATCGTCGATTGATATTTAACTTCAACTCTAACACAATCGCCAGAGATCTCGTCTCGCTGACGTGCAACTTAGATGGCTGCAATCATGTTTAGTGCAACTGGCTGAACGTAATCAAAGTTCGAGCTTGGTAAGGGGGTTGTTAAAGGTTTAATGACGACGGGGGTTATTCTAAAACTCGCTTGTTCGATGCTTATTTCGATAGCAATTATAAGTTGGTCTTTCTGTCCATTTAAAACTTACACGGTGTTAGTTCTAAGTTATTTGATAGAGCTGCGTCAAAATAAGAGGTCTTAGATACATAAAGAATTAATCTATGAGAATGATGGTACAACATACTTACTTAAATTCGACCACCTCATACGGTGTTATCATTTTTTTTAAAGTATCTGCTGACTAGATATGTGTACGTCTGTAATAGGACCATGTTATGTAAAACCACTTGGATAATGTTAATCTATATATATAAAAGGCAAAACTGACTGACTTATAATATATCAACGCACAGCCGAAACTACTGTACCTAGAAACTTGAAATTTGGTACAGAGGTTCCTTTCATGATGTAAGTGAGCACTAAGAAAGGATTTTCCGAAAATCTACCCCCAACGGAAAGAAATGGGGGGAGTAGCGGGAAATTAATTCTACGCGTACGAAGTCGCGGGCGTCGTCTAGTGATTACATATTTATAACATTAACATCAATTGGTGAACCATATAAGAATAGTTCTTGTTTCTTTTCTGAGCTGATAGATAGCGGTTTTTTTTTCCGAATACGTGGTGTTACGGCGGAGTTACTAAGCTACAAAAAAATAAAGAAAGCGATTTCCATACATGAAACGTTTTTCTTCAAAGTATTTTTATTTTTGTTGTATAGTCAAAATGGTAAACCAAACAAGCAAACGCGGCCAGCATTTTAGGGACCATGCCACAAGCGGATGAACTGCAAGGGTTATTTTATTTATAGTTAATATTTTAAGGCTTTTTGTATTTTTTATTTTTTATTTGTTGTATGAAATAAAATAAAAAATTATTGCCCCTGAAAAAAAACAACAAGTACAAAAAAATTGTCAAAGGTGAGTAAGGCTCGCCCTGATTCGATACGAAATCAAATTCAAATAGGAATATAATACCTAACTGGGCCACGGTATGGAACCCTCGGTGCGCAAGTCTCGCACTTGACCGGTGATTTTTTATACTATACTAGAGGACGCCCGCGACTTCGTACGCGTAGAATTAGTTTCCCGCTACTCCCCCATTTCTTCCCGTTGGGGGTCGATTTTCGGAAAATCCTTTCATAATGCTCACTTACATCATGAAAGGAACCCCTGTACCAAATTTCAAGTTTCTAGGTACAGCAGTTTCGGCTGTGCGTTGATATCTATATAACTCAGTCAGTTTTGCATTTTATATCAGGTCCTTACCTATGAAATTGGCGTTTTATATGGAGAATTATATGAAAACGGTGATTTTAATACATATAATTTTGCGGATTATTTAGTAACTTCAAATGCAAACCAAACAAAATTCTGTCAGGAATATTGGACACTTCTAAGCTATATTATACATATCTTAATTGCTTGAAAATAGTTAGCTTCATAAAACTCTGCGTAATTGAAACACTTGAACTCACAGCACATGAAAAGAGTTGAGTTCACACTTTAATTTTAAACACTAAGTAAGAAATTGAACCATATTATTTGTATCTAAAACCTTTGTAAAAATAATTTGGAAGTTAAAATTGAAATGAATAAATTCCATACGAAATAAAACACGTAAAAATAACGCCAATTTCATAGGTAAGGACCCAATATATACCTATAGATAGCTAAATGCAGCAGCTGGATCAAGTTTCGATTGCGGTCGAATTCGCTGACGATGAGTTTCTCACAATAATAACTCCACTGTCCCTTGGGGTTCAAACAATTTATCAATACCAAGTCATTATTTATCAGGTCGGTGATGTGCTTGCAAAGCTTGCACCAGCGCGGATGGAACTTATCAAGGCAACGCGGCTCACTTTGAAGTAATTTGAATCGGGGAGTGAGCTTCTAAAGCACGCTACACGACGTAGGTAATTTAACTTTTAATGTTGCTCTTGTGTCAATTTTTTTTCAAGTATTTGAGATTACATGAGTGACTGTCCTTGAAATTCAAAAATTCAAAATATTTATTCCGTAAATTGGCCACATGAGGGCTCTTTTACACGTCGGTAATATGGAGTGAATATACAAGCGCTTCGGACAAGACCATCATTGCGGAGAAGCGCCGCAAGTAACTCCAGCAGAAGGTCATTTTTTTCAATCATAAATTACAATAATACTTAAAAAGATAAAAGATAAAAGATGTTTATTCAGTAAGTAGGCCGCACGGGCACTTTTACACGTCAAAAATCTACCAGCGCTTCGCAAGAGACCACTGCTGAGAAGAAACGCCGCAAGAAACTCAACAGTCAGTCGTTTTTTAAATATTGCTTATGATAAATGATATTATACAACGAAAAGAAAAAACTTAACCTAGCATTATATAAAACAATGAATGTAACAAACAATATGAATCAATATCATGCGTAGTTGAGCAGGAAAATGTGTCTAAACTCAAAATTCTAAAAAAAAAACTCATAAGTAGTAAATATAAAAATAAATAAAAATTATACTTAGACGGGGCAAAACAACACATAAATAGTTTCGATACATTTTCCTACAGAAACCGTGTCCCCTAGACAATACACAATGTTTTACATATTTGTATGATTAAGTTATTATTAAGATATTTAGGTGTTTAATTTAGGCCAAGCATTTTTATCTGTTAGATAGTCTTCGACCCTATAGTAAGCTTTAGACATCAACGACTTTTTCAAATAATTTTTAAGTACTGGAAATGGTAACTTTAAAACTTCGTCAGGTAATTTATTATAGAAATGAATGCATTGACCTACAAATGATTTATATACCTTACGGACACGAATTTTTTTTATAGCTATTTTATTTTTATTTCTTGTATTCAAATTATGTATGTCACAATTCTTAATAAAAGAGTCTTGATTTTTAATGACATAAATAATATTCTCATAAATAAATTGAAATTAACCTTACAAGGTAATAAAGTAATAAATGATTATTTTAAAAACTAATACAAATAAAATCATTACAAATGTAAGGTCAATAAAATAAAATTATAAATAACTAGAGGACGCCCGCGACTTCGTACGCGTAGAATTAGTTTCCCGTTACTCCCCCCCATTTCTTCCCGTTGGGGGTCGATTTTCGGAAAATCCTTTCTTAGTGCTCACTTACATCATGAAAGGAACCCATGTACCAAATTTCAAGTTTCTAGGTACAGTAGTTTTGGCTGTGCGTTGATTGTCAGTCAGTCAGTTTAGCCTTTTATATATATAGATGACTAGGAGAACAACATGGCGAGGTCTCTAAGTCAGGAACGATAATTAAAACCACGAAATTGGAAAACAGGTCCTTGAAAATGTGAATAGGGAAATATGTTATACGAATTTAAAACTATTTTTTTTTGAAAAAAGACAATTTCCGTTTGTCCTTTTGCATAGACTTAGTTTAACCGAGTTTGAAGTTAAACGACTCACATATAAGATAAGGCCAATTCGGATCAGTGTTCTCTATTTTTAGGGTTCCGAACCTGAAAAAAGTCCAACGGGTCTCTTTTAATATGCCTACGCTGCGCTGTCCGTGCGTCCGACCGTCTGTCCTAACTTTTAAGGAAGGGTTTTTTTTTCAGTATTTGTCATTACGGTGGAGTTACCAACAAACAAAAAAAGGAAATAATAAACGGGGGTCCTCATACATGAAACGTTTTTTATACGGTTTTACATTTGTTGTATTTTAAAAATGATAAAACATACAAGCGTCAAATTTGGTACAAACTCGAAACAAACACAATCTTAAGAAAGTCCTGTCAATCCAAATATCCGGTACATAAGCAGTCGTACTAATATACATGTACACACACACGCGCTCACTCACACACACACAGACACTCGCATATGTGCGTCCACCCACAAGTATGGGTAGTTGTGCGCAAAGTGTTTTGGTTTTCGTTAATTTTAAATAGTATGTATGTATGTATGTATGTAAACACTTTATTGTACAAAAGAAAAACCAATTAACAATACAATTAATATAAAAAATATGTACAGAGGCGAACTTATCCCTTTAAGGGATCTCTTCCAGCTAACCCTTGAGAGATTGAGAAAAGTGAAAGGTCTCCTCAATAGTCTCCTTATTTATTACGGTGCGCCATTCACCTCTTCAGGTTTTACTGAAAACCAGCGTCTTAGTATAGGTATCTGAACTATATACCTGCCGTGGCATAAAAAGCTAATATAAAGCTGAGTGGCCTTAATGCAATTAAACTACCTATAATTATCTAGAAAAAGTTGATGGAGTTAAATTATTAGTATTATTTTTCATGTTAAGTGCTTTAACCCTTCGGAACCCGCTGACATCTTATGATGTCAGGGATTCGGGATAGGAAAGTCGGGTTCCGAAATTTGTTTGCGCTCAACAGACGGGTTCCTCAATTTTTTTGCATTCAACAGACCGGGTTCCGAAGGGTCTCCTAAATCAAAATACAGACAAAAGTGAACAATAAAAATTCGTATATATAACAATACTGCTATAAAAAGTTCAAGAGCCATGATTGTTCACCTCTGCTTTAAACTACACCATAGTCTTTTCACATACAGGATACTTTGTTTTATCAAGAAAATTGTACTAAACATGACGGAGCAAGCAGCCGGCGGTTAGCTCATAATTAAAGACACCCTTAGTCATCCCTCCAAAATGTTAAATTAAACCTGCATATTCGTACACGTCCTCCATTTTCACGCGCGACGTGCTCCACGTCATAAATTAGGTCTACAAAAAGGAACATTATGACAGACGCGATGTGGGAGTGCCCAGCTTTTTTCATTATTCCACATTGTATCCAAAACGGGAACGAAATCGGATCTGTTTTAACGTTTACATGCAATAAAGATAACTCATCCGTCGTAAAAAACTAACTGAAACTAAATAAGAATAGAAATTATGGGAAATAGAATTGGAAATACATTCCGGGAGGGACGGAAACACGCGAAATGGGAAATACTCGGCACAAACGAGTGACAGCCCAGGCGAGTCTATGAATAAGTAATCGGTTTACCACAAGCCATTGAATTTTAGGCACTGTTGTACTGTAATTTAACCAAAATGTTAAAAAACTGTGCTACGTTAACGTTAAAATACAATCGTGTTTTTTGTTTTTACAATTCTAAGTGACTAAAGTTGCAGGAAACTGATGAAGATGCAAGCGGTGGAATACCAGGGCCTCTATTCCGTTTAGGCACTAAAAACCTAATTTACTTTGACCAGGGCCGGTATTCTAGGCGGTAAAAACAATATCGTAGTTTTCCTGTTATGGTATTGTTTTGACGTCACCCGCCATTACTGTCAAGTAAATAAGAGCTATCGAAACGGTGACAATACGGTAACAGCTCAAACACGATATGGTTTTTACCGTGTTGAATAGAGGCCCTGTAATCGTCTTGTCAAAGTTTTGATAGCTCTTGTTTACTTGACAGTATTGGTGGCCGAGTCAAAAAACAATTCGTTCAAAGACAGTATGGTGTTTTTACCGAGAACAATAGAGTTCCAGTCCTATGTCCAGCAGTAGACGTCTTTCGGCTAAAATGAAGATATGATTATCTTATCTATCATGTTCAATAGACGAAAACAAAAGTGTAATTCAAAAGATAGCAAAAATGAAGCACATGTTAAAATAAACAAGTATTTTTTTTGTAACACCCCATGTTTCAAATAAAAATACCATCTTAAATTAATAAACTTACCATAAAAGATTGCACTCGAAAATTCGCCTTCGTTTAAGCATCAATTTCAGGAACGCGACAAAATTCCAGGAATTTTTTAGAGAGCTCGCTCGAGTAATTCACCTGCCTTCGTTTTAATATACACCGAAACATGACTGGCAACAAACATCTCAAATTCGTAAATGAAAGTATCACAAGAAAATTTGGCGAGGCATTTTCATTAGTGGCGCTCTGTACAAAAATGAGCCTCGCTCTAATATTAACAAAATGAGACTAATAAAGACCGTAACGAGCAGAACAAGGCATTCCTAATTTGTAAGAATTTTAATTTGGTAACATTATCTTTTTGCTTGCGTTTCGCTGCGATTTCTGAAACGTCTCTTTTGCTGCTATTCTGGTAAGATCTATCGACTCTAGATAACGACTATGACAACTAATCTATCTCTTCAGCCCTTCTCTTGTGCCTCCGCCTCCGATAAGAACAGATTGTAGTTTTTCTTTTTTAATTTTGTAATGGTGAAGATAATGCCATCGTGCTGAGGCAACAGCCACGCTTCAAAATTCTTAATGCTGCAGGCTGCAGAGCCAGATGGTGCAGCTCTCGTTTACCTTCCAGTAGCATGTGTAGCTATTTTTTTCTGCATAGGAATGCCCACACTAAGCACAGGTAATTTTGTAAAAGAAGTCAGAGAAATAAGCAAGGTCAGGCGAGGTATTCAAACTAAGGTTAAATGCGTCATTTTTTTAAATAGTACAGTAATAGTAATAGTAGTAGTAATAGTATTTTCGCGCACTTTTATAGTAATTTATGTACCTTAATTTCTATAAAAGGAACAAGATTAGTTTAAGAATGTTTTATTCTTTTAAAAACTTTAAATGACGCATTTATCCTTCTGTCGGAATAGAGCCGCACAATATAAAACTGTTCTGTGACCGACTGACGACTTACTAGACAACGTACAGCTCGAACAACTGAACTTAGATACGTGAAATTTTGAGGGAATATTCGTAAAGCTGGGTCCACATTTGTATCATTTCGTCGTATCGTACCTATCTCCGTCGCGTTGCACCGACGCGTATCAAGATCGCTAGTGTGGACGCACAAACAGCGCGATCATGCGGCACGCCGTATTTGATCGCTCGGGATCGATGTTGATACGCGTTTATTATATATCGAGCGATCGGATACCCGTATCAAGATCGGTAAGTATGGATGTGTTTTGATACTGTATCACGATACGAAGTTATGATTTGATACGCGATACGCCGTGATCGCTCTCGAGGCGGTTTTTCCCCGATCATCAAAGGGGATACGGATAGCGTCCACACTTAATAATACGACGTTATGATACGATACGCTGCTACGCTACGGTTAGTGTGGACGCATTTTTTCAAGCGACGATGGTAGTGAGTGGTAGTAGTACGGTGTGCCCAAAGTGAGCGTCCATACTTAGGATACGCGAGCTCGATACGATACGCGTGATCGTGATCGGCAAAATGATACAAATGTGGACCCAGATTTAGACAGAATTTTTCAAAATTTGACATCCAACAGGATGAAATAGGGGCAACAGCGAGAAATTTCCCTCCACGGTGGTTCCTGAGCACTATGACATTTCCCCCTTTAAACGGGCTTAAAAAGAGTATTCACTGAATGGCAGCAACTTGGCTGAAATCAAGGACTTGGCCGAGTCAAGGATTTTAATTGTTATGCCACTATGAAATCTTGTCGCATAACGTTAATCATTAATTTTGGCGTAATTTCTTTCATGTGGTTTGACGCTGTCATTATGACAGGGTTCCATAGTGGCATAACAATTAAAGTCCTTGACTGTACCCTTGGCAGTGCTTTCTTTTATGGGCGACGGTGACTGCTTACCATCAGGCATCCTCTACTTAGTATTGTAATAAAAACTGTCGAGCCTTGTGGCATTAAATATTTTAGTTTAAATAAAACAATATGTGAGATATTTTAAAATTAAGGGGTGGGATTAATGAAATAATTAGACGACGCGTTGGCCTAGTTGGTATTATTGCCTACGAAGATGGAGGTCCCGGTTTCGTTTCCCGGTTTGGGCGAGTATTTGTGGGATGAGCGCAAGTCTGTCCTGCTAAGACAGATGGCAGTATCTGAGACAAAAATCCTGTAGCAAATGCAACCTTATTACTGACGAAAGAGAATTGAATCTGCTTTGGTTGTTGTATTTGAGATACTGCCTATTGGTTTATGAGGGCAGAAGTATTTGTGTCTCATTCTTGGATGTTTTCTATGTAAGTATTTACTTATTTCTCTATATATAAGTGTTTTTATCGTTGTACAAGCCTGAAGCTTATTTTGGACTTGGTCAAGTTGTGTGAGATTAACACAACATAAACTCACGCCTTCATTGCACGAGTGGGGTAGGCAAAGCCACAGACTCACCAACAACTCCAAAAACTTGTGGATAATTCTGTGACCACATTTTGCACAACCAGGCTAAGATGTTATCCAGTGTATTAGTGACAGGTTGCAAACCCATCGCCTAACAGCACTAAACAGCCTTTAGCCCCTTAGTCGTCTCTTACGACATCCACGGGAAGACATGGAGTGGCAACATTCTAAACCCGGCATGGGGTGAGATTGTCCCCTGATATTTATTTAACTATAAGAGAGATTTATTAAGAATGTTGTGCGCATGACGATGATGAATTTTGTTATTTGGGACGGTCACCATCACAATACGAGCCTTGCCTTGTGTAAGACAAGAAGAAACGTAAATATTTAATGACAAATTGGCTAACAAACGTTTTTTTAATTTATTTTATAAACGTTTTGTGAAACCTGAAAGTGTCTAAAAGGGACGTAAAAACGGAATATTTCCCGTTTCAATTAACAAAAAATCTTATGAAAGAATTAATGAACAAACCTATTTAATTTTCATGAGCCTTTATACCAAAGATCGGGTTAAAGGCTCAGAGATAAAAGCAAAAAACGCAACCTTTTAATAAGCTTTAAACAAAGTTCCGCTATAATAATTTCTTCGCTTTACCATCTTTAGTTAATCCACAGATTATGCCCGCGGTAGAATAGAACTTTTGCAGTCACCAGTATCTGTGGACGCACCGCCATCGCCACATTGAATTACTTTGCAAACAAAGTTAAACGGACCTCGGATTCTTTTCATTGTGTATTCGTAATGTGGGTAAGAGTGGACAGAAAGGTGCGGGTTCGGACCAACAATTCTTTTTCTAACAACAATTTGATACCAGACGTTACAAACATATGTTATAGGGAATTCAGTAGTGCGTAATACGAGTGTCTTGTGGTTTTTTGTTCACTTATTTTCCAGGTTAGCTGGAAGAGATCCATTTACACATTTTTTGACGCGCTGGCCTAGGTTGGTAGTGACCCTGCCTACGAAGCTAGCGGTCCTGGGTTCAAATCCCGGTAAAGGCATATATTTGTGGGATGAGTGCGAATATTTGTTCCTGAGTCATGGATGTTTTCTACCTATGTAATTAAGTATATATTTTTCCATATAAGTATTTATATCGTTCTATAGTACCCATATAGTACAAGCCTAGAGATTGGTTTGGGTCTAGGTTAATTGGTGTGACATTATCCCCTGTTATATTATATTTTATTTTTATGGGACTTAATATGTCAAACAGTTATTTTTGCAATAAAGAGTTTACATACATACGAGTGAGTAATATGTATAGAGCTTCTATTCTACACGGTAAAACAATATTTCTTGTGACGTGTTATCATATCGTCAACGTTACGATAGCTCTTATTTACTTGACAGTAATGGCGGCCGAGTTAAAAACAATACCACGACAATTGGATAAAGCCCCAGGGGGGTTATTATGACACAGCTATGCAGTTCAGATTACGCTGTGAGACAGGGACAAAGCTATATAACTGCTATAGCTCTGTCCTTCTTGCTCGCCGTAAAATGACCTGCATTGCCATGTCGTAATTACCCCGCTGGGCCTCTCTTCCACTCGGTAAAACTCTTAACGTTAACGTTCCTCGTACTTACTTTCGTTCTGATACTTCTCTAAACATTCGTATAACACGTATGATATATCGCTATCTATCCCGGAAAAGGTAAATGGCCCTTAACATATAAAGTTTCGAGGCCTCCGACGGTCGCAGAATATCCGTTTCTCCATGAATTTAATCAGTCTCTTAAGTCCCATTTAACAATATAATACATGACAGGAAGTTTCAACACAAGATAGGACAGATTATTTGCGATGAAAATAAACAGACAAATTGCAGGTGTACCTATAAGTCGCATGCCGCCTTCTAGGTATATATTTATTTCATTTACACAGCATTACAGTATGACCAATACACCGAGAAACTCAAATATTAATAACAAACTGATAATAAATTAAAAACAGAAGTAAATTAATACTAAATGGCTTATCATCCATCATCTCGCAAAATTTTAGCCATTAACGACACACAGCTGCCCATCGCCACGCAAACAAATCACATTCAGGTACTGATACCAGAAGCGCATTTAGCTGCGACAAGACGCGGAGCAAGCGCGAGTTCCTTCGCGACACCGTGCGCGCCGCCGGCGCAGCCGACAGCGGACGCGTGCGCCGCCTAAGCGTTATTCGCGATGTTTCAGGGACAAACAGCCTCACGAAAAATTTGACATATAATTATATTATATGTCAAATTTGTATTTAAAAAAACTCATAAATTAAATATATAATATTTCTGTCGTCAACTCATGTGCCACTCTGTATATATACATTACATATACTGGGCCTCTCTTCTACATGGTAAAATCGGGGGCCTATCTACTCGCATATTTTTTTACGCATAAAATTCGATTGTCATAACACCCTTTTAGGCTGACATTGCAAAAATTAATAAACATCTATTGTGTAGATTAGTTAAGGTTAGGTTAGGTTAGTTTTTAATAATAATTAAAGAAAAAACCTTTCTATTGTAAAAACCGTTTTATGACAATCGATTTTTATGCGTAATGATTATTATGCGTAAAAATATGTATGCGAGTAAACCCCTACCCGGTAAAATCATATTGTTTTCGACTTGCTATCGTATTGTCAACGTTTTGATAGCTCATACAATAATACGATGGATAGACCAAATAGAATAAGGCTCAAGGTATTACAAAAACATCGTTTGAGTATGACCCACAGCTCTATACGTAAGCTTGATAATTACAACAACCCTCTGTTTCATTTTAATGAGATCAGCAATTAAACAGGGTAAATTAAATATAATTAAAGCAAGTCCCGCAAAAACAGCGAGTTGTATTGAATGGCGACATAATTTCTGAAAGCAATCAGTCTGGCGTTGTTTGTGAAACTTCCTCTTAAGGGTCTCCCTACACCTATCGACGCGAAATCGGCGTTAGCTGATCAAAAAACTCTTTATGTCTACGCAATAAGAGCGATACAAACGTCAATCGGCTCGGCTCGGCTCGCTTCGGCGTTACTAAACTAAAACTGGACATAAAACTTTTTCTTACCGGCTCAAGCCGATTCCGCGTCGATAGGTTTGGGGAGACTCTAATTCGGCAACGAAATATCAACATTCTAGGCGGTAAAACCATATCGTCATTGACGTCGTCGAAATGGTGTTGTTTTTAACTCGGCCGCCATTACTGTCAAATAAGCACGAATACTTTCAAAAGCTCATTGGAATAGTTAGCTAGAAACCAAAATTTATTATGGACATCATTTTAAGTTACATTTTACCGACCCGTGTATCAATTAAATATCATACTTACCCATCTACCATGAGAATATGAGCGTACTTGTTTGTTGTTTAATTGTTAGTTGTGTTATTTCTAAGATTTGTATGTTTTTTAGGGTTCCGCACCTCAAAAGGAAAAACCGGAACCCTTATAGGATCACTTTGTTTTCCGTCTGTCCGTCTGTCTGTGTGTCAAGACCCTTTATCTCGAGAACGCGTGGAAGTATCGAGTTGAAATTTAAACCATAAACTCAAATCTACAGTCCCTTGAAGCTGTGAAAAAATCAAACTTCTAAATTAATGTAAAAAAAAGATACGGCCGTTTATGCCGCTAAAAACGTATATTTCGACACTCTCGAGGGAATCAAAATTTATGGGTATTTTTCGTTGATCTAGAACTATGAAATTTGGCAAGTAATACCGTCTCATACTACAAATGTAGGAAAAATCTAAAAACCCAACATTTTTAATGAAATCACAAAAAAACAGGGTCTTTATGCAAGGAACGGCGGCAGTGCAAATTTTGAATTGAGTAAACCGTGTCATGTGCGTAACCCAAGGTGGGCGAGTACGACTCGCCTAGTCCGGTTTTTTTTTTCTATATGCTAAATAAACTTATTTCATTCATTTCATTTCATTCCTTCGGTGCTACCAGCGGTGCAGTTCTATGAAGAATAGAACACGAACGCATAGTCATCATTACTAATATCAAATAATAGAAGGATTATCAAGAATATATCACAAAGAATATCTGAGTATAACAATAGCCCAGATGACTGGTAGATACGTTTAAACCTTTCGCAATTTTTCATACAGGCATGAGGGACATATTATAAGCTCTTTGGTTTACAATTTACCGACGGTAATACAAGTGAGTTTATGAAAATATCACATCTGCACCCTCGTCTCAGTGCGACGTATTTCTCGAATCAGTTTATTTAACTGTCGCCTTCTGAATTTATGGGAAGAGCTTCTAAAATACAGAATTATGTTCTTGGATTTATACAAAATGTTGTTTCCTGATTTTTCATTTATGCTTCAAAATTGAATTAATTTGTTTTAATTTTATTAACCCTTTGTGTGGCAAGCAGCCGTATAAAGCCAGCTGCCAAAAAAACAATTGATACTTTGTGACATTAACTCAAAGTTTAAATTTAAACTCACTTTACAGTTTTCTTGCCACATGAAGGGTTTGTGGAAGGTGTGTGTGTGCCTACACACTTCTCACTATAGGTATTTGGGAAAACTAAGGTTTAAAGAGAAATCATTTAATAACCAACGTAACATATTTTATATTAACAAATCACCTAGACAACAATGTCGGTCCAGCGGCGGCGCGATATCAACCAGCATAGCGCGCAGGCGTGTGAAAAGGTGGAGCTGTAATAGCCGCCACATGTTCCCCCTGACCAGACTGTGACTACAGTTGAAATTTTCTGGGGAATGTGACTACCCTGCCACTCCTCGTGCGTTTCTCAGCAGGGATATCGCTTGCAGGGACTTTCTCGCGCGTAGTATACACGGGCTTCAGCCGATCGACGGACACGTTGCTCAAATTACCTTTTATTTCTAAGGTGTAGAATTTTGTCTGCCGTTTGATCACCTTGTAAGGCCCTTCGTAAGGTGGCACCAGCGAGCCACGGACTCGGTCGACACGAAGAAATACATGGGAACACGTATGCAATTCCCGGGGAATGTAGAATGGTGATGCTGAGGTATGCCAGGATGCAGGCCTTGGTGTAAGCCTGGCCATTTGAGAACGAAGGCGCGTGGCGTACTCTGTGACATCTGCCACCGTGTAATCTGGTTGAGGCGACAGGAATTGACCAGGTAAACGAAGTGGTTCACCATAAACGAGTTCAGCCGGGGTTGTCTGTAAATCCTCCTTTAATGCGCTTCGCATACCATGAAGGATTAGGGGAAGGGCTTCAGTCCACGTGGAGGAGGTAGAATGGCACATAATGGCTGCTTTGAGCTGCCGATGGAGTCTTTCTATAATACCATTTGCTGCCGGATGATATGCAGTGTTCCGGAGATGGTGTATACCGAACATAGTAGTAAGAGCCTTGAAGAGGTGACTCTCGAACTGGCGGCCACGGTCTGTGGTCACTCTTAGTGGACAACCAAATCTGGCAAACCAGCCAGACACTAGAGCAGCAGCACAGGATTCGGCAGTGATGTCTCTGAGTGGAAACACCTCAGGCCATCGCGTGAACCTATCGATGACTGTGAGGCAGAATCTGTAATCAGAGGAAGGGGTAAGAGGCCCTACGAGGTCGAGATGAATATGAGCGAACCTCGAGGATGGAGTGGTGAAAGTGGAAAGTGGTGAAATGGTATGACGAATGACTTTGCACTGCTGGCATTTCAAGCATTGCCTAGCCCACTCTCTACAGTCCCTGCGAATCCCTGGCCATACGAATCGTTCAGTGGCCAGTCGCACAGTAGCTGAGCTTCCTGGGTGATGGAGATCGTGAAGCTGGTCGAAGACTTGTTTCCGAAATTGAGGTGTGATGTACGGACGAGGGTTCCGTGTTGAAGTGTCGCAGTAGACTGGTAAGGTAGTCTCAAGTGTGGGCATCTTTTCCAGCTTAAGTGATGAACCATGAAGAATCAGGTCTTGCAGCTCTGGATCAGTTTCCTGAGATTGTGCAAGAGCCTGGTAGTTGATGGGAAGAGTGATTTCTTCGACTCGAGATAGAGCATCAGCAACGACATTAAGGGATCCAGGTAAGAATTTCAGGTTAGTAGTGAACTGTGAGATGAAATCTAGGTATCTGAACTGCCTGGGCGAACATTTATCCTTGTTTGTGGCAAAAGCAAAGGTAAGTGGTTAATGAAAGAAGACAAAAATTGACCATCCCCCCTAATCTCCAAAACTACTGTGCCTAAAATATTGAAAAAGAAACAAAATATAATTCATTGCTTGTAAATTAAAGGAAAACCTATAAGAATTCTATCAACAAAAAAATCGTATATACGGAACCCTCTCCACGCGAGTTCAACTCGCACTTGGCCGGTTTTATTACATAATTACTTACCCTCCACCTGTGATGACCTGTGTAAACTTTAATGTGACATGCAATAAACTATTTCTATTCTATTCTATTAGTGTGACTCAGATTTTATTTACCTTTGCATAATTTAAAGCTAATGTCAATTGTGGCAGATGAATAGACAGGGTAACAAACAGAAAACCGCGATGACTATTATGACTGCAACACATGAAACTACAATCGTAATTTCAAAGAGTGGGATTAATTAACCATTTATTTGATCAATCAATGTAGTAATGTCTCGAATTCTCGGTACAATTAAAAACGAATCATGTCGACGAAATTACATTTGCCGGAAATGAAGCGAAACAAATAGCTATTCCGACGTCAATTTTAGATTGAATCGGTGGTCCCCTGTGGCACAAAAGCCACTGGCTTTATTTCTTATCAAACTAGAATTATTTTTCTTTCTTTGAATAAAAACAGAACGTCTTCGTCAAAGGTTCCAACTGATTTTCAACCCTATGACGATGCCAATTTATCATCAAAATCTTTTGTACCTTTTATTTTGAGTAAAGAAGTACTCATCAAATACATATTCTATCTACTAAATTCTGATTTAAAAGGAATTCTTTTAAATCAGAAGAGCGGATTGGATTGAATCTATCTGATAAAATTATTACCACAACGAGGACAAAGAATTAGTAAAAATAAATTACATAAATCAAAATGGGTTTGACCTTTTTTTTTTAAAGTACATTTTGTATTAACTTTGCGTTATCCAGAGTTATGTGTTCTTATTTTCTATTTATATTATTCTGCGATATTCACCAAGCATGGAAAAACATGAACATTTCAGGATTCAAATAATGTAACCTATAAATGAAGAAAAATATAAACAGGCTTTTAATATAAGCACGGACATGACCGACTTAATTGGAAACTGTCCCATTTACGTCAATACGCACCTAATTAGAGAAGAAATACGGTAGTTGAATGAATTGGATCGTAAAAGAAATCAAAGGCAAGTTTTCAACAAACGAAATATTCAAATGCGAGACTTACTTGAACGAGAATGTTACAAGAGCACACTGTTAAATAAATTAATGTTCCGTTCAGATGAATTATACATTCGTCCGTTTACATGTCCCACTAAGCAGGGCTATTAATTCTTTTATTCCAAGTGCGAACTGGATGAATTAAAAAGCCATTACGGGCTCAGAAATAAATCATCCGCCTTCCGTTGCAACATTCGCTCAGATGGTTTAATTTACATTGAGAGGGCGAGTTCCGCCTAATTCCCGATCCGGGCCGCGGCTACCAAATTTAACGAGTTGTTGACTGTAGGTACGCCCCCGCCCCTGAAATTACGAGACCCAGATATATTTTTTGTCAAGAAAAAATTGGAAAAAACGTGATTAATGTCACTTTTCTTCAAACATAAAAAAACTCAATTGATGACGGTTTCGTCGCTCTACAAAGAGTTTTACAAAAAATATCTGAAGTATAAACTTGATACTCTAGACCAGGGATCGATACCAAAATTCAGATACAGGATGGTAACCAAAGTAATGCAGTTTAGATAAGGTTCAAAATCACTTAAAGAATCAAACAATGGAATTCAAAACTCTTATAACGTTACCAAAGCAGGATTATATCACTTTCTTACTTGAACTTTGTCATAACAAGGACCAGTTTCTCTAGTTCTGTCTGCTACGTTGGAAATTGTGTTCGTTAAAAGTTAGTTTTTCGTAATAAAAATATTCCTAAACATTTAATAGAAAAATTTGTCTGATAGTTGTAAAGTCGACTCTGATCTGGGATCTTTAATAAAGGAGAGATACAGCAGTATATACAAACGGAAACGTTTGTGAAACATAAAGTCCGCCTTGTTAAAGTCTCAAGCCAAGCGATTCCAGTTGCATACTTCAACTGACAAGAAAAGTTGTTCAGAACGAGTCGTCGATAATGATAGTTGTATCGGCAAAACAAACCACTGCAGAGTTAAGTAGCTAGGTACCAATCTCGTTAGAATATTATAAACAGGGTAGTGATTCTCTCAAAAGCAAAGGTGAGCGAATGCAGGAGTGAATGTCCAAGCGGCGACTTTAAGTAGTCCCATCAGAGCGAACAAAACGCATTTCAGCGCGTGTATTCAATTTGGCAGCATGGCTTCTCGAACGTATAAGGCTGCCTAATTGAGAATGACGAACCCTTAGAATGCATAACGCAATACTTACTAAGTGGTCGCAGCTCACAATATGCTTGAGTCTTCATAAAAGCGACTTCACAAATCGAATACTAGTTACGTTGATGGTTATTGTACAAACATTATCGTGGTTTTTATAGTTGTTTGTATGAACGAGGAAACTTTTTAGCGGCGTGGTGTTATTCTCCAATAAACAGTGGATTTGGTATGGAACTGTATAGCTAGCACGTGTATTTTATTAAAGTGCGTCTCCATATTAAAGCATATTCTGAAAAAAAAGTCAACCCGCTATACATAATATAATATTACGGTTCAAAAGATACAGCTCTGTAAAGTTAAGATGGACGTACGGACCGATGGACGGACGGACAGCAGGTGGTAATAGGGTCCCGTCGGGCTCCCCTCGGGTACGGAACCATAACCCCCCCTTCCTTTTATTGGATAATCCATTATACTCCGTCGATGAATAAATGCAACTTAAATTGTAAAATTATTATTTTTTATTTGACCTAATTATTACTTTTTGTACGTACACTATTGTATATTGACGTCGGAAACTGACCATTTCTTAGTTGTTCATTAATGCTGTCTTTGATTATTTGAGTGTTATTTTTGTATTATTGCCCCGTGTGGTTGCCGGGTTATAATAGTGCCACTCCATGTCTTCCCGTGGATGTCATTAGAGGCGACTAATTAATAAAAAGGCGAGTGGTTACAGAATTATCAACAAGTTTTTAAAGTTGTAGGTAATTCTGTAGCTCCGCCTTCCCCAATCTGGGATTACAGGCGTGAACTTATGTATATATTTTTTGTATTATTATTTTATTACTTTGTATTATTGTTGACGATATCAATGTAATTTTGTATTTTTTAACATGCAATGCAATTTATATTGTAAAATTCCATTTATGAATAAATAAACTAAACTAAACTAAAAAAGAACGAGATAAATGGTCTCTAAAATATCTCTAAGTACAGTGGTGAGGATAACACAGTCTGGGTCAAGTAAGGTAAGTTCGATCGAGCAAATCGCCTTCGCTACGAGCAAGAATAAACACCGCAGGTAAGTGAGGCTACCGAACGTGAATTGACAACTTTATTGGCGCTCTCAAAGACGAGGGTAAGCGTTCGAACACTGAACGAATTGCATTAACTTCCAAGCGTTACTAAATAATCAGCTGAGTTGTCGTAAAATCTTTTAAATTAGGTTCCTTAGCGCTTAGACGGTCAACAACTTTAATTGTAAAACTACGATAGAACTCTGATGCAGAAAGCCAATTACAAATTTTGATATAAGTAGTTTGTTCCTTGTTACTTGACGCTGTCATTACGACAGGGTCCTATGGTGTCTCAAAACATAAACTTGTTGACTGCTCATATTTCCTTTAACTAGGTATTACAAAATATTTTGATTAGATTAGATTAGATTGTTTGATTGATTTATGTGTAGTGTTTATTAATAAAATGCTACCAAAGTGTAACCAAAATTAATCTTTAAAAACCCGTCTGTATTTTGATATGTTTTGAGATGTTGAAAGTTACATCTTTGCGGCTATTCCCAGGTGTCCGCACCCCTTTTGTGTGTGTGTGGTGACAACTGGGAATAAAAACGAACTCGGGTGCGGACAACTGGGAATAAAATTTCCCTACTGCCTAGTGTTTGCTGTAATTTTATTCCCAGTTGTTTGAACTGGGGACAACTGAGAATTTTTATTCTCATTTGTCCGCAGTGTGAACCTAAGGGTGCGCTGAAAATAGCACCATATTTGTAAAAAGATTTTTTTTCAAAATTGAATCATCATTAAGAACACAAACAAATTCTTAATCAGCCGCACACCGTAGTGTAGACTTCTACTAAACAAATTCATAAAATATTACTGGCATCCGATATCGACTCGTCAATCCATTAGTTCCGACTATGACTTATCACGCAATGAACCGGCTTGGTATAATGAGCTCCAATATGTGGTTAGTAACGAACATTTATACCTACAGGTTTGTGATAGATTTGGGTTTGTTTTAATTAACGAAAAACATCATGTCTGACGAACTAAAATGATCAGCGTACATTGTTACTGTATATTATTGTAGCGCCAATTATTAACAATAACTTTGTTACGCACATTATTAGTCTCGTTGTGGACATTTAAATTACTAAAATCCTAATTGTTTGCGGTAGTGAAAATATTTTTAAACAACATCAAATTAGTTACAAAGATATATAATACTAGCTTTCCGCCCGCGACTTCGTCTGCGGAGAGTCAGAACTTCTGTTGAAAGTACAGTTATAGTTTACATCGCCTTCTAAGGCTTTTAAAAAAAAGTCTAGAGCGTGAATTTTAAGTAAGCAGTCCACATAAACAACTTGAATTTTATGGCGCTAACCTTTAAACCAACAAAATTGACATACAAAATAAATTCACTGCTTCTCTTTCACCATTACGTATTTTTATACGATTCTAGATAAATTTGCCACATTTCTATACAAACAATTAACCCACTTAGCGGAAGACTTTCGAAAAACACCGAAGCTGAATATTTTCTGTATGTAATAATAATACCCATTTTCATATCTTGAAGGTAAGGGAATATTACATAATTTCGATACAAACTTTACAGTCAGTAGTCTTAGATCCCAAGTTTTCTTGGATCTGCTCTTAACTAACTATTACCACCTTTTATCCACGTTTCTCAATTCAAAAATATACCATACAATTTTCTACCCGCCGTTTTACCTCCTTAGAGGTAGGTTTTCCTGAATCGAGCATTTCTACCAAGTTTCAAGTAAATCAGAATATAAAAGTATTCGTTCCTGTAGAAACTTTTCATTGCAGAGCAAGCATTTCTACCAAGTTTAAAGTTAATTTAAGCATACCAAATATTTTTTCCTAAACAAACTTTGCAACCCCCTTTTATCCCTAGGGGTTGAATTTTAGTAATCGCTGAAATACGTGTCACATTATTTGCATTGAAGAGCATTTCTACCAAGTTTCAAGTAAATTTGAGCATACCAAATATTTTTTCCTAAACAAACTTTGCAACCCCCTTTCATCCCTCTAGGGGTTAAATTTTAGTAATCGCTGAAATACGTGTGTCATTATTTGCATTAAAGAGCGTTTCTACCAAGTTTCAAGTAAATTTGTCCATAAAAGTATTTTTTTCCATTCAAACTGCAGCCACCTTTCATCCCTCTAGGGATTGAATTTTAGTAATCGCTCAAATATCTGTCTCATTATTTGCATTGAAGAGCATTTATACCAAGTTTCAAGTAAATTTGACCACAAAAATATTTTTTCCATTTAAATTTTGCAATCCCCTTTCATCCCTCTAGGGTTTGAAATACGTGTTTCATTATTTGCATTGGAGAGTATTTCTACTAAGTTTCAAGTAAATTTGCTCAAAAAAATATTTTATCTGTACACACTTTTCTAGGGATTGAATTTTAGTAATCGCTCAAATATATGTCTCATTATTTGCTCTTGCATTTATACCAAGTTTCAAGTAAATTTGACCACAAAAGTATTTTTTCCATTCAAATTTTGCAATCCCCTTTCATCCCTCTAGGGGTTGAATTTTAGTTATCACTGATATACGTGACTCATTATTTTCATTTCAGAGCATTTCTACCAAGTTTAAAGTAAATTTGAGCATACCAAATATTTTTTCCTAAACAAACTTTGCAACCGCCTTTTATCCCAAGGGGTTAAAATTTAGAAATCACTGAAATGCGTGTCTCGTTATTTGCATTGAAAAGCATTTCTCCCGAGTTTCAAGTAAATTTGACCATAAAAGTATTTTTTCCCATACAAACATTGCAACCCCCTTTCATCGCTCTAGGGGTTGAATTTTAGTAATCGCTGAAATACATTCTCATTATTTGCATTGAAGAGCATTCCTACCAAGTTTCAAATAAATTTGATCATAAAAATATTTTATCTGTAAACACTTTGCAACCCCCTTTCATCCCACTAGGGGTTGAATTTTAGTAATCGCCGAAATACGTGTCTCATTATTTGCATTTAAGAGAATTCCTACCAAGTTTCAAGTAATTTGATCATAAAAATATTTTATCAATACACACTTTGCAACCCCTTTTCATCCCTCTAGGGGTTGAATTTTAGTAATCGCTGAAATATGTGTCTCATTATTTGCATTGAAGAGCATTTCTACCTAGTTTCAAGTAGACCATAAAAGTATTTTTTCCCATACAAACTTTGCAACCCCCTTTCATGCCTCTAGGGGTTGAATTTTAGTAATCGCTGAAATATATGTCTCATTATTTGCATTTAAGAGTATTCCTACCAAGTTTCAAGTATCATAAAAATATTTTATCTATACACACTTTGCAACCCCCTTTCATCCCTCTAGGGGTTGAATTTTAGTAATCGCTGAAATACGGGTCTCATTATTTGCATTAAAGAGCATTTCTACCAAGTTTCAAGTAAATTTGACCATAAAAGTATTTTTTCCCATACAAACTTTGCAACCCCCTTTCATCCCTCTAGGGGTT
Organism: Acleris cristana; assembly: GCA_948252455.1. Taxonomy (NCBI): domain Eukaryota; kingdom Metazoa; phylum Arthropoda; class Insecta; order Lepidoptera; family Tortricidae; genus Acleris; species Acleris cristana. Next base: position 16,874,234 of record OX411780.1, read on the forward strand.
GAATTTTAGTAATCGCTGAAATACGAGTCTCGTTATTTGCATTTAAGAGTATTCCTACCAAGTTTCAAGTAAATTTGATCATAAAAATATTTGATCTATACAAACTTTGCCACCCCCTTTCATCCCCCAAGGGGTTGAATTTTAGTAATCGCTGAAATACGTGTCTCACTTTTTGCATTGAAGAGCTTTTCTACCAAGTTTCAAGTAAATTTGACCATAAAAGTATTATTTCCCATACAAACTTTGCATCCCCCTTTCATCCCTCTAGGGGTTGAATTCTAGTAATCGCTGAAATACGTGTCTCATTATTTGCATTGAAGAGCATTTCTACCAAGTTTCAAGTAAATTGGACCATAAAAATGTTTTTTCCCGTACAAACTTTGCAACCCCCTTTCATACCTTTAGGGGTTAAATTTCGAAAAATCCCTTCTTAAACGACGCCTCCATTACAAAACCAACTTTCTCTCAAAATTCCAACTTTTTATCTTTATCGGTTTGGGCTGGGCGTTGATATGTCACCCGGGACATTGCCTTTTATATATATAGATACAGGGTGTTCGGCAGAAGGTTGGACAAACTTCAGGGACTAAACTCTGTAGGTCATACTCGTCAACTTTTATTATGGGACCAACATACAAATCGCGAAAAAAAAAATTATCTCCTCTCTTTTGTTCTTTGGTACGAATATAAATAATACACATACATACATACCTTAATGCCTGTCACCTAATTGGGTAGGCAGAGACAGAGAGACCATGGAACGCCAGGTGCGCCGCCGTTCCAAACATACCTCTCCCGCTTCCTCAACATTCATCAACCTCTGCATAATATAATAATATAATAATAGTTTCGAAAACTACTTATTTGCTCTTTTTGAGAATTTTGGTGGGTTTTAAAGTTGATTTAAAGATAAAACTAAAATTCAACTTGAATTCATGTTAATAAATCAACAACAATAATTTAAAATATCAAGGCCGAGATTCTAGGCAAAGGGTGAACCAGACCAATCGATCGATCGTCGATCGACGGCATCGATCGATGGTAGAATTGATAAGTCGACGTCGATCGATAGTTCCTACCAGACCAATCGATCGATCGTCGATCGATGGCAGAATGGATTATTCGATCGATAGTTCCTTCATCAATTAAAGCTATCAGACCAGTCGATCAACGTCGACCGGCAATCGATCGATTGGTTAGCCGAACGATATCCGTCGATCGATAGTTCCTGCCAGACCAATCGATCGACTTCGATCGACGTCGATCGGTGCCGTCAATCGGCGATCGATCGATTGGTCTGGTAACACCCAAAACCATATCGTCTTTGACTTGTTATCATATTGTCATCGTTTTGATAGCGCTTCTACACTTGTTTACTTTAAAAACAATACCATAACAGGTCAAATACGATATGGTTTTTACCGCCTAGAATAGAGGCTCTGGTGTCTTATTCTGATGTTAATAGATAGCTTTGGTATACGCGATACTAACACCCGTATTCACACACGTTACTATGAGGTCTCACAGTGCTCACAAACGCTGCACAGGGTGGTTCAAATCGTCTTATAAACTTTTGTTTTGTTTGTGTTTTGTTTTGTCGGTCAAAAAGAACCAATCACAAAGCTGTATTGAACGCAGTGCGTTTACTCAATGAAGGATCCCTTAAGTATTGTTTGTGAATACGAGTGTTTCAATGATGATACGCAATCTTACTTCATTAAAAGCTCATAAAATTATAATAAAGTGTACCTATTTAATTTCCATTAACCCCCATAATCTGGCGTTGACTGTAGCCACATACAGTCACGGCTCGTAATACATCATCCAAGCCGACAATAACGTCCCTTGTCTCCGCAACGTCTCGTTAAAACAATCGTCATCAACCCCCGAATCCATTCGTTACGACTTCATGCGGACTATCTTACACGACAGTGACACGACGCTCGTAAAATGGGCTTTGACCCAGCGAAGAGATATTACGAGGTTATTTGAAGTTTAAAACGATCCTTGATTTACACGGTGAAGCGTCGCAAAAGTCATTACTGTCGGATGAACTGCAAACAGATTATTCTTATACATGCTTGCACACGTTCGTATTATTTCCAAACAAAGATGCCCTGTTTAACATTTAGTTCGCGCTACCAGGCTCCACTCGAATTACTTTTGCGACTTCTTCCTGGCCTCGATGGGAAATAAGTATGAAAAATCATTACTGGCTGCCTAGCCACTGCTGTGAACTTTAAAATGTGTCATAAATGTGCCTGTTTGAGGAAAGCTCTATAATAGGAAATATGCATGGATTTTTGAAATCGCATTTGTCAACAAAACATAAAAATACCGTAAAAGACATCACCAAAAGTGAAATTAAAATTAAATTCGGTCAAGAAATACGGATAGGTACAATCATTATAAACTGTTAATTAGACAGAGAGATCCGAAGTCCACCGGTGACGTCATTGTGCAGTTCGGCCATATAAACTCCACGTAAAATTCCGTTTTGCTAGAAAGAGATAGGAACAAATCTTTGTTGGCTTATTATCATGGTTATTTTAATAGCTATTCAAAAAAAAAAACTCAACTGTTTGTTACATACAGCGTTTATTGAAGCTGTAAAAAAAAACATGTATATTCCCTATTATGAACCTGGGCGAGAAGAGCGGTTGTTAGACATCTAAAATAGTAAAGGTACACTTTGACGGATAGATGTCAAGATCTTTGTCAGACTTTGAATGTTCTTGTAGTAAATAAGCAAACGCGATTAATATAGTATCTCTTCTCAACATTTATTGTATGTACGTACCCCCACATTACCTACACTATCAATTTGTATTCACGGTTGTTTGTAAAATGCCCCTAATGACGATGCATTGTCCTAGTTGGTACTTTGGTAATGACGCTGCCTACGAAGCGGTCTCAGGTTTAAATCCCGATAAGGGCAGATATTTGTTTAATTTGCGCGAATATTTGTTCCTGAGTCGTGGATGTTTTCTATGTATTTAAATATATATTTCTATAAATAAGTACCCATAGTATAAGCCTACAGCTTAGTTTGGGACTAGGTCAATCGGTGTGACATTGTCCCCTGATATTTATTTATTTAATTTAGTAATATTGTTGTCTCTACTGCCTAAAACTAAATAAATACGATTAACTGCCGCACTCAGAGACGTCAATTAAATTTAACGCTTATTTAGTGACGTGCTGTCTTATTCTATTGCTATAGCAAAGAAAGTGACAGCAGATGCTTTAATCAAGCATTAAATTTAATTGACGTCTCTGAGTGCGGCAGTAAGTCAGTGACATTTACCTATATAACAACAAAGTTGAAATATGCTTAAACATATCATTGGCAGACTGAGCACTTACACCGCATACTCATATTTAAAACAACCCATATTTTGCATAACGGTAAATGGATTGGGTATTCCTATATTATCCAACGTTTTATATCCCTAGGTATGCTTGGTACAATTTCAATATTCGTTTGAATTTGCAAACAACAAAACGCCGAATTTCCATTTGTACAATTAGTATTTGGGATTATTTGTAGTGATTGGTTGCCCGAAACTCAATTCAGTTTTGTTATATCCGACTATTTATTTAGCAGCAATCTTTATTGACCACTCAACAAAAGCTCTAATTGTACTACATTGACTGTTCACATTTCTATTTAGCTTTGTCTTGTGCTTAAACCATATCAGTGAAAGCAACCATATTATAAAATATAATAATGGTTTCGAAAAATCAAACAGGACTCTTCATTGCCAAAATGACTGTCATCGAAATTTCTAAGAATAGAGATGTAAAAGAGCCATCAAGGGGAATTACAATATAAGTAAAACACCCATTGTTCAATGCAAAAACATGGTCACAAAACTATTAAAATGCATATAAAAGAATTTCAATTCCTTCATTAATTTCATTATTGTTGAATTTTGACGTCTATGTTACCATTCCTTTTTTAAATGCATACTAAATTAAATCACGTCTGTTTCCCAGAGGGGTAGGCAGAGATCACTTCTTTCCACCTGCTATGACTTGTTTGCCCGCATCTGTTTTTTGTAAAAAAAAACATGAAATTAATTTTACAAATAATTGAAAAAGAGTATAGAATGGGGGGATTGAAAAATGAAAGTTGTTCGATTAAGTTAAGCAAATTTTAATGGGGTGTCATGAAAGGTCATCAGTATATTAAAAAAGAAAAATCTATGTACTTTTGATTTATAGCCAAAAATGTAGGTACAAAAAATGGCCGTTCCCCCCGTTTATCTCCGACGCATTAATCGAAAAATCTGAAAAAAATCTGACGTATAGATCATTTCTTTTATTTTATGGGAAAAATAAAATGAAGTGTTCATTATTTACAGTTGTCGAGAAATATAAAAAAAACTTAGGCTTCTGTACTAAAATTTAGGTTAGTTCAAATGGACCTTATTACATAGTAAATAAAGTTCATAACAATACGACTGTTTTCTTTTGCGGTTACCTACCAACCATAATATTATTTTAAATATGGAACCCTCGGTCCGCGGCTTTTTTTTCTCATGCTCGTCGATAAATGTTTCTATTCTATTCTATTGTGTTGGCTAGAACACATCCACTGCTGAACATAGGCCTAACATCACCACGATTGGGCACGATTACCAATATTTAATAAATTATCGAATACCCATAACCAGATTAGCATATATAAATAGGGATATTGTCCGACAAGTTCAGCTTAATCCCGTAAAGGGTCGCCTTAGATAAACTCGTCCTGGGCGCGGATTACAGTGTCGGAAGTTGGCTTAAAGCGGACTTTAGTGACACTATCGCTCACCGATGCGCGATGTTCCACAGATTATTAACGGATTTCTATCACTCCGTATAACTATCACGCTAATTGTTATTGAGGAGACTTCGGGACATGTTTCAATAGCTACATTTTCTTAGGTGATACAAAAGTCGAACTGATTTTGCGTCGCCGTGTCAACCGATCAGCGCTTCTATTCAACACGGTAAAAACAATATCGTTTTTGTCCTGTTATCGTAGTGTCAACGTTTTGATAGCTCTTATTTTCTTGACAGTAATGATCGCTGACGTCATAACAATACCTTAACAGGTAAACTACGATATCGTTTTTACCGCCTAGAATAGAGGCGTTGGACTTTTGTACGAAACCCAATGCAGCAGATATTACGAAGCCGAAAATAGGCTTAACCCTTATTTCATTTGGCTTAACCCTTATAGTTACATTTTTTAGTGGTGGTAGAACTTTTTGCAAGGTCCGTACGGATCATCGCCGTCTTATCCTTCAGCCTACCGCCAAGTAGCATTTGTATTGTTGTGTTCCGGTGTGGTTATAAGACAACTGCAGTGAATTAACTAGCATAGATGCATTCCGTCGAACCTCAAGGCTGGCAGCGCATTTGCGGTCTTAGGATTGCAGTCTTTAGATTTTAACCTCGTAAATCTCGTTCAGCATGCCATAAAAAAACTGTGAGTTGGACTCACGGAATAGAAAAAACAGTGGAAGTGGCATGAGCTTCGCTTAGTATCAGACCTGTTGTCGCCAACACTCAAACTATCATAAAAACAACATACCACCATGGAAAATTATTTTGGTGCAGCTATCGTTTTTACACCCCAAAATAGCACATTAAGGCATGCTTCTGGATTTATTTCCTATTTTAGAAATATCGAAATATCGAAATATGGAAATAAGGGATCGCGGCAAATGTATGGTAGGTTATGCAGCACTCCGCATAACTATGCCACACGTTACACGCCCACTTGACACTTCTACCTACTGTTTTTTCTGTTCTGTGGTTGGACTCTTTATTATTTCACTTTCTTATTTTTTTATTTGTTAGTAAATCCACCGTAATAACACATATTCTGGAAAAAAGTCAACCCGCTATCTATTACGGCGCAAAAGACACAGCTCTTAAAAATTAGGACGGACGGACTAACGGAAACTGACTGACGGACGGACGGACGAACGGACGGCGGACATGGTAGGCATATTAATAGGAGCCGTTAGGCTACCTTTGGGTACAAAACCCTAAAAAACATTATACTTCAGTAGGGCTTGTAATCAGATTGCATCAGTTTGGTTTGGCAGAGGCGTTAACACTTATTGGGATTTGTGGTTTCAGTCGCTAAGCTACAATACAACATGACAACGAGGCCAATTCGGTTGAACACTGATAATGATATTGGAAATTCCCGCAAACGCTAAGCCAATTAGTATTTAGTCCAGTACATTTCCTGTGAATACCTCACTGACATAGCAACCAACTTTAATGTTAGCCCATGGAATAGGGAACATGCATGATCCTTTTTGACAGCTTCAATAAAAGCTGATTCATGATACAAACAGTTGAGAAAAATATTTTTTTGAATAGCTATAAAAATAACCAAGATAAGCCAACAAAGATTTGTTCCTATAGTATCTCTTTCTAGCAAAATAGAATTTAACGTGGAATTAATATGGTCGACCTGTTTCATGACGTCACAGTACTCACAGTGCATATCAGATCTCTCTGTCTAATCGCTGTCTAATTTGCAGTTTAAAAAGCTTGTATCATCCGTATTTCTTAACCGATTATAATTTTAATTTCTCTTTTGGTGATCTCTTTAACGATATTTTCATATTTTGTTGAGAAATGTGATCTAAAAATCCAGGCATATTCTCTATTGGTACATTTTGTCTTGCACTTTGAGGTTATTTGTTCTTTGTTCAAAAGCAAATAAATAAAGTAAAGTAAAATAAATGAAATACATTGTTATATTAATATTTAAATTATCTCTGCTTTTAGGAAAGACTTGCATTGCCTAGTTACATAAAAACTCATTAATTTAACTTCACCTTAAGTCGCATGCTTTTAACTTCAGCGAATTAGAAAAGGCTAGGTGTCCTAATGAGCCATTAATGCTAATGAACGTCTGAGGGACTGCGTGTTTGTTTGTATGTATGTAAACTCTTTATTGCACTAACATACAATATCAAACTAAAAAAAGAAACAGAAACACAAAAGGTATGTGCAAAGGCGAACTTAGCCCTTTAAAGAATCTGTTCCAGTTAACCTTTGAGCGATTGAGACGTACAACAATTAAAGATATAGAAGATAAAAATAAAAGTATACGTACAAATATATACGTATATTTTACAGGTAAGTTGTCTCAAAGAACATTTGTGAATGATTCTTACTAACCTTTATGAACTGACGATGCACTGTGCATTTGTGCAACCTAATTTAATTGCACTGATTCAGTGACCGACTTCGCACATAGATTATAAATTATCGCACCGTGTTTATTGCTCTGTGTCAACATAACCATTACCCAACAATGTCCTAATTAATAACTCAACTGTTCCACTGTGCTCCGTATCGAATATGAATATCGTGTTGATTAACGCTCAAAATTCGTGTTAATAAAAGTTGAAGTGGGAAGTAATGGAAATGTGAAATTTAACTTATGAGTGGAGTGAAAATGTGAAATTCATAAATCGTGATCAATAAAGTTGTTTTGCACGACTCGGACGTTTATACGCTAAGTACTAGGTAAGTCTACGAACCAGTACACACGAAAGACAAATATATTTGTCAGTTGCGAGTGCAAGCGTGATAGCGATAGCCAGCAGTAAGCTATTAAGAAGCTCGGAATACTGTACCAAGTTTATGAACATACCGGTTATGTATACAACTGAAACAATTATGCTCCTAAAGCTAATGCTGAGAGGGATCCTGTTCAAGAAACGTAATGTCTTCTTTTCATTTTATATTTTTCTACTGTTTTTTCTTCTGTGTGCGTCGAATAAATATTTTCTATTCTATTCTATTCTATTCTATTCTATTCTATTCTAAAGCGCTTAAGGCGCTTTAAACTTAAATCGCTTCAGTGTGCAATAAAACTGTCATTCAAAATTAAATAAAAATGTGCATATTTACGAAGGATAAGGATGGGTCACCAGGACAGGCAAGAGCGAGGCAAGCCCCGCGTTAGTGTTCTCCAATACCGCGTAAGTAAAACAAAATTATAAGATGCAAAATGCACCTTAGCATGCAGGACAATAAGGTATATTTTGCAACTTATAGAATTTGTTACATACGTGGTATTGCAGTATCACTAACGCCCGGCGCTTGCGACTTTTGTCGCTGAATTATTCATTTAATCCTTTCAATATCGCCAACTGGAGAAGGAAAGCAAGCTTAAGCTGTTTTTGTCGTTCCTATTGTGTTTATTTAAACAATACCACGTTCGTGAAACAAAAGTTATTTTATCCTGATTCTTGACTCAGTCAATGACGTTTTATTTGGTCAATTGTTTCGGATTATTTGCGAATTGTGATTGGAATTTTTAATTCCGAGAAAAAGGTCTTAAGGTATGTGTTACCTTTATGGCCGAACCCTATATCCAAACCGCTGATTAAAATTTGACACATTTTGAATGGGGAAATGTCAAATTTTAGCCCGAAGTAAGCCTTTTATCTGTCCAAGGTTTGAATATAGGGTTCGGCCGTTAGTGTAACCTTTGTGTGGGTTGTCGATCCGAATGAGTTGACAGATTTCAATCTGGTTATTTAATCTTCGATTCAAAAAGAGAACTGTTTTTAGGGTTCCGTACCCACGGAGTAAAAACGGAACCCTATTACTAAGACTCCGCTGTCCATTTGTCCGTCTGTCTGTCTGTCTGTCTGTCTTTCTGTCTGTCTGTCACCAGGCTGTATCTCACGAACAGTGATAGCTAGACAGTTGAAATTTTCACAGAAGATGTATTTCTGTTGCCGCTTTAACAACAAATACTAAAAATAAAATAAAAAGAATATTTAATGGCTCCCATACAACAAACGTGATTTTTGCCCTAGTTTTTTATAATTACTACAATTTAAAAAATCATGGAAATTGGACTTGATTTAGGCGGTAAGAAACGTTATCGCCCGGAGCTAAAGTATGGATTTTTTTAACAGCTACCTACGCGATTTTAGCGGCGCTTCACAATCCTCTTAAAAAACATCAGTAAAGGTTATTAATATCAGGTGTTTTTATCTATTTTATGATTTTTTAAATCGATTGTATTCTTTGATTTTCGTTGGTTATTAGTTAAGAACAATAAAAATCAGTTACATCAAGAGCTTATATCGAAAGTTAATTAAATGTTCCATTTCTACAACAAGGTCATGATGTGATGAAGGCATGATGGGTATGCATTGCTCCAATTCGAAATGATAAGCAAGATTGAGGGTAGGGAGGTCTGGTACAAGAAATATTGGCCCATTTTTTTACTATATTGTTTCCATGTTGTAATCTTTCCTCTTCCTTAACCATTTTTTTTATCTGAAAAAGGAGGCAGACTAGCAAGCGAGCCACCTGATGGTAAGTGATCATCGCGTCCAATAATCACTCGCAACACCAGAAGAATCGCAATTGAAAGCGATAGGACGAAAGAGGTAAGGCAGCGATACAGCGATACAGCGGTCATGCGATTCTTCTGGTGTTGCGAGTGTTTATTGGACGCGATGATCACTTACCATCAGGTGGCTCGCTTGCTAGTCTGCCTCCTTTTTCAGATAAAAAAAATGGTTAAGGAAGAGGAAAGATTACAACATGGAAACAATATAGTAAAAAAATGGGCCAATAATTCTTGTACCAGACCTCCCTACCCTCAATCTTGCTTATCATTTCGAATTGGAGCAATGCATACCCATCATGCCTGAGCACGTAACCCAGTAAATAACGAAAACATCTTTTCTGATAGTAAATATAACCCCATTTTATTAAACCGAAATCAACAGCAAAATTTTCGCAGACAACGTGAACAAATTTACACTGGTTAACCAAAAGTACCTATTTGTAACGATTCAACAAAAATAAATTCGAAGTAATGACCGACGAGTCATTTTATGCTTCACAATTCGTTAAACGTAATTATGAGAGCGCGTTAATTTTACCGCTTGTGTATTTAATTGTGTTATATAGTCATCGGTTTATATGATATGTTTGCAAGGGATGTGAATGGATCGTAATGACTCAGTATATAACTATGCGACTTAATAATAATGTAATTTCCAATGTGAAATAAATGACTACTACTACTACAGTATAAATAGTAGTTCGTCTTCAAACAGGTATATCGCGCGGCTTGCATGTGTGCGTGCCTCAACCGTACGCGCCGCGAGCCACCACAAGTAAACTTAGCAGGACGGACCGAGCCGGTTTAGTCGGGGCCGCGCCTTCGCCACGTTTGGTTCCGTGCGTAATAAGTATCGAGTGACGGGTGACGACGCAGCCCTAGCGCTTGAGCAGCAATAGGTAACAGCATTTCCTAATGGACTGGAGACGAACTACTTTTCTATTCATAATTTGCCATTATTCTCTTTCATCGATAGTAGGGTAAAAAGGAAGAGGCTTGTCTCCAGAAGCTCCCTACCTATCGTAGGCATCGTAGCGATCCTGAAGTACTGCTGCTACTGGTTTCAAAGATTTTCGTGTGAGTTCAAAAGTTCCGCAATAAGCGCATAGCGGTAGACATACAAACAAACACAACCCTCAGTTGTATGCCGTAACGATTTGCGAAAATACCGATCTGGGGAATGTACAGTACCCCAACGAAAATGTTAAGTACTTTAATGCACTGTCATAATAAACTTCAAACTGAACATCAAATGACAAGTATGACAATAACAATGGCAGTCACAATGACAAGGTTCTAAGTATGCTCAACATTTTTATTGGGTGACTGTACACGATTTATGCTTGTTCTCGTACCGTGATACCCGATGCCGATCATAAGCGGCCATATAAACCGCACAGCTATCGATTTGGGTAAGTATAGGGTCTTCCATTAAGAATCAGTGATCTTAAAAATTAAATAAAACAATGATATTATTAATAACGTTAATAGTTTTTATTTATGTGAATATACATGGTTTGCCATTACTTATTAATTAATATCTCACTCAAATGACGTCCGCGGTGTTTGATTGTGCTCTGTAAACGAATGGTCCAATTTTGCATTTCTTTTACACAAATTTTAGGCTCTATCTCGAATAACTCAAGTAACGTTTTCTTTAAGCGCAGTAGTTGTGCGTGGCCTGTTTGCGTAGACTAATGATTAAACATAGTCCCACAAAAAATAATCTAATGGCGTTAAATCACAAGATCTTGGCGGCCACTCGATGTCTCCAATTCTGCTGATTTCACGTCCATTGAAATGCTCCTTCAATAGATCTATGGCACGAAACGTTTTTCTAATCGAACTGTCTCTTAAATAATACAGTTTTATTATTTCTAAACGTTGGTGATCTGTATACCGTTCCATAATTAAATGGCAGATACTGACGATGAATTTTTTCACAAAATGGCGGCAAAAAAATGACAAGTATTTTTTTAAATTATTGGGCAAAGACACTTACTCTTAATGAAAGACCCTGTACTTCACAAACGGGCTCACTACAACCACCTCCCAAGGGAATGACAGCGTGAGCAAGGTTCTACAAATGTCCGACAGTCAGAAGGCAGCGAGAATCCGATGAATTGGTCCTTGCAACGAAAGGAGATATATAGACGTCTTGGTTGTATATTGAATTGTAAGTACTGCCACATAGGAGTAATCAAGTTTTGACGACGCGTTTGGCCAAGTTGCTTACGAAGCTAGCGGTCCCTGTGTTCGATTCCTGAGGCCCGATTCACGAAGCTACAAGTTACAAATTACAAGCGGAAGTCTCTTTCTAACTCGTACTGCTAGAAAGAGAGTTCCGCTTGTAATTTGTAACTTGTAGCTTCGTGAAACGGGCCTCTCTGGTGTGTGATTTGTGTGATGAGCGCGAGTATTTGTTCTTGAGTCATGGATGTTTTCTATGTATTCAAGCATGTATTTATCAATATAAGTAAGTACCTATGATTATCATTGTCTAGTACCTATAGTACAAGCCTAGAGCTTAGTACGGAACTTGGTTAATTTTTGTGAGATTGAATCCTGTTTTTATAAAATGTTAATATTAAGTTGAAATCGAGCTTGGATTTCTTAGAATTTGTTTAACGAGTGATGCAATATAAATAAATGGTAATTGTAATTGTAAAGAGAACTTCTGTACCATTAAGAGATGCCAGTCAAATTGAGACAACGCCCCTGTTCGCGCACTGTACCATTAGGTATAAACTATCCTATTCAGAATGGTACCTACTATGGAATACCCTTGATACTTGATACTTTTATACAACTTTCTTGAACTCGATGCACCAATTATTAACAGGCGAGTTGAAGTTGTCCCGTCAGAGCCTAAGATCCACATTAAAGGGCGTGCATTCTCAGCTTACTTTACCAGTCGAGTGAGCGCTCGTATGACTTCGTTCACACGATCGATTGTTCAACAGAATTGTCAAGAAAATAACATCTTTTATTAATGACACCACTAGTCGAGCAACTAATCCGAGTGTTTTCTGTTCTTCCGCCACGCACACAATGTTTTGTGTAATAGCACTTAATAAAATTTAACCGTTTTAAGTTTTGGAAGGTCGGGCCATGTTATCGGAGTTTATCAATACGATCTTTTCTACCGACTTCAAAATAATAAGGTTGTCAATTCGACATTTTTTTAAATTTTTCTTACGCCATTAGCTCCTTCAAGTGTGATTTGATTTTAAAAATTATTATTTCTTTTGATAATATTAGTGAAGTGTTTCAATTTGTCACTAAGTAGTATCTGATGAAGGGATTCGTAAGGAATTGAGGGAACTCCTCAAAAATTATTGGTATACACATAGATTTGTTTATTTACAGTAGCAAATCCAGCATTTGCATTTAGAAAGTATCATGATGACGAAGTCAAACTGAAGTCGGCGTCCTACAATATTTTAAACCAAAAGCCTACTTTAGTTTGACTAACATTTACCATTTTAAAAAGAAGTTGTTTTCTGCGTTATTGAACAGGGTTTTTTGTTTTTTGTATCTTTTCTACAATTACCTTTCGTACATATTCAGCTATCGGAATGTGCTGGTACACTTACGACATTTTTCATTCGACGTTAAAGCATCGGTTACTACAGAAAGCACTCGGTACTAGACATACTTCAGTTAGAAATGCTTACTGGTGCATGGTGGCCGCTGGGAATCAAACTCCGTACCTTACAGCACAGATAATATACTAGTTACTTCGTCACAGATACGTCACTCGCCGCCGCCTACAGTTATACTTACCTACTGGCAGGTGTATCCCCGGGGATACAAATATCAGTTGAGTGTCAAATTTTTTACGTAGCGTAGATACCTTTTAATATGTGTGTGTAATGTCAAATTGCCTTACTAATCAATTTATTATTTAGTTGCCAACCCTCGCTTAGGAGCGGAGTGAATGACGTCATGTGACAGACAGATATAATAATGTACTCTATGCGCGTGAATAAGGCACATTTTGGCGCGTAGCATACGGGTAACAGTTGTTGTGGGGAAGTAAAGAAGGTCGTAAGTAACAAAAACAGCCGAGAAGTTATCTGTTATATGGAGTGACGAGGCCCTGCCATTAGGCTACTTCATGTAAATCGGTTGGGCCGTTGAGATATCGGCTCTGAAAGTAGTGGCCGCCATTATATTGGGGACTTTTAGGGTTCCGTACCCCCAAGGAGCCTAACGGGACCCTATAAATATGCCTGCGCTGTCCGTCCGTCCTAACTTTAAAGAGCTGTATCTTTTGAACCGTAATAGGTAGCGTGTTGTTTATTTTCCAAAATATTTGTTATTACGGCGGATTTACTAAAAAAAATAAGTAAGTGAAATAATAAAGGGGGTTCCTATACATGAAACGTTTTTTTTTATTGTTGTATCATAAAAACGGTATCTAAAATACAAGCGTCAAAATTTGGTATGATTAATACAAACCCTGAAGAAAAACCACAATTTCTAAATAATGGTCCAATGTGAGTTGGCCTCGCGCTGATTCGATTTGAAATCGGATTCAAATCGGAATCTAATGCCAGAGGGTTTATTGTCTAACGCACTCGCAATCATGATCGTTTTTATTTTGAAAATCGAAGGCTTGTCTGCATACAAAATGAAAACAATTGCTCCACTTTGAAGCCCGTTGCGATTGCGAGTGCGTTAGACAATAAGCCCTCAGGTTTACATACTCGCACGAGTCGACGCGAGGCCGAGATTCACTGCCGTCTTTAAACACGAGACGGACTGTAAAACTTTTATAATAACATCAATGTATCTCGGCCTCGCGTCGACTCGCGCGAGTGTGTAGACCTGGCATAATAAAACCTACTATGCGGCAGTACGGAACCCTTGATAGCGAGTTCGAATCGCACTTGACCTGTTTTTTTATCTACATAATAGTTATTTGAATCTTAACAAGCGAGAAAATAAATTTGGTGAACGTATTCCACACAACCCTATGTGCCAGGAAAGTAGCCGGGTTGACTGTGACGTTAACTCCGCTCGAAACTGAATGCTCCAGAGACATTTAAATCTAGCTCCAAGTTTTTTTACTCTCGAACAGTCAGAGAGGTCTTTCTTACTGTCCCCGGACGGTGAAGTTAATCTAATTGAACTTGTTAATGGTTAATTGCGCATTCGAATACTATTAAGCCATATTTGACTGTAAATATTTAAAATGTGGCTTCGAATTTGAAAATAGTTAAAAGAGAGATATCAATCTTGTTGGCGTTTTTATACTTTTATTAAACGCGCCTGGCGCCACCCGGTTTTTTTTTTCATACAAACCTTATGAAATGTACTTTATGACCTACATATTCTCATACCTACCAAATATATATTTAAAAAATCATAAAAATCGTTGCAACCGTTTTGGAGTCGGCGCTCGGCGTCGCCCGGGTGTGTTTTTCATACAATCCTTATGAAATATACTTTACGTCCTATTCTCAGACCTACTGAATATACATACAAAATTTCATATGAATCGGTCAAGCCGTTACAGAGTAGTTTTGTTACAAACACTGTGGCACAAGATTTTGTATAAATAGATAGATTATGTTTACTAGCTTTTGCACGTTCACGTAGAAGTCGTTTATCGCTATTCCCCCAGGAATTATCCAATTTCACAGGATAGTCTATGTGCTATTCCAGACTATAATCTATCTTTGTGCTAAATTTCATACAGATCCGTTCAGCCGTTCGGGCGTTATTGATTGTGTTACAAACACTTTCAAATTTTTGCATTTATTATAGTTATTAGTCAGATGGTATACGGATATTTTTGAAGACTTTTTAGTTACATTATTTTGAAAACTTGTTTTCCGCTGCAATTTTAACCACGTGACGTGATGTAACTATATTAACACTAACTAATTTATTAATGTATACTTTTTATTCAAGATCCAGACGTACATTTCAGGAATGTTGTCTTAAATTTCAAAAGAGTAAAAAGAGTAGCAGACTTTATGAGTTTTCATCTTCACAGTGGTCTCCTTTTAAAAAGCGATGTTAGACTCTGTGATTAATAGTTCTTTATGAGTTGGAAAAACTAGCTTCAGACTTGTTTAAAAAGTTCCCTAGCGCCCTTTTACAATAAACCACTCATTATTTTCAGGGTGTCCTTCGCAAGTCTAAAATTTTTTGTGCTAAATTTTTTGGTCAAGAATATTAGGTATAATATTGAATGACAGACTTGGTTTTTAGCATTAATATTTTTTGTTCTGAAGCACTTTTGTTCTAAAATTGTATAGTCTAAAATTTCTATTACTAAAAGGCTAAATCTATAATATTGTTAGGTCGAATTGTTATTTAGCCTAACGTACAATGTCCTAAAATTGAAATACCGATTTTTAGATACATGCATAGGCGGAACTATAAAGGGGGCTCGGGGGGGTGAAGCCCCATACAAAATACTCAGGTCACATTGCTCATAGGTTAGGTAAGGTTAGAACTGTGTCAAGGCAAGAAGCGCCACATCTAGGCCGAATAGGAGTTCTGTCCGTCCGTCGACTCCGCCTCAGGGTCAGCGTTGATTTCATATGAATATTTGCTTTCCAGACATAACATCTGTAAAAAAAATTAGGTAATTAACATGACTGGTAAGGCAAAATTAAAAAAATAAAATGAGTGGTAGCAATATTCGGAATAATAACGTTACACCAATAATACATTCAACAAAATAACATTATTCCATACAAATGTCATACTAAACAATTTTTCTACCGAACGATATTATGCAAAAAAAATCGATCAAACAATTTCGACATTTTCCAAGAAACGGTGGTAACCAAAAAAATATAAGTATTGCAAAAAAAATCGACCACCAAATATACACCCATTATTTCAATAAAAACTCATTATAAAACACTGACAGGTGGACATGACATTTCGTCCCTGTCATTTTATGCTACGGACCCCACAACAACATACGTATTTAGAACCTTTTGAAAAAGCGTCGATACCTACCAAACTAACTAACAACGTGTACCCAAAAAGGTTCAAGCAAACTTTTAACAAACCCAGATAAAAATGGCGTCGACGCGTCACCTCGTTATACTCCTAATAAAGAGCAAAGCTTGATAACGCCACTTCACTCCACTGCGCAAGCAAAGTAAAAATTGCTATTAAATTGGTTTACTTTCGAATAGTTCCCAGACTATGCTTAAAACTTTTTTAATATCGTCTAGGGATTCTATTCAATGTTACAAATGATTTACCGAGTGCGCTAACTGTATGCTAAAGGTAGCAGAATTATTTTGGGAATTCCTTTGCTTCAAACGTCGAGTACGAATTTATTATTTCGAGTGAGTAACGTTAACGAATCGGTCATCGAGAAAATGTGTTTTCCGATCGGTATCAGCGTCTCGGTTTGTATTAAGTACTTTAGTACTAACTTTTGATAGCAAGTTGACATTGACATTCACTTTCATATCTTCATCGAGTTTTAAAGCTACTTCATACTTGATATTTCATATTTATTCATTAAAAAACTTTTAATTGAAATATTCATGCTCAAAGTACAGCTAAAGAGTAATAGTGCAATTGTCGTTCGTTGCGCTAGTACTGATACGTGTAAGAAAAACAAGGAAAAACAATCCAGAATCCAAGCATATTGTATCATACATTGGTGATCAACAGAATTTCCAATTGGAAAAATATTCACAAGACATTTTTATGTTTACAATTTGGGGTACAAGAACTAGTGGTATATTTTTTTTGCGTCTACTTTTTGAAATAAAAGTTAGAAGTAGACCGCGGGTTCCAACTTTGCTCTTTAAATTTGACGCGGTTTCAGCTGAACTCAATATGTAAATTAACATACAAACACATACATTACAACGTGAAATATACTTATAGTAACTTCAAAGGTAAATTAATCAGCAAACAACTAACTTAGCATTCTAATTCACACGCACCAACGACTTATTTGTTCTCTTTGTTCAATAATTTGAACACATTCACTGAAATAAATCACGGAACAACGCAACCGTGAACAAAAGTGTAGGACGCGTTCGATATCTTGGGCCAACAAAAACAAACCGGCGAAGGGGAGTTGTCACGGAGACGCGGAGTCAGCTAGAAATGGAGTAACCCATTTTAAACTAGAATGAATTGCACGTCGTGGACTACAGGTCCTCTGGAATTCTGCCCACTGACACCCGCGACTTACAGCCGGCACAGACGTCGAGCATCTTTAGTATTGCCAGCTTCTTAATAGCTTAATAGGATCTCTGCCATTTGGCCAAATTATTTTTCGTCAAATGTATAATTTCGTCAAATGTATCATTTAGTCAACCGCTTTTTTTTCCAGAACTGTAAATATTTCATAGAACAAAAAACTAACCTAACCTAACCTATAGGGTTCTGCACGATGGTTCTGAAATAAATCCTGAAATATTTAAGTTTCGGAAAAAATAGCTTTTGACCAAATGAAACATTTGACGAAAAATAATTTGGCCAAACGGCAGTACACCAGCTTAATAGCTGGCTCTCTCTATCACGCTTGCACTTGCAACTGACAGTATATTTGTCACTCGTATGTCATGGAAAAGCGAAGATTGCCAATAGCTTTTTTTTATAAGAGTGGGAGACAAACGAGCATGTAGTTTACCTGATGGGAAGTAGTCACCACCGCCCATAAACACCAGCAACTCAAGAAGAGTTGTCGGTGCGTTGCCGGCCAATAAAGGCCTATTAAGAAAATGGTAGAACTGTACAGCGCTATTAGAAATCTGTATACTAATAAATAAAACTTAAAGAAAGACCGTTCATCAGAAACTTTGTTTTAAATAGGTTCCAAAACGGCTCAATGGAATCCAATTTTTATTTTTGATATCAAATGAGAAATCTTAACTTCAATTGTCTCTGCTGCCATTTACCTACCCTATATATTTGTGTAAGATATTACTTGAATTTGATCTCTCTTATGTCTACATTTAATCTCTAATCTACATTTAAGCTGATTGTGAAGAAAAAAATGTATACAAAATACGATAACGTTTCTCTCCCGTTAAACCTAGTCCGGTTTTGATGAATTTTTGAAAATGTTGTAGAAAGTTACATATCATGAAGAACTAGATCCGTACGTTTTCCTTTCCAAGAAAATAAGATAAGAAAGAAAAAAACGAAAACGTTCAGACCTACTTTTTCATAATAACTACAATATAAGTATTAAAAAATCGTAAAAATCGGATTTGCCTTAGGGGGTGAGAAACGTAATAGCCCGGAGCTGAATGAGTAGGTATGGATTTTTTTGCCATCTACGCGATTTAGTACCAATTTCACCAAACGATGTTAACCACTTAACAGACGATTAGAGCGTCAACAGTATGTCAAAATGTATGAACTAACAATCGATAACATTGATTAAATTTAACATCGCATTGTGAAATCGGTACTTAAGCGTTGGTTCACAATCATCTGACATGTGTTTTCAAGTGATTTTGTAAATCATTTAGAGAATAAATAATTATCTTAAACCATGAGTGAAGCTTAACCCTTTACCTACGGGTGTCAACCAGAGTTGCCAATAAAGCAAAACCACTGCAGTACGGGTGTCAACTATAGTTGATCGAATCGCCTCTCGCCAAGACATGCCCGTATTGAGCGGTAACTGGGTGATTCAAGGCCCCGTAGGTAAAAGGTTAAATAAACCGTGTAACGATATATTTAGAATAGCACTTTGTTTGCCCGTGTGTTCCGCGGAGCTCCCGGCAGACACGCCCCGGTAACTGGGCACAAACTACCGCACCAATATTGACTTTTGCTCCTTCAAACTTCCTCATTCTGTCTTTAATTAATTCCTTTTTTATTCAGTAATTTTCATTCTAATTCAGAACGGAATTGGAAAGCTTTCGCAAGGAATTGTTAGCAAAATTATGTTGGGTATTTTTTCGAAATCAGATTAAGCGAATTCCGTTTTTTGAGTGCACTCGTATACGTTAAGGAACAAACGTCGGGTAGTCGAGTCTTTACTCCTTTGTCCCAAAATCGAGAAATTTTTACGTTCGTACGAGGAAAAAATATTCGTACGTCATGCCAAAATATTTTATTGAGCACATTTGTCATTATGTCATGGCTACAAGTATTAAGTAACACAACGTATTTTTCTTTCCTGGAAAATAGACATGAAGACCCGTTTAGAAATTGGGGCACGTCAATGTTTTTAATAAATAATTGATTGCCGAAACATGCTCATTATAAGTTTTTTTTTACATTAACGAGGACACAGGCAACCTGGCGGTAAGTGGTACCTTGGTCCCATTAGATATTTGCAATATCAAGACTACAAATCTCAAGACAACAATCTAAAGACTACAAATCTCAAGACAACAATCTCAAGACTTTAATCTGAGACTGAAGACTTCCAAGATAAAGTGCTAAGATACAAAAGTTATTTTAACGGGTCTGTAACGAAACGGGACTCTATTTTTAAGCGTAAGCTAATCAACATGTCCCAACTTTATCGAACTGTATTTATTAAACCGCAATAACCGAGTTTCTTGTCAGTACAGTCGACTACAAATACCTATATTATAAGGTAAATAATAAGTAAATGAAAAGCAAGCTTTAAAAACACAAATGCATTTTTTGTTATTGTTGTAAACCCGTTTATTAATGCTACTCTATTCGTATATATTTGAAATGGTCACATTAAGACCTTTCAAATGATACCTATCTATATTGTAATAATTTGAAGACTTTTTTGTTGTTGACATAAATAATTGTCAATTTGCCATTGTTGTTATTTCAATGTTAACAGTTTAAGGTATTCTAACGATACCACACACATTTAAATCGGCTTAGGCGTTTAGAAGTTATGGTGGAATAAAGAATCGTAAGATACATACATACAATAAACCCTCAAAATATAACACTCCTTTTTTCGGCAGTCGTGTTAGTAAAAAGTGATACATCTCTCTGTATTCCACTGTACAACGCTAGATTCAAGTTACAATGTCAAAGCGAATAACGGAGACGGCTAAGCGATTGGGACGGGGGTGTTTTAGGTCAGGGTTCCATCAAGCCAACCGATAGTGTTTGCGATGGCCAATTACAACGGAGTGATTGAAACTGATCCCAAAAGGCTTCGGAACATTGCTGAGCCAAGTTAGGTTTCACCTAGAAAGGCACTTAAATAAGAGCGGGCGGACAAAAGTGGCGGGAACGTGTCGCATGCTTTTGTTTTTTTGTATTGTAAAGTATATATTCATCATTATTTAGCTGTTAGCCTGTCGTATATTTGTATATATGTATATATATAAAATATAAATATGTATGTACGTTTATTTATACCTACTATATCGTAGAATAATAAAATCAAATAATATATAATTTTTTTTTTTTCCAAATTTAGATAAAGGGAAAGGATTGACATTTTATTGCACCTACCTACTTTTTGATTTCTGTTTCACCTTAAGGTTGACTGGTAGAGAATGCTTGTAGCATTAAGTTCGCCTTTTGTACACTGTTTTAATTTTGTGCAATAAAGTATTTAAATAAATAAATACATATTTATACAGCCTTGGCCAAAGGTGTTGAGCAACCCACGTTTTTCTTTGTAACTTATAAATAAAGTATCAATTTAACAAATACACAAAGTTGTAAAATATACAAAAAGTGTTTAAACATAATAATATGCAAATCATTAGTAGAATTATCGTTTCGAAGTAGCTACATATTTGCGTATGAAGCTAAAAAAAGTCGGCTTTTACAATAAAATGATTAATTGTATTTTTATCAAGGAATTTCCCTTAACGTCAATATAATATGACTAATCTTTCCTGTATATATACAAGTTTGGATGATTATTTGATAAAAGAAATTAATTCACCTTTTAAAGTTTGACTTTTATATGAAAAACGCATGTGTACTCAACTTAGTTTGGGACTGGGGCAATTTATGTGAGATTGTCCCCTGATATTTATTTATTTATGTATTTATTATTTGTAGGCTTAATACTTATTAAATTAATACAATTACAAGTTAAAACTAAACTTATTTAAATTAAAATAAAACTAAGCTACTCAAATATTAAAGATGTAAATAATAATCACCAATATAAAAAGAACACCCCCTCTAGCAGGTCCGCTCGCGGCATGGTCCCTATTACACTGGCTGCGTTACCTCTCTAATTTATTACTTACATTTGATAATTTCACTCATTTCCCATCTATGGCAGAAAAACGAAAAATTCGTCGCGGCCAGTTTACCCACGAAACGCTCTTTTGATATAAACATAAAACATTTTTATTTAGCGTTATAAAATTAAAAATTCTCCCAAATCCCTTCACTTATTTCTTATTAAAAGCTGATATTTAATTAAACGGAACCCGAAGGTCTAAGATTATCGATACAATATTAAATTCTTTCGTCTCATCGTGGCATAAAAACCGAAATATGCGTCGTACTTTCGGCTAAAGCATGAACACTTCTAAATGGAAATTCCGAAGTTAGGTTCGTTAACAGCACAACTTTATTCATTAGCGTGTATTGTCTACTGAATTTATTCGTCGGTCGAACGCGCTGCTCGGCCGAACTCTGACAACATTTTGGCTTCTTCAAGGGTTTAGAAAATATTTTCATCCTGTTTTGTATGTCTTGCGTTCAAAGTGCAAACTTCCGTTGTATTGTTATTCTTAACGTTATGTAATGAATTTATACGAGGTTATAACTTGTGTTTGTGCATTAATTGGTGTGTCATAATAATAATTAAGCAGTAGTGCCTTCTGTTTTCAATAAGATAGCAGATTATTCAAACATGCTAATCCTACTAATGTTATAAATGCGAAATTTGTAACTACTATGTACTAAGTACCTTTGTCATGGATTTAATTATCTTATCTTATATTATCTAATCTAGCTATTTTCGTCCGACAGCTGGGCAAAAGCCTCCCTCAATCCTCTCTACAATTCTCTATACAGTGATTCCTGAGCCCAGTCCTTACAGAACTGGTGCAGGTCGTCATTCCATCTCCTTATCTTATCTTATATTAAATTATTGCTCTTTCTTTTGTTTAGCGCTTAATCTAATGCAGCGTCTACCCCTTCTAGAAAGCGAATATTGAAGTGCAATGCCAGTGCTTTGAAATCGTTTGATTCTAGGTAACCACAACCGAGGATTTTCATTCTATCTCCTTCTTGGTCTTGGTTAGCTATAAAATACCTACTAAAATCCCACCTTACGTGGTAAATGATTGTCCACTTCGCCGTCTCCCCGGTGGCATGGAAGAGCTGTATAAATTTACCCCTGCCGCAGCAAACTGTCTGAAACTCCTGGAGATTACCGTTTGATCCATGCAGGACGAGTGATGACCTAGTAATATGCTGTTCATCGTACCTAATTTATAAATTTGACGACGCGCTGGCCTAGTTGGTAGTGACCCTGCCTATGAAGCTAGCGGTCCTGGGTTCAAATCCCGGTAAGGGCAGATATTTGTGTGATGAGCGCGAATATTTGTTTCAGAGTCATGGATGTTTTCTATGTATTTAAGTATATATTGGGTGATTCTTTGAGCGTTTCAACCGCCTCATTACCGTGGACATATTTTTAAAGAATTGGGCGTATATTTTGATGCCGTTTTCGGATATTTGTTAGATGTCCGGTAAACTTAGATACCTAACCAGAAACGAAATCGGAATCCGCAGCCACTTCTACAAAAATGTGTCCCTTAAAATGAGGCGGTTTAAATGCTCGAAGAATCACCCTATTTATCTATATAAGTATGTTTATCGTTGTCTAGTACCCATAGTACAAGCCTAGAGCTTAGTTTGGGACTAGGTCAATTGGTGTATGACATTGTCCCCTGATATTTATTTATATTTTATTTTTATAAAATTGGTTTTTAATTCTACGATCCTTGTAATAACTATTACATAGATGCATACCTTCATGCCTTCATTCCCAGAGTGGGGTAATCAGAGCTACAGAATTACCCACAACTCTTAGAACTTGTTGATAATTCTGTAACTATCATCTCCATAATTTACTTCTAAGATCATTAGGTCCTGAGTCGAGCTCCTCGATTGAGACGCCTTTCTTGAAGCTCTTTTCTATTCCGAAACCATAAAGTCTTGCGAGTGAAAGAAAACCTCCCCCAGTTGAATTTATTAAGCGGTGCGTTTAAGTACAGCTGCGAAGTCGGCCTTCGAAAATATATTTCGCTTGAATAGAACTCTTAATTCGTACGCCTTTTGTACGGAATTTTAAAGGTATTTAAGGAGGATAATACTTAGTTTACGTCCTATTATTTATTGTATGTTGAGTTACAGATTAAAGTATTTAATAGAAGTATTTTGCGTTTGTAAAATTATGCCATATATCACTGTTTATAAGAGTCTTATGAACATATTGCACCCCAGGTTATACCTTGGAATTACTTTAAATACTTACTTCATAACAATAAAGACCAATATTTAAAAAAAAACTTAAATTGTTTTTACATAAAGCCTACTAAAAAACTAAGAAAAATAAAAGTGTCTCACAGGTCCCTGAGGCATTACTGTGCCGAAAATACTGGCAGCATTTCTTCTTTGAATAGCAATTCTTATTCGGAGTTAGTAGTCGGCGTTTTCCTTTCATTTTTAAACAAACATAAAATAGGATGAAAGATTAAAAGATTTATAGAGTCCATGTAAACCCGAAAGCTTACTAGCGAGCTGCAATTGTAACTGTTGCACGTAACATTGTGATTCGTGATGTGTACGCGGCTCGCGAGCCTGTTCTGCACTAGAAGCTTGTTACTGTTACTGCTACGGTAACAGTTACAGCTCGCTATTAAGCACCCGGCGTGAGTAACTTGCTCTTGATCTTCCCCTTTCAAGTTCGTTATTAAAGAGAAGGAATGGCCGGTCTGTTAGTGTGGTCGCCTAAACGGCGACTTTTTGTAGCGATGCAGTCGCGAGTTTGGTATCGCTGTTATTTTCACACATTAGAGAGCAACCGTGGACGACCGCCCTTAAATATACACACTGGATACATTTATACCTAGGTAAGTACACATTTTTTAGATAAAACTCCCAATCTACAAGATAAATTGAGTAAATACTAAAGTAGTTGCTCATCTTCACTCACGATATTTACGTAAGAATTTGAAGACGTTACAAAGAAATGTGGTGAATCGCAAGATCTCTCGTAATATTAATTCTGATGACATGTCAGAAAAATTGCTCGTGACGTCTTATTGAAATACCTCTTTTGTTATTGACATTGACAACTTAAGTAAGTACCCTCATTTCGTATGCTAGCTGTGTTATGTATAACTTGTATTTGTGGATATTGTATACCGAGTAGGGCTTTTCAGTGAGCCTCTATTTCACGGCAATGTGTAGCAGGCAACTAATAGACGTCACGCTCTAACATCAGAAGTAGGAACAGCAAGATAGCAATCGTTTCATGCACGCAACGTCAAACCTCTGGATTTTAAATTTCGTCTAAACTATCTTGTTTCGACAACTAATCATACTTGACGTTAAGTTGGGAAGACACATACCTGTAAAACGGAACAGTAGCGCGAACACTAGTTAACAGCATGTACAAGTAAATAGCACACAGTGACAAAGGCGTAGCTAGGATTTTGTTAAGAGGGGCAGGAGGACACAAACTTTGTTTTTGTTTATTATAGGCTACCTGCGTAATATTACTTAATGGTTTGTGAGCATTCCTGCATCTTCTATCAGCTGCCAAAAGTCAAAGCCTTAAGTGAGATGGCCTAATAGAATCTGCCCAGTGAGTGTTGACCAAAAAAAATGGGGGCAAATTTAAAATATCACAAGCGGGTAACACGAAATGCATAGCGATTGGATAGGTACTCATAATGCGACAGCTTCTTTAATACGTAAAATTGCTGCTATGTGTATAAATAGAATGAAAATGCTTGTCACAATTCGCTGGTCAGACTCTTCAATATGGAACAAAAAATAAGCATAAAAACATTCAATGGTGTGACCTAATTTTACTCTTCAATATTCCGTATTCAGAATGTAAAGAACATGCAAACTCGTCTACTTTACTCTCTGCTAAACAAATAAAATCAGTTGAATATAAATTATAACGATAATCAAAAGTTATAGCAATTAACGTGCAAAGAAACATTACCAAATGTATGCTCTGTTACGAAATATCAAAGAACATGTCGCCCTAATTACGTTTCCATCCATTTAATATTAAACGACCCGGAGATTTCATGTCAGGGGAAGGCAGAAATACGGACTTTAATTCGGGACGTCCTCTGCATGGCAGCTAATCAAACCGGTAATTGTTGATCCGTCAAAATAAGCCTAATTTCTTTTGAATTTAAATCACCGTGGGTAAGCTAGGTGCAATTAAAGCCCGCCTTTGAAGCGGGATATATCGCGCTTCATTGAGCAATAACGAAACAAACCAGCCGTTAGCCTCGTTCATTCTAAAATTTGAAAATTTTGCATAATGCAAGCTTAGCGATTTGTCTGGCCTTAGTATCGATTTACTTCGGGAGATGGCGCTAGGCTCGGTTTAATGTCAGATTAAAATTGATCAATTATCATAAACAATAAACTATTTATATAAATACATTTCTCTTACAATTTTCTATAGATTACTCGTATAGAGCTTGCTTTTCCCTTTTCAATTAATATTTTTATCGCAGTCGGGTTTTAGTTTTTTTTGATAATTTCGTTTTTTGTTGATATGTCTGACATTCTCGTTCAGTTTGTAGCGGTTTGAAAGGAAGGCATTAGTATTTTAAATCTCTAATGCAGTAATTCAGAAAGCCAGTAAAGTTACCAAATGTCGGTTCTAAAAAAATACCGCGAAAATCAACAAAAACATTGAAGTAAAGATTTCATTATTTTAAAGGCAGCCAGCACCTCGTTTCGAGATAAGACTAATGCCACTAATTCCTCAAGGGACTGTTCAACCCCGCACCATTTCCGAGGCAACATTTTTGTTTGTAAATTCGCCATGATGAAATATTCATGTCACATTTGCACGCAGATTCGAGCGATCAGCCATCCGCGAAATAATGCAAACAAGATAAACTTATGACATCTCTACTCGGCTGAAAACGATTGGTGCCGCTTACTACAATTTATATCCTTCGCTCAATAACAGTTTTACCTTTTATCTCTTCTATTTGATCTTTTCTATGTTTGATATTCAAGGTCGAGATTCCCTTCTTGGCTTATATTTGGCTACTGCCTGTAAGGGATAACCTAATAATGAAGCGACATTGAAAAACTTTTTGTAAGTAAGCCTTGTAAGTAATGCGGCAAACAGATCGATTGAGTCTTGAAGTTATACCAATTGTTTTTTACTTGTGGACTATAAAATCGCTTTTTTCGACGTCGTTAACGTTATAACGAATGGTGTTGTCGGTGATATCAGTTATGTTATGGTTATAACCATTATAGCATTGTTATTACTATGATAACGGTTACTGCACGCACATTACGGTTACCCATCAGTGATAGCGTGGTGAACAATTAATTGACCTTACAATTTTTATATTAAGTAGTGGATTACAATGAAAAATAATACGTTTTTCCCATGTGGTTGCCGGGTTAGAATAGTGCCACTCTATGTCTTTCCGTGGAAGTCGTAAGAAGTGATTAAGGGAATATAAGCTTGTAGTACTGTAAGGCGAGGGACTTGCAACCTGTCACTAATACGCTGATAAACATCTTAGCCTATTTGTGCAAAATGTGGTTACTGAATTATCAACAAGTTTTTAAAGTTGAAGGTAATTCTGTAGCTTTGCCTACCCCACGCTGGGGTTACCAGGCGTGAAGGTATGCATGTATGAAATACTTTTTTTTAAATAAAAGTGAATTAAGCGGAAAAAATTGCAAACTATTAACGCTTCTCAAAATAATGAAAATCATTTTTGAGAAGAATAACCTGTTAGTAAAAAAATCTAAAAAATATACAAGAAAGTATTTGCTTTTTTATGTAATCTCCATTTCAAACTTGTAGAAAAAAAATCTGTATGCGACCGACGGTACGTAAAAAAATGTACCTACTCGTATTTATCCATAAACGCACAATGTATAACGCAAGAATTTATTTCTGCGTAAGTAAATTGATAAAATAACAGTGGTTTACATTTTCACAAAAACTGGGGATAAAGAAGTGCCTGAGTCAAGATTCAGTTTGCAAAAACAGTCGATCCAACTTCACAGGTAAATTCGAGTGTATTTGACCTCACCCCATCTTTGATCCTCATTTGTCTGATCGGAGGTAATTTTTATTATGAATGGATATTGGATAGGCCTGCATACGGTGTTTTCCCCACTACATGGCAATTTTCAAAATTTAGCACTTAAGGGGCCGTATTAATAAACTCATCTTGACTGTGATACACACAAGTCACAAGATACGTCAAAGTAAACGCAAACCATACAACACTGTCATTTTTGACACATCTCGAGACGAGCATTAGTGGCCAAGTGTGAGGAGTATTCCGCAACGCATGGTCTCTTGTATAACGCCACCAAAAGTGAAGTTATGGTGTTTAAAGCGGGTAAAATTAGACCATATTTTATCCCTCCAGTGTCTCTTAGTGGAGTTGTACTCAAAGTTGTGAGCCGCTTTAAGTACCTGGGCCACATTATAACGGATGACCTATCTGATGACAGTGACATTGAGAAGGAGCGTAGGGCGTTGTCGGTAAGGAGTAATATGCTGGCTCGTAGATTCGCTAGATGCTCCGTAGAAGTAAAAATAACGCTTTTCAAAGCATATTGTCAGTCTTTTTATACTCTGGCGGGCTATGGGTCCGGTATACCAAACGAGCTTACAACGCCCTACGCATACAATACAACAACGCTTTTAGAATGCTGTTAAGACTCCCAAAATGGTGCAGTGCATCGGAAATGTTCGCCGAGATGCACACGATTCCACTCGGTTCCCACGCGGTAATGCGTAAAAAAATTACTTCTTTGATGGGTCGCGTCAGGGGTAGTCAGAATGGCATTCTGAATGTCATTGCTGGTAGATTTAGCTGCCCGATTTTGTGGCATTGGATTGGGCTGGTCAGGACTACTTTGACGTACGTCAAGAAAGCATGACCGTCAGGTATATGTATCTGTCTAATACCTATTAAATCAATTTTGTAATTACTAATTTAGCTTTTAAGTTTCTAGATGTAACTAACAATATATGGACCTGAGGGCTTATTGTCTAACGCACTCGCAATCACGATCGTTTTCATTTTGAAAATCGAAGGCTTTCTGCATACAAAATGAAAACAATCGCTCGACTTTGAAGCCGGCTGCGATTGCGAGTGCGTTAAACAATAAGCCCTCTGGTCTGAAATAAATCATTTGAATTTGAGTTTGAATTAGAGTTGAGATCAGTTTATTAATCTTGACTTAGAGAAGCTCTATTCTAGCCTTACCACTTTATTAGTAAAATTGCACAGTGAGCCAAGGTGCACTCAGATGCAGGCGCATCACGCTGCGATTATATAAATCGTGGCACAGGCTGAGCCTGAGCCATTTGCCACCTCAATGTTCTGTGTCTCTGTGTTGTATTATTGTATTTCTGTTTTGTATTGTTTTTGTTTTGAATGTTTGGATTGTCTTATTGTGAGATGGGTGGATGAGAAATGCCTGTATAGTGTAATTTAGTTTATTTAGCTTATTTTTGTGTGTGTTTATAACTGTAATGTAATGTAAGTGCTTACCTACATTTTAATGTTAAGTGGCAATAAATGTTGTTTGAATTTGAATTTTAGTCGTGATAAAACCTAATTGATGTCGTATTTGTTGTAAAGACAAAGTAAGAAGAAGGCCTCTGTCTGTAGTTTCAAAGCATAAAGCACACCCTTTTAATTTGGGAGTTTAATAACGACAAGAACATAATTTTATTGCAAGGAGATGGCAAACGAGAACCTAATTGCCTTTGCATTGTTGTCGTATCGTCAACGTCATGAAAGCTCTAAGTGATAGTTAGTTGCAGCGTGAACGAGTAACAAACTAAAACACAAACTTCCGCATTTATAATATTAGTGGGGTTTCGCCAGTTGTTTAATCCGACCGGAACAATGCTGCTTGGCGGTGGATAAAAAAAAAAGATGATGGTAGCCATCGGTTTATGTGCTCAATTGCCTCCAAAAATCCTTTTAATTAGCGCGTTGTTTCGCGTAGCAATTACACACTTTTCTCGATTGCAACAGTCACCCTCGCGCAGTAAATCTATGAGATAAACAATATCTTGCGCTTCCGCTATCCTGAGCGTTCCAATCTAAATTATCGCTTAGTTCGGCGCCGTAATTAGCTTTAGTGCCGTAACTTGGCTCGCCCTTCGTCGGGTTACTCTTGTAACTTCATCTTTCTTTTGAACACTTCTTGTAGTTTCGAATTTGAGCAGAAAATGGGGTTTTCAGGTTTTGATTTTTCAACGTTCAAGCGTTTTAATGAATTGCTCAGATTTTTAATGTACATTCTATTAGCGTAAGCATGATCTAGTTAAAGCAGTAGACTTACTTTTCTTTTCTAGTGTGTCACTAGGTGGGTGTCACTAGGTGGGTGTCACTAGCTCAGACACTATTAGCTGTTGTGTTTGCGCAGATTTGTGGCGTTTTCCCTAGAAACTGTATTTTTTACCGGAATAAAAGTCTATATCAAATTTCCATCAATGCAGGTGATGAACGGTGAATATGAAAAAAAAAAACAATCATAAATTAATAACGGTAAGTGTCCGTTATCATTCGGGAAGGTTGATCCTTTTTATTATGGCTACTCGTAAATACAATTTCGGACACAAACAGATAAAGGGTTTAAATCTCCCTTTTTTCTTTGGGTCAACCAAGCCAAGGGGTTAAAGCAAAAACACTAAGACGCCACAGTATTATGCCTACATTTGAATTTTCTTTTATCCTGCTTAGATATAAGATAAGAATAAATTTATCCTCGAAAGAGAAACGTCTGCGGTTAACTCCCTATTCTTATGCAGGTTGCGATGCCGAGCTTCTTGTTAATTTTCCCTGTTTTCCTTAATGTAAAAGTAACACTCTAAGTTGCCCCCTGAAATCGAATGCGGTAAATTGGTTTTGAGAGACTACGACCTAATTATATGGAGTAACTGCTTGTTTTATTAACTACTGCGGAGTTAATTACCGTTTATGTAGACGATACTGCTGTTGGCATCCGACGTTTTGGCATATTAGTTTGAGAGCATATAATATGGCCGATTTTTTTCTTCTCTTTCTCGGAATTATAACAACATTTCGCTTATTTTCTTTCAATGTCTCTCATAGTACCGCGTTATTGTATTGTTATCAAAAGGGTAAATGGCAATACGATAATTATTGTACCATTAAACTAGTATGATGGTGAAATTATAAGGTTCCTATGTCCCTAGGAACTAGTCCAATGGCAAGTAGTAGGTCCATAAAATAAATAGTCTAGTTGATCGTCAGTATCTTTTGGTTGATATGATAAAGTAGGTAACAACAGGTACCAAGTCAACTTTATGACAGTAATTATAGGTATGGCAAATGTATGACATGTCAAACATTATTAACGGGAAAATTGTTATGGCGGACAAACGTTGTTATGGATAGCGAGGGACACCCAACGCAACGGAGAGTCCTTTTTTACTAGAAACACACTCATCCAAATACATTCATGAACATTCGTGACACTCTTTAATTATAGAACAGTTTCAGCAAACCGAATTAAGCCCACCATTCTTAACTCTGTAATCATAATACTCGTACCAACATTTTTGTTATTGTTCCACATAATGAACCAACGCCGTCCTGATTTTATTCTCGATGGGAAGTGGTATCGCGCCGGCCGTGTTTATGTTAAAAGTTCCGAAGGTACTCGTAATATCCGGAACGAGAAGTTTGTTTTAAATCTAAACTGATATTATGAACAATACAAAACCGTGATAAAGGTAAAACTTGGGTCGGGCACGTTTGGGTTGCGGTGCGATATCGCAGAAATATGACCCCTTTATTTATTCTAATTTAAACAAATTGCGGATAAATTACACTGGACTTCGTTAACCGAAATATTGCGTATTGAATGGATTAAGTGTGGGTTATGTTTTGTTATATTCATATCTTTTTATCGATTAGGTTTCAGTACGACTTATGGTGCGTTCCTATATTCAAAACCGTGAATAGAGTGGTGATGTCTCGTTAAAATTTTACACATTTTGTACATACCAAATGTCAAATTTTAACGAGACGTCACAACTCTATCCACGGTTTTGAATATAGGAACGCACCATTAATTATTTAATACCCGATTACCAATACTTCTAGATCTCAAAAAAAACATTTAATTATGTAGTTTAGATAACTCACATGACCTCTTTCCACTAAGTTAAGATGGACAGTTGTGGGTAAATTGCTAAAATATTGTACATAGTTAAGGAGTTAATTGAGTTCACGTTAACTTTCTTCATTTGTTTTTCCTTTGTGTAACGAAAATTATCCATATGATTATATGAATAATCTTCGTTACACAAAGGAAAAAGTTAAAGGCTTAACAACCCTTTTTTAATTGAGCCCTTAACTATGTACAATATTTTTGAAATTCACCCTTGTAAGTGTTTAAATCGATGCCCGAGTACCAGTAAGTTACCCTCCGTACTAACTAGTGACAGTGACAGCAGGTATCTTCCTCACCTCAAGCTCAATCTTTACAGTCTTTATTATAATATTGTTGATTGTTGTAAAATTATAAACTACACATTACAGTAAGATATGTTTTTTCTACTACCAATCTCTAATGGATGATTTAAAGTAATTAAAACGTCGCTTCTCATGCCCTATTAAAACACTCGCTTTGCTCGTATCTTAATCAAACACTCGCTCACAAAAGCTTTAATTATGTGACGATCTTTTAACTACCAGATTAATATTCTGTATTTAAAAGACAGAATAACTTGATATTATAATCATCTTATTAAGCAAAATATTTCCACTAAAATCGTCAGTAACAAAGGGCCCTGCCAAGATGCACTACGCTAACTAGCGTTTCTATTCGTTTCATTTTTAAACCAATCGTGTCACTGGTAGATAACGTGATACGAAAAGTCACGTGATCTACCAATAATTGGTTAAAAACGGAACGAATAGAAACGCTAGTTAGCGTAGTGCATCTTGGCAGGGCCCTCAGGCGTTCTCATTGCTCAATCTTCAGTTGAAGATATCCTCATTAGTCAGTAAATACGAATGTCTTTTCAATATATTCTAACAAGTGACATATACGGTCGGTTCCTATATTCAATCTCCCACTTATCTACAGTAAAAGACATCCTCGAAATGAAAGATAGATAGGCAAGATAGGATTCAAAAAAGATCAATAGTCAATTATCTATTTTGTAGAATGCCAGAGGAGAATCCAAGAACAGATCCAGTTACTATCAGAGACGGCTAATGGCCAAGTCGTCTGAATTGGAGATAGCTAAGGTAAGACTTAGGCAAGTTGCAGACTAGACGGCTAAATATAGTCACGAGCAAAATAGCGCCACGTTAGGCTAAACTTTTTTACAGTGACCTCTTTTTGTGTTCGACAGTGTATTTTAAGCTAACGCAGGGTAAAATAAGATAGTCTTGTTTTAGGATGGTGCTAAATTAAATTACTCTTGTCAAAGTACGGTTGTGTATAAAAAAAAAACAATTTGAACATTGTAATATTTAATCATTTACCAGATGATATTAGAATTTTGTCGGGAAATTTGACAAAATGGCAAATGGATAAATGAGTCAAGGAATTTGAAATTTGAAGAGGTTTGAATATTAATTCAAATAGTAAATTATGAATTAAAATTGATGAACTGTTGGACGACCATAACCTTTTATTTGAAATGATCTTTATCATTATAACATACATACATACAAACATTAAATCACGCCTGTTTCCCAGAGGGGTAGGCAGAGACCACTTCTTTCCACCTGCTAGGTACGATCTTGACAAATCTCTTTCGCTTCTTCCACATTCATACATCGAGTCATGCACGCACGTCGGTTTCGGGTACTTAAAATTCAGCCCTTTTCCAGTATTTCTCCGATTTGATTCGAAAAAGTACGCCTAGGCCATAATTAAAACATTTATTACATGGTAGGTTAGGTTAGATTGTTACCAAAAAAATTTACTCATGCGAGAAATGCCTTTCGATGAATTGAAAATTGTTGAAAAACCCTAATCTCTGTATTGTTAGGAAGACCGCCTTCTTTAATTGTAGTTTTATATTCTGTGGCTGTGTTTATTTCTGTTGGTACAGCATTAACAAACAGAAACGACAATCGTACTGTTAGCAAGCAACCTAAATAGCCTGGTTTCAGTGGCTTTTGGCGCCTGATGCTACATTTAAAGCCTCTTATCCCATGAGACATATTTGGCAATAATACCGGTTTCAATTTTAGATAAGGCTAGAAAATAGTGTAATTGCCCATTGTCTAACCGAGCGAGCAACATCGACCGCTTAGAATACACAGTGCTGAATTAACTGGGAAACTGCTTTGGTTTCCTTGAGTTCAAGGACGGTATTTTAGGCGGTAAAAGCGATATCGTAGTTGACCTGAGGGCTTATTGTCTAACGCACTCGCAATAGCAACCGGCTTCAAAGTGGAGCAATTGTTTTGATTTTGTACGCAGACAAGCCTTCGATTTTCAAAATGAGAACGATCATGGTTGCGAGTGCGTTAGACAATAAGCCCTCCGTTATGGTATTGTTTTGACGTCAGCCGCCATTACTGTCAAGTAAACAAGAGCTATCAAAATGGTGACAACACGATAAGAGCTCAAACACGATATGGTTTTTACCGTGTTGAATATAGGCCCAGAGGGCTTATTGCCTAACGCACTCGCAATCACGATCGTTTTCATTTTGAAAATCGAAGGCTTGTCTGCATACAAAATCAAAACAATTGCTCCACTTTGAAGCCGGTTGCGATTGCGAGTGCGCTAGACAATAGCCCCTCTGGTCAGTCTGATTTTGTTTATGTTAAGCAAGTTAGACTTACAGCCGGAGTTAATAACGATTAAATCATCCCTTAATGACGATTATTCATACACAAGTTTGAAAAACGGACTAGTTAATTATCTCTAAAATGCCTCTCGGAGGCGGAGGTTAGTTAATAAACCCAATATTGAATGAAATAAGTTTACCTACATATTATATAAAAAGAACACACAAATTTTAATAATACAATTTACAATTGCAAAAAAAAAGTCGCCACTGAGCAAATGATGCTAGTTAGTTGTAAAAAAAAATGCATTAAACTTACTTTGTCTCTTTTAATACTATATAAAACTAGCTTTTGCCCGCGGCTCCGTCCGTTGTTCATCGTCGCTCCTTAGGTACTGTCCAATTTCCCGGGATAAATACTACCCTATGTCCTATTCCAGAACAGAACCTAACCTATATGTGTGCCAAGGTTCATCCCGACCCGTGCCGTGGTTGAAGCGTGATTGAGTAACATACATCCAAACATCCAAACTTTGTCATTAATAATATTAGTAAGATAAGATAACAATAATAATATACAGACGAATTCTAAGCGAATGAAGTCACCTTTAAAATCAAGTAGGTAGGTAACTTTTTTCTGAGTTCTAAACAAAAGCATCTGAATTTGATTAGGACTAACACAAAGCTATTATTAGTTGGAAACGCCGCAGTGGGCACTGAATGGAATCCAGCAGAAGTAAGCGACACGGCGCCGGTTGTTTTAAAATAAAAACATTAAACTTAAAGGGTATTTCAGGAGACGTATCCATACGTAAGGTACCTATTTAGGCTCTTAACTGTTACGTGATAAAAACGTCGTTAAAATAAAAATACATTCAGTCACGGAAAAAAGACAATTTCGTGGCTACATTCTTCTTGTGCGTATTGTTAGGTCAAGATTAAAATGTTATCTTTCTTTCTTTCTTTCGTTCTATTGTATATAAAATAACTTAGTTTTTGTACTTAAGTCTACTCGTTGCCACATTCTACTTTACTTCTTGTCCTCAATCACCCAAGCTGGAAGAGATCCCTTAAAGGGATAAGTTCGCTTTTGTACATTCCTTTTCTGTAAATTTTAATATTGTATTTGAATTTCTATATTTTGAACAACAAAGTAACAATATTCAGACGGATTCTAAGCGAATGAAGTCTCATTCAAAACCAAGTAAGAAATAGTTTTTTAAATGCCTAAACAAAAGTTTCTGAATTTGATTAGGACCAACACAAAGCTATTATTAGTTGGAAACGCCGCAGTGGGCACTGAATGGAATCCAGCAGGAGTAAGCGACACGGCGCCGGTTGCCGGAAGCGACATGCGGCAAACTGCACACACCGCTGCACTACCTTACTGACTTAAATCACAACACAAAAGTGTTCAAATTTCAAACGTATTTACGGCTCTGTATGACTCAAAATGGGTACTACCAATGTCGCTACGTAAGTTGTTTTTAATGATGAAACGACAAACACGCTTCAAGCTATGATAAACATAGCTCACGCCGCCTGTACATTTTACCTTTGTGAATAATGACGTAGAAAGGATGTTACTGAAACAATACTGTAAAAATTAATTTCTCTTTGCTGTTTAGAACACAATACTTTAGTTATATTGAAGGGGAAATCAATAAAAAAATAGAAGGCAAGCTTTAAAAAACCCGGCTGTTGTTGCTAACCAACTTTTAATCGTTTTAAATCCTAAATGATCGTTCTAAATGAAAAATGATTAAGTATAGAAACCTAAAGATGATGTTTAAATACCTATTCAATGATACCCCACTTATCATAGTTCGTCGACTTTTCATTTTTTTCTATTTTACAATATGGCGTCTGGTTGCCGCCATATTAAATTTTAATTAGTGACATATCTTTAGTGACACTCACAAGATTAAGACAAATCGATTGCCATAAGAATCATCAAAATCGGTCCTCGCATTTAGTTTCTAGAGCGCCAAAAAGGAACAAACATACATATATAGACTGATAAAGACTTCGGCAGTCGGGTTAAAACCCCTAATATTTAGATTTACTGCGGAGACTAAGGATAAAATAAAGAAAGGTTAAAAAACAGAAGACAATCTCCCAAATTGACCCAGTACCAAACTTAATTCTAGGCTTGTTGTAACACGCAACCATAAACATACTAATACGTACAGAAATACAAACTTAACCAAAAAGTTAACACAGGTTGACTATTTTGTCCCATCATAACCATTGGGTAGGTAGGTAAGTTGGTACTAATAATTTGCACTATACCTAACGTTGCATTTTCTATAGGCGTCATACTTTCGATTTGGTATATTAAACAACCAATAGAAATTTTAAAAAAAAAGTTCATGTTGTTTATTTTTTTAATTATGGACTGTACTGGACTGAATTTTTTCTCTCAACCTATTCGCCATATATTACTTACCATATTAAATTTGATATAAAATACTTTTTATCGAATAAACAGCTGGGTCAAGGTCGTCACCTATTCGGATCTTACTGCCGCACTCAGAGACGTCAATTAAATTTAACGCTTGTTTAGTGACGTATTGTCTTATTCTATTGTTATAGCAAAGAAAGTGACAGCAGCTACTTTAAAGAAGCATTAAATTTAATTGACGTCTCTGAGTGCGGCAGTTAGACCATTAGATACGTCAACTAAGATGTTAGTTAAATCACTAAAGAACTTTAGTTGATACTATCATTTTGTTTGGTTTCTCATTCTTATTCTAACTAGTACTCATGCATTGTTGTTATCATATAATAAAGCTTTACATATATCTAAGTAAAGTAAACCGTATTTTACGTAAGGTAATACACGTGGTTAGTTCGCTACTCTTTGAACGCACGTTAGTGTTCCTTTGAGTGTGCATGTTGTTCACAACAAAGGGTTCACATAAATTAAGCATTGTCAACATCAGCTAATGGGCTGGTAACTTTGAAATAAAGTGGGTGAATTTCTGCTGAAATCACAACGGGTGTAATTTAGAGTAACTAGCAGGGTATGGGGGCTTTTACACCCGAGGCGAGGAGAGGGTTGGGTTGGTCTATTGAAAGTATGGCAAGAATTCAATTCCCTACTAGTGCCTCTTTGGCAGTGTTGGCTTCAATCGATTAATTTCTTTAATTAATCGATTTAATTTTCTTTTTCTTTCTATTCCCGGCGGTTATACCTATTATGGTATTGTTTTAACGTCAGACGCCATTACTGTCAAGTAAATAAGAGCTATCAAAACGTTGACAATACGATAACAGATCAAAGACGATATGGTTTGTAGCGCCTAGAATACCGGCCCTGGTCAAAGACAATATCGTTATAACCGCCGGGAATAGAGGCCCTGAGGTGCTAAATAGACAAGATGCACTACGCTAACCAGCGTTTCTATTCGTTTCATTTTTTAACCAATCGCGTCACTGGTAGATGACGTGATACGAAAAGACACGTGATCTACCAGTGACGCGATTGGTTTAAAAACGAAACGAATAGAAACGCTAGTTAGCGTAGTGCATCTTGGCAGGGCCCTCTGTTAAGGTATTGTTTTTAACTCGGCCGCCATTACTTCCAAGTAAATAAGAGCTATCAAAACTTTGTCAGTATGAAAACACATCAAAAATAATAAAAGTTTTACCGTGTTTAAACTCAGCTCTCGTAAAGCACTGTCAAGGTGAATACGACCTTATGTTCTAAGTCATTGTTCCCAGATGGAGCGAGGGTGTTTTCCAACTTGTTACCTCGGTAAGTTTGAAGGAGCGGCTTGCGGTGAGGTTGCGTGCTTGTAATAGGTTGTCGCTAGGGAATGCAAATAACCGGTTATAACCGATTTTAACCGGTTATTTTCATAAATAAACGGTTAATAACCGGTTAAATTGCATTCCCTAGTTGTGGCACGTATTTTCCTAAAGACCTAAGCAGCTTTGAGCCAATATTATATTTAAGTACAGGGTGGACCATAAGTAAGTTAACATTTGAATTAGTTGCTACGTCTATTTGAGCGGGAGGGGGGGAGTGCGGGGTATGTCAAATGAAAGAGCGGCCATTGGGGATTTAGTAACATGGCGTCATTCACCGGAGAACAACGTGCGTTTTGTGTACGCGAATATTATCGAAACCGCGATTCTCCAACCGAGGCCAAGAGAAAATTTTGTTATCATTACAACATTCACAATGATAATTTTGCCCCGTCGGTACATATAATAAAAAAATGGGTTCAGAAGTTCGAAACGACGGGTTCGACACTAAATATGCCACGATCCGGCCGGCCAAGGACGTCACGTGACCCTGAAAACGTGGAGCGTGTTCGAGCGTCTGTTCAAGGTCAACCTGGTCTCTCAACTCGGAAGCGGTCTACTGTCTTAAAGGTATCGAGATCGACTTTAAACAGAATTTTGCATGATGATCTACACCTGCATCCGTATAAAATTCAAATTATACAGGAATTGAAGCCTGATGATTCTGATAAAAGACTGGCTTTTGCTAACGAAATGCTTGGGAGGTTTCGGAACTTCAACAACATTATTTTCTCAGATGAGGCACATTTTCACCTTAATGGACACGTTAACAGGCAAAATTGCAGGTATTGGAGTGACAATAACCCGCAACTAAAGCATCAAAGGCCATTGCACTCGCCCAAGGTCACTGTATGGGCGGCAATATCTGCCACTGGAATCATTGGTCCTTATTTTTATGAAGATTGGCGACAACGTCCGATAACTGTAAATACAGTGCGTTATGTCGAAATGTTGCAGTTATTTTTTGCTCCTGCATTAAAAAACTTTAAGGGCTATAACAAACAGACTTGGTTTCAGCAAGATGGTGCAACTTGTCACACCTCCAATGACGCTATTGCCGCCGTCCGGGAAATTTTCGGAGAAAAAGTGATTTCCAAAAGAGGTAACATAAACTGGCCACCTCGAAGCCCAGATTTATCCCCAATGGATTTTTATCTTTGGGGATATCTCAAAAGTAAAGTGTATGCCAGCAACCCAAGCTCCATCGAAGAATTAAAAGAAAATATTCGCGACGAAATGCAAGGAATTCCCCATAACACTCTACGGGCAGTAATGGAAAATTTCCGATCCAGGTTACACGAGTGCCAGGACAGGAAGGGGCTACATTTAGATAATGTTATTTTTAAAAAATAAAACCCCAATGTGTCTACTTTCATTGTAAATAAACGTTTTTATACTGTGCATATGTTATATTATTTATAATGACATTTTAAATGTTAACGGACTTTTGGTCCACCCTGTACCTATGTAATTTTCTAAATAAGTTGATTTATCGTTGCCTAGTACCAATAGTACGAACATAGGTAACCACTTACGTATATCGACGTCAAAGATAGGTAATGTTAACATTTTTGCACCTTATGTCAATAACATTAGTCCGGTCAAGTGCGAGTCGAAATCGCGTACCGAGGGTTCCGTACCACAAAAGATAGGACAGGATAGGAGGATTAATGTTAGGACGGAAGGACGGACGGACGGACAGACAGAGCGTAGGCATATTAATAGGGTCCAGTAGGGCTACCCCCGGGTACGGAACTCCAAAAAAAACATTATCTTTGACGTCATCCGTACAAGGCTAGCACATTCAGGGCCTCTAATCTAGGTTTTAAAAACCAAGTCGTCTTT
The DNA here is from genome assembly GCA_948252455.1 of Acleris cristana. Lineage (NCBI taxonomy): Eukaryota > Metazoa > Arthropoda > Insecta > Lepidoptera > Tortricidae > Acleris > Acleris cristana. The sequence goes on from OX411780.1 coordinate 16,914,217, forward strand.
AACCTGTTATCATAATTGTCAACGGTTTGATAGCTCTCATTTACTCGGCAGTAGGTAATGGTGACCGAATTAAAAACAATACCATAACAAGTCAAAGACGATACGGTTTTTACCCCTGTGCCAATGACCCGAAGTCCAGGCCACTGTTCGTAGCGGATTTTGGCTAGATACAGCGGAAAAATGCTTCTAAAGCCTACGTGCGCTACAGCGTAGCACTTGTAGCATTGCTGGAATAGAATGTGCTACAGCTTAGTTGGAGACTAGGTCAAGTCGTGTGATACTGTCCCTCCCTGTCCATTGAACTCTTATTTACTTGACATTACTGGCAGCCGAAAGTAATACGATAACAAATCTAAATTAATATGGTTTTAGCAGGTAGAATATAGTCCAGGACCTCTATTCTTCTCGATAAAACCATATTCATTTTGATTTACTCTTAACGATAGCTCATTCACTTGGCAAAAATGAGAAAAATATTTATAAGGTAGTGAAATTTTCATTTTACGATTTTTCTCATCGCAGATTAATATCTTAGCGGAAAGTAAGATTTTTGTGAACAAGCCTGAGTTTTTTTTTTTTGACTAATTTTATCACGTTTAAGCTTATTGATGCAAAAGATCACGACCATAATTCACTAAACTTCGACAAATAAAAGGATTTGGGGGTAATGGTCCTTAGTAAAATTCGTCGAAGGGGCATTCTTTTCCTGTATTTCAAACATGACAAGTAACGAATTTTTAACTACTTATAGTTACTTATATGTAGTTACGCTTTTTACGTTACTGGAATTGATTCTGATTTCGTTTTCCATGTAAGTATTACAACAGTTTAACTGCTCAACCAAATTCATAAAACGTTTTTGCGTAATCTCTATAACGCGCAACATATTACTTTTTGCCCAGATATGAAATCTCGAATTACGAATTCTACGCGAGACTACCCGGGGAGAAGTTACAATCGTCTATTTGTATAAATTCTGCAATGGGCTCTTAAGTTTCTTACAAAAAAAAAACTGGATACATCGCATATTTTGACTTTCTTGATTATTAATGTAAAATTGATATTATTATAATTATTCTAAGTATCGTCAATTATAATTATTATATTGATACTGTGCATCTGGCTTATTTACAGTTGTATAATGAACTATTTTTTGATAATTATCGTTATTTTCAAAAATTTCAAACTTTTACATATTTTTATTGTATTGCGTATATTATACATACAATGAGAAGCAATATTGCATTACATACATATATAAATACCTAATTTGACAGAACTAATAACATTTATCAAAAGATCCCGACGAATTGAGAAGCTAAAATAGTAAATAATAATACCCTGGAAAGAAAATGTCTAAAACTACGTAGGTATAAACGAAAACTCAAATGTACCTTGCTATCTAACATAAATACCTAAGTAAGAAAAACATATTATTTTCCAAGTAAGAAATAATTTGTACAAAATGTAACAACAAAGGCGATAAGTCTGACAGCACCTAGTTTTCGCCTACAAACTGATTGTGCAGTTTGTCGACGAATTATAATATCCCATGCCTGTTTTTTGAATAAATGATCTATTATTATTATTATTCTCCTTTTTTGAAGTCGGTTATTAAGAGAGACTTTCAATTAAATTAATTTCAACAATAAAAAAAAACAAAAACATGTGACTCTTACAACTCGCTGATATAAGAAATCTAATCCATCCAGAATTGTCAGCATGGCCTTAATAAAAAGCTCATATTTTTAACAAGACAGTTTTATAAATGATTTACGTGAGCCTCGCCCGGTCCTTTCGTGAATGGCATACAGGACAGTGGGTAGTCATAAAATTTGCCTTCTAATTGGGTCTGTTCCGGGTAATACAATGAATCTATATTATTCACCGGGTCCTCCGTCGCACCACGTTTGCCAGGTAAATGAGACGCTGGTAAGGGGACACCTGGGAGAAATGTTTTTGAGAATAACTGCCTTGATGTTTAAAAAGCGAGGTTTAGACAAGCAATAAAAAATGCAGAAGGTGACTGCTGTGTTACTCTAACTTTAAAGTTAGAAAAAGACAGCCAAATTGTGCATCTTTCTCTAGAACTAAATCTACCCTTTAAGCAGGCCCCTCTAGATATTATAACTACAAGTAAAATGCATATTCAAATATTTTTTTTTGAATTAGTCTTTATTTATTTATTAAGTTTCTTTTATAAAACTGACAATGATTAAACTTAATTCATTCAACTTAATTGTGTATTAGAAATTAATTTGTCCCGTGTGGTTGCCGGGTTGGAACAGTGCCACTCCATGTCTTCCCGTGGATAAAGGCTTGTAGTAATGTTGGGCGATGGGCTTGCAACCTGTCATTAATATACTGGTAATATACATCAATATCTTAGCCTAGTTGTGCAAAATGTGGTTACAGAATTATCAACAATTTTTTAGAGTTGTTGGTAATTCTGTAGCTCTGCCTACCCCACTCTGGGAATGAAGGCATGATTTAATATATGTATCCAATCTTGATTAAACTTTATATCAAAGTACTAAGACTGATATTTCAACCAAACGTATGTGGTTGATAAAAAGCTTATGCTTTAAAAAGGGTTAAAGTAAGCAATCAACTTCTACAATTTTTATTGCTGATCTTAGGCAGAATATTCAGCAAATAGATCAACATTTAAATGGTGATTTATCAAAATGCAAGCATTAAAAAGAAGACTGTATATTTTCATTCTGTCATTTACGTAAGTTGATGCTTTATTGTTGTCTTTTCGACACCGCTATTTTTTAATCAAAGAATCCAGCGGCTTTCTCGACGTTAAAATGGATCTTAAATTGATAAAGACACATCTCGTTTGTTAACGGTAAAATTGAATATAGGTACATAAAAATTCCATTAGGTACTCGTAACCAATGGTAACAAATATTTTCGTCATTTTAAACTTTAACCTTACAAACGTTTTTTATTGTAAGTTTCGATATAGTAACTGTAGATATGTTAACTGTCAATATTCAAATAGATACATACCCAACAAATACTTTCGACATTTCAGAATACGGCCTTTTAACCGTTTGATTTTGTAACTTTGGATATTTGAAACTATTTTAACATTAAATTTATTCATTTTCTATGTAAAAATTAGGTGCAAATACACCTTGCAATCAAATAAAATTGCAAATATCATAACAAATGGATGCTAGAGAAACTATTACATACATACATACATTAAATCATGCCTGTTTCCCAGAGGGGTAGGCAGAGACCACTTCTTTCCACCCGCTACGATCTTGAGAAATCTCTTCCTTTTTATTAGAGGAACTATTACCATAGTATAAATCTATTTATACTATGCCATCCTATTACTTCCTTGTTAATTAAACCTTCTTCCGGGAATGACATCAACGGAGTGTATTTCTCATTAGCTCGCACAATTTATACGGTGCAACGGTGTACAGACTTATCTTACCAACCAACTTAAAAAAAAGGAGTTTTTCAATTCTCTTTAATTAATTTGGCATACTTGTACAAATACATTTTAATTACGCCGACGAAGTTGTGAAATAAAATCTTAACAAAAACTTTTTTCAGGTACACTAAAAAAAGCTGATTGAACACCACACAAAAAACACAGAAATAAATACATTGAGGTTTTTAAACGGTAAACAACAGGCGGTTTTTTCTATAAGCAATCTCTTCCAAATACCTGTAAAGCAAATGTTTTTTTAAATATTATAACATCGAGTGAGGTTCCCTTATAATATAGCTATCTATATTCTCAAGACTACAATCTTAGGACTGTAATCCTAAGATAAGACAACCGGTAAAATTACTAGTATAGAGGCATTCCATCTTAGCGACGACAATGCATTCTTAAGGTTGAAATCTTAATAATGCAAATTTCTATGGCTCTCTGGACCTTGCCCAAAAAAAACCCTAAATCTCGCTAAAAAATAATCAAGAGGACAATTACTGGGTTCATAAATTAAAGTGTTCTCTTTTTTAAAAATCGAGGCTCTGTTTCCTAAGAATTAATTACCCCAACAATTATACTCGAAACTCGAATTCAAGACCAAAATCCTAACCTCAACGGGCGCACATTCGCTGTGATTACTGCATTTTGGTTTAAGTGTAGGTATTTTTATCAATAAAACTTACCCTAATATTACTGGTTACATGAGTTCTCATTAAATAATCAAGATGGGAACTGTCAGATTTTGGTCTTGAATTCGAGTTTCGAGTATAGATTGCTCTCCCTGTAGCTTGTCAACATTCTACTTACCGAAGTCAATAGCCATCGGTTCTACGTACAATGCGGCACAGTCCACAGCGAGTGGTTACACTAGGTATGTCGTTAACTCCAGTTTTTCTGATCTTCATTTTATTTAATCAACCCATAAACTTCGCTACTTTAAAACAACGCCCTTTAAAGTTACCTCGTAACGTTTTTACAAAAATCTTGAGGATTAATTTCAACGCGAAAAGTTTCGCATTCCGGGACACGGCGAAGTTCCAACTCCAGGAGGTCTCAGATAATAGTTGGGTTTCAAGTTTAATTACTTCCGTTTTGCGAGCGACCGCTGACGTGCTGCTGAAGTCTGATGCAGTCAGCCGCCGGCCGACAGCGCTGCAGCGCTGACTTGCAACACAGGCTGTTGTATTTTCAAACGCGGTCTAACGAAGTAATGCTTGTATTCAAATTAGAAACTAAACTAATTAAACCGGTCATGTAGAATTGGGGTTTCGTATACATTACCTAGCTGGTATATAGTGAACCTGCCTACGAAGCTAGCGGTCCTGGGCAAATCCTGATAAGGGCAGATATTAAATTTGTGTGATGAGCGCGAATATTTGTTCCTGAGTCATGCATGTTATCTATGTATATAAGTATATATTTCTCTATATAAGTATTTATACCGTTGTCTAGTACTCATACTACAAGTCTAGAATTTAGTTTGAGACTAGGTCAATTGGTGTGACATTGTCCCCTGATATTTGATGTTTATTTTGTTTGGCCCTGGGTCAGGGTGAAGTGATGATAGGCGCAGGGCCTCTATTTTTAGCGGTATAAAACATTGTCCTTGACCTGTTACGGTTGTGTTTTAACACGGCCGCCATTACTGTCAAGTAAATAAGAGCTATCAAAACGTTGACAATACGATAACAGAGGGCTTATTGTCTAACGCACTCGCAATCACAACTGGCTTCAAAGTGGAGCAATTGTTTTCATTTTGTACACAGACAAGCCTTCGATTTTCAAAATGAAAATGATCGTGATTGCGAGTGCGTTAGAAAATAAGCTCTCTGGTCAAAGACGACATGGCTTTTACCATCTAAAATCTCGGCCCAGGCCGGTGTGGGTTTGATGAAAAAAATTGAAGATCAGGAGCTGTGGAGTGCATCGGGACGTCTTTGTCCGACAGTGGACTAATACTAGCTGATAAAGATGAAGTCATATTTTGTTTTATAAACCAGCTTTTTGAAATCGAAAACATAACATTACATTACTCTGCTACATGCAATACGTAAACATTATCAATGTCGAATCTGATATTTAAATAAGCTGTAAATGTCATTATGTTTGTTTTGGCCACCGCATACAAACTACTTTTGGAATTGCGTTTAGTATTGAATATTCCAATACGGTATACTTAATGGTGAATAATAATTATACACAAATTGCAAAGCATCAAATTTAATTATTTGCACAAAACGCTCGAAAAGTGTCCGTCGCGGACGAAAAAGGTGTCTCGGTTTCAACTCTATTTTAATACTATTAGAGTCCAAATTTGGCACTACCCATTCCATATTTGTTCGTTACGCTTTCATAATTTGGTATAGCGTAGATAGTTTAGCATAGTTTCATATTTGATATTCCAAAAAAATTGACAGTTGTGGAATTAAAAGCGACAAATTAAGCCACAAATGGAGTCACACGCAACAGTTAGTACAAGATAGAACATATAAATTATGACGACGCATTGGCCTAGTTAGTAGTGACCCTGCCTACGAAGCCAGCGGTTCTGGGTTCAAATCCCGGTAATGGAAGATATTTGTGTGATGAGCGCGAGTATTTGTTCCTGAGTCTTAAATGTTTTCAATGTATTTAAGTATGGATTTCTTTATATATTTTTCTACTCGCGTACTATAAACCGCTTATATTGATATCGTTAATGGTGTCAGAATACCATCTATAGCGTAACCGAAGAGTAAAAACAATTCTATAATTAGCGTTGCCATGGTAATAACAGTTCTATAATTTATTATAGCATTGTTATTACCATGGTAACGGTCATTCCGGATATCAGTCTTGGCGTTTAGTTAACACTTGACATCCTAATAATTTGTATAATAAACCGTTAAAAAATGTTAACACCAATTAAAGTTATCTATATTAAAAATAAAATTATTTTTGAGACTAAATATGTGTTTAGAATTACATTTTTATCAAGTTACTAAAATAGATGAGTAATATCCATCGATTTGTTATTTGGTTACCATGGTTACGTTCAATATGGATATCAACAAAATGGCGTTTTGTTTGGCATTCCAACTTTTATGATAAATTGTCAGAACTGTTTTAGTACCTAACTATTAAAGATTGCATGAAATTTATAAACATTTAGCAATAAAATTTACGAACTATTAACGCCAATCGGAATAATGAAAATGACTTTGCTAACAAGTAATTTGTTAGCAGAAAAATCGAGTGAAGACGAGAGAAAAGTTGTTTGTTTTTGTCATTATCATTCTAAGCTTGTAGAAAAAGTTATGTATGCAACGGTACATAATTAGCTCTTAAGGTACTCGTGCCTATAATTAGAGCGCTCGCCAGCTCGCGCTCTAACCTCGGCGCTCGTACCTTAAGAAGCTTCATTATGTACCAGTTACATAAATAACTATTATATCGTTGTCCCATACCCATAGTACAAGCCTAGAGCTTAGTTTCGGACTACTTCAATTGGTGTGACATTCTCCCCTGATATTTATTTATTAACACCAAAATTAAGATGCTGTCTGGCCAACTATATTTCTTAAACCACAATCACAAGCGGACTAATGTGCAAATGCAAAGCAGTTCAACTGCCGCAGACAAGCGATTACGTTTCCGTCCTGGCCCCGGGCAGCCGTCCGCTGCCCGCCGACCGTGCTGAACACTACTCACTTTCAGACGTGTACTCTACGTTATTCACATTATTTACAACTATTTTGCGAGTGTGTGAGAGTAAAATTCTTAGGGTAACGCAACATTAAATAAAAACATGAAAAACATCTTGCTAGAGACAGCGTGTTACTCAATAGACGAATTTTTTGAACGTCAAATCGTGGACCCATACTTAAACAAAAACCTACAAATACAAAATATGAACACTAATTATTATTACAATGAATACCATTACCTAAATAAAATAATGTATAGTTATCGAATTAAACAATAATTTGTATTTCAATAATTAATTTTATTACGAATATACGTGTAAAATGTACCATTTTATCAATAAATGCTTCTTAATGCATCTATCATGGACAGGGACGGGATGGGAATGCTCCAGTCATGAACAATCCTAATAAAAATTAGTATAACAAGATTGCTATGCTATATTATATAGTGTTACAATTAGATCTGAGGGCTTATTGTCTAACGCACTCGCAATCACGATCGTTTTCATTTTGAAAATCGAAGGCTTGTCTGCATACAAAATGAAAACAATTGCTCCACTTTGAAGCTGTTTGCGATTGCGAGTGCGTTAGACAATAGCCCCTCAGATTACAATATATCGGGCCAACTCTATTAGAATGAAATCGTTAGAACTTTCATTGGAGCACTGTCCATGATATGCATTTAACTTACCGTAAAATTTGCCTACTGTGCTCCCCCACGGGTAATTATGCTCCAGGTTTATATTGAGGTAATCTGTATTGTAAATCATTCTATTGCTTTCATTCACTGCGTGGCTGGATGCATACATCGATTCTTTTTAGACAATTTGTCATCAACCTTAACTTATAAGTAACAAACGAAATAGTTACAATGGAGCATGGTTACCCATGGGGGAGCAAAGTAGGCACATTTTACGGTACTTATACATATGTATAACAAAAAGCAAGGTATGTCGTTTGTTAGTACTTTACCTCAAAAGCATAAAATCCTTGTAGCGATTCACCGGTTCGCATTTCACCTCGAACGTACAAAATCTCAATAGCTTATTTTCTTGAAGCAATATTTCATGTGGCTGTTCACTTTAGTATATGTAATTTGTAGCATCTTATTTTCCGAGTAGTGTTTCACCATAATCGCATTTCACCGCGACTGAGTTTTGTTTGGGACGCTGTTTTATTTGACGCGTTAATTGCTATTTGAAATAAACCTCGATAGTTTTATTTCTTGCATTTCATTTTTCGTGTAGTATTTTACCCTAGACGCATTTCGTCGCGATCGATATTTGTTTGGGACTCTATTTAATTTGACGCGTTAATTGACGTTCGCACTAAAATTCTGTAACATTTTATGTAAAACGTGTTTTGTACCTGTAGTTTCATGTCTTAAATGCTATCAAACTCATTGAAATATTATCTTTGTGACTAAAGATACTGTCTAATACTGAAATAGACGATTAGAATACAAAGCGAAAATTTATCAAACGATTGGGGTGAAATGCGACAAAAACTACTATCCACTAAAAAAAAGAAGATTGAGACGCAACGCTATAGTTAAATTTACGATCGAGGTGAAATGCGACTAAAACTTATAGCGACTAAAAAAGTAGACGATCAAGGTACAACGCGATACTTAAATATACGTTCGAGGTGAAATGCGACAAAAATTAATATCAACTAAAAAAAATTAAGATTGAGACGCAACGCTATAGTTAAATGTACGATCGAGGTTAAATGGGACTAAAACTTATAGCGACTAAAAAAGTAAACGATCAAGGTACAACGCGATACTTAAATATACGTTCGAGGTGAAATGCGAACCGGTGAATCGCTACCAGGATTTTATGCTTTTGAGGTAAAGTACTAACAAACGAGGTATGTATGTAAATTCTTTATTGGACAAGCAGAAAGTAATTAACTAAAACAAAACAGAAACGCAAATCTCTTCCTTAACCTTTGAGCGATTGAGAGATAAATAGACAAAAATACAAATAAATACGTAGAAATATAAACTTATATTGAATAGGATATATAAACGAATAAACATTAAGTATCCCCTTATTCATAAATGCACAATAAACCTATTTTTGTGTAGGTTTCGTTTTCTCTTTTTGTCGAATTTGCGAGCATTTTTCAAGCACTCTTTAGCTATTGCGCGTTTATAAATTACTAGTATAATTATAATTAAATACATTACTGCATAAATAAACATAATAAAAGTATGAAAAGTAGAAAAGATTTAAAAATCCGACTGCATGTCTTGATGTGGTTCGTCTACCTATGTATGTTTAATACCCATGTTTTTTTTACTCTACACTATTATCTGCCGAAACTGGGAATCGAACCCAGGACCGTTAGCCTAGCTGGCAGGGTCACCAACATCGTCAACAAAGACTAAGTAATTTGCTTGTCAATATGGAATGGAAAAACTGTAACGCAAAACCCTTCAACTACAATTTTAAAGTCATAGTGAAAAGAAAAGTATCAAAATAACGTTTTGTAAATACGCTTATGCTTTTAATATTTCTGAATTTCAACGTCAGGCTGCTGAAAGAGGAATTTATTTAAAACCTTTCATTTTAAATATAAAACCGTCTGAGCCATACTATGCTGAGCCATAAATGTAAAGGTATGTATTTAGTTGAAACGGAGCATTTTATATTTAAACAGAAATTTAATTAAGTTAATGAAATTAAATAAATAAACATCAACTGTTTAATTTTGTGTAATTTTGTTTATCTATTTTTTACCTCATCATCATCATCATCGTATCAGCCGAAAGACGTCTACTCCTGGACCTAGGCCTTCCTAAAGGATCTACACGACGCGACGGCCGGTGGATGCTGCTCGCATCCGTCGGCTTCCCTCGATCTTCACCAGATCAGAGCCCGTATTATGGTTGCCTTTATCGCGGTGGACAAAGCTTCCGTCACTCTCGCACTTACATAATAGTCAGAAAGTGACAGATGTTTTATCCACGATTATCCACGTCGATAAACACTGCCATAATAGGCCCGCAGGTATATAATGTATATAGGTTTCATAAAAATACAAAAATAGCTCAATAAACTAAGAAACAAAACTACTAAATATTAGTCACTATATAGTAATGTCTGTTTGTTGGTAGTTACTCTTTCACACCTAAACCGCAGAGATGATTTTAATAAAATTTGGTATGTCGATAGCTTAAGCCCCAAAAAAGGACGTAGAGTACGTTTTATCCCGGAAAATGGTACAGTTTCCGGGAGAATAGCGTTAAAAGATTCTACGCTTAAGTCGCAGGCAACAGCTAGATAGGTCATAAAACTATTACGTTGTGTAGAAACCGGCCGGCTTATTGCCAAACGCACTCGCAATCGCGATCGACTTCAAAGTGGAACAACTGTTTTCATTTTCAAAGCAGACTCTCCTTCGGACTGTCAAAATGAAAACGATTGCGATTGCGACTACGTTAGGCAATAAGCCTGCAAGTTTTTATTATGTTTTTTTTGGGCCATTTCGTTCTTATAAAGGTATTTCAGGTAGCTAATTAAAACTTAAAACTTCTCGATAAACACAGCCGCTAAAACTTAAATGAGCTCTCGATCTCAAGTTCCCTCGGCTGCTTGCGCAAGATTATAATACAGTGCACAAATATAATCCAACCGGGTTGCAGTTGCAATAAAATTAAGCAACACGAAACTAAATCTGCTTTAAAAGTGCTTTTTAAAAATGAAAAGGCTCTTTGTTTAATATGGTTGACATTTAATAATAATTTTACAAAGTAGCCCGAAGATTTCCTTTGTTGCGCGAAAAATACACACTCGGTTAGCAGCATGCGCGGTAATGCGGCCTTTCTTCTCTCGAATCACAATGGCTCAGTTTAATTTGTTTTTACATGGTAAAAAAGTCAAAAGCTGTTGATATTATTATTTAAAAAAAAACAGTGTAAGTCGGACTCGCAGTCGAAGTTTTCCGTGCCATTCTTGTAGTTATTTTTACAAATTATTTGTTGTTACCTTTATTACTCCATTTTTTATTTTTGTGCAATAAAATTTAAAAAAAGAAATGGACAAATAGCGACACTATAATTACACACCGTAAAAATATAGACTATCTAACTTTCAAGGTTCATAAGATACAGCCCGCTGACAGAAAGACGGCCGGACGCCGGAGCGCGGAGGATTAGTGAATAAAGTCCCGTTGGCACCCTTTGGGTACAGAACTCTAAAAACAAGGCAAGTACTTCGTCCGTGAAGAAGTTGTTTTTCGGTATTCCCTCGGGAACTGCTCCCATTTTCTATAATAAATGATACTTTATGTCCTTCCTGGGGACTCAAGCTATATCCATACAAAATTTCATCGAAATCGCCTCGGTGGTTTAGCCGTGAAAGCGTTACATACAGACAGACAAGAGTTACTTTCACATTCATAATATTGGTATGGAAATGGAACAATGGATGGTATTTCTCTTCATGTATAAGAACTTAAGTATGTCTAGTATCCATTATACAAACCTAATATTTATTCTAAAACAGTTTTTGACGAGAATAATAAAATTTAGATATGTCAGTTAATCACCAAACGCCATCATCAGCATAATTCATGCATGCGCGTTATTATGATCTTATTATTAATTTATTTAAACTTATTTGCACAAAATACTATAAAGTACATTAAGGACTTAATGCCTAATGGCAATGGTAACAACAATGCTATAATAATTATAAAAAAAACTGTTATTACCATGGCAACGCTCATTATCGAACTGTTTTTACGCTTCCTGTTCCGCTATAGGTACTCTGATACCGTTAACGATATCAATATCAGCGGTTTATAGTACGTGAGTAGTAAAAATGTAGGCTCTAGTTCCAGTTTTTCTTCCTCCTCACATACAATGTACCAGACCATGCATATTTAATGTAATGCTAAACGATGTAAATGTAGTAAACTTTGGAGTGACCATAAAGGTTTTATCACCGTGACGTGAGGCAAGAAGGGTCAGCGTTAATAAATAGCCGTACGTGGGTAACACTGGTGAATACCACCGAAAATTACTTGTTAAGTCCGACTTATGACAGTAGTCTTTGAAGAAAAACCCATATGTTGATTGTTTGAAGGGCCATGTTTGAGCTTAAAAACTTGATATATCAGTAACTAGTCTTTGCCTGCGACTCCGTCTGCGAAGAAGTCATTTATCGCGGGTAAAATATATTCTATGTCCTTTCTCGAGATTTAAGCTATCTCCATACCAAATTTTATAGAAATCTGTTTAGTAGGTTAGCCTGGAAAGCATAAAAAAACAGACAGACCGACAGACAGAACGGGCCAACCCAATCGAATTTTCATCAACTTGAGGAATTGCCATCTTTTTGAAATAGCATCCGAATCGGTCCATCCTTTTGGGCACTACAGCACCACAGACAGACAGATGGAAATTGGCGTCAAAATTATTACATTTCTTTCTGCGTCGAGGGTCAAAAATACTAATCCATACTAATATTAATGTGAAAGCAGAAACTTTCAAGGCTAAAGCAGAGTTTATAATGGGTATGATGATAGTTTTAACCACATAGGGAACGTTTTTCACGAGTAGCAATAAACAACTAATACGCGGACGGAGTCACAGGCAACAGCTAATCTACACTAATATTATAAAGAGGAAAGATTTGTATTTATACATACATACATACAAACATGCCTTCATGCCTGTAATCCCAGAATGGGGTAGGCAGAGCCACAGAATTACCAAGAACTTTAAAAACTTGTTGACAATTCAGTTACCACATTTTGCAAAATAGGGTAAGTATCAATTTCACCAAACGGTGTTAACCACTTAAATGACAATAAGAGCGTTAATAGCTGTCAAAATGTATGAAATAACAGTCGATTAACATTGATTTAATTTAATTTAACATCGTATGGTAAAATCAGTAGGGGAGACCGGGTATGGTTGTCACACGGGTTGGTTGTCACAGGGGCCATAACATAACAGAAAACTAAACGAACGAATGAGTTCATCGATCGCCGTCAAAAGACCGTGAGCGCTATAATCACCCTCCCTACTTCACCCCAGTCTAGAAATTCTGGATGGCCGCTGTGATAACCAACCCGTGTGACAACCATACCCGGTCTCCCCTACTAAGATGTTTACCAGCGTATTAGTGACAGGTTGCAAGCCCATCACCTAACAGTACTACAACCCTGTATTTATGTATGTTAATAACGAATAAACACAAAAACTACAGTACGGATTTCCATTATCACTGAGTAACATAGACTATGTTTTATTTTTCTGCGCGGACGAAGTCGCGGGCAACTGCTAGTAGTGAAATCAAGTTAATTTGCCACTTAGCTAATTAGGCGCATGTTTAGTTTCACAAGACAACTAGAAGCCTCCGAGGGCCCACCTGAACCAACACGTGCTAATCGAGTTTTTGTAACGAAGCACAATCAGACGATGAGAGCGAACTGCTTACTATCCACCTCGGTAAAGGCTCTGGCACATCAAAAGCAGGGTAGAAGTAGAGCGGGGCGGGAGCGGCGCGTGCTGACGCATACACATTGGTTAGAAAGAAAGAAAACCATTTATTAACAGCAATAACACATTTTTTCGATCCACAAACTTCGTAGATAAAGTCATTTATTGTATAGTATGGCTATAAATCAAAAAGTACGTCACGGATAAAGAAAAGTTTTAACATTTGCAGATTGAGCTCTTTCATATGACACCACGTTTGCTATAATCAAATCACTTGAATTTTTCAACCTCCCATTCTAGATCCCTTTTCAAATATTTTAAAAAATAATTCCTTACAGTTTTTACTAAAAACAGATACGCGCAACCAAGTTTTACAACTATGCCAAATTTCAAGTTGATAGCTTCCATATTTTCAGACAAAAACTGCTGTGACATACAAACAGACAGACAGACGGAGAGACACCGAAGTATCAACATAAGGGTTCCTTTTTTACCATTTTGGTGCGAACCCTAAAAAGACGACGGATAGTGGTAATTGATGCGAAACGGTCCCAACTCAGCATGTGCTGGCTGTAAAACCAACGCTGGTCTTCCGTTGGGACCGCTCGGTCAAAGCACGGAAGGTGGCACAGACATACGGTTAAGTATGCATAGTAAACGTCACGGCAGTGGTATGGAGAGCATGCGGTAAAGTCGTGACGTTCACGGCGAACCGTCACCGTATTTCGAGCAGCGGTGTGGTCACTCCTTTAAGCATGGCGGCCATAGTGATACAAAGGCAGATGGTTAGGATTACGCCTACAATGTGACTGATCTGTATCGCATTTCGTATATCCTGCTTAGTTTACGAATAGGTAGCAGTGGCTCTAGACAAGATGCATTACGAGATCGTTATCGTTATCGAAATTGTACAGCGGGCCTAGACAAGGTGCCATCGAATACAAACGCTAGCGTTTGGTGATCACTCTCGCTTTGCATTGTCATGAAAAATGTATGGAATTGACGTAAGTCACGTGATATATCACTCGTTACAACTGACATTTTTCATTTTTGATAACGTACTTATATCGAGTGATATATGACGTGACTTACGTCAATTCCATACATTCTTCTATGACAACAGAAAGCGACAGTGATCACCAAACGCTAGCGTTTGTATTCAATGGCAACTTGTCTACCCCACAAGACTGACGTAAGCTGCCGGATGGTCACGTCAAGCACTTATGTCAATTCCATACACTTTGACGCTTTGCGAAAATCGTTTTCGATAGCGTTATGCATTTTTTCTAGGGCCTAGCAGGAAATGGAGCAGTTTACGCGAAAACTCTCACTTTTATCAAGGCCTGCGTTCTTTACGCGCTGTTACAATCCCACTTTTGGTGTGTGGCAGCCTTATCCGTTCACTAATTTCGTTGTTATTCACCCGCTGTCGTCGACCGCGGCTAATTTCCCCCCCAAATTCACTAGTTAGGCTGAACGCGTAGCTTAATTCAATACAAACACGAGCGTAAAACTGTTCCTGTGTTGTAATATGTCTACACAACGCGATAAATAACACAATTAATGTAATGCGAGTTACGGGAACGAGAACGGTTCGAGTTCCCATTGATAAACATGCGAGCAATTTCCACCATAGTTTAGCTAAACTTAAGCTAAACACAGTTGCGGTGTTGCCACAGATTGGGTGCTATATAGGAATCTAACCTGATTTCACTTTTATGTATTTAATTAATTTGGATTGCACAAAAAAACACAAAAAACATAGAAAAAGAAAAAAATAACATACATACATACGAGTACATAAACTTCATTAAACTTCTCGTTCCCAGAGTGAGTAAGGCAGAGCAACAGAATTACCTACCAACTCTAAAAACTTTTTGATAATTTTGTATCCACCAATTAGGCTAAGATGTTTACCAGTGTTTTGGTGACAGGTTACAAGCCCATCGTTCACAAAGATACATATTTACAAAATAATAATACTTTATGCAAAAGGTACCTACTAATAAATCAACTAAATGCTAAGAAAACTAAATGTGTTAGGTTCGCTTTGCCTAATGTTAAACCGGTAGATTCTAGTATTTTTATAAATGACGAGTGTCTGCAAATGGTAGATAAGGCAGTTTTTCTAGGCATAACAATAGATAAAAATTTGCAATGGGGTCCCCATATAGCTGTACTGGCAGGTAAACTAAGTTCGGCGGCTTATGCCGTTAGGAAAATTAGACAGCTAACTAATGTTGAAACAGCTCGCTTAGTTTATTATAGTTATTTCCATAGTGTCATGTCGTACGGTATTCTGGTTTGGGGTAAGGCAGCTGAAATACAAACTATATTTGTTTTACAAAAAAGGGCCATTCGTTCTATTTATAACTTAAATTCTCGTGACTCCTTAAGAGAACTATTTAAAGAAATTAATATCTTAACTGTAGCATCTCAATTTATTTATGAGAATATTATTTATGTTATTAAAAATTTAGATTCTTTCACCAAAAATTCTGATATACATAATTTAAATACAAGAAATAAAAATAAAATTACTATTAGAAAATTTCGCGTACGTAAAGTATATAAATCATTTGTTGGTCAATGCATTCATTTCTATAATAAATTACCTGACGTAGTTTTAAAGTTACCCTTTTCAGCACTTAAAAATTACTTGAAAAAGTCGTTAATGTCTAAAGCGTATTATAGGGTCGAGGATTATCTAGCAGACAAAAATGCATGGCCTAAACTCGAAACTTAGTCAATAATAATTTGTTCAAATGTAAAACCTTTATCTTGTCTAGGGGACACTGTTGATGTAGGAAAACATGTCGAAACTTTGTTTATTATTAATTTTTTTGTTTTTGCCTTTTTCTCCGTCTATATCTCTCCTAATATTTTTGCCATGTTTTCCTGCTGATCTACGCATGATATTTGATATTATATTTAAATTAATATTTATAGCTTTATATAATACTAGACTAAGTTGTATCATTGTAATAGGAAATATGGTTAAAAAAATGACTGACTGCTGAGTTTCTTGCGGCGTTTCTTCTCGGCAGTGGTCTCCTCTTGGGAAGCGCTGGTAGACTCCTGACGTGTAAAGGTGCCCGTGCGGCCTACTTACTGAATAAATGACTTTTATCTTTTTT
Source organism: Acleris cristana (assembly GCA_948252455.1). NCBI lineage: Eukaryota > Metazoa > Arthropoda > Insecta > Lepidoptera > Tortricidae > Acleris > Acleris cristana. The sequence continues at coordinate 16,930,960 of OX411780.1, forward strand.
ATCTTTTTATCTTATCAATAAAGTAATAAATACAATAATATACACACCCATAAAAATTATAATAGTACATTATATTCTACGCAACATCTTGTTCCAGCAAATGCTTACGAAGCATTCGCTTAAGAGGAATCTTTCTGAAAGAAAACTGTTTATTTCAACTCTGTGTAAAAAAATCACGATAAATTAAATTAACTTAAACATAAAATGTGTTGTTTTATAATTCCTAAGGTTAGTACGTCTTCGCCAAAGCCGTGCGAAGACGCTGGCGTTGAGCCAAAAAAAAATCCACCATGATTAGTTACTTCATTTTCTTAGCTTTCCCGTCTGATAGCTTTATATCCTCTGGGTAGATTATTTCCTCGCTCAAGCTTTATTAGAGACCCACCTTTAGTGTAACATAAAAAATTGTAACCTAACTTAACTGTGGCACAGTCACGTTATGATTCAAATCGTAAGAACTGTCAAACAAATTGTTTTATAATGTCACTGTGACACCATTCTATGGTGGGTCAGGGTACCACTGGGGTCCTATTAAAAAAGGGTGTAAGTCGTCTGAAGATCAGATGAAAAAGGGCTTAAGTCTAGTATACTCCATTCATGTATATACCCTTTTTTATTACCCGACTGCCAAGAAGGGTAATGTTTTTCGCGCGTATCTATGTATGTATGTATGTATGTAATATTCTTTATTACCTCGTATCATCCAAACGGCTGGACGGATTTCTAAAATTAAGGTGTCGTTGGATTTGTCTCTGCAACCCAAGTGTTCTAGGATAGGTGACGTCAAAAAAAAAACAACATGGCGGATTTAAGGTGCCATAAAGTGTGGTTTGAAAAAAAAAACTTTTATCAAATAAATCCAAAAGGGTATCACAATGAAGAATATTAAAAGACGATTACAAACATATACACAACTCATATGTTTAAATGGAATTTGGTAAAGCAAATTACAAATCAAAATGAAATTATACTTTAACCTTTAAAGTGTCGAAACTCAAACTATTGGGCATATACAAAAAGTTACTTATAAAACTTGAACTTGAACAAAAAAATACATTATCCTACTAATATTATAAATGCGAAAGTTTGTGTGTGTGTGTGTGTGTGTGTGTGTGTGTGTTTGTTACCTCTTCACGCTGCAACGGCTGGACGGATTTGGATGAAATTTGGAATGGAGATAGCAGAAATTAAAATACGCTGGATTAATACATAGGCTACTTTTTATTCCTGAAAATTTAAAAGTTCCCGAGGGAATAACTATAATCGAAATATAAGCCGACGAAGACGCGTTAAGAAGCTATTATCCACTAATCCTACTAATCCTACTCATATTATAAACCCTAAGGGGTAAAAGGAGGGTGTAGAATTTTTTATGAGTTTTGTAATTTTTTACCGACTTCAAAAAAGGAGGAGGTTATACTTTCCACTGTATGTATTTCATTATTTTTAATGTATTTTCACCGATTTCTCCATCAATTGTGGACCGATTTTAAAAAATCTTATTTGTGTTGATAGAGAGTACTTTTGAGTTGGTCCCATTGTCACCAAATCTAAATCCAATCAGGGGATCAGTTTCGAATTGAGGGAACTCTTCAAATATTGTAGGCAAACATATAGCGATTTTAGTATATTTAGTAACAAGTCTAGCATTTGCATTCAGAAAGTACCTATCATTTGGTGAAATGGAACTGATGATAAAATGATAAAGACCACCGAATGGCCACCGGAACTCCTCAACGATACCTTTTTCAAGGGTGGCGATAAGATATCTCGATTAAGATAGTTGAGCGACTACAACGAAGGACATTTAATTGTTTAAATATGACTATGACTTTCCCGCGGCGTTGCTGGCGGCGATCGTGAAATGTCTTAAAGTTTCATATCAACTAAGAAGTGGGACTAGGTAGGTACATAAGCGTATTATGGTCTGTAAAAAGTACAAAATAAAACAAATGTCTTAAAAAACGAAAATCCGCCTTCAAAAACGCATTTATTTTGTGAAGTTAGAAACGTGAAAATTGGCATATACAAACACAACTAAAATGTATAGCTTGCAGCGACTAAGGAATAAAAGGGGGAAGTAGAATTTTATATGAGAGTTCGTCATGTTTGTAGTTAGAAACTTTAAAATGGGTGTTACTAAAAAAATCTTACATTTGGCGATTTTGAAAACAATAGGTATTCCTAAGGAGTTGAAATGGGGGATAGAGGTATGTATCGAAGTTAAATAAACTAATAGCTATGGTTAGGTTAGGGTAAAGTTTTTTTTTGACCATCCAGAATCCGAATAGGCTTAGTTAGGTTAAGTTATTTTTTGACCACATAGTACCGAAAATTAATCATGTAGAAATTTAAATACACCATCTTTTCTTTATTACATAGGGCACTTACATCTACTAAAATATACATTACGCATTAACATCTAAATCGTAAAATTCGTTCATTCTGAAAGTGTGCGACTTTAGTTTATACATGAAAGTATAATATACAGCGACAAAGTTCTACGCATCGTGTCCCCGACTGCAAGGGGTGTAAATAGGAGCGGCAGAGCCCGCTCGCGCTCATGGATCGAAGAACTTCGTCCTACTTGCTTTGTTTGGGATATTGTCAGTTTGTATTATTCTATACAAAATTAAGATTAAAAAACTGCGAACCATTTTTTTTGTTGTATCGTTATAACGGTAAAATACACAAGCGTCAAATACTGAAAACCGACCGTCAAGTGCGAGTCGGACTCACACACCGAGGGTATTTTTATAGACTATGATTTCGGCCGGAGCGATTGTGTGCGCTGGATGTACCTATTTACATCCTATCGTACCTACATATAATATCAATGCGAATGGTTATGCGTGCGTGAGTTTGTTACTTCTTCGCTAAAACGGATGGACGAATTTGGTTGGATATAATTTGGAATTTGCGTATACACTGGATTAATACATAGGCTACAGTGTTCTCGTGGGATGGCAAAATTACTAATTCTAAGCGGACGAAGTCGCGGGCAGAAGCTAGTAAATTAATAAAACTGAAAAGGGTGAAATAAATTTAATTATTAAAAAAACAATAAACCCGACTGCAAACTGAAAAACGAAAAACAAGCTCTATAATCTATAGAACATTGTAAGAGCAATGTACTTATTAATATTTATAACAATTTAAATTTAACTTGAATATTGGAAAAGGTGTTGCAGGCGGGGACAAGCAATGAATTACAAAACGAATTTCTTAAAAAAACATTAACATTTGGACTAGCTTGTCCCCGCCTGGAACACCTTTTCCAATATTCAAGTTAAATTTAAATTGTTATAAATATTAATAAGTACATTGCTCTTACAATGTTCTATAGATTATAGAGCTTGTTTTTCGTTTTTCAGTTTGCAGTCGGGTTTATTGTTTTTTTAATAATTAAATTTATTATTAAGAGTTAAGTCGACTTGTGCCCTTTCTCACTAGGACCCCAGCATTGGGCTGATAGTTACATGTGTCACTGCGCAGCGGCAAATGCATAGAAACCGCCTCATCGCCACCGTGGCGACTTGTGGCATGCTTCATACAACTGTATGCATTTCTATGCCGCTCGCCACTCGCCACCGTCACACCAAAGCGGCCTTTACACGTAAAGTTCGGAACGCGGGAAACGCCACGCGCCGTTTCAATCTTCGTTCCGAACCGTAATTTTTTTACTATTTTACTATTACAGTTGCATTTACACGTACGGTTCGAAACGAAGATTGGAACGGCGCGTGGCGTTTCCCGCGGTCCGAACTTTACGTGTGCAGGCCGCTAAAGTTCCATGACTAAGCAGTACAGCGATTTCGGCTTTGACAGTTAGTATACAAGCCACTTCGAACAGTCTTAAATCAATCTAGTAAACCTAAAAATACCTACATTTTAATGGAAACCTATTAGAGTACCTTGATGTTGATAAAAATCACATATTAACATTCACTAATCAAAACCATCATTTATTTCATAATTTAAATACCTACAAAGATTTGATTTAATTTAAAGAAGAGCTAACAAAAGAAGAAAATCATGTACAAATATACTTTCTTTTAGAATTCAAACAATTATTAGTTTTTCACGCGCCGAGTCCGGCTCTGTAAAATCTTCTGCTAAGTTCATATAGTTATTTCGTTCAAATAGTTTGCATGCTTTGATGTGCCGCCACAATTGGGATTGTTCATATTTTTACAATTACTCTAATTCGAAAACCATTTCGAGGAATCAAATGGGGTTTTAAAGCCGTTCTGCATTATTTCATGTTTGAAATATTTATCTTTTTCGGATATTTCGACAAAAGTATACTTAACCTTTGTTTGACTTTCTTTTTTGGCTTGAAGTTCTCCTAGGTGTATCTTACGGGTTAGGTGAAAACCGCTTGAAATAGTATGTTTTAATACATTGTAATATAATAATGTATTAAAACATACTTACTATTTCAAGCGGTTGTAATAATCACTTTTTATCATATCATTTAATTGTTGTAATTTATTAGAAAATGCCAGCCCAAATTTAAAATAATCATGTCATCAATAAAATGTCTGCTAAATAAATAAAGATATTCAAACAAAACTATTGGGTCAAATACAAAATTAATGAAATTGGTCTCTTAATATTACCCATTCTTTCAAATTAGAATATAAAAACCATGAGTTTTTTTTTTTGGTCTATCCTAATTGGTCCAAAGAAGCCGCCGCGGCGTGCACAAACCGGTGTCGGCGACTTCACAGGGTTGCAATGCACACTATTTGAACGAACGAACTATGTAAAGGCTGGTTATATTAAAAACAAATAATACCACAACGCTTCAAAATAAATTCATGAGAACGATACAAATCACGGCACAGAATGTAAACTGCGAAATAATAAGAAAGGAAACGTAAAATAAATAAATGGTCATGCTCCACTTGCAGATAAAAATGGCCTCTCGTCCAGCATTGAAACGTGCCTCACTGCTTGTTCATTTGCTAAACAAATTTGTACTTGATACGAAAGAATCAAAATGCAAATCAAGGAAAGATAACAAAAGTTCTCAAAGCGTTAAATGAAAGAAACGCAAATGGCTGTTCAAGATTCAATATTATTCTGTGCAAATTACACCATCGCCTTGTGATTTTGTGTTCTTGCAGTTAGGGGAGTGGAATGAAGTCGGTACGTCCAATTGGATAGCATATTTTAGTGGCGTCTGGCGTCGGGCCACTGCCGACGACACCCTCTAATGTTTTCCTGTTCTCCCTAATGTGCCTACTTAACGAACTAAACTTTCTTATCGAACAAACCAACATCTCATTGCTGAGTTTCAAAGTAATATCATAAAATTACAACTGCGGAGCGGTGCTGGGTTGGTTTGATATCATATTTTTAACGTAACTTAAATTGCTAATACACATAGTAAAAATTATACTTTCTTTCCACATTTTATTTATTTATGTTGCGATATCGATTGAATTAATTGAGTTAATTCGAAACTACAATGATTTTAATTGAAATACCAGGTCGTTTAGCGAATCAACAATTATGTCGGTAATTACATATCGTAATTGTTGATACAAAATGAAATGTTTTTTAAACTTTATTAAGTACATAAACGGAATACGTCGACGTCATAACAAATATTGAAATAAAGCTGTTTTGTATCCAGGGCCGGTATTCTTGGCGGTAAAAACTATATCGTCTTTTACCTGTTATCGTATTGTCAGCGTTTTGATAGCTCTTATTTACTTGAAAGTAATTGCAGCCGAGTTGAAAATAATTTCATTACAAGTCAAATACGATATCGTTTTTACCGTGTAGAATAGAGGCGCAGTTAACAATATTTGGCATGCAGATCTAGGTATAGGACGATCTATGATTGATTTGTTACAATTTAAACAGTTCAAAATCTCGTGAATAGCTCACAAATGCGTTAGCAAAACTGCGCCTCTATTCTAGACGGTAAATTCCAAAACGTATTTGACCAATTATGTTATTGTTTTAAGCTCGGCCGCCATTACTGTCAAGAAAATAAGAGCTATTAAAACGTTGGCAATATACGATAGCAGGTCAAAAGGATATTGTTTGAATTAATGATAGAAAAGAAAAACGTAAGAAGCTTTTGTATCTTGACCAGGGCCTCTGATAGATTCCGTAAACGTTTTCGAATAGTAAAAGCGATTCGAAATGGAGACGTATGATATGATTTAAAAGTGTATGCTCGAGCTACAGAGTGACCTATGCTCGTTATTCCATACTAATACTTACACTAATACTCATACTATTTTTTAAAATTCTTTTACCAATAGAAAGCCACGTTATTTGTAAGTGTAGGCTACAATATCGACCCAAAAAAATGTTTATTTTCCAACGAAGTGGTCACGGGAACAGGTAGTATGTTATATAGTTATTTTTATGACTATTAAAAGTACCGCCAAAATAACAGACCAAAAAATAAACCAAATTAATAATGTTAAACCAGCTTCATTACTTAGCAACATAATGAAAGCCGACATTAATGGTTACCCCCGGGAGTCTCGTAGGCGATCGTGATAATAAAAAATCGTACATAGTTCCTTGGATCGATCCCTTGTCGACATAAAGACAGGCTGATTGATGGGCCAGCGATGTTTGTTGTTGTAGCACGACAAATGTAATGGCCTATTTGGTTCGGTTACGGGTTACTTCGATCCGAAAAGAGAGATTGATGCTGGCTGACACATTTATACAGCTCTGCTAACAAATGGCGGTATTTAAAACAATATTCTTGTAGCAAGTGCAACCTCGTTACTTATGGAAAAAGATTGAATTTGCTTCGGCTATTGAATTTGAGATAACGCCTTTTGGCTTATGACAGTAGTATAGCGATGCCACTTTTTCATAAATAAATCGTTAAAGTGTGAAGTGACTTTTTTAAACAGTTGTTTACTTGTTTACTGCGCAGGGTTTGGGTTGAAAACAATGTAGATTTTGTACAAGCTACAAACGTTTTTAACATCATTATGTTGGTCAAAATTAAAAACCATTTGAGAATAGGTACTGTGGAAAAGTATATTCGGATCTAGGTAGCTTACTTCACAAAAAAAACACTGAAATGGCTAAACTTCTTTGATGTTAAAGCTGATTTCAGTTCTGAGGCCGTATTATAAGCTGTCAAAATCTGACAAGTTCAAGGTAGGGAAAAGGACAGATAAGTATATTATTTTTACTAACTTGTACTTGGCATTTCAATCCACAGGATTCAAGGGCTCGTAACACGGCCTGTAGACTAAAGGCCGTATTAATAAACTCTTTTTCTTGATAGAAAACTGTAATATTAGAAGCATCGTGAGATCAATATTACAGTTGAGATCAGCTGATTAATACCCTAAAATGACTCAAGAGTGATTTTACAATCCTGAGAAAATTTGACTAAGTAACGTCGTTTTTTTTTTATTAGCCCTTAATGTCCCACTGCTGGGCAAAGGCGTCTTTCCCACCTTTCCACGTAATTCGGTTATGGGCAATTTTTTTTGATTTTTACATTAGTACTTTAAAAGTAAGTACTTCCTTTTGGAAATGGTGGTTTGCTTTGAATTTTAAAAAGTATAACTTACTTAGTATCGTCTTTGATAGGCTAAAAGAAAAGGTTCTCTACTATTTAATGTGAATAAAGAAAAAAAACCCCCATCACTTCACACGTACAAATTATTAAAAGACTCTGTTGTTAGGCTGGCGCTAACAACGGTTCTTAGCAAATACCATTTTCTCTAGTACCGGCGTCATGTCATTTGCTTATCAAACCTATATTCAATTTTGTTTTCAACCGTATTGTTGCCGCTCGTTTTCTTATTGCTTTGTTCTATATCTTGCTTCAATTTCTGTTCAAGGAAAAGCAAAAGTAGGACAAAGCAAAAATTGAAAAATCAGAGCATGTCGGACCATGCTCAGGTTTCAACGCCGTTACTAGAAACACAAAAAAACTATAGGTTATCGAAAAATAACAAGTAGGTATAAACGAATTTCCAATTAAAAGTTATTTGGTGCTGTCTTAGGTAATTTTTAGTGGGTACCTACTAGGGTGGTGGAACCAGAAATGAACAAGGACCGATGATGGACACCTTGATTCTTATGTTACAGAAGATAAGGGTTATTCATTTATTTTGAAACAATTAATTTATTACCTTATGATCTTTGAATTAAGAGTTAAGAGTCCATTATTGGTGCCTTCAGCTTAAAGTGTCCAACATTTAATACTTTAGCCGCCTGTATCAAACTTCCAAAATCTAAAAATTGTTATTTAAGAGCTATCCAATGATACCTCACTCGATATTATAATGTAAAAAATTACCTTTGCTTTACATGTGTGAGGTACTTCAAAAAAAAACAAGTTTTTTTTTACAACTTTGTCGGCGTAAAAGTATAACCATCCCAAATTACAGCTTTATTGTACAGTCGAGTTCATAAATACAATTTAGTACCTTGTCACTTCAATCGTTGTGACATTCATATTATGGCAGTTTAAACTTGACATAAAATAGACAAGGTACTAAAGTGTATACATATTTATGAACTCGACTGTACCAAGAGTCTCTGAGATAAACCGCGGACAGACGGATAAACGGACATGGCGAAACTATAAGGGTTCCTTGTTGACTATGGAACCCTAACCACGTACTACCAGCCCAATGGAACCCTGACCCACCATAGAACTGTAAAGTAACGTTATGATTCAAGTCGTAAGAAGTGTCAAACAAATTGTTTTATAATGTCACTGAGACACCGTTCTATGGTGGGTCACGGTTCCACTTGGCTGATAGTACCTACGTATAACTTACTACACATATTTAAACACACCCTGTAGCGGCACGTCGCCAACTGTCACATGACTAATTTAATGGTCCAGACGCGTCACCAAATAATTCCGCCGAACTATTACAAAACGCATAAAACAAGTTATGAGAGCGATGCGTATCACTGCTACATTGTGCCAGGCAATTTTCTGAGCGGCTTATATCACCGAGTTACGAGTGCGTTATTCCATAATATATGAGTTTCATTTGCTTAAAAGCTTTATACATTTGCCGTTCCAAATGCATTTACGTGGCAATGGCGCCATAATTAATAATATTCTGTCGCTTGCAATAACACGATCAAGGAGAATCCATGAATGAATAAAGCGCATTAAATTTTAAAGGTGCGATGTGGTCATAAAATGAAGTTGCATGTTTTTTTTTGCATGGATTAAGTAAACAAGCACACATGCTACTTGATGGTACGTAAGTGGGATCTGATATGCATTGTTAAGTTTGGGTAAATTAGTTAATAGTTAGTTAGTTATTAATTTCAAGGTAGATGGCATAGCAACAAACTGTTACGCAGTTTGGCAGATCATTGTATCGAGTTTTGTTCTATATTTTTATAAGATAAATTAATTAAAAAACCCTGAGGACTAAGATGGCTTCTATGCTAGGCATTTCAACGGTTGTTTAAAAAAATATTTAGGTCTGACTTCAGCTCTGACTGTTCGTTACTACAGGGTGCTGTTGTATAACGCAAATGAAATACTTTTAGATATCGTAAAACTCTGGAAAACCTGACTTAACCGAGGCCACCTTCCTATTTCGCATAAATCATGCATTGAAAAAATTATAATATTAAGATAAAAAGTTAATTTTTCAGCCTTCGTATTATGTGTAGTAAAGATATTTCAGAGTACATTATTTTTTATATAATATATTCCTATTGCGAACGTTCTTATTAAACCTTAAGGCATTTTTTTGCTTGTTTTAATTAATTGAAATAAATTCTTTCTACTTGAAAATGTATCATGGACAAAAAATGAGCGTTGGATGTTTACCCTGCGCTTAAAAGTTTAGGACTTGAAGTGGGTAAAGGGATTCTCCTGGGAAGTAAACACCTAAGTTTATAAGCTAATTGCAGGTTTCCGTAAACCTAGTTAGTCTGCAAGTAGAAAAATGTTTAATTTAAGGAGTTTAATGCCGGAGCGCACCGAAGATCGCAAATATTTTTCCTTTTCCCGGAAGGATGTGTATTATGTATGAGCAGCAGTGGTAATTCCCGGTTAGAACAAAAATGCTTGTTAAATAAGAAATTCTCCAGTAGGTGGCATTAACTTATCCGTCCCGCTGGAGAGGTAGTTTAATATTTAACCAAATTGTTTGAATCATCCTGTATCTGCATTTCTTTTGAGAAGATCAATAGTCACTGAGGCTCTGTTCTACTTGGTAAAACTATATGGCTTTTGACATAAATAAATAAATATTAGGGGACAATCTCACACGAATTGACCTAGTCCCAAACTAAGCTCTAGGCTTACTACGAGTATGGGTAGACAACGATATACATACTTATATAGAGAAATAAATACTTAAATACATAGAAAACACCCAAGGCTCAGAAATAAATACTCGTGCTCATCACACAAATATTTGCCCTTACCGGGAATCGAACCCGGAACCGCTAGCTTCGTAGGCAGGGTCACTACCAACTAGGCCAACGCGTCGTGTTACATTGTGTTGTTTTTAACTCGGGCCGCCATTACTGTCAAGTAAATAAGAGGTAACAAGACAGAAGCAATATGGTTTCACCAAGCAGAATATACCCGTGAATTGTAAACGTAGGTTTCCATTGTATTGGAGGTTTTTGTTTATTTAATAGTTATGATTTACTCTGAATTAATCTCGCACCTTAGCTAACCAGTATAATCTAACAGCGTAGGCCATCACAGTCAGAATCAAACGCCTCAAACTAATTACAGGGGAATGCTTTGACTCGAGCTCTGTTGCATAATTACATGGAACATGGAACCAGTTTGTAAGGTAAGATATTTCATGCAGCTATCCGCAGCTAAGCGGCCATAATCCGAAGAAGATTGCTTAGTAACAAATTATTCTGTTATTTATCATTTTAAATACTATCGGGTATAACCTGCCAAAAATCCCCTACTGTAAGTTTAATGCTATTATTATGCTCGTATTTTTCAAGTTTGTTGTACAAACAGAAAATAACAAAGTAAAAGTGAGTACAACTAATCAATTAGTGGATATTAGAGTGATCTAATTTGTAAAATTTATTTCTGTTAAAACCTCTAACATTGTATTCAGCAAAAAAGTATCTAGATACTCGACAGTGCGCCCGGACAAGTTCATATTTACAGTTCAGTGTATATTTACACGAACCCATTTAGGCCGTATTTCCGACCCTGATAACTTTTTCCTCAGTGCGATTAGGTAGGTACCTGTTTTTTTTTTGCAACACTTAAACAAGTGATCTTAAAGCCCAGTAAAAAAAATCTGTAATCTATCTATCTATATATATAAAAGGCTAAACTGACTGACTGACATATCAACGCACAGCCGAAACTACTGTACCTAGAAACTTGAAATTTGGTACATGGGTTCCTTTCATGATGTAAGTGAGCACTAAGAAAGGATTTTCCGATAATCGACCCCCAACGGGAAGAAATGGGGGGGAGTAGCGGGAAACTAATTGTACGCGTACGAAGTCGCGGGCGTCCTCTAGTCTATATATATAAAAGGCAAAACTGACTGACTGACATATCAACGCACAGCCGAAACTACTGTACCTAGAAACTTGAAATTTGGTACATGGGTTCCTTTCATGATGTAAGTGAGCACTAAGAAAGGATTTTCCGAAAATCAACCCCCAACGGGAAGAAGTGGGGGGAGTAGCGGGAAACTAATTCTACGCATACGAAGTCGCGGGCGTCCTCTAGTATAATATAAAAGGCTAAACTGACTGACTGATATCAACGCACAGCCGAAACAACTGTACCTAGAAACTTGAAATTTGGTACAGGGGTTCCTTTCATGATGTAAGTGAGCACTAAGAAAGGATTTTCCGAAAATCGACCCCCAACAGGAAAAAATGGGGGGAGTAGCGGGAAACTAATTCCACGCGTACGAAGTCGCGGGCGTCCTCTAGTCATCCTATAAAAAGTTATTCATTTCTATAAACGACGTATTTGGTACTGCCTCACTCATTAAAACCTATAAGGGTACTTTCCGAAATTAAGGAAATTTTTTGGAAACTACAAATATTTCTACCCTTCATTGGAAAATAGATAAAATAATGTCACTTAATTGAAAAAAATTATACGTAACTCCTACTTAGCTGGTATTATCACATGTAACGTTCTTTTTTAACACAAATAACATTTAAAAGGTTTATACAAACCTATATCGACGACCTACCAGTAAGTACTGATATCCCATCAACAACATAAATGTAAAAAATTGGCCAAGTTCTCATGTGTCACCAAAATTATCTAGTAATGTGCCAAGTTTGGTACTAGATTGTTAACAGTCAGACAAATTTATTACCACTTAAGGTATTTTGAGCTTTAACTTACCAGTTTTCTATACAGTATTTGTCAATATCATACTGAAATCGGTTGGGAATTTGAATGGTTTTCAAGAAAAGTGTACCTATTGAAGGGCTACAATTAAGAACCGTAGAATGTTCCAACTTTGCTCCTCTAACTTCAGTCATGTGAGTATCGAAAATTAACTATACTGCTATAAAACAAATGGTAGTATCTCAGACAAAACTCCTGAAGCAAGTGCGACCATATTTCTAACGGGTGAGGATATAACCTGCTTCTAAAAACGAGTAAAGAGAAAAGGATGTTATTGAACAAACCGATATTTTATTTCTAAAAAGCAATACCAACAAATAGAAATGAACATAACTCCAACAAAAGGCGATCAGAGATAATTCGAATGATTGATAAAAAACACCTCAACGATTTTGTTGATGACGTCAGTAAAAATATATCGAAAGAGAAAATTTAATAAAATAAAAGCATATTTTTTCCTTGTTTGGCTATTGGATGATTGAAATGATAACGCAGGGTTGCTGATATCTGAGCAATTTTGACTGTCGCCCGCATATGTCGCTTGATTGACGCGCCGAGCGAATGGAAACATTTCGCATACATTGTAAGTATCGATTTTAACTCGACCCTGTGAAATAATAGACCAAAACATTAATTAAAACTTCAAACCAATTAGAATAACATTAAATAATCTTACTTTTCTCGCGTAAGCAGGCAATTTGAAAACTATCTAGTTATAGGTTGCATAGTGCATAGCTCCGCAGAACTGGAAATCCAATTTCCATTCAGGGTGCCTGGGAATCGAATCTAGACGGCGATTGCGGCCAGGTAGGAGAGAGTTAAATCGGATTTTCACTTCGCTTACATTCTTTCTTTCTCAATAAATTATAAAATCTTACCAATAAACTTGTTTCTCCATTTGCCTGCGATTGGCCTTTAATATTGGGTTCACGAGTGGAATGAACAAAATGTCACTGTTACCCGTCCGCTTTAGAATGTAATGGTGAATATTATACGCGTATTATGCGCCGCAGTGGAATTTATTTAATGTCTGATTCTTTAGACTTACCAGATTGATGGATTTTAAAAGATAAGAAAGAAAGAAAGATACATTTATGTAACAAAAACATGAAAATAAAAAAGAAATTTTTAGTATCGTTATTCCCTCGGGAACTTTAAAAAAAATTGGGATGAAAAGTAGTAGTAGTAAGTTTCTGTATCCAGTGTATAAGCTATCTCTACTCTAATTCGAAAAAATGGGTTATTTAAGAGACCAAGTTCATTAATTTTGTATTTGACCCAATAGTTATGTTTGAATATCTTTATTTATTTAGCAGACATTTTATGGATGACATGATTATTTTAAATTTGGGCTGGCATTTTGTAATAAATTACAATAAATAAATGATATCTAATGATAAAAAGTGATTGTAATAATGTATTTAAACATACTATTTTAAGCGGTTTTCGCCTAACCCGTAAGATACACCTAGGAGGGCTTCAAGCCAAAAACTAAAGTCAAACAAAGGGTCAATATACTTTTGTCGAAATATACGAAATAGATAAAATATTTCAAAAACTAAATAGTGCAGAGCAGCTTTAAAACCCCATTCCTCGAAATGGTTTTCGAATTAGAGTAATTATAAAATTATGAACAATCCCAATTCTTTTGAACTAAAACGGTCTTTTAAGCAAATGTAGCAGTTCAAAATGAAAATGTGGTTAATTTTCGACGGCATGACAATTCTGATTATCCCGTTTACAGCAGACATAGAGAACACCTATATTATGCACTGTTTCCTGCCCTAGGGCGGTAGTCCGCCATAACGGTACTCTTTAATAAGCTTCAAAGAACTTTTTCTTTTAAAAGGCCGTTCGTTAAAATGTATCCGACTTTCTTTGTGGCAAGAAAAGGGAATCCCAAAAAAGTCTTGTCCATTCACAACGGTTGGTTTACTCCCCGCAGCGAAAAAGTTACGAACACATCGGAATAAAGCGGACACGAAAAATGAGCAAATTAAATTTGTACTCGAGAAAAAAGCTTTCATTTTGGGACTTTATGCATTTAAATAGAGTAAATTTAACGTACGTTGTGAAAATACGGACTCGTATTCCAATGTGACTCTTTGTTCGGTAAATATTAAAACAATTGATAAACTGAACGAATTGAAGTCTAACCGCCGCATCGTACAGTCAACTTTAATTGTTATGCCACTATGGAACCCTGTCGCATTACGTTAATCATTAATTTTGGCGTAATTTCTTTCATGTGGTTTGACGCTGTCATTATGACAGGGTTAAATAGTGTCATAACAATTAAAGTCCTTGACTGTACTCAGACATATTTAAAAGACAATTCACTTGTTCCTTTTTACCCGACTGCCGAAGAGGGGTAATGTGTTTATCAACCTATATATGTATGTTTGTTCCTTTGTGGCGCTCTAGAAACTAAACGCGTGGACCGATTTTGATGAGTCTTGTGTCAATCGATTTGTCTTAATCTTGTGAGTGTCACTAAAGATGTGACAGTAATCAAAATTCAACATGGCGGCAGCCAGACGCCATATTATAAAAAAGAAAAAAAATAGTCGACGACGACGAACAAGTGAGGTACCTATCATTGAATAGGTATTTAAAAAACATTTTTAGGTTTCTTTCATAATTTTTCATTTTGAATGATCATTTGGAATTTATAACGATTTAAAGTTGGTTAGCAACAGTCGGGTTAAAGCTTGCTTTTTGTTAATTATTTTATTCAGGAGGCCTAATATGCCTGCGTTTATAGCGTGACAAAATGTGGATAAAACATCCGTCACTTTCTGTCACGTATGTTAGTCTCGCACTCGCAATCGCAATCGACTACACAGCGGGACAATTATTTTCGTTTTGTATGCAGACAAGCCTTCGATTTTCAAAATGAAAATGATTGCGATTGCGAGTGCGTTAGGCAATAGCCGCCCGGGATGCCGGATTAAATGGGATCTCCGACACACATTTGATCAAATGTTATCAAGATAAAGATAAAAAAGATAAAAGTCATTTATTCAGTAAGTAGGCCGCACGGGCACCTTTACACGTCAGGAGTCTACCAGCGCTTCCCAAGAGGAGACCACTGCCGAGAAGAAACGCCGCAAGAAACTCTGCAGTCAGTCATTTTTTAACCATATTTCTTACTACAATGATACTACTTAGTCTAGTATTATTATAAAGCTATAAATATTAAATTAAATATAATATCAAATATCATGCGTAGTTCAGCAGGAAAACATGACAAAACATTAGGAGAGAGAGATAGAGGGAGAAAACAAAAAAAACAAGATAACCACATAAAAGTTTCGACATGTTTTCCTACATCAACGGTGTCCCCTAGACAAGATACAACTTTTGCATTTGCACAAATTATTAATGAATGACTAAGTTTCGGGTTTAGGCCAAGCATTTTTGTCTGTTAGGTAGTCCTCGACCCTATAGTACGCTTTTGACATTAACGACTTTTTTAAGTATTTTTTAAGTGCTGGAAACGATAGCTTTAAAACTACGTCAGGTAGTTTATTATAGAAATGAATGCATTGACCAACAAATGATTTATATACTTTACGTACGCGGAATTTTCGAATAGCAATTTTATTTTTATTTCTTGTATTTAAATTATGTATATCAGAATTTTTGGTGAAAGAATCTAAATTTTTAATAACATAAATAATATTCTCATAAATAAATTGAGATGCTACAGTTAAGATATTAATTTCTTTAAATAGTTCTCTTAAGGAGTCACGAGAATTTAAGTTATAAATAGAACGAATGGCCCTTTTTTGTAAAACTAATATAGTTTGTATTTCAGCTGCCTTACCCCAAACCAGAATACCGTACGACATGACACTATGGAAATAACTATAATAAACTAAGCGAGCTGTTTCAACATTAGTTAGCTGTCTAATTTTCCTAACGGCATAAGCTGCCGAACTTAGTTTACCTGCCAGTACAGCTATATGGGGACCCCATTGCAAATTTTTATCTATTGTTATGCCTAGAAAAACTGCCTTATCTGCCATTTGCAGACACTCGTCATTTATAAAAATACTAGAATCTACCGGTTTAACATTAGGCAAAGCGAACCTAACACATTTAGTTTTCTTAGCATTTAGTAGTAAATTGTTACTAGTAAACCAATTAAGTACTTTAACTAGTATGGCGTTTATCATACTGTAGTCTACGGACTTTCTATCTACCTTGAAAATTAATGAAGTATCATCAGCAAAAAGTACAATATCACAAAGTTTATCTACTGTTGGTGGTAAGTCATTTATCGAAATCATCATTTCATCGAAAGCTTATTTCTGCTGAAACCTTATTGTTTTTAGGTTATTTTAAGAATGGGTTACGCAAGTTACGTTAGGTCAGATATGTGACCACCAAAAGATTATACCTCCTGCACGTGTTATGAAAATTCGGCGAAGTAAAACATTATATGACATGAGTGTTGGTAATTTTTAGGGTTTCGTACCCAAAGGGTAAAAACGGGACCCCATTACTAAGACTCCGCTGTCCGTCTGTCCGTCTGTCTATCTGTCGGTCTGTCTGTCACCAGGCTGTATCTCATGAACCGTGATAGCTAGACAGTTGGAATGTTCACAGAAGATGTTTTTCTGTTGCCGCTATAACAACAAACACTAAAAACAGACTAAATGAAAATTTAAGGGTCTTTTATCTTATCTTTAGCAGTATTTATTTAATAAAGTAAACTGACAGTTCTTGTATAGTATATTACAATAATAAACATTTGATAACTTGTACCTCCGTATGGTTGCCGGGTTAGACTAGTGCCACTCCATGTCTTCTCGTGGATGTCGTATGAGGCGACTAAGGGAATATAGGCTTGTTCTGTTAGGCGATGGGCTTGCAACCTGTCACTATATACTGTTAAACATCTTAGCCTAATTGTGCAAAATGTGGCCTTACAAAATTATCAACAAGTTTTTAGGAATGTTGGTAATTTTATAGCTTTGCCTACCTCACTATAGAAATAAAGGCGTGAGTTTATGTGTATGTGTGATAACTTGTGTTTTTGCAACTACTTAATGTAATTTGCTTAGATAACCCGGTTGACTTTCACCAAAAGCAACTCGAGAACATTTAGTTTACTTCACCAATAAAAAACCCACTATAGTACTTTTTTTTTTATCTACACAGATATCATAAGTCCTCTATTATGCGTTCAAAACCCGTAGGCAATGACCAGCATTACCAGTGGTAGTAGGTGACAGCAATGACAGCTGTTAATTTTGGAAGATGTTCCAAATTTGGATCTCATTACCTTACAATTAAATATTCGATAACGTAATGAAATTACGTTACAGCTGTCATCGCTGTCACCTACTACCACAGGTAATGCAGCGCCTCTATTCCCGACGGTAAAAACGATACCGTAGTTGACCTGTTATGGTATTGTTATGACGTCAGACGCCATTACTGTCAATTAAATAAAAGCTATCAAAACGGTGACAAGACAATAACAGATCAAAAAGATAATGTTTTTACCGTGTTGAATAGAGGCCCTGGTCATTTACCGTGTTGAATAGAGGCCCTGGTCATTTGCCTTTCGGCTTCTGAACCGATCTTAGAGTACTTATAATATGTGTGTAGATAAAGTATTGTACGCGACTCTGCGTAATTGGCATTACGCAACCGTAACTTAAACTACTATTGTGTTACACAAAGTATAAACACCTACATACATGATCATATTGATCATACCATACACGTGAAACCCACGAAGCACAAAACTTATTATATACGTGTATCAGGCTGCGGTTTGTGCACTACAGCTTAAAACGCCCTTTACCAAGTTGGACCATTAGTAAATTGATAGAATCCTCGAAGTGCATTAATATCGATATTACTGTCTTTGCAAAGGCATAGCCAATTATCGGTGCGACTCGGCTTAGAAACTCGATACGCTTGCCAACCGAATACACCTTATTCAGTAAACGTAATATTCTCTATTTCATTGGGTATTCGCTTACTCCGATCGGTTTGATATCGAAATTCGAAGACGAGTGGAAACAATCTGGTTAAGTTGTGACTGAAATGGTTGAGAGCGTTTTAAAGCAATCTGAAACGTTGATATGTTTAAGTATTAAATAGATAAAAACCTCGTCAATCAATCAATCAATTATCAATAAAAGAGTGTTTTCTCTTGGGGACTACATCGAAGCTTCTTAACCGCGAATTAAGGTGCTTTTCCACCGGCGACGCGAGACGCGACAGGCGGCGCGAGAATTTTTATTTGTATTAAAACACCCATTTCCACCGCGCGCGTGGAGGTTGCGCGATTTTTCAATACAAATTTCAATTCTCGTCCCGCCTCGTCGCGCCTCGCGTCGCCGGTAGAAAAGTATCTTTAGACTGGCAATAAAAATTGCAGAAGTTGATTGCTGTGTTACTTTAATTTCAGTTCTAGAGCAAGAAGCACAATTTTACTTTCTAAGTCGAACTTAAAAGAGTAAGACAGCAGTTATATTCTGCAATATTTATTGCTAGTCTAAACCACGCTTTTAGGGCCATTTTCAAAAACATTGTACGTAGGTAGTTAAGGACAGTTAAGGCCTGAATTAAAATCCTATACTTAAATCATTCGATGGTTAAAATGGCAATTGGCGTATAGGACAATTTTACAGTACAATCTAGTTATCCTTTACGCCAATTGTCATTTTAGGTTCGATTATGGTTAACCTTCGTTACAAAATGGAAAAAAATAAGGATTATAATTTGAGGCTTTAACTGTTCTTAACTGTGTATTTTTTTTTTGAAAGCGGCCCTTTTTCCTTTGTTTGGATTTGGATATCATTGTATGTTATCAAGTATGGTATTTTACTACGCTTGGGCTGGACAGATTGGGATAAAATTAGGAAAAGGAGATAGCTTGTATCCTGGATTAACACAGGCTACTTTTCACCCAGGAATATTGAAAAGTTTCTAACGGAATAACGATAATCCAAAACTACACTTACAAAGTTAGCAGAAGCTAGTCTTATTAAAAAGGGTGTCTGAAAATGATCGTGTTAAATTTATTTGTATTCATATCACAATTGACTAAATCAAATGAAACTTGCACGCACTGCACATCCATAACTTCTACATATATGGTTTATATTCGTCTGTAACGTGCCCTACACCTAAGTTTTTGTAACAATTTGTAAGTATGTTTATTTCATTTTGTTATGTTCTATCTCATCCTTGTTTTGTGTGAAACTAGTTCCACCGAACAAAAACATAGGTACACAAGGAAATTTAATCAAAACGTACTCGAAAACGCTAGTCATTTCCGTCCGCAGACGAAATATTTTCAGGGGTCTTTTTACGACTGAAGAAGTAGATAAAAGTAAAACGGGTACCCAGGGGCCCGGCGGCGAAAGGGTTTAATCAAAGCTGGGCTGCCCCTACGACCGGCATATAGTAAATAGTCCATACAAGCTTCCAAGACTCCGAGCCATGGTTCCGCTCTCGTCAGAACACTCAGAACTAGATGTGGCTAGATAGATAGATAAAGCATCTGTCACTCTCGTACTTTTTTACATGTCAGAAGGTGACGGATGCCTTATTCAAACTTTGTCACGCGATAAACGCGGCCATGTTAGGGCCCCAGATTGTACTCGTTGGGCCTAATATGGCTGCATGTATCGCGTGAAAAAACGTAGATAAAACATCCGTCACTTTCTGACACTTATATAAGTACGAGAGTGACGGATGCTTTATCCATATTTTTGTCACGCGATAAACGCAGCCATACTAGGCCGCGGTTACAATTTTATTTCACACTAGCGACCCGCCCTTGCTTTACGTGAGTTTTCTGCAACACCCGTAAATAATCCAGAATTTATTATGCATAAAAATCTTCCGCTTGAATCACTTTATCTATTTATGTAAACTGCGTTAAAATCCGTTGCCTAGTTTGAAAGAATTAAGCGTACATATAAAGGGACAGACGGCGGGTTGCCACTTTGTTTTATACTATTCATATAAGGTGAATGTTGTTGGCTTGTAAAACGCTTTTTATAAAGAAATTTTGCTTTGTTTTTAATTAGGACGATTTTAACACATATCTACTCTTAAACGGGCCTTAGTGACGTAATAAAAATTACGTTAACTACGTTTCAACTGTTACTAATGCCGTGGCCACGAGAAGAGTGAATTCCTACACAAAAATCATGTGTAACCAATTTCTTGTAGTTAATGTTTTAGATATCATATAATTAAACTGACGTTAATTGAGCACAATTTATTTAACCTTGCATGTTCCTAATTGGAACAACATTCTAGGAATTTACTACGAAGTGTTCTGTCATGTGTATTGAGAACTTTGCTCCGCAGAAATATAGTGTGGGAATGTCCTTTAAACTTGCTGGAAAATTATATATATACACTAGAAGACGCCCGCGACTTCGTACGCGTTGAATTAGTTTCCCGCTACTCCCCCCATTTCTTCCCGTTGGGGGTCGATTTTCGAAAAATCCTTTCTTATTGCTCACTTACATCATAAAAGGAACACCTGTACCAAATTTCAAGTTTCTAGGTACAGTAGTTTCAGCTGTGCGTTGATATATAAGTCAGTCAAGTTTGTCTTTTATATATATAGATTAAATTTGCAAGAATTACTCATAAGAATCGTCTTAATAAATTCTATAGTTGAATGGTTATCTAGAGATACATGTCATTTTTATACACTTGTAAACAGATTGTCGTGACAGTTTAAAAGAATCATACTGTACAATGTCATTGAGTATTTTTATCTATGTATTAGTTGCATTGTTGTTGTATGTAGTTTTACTAATTATGGTTGTCAATGGGTTCTTTTACCTTTAGACTAGGTCGATTTGAGTCAATTATTTATTTATTTATTTCAGTCATCTTACTATTAAGTTTTATATTCAATTGTAGCTCACCTATTCTCAAAGCCAAAATATTAAAAGGACTTAACTGAAGTCTGGTATAATGCGGGCCGCCTACTCTATTGTCGTCCTGTCAATTTGTTTTACGGTTCGTCGGTGAAGCCTGAACAGTCAATGAGATCAGGATTTCATTATCAAAGTGAAACAATGGCAATCGGAAGTAAATTGAATACATCGAGGGACCGTATAATCTGGAATGGTATTCGATCCGACCCGATGTATTGGGATGGTTTCATTTACAATGTAATTATTAACGAACGTCGGCACCTCTAGGGTACCCCAGGGTACATATCTAGGACCCAATTCTCATGAATTCGAGATGATTTTTCATGCGAGATATGTCGAAAAATGTATGCAGTTGACAGTTGATCTCGCATGAAAAATCATCTCGAAGTCACGAGAATTGGGTCCCTAGTCCAGCGCATTAACCTGAGCGTTTTCTGTCAATTAGTCAAATATTATACAAAGAATCAAGAAAAGAAATATTCACAACAATAACACAGATTAAAAATAACATAAAAAAAGGAATAGAGACGACATATTGTGCTAATTGTTGCGAAACGGTCCCAAAGGCATGTGTACATGACATTGTTTAATAAACATTAACATTCGTATAGTCAACTTAACGGAAAAAGCTAACCAAATTTTTTTTTAAGTTACTTCCGCAGGTCAATTATTATTAAATTGTGTCATGTAGGTACCCTATAAATTGTGTATTCATTTGTACAACAAACAAACATTCTTCAATTTCAAGACAATACTTTACTTTATTAGAAAACACAATAATATTACACGCCATTGGACGCTCGGAGCAGTCTTAATTAGCAACACGCTTCGTCGATAAATCTATAATTATTCTGTACCCGGATAGCACCTGGCTATATTACCAACGAAATTTAATGAATGGCATAAGGACCGGACCTGGTATTACAACCCCTATCCCTCAATCGCTGTTCCAAGGCCTTAATAAAAGTTTTTGTCCCTATACACCAAGGACCACAGATATCTGCCGGAACCAACTCACACACCGGTTTAGGGTGCCTTTCCACCAGAGATGTGCTATGCAGCTATGCTGCGAGTATGTGAAAGAAACCCGTCTCCACCAGTGCTATGCTATGTGGATCAATTAATATGATTGGTGGATATCAAACACATCCATGTAGCGTAGCACATCTCTGGTGGAAAGGCACCCTTACGCTCTGAGCATTTGGAGTGCTAGAGCCTTGTAGCTCTTTCAGCAGGAGCACCTGCGTTCCGTATCCTGTGGCTGAGGTGCGAGGGAGCAAACATGCTGTTGCACGTTGCGTCCCACAGGAGACTTTGGCCCCTAGCCCACGCAAATTAAGCATTACTATTAATACGCAGTAACAGCTCAACCTGCAAAAATTACCCTTCTAGCCAAAAGCCTGCTCGGCATGGCCCCATCTCTACAGGGTGTCCGGTAAATCGACGTTTACCCGCCTAGGGCTGGTAGAGCAGCTAAAAAGCTATTGATTTAACCACTATGTATGTTCAGCGATTTTTACTAGTTCCGGAGATATTGGGCATTATAATCAGATTATTTGTATTTTTCCTGAAAAAAACACTGAACATAGATAGGGGTTAAATCGATAGCGTTTTAGCTGCTCTATCAGCCCTAGGCGGGTTAACGTCGATTAAACGGACACACTGTATTTAATAAAATACCCAAAGACATTGTTAAACGAGATTTAAAATTATTTAAGAAGAAGTTTACAAAATTATTAACTAACGGATTTTATTGTTCCATTGCAGAGTATTTAAATCAGACTTATAATAACTATAGGTAGATATAATATTGGTTCTTAATAAAAAATACTTTGCATGCTGCATGCACACTGAAAATATGTACACCAGCCCTTGCGGTTAAGATAAAGTGAACGCAACCTGTATAACAAATCACTATCACTGTACCTGTTTATAAAAAAAACTAATTCTCATTCTGATAATAATTCTGGCTATACGAACTTATGTGATAAATACGATGCCGTTCGATTATTATCTACATAAATAAAAGCCGTTGTCACTCCCAGTTGAGTTCTACATCTGTAATACGAACCTCCTTTTACACAACCTCTCCATTCGAAAAATACAATGAACAGTATTAAGACATCGAAGAATTCGATTTAAGAACGACACTTTCATTTTCGCTAATGCTTATTTTAACCAAGAAGCTCCGGTTGCTGGAGCGACACGTTCGCTTTGTAATGTGTTTTCCCAATTTTTAGGAGTTCCTTGGCAAGAATCAACCTGGTTTCTTCGAGTAAATTTATCAGAAATTATCTCTATACCTTTCATATCATCGGTTGAGCTAATTTATAAAGACGAAATTAACAAATAGACACCCTATACCTACCTTAAATAATCTTAATATTATGCTTTAATGTGTATTCCGGTGTGATTTGGGTGTGAAATTACTAGTAGAGAGACATTCCATCTTGGTTCTTATTGTTGGCAACGCATTTGAGGTCTTAGGTAGCCTGGGCCTCTATTCCCGGTGGTGAAAATCATAATCGTCTTCGATTTTTTTTCACGCGGATAAATTTGCGAGCTAAATTTAGTTTTAATTTGATAAAAAAATCTTCCCCTAAGGGAATATATAGATAATGACAGGAAATGAATTCTACTTGAACAAAGTTGCAAGCCTACTTACAGTATAAAAATTCAAATCCGTAACCTAAACTACAACAACAGAATGTCTCTTAAATACATTCTACAACGGCAAGACATACCAATTTAATTTAATCCGGAATACCTCCCTTTGATGAAACTAAGTTTAACGACCTAGAATAGTTCAGCTGGAACTAGCGTTTATTAGAACGTCTCGAGCCTAGACCTAGGGGCCAAGTCAAGAGACATAACGCTACGTTTTAGTGATTTTCGAAAATCGATAATATGTATATCGTTCATTGAATACAAAACGGACACATTCCAAAATCAGTCAGTGTTGCATTTTAAATTTAGAAGCTGTTGTTATAAGATTTTCAATGCAAGAGCAAATTATTTTGGAATGTGTCCGTTTTGTAATTGTATTCAATGAGAGAATATTGACGTAAACCAGGGTTTCTCAAACTTATTCCCTATTCAATTTCCCAGATGACTGCGAATGGCTTTAAAAAAAACTTTGTATTCTAAAGTAAGGTTTATTTAAATAAAAGTCAATCTTCTTCTTAATCGTACACTCTCGTCAGAGTGGTCGTGGCTGTTGGGATGTTATACACGGTTGGTCTTGACCTCCATATTGCTTGTTCGAGAACACTTCCCTCGCGAATTCTCTCCATTTCTTGTAAAAGTCAATACAGTAACATCAAACAAACGATATGCTAATGTGAGCTATTGTAACGGGTTTCTTTTCGCAAATTGGGATAGACCGAAAAAAATAACTCATGGTTTTTACATTCTAATTCGATAGAATAGGTAATTTTAAGACAAGGGTTACACGATCAGTTTGGCGTCAGTTCAGTCCGTGCTCGAAAGGGACGCAGCTATATTAACATAATAGCTGCGTCCCCCTCGATCATGATTGAACTGACGCCAGACTGATGAAATACTGAGCGTGTAACCCTTGTCTAAGGAACTAATTTCATTCATTTTGTATTTGATCCAATAGCTTTGCTTTAATATCTCTATTTATTTAGCAGATATTTTATGGTTGACATGATTTTTTAATTTGAGTTGGCATTTTCTAATGAATTACAACAATTAGATGATATCTAATGTTAAAAAGTGATTGTAATAGTGTATTAAAACATACTACTTTAAGCGGTTTTCGCCTAACCCGTAAGATACACCTAGGATGGCTTCAAGCCGGAAACGAAAGTCAAACAAAGGTTAAATATACTTTTGTCAAAATATCCAAAATAGATAAATATTTCAAAAACTTAATAATACAGGCTTTAAAACCCTATTCCTCGAAATGGTTTTCGAATTAGAGTAATTGTAAAAATATGAACAATCCCAATTCAGTCGATTTCTGGACCAATTTTGGTCAATCTCATTTTTAATTCTGATTCAGTAAATCTTGTCGCGAATCCTCTATGATCACTGGCGAACCCCTGGGGTGTGCGTACCCTACTTTGAGAAACCTTGATGTAAATTGATTACAGATTGCGTCGATCGCTTATGTCAACTCCATACATATCGAATCAATAGAAAACAGAAACGTGACAGAAGCGCAAGTGTTATTTTTTTAGCCGACTGCCGAAGGAGGAGGGTTATGTGTTTATCAGCCTATATTATATATGTTTGTTCCTTTGTGGCACTCTAACAACTAAACCGATTTTGATGATTTTTATTTCAATCGATTTGTCTTAATTTTGTGAGTGTCACTAAAAATATGACAGTAATCAACATTCAATATGGCGGCAAAGAGGCACCATATTGTTAAAAGTGTAATAGAATCTGTAGTAAAGTATCAATGTGGCATTATCTGTGGTATGCGCCCCTTCCTATCTGACAGCCGTAGAGACAACATCGTCTACGCACATAAAATGTAATAACATATTTGGAACATATAAATAAACCCCTGAAGACCAACAAGCATCTTTTAAACATAATAATAATACATGGCGCAGCCGGTAGGAACAAAAAATTAAGTCGACGAATTATAAAATGTGGGGTATTCTTGAATAGGTTATTAAAAATCAACTCTACGTTTTGTTAATTATTTTTTAATTTTGAATTATCATTTAGTATTTATAACGATTTAAAGTTGGTTAGCAACAGTCGGGTTTTTTAAAGCTTGCTTTTCTTAAAGTTATTTTGACTGTGTGTTATGGTTGTGAATAAATACTTAAGTACTTACTTACTATTAATTATAATTAGAATTAGAAAACAGAAACGTTAGTTTTTGAGTTTGCATCTACGCTAGGCTTACCTAGTCCTCGATCGTTACCTTTTGTTACCGTTTGCAATCGCAATGTTATAGGCGTGCAGTCCCAAGGTTATTGGATTCCTCCCCGTCTCAAGTTCGTTACCCCGGATCTCCCAAAGGGCTCCCACTTGTGCAAATCTCGCCACATTTCGTAGACGTGAGAATTCCTTTACCCATTCGGTGAATCGTTTTGACACGAAGACGTTTTTATGTGCACCCGCGGGAAAATGTTTTTGACGGGAAATGTAAGATGGCGTCTAAACAGCAATAAAATTGCAGATGGCCGCTAAAATGTTGGCGTTTCGGGATTTTGCGTTTGAAGGGTTATCAATTTCAGTAGATTTAAATGCTGTTTTTTTTATGTAACGTAGAGATTTTCTAAGGTTTTGTGCCCGAAGGGACTCAAACAGGGCTCTATTACTAAGCCTACTACGCGGTGTCCATCCGTCCGTCTGTCTGTCCTAACTTTAAGGAGCTGTATCTTTTGAACCATAAGGATAGCGGATTGTTTTTTTCTTTCAAAAAATGAGCAATGAAATGAGAGTTGTCATAAGTAGGGTTAGGATTTTGGTGGCAAAACGTGGTTGTAGAATCCATGGAGTCGCTATTTCCTAATTATTATTACACATGTCATATATTATCACTTTGATTTTGACTTTTAGTTTGTTACCGTTAGTGTTTGTAGTTTGTTACGCTTTCACAACGGAGATACTTTCCTCATTTAGCGATTTAATGAAAGATTTAATTTTGAAATATGACAACACTGAAGGTCAAAATCAAGGTGGTAATAATAATCAGGAAACAGTGACCTAAAACCACGTTTGCTACCAAAAGTCCTTACCCTAGTTATAAGTTTAACCCTTTATACATTTGACGACGCGTTGGCCTGGTTTTACAGTTAAAATCATAGTTTAAAGCAGGCGTTTTTTGTTTTTTACTAAGTTATTCTTTCGACATGTTGGAAACATCTTAGTCACAGAAACAAACGTGATGTCGGCCATTTTGAAAAAAGAATAACCGATTACTTCGATTTCATACTGGCCAGTATTATTTTTACATTTTTTATAGCCTAGGGAGATTATTTTTCAGCCACCGTATGATCTGCTTAAAAAGTAGCAGCAGACTTTAGTGCGTTGTCACTTTAACGTCATGTTTGAACTGCTGCTGTAATCTATCAAAAGCGTTAATGTGAC
Source organism: Acleris cristana (assembly GCA_948252455.1). Taxonomy (NCBI): domain Eukaryota; kingdom Metazoa; phylum Arthropoda; class Insecta; order Lepidoptera; family Tortricidae; genus Acleris; species Acleris cristana. The sequence continues at coordinate 16,958,326 of OX411780.1, forward strand.
AAGGTATAAGCGAGTGCAGATACTTCTAAGGCTGTAGCAAAGAGAATGTTAACGAGTACACAAGCCACCAGCTGCCTATTTCACCATCGTGACAATTACCGGTGACAGGCGACACTTCAGTGTACAAGGCTCAGCTGAAATGAATCCCACTGATCTGAAAACTTCGCAATGTATAGCTAATTGTCACCTGTCACCTATCGTGGCTCTCTTTTTTCTAATTAGATGGAATATCAGTAATAAAACTGCATATTAAGTAATATCAAAAGGGTCTTGCCATGCCATGCCACTGCAACTGAGAAATGATTCCATTTTGTGACTAAAAAGTCCGGACTTTTATCAAAATCAGGCTTTTTGTCTGAACTTTTCAAATTCCTAAATGGTAATCGGAGGTTTTAAATATTTAATAGTTATTCTGAAAAACCTCGTAACAAAGTATGAAATTCTTATTCAGATACCTATCACGTTAATGTAGCAATAATAACTTTTTAATTAAAATTGTTTCGGAACCAACCAGCGGTGAGGTAATTTTGATGTGTTGTCGCAATCAATCATTGCACATAAAATTATTCATTAACGATCAGTGTCAGCTTTAGTCGGTATTCTTGCAAAACTTTGCTCACTTAGTCGCTGATATCGACTGACCATTGTAACTTGACCTCCAAGCTTTTTATGGCATAGAGAAGGCAACGAGCACACATGCAACGACAGCTGACAATGACAGGTGACAGGTGACATTTAAGTGTACATGGCGCATATTTATATGAATTTGCTGGTAACCCATCACTTTATCGAATTTCACTTCATCGATTGTATCATTTCATCGAATTTCATTTTGTCGAACGGCAGTTCCTGCTGAAACCAAGATGTTTTCAGGATATCTTTAACGTTAATTACGTAGGTTAGGTTTGGTTAGAATTGTCAAAATCAAAAAAAGTTAAGCCTTTCGATGAAATGAAAATTCTGCGTAATGATACGTTCGTTAAAAAGTGTTTCGATAAAATAATAGGTACCCGAATTTGCTATTACAATGAATTGTCACCTGTCACCTATCATTTTCAGGATGTTGAAATACTCTTACCAATAAGTGGAATCATAGAAATTTGCATTCTCAAGAATGCAATCTTCAGACTCCAATCCTAAGACAAACAATTGCGTTGCCAACCTTGTGATATTGTGTAAGCAGTTAGTGACAGAATAAATACAAAAACTACATGCAAATACCTTACACAAACCTAATATTTGAAATAGAAATTCTTACTTAGCCAGTTTACAGCATCGACAATTTGGCACAATTTAAGTAACAAAAAACAAAAGAAAAACAAAGAAAACTAAACTATAATTTAAGGACAAAGTGCTGGTTGGGAAATTATGACTTTTGGAGCGTCAACAAATAGCCTTTAAGCTTACGCTTAAAGGTGTAAATGCATTCACGGGTCAAGATACGCTCGCTAGTACTTCATCAATGAGCTCGCCGTCGAGTTATTTCGGGAATCACGCACCAGATTGCCGTCTGTTTGCCCAAGTGATTGAGTTTTTGGTTGCGGTAAATTTGTTTCTGACAGCTGTTTATCGAACGAGGAGCAGCAATACAATTAACGGTCCTCGCGGTTACTGAATGACGTCGCAATATTATACGAAGGGGTTTGAGTGGAACAGGGTCAGAATTAACCAAAAATATGTTTGTTAAACTATTGGTAAACTTTTATTTATTAGATTTTTTAGGGTCTCTAATGGATCGCATAATTTTTTTACGCATAACGTATCTTTACGCATAAAATCGTTTGACCTAAAACGGTTTTTACAATAGAAAACGTTTTATTTTAAAATTGCGTAAAAAGTTCATGCGTTTCAAAGGGATCCCGATTTTTTAGTATGATGATGATTTTTGATATTCGCGTAAGCTTTAAAGACGCGATTGCCTTTGAAGCGGATACAGTCGGGCTTATAAGTAGCTGGACACTTTGGTACTTTGTCACTTTAATGCCTTAGAAATATTAGTGCAACAGTTCAAACTAACGTTAAAATGACATAGCACAAAAGTATTCAGCTACTTAGCCGACCGTGTTATTTTATCGAAACACCTTTCAACAATAGTGGTAAAATTGAAAGTAGCAAATCCTTCAACCACCACCATCATAAGAATTCGGGATCGAGGTTATGTATGTATGTATATGTATGTACGTATGTAAACTCTTTATTGCACGAAAATATAAATATTTACAATATTAATTATTACACTATTATAAAAGGTGAACTTATCCCTAAATGGGATCTCTACATAACCACATGGATCTGTGTATATTATACGGGTTATAATTTAACCTGTGACGCTCCTTAAACAAATATCAATCCCATGCTACATTAAATTTCAAAATTAGCCGTTAAATCTACAGAAGGTCACAAAAAACAGACATGGATAAATACTCACTCACATACCTACTCCACATTGTATTGAGAGACGGCGAAGTCTGCATTTATTTCCTTCTTTTTAGACCCATATTGCCTTTGACATCGTTATCGTATAGTTTTTCTCTCGGTCGCTATCACTACCAAGTAAATAAGAGCAATTAAATGTCAGTTCAACATTTATTCATGAACAATACAATGATTGTGTTTGAAATTAGTATATACACTTAATACTTAATAGAATTAAACTACCCAGTAAAAACTAGTTTTCAAACTTGTGCAAATATTTCTTCAATACTATACTTATAGAAGCTTCCCCGCAACAAATATATTTTCAATTTTTAATGAACGCGTAACAGTTTGTAACCATTTTTATTAAACCAGTGGGAAGTTTATTAAAAAAACCTGGTTCCGCTATAGTAACAATAAGATAGAAAATCAAAGGCAATATGATCGTGTATCCATTAGAATAGAGGCTTATTGTCTAGCGTACTCGCAATCGCAACCGGCTTCAAAGTGGAGCAATTGTTTTCATTTTGTATGCAGACAAGCCTTCGATGTTCAAAATGAAAACGATCGTGACTGCGAGTGCGTTAGACAATAAGCCCTCTGATCAAGACCGTATTTTTATAATAATATATGCTGTAATATGACAAGCAAAGCAGCAATTGCAAAGCAATTTTTAAAGCCATTTGCATTTGAAAATGCGGTAATATCATGCTTAGAGCCAAGTTATATCATTATGTATATTTTGAAGGGCTCGTTGATGGTTATCAAAGTCTTCAAGTAACATTTCGCTTGATTCCCACTCTCATCTGAACCTTGAAAGAAATACCGAGATTACTAAGATTTTAATAAAACGTGGATTTAGTGAGGCGTTGGACAAAGTTGCGAGGGATACGATAATTGATTGCCCAGCATTCGAGATCGTCAAGTCATTGACAGCTATTAGTAACCCATTATAAAGCCCTCGGAACACTGAACGCTTGCGGGAGTTACGCGAGCGAGTCAAATGAGAAAAGTAAAAAGTAAGCTTCAAAAACCCGACTGCATTGTTGACACTGTCGTCGAAATATATTTAAAAAAAAAACACAAAATCCGATATTTTTTTTTGAGAATTGTATGTACCTAGTGGCACTCGCGCCATCATGACGAATCTAATGACGTTTTATTATCAAAATCGGTCGACCCGTTGAGTAGTTACGACGGACATAGGAACGGACGTACATACATATAAGGACAATCGTATTTTAATGATTATTCGAAACCTTTGGACTAATGATGAGTTTCCGAATAATAAATGACTGAGTTAAATCGTCACTTAGCTGCAAATAGAATCGCTTTACTTCACTTTTCTTGGCACTGTACTTGCCAGTGTCCTTGACCAATATAAATCGAGCTGTAGGTCGAGAGCGGTGCGGGTGCGGAGTAGTCCGACCGCAACCCGCGCTAGTTTTTGGTGTGGCGCGTTCAATGACTTTCATGTATAGTCAACCCGCGCAAGCCCTGCTCCTGACACGCGCTTGGTGTGCCAAGGCCTTTGTTCAACCGAACTGCGCCTCTATTCCCGACGGTATAAACCATATCGTAGTTGACCTGTTATGGTATTGATATGACGTCAGACGCCATTACTGTCAAATAAAAAGAGCTATCAAAACGGTGACAATACGATAACAGATCAAAAACGATATTGTTTTTACCGTGTTGAATAGAGGCCCTGCACCGCGCACGTCTCGCTTTTGGTGTGTAAAGCTTAATAACTATCCTTAAATCGAATCTAATGCAAGATTCACTCTTAGGAACCAAATGTAAATTTTATTGTGATTAATTGATATTTGTTCCATCATAAATTCTTCATTTAATGAATGCTAATTAAAACGACGCGGAACAATAACTAAAATATGTTTCGCTAACTTTTGCTACTTTTAAGATGAATTTGAATAAGACTTAGGTAACAATTTACAGGTAAATCTAAAACTGCCGTAAAAACTTTTGCGTCAGTTATAAATTGGAGTTCTTTTCTTTGTGTGTTGAAAATCTTTTATAGCAATCAAAAAGTAACAGTGAACCAAACTCTGACTCTTGTTGTTAGGGTTCCGTATTCTAGGAACCTTTATAGTTTGGCCATCTGTCTGTCACCCTGTCTGGCTGGCTGTCTGTCCGTATGACACACTCACTATTTCTCAGGACTTATTAAAGTCACAAAGTTAAAACTTTGTACACACCGTTATTTATACCGCTCAATCAAACCACTAATAAAATACATACATACACATACATTAAATCACGCCTGTTTCCCAGAGGGGTAGGCAGAGGCCACTTCTTTCCACCTGCTACGATCTTGACAAATCTCTTTCGCTTCTTCCACATTCATACATCGAGTCATGCACGCACGTCGATATACTTACCTAAATAAATTAAATCTGTCTACCTAATAGATGATGATTGATTCTAGATATTCGGAAAAATAACATTACTCTGTCTTGTACTTGGGTAAAAAGGAGTATTATTTTCAAGTCGACCAGAAAAATACTGTATTTTGTAAGCAAGTAAAATGTAACAAAGGAAGGAAAGTTAATGCTATTATAGAATGTCCATTGCAAAGGAAAAGCCCAGTATCTTTTCTACAAACAAGTAAAAATTATTGTTGTTATTGTTAATAAGAGTCTCAAACATCTGGGTCTTAAAACTTACTTGTAGGAAGCTTTAAAAACCCGACTGAATATTCTATTATAGTCGTGTATACAATAGTATATCGGCGAAGATTTTTCCAAGATAAAATCCTATGTCCCATCCAGGATAAATATTATTCTTGTGCCAAATTTCACCCAAATACGTTAAGCTGTTATGTTTGATTGAAACACAGACCAATCTAAACAATACTGGATTAACCACTCGCCATTTTTGATATTTTTATAAATCATTTACATTGTGAAACTCGCGACGTTAAAACGAAAAAAATCAGCTAAGTGCGAGTCGGAATTACACACAAAGGATTCCGTGCCATTGATGGCCATTAAATTGTTTTTTTTAATCATCATTTCCTATTTATTGTTACAGCGGCAATAAAAATACACACTCTGTGAAAATTGTAATCCTAATAAATAAATAAACCTAGTCCCAAACTAAGTTCTAGGCTTGTACTATGGTACTAGACAACGATATAAATACTTATATAGAGAAATATATACTTAAATACATAGAAAACATCCACGATTCAGAATAAAATATTCGCGCTCATCACACAAATATCTGCCCTTACCGGGATTGGAACCCAGGACCGCCAGCTTCGTAGGCAGGGTCATACCAACTAGGCCAGCGCGTCGTCACGTTTCTATTTCCATTATTAATAGGGTCCCGTTGGAACCCTAAATACGATACCTCATTTGTCAAAATTCAGATACGTTCCTCTAAAAGCGAATAAAGAACCATAATTACATACAAGTCAGAAATCACAGTTGGTTAAAGGAATCACGTTCTGAGTTTATTTTATGTAAAAGTTGGAAAAAGCAACTCCTATATAATACTGCCCTCCATCTAATTTGTTAGTCAAAGAAAATGTAACCCTCCGTCTTAAGAAATAAGGTCAGTAATACGTATGCGGTTCTGTGAGACATACGCCCTTTCTTCTAAGGAGGGCAGAACAGGTAAATAATAAAGAAGTTTATAGTTTGTGTCGTTTGACTTGTGAGTTGAGAACTTTTAATAAGCGCGGTATCTTGTTATGTTATACCTGCGAGCTCCAGAGGGGTCTTTTGAAAAAAACGTGTGTAATGTCCTCATTAAGTTTAAAAAGGTTACAATGGAAAAGTTTGGACCTTCGGTGGATTCGGTGGTCCCACGGGCACCGCTGTGGGTTTGGTACAGGGTGACGCAATTACGGTAACAACGGAGTCCTTTTGGTGTTGTCAGTAATAAAAACAAAAGAAACTTCATCGTTAACAGGAGGAAGTACGCGAGTTTTTTTTACGCGCAGAATTATTTTTCCGCTAATTTTTAATCCTTGTGTGGGGTAATATTAAGTAGGCCTTATTTAAAGTGCATTTATTAATGATCATAAGTGGAGATGGATTGAAATTAAGTAAGGTTAGGCGGGGCTATTGTGTCTGAGGGGCTATTGTAACTTTTCATACTAAGACGTGTTCTACTTTTAAAATTACCTGACCTTATGTTGTATTAAAATCAAATTGCTATAATTAAACTAACCAAAGCTATTGCCAATTCATCAATACATAATAATAATATCACAAAGAATATGTGAATTAAACCATGTTATAGGTAAAATAAATGAAAATTACAAGGTTCTCAAAACATCAAATCATTACTTCGTTTATACACCGTGCCCCGGACGTACCCGAAGGATTTTAACCATCGATTCTAGACCCTATTTGGAGTATATAATGTGGTATAACATGTAGTCCAACAACGCATAATTTCCGAGATTTTTATTATTTAAAAAACAATTCACTGTCTGTCACCTTAACGTAAAGCATTATTTACTAAGAAAGATTCATGTTGTAAGTAGCAATATCATCAACGTACAACATAAATTAATTTCATCAATTTCTAATGGGTCTAGAATCAATGGTTAAAATCCTTCGGGTACGTCCTGGGCACGGTGTACAAAGTTTCATTGTTTTATTTTTATCGTAAGTCACCGACATATTCTAACACCAATAGACATATGACTGCGATACGTCAATCCACCTCCACTCAACGGCGCGGCCTCAATTTCCAATATATTTAAATTAAAATTCTTTTAAGCCGGATTGCCCGCTGGTGGTTGATCAGAGGGAGGGGGGGGGGCACGTGGATAATTGATCACGTCTTAACGCCGGCGGCTTAAGTCCTCAGCCCGAACGTTTGGCCGGACAGATTAAAATGAGCCTTTATTATATCCAAGACCGCAGTGACTTTGTTGGAAGACTATCGACCTTTTTTTAAATTTCTTATAATAAAAATTTGACATCTATACTGGTTCTAATTTGTTGACAAGGGAATTTTCATGAAATCTTTTACAGCTTCTAGCAATGTTAGCTTCTAACAGTGCTAGCAATAAAAAAATCAGACATCTTGATCTGTGCCTCGACCAATCACTTTAAAAAAAAATTTAAACGTCACTTTACTCTCATATTGTCAATCACACTACACTCGACCTCTTTTGATTAATTTTCCAGTTTTATTTGTATATGTTACATATAAATTCCTAACATTATATTAACATAGTATAAAAGAAAGTCGCTTCCCGCCGTCCGTCTCTCTGCATGTACGCTGAGATCTTTCAAACTACGCAACGGATTTTAATGCGGTTTTTATTAATAAATAGATACAGTGATTTAAGAGAAAGGTTGAAATGCTTGGTAAATCCTGATATATGTACAGATTTACAGAAAACTTACATAAACCAAAGTAAAGCGACAGCGGGTTGCTAGTATTAAATAAACCTTAAGCATTAATACATTTAACTAACACGTTTTAAAAAACAAATCGAAACGCGGCCTGGGACAAAGATATAAACCTGAATAACGCCCCGATGTAAAGTATGTCTCTAAAACCTATTTCGGTATTTGAGTACGTATTTTCGCCGGTTCACCAAATCGTGACGTTGCATAACGAATATTGATTATGCGCTGGGAATGTTGTGTTGACTGTACAGGGTGGTTATTCCGAAGCACTCAATCCAAAATTTAGGGCGCCTTATCTCTCTCACTCTTTAGCAGCGACTCAACCTGATAAAAGGGATAAATGCAACGTTACTTGAGGCTTCGATTTCTAGAGTATGCTTTCGGGCTCGTTCTATCTTCGAGTTCTCGTTTGTTGAATTCGGGAGTGTGTGGATGAATTGATGTCTCTAGATTAAATTACAATACTTTTGGAATCAAATAAACCAACACTTACACTTTTAGGTGTTTTTATTACATTACGTAAAAGTACGTATATATCAAACTCCTTATTGTACAAATCAGACTTCATCGTATATTTGTTATTGTCTACACGCCTAGAGATTAGTTTGGGACTACATAGGTCAGTTTGTGTAAGCGTTATCTGATATTTATTTGATATTTTGTTACAAAGCGGGCATCTCGACGTCAAGCGCCATTTTGTGAAAATGAATGAAAAACAAACATTTTTATTTAGTGGGCCCTGTAGTCAGTTAAATCTAAATAAATAAATAAAATAAATCTAAGCCTAGCTAAAAAACATAATATCCAAATATTTTTAGGTTTACGTAGTTAAAAAGCTACAAATATTTCTCAATAACCTTGTTTCATTGTTAGAACTCTTTGATCATTTTTTGTACATATTCTGTATAATCTGGTTCCTTCATTATTAAATAGAAAATGTAAATCTAATTTAAACCTACTAAGGTTTATTAAAAGCTATTGGTTTCAGGAAAATCGAATACTTAAAGTAGATTATAGATATTATTATAATGATTTTATGCGATTGGATATTATCTTTACCTAGTTACAAATAATGCTAGAATCTAATAGCGATAAGTTACAGTCCGCTTTAGTTTATTACGCGTTATAACGTCAAATATGTGTAGAAACGGTGTGAAGTAAAAAAAAATCCACGGTGGGGTATTTCATACACACACAATTAAGCTTTAAAAAAAGTACTCATTAACACTCAACATCACATTCACTTTAATCGTGTCATTTTGTATGTCTTTTCAAATGCTAAATAAACAAGCATAATTTTCATCTCATTCATTTTACTTTAAACTCAATAACTTTTATAAAACTCCTACGTGACTGACAGACTAACTGATCGACAACACAGCCTAAACCGCTGGACCTAGGAACTTGAAATTCTATGGCATTTCTCGAAAATTTACCGCCTAAGGGAAGACGTAAAGGAAGAAAAAAAGAAAAAACAATCACTCGCAGAACTGTTGGCCGATATAGTCGAAGACTTCTCGACTGGCGTACGCGTACCGTAAGACGCAGGGGTGTTATTATCTGAAAAGCAAAGGTGAGCGAACGCAGGAGTGAATTCCAAGCGGCGAGTTTAAGAAGTCCCGTCCGAGCGAACAAAACACATATTAGCGAGTGCATTCTCAATTAGGCAGCCTTATACGTTCGAGAAAACATGCTGCCAAATTGAAAATGCACGCCCTAAAATGTGTTTTGTTCACTTTGACGGGACTACTTATACTTAATCTCGCTGCTTAGACTTCACTCGTTCATTCGCTTACCTTTGCTTCTTGAGAGAATCACACCCCAGGATAGACCTCCAATAAGGTGAAACGACGACGTTGCTACGTTTGCGGGAAACTGGATGCAAGCGACGCAGGACCGGTCCTTGAGGCAAACCATGTCCATCAGTGGACGTCTTTCAGCTGAAATTATGACGGGAAGAAATAGGGATAAATCTGGTGTCCTAGTGCAAACGGTAAAAGTCGACTTAACTAACAATAAAAACGGTATAATTCATATACGCAGTATTTATTTACGGTATACTACACTTAAACCCTTTTTCACTTGATCTTTAGAAGACTTATACCCTTTTTAGCTAGGATGCAGAAATAAAGGTAAAATAATTCTATGCGTACAAAGTCGCGGGCGTCTTTTAGTTCAAAGTTGACCATCACGTCACTTGGTTAGGAAAGTATTTTAACTACCTTAATAAAGATTGACAAAAGCATTGTACTACTTTTCACATAATATTAGCCTGTAAAAGTAGATGGTAGGTAAGTTAGTGTACTAACTTCCACCTAACTTTAGCAAAGCTCATTTAAGTTGGCGGTACCTACTTTTGAACAAGTTTTTTGCACTAACCGACGATGCATTAATTTCTGGTTCCTTGAAGTATATTAACACCGGTTAAATAACGTTTGGTGTTGAGGTTTCCTTTATTATATTTCAGGAGTAAAGAAGATCGTAACTGAAAGAAAAAGAGCGGACCTTTGAGCCTGGTATATTGCGGGGGGGGGGCGTGTATTAAGGCGTTCATGTGAGAAGTTAATGTTTAATTTCTTTTTTATTTTATCTTTGTATTTCGTTTTTTTTATCATTTTTATGTTGTGTTTTGCTTATAAATTTTAATTAATGTTTATTTATTAAGAACCTTGTTGTATTTCTGTTTAATAACTTGGTGCGATGTAATGGTTTTTTAAAGAAGAACCGAAAAGAAGAAGGCCCGTGAAGGGCCGATCTAAAACAGGCTGTATGCTATGCGGATGCTCCTACCTGGCAATGCTGGCTTTTTTGTTGTCTTAAATAACCCCTTGTGTGTAAAATTTATGAGGACTTGACAGAAGCGCGTCGAGCTAACCCTATATGCTTCTGTTTAGTCCATTAGAGAAAATATGTATGTATGTATGTATGTAAACACTTTATTGTACAAACAAAAGAGATAACAATTATAAAATAGACAAAAATATAACAGGGATGTACAAAGGCGAACTTATCCCTTTAAGGGATCTCTTCCAGTTAACCTTTGAGCGATTGAGAAATAACTATTACAACGAATAAGCAAATAAGTACAACACTAAAATAAATTTCTATAAATATTAACAGATATAATAAATAAACACATATATATACAATATAACTAATACTCTTTTACCGAACAATTATCTTCGAGTGTGATTTCGATGGACTTATTTCTCTAATAAGTCTACGCGAGTGTCTATGTCTATAAACAACTCGACATTGGCGAAGTACACATTAACAGGAGTGAAACCATTAATTAAAATTTGAATTAGAAGTAAAATATGGTTATTGTAACGGGGTATACCTTTACTTCTATTAAAGAACATATTCCATTTTTAAATGCTTCTTAACTACTAACTTTCTACTATACTTGTTATTATAACCATATTCTTATTATGGCCATGGCGTAAAGGCCGAATTGAAAACAAAAGTATGCTTTTGTAAACAAAATGGGTTGATTTATGCATGCCGACAATATTTATACGGTCTGCTTTAAAACTGTCGTTGACCACACATAATCCGTTTTCAAACGACAGCTTGAGATCGATCGACCGCCCAATGACGACGATCGTCAGGCCGTTTGGGGACCCGCAAATTTATAACAGATTTAGCCTTGAGGCGTCGGACTGAACGGCCGACATCGCCGTGCGCCCCAGACTTGCAGTTCGAAGAAATAATCATAGCTGAGATTCTAGGCGGTAAATACCGCTAAAATAAATAGACACACTCGCAGTTTGAAGAAATCGTCGTGAAGAAACAAAAGGTAATCGTAAAACTGCTCTCGTTCTTCAACCAGGGTTGGGGTTAAGGTTTAGGTTAGATCCGGTAAGTCTTAACGCAGAAAAAAAGATCGCAAAGTAGATAACAGACGGCCAAATCATATTTCCTGAACTATACAATTATATAGGTACCTACATTAAAATCAGAATACCAATAGTATACGGCTATCTAATTATTGCTTCCACACTCGCTTTGGCATCTGTCAGTTATTACACTTATGCAAAGCATCAAAAAAAAGTACCGGATTATAATAAGTAATTAAAAGAAAAATATTTTTTTTGTAAATTAAAATATGTTGAAATACTAACCAATTTTTTATTTAAAATTGAATAAGCAAAACTGTTTTGTATTTTGCATTTAGAATTTTTCAAACAGCATTTCTTTTCTCAAATATTTTTTGCAAATCATTTTGTACATCTCTGACTATCTACGCTAAGAGTCAGTGGACACAAAGTGAATGAATCCTCGCGTCAGCTGATGTGATCCAACTGATCTAATTATCGCATTGACGGGGAAACCGCAGCTGCTCCGGCAATAAGATCCTACATCACGGTGGGGCAAATGACGGCTCATTAGTAATATGTATGGCTCGTTCATGCAACTTAATATGATTCTGATGACATCTCATTGGGTAAACGTGTACATTGCTGGGTAGGTATGGAAGCTTTTGAGTTTTGTAGAGCCGTTCAAGCTTTTGGGGATTCATGGATATGTGGATTATGTTTGTTTACATCTGAAGTGATTGATGTCAGCGTATGATAATATAATAATATGTATATTATAAGGGTCTGGCAGAGTACCAGTGTAGCACTGTCATCATAAGCCTTCCTTACCCGTGGTCCACCTGCTTAGTTCACCTGGGCATTTTAGCAGACCTTAAAGATGTCGACTTGTCACTTGGATATTTTTTGTCTATGAATATGTAAAATAACACTTATTTCTTTGATTAACTAAACCAATTTCCATTTCACTGCCACGAGGATACACACACTCCTTTTAACCGACTGCCCAAAAAGGATAGTAATGTTTATGACCTGTGTAATGTAGGTTAGCAGGTATGGTTCATTGTCTTCGTCGTCGATAGAGGCTAACCAAATCCTTTTCAATTTACGAATGACGCACTAGTTTGAACCTTATTTTCAAGTCGGTGAATTACGAGTAGCACGCGTTTTAACATGAAAATATTCTGATACCGTTAATGATATCAATACAAGCGGTATCAATACCGTTAATGATATCAATACAATTATATCACGCGAGAAGAAAATACATAATGCAATTGGACGTAGTTAAGGGAAAAGGACTCAATCCACGAAACAATCGGAAGTGGAGGTAAGTATGTCACGATGGTCCTTAGGGTCTAGACATAGGAACCAAGCCACATCTATGGCAGGGATATTATTTTAAATCCGAAAAAAGATCCAATCCACTTGGTTGTAGGTATCGTTACTGCTGAAAACAAGCTAGAACCGTGTCATACAAAATCATATTTCTTAAAACGGATCCAATCCACTTAAGTCCTAATATCTCGAAAAGTAAAGAAGAATTGCGAATTATTTTTATAAATACATAAAGAAAAACATTTTTCGGTCATTTTCTCCATAGTAAAATTTTGTGTAAAATCAATCTATTTTGTTTAAATGTTGATTAAATACTCCGTGAACTTAAAACTGCAAATTAATCGAGTGCAAGTTACGGTGGATTAACGCCTTTTCCCTTAACTACGTCCAATTTTATTCTGATTTTACGTATGTTCCACAGTGAGTCTTACCTTTTTCTCTTTTCCTTATGTATTTCAACAGCGCAAATTCATCCTGTGTATCCTCGAACCTCGAATTTATTCGAAATTGTCGTCGGTTTATCACGGCAAAGCAAATAAATGGATAAAGAAGCGTATTCTTCCCATTTGACAGATGAACGGCATTTGTCAAGCCGCAACTTCCACTGGCAGCTGGCGGCAAACTTCAATGCTTACACGACTTCTAATAAATGTAACGCCTGGGTTTGCGAAAGTTGCGAGATAAATTTACATTTGTACAATATAGGTATCAATGTGGATACAAATGGCGTGTTTTACAACGAGCAGATGGAAACGTGCTTAGGAAACTTTGAGAGTGGTTCGAAACGAGTTAATGAGCATGTACAGGGTGATTGGTTATTTAATACATTGCCTTTAGAAAGTCAAAGATGTTATTTCATCACCCTACTTTGACCGAAAATGCCTTTATAAGGTAAAGGGTAGAAACTTGAAATTGAGTATAAACCTTTGCTTGGAGTCTTCAAAACAACATTTATCTTGCAGTTTGGTTGGTCATTAAATCAGAATAGACGAAAGGTTAAAATAGCTTTTGACTCTTCTTGAAAAAAATATCAATCCAATGATACAAAATCTAACCCAAAATCCTTTAGGCCTTTTCAGACGACGCGCTGGCCTAGTTGGTAGTAACCCTTTCTACTAGGCTAGCGGTCCTGGGTTCAAATCCCGGTAAGGGCAGATATTTGTGTGGTGAGCTCGAATATTCGTTCCTGAGTCATGGATATTTTCTATGTATTTAAGTATATATTTCTCTATGTAAGTATTTATATCGTTGTCTAGTACCCATAGTACAAGCCTAGAGCTTAGTTTCGGACGAGATCAAGTTGTGTGACATTGTCCCCTGATATTTTATTATTATTTAATTACACACATGTAGAAAATAACCAATCAGATTGTCCAAACAAGTTGTATGCATGTGTATGTGTGTGTGTGCTTTACAATTCTTATTGGTCGATTTTGCTCCTCGCTTGTGTGGAAACGTACAACTTAAACGCCGCAAATTTGTACGTATCCCTGTGCCAATATTATTTTGCATGAAACGTACAATATTTACATTTCACTATAGTCGCGAAATGAAATTCTCAACTGCGAAAATAGTTGTTGTATTTATGCCAAATAACTTACTCGAACCAATTACAATATTTGGCTTTGATGTTCCTTTGGCGTTGAAATATTCAATCGTTTTGGAACGTTGGAATGCATAACCAAACAACTTAATAAATATCACATAATTTTAGACAAATTGTCACAAATTAACCTAGTCTCGGACTAAGCTCTAGATTTATACCTATAGTGCATTCGCGTTAAGAAAATAGTGACTCATCAGTGCAACTGCCGGGTAAGGGTGTATTCGCTTGATACACAACCGTTTTGTTCGAAGGTCTGACTTCAACTGGTCACTGTGAACTCGACTTTATAATTTCAAGCATTCTAATTGGCTAGGGGGCGTGGCCAGATCGGCGGTCAACGATGAGTCACTATTTTCTTAACGCGAATGCACTATATTTATTACGAGTAAGTTATTCGACAACGATCTTTTAACAATGTTTTTGTGTTCTAGTACTGTACTCTGTCATCGTGATTTCAGCCAATACCAAGCCCATAACCCGTCGGGATGTCCTGGTGAACAAACTCCGGAATACTCAGTCTGAGCTTAAGACAGTCAACGAGCTCAATGCACGGCTGTTGCAAGAGCGCGACGAGAGTGAAGAGGAGGTCCTGCGCGTCATCAATAATAACAAAACCCTCAAGAGTTCTCTTGCCAAGCTGGACTTAGAGTAGGTACGATGACATGCGGGAACAGCGGGACCGCCTGCAGGCCAACGTGGACCAGTTCCAGCAGTGCCGCGAGACGCACGAGGAGGCGCTTCGGCGCATCCGGGACCTAGAATAATTACTGGAGGCGCAGCAAGTGAAGCAGGAATATTAAGCAGTCCATACCTTTAGTATATATTACACACCAAGTATTGTATCTATCTCCCTAATGCTGACTAAACAATGCCTGAATTCGGGTTGGCTCCACCTTCCGTCTCTCCCGTCATATGGACTGCAAACCCTACACTCCTATCCTATCTACTTGACTCTCCGGTATCTCGGGCAGGTGCGTTGCTGCCTGCGGCTTGCGGAGGTGGTTGGTGCAGCAAAGGCTACGAAGCTCGCCTGCCCTAATCGGTTTAGAATTGGTGGCTGGTCGATGCGGGTTAGGGTTCTACCGGACCGGGTGGGGTGGGCTTGCTTTTCCCCGCTAGCCTAATCTATCATCTCCTCTCCGTCGCGGTCAGCGCGTACGGGTCCTTGCAGCAGAACTGCTGGCTGGAGGTGTCACCAGAACAGAACGGAACAGTATAGTTATTCGACAACGATAGACAAATTTAAATAAAGAACTACATAGTTCATAAAAATAATATAATTATCAAAGACTCAAGAACAAAATACGCTCATCCTCATCACACGAGTATTTTGCCCAGAACGGAAAAACAGGGACCGTTCCCTTCTTATGCAGGGTCAGTAAAAAGAAAAGATTTTTGGTCGTGACCTATGTATCTGTATATACCTATATAAAAGGTAAAATGACTGACTTATATTATCAACGCTCAGCCGAAACTACTGTACCTAGAAAATTGAAATTTGGTTCAGGGGTTCCTTTCATGATGTAAGTGAGCAATAAGAAAGGATTTTCCGAAAATCAACCTCTAACGGGAAAAAATAGGGGCAGTAGCCGGGAACTAATTCCACAATTCCATTCATAAAAGTATGCAATTTTTCGTCAATGTTTTCTTATGACGTTATCACGTAAAATTATCGTCCGTAAACCGACTTTACAGACAACATTTTTTTTTAATTTTTGTAGGTTTATCTAGGAATAATAGTCACTTGAGCTGTAGGTACCGGTCGCCCTCCATTCAGTTCAAACCAAGAACACATCTACGCGAATAACAAACAACAGATTTAATTCAATTTCCAAACGTACTAATTCTAAAGCTGTGTACACACAAAACATATTAATTGCAAACAGGCGGGAATTTCAACAACGCCATTTGTTACAAGTTATCTACGTTAGCTACTTTAGCAGTTTGAAATTCGCTCAACAAAGACAGGTAAGGGGTGCGGTAATAATAATTTATCATTATACAGCGTGATGATAAGAGGGCTGGTTCGCACCAAGGACAAAGGGATGCCGCGGCGACATCGCAAAAAGCTTCAGGATTACGTTTTGCTAAATATTTGCCTAACACTTGAGCGGCACGGCTAACGCCTGATAAGAGTTGGCTTAAGAAAAGAAACTGTTTGGGGATTCGTTTTGAGAGTTTTAACAAATATGGAAAAAAAACACAAATTTACCTTGTTAGCCTTAGCCCTCAATGACACTCGTTTAACATTTATTCTTTGAATAACTATAGGTACGAATCCTAACATAAACACTTACCGCCGCACTCAGAGACGTCAATTAAATTTAATGCTTGATTAAAGTAGCTGCTGTCACTTTCTTTGCTATAGCAATAGAATAAGACACACGTCACTAACCAAGCATTAAATTTAATTGACGTCTTTGAGTGCGGCAGTTAGTCACATTCTGGCTGGATTAGGTTCACATTTGTAGTTTACTTAGGCTTTAGTTTTATTAAAATAGTATTGGCTAGCAGCGCTCTCTTATTTTTCCTGTACAGTTGTAGGTAAGCCTGACATGAAGCTGAGTGATAAGTGACAAAAATTTCGGTGTTATGTATCAATTATTAAATTGAATATCATGGGACAAAGTCACACAAATAACTTTTTTCCCATTCTAAGCCCAAATGGGTGGACAGCGATATACCTATTTCACGTTCCTAATTATGTGACCACCACTGTACATATATACGGACATCTATCCATCCTTCCAATTTCAGAAATACACTAATCATCCTCTTTCAAATTTTGGTACATCCTGTAGAATTTTCGGGTAAACAATACAAACCCATTCAGTATATTCCATACTTCAAACAGAGGAGGCCTGCATCGGGTCAGATATATAAGCTGAAAACTCAAATAGCGCGTCCACCTCAAACGAAATCGATTTCAACTGCAGAAAATTCAAGCACCGCTAACTCGGGCCGAGGCAAAATTCCGTTTAAAATAGCCTTATCTCTCTGCCACAGCGGAATACTAAGAGAAGGTACGAAACTACATTCAGCAAACAAAACAGAACCCGTAAATAATAAAAACTGGTTGCAATTATTAAGCACTCGAATATATTAACGATATTTTGAAAAAGTGTAGTTCCTATAAACTTATACAGGGTGAGCAATCCAAATGAGTCAGTATCGGGAATTCGGAAACTATATAGGTATAAGGGTAAGGATAATCTGTTCTGAGGGGCCTAGGCTTTGATTTTGAAATAGGGAATAAAAACTGCATTTAATGATTTGAAAAAAACCTGGGATACGGGAATACGGTATACGGTTTAATAACAAATAATACTCGAGTTCATACCACGTGTGATATTTAGTGACGATGAGACATTTAATATCGGTTGTTTTTTTGTTTAAGCTAGTTACGCTGGTAGCCCTTTGCTAATGATTTCTCTTCCAGCTAAGTATCACCATCTCGTGATTATCCTCAACCCTTTAAAAGTTGTTTAATAGGCATAATTAACTAATTATCCCGAGTGGAATTTATTTATTAAGTACAAAACTAAATGACACACAATTTAAAATGATACGCGTACGACATCTACAAATTTAATGATAACTTATAATAGCCAACTGAATAAATAAATTAATGAATAAAAGGAAATAAATAACAATAAATACACAACTTGATTTGTATTGCATGCGTTAGCGCCATGTTTTATGTTTTTTTTCCTTGACCTCCTGTTTTGCATTTATGTAATTGTTTTATTAAATGAATAAAAAAACATTAGTGCTAGGTACGTACTAGACAACAATATTACTATGTAATATTTTACTAAAATACTAAAATAGATAAAGTAAACACGTAGTAAACCTCAAAGACAAGAAATATTAATTGAAACCGCAACCGCTTTCTAGGCTATTAGGTTAACCGCACTACATGTACCAGTTTACAGAATCACAAATCTAGGAAACTAGCTGAAATCCAGCTTAGTTATACAATCTCGTAGTTCAGACACAATTGGTGGAATGTAAAGAGTTGAAGTTAATTGGAACAAGATTCCGCGCACCCTGTTTGTAGTTTGTATGCACGCCCCAACCGATGCGGAAAATGATCTGCGTTTGACTCTAAATCATTATTATTTCGGAAAGATTTCGTTTAAAGTGTTTTCATTGCAATTGTATTAATTAAAAAGAAAACTATTTAATCAAGCACAAAATTTAAGAAATTTGTATCTTAATACTGCCGAAAGAGCAGATGCATTATTGCATTGCAGGTTCCAGCACATACAATAGTCTTGCTCTTAAACAAGAAATAGAAGAACTCAATTGTTCCACAAAACAAAATTGGCCACGTTTGTAACACATACAACCAAAACATTCAACACACTATATCTCAATTCCTAGAAAACTAGCTAAACCCAGGTTAGTTAGACAATTTCGAAGTTTACACGCAATTGGGGGAATGTAAAGAGTTGAAGTTAATTGGAACAACATTCCGCGCACCCTGTATGTATGCACGCCCGCACCGATGCGGGAAATGATCTCCGTTTGACTCGAAAACGTAATGTTTCCGGTGATAATGCGTTTGGATAAAAAAGTAAATTGTTGTAGGTGAAAATTGGAGAGTTTTCTTATGGCAGAAGACAAACAAGCACACTGGCCACTTGGGGCCTGTTTTAGAAAGGTACAAATTAAAATTTACAGGCTTACTTACAAAGTTTCCATTTGACTCACCCTCGACCAATGACGAACAGCTTTTTGAGCAGTATTGCCAGTTTAGACTTGTAAAATTGTAACTATTAATAATTGTAATTGTAGCTTTATAAAACGTGCCTAGATGGTACGTACGTTTGATCTGTGACCCATAGAAATGGGGTGCACCAAAGTTCATATAAAATTGCAACTCCGATTATTGGAACTCCGAAAACTTTTCTCATACCATTTTACATCATAATGGTCACTCTTCATACTCTTATATTATTTAATACTAATGATGGGAACTCATACTCATCTGAACTTATAACGCCAATATTCATGGAACCGTACACTTTTCAGAATTTCTTAAATATCTTACGTGTAGATAAAATTAGGTTAGGTTAAGTTAGATTTAAAACAATCCTCAAAAAGTAACAGTTTCTTAAAAAATTGCATTATGAGTTGCAATAATTATGACTTAAAAAAAAAGTATGAACAAAAAAATATGAGCAAATTTTTTCGAAGAAATGATGAGTATAGACACAAATCGTTATTTGTATAAAAAATCTAAAGACCAATTTTATATGAGCCAATATGGACCCATAGAAATGAACATTATCAAGACTACAGTCTAAAGACTGTAATCCTAAGACTGCGGATAGGTACGTTGCCAACCCTGAGTACCACGGTGGAATGAATCGTTGCTATTAATTTCACCAGTTGTCTTATCCCCACACCGGAACATAACAATGCAAAGGTTTTACCGCAAAGGAAACGTTCGTTAATATATTTTGAATGTCGCCAAAACACAAATTTGATAAGCCAGGGTTCGAATAGAGAGTTTATTGACGATCCAATTCCAATCGCCTGCGAACGGGTAACACCAAAATGAGCTATCACCGCAAACCAAACAACCGTGGCCAAATCGGTCTAGTTCAGTGTTATTCTATCAGACTACTCGTGGGCGAGCACGTCGATGAAACAATGGCGAGCGTAACTTGACTTGAAAGTATTTGTAAGCAACATATTTGTGCCTCACCCTACACGTGTTTCAAAAATAGCATAAAAAAGAAATTATAATATTAATGTGACAGGATTTATTCCTAGGATTGACCAACGCGCTGGCCTAGTTGGTTGGTAGTGACCCTGCCTACGAAACTAGCGGTCCTGGATTAAAATCCCGGTAAGGCTAGATATTTGTATGATGAGCGCAAATATTTGTTCCTGAGTCATGGATGTTTTCTATGTATTTAAGTATTTATTTCTCTATATAAGTATTGATCTCGTTGTCTAGTACCCATAGTACAAGCCTAAAGCTTAGTTTGGGACTAGGTCAATTGGTGTGATATTGTCCCGCTGATATTTATTATTATTAATGTCAACCCTAGTAAGGTCATCTCAGTCATAGAAGTTGTATGACTGAGATGACAGCTTACTAGGGTTGACATTACTTTTATTATTTCCTTTTTCATAGGGTTTTTTGTAACACTTTGTAAAATCTAAAGCAAATGTTTTTCCGGCCGCATCGAGCCCATTAACGACGAATATTAATCATTAGTTCAGTTAACTAACGATCAAATAATCGGCCCTAAGAGCCCGTTGTTGTTGGAGTAGTTGAACACAATAATAGTTGAAAATCGTAACCAATTGTTAAATTTGAACGAAACGTGTCAAATTTTCGATTCCATTTTGGATTTTTAACTAAGGATGATTTATTTCATCAGTATTTAACTGAACTAAAGGTTAAAAATCGTGACCAAATGAGTCACATTTTCGATTCGATTTTCGAATTTTAACCATTAGTTCAGTGAACTATTGATCAAACAATCAGCCCTTAGTCATTCCTTAGTGACCAGTTTTCATACACAACTTTGAAAAAAAAGGAACGAGTTAGTTCTTTTAACTGTCTCTGAGTACACCGGTTAATTCTCTTAAGGGCTGATTTTTCAATCTCCAGATAACACTATCTGTCAGGTAAATTGTAGCTCTGTCCTTATCTTTCTTATGACAAAGAAAAGGACAGAGCTACAATTTACCTGAAAGATAGTTTTATCTGGATATTGAAAAATCAGCCCTTAAGGAAAATTTGTTATTCGTTGAATAAGTTAATTGTCAAACTAAAGTTGCTAGCGTGCTCGTACGCACGTAAAGCAGATATAATTTCCTCCCGCTTTGGCCGAGCTGCGTCGTCAACATAAACAGCGAACAAATTAAAAATCGCTCTAATATGTTGATAATGGTCTGACGACGGGACAACTTACAGCGTATTCACATTAGTCGGTTTAGTTTAGGGATGTTACGAACATACGCATTCACATTCGCTTGTGCGAATATTCGCATCATTTTGAACATTCACATCGACATTTATGATGCGAACGTTTAGCGAATGCGAATGTTCGCTGGTCATGTCGTGCATGATTCGCCGGCCGCGTCTTTTGCTTTTCGCGCAAGCTGACATCACGTGTTTCATTCGACCGTCGTTTTGTGCTCGTAGTCAATTTTTTTAGTTGTATGTTTATTGGGCGAACATTTGTAATAATTTTATTTTGCTAGTTTGAAGAATTATGATTGTTTACCTTGTAATGTAACTTACTTTTAATATTATGTTTTATACTGCTGGAGTTTCTTGCGGCGCTTCTTCTCCGCAATGATGGTTCTGTCCTAAGCGTTAGTAGATTCACTCCATTACCGACGTATGTAAAAGAGCCCTTATGTGACGAATTAACTGAATAAATATTTTGTTTTTTTTTTAATTTTGTCCTTAGCATTCGTGCATTTGTGAAAAATAAGTAATTTGTAACATCTCTCATACAAACTTTAGCACGGCTTCGCGCGGCTTTCACTACAGTAATGACTGATTTACATTGGTCGAGCATAAGCATGCCAGTGGAAATACATTGATGGGTTGGTTTTCACGTTTGAGCTTATTTTAACGACGCAATATACTTCTACTGGCATGCTTTTACTGGACCAATGTAAATGCACCCGCTACTGCCGCGTCTAAACAACCTAATGTGAAAGCGCTCTAGCCTCGTCGATTAATAATTCGTCAGCCAGTCGGAAAGTGAGTTGTTTCAGAGAATCACCTCACCAACGGGGCCGGAAGCGCCTAATTTGCACCAGTGTGAAATGGACCGAGTCATTCCCGCACAAAGCGCGGCTAATGCGCACCCGTCCATTGCACTGGCCCGCAATTATATTTGCATACGACCACCTCTTACCGTCCTCTTACGCTGCATACTTCTGTAGAATACAGAACGATCTAGGTGGTAGAACCTTAGAACTGCAGAGTTCGTCTGGAACGTGACAACCATCTGACCCAATAACCTGTCGCCAAGCAGCAAGTTGTTGTATTCCATTGTAGGGATAATCAAATTGGTAAAATGACTAACATAAAAGCCTTTCATCGTAATTCTACGAGCATACTCTTTTCTCAAAGGCGCGGCAGATTCCTCTGGTGTTGCGGGTGTTTATAAATAAAAAATATTAATAATTTTACTTGTTCAGACAACATGATATGTTCATAGTTTTATTAGTAGGTAATTCTTAGTCTAAATGTTAGTAATATTTCTACATATCCATACGATTACGAGTCACCTGGGTGCGAACATGAAGACTAATGCAGTGATTCATGTACAGTAGAGGAAATTGATTTCTAGACCACTTTGGACTATGTCATAGTGACGTAATCAATCAAAACCTAAGAGACTTCTTATGATTTTATTTACAGTGTCACTTTGACATAGTCCAAAGTGGTCTAGGAATCAATTTCCTTGACTGTACGGACTACGGACAAGGCGGTTGGCGATCATGGCCAGGACGCTGTTGCGGCTCGCGCACTCGGCTCAGCAGGGACGCGCACCGCTTGCGCAGTAAAGAAGCAATCGGTGCGCGCCTTCTTGAACATCCTCGACGCGCTACAGTAGCGCGACAGCAGCAACAGCACCCTGAACGCGTTTATGGGTCGCGAGTCGCGATGATCACTTACCATCATAAGGCTCGCTTGCTCGTCTCCTTTTCAAATCCTCTGGGTTGGCAGCGTAGTCTTGTGTCTGCATTCTTGAAATTTAGTCGTGAGATTCAGAATTACCACCTACTTACCATAAGCCTATCATAAAGCTGGCAGTGACAGTTGACAGGTGACAATTCGGTTCTCTCATCGAATTAGGAACTCGTCGACATTGCAATGCATGCTGAATTTTCACCAGTCACCTGTCACTATAAGCTCTGTAAAATAGGGGACAGGTAGCCTCTCCAGTCGTTTCCTTGTCCATGCTATAAAAAACAAGGAAGCATTACAGACTTTAAATTAATGACATAATGTAATGTGGCGGGAATTAAAATTACGCCTTGATTAGTCCTTGGCTTTTGCGACAGGGTCCTATAGCGACACGACAATTTATTTCATAGAACATCAGTGACAAAAATATATTTGTTATTTTATGAAACTAACCAGAAAATGGCCTAGCACCTAGGTCCACACGCAGGATAAAGCTACGACCCTAAACAGAGCCCCATACGAGGCTAAGCCTGTATCTTGGAAGACAAGATAAAGTTGATTAATGTACTAAATACTACGAGTGCAAATTTAGCCACGAGCCAAAGCTAAGAGGATTGCAATTCTAAGGCGAACTCTCACGTTAACCCCAGCTTAATATTACCCGTGTGTGAGAATAAAAAGGAATAGAATAGCTCCGTGGAATCACTTGAGCGGTCTCCAGTCACTACCTATGTTCAAAGTCATGTAAATAAAAGTTCGATTTGCCGTTCTATTTCAGCAGGGACCCTGGGAATAGGGCTGCCAACTGTCCGGGTTCTCCGAGATTTAGAGAAAACACTTTAATTCATGAGGTTGACCTTAACTTAAAGATTTTGCTGTGACACTAGGGGGTTTTGTGGTGTACGTGACACGGCACAAGATACCTTCTCTGTAATCCTATGAGATTTTTTCGGCTGTGGACGGAGTATTTAGCTTTTCTGTCACGGTAAAAATCATCGGCTACATCCGTGATGTCATTATCACGAGGATTTTTATTTAAGTAGGTCTGGGGCTCTACTTTGAAATCCGTAATTCGAACTTCGGATCGCCCTGTCACTTTCTTGCGAATTAGTTACGCGTCGAGAGCAAAAGGGATAGCAATAGACGAAGTTCGAATTACGGATTTCAAAGTAGAGCACCTGGGCCGGACGGCCCGTGAACGTGTTAACAAGACCTAGCTTTTGCCTCCGATTCTGTTCACGATTATTGCTTGTCCCCCGGGAACTGGCCAGTTTTCCAGCATAATAAACCGATGTTCATCTCTGGCCTATAATCTGTTTTTGTACTATTTCACCGGCGGGCACTACCTCCGTCCTTACCTTTGGTAGAATGTACCATATCCCAAATGTGCATTTACCAAAAAGCTATTCCAACTGCAGTAGTTTACATAATTATTTTAGTCACAAGTCTGTCTTAATCTTACATTTCTTGTTAGGAAATAAACATTTCGCCAAAACAGCAGGCTCCTAACCCCATTAAAATGTTCGAGGTTTTGAATAACTTTCAGTTCTTCAGACCAAAACAAAAAGGCCCGGGTCTCATTCGTATGGCATAATAATTGTTTGTCCTAACGATTGTATCGCATTTTTTTTGTTCGCATAACACCCTTTTGGGCTGACATTGCAGATTTTAATAAACGTCTATTGTATAGATTAGGTTAGGTTAGATTAGTGTATTAAAATAATTAAAATAAAACCCTTTCTATTGTAAAAACCGTTTTAGGTCAAACGATTTTATGTCATATGATACATTATGCGAAAAAACCATTATGGATTCCGATATAGACCCCAGTAGCCCATATCGACATCACACTTACTGCATTTTTCTCTCAGACGGCAGGGTACAGTAATCCCCTACTCACGGCATGACAGCCCTGCCTCGGAGGCAGTGTGAGGGTTCCGTTATTCTCCGCGCTTTCCGAACACAGCGCAAAGGTAAAGGCACCGGTGACCGGTGGCTAAATCGGATACGTTGAGCCCATGACCGCTCCTTTTGAAACCTCTCTGATTGTCGGATATAGACTGAAAACGTTAATATTTCTTTGCTAACGGTTTTCGCGAATATTTTGATGTAAGTTTTGTTATTGGACTGTATGATTATTTGCTTTATGGGTATAATTACAGACAGCTGTATGATTTACGTACCGTAAGTAGATAAAGCAAGGTGAAATAGCAAATATGTACGCTAATTATTAAAAAATCTTATCATATTTGAAGATACGAGACTAATATTTACTAACATACTTATTTATTTAATTTAGTAGGCACTTAAAACTATTGGTGTAACAAAACAGCATGTTGTCCCGGAACTGCTGAAACATGATATAATAAATAAAATAATTTATAAATATCAGGGGACAATCATTCACAATGAACCTAGCCCCAAACTAAACTCTAGGCTCTAACTACGTGTATTAGTAAATAATTAGAAGCATACTTTTAAAAATAAATAAATACTTAAATCATAAAAAAACATCCAAGACTCAGGAACAACAGTAACATTCACGCATCCATCATACAAATATTTGCCCTCACCGGAAATCGAACTCAATCGAGAAATCGAGTTTCGCAGGCGTCGTCAAATACAATGCAGACACTGCAGACGCACTTAGTACTATTTGAATGCAAACGTTATCAATTCTTTAATCGCAGCGTCACCTAATAATCCTCGACCAAACATTGTGATAGACGTTTCACAAAATTGCTGACACCAATTTTATTACATACTGTATACAAAATACTTGACCTTTTCTTAATGGAAACATTCGCCTATTTACTCTTTTATTTATGTGTCCATATGTCTTCTTTTTTTTTTCAATGATTTCTTTACGCAAAGTGTACATAGAACGCAACTTTATAAAGACAATTCTAATATAACCACGTGTTAAATTTAAATAAAGAAAAGAACTTAATAAAGAAGCGTGTACAAATAGGGAAAGTTTCCACATTTATTCAATTATGCCAGCTATTGTGTGAGGTCACCAATCAGAAGAGAACAAAGGCGCAATTAGGCCGAGCTCAGACTGGGTAAGCCTCGAGTTTACAGACTGTTGCGGGACCGCGTTCGAAAGGTCGGTCACTGCCAATGTCAGAGGGTCTATTTATATATTTCAATTTGTTTAAGCAATTAGATGTCAGATTAAAGAAACTGGCCAAGTGCGAGTCGGACTCGCACACGAATCCGTACCATTCTTTAATGGGACCCCTTTATTATTTGTTGTTAAAGCGTCAATAGTAATACACAATATAAAAATTTCAACTTTGTACCTTTACCTACCTTTACCTACCTTACCTTTACCTTACCTTACCTTTACCTTTGTACCTTAAGGTTCATGAGATACCTACTGACCGCTGACAGACAGACGGACGGACGTACAGCGGAGGTTAAGTAATAGAGAACTGTTAAAAATACCTTTTCAAAGATAAAAGATGTTTATTCAGTAAGCAGTACGGGCACTTTAACACGTCATAATCTACTCGCGCTAAGAGGAGACCACTGCTGAGAAAAAACACCGCAAGAAACTCAACAGTCAGTCGTTTTTAGGGTTCCGTAAAAACGGGACCCTATTATTACTAAGACTCCGCTGTCCGTTTGTCTGTCTGTCACCAGGCTGTATCTCATGAACCGTGATAGCTAGACAGTTGAAATTTTCACAGATGATGTATTTCTGTTGCCGCTATAACAACAAATTACTAAAAACAGAATAAAATAAATATATAAGGGGGGCTCACATACAACAAACGTGTTTTTTTGCCGATTTTGGCTAATGTTGTACGGAACCCTTCGTGCGCGAGACCGACTCGCACTTGGCCGGTTTTTTTTTAATTATTTCTTATGACATTATACGTAATTATAATACTTAAACTACTTATATAAAACTACAAATATAAAATAAAAATATCATGCGTAGTTGAGAAGGAAAACGTGGCAAATCTCAGAGTTTTCACAAGAGCTACTAAATAAAAACATAAAAAACAATATACCTATGACGGTACATTAAATACATACATAAACCCACCCATTACATTATACCATCTTCAATATTCTAACCCCTTTACAACTCCTAATCTTAACCCTGTTCGTGACATTCTGCCTTCGTTCGCGGATATAATGAACATTGGATGTGTCCCAGTAAACCACATTTATTACGTTGGTATTTTTTCGCTCCCTCGTAAATACTGTTCAGCCGCTGTAAAACAATACAGCCTTCTAGGGCGTTACGTGCCCGGACTGCCTAGGCATCCCGGCCGGATTGAACCGCCCGACGGGGTAATAATGGTCTAGAATAACTACGAAACTACGTGATTTTGACAAGGAATATACATACCTAACTACAAGTAAATTAACTTCTTTTTTCAAGTAGTCGAAAAGCAACACGAGACATTTATATTCGCAATCTAAAAAAGTTTCAGAACTCATTAATGAATTTCATATTAAATGTTTTAAAGACAGATTAGGTGTGATTTAGAAACTGTTAAATTTTTCCAATTTTTAACTAAGATTAGTCATAAATTTTAATTATGAATTGTTGCTGTTTGTTGTACCATGTTTTTTTTTAAATTACGTGTAGAGAAAAGTTGTAGGTACATAATTTAATCTTGCTTCATAGTATAATGTATGGGAGTTAGGAAGCCTGCTTTTTTATTAATTTATATTTTGGCCATTGTGCACATTACAAAATAAGTGTCTGTAGGTGTATAAAATCATAGCTTTATGATATGAACAGTTTCTGGCGAAACCTTGAGGTTCCTTGTTTGACAATGGAACCTGAAACAGCAGGTTCATGGCCCAAGACAGTAAATGTACCTAACATTAAATATTTTTGTTTAGAGCATATTAAAAGTAGTTATTCCCCTGTCAAATCACGTGATTTATATGTGGCTGCTTCTTATTAAGGTAATATCTGCAATGTAATGATCGAAGCATATTAAATCTTCAATGTGTATACATAAGGTCGCTTAAGCAATACCATTTCTATAACAAAACCGTCCTTTTGGTAAACAAGGTAACATACATTTCTTTTTCCGCAGAATAAGGTAAATGCTCAATTTATTTTATTCCAGCGTCCAACGTTTTCGTTTCGAGATTGTTCAGGTTTATAATTACTACGGAGATAGTTTAGTCCACTGGGACTTGTTATAATTAAGATCAGGTAGGGGGAGCGGGGGGGGGAACTACAACTCATTTATCTGAATGTTGCCGTAGCCTCGGGACACTGCTTTAATTCAGTATGATTTCTATGTAACCCATTAAACAGTTATAAGCCTTCTGATTTATAAACTGTTAAATAAGATGACGTTAGAATCTTCGTGACAAATCCTATTCCTATACTATTTAACGAGCAATATTTGTATATCAAATTTGAACTTGAACTTGACGTAAATTAGGGGGTTATTATGACATAGCTAGTCATTTTACGGTGAGCGTAAAGGACGGAGCTATAGCAGCACTCCATTCTCTACGATCTTGGGTCTTCCTTATCCAATTTCTACCGGCTATTTTGACCAGATCGTCGGTCCGACTCATTGGCTGCCTGCCCACATTTCGGCGTCCAGAACGGGGTCTCCATTCAAAGACTTTTGCCCCATCTCCCATCCTGTCTACGGCATATGTGACCCGTAACAAGACACTAGCGAGTATAGTCCGTGTCAATTGAAATTGCCAAAGATGAAAACAAATTAATACTGTTTGACACATAACCTCAAATATTCGTTGAGCATGTTTTTATTTAAAATATCGTTTAATTAATAGTTATTTAATCTTAAACTTAATGTGAAAGTAAAGATTAGCCCCCTTATTAATAAACGTTGAGTAACTGTGGTATAACTATACAATGTTTTGTCCTTATCTGTCAAATCCAAATGTCACAATGACAGATAAGGACAAAACATTGTATAGCTATACCACCGTTACTCAACGTTTATTATTAAGGGGGCAAGTGTATAAATCATTGCTAAGACCTCACTGGATCGTTAAAAGCACGTGATTATCGAGGAATAATGGTGAATTGGTTTGTTTGATTGTGTTTATATCTTTGCCAATTTCAATTGGCACAGACTATAGGTACCTAGCCTAAATGGCCGCCGAAAAGTTACGTCGGGATAAATAGGGAGAAATATTGAGTTTAGATAATATTTAATTTATTGTGCGCTGCGTAACTCAGTATTGATAACAAATCCGTCGCGTGGACTCGACGCGGATGATACTAATAAATATGCTAATGCCGCCGCCCCTGAAGGCTTTTCCCGGATTTTCATCTTTCCCATACCGATGACGCAGGCAAAATAAAAGCTTGCTATATTTGAAAACGTACCTGTGAACAGTGTTGCCAGACCCGGCTTGAATAAATTAACGGCTTTTTGAATGGAGATATAATCAAAATGGAAATATGCGCGGTCTTCGCTTGTTGAATCATATTTATACCATTTTTTAACTCCCGACGCAACTATCTGTGTGTGTGTCTGTGGCAGCATAGCTCTTAAACGGGTGAACCGATTTGGAAGCAGTTTTTTTTTTCATTTAAAAGCCGGTTTTTCAAAGATGGTTTTAAGCTAAGTTTTATGAAAATCGGTTGGGCCGTTTAAGAGATATCAGCTCTGAAAGAAGGGGTCACCGTTATATCGGAGGTTTTTATTAGGGAATGCAAATAACCGGTTATAACCGGTTATTTTCACACAAAAACGTTTAATAACCGGTTAAATTGCAATTCCTAGTTTTTACCTAACTACTCGTATTTAATACTTTCAAGAAACATGAGAAATGTAGCAGCCAAAATGGAATAGCTTAGTTTACTGTCAACAACGATGTGTTATTGAGAACGTCAAGGGCTTTAGATAAATCAGTGGGAGTAGATCCGTAGCGTTGGCGGGCCGACGCGGAACTGTACTTTTACCATGAGTTACAATTACCGTACTCGCTAGCGAATCGAATGCTCTCTGTCCCTTACAGTATTCTTATAGAGTGCGAGGGACAGAGCATTCGAATCGCTAGCGAGTACGGTAATTGTAACTCATGGTAAGGGTACTGAATACATTTTCATTCCGCGAATTGGAGTGAAGTTATAGGCATTAACTCCGACTGGATGCGTTTTAACGGCCATTCTCAGAGCATTTGACTCGTTGCGCTTCTAATTACCGTTTCATCTATTTGTTGATGATAGGAACTGAGTACTAAAGCTACAAACGCAAAACCGCGTCATTGACTAAAATTATACTTATCCTGAATTTGCAATCCAAAATGTCCAAAGTCTAGATTCGAGTATTTTCTCCAAAAAAATCATTGATGAAAACTAGGTTTTGTTGCGAACTGTATTTTTCAAATAGTATATTTATTTATTTATTTATTTATTTATTTATTCGGAGATAAAAACGGAAACATACAAGTGAAGTAACAATACAGTTAGAATATGCGTATCTCGTACAGAATAGTTTATGATGTTCCCCTGAACATATCTCACTGAGAACATAAGAAAAAAAGAAAATACAACCTACAAATGCACTTTTTTGACTACACTTTCATTAAGTAGTTAGCATTAACAATAATTTATTATATCTTTTTTGTTTTATATAGTTTTATAACAGCAGCCTTGAATGAGGCGCGGGAGCAGGAGAATAAGTCTATATCAGAAAGAAATCGGTTGTGGTGGTCGCAAAGTCTATATATAGGAGCGCGTTTACCTGCATTGGATTGTGTGTTTAGCAAAGCGAATAAATGTTTAGACCTGGCCGATCTTCGTGGAGTGCGAAAACGAAATGCTGCGAGCAACTGTGGGCAATCAATGTCGGCTACGCAAATGTTGCGCAGCATTACTGCGTCAGCGACGGCTCGTCGGTCCTTCAAAGACAGCATATTATATTTGGCCAAGAGACCGGAGTAGCAACAACGTATAGTCATTAACTTCCCGTTACAACCAAACTAAGGACATTAACTTCCCGTTACTACCAAACTAAGGAGTCCAATTCGGTAAGTCCATGTTAAAGTCTACAGGGCTGACATTCTAGGCGGTAAAAACCATTATCGTCTTTGACCGTATTGTCAACTCTTATTTACTAGACAGTAATAGCGGCCGAGTTAGGAACAATTACCTTAACCGCTGCTGGCCTATTTATTGCCTGACGCACTCACAAGCGTAATCGTTTTTATTTTGACAGTCCGAAGGCGAGTCTGCTTTCAAAATTAAAACAATTGTTTCACTTTAAAGTCGATTGCGATTGCGAGTGCCTTAGGCAAATAGGCCAGCAGTACTGTCTAACGCACTCGCAATCACGATCGTTTTCATTTTGAAAATCAAAGGCTTGTCTGCATACAAAATTAAAACAATTGCTCCACTTTGAAGCCGGTTGCGATTGCGAGTGCGTTAGGCAATAGGCCAGAAGGTCAAAAACGATATGGTTTTTACCGTCTGCAACATCTGTTGCTATCTTACGACTCCAGAAACGATACCAATCTTTAGGCACTCATAGTAATTCATTATCATCATTCTAATTACCGTTTCGTCTATTTGTTATTGATAGCAATTACTAAAACTACAAACCCACTACGGCGGCGAAGGAACGGAAGCGGTGCGGCGCGTAACCAAAACCGCTTTCACCACGCCTTTTCCAGTGACGGTGACACCTTAATTTACATTTACAAGAATATTGCGTTTGCACCGCCCTAAGCCGCACCGCAACCGCATACACCTATGCGTTTACCGCTTGAAAATTGCCGTACAGACGTAATTTGGCCAATAATTGGGATAGACCAAAAAAAATAACTCACTGTTTTTACATTCTAATTCGAAAGAATGGGTAATTTTAAGAGACCAAGTTTATTAATTTTGTATTTGACCCAATAGTTTTGTTTGAATATCTTTATTTATTTAGCAGACATTTTATGGATGAAATAGATATTTTAATTTGGGCTGGCATTTTCTAATAAATTACAACAACTAAATGATATCTAATGATAAAAAGTGATTGTAATGATGTATTAAAACATACTATTACAAGCGGTTTTCGCATAACCCGTAAGATAGGGAACCCAGGAGGGCTTCAAGCCAAAAACGAAAGTCAAACAAAGGTTAAATATACTTTTGTCGAAATATCCGAAATAGATAAATATTTCAAAAACTTAATAATGCAGAACGGCTTTAAAACCCCATTCCTCGAAATGGTTTTCGAATTAGAGTAATGTAAAAATATGAACAATCCCAATTTGAATAAAGAATATTAAGGCAAAAAAAATGTTTACAAGAAGGCATACGAACACTCATGCCTCCTGATGTTAAGTGTTAGCTGATACCTATACACGTTTGAATTCTCAAGACTGCAACCCTAAGACTGCAAATGGTTTACCCTTGTTTTGTAGACAGTAATTTCATAGAACGTATCACTTCGTAGAATTTTTGTTTTATACCTATAGAAAACTATTTTCTGCTGAACCCTTGTTGACTTCAGGTTGAAAGGGGACACCTCTATATAGGTATTTATATCGTTGTCCAGTACCCATAGTACAAGCTTAAGCTTAGTTTGGGACTAGGTCAATTGGTGTGACATTGTCGTCTGTATTTCAGTACCTATGTGGCATCGTGGGTCCCAAACGGATGGACCGATTTGGACGCCATTTTTTTAAAGATAAGTAGATTGTTTAACCCTTTACACCCGAGGGATTCATACAATATTTTTTTTGAGTAGGCTGTTTAAGAGGGAAAAATCTTAGAATTCCGTGTTTTTTCTTCCAAATATTCATTTGTCCGAATTTAAATTTTTGCAAAAGGTGTGTTATTGTGGAGCTAAGTATTATATATTAAACCCCCCCCCCCTTACTTATAAACATGGAATAACCTTGGAGTCGCTTTGCCATGTTTTGTCCTTATCCGTCGAATTGAAATGTCACAACGACAGGTAAGGACAAAACATGGCATAGCTACTCCAACGTTATTCCACGTGTATAAGTAAGGGAGGTGTATAATTTTATTGCCATACGTAGGTTAGTTTAAGTTTGATTTACAACCCATGTCAAAAAATTATGACCTTTCGGAATTATGCAGTGCACTCGTTAAAGAGAAATCAGTTCTGAAAGAAAGAGACGCCATTATATCTGATGGTTTTATCGATTTATTATATTTTATAGTTCTCTAATATCAATAACAGACATGTCGTACCATTTAACCATAAATCGCGCTTCATCCCTCAAAGCATAGAACCAATTTGCAGTAAAATGTTTATCATATACATATACGCTTCAGAAGTGGGTTTATAATGATAAAATTGCAGCGCCGTAAAAGCGTTACGACGAGAGCATCTTTAAGTATTTTTGATTCGAAGTAGGATACTTAAGTGGTATTTCTGAAGGTTGATGTTGAAATTCCCGTTTACGATGTATGAAAAAGGGATTTGGAGCGGTCGGGGGAGGAAAGTATCTGTTACATTACAAGGCGTGCATATGCTAGTCATGTATTACGGTGATGACGCCGTAATGACCGTTTTTATAGGTGCGTACGGCGCATCGTATTTGCATGATGGCTTGGAGGGATCAATTCTGCCTGTTATATGAGTATGTAGGTGATTCTCTTAACCAACTCGCTTTGGCTCGTGAAGAAGTTCGTATTTAGCTTTATTTGACGACACGGCCTAGTTACGAACACCCTGCTTACGAAGCTAGTGGTCCCGGGTTTAAATCTTGGTAAAGGAAGATATTTGTGTGATGTGCGCGAGTTTTTTTTTTGTGAGTCTTAGATGTGCTTTTTGTGTTTTTTAATGTACTGGACGCCCGCGACTTCGTACGCATAGAATTAGTTTCCCGCTACTCCCCCCATTTCTTCCCGTTGGGAATCGATTTTCGAGAAAATCCTTTCTTAATGCTCACTTACATCATGAAAGTAACCCCTATACCAAATTTTAAGTTTCTAGGTACAGTAGGTACAGTAGGTACAGTAGGTACAGAAGTAAGTTTATCGTCGTCTAGTACCTTTAGTACTATGACAAGCCTAGAGCTTAGTTTGGGGCTAGCACAAAAACTTGTAAAAATTACTTTCCTCTCATCCAAATAACAAAGTAGTTTTTCAAAAATGGTGTAGAGATAACATTAAATAGTACCGGAAAACATGAAAGATCCCGAGTAAAATGGTCTGAAAGATCAATTTGGGCACCTAAAAAATTGCAAATCCGTTATTTTCATTACAAATGTTATTACCCTTTTCCGCACCATTGTATAACTATAACTATCCACTTTACCCAAAATAAATAGTAGAAAACTGAATACATAATAATCCTAATGATAGTCTAGCCAACTTGACTCGCTTTACAGAAATCAATGCGCATGTGAGTCAACAAAATAACTGCACACTAGGCGAGACTCCGTTTAGCATTATTAATTACTGATCCGTCGAATTCGAGGGCAAGGAACTTTGAAACTATTCAAATCGCACATCCAACATTAATTTGGTTCTAAGCAATCAATATTCCATCTCCTTTGTCTTGGTTTCACAACAATGCCAGTCAACTGAAGTACAGGAATATCAATCATCCATTTTTTTTTAAAGCATTTTGAGGCGTCGCTTAAATCATGTAGACGTCAAAAAACTTCTATACAAATTTAGCTCCGGGTGATAACGTTTTTCGCCCCCTAGGTCAAGTTCGATTTCCACGATTTTTTAATATAATGGGCTTGTAGTATTGTTAGGCGATGGGCTTGCAACCTGACACTAATATACACATGGTAAACATCTTAGCCTGATTGTGCAAAATTGACAACAGAATTAACTAAAAATTAAACAAGTTAAGTGTATTAAGTTTTTAGAGTTGTTGGTAATTCTGTAGCTCTGCGTACCCCACTCTGGAAATGAAGCGTTAGGGTATGTAAATATGTACGTATTTTATGAAAATGAG
The DNA here is from genome assembly GCA_948252455.1 of Acleris cristana. NCBI lineage: Eukaryota > Metazoa > Arthropoda > Insecta > Lepidoptera > Tortricidae > Acleris > Acleris cristana. The sequence goes on from OX411780.1 coordinate 16,993,485, forward strand.
ATGATGAATTAACTTTTCACCTGTATTTAATTATTGAGTCGCGTAGAAATTAGGACGCGTAGTGGAGGAAGGACGTCGGGCTATGGTCTGTCTGTCTGTCTGTGTTTAACCAAAAAATTGAAAATGAATGAAAATGAAAATAAAGCATTCCTTAGTCTTCAGGATTGGCAACGACTTGCAGACTTATGATTGCAGTCTTAAGATCGTAGTCTAGAGAATGAGGTGTCAAATCCCAATTACCACCCCCTACTCCCCATTTCAACATCCTGACAATGATAGGTGACAGGTGACAATCACGTCCCCCGCCGCGTTTGTTTGTTTGATCGCGATGATCGCCAAAAACTACTGAACGGATTTTCATACGGTTGTCACAGTCTGTTAGATACTTTTTCACGGAAGTTTCTTATGTATAATAAACTAGCGACCCGCCCTCGCTTCGCTTCGGTTTATTTGAGTTTTCTGTAACACCCGTTCAAAAAACCAGCATTTATTATACATAGAAACCTTCCTTTTGAATCACTCTATCTATTTAAAAAAACCGCATCAAAATTTGTTGCGTAGTTTTAAAGATCTAAGCATACATAGGGACAGACAGACAGAAAGCGGGAAGCGACTTTGTTTTATACTATGTAGTGATGATTCTGGTTTATGTACGGGTGTAGGTAATAAAAAAAAACCGAAACGTAGCGAGGGCCGGTCGCTAGTATTCCATAAAACCTACGTCACTCAATCACGTAACATAAAAAAATCTTCGGAATCCCACTAAAGTAAACGCTGGCAAGATTTTGAGTTTTCTCGTCTCGTTTTTTTTCCCGTTGGAAGTGCTTCAAACATGAAAATGGCATATTTAACGTTCAGCGGGATTTAATATGTCGTAAAATGTTATTTATTCGACGTTTACCCTACGCGTTTCCGCCGCGGCGGCAGATTGCATTGGCATTCGATATTTTAAAACGGCTTGCTCTAACATTATTAACGCTATTAAATACACGATTTAACAATCTGCGGAGTAATTTAACGGATGAATAGGGACTGCTCGATTGAGATCGATCCCGGAATATGTGGTTGAGTTGTCAGCTTTATAAATATGGTTAATACACTTTAGAGCCTCATCTTATTTTACTGTGTTTTAACGTAATTTTTTAACCCCTGACGCAAAAAGATAGGTGTTATATTATATTCTAATATATAAAATTCTCGTGTCACAGTGTTTGTAACAAAACTCCTCCGAAACGGCTTGACCGATGCTGATGAAATTTTGTGTGTATATTCAGTAGGTCTGAGAATAGGACGTAAAGTATATTTCATAAGGTTTTTACGAAAAAAAGTACACCCGGGCGGCGCCGGGCGCGGATAGCTAGTTTAATATAAGTTTGACCGCTATGTGTGTGTGTGTGTCTGTTTGTGGCACCGTAGCTCTTGAACGGGTCAACCGATTTGGCTGTGGTGTTCTTTATTTGAAAGCAGGTTTTCTAGCGATGGTTCTTAGCTTTATGAAAATCGAATAGGCCGTTTAAGAGATTTAAGCTCTGAAAGAAAGGGTCACCGTTATGTCGGGGGTTTTTATGTAGGTGTCTAATAGTTATGGTAATACTTTGGTGTTTGTCCGTCTGTCTGTTTATGAACTGAGCATTTCTCTTTTTTTGCCACTATTGGCAGGTAGGTAGAGAACATCAAACTATGCAATAATTAAATAATATTCTAATGTGTCCCAAAATATTTGTATGGAAAGTTCCTTTTGTGTTACCGATATTCATACGTTTTTGGTAATTTATTAGTGACAAGCTTTTGCCCGCGAAGCCGTTAATCGATATTCCCTCGGGAACTCTCCTATTTTCGGAGATAAAATGTGTCCAATGTCACTCCTCAGGACTTAAGCTATCTCTATACCAAATTTCATTTTAATCAGTTCAGTGGTTTAACTGTAAAATTGTACCAGACATACACATTTATAATATTAGTATGTATGGATTAAGTTGCAAAGTACAAAAGTGTATTATAGCTATTATATTACTGGATGGGACAGGCGGGAGAAAGGGACAGAGCTATATAACTGCTATAGTTCTGCCCCTTTCTCACAACCTAACCCCCCTGGTATCCTAATCAGATGTTTATCTCTAATATATACAATTCTTGTGTCACAGCGTTTGTAACAAAACTCAACCGAAACGGCTTTTAAAAAATCACACCCGGGCGATTCCGGGCGCAGACAGCTAGTGATTCTATATTATTGTTTTCACTTCTCATGGTGGAAATAACCTCAAAATGACAACTGTGAAAAAATATAAAATAAAAATGATTTAATTTCGTGAAACACGATTAATAATTACGAATATGAATATATTTAATTATATTAAGGATGAATTCATTTTATTATGCTTGGTCCAATTAGTTTTAAAATAGTTTTCAAGTTTGAACCTGTTGGCTAAATATGCAAGCATTTAAAGCGGCAATTCACAAAAAAAAACAAAAGAAAAGAAAAAAACCGCGGAACAAATTTGTAAGAAACTTTCTTATAATCAATTTTATAAAAATGTGTATAGAACTTCGTCAGTGCTGGATTGAGCAAGCACGGGGTCCGTAGCAAATTCTATAAAGAGACCCCTGGGTTTGTTTTAGGTTACAGGTTGTGGCGGGCTTTTTTCCGCAACTGAGCGACTTAGATATGCACCTATTTTGCGTGGGTGTTTGTTTTAGGTTATTCTGGTGGAGAATATCGACTGGATTATTCATCTTATCGTCAACCCTGATGCATAATAATATGAGTACACGCATACGCATACTGATGTAAGTACTAGCATTTTAGAGTTTAGACGTGGATGCGCGGGGCCCGTAGTATTTGCTACTCTTGCTAGGTACGTGGCTAATCCCGCACTGAACGTTGTTTTTTTTCCTCGCATTCAAAGTGAAAAGTAGAGTGTTTAACGCGAGACTAAACAACCATAGTGACACTCGAACTATAGCCACTCTCGCTCGCTAGCTCGCTCGCGTGGCTAAACATCTCGTGTCATTATGGCTTGTTTTAGTCCCTTGTTGAACAATCTACTATTATTTTTGTTTAACACACCTCAGAGGCTGGCTATTAAAAATACGACGATCAATTTGAAATAACGTACTGTCCACGTACTCTCGCTATTTTATGAAAAACTAAGTGAAATTCGCAAAATGACCTTCTTTATCTAAATCTACAGAGACTATCAGTCATTAGAATTAGAATTTATCATTTTCCTCTATAGGCAGATCAAACGCTCCAAACCCTCACCCAATGATTGAAGACTCTTAATACAATGGTATTTTGACCAATCCGAATACACCATAACTTTACAATGTATGGTCATTCAAAAACCATATCAAGGAATACTAATAAACGTTGAGTAAAGGTGGTATAGCTATACAATGTTTTGTCCTTATCTGTCAAATCCAAATGTCACAATGACAGATAAGGACAAAACATTTTTTATTTTTTAAATAATATTATTTTACAAAAAAATATTCTTATTTTCGATTGTAGGTATACCTTTTTACGTTTAGATTCTTTAGATAAAATCGAATTCGAGTATTTCCCAGAAAACAAAAACCATTTAAATGTACAATGAATAAAGTTAGCTTCGATTTTTCAATCAAAACGGTTGTATATTGTATCCCGATTTTATTTATCTAATTCTGGTCCCAAATTGAACCCACATAAAACACTCACGTAACAGTTTTTCAGAATAATCGTGGATTGTTCTCATTGCTTTTAAGTCCCATCCGTGCATTCCCCGCCGGAATGCTCGCCCATGAGTAGAGATATTGCATTGATGTGATTTATGGCGAAAATGCGACCGATTCACGTTTTTGTAGCGATTTGCGGTAATTTTATATCCAATACTGCTCTCGATCGGTGCATAACTGGTTCTCATGTTGAACGATATTCAAGTTGTATTAAATTATGATTTATGATGCTTGGCTGGATTCGTAATAAGTGAGTTCTAAATTTAAATAACTGTAAACCTAAATAGGCCTAAAAACAATATTTTTTCCAGCAGTGGACGTCTTGCGGCTAGGGTTACCATCCGTCCGGATTAGTCCGGACATGTCCGGGCTTTAAGACTCTAGTCCGGGCTTTGTCCGGGTTTTTAATTTGTCCGGGTTTTTTTTGTCACATGGAATATGAGTAATAAAACTACATTTTAAATGCCTACCATACCGCTGTAACTAATTGAGTAATGTTTCCATTTTGTGACTAAAAAATGCGGACTTTTATCGAAATGTCAGGCTTTTTGGCAGTACTTTTCAAATTCCTGAATGGTAACCCTACTTGCGGCTGATGATGATGATGATAATGATTATAAAACCTTAATGTTCTTATTACACTAGGATCGAGATTGACGTTTATAAATTAAGGTTCATTGATATTTAAAATAAGAGAGATCTCTGATCCGACATGGCCCCATCATGCCGACAAAATAAAGGATCAACCGTGCTCAAAATACGCTAACGCACCGTAAACGCAGTGACGTGACTTATGCGTCACGTTTTTAACACATACCGTCCCCACCGGATATCAAAAAACGCTTAACAGTAAACTGCCCCAGTTAAACCAGCTTTCTATTTTAAAAACGTGCTCGGGTTTGTAAATTTTTTTAGGAACTACGATGCTACAGATACACAGATACACATGTGACACCTATAACCCCTATGTTTACGTAGGGGGTTAAAATGACATAACCCTCCTTATCACAACGATTACAAAAAAAGAATAATAATAGTAAAGTGAAATACAGTCGGAAATTAATCCTACTTGCTACTAATATTATAAATGCGAAAGTTTGTGTGTAAGTTTGTTACTCCTTCTCGCTGCAACAGTTTTTTACAATACTTCAAAATTTAAATGGAGATGGCTGGTACCCTGAATATACAATAATATAAGTTCCCGAGGGATTAACGATAATCGATACCTACGCGGACGAAGTCGCGGGTAGAATATATTTCGTATAGAAACTTAAGACGATTTACGTTTTGATGTCTCCATTACTGTACTCTGATTTTTTTTTCCCAAGTTTTTTTTCTTCAAAAGTCAAGAAATCTTTTTTATATGAACCCATTAGGTTTTAAATTTTTTTAAACCTATAGCTCGGGTTAGGTTTGTCAGCACATGTTGTCCGCGACATGTTTGTCGCTCGGATCTCCCTTTATTTCTAGTCTGTTACGATAGAGACGCATTGAGCGACAAGCGAGAAAATACAACTTGTGCTACCCGTGCTGGAATGTTAAACGGTTTGAGATAAACATGATTTTCCATTAGAATAAATATGGGTACTCGTAACCCCTTCATTACTGACGCCACAGTCAAAATTGCTCGTTAAAAGTCTAATTGTACCGATTGTATGTCACATTATACCGAGAAATAACATGATATTTTTTCCCCCAAGCATTATTATCTACAGATAATAATAATAACGTATTATTTACATCATCTCGCAGATGAAATCTATCCTGCCGAATTGAACGTGGCGTGAATACGGAATCTGTAACATCTGAAACGCGGGTAGCCTAGCTGTGGCCCGTTTCACGAAGCTACAAGTTACAAATTACAAGCGGAACTCTCTTTCTAGCAGTACGAGTTAGAAAGAGACTTCCGCTTGTAATTTGTAACTTGTAGCTTCGTGAAACGGGCCTCTGGATTCCTGGGTAGGATAAATATTTGTGAGATAAAAATAGTTTTTTTTCAAAATTGGCATTAACGCGAGTGTTTGTTGATAAGTCATGGATGTTTTAGTCTATGTATACATATTTCTATGTACGTATAAATACGTTTATATTTATCTAACATTCATAGTCCACTCGAATAAATAAAAATGTGTACACTTAAGTACCTTGTCAGTTTAATCGCTGTGACATTAAATAGACAAGGTTCTAAAGTGTACACATATTTATGAACTAAACTGTTCAAGTGTAGAGGTTCGTTTTTTTCTATGTAGGAGGCAAACGAGCACACAGGCCATCTGCAGTCCTAAGACTGCAAATGCGTTGCCAACCCTCAAAACTAAGGTGGATTGCCTCTCTGCTAGTAATTTTTGCGAGATTTATCTCCTGATATTAATCTTTTCAAATATATAAAAGAAGCAACTGACTGACTGATCGATCAACGCACAGCCGAAACCGCTGGACCTAGGGACTTGAAATTTGGATGGAATATTCCTTGGATATCCAAGGGGTGCAATAAGAAGGGATTTTTGGCAATTCATCCCCTAAGGGGAAATAGGGGGAGTAAGCGCCCTCCCTAAGGGAATGCAAACCGGTAATTCTTTGTATGAAAATTACCGGTAATTTACCATTACCGCGGTAATTCCCATACAAAAAATTACCGGTTTGCATTCCCTAATAAAATAGGAATAGCTTATACCCTAACTTGATTAACACATAGGCTACATTTCATCTCAGAAAAGTTCTCGAAGGAATAACGATTATCGAAACATACGCGGACGAAGTCCCAAGCGCTCTCTAGCATTTAATAATGCTTACAGAATTCCATAATGTAAGTGTAAATAGGGCAAAGTGATGGCAATAAATTGTGTACTCTACGAGTTTCGAAACAAGTTGGCGGAGAATTCTCGGCGTAAGTACGTACAAAGTGAGCAGTCGACTGCGAGATAACTCAAATATAAGAAATGCACTCAAGTTGTTACCGCGCGTTTGACGCGGCGTCTGTTTATAAACACGATTTACAGGTTTAAAATGATAAATGCAGACTTTGCCAACGGTAGATAACGTTTGTTTGTGGTAGATAAATTATAGTTCTATCCTTTTCATTTTAAAAAGGAGCGTGATAACTTTAACTTACTGAGAAGCCAGACAAGATGCATAAAGCTAACGTAAAAGATTTTCGAAAACTGACAATTTGTATCGAATTGACATAAGCACTCGACGCGACCGTCTGGCAGCTTACGTTCTCGCAAAGCACCTTGTCTAGGACCACAGATATTTTTTTACCTAGATATGTATGGATGATAGGATGCAGTTTTTGTGTGTAAAGGTACTAATGGAAAAGTTAAAACATTTATTTTAATCTATGTAGAAGCCAAATGACAAATGCGCTTTGTGGCCCGAGCATATTGAAATTGCAAATGAATAAGAATAAGTTTTATTTAAACTGTGGCTAGGTTTACAAGATCGCTCGCGATAATAATGGTATTACTTACACTATTTAGTTTAGTTCGCTGTTTAGTTTGGCCACCAAAAATGTATGACCCACCCATACAATACCAGAAAATCCGTATAAAAAATTAAACTAACTAATACAACACGAGTTCAGTGTTGTGTGCATGCGGGTGTATGCGCGTGTTGATGTGGGCCTGAGCATGTGTGTGATTGTTTAAGCTTGTTTGTTCAAAATACATAATATTTATTCTGTAAATTGGCCACATGAGGGCTCGTTTATAAGTGCGTAAAACGCACCAACCCTGAGGGCTGAAATAGATTGCCCGTAAACTTACAAAAATACAAAAACCAATGCTCGTATGATATTCAATGTCGATAGCGATCGTTCTTTATTAGGACACACACACATTCCCCCACGCAAGGCTAAACGTTTTAGCTATACTGGCTTCGGGAATTCCACATAAAAATGGTTGCCGGAATGACTGCCAGCTGGACGCGTGCCTAGAGTGGCCTGGCGCAGCAGGCTTCCCGTTCGCTCCCTGATTATCTGGTTACGCACGTTCTGGCGGGCAACCTTGACAAAAATGATGAAATCATGAGGGTGAATTATTTTTTTACATACATACATTAAATCACGCCTGTTTCTCAAAGGGGTAGGCAGAGACCACTTCTTTCCACCTTCTATACGATCCTGAGAAATCTCTTTAGCTTTTTTCACAGTCATGCGTGCACGTCGGTTTCGGGTTCTTAAGATTTGGCCGTTTTCCAGTATTTCTCCGATTGGATTCGCAAAAGTACGCCTAAGGCGGCCCCTTCTGACCCTTTACTCACTTTTGCTCTGTATATCTCTTTCGTCAATCTTCTTTCATCCATCCTTTCCAAATGACCGAACCATCAAAGCATGCCCTTTTCAATCTTAGTCACCACATTATCTCTGTTTTTTTTTTATATAACTCACTTTATTGGTGACTGTACTTCTAACACTGATAAAACTCACTGTCAAAAGACGAGCCAAATAATTCCAAATTCGACAGTTCTACTTTGATCCATTTATTGAGAAGTTTAAATAGTCACCTTCCATCTCCATCATTTTACCAGCTCAATGGTACCATATTATTGTAATGTCACTGGATACTAGCATCTAACGCGATTTGTTTTGCTCTAATTGGGATAGACCAAAAAAAATAACTCGCTGTTTTTACATTCTAATTCGAAAGAATGGGTAATTTTAAGAGTCCAAGTTCATTAATTTTGTATTTGATCCAATAGTTTTGTTTGAATATCTTTATTTATTTAGCAGACATTTTATGGATGACATGATTATTTTTAATTTGTGCTGGCATTTTCTAATATATTACAACAATTAAATGATATCTAATTATAAAAAGTGATTGTAATAATGTATTAAAACATACTATTTCAAGCGGTTTTCGCCTAACCCGTACGATACACCTATGAGGGCTTCAAGCCAAAAACGAAAGTCAAACAAAGGTTAAATATACTTTTGTCGAAATATCCGAAATAGATAAATATTTCAAAAACTTAATAATGCAGAATTGCTTTAAAACCCCATTCCTCGAAATGGTTTTCGAATTAGAGTAATTGTAAAAATATGAACAATCCCAATTCTACGAGTAAAGAATCATTCATGTAGAATGTAGAAAGATGAGTACGGCAGATAGCCACGTGCATTTACTTAAGCAGGGTTTCTACTGCGAGCTTAGTGGACTCTGTTTAGCATACAACGGTGTCTTCAGGAGGTTTGCTCGCGGTGGAAACACTTGAAGTTACCGATGTATGCTAAACCGATGAACGAGGCCCGCTCCGCTCGCTTAGGAAACTGCTTTAGGTACACGTAAAGCGTCTGCAACTATTAAATCAATCATTTTGACGCACGGGACCTTAAAACATTGAAGGGTACACGGAAAGGACATTGTCCAGTCGTTATTGAACGTTTTAAACCATCGCAATTTGAAAGTTAGAGGAACCATTATATTTTCAGTGTAATTTCCGTGTAAGTACCAGGTTTTTTTTAAAGTGAAAAAAATAAAGTTTGTTTAAGTAGGTACGATTCATATCCGTACCTGAGTGGTAAAAATAAGTAATAATTAATTGCGAACTCTACATTTTAAGATTAAATTCTCTTTTTTTTCCACTGACTAGACGTGTTCTTTCATCATACCTTTCAAGTCCCTTTTGTGTTTCGAGCTTTTGCAATATTTCACAGTTACTTAAATTTCAAGTACAAATCGCACAGCTGCAGGATCAAAACAGTAACAGCTCAAAAAACTTGCTAGTTTTATTTTAGGTTGATAGTAGTTGTATTAAAGTTAATTTTAAAATACAGTTGTATTCTTACCAGCTGCTGTTTTGATCTAACAGTGCAAATGTACTCGCTCGTACTTACATACGAGTACATACATATCTACATAAACTCACGCCTTCATTCCCAGAGGCAGAGCTACAAAATTACCAACAACTCTAAAAACTTGTCGATAATTCTGTAACCACATTAAGTAAATACTCGCTCGTACTTAATACCAAAATATATTTTTTAAAATAGAAATAGAAATAGAAATAGAAATAGTTTATTTGACACAAGTTTGGATACATTTATAATACTTAACTTAAAGTTAAACATAAATAATAATCAAATGCCAAATTGTGTCAAATAGGAAGCCACTCAGCTTTATGCCATGGCATGCCTCGCCTGCCATGGCGCTGGTTTTCAGTGGTCCCTACTCGAATGGCATCACGATCACTGGCGCCGACATAATTAAAAATTATAGTAAATATACAAAAAAGAAAAACGTTAAATAAAAACATAATCGTGGATGAATGGATGACTTTATCACGATCGTCATGTAAAATTCTCATTTTTAATTAACTTTTTTATTGATCTGTAGTTATTTATTCTAGCTACGTTGCTGATATACCGCGTAGCGTCGCGTGGAAGCGTCGATTAGGCTCAAATTCGCCATCGACAGTCTGATCACGTTACGCTATCGTAGCTCATTCGATTCTCGTTTATTACGACATAATATGCTTTGTGTTTTGTGTCTATACAGCTATGTTTGGTTACACACGCGACTATTTCATTCACATACAAAATTAGGGCAGCGAGAAATTTAATAGAATAACGCTGTGTAGCGCTTTGTGCTAACATGTCACAAACAATTATAATGTTTTCATTTTCATCGTATTATTTTGATACATAGCCTTTATTAGGTACTAACTGCGGCCCGCGATTTCATTCACGTAGATTTCGATTATTTTCGTTATTCTCTTGGAAACTTTTAAGTAATGATAAGTAGCCTATATGCTAATCCAGGGTATAAGATATCTAAATTTCAAATTTGATCCAAATCCGTCAAGCCGTCGCAGTAAGAAGGAGTTACAAACAAACAAACAAAAGTAGGGTTTAATAGGTGGCTTTTTAATGGTTTATCGCATCATAATTCATATCATAATTTTATTATATTCATTATTTCTCATTAGTACACACACACAGTATAAAATAACTTTATCACAAAACAAAAAAAAAACAAACATACCTACTGAGATTTATGGACTGTTTTACAAAAAATTAAGGCTTTAATGGAAATTTAACATGTTTTACTTCAAATCTAACTCAACTAAAACTAAAAGAAAATTTCTAAACAATTTAATCCGTCTAAATTTATGAAGCGGACAATGAGTTATTTCTAGCCGAGACCAAACAAAAGGCTACAGCCAAAGTTGAAATGTTTTAAACCAAAACTAAAACGCTGGCTTGTCATAGCAGAATAGTGCAGATATGCTATCTGGACATTCTGCTTGGGCAAGCATTACGCGAACAACGAGCGAACAAGTCTAAACGCTTGCTTTTCATCTGTAATAGACATATTCTCTTTATTCTGTACTACATCTGTTAATTCCGCAATTACGCCGGGGATTGTTTTAAAAATAGAATTACGATTCTCAATTATTTTTCTTATTTTTCCGCATCCAGCAAAAACAACCTTCACAAGGCCGAAAAAATTAAACGCGTTGAGCTGGGGGTGTTCTTCTTTTAAGTACTTACCTAGTCGTCAGGTGAGACTGTTTTATAAATACATACTTGTGACGTATGAACCATAGCTGAAATTGAGACTGTTAATAACCTTTCCGTCGTCGTTAAATACTTTAGTTTTCTTTTATGTAAATGACACAGGCTGGACTTTATTTCCTTAAGAATTTACGAGCTTAAAGAGCAGAAAGTTTTTTGTGTGCACGTCACAATCATTCCTTTCAAGGGGTTAGTGTTCATTGGGTGGAAATAACAAAGACGATAAAACTGTTCGCTTGGAAAAAGGATATTGAATGAGGTCAGACGCATATATATTCGTAGAGGCAAATGTCGAGGCGTGTCGGGCCAGCCGTTTGCGCAGTTTTTACAGTCCCATAGAATGTGTCATATCGTTACTGGAGCGGTATCACCGCGAGATTATTTTTTTAACCGACTTCAAAAAAAAGGAGGAGGTTCTCAATTCGTCGGAATATTTTTTTTTTTTTTTTTTTATGTATTTTCCCCGATTACTCGAAGACTACTGGACCGATTTGAAATTTTTTTTCGGTGTTCGAATGGGTATACTTTCTAGTTGGTCCCATTATCAGCAAATCTGAATCTGATGAGGGGATCAGTGAGGAATTGAGGGAACTCCTCAAATATTGTATGCAAACATATAGCGATTTTAGTATTTTTAGTAACAAGTGTAGCATTTGCATTCAGAAAGTGTCACTTGGTGAAGTGGAACTGATGATGAAGACCAGAGATGGCCACCGGAACTCCTCAACGGTACCTATTTTAAGGGTGGCGATAAGATATCTCGATTAAGATAGTTGAGCGACTACAACGAAGAATATTTACTTGTTGAAATATGACTATGACTTTCCCGCGGCGTTGCTTGCGGCGCGCGCGAAATAACTTAAAGTTTCATATCAACTAAGAAGTGGGACTACGTAACAGCGTACCTATTATGATCACTAAAAAGTATAAAAGAGGGGATCAGTGAGGAATTGAGGGAACTCCTCAAATATTGTATGCAAACATATAGCGATTTTAGTATTTTTAGTAACAAGTGTAGCATTTGCATTCAGAAAGTGTCACTTGGTGAAGTGGAACTGATGATGAAGACCAGAGATGGCCACCGGAACTCCTCAACGGTACCTATTTTAAGGGTAGCGATAAGATATCTCGATTAAGATAGTTGAGCGACTACAACGAAGAATATTTACTTGTTGAAATATGACTATGACTTTCCCGCGGCGTTGCTTGCGGCGCGCGCGAAATAACTTAAAGTTTCATATCAACTAAGAAGTGGGACTACGTAACAGCGTACCTATTATGATCACTAAAAAGTATAAAAGAGGGGATCAGTGAGGAATTGAGGGAACTCCTCAAATATTGTATGCAAACATATAGCGATTTTAGTATTTTTAGTAACAAGTGTAGCATTTGCATTCAGAAAGTGTCACTTGGTGAAGTGGAACTGATGATGAAGACCAGAGATGGCCACCGGAACTCCTCAACGGTACCTATTTAAAGGGTGGCGATAAGATATCTCGATTAAGATAGTTGAGAGACTACAACGAAGAATATTTACTTGTTGAAATATGACTATGACTTTCCCGCGGCGTTGCTTGCGGCGCGCGCGAAATAACTTAAAGTTTCATATCAACTAAGAAGTGGGACTACGTAACAGCGTACCTATTATGATCACTAAAAAGTATAAAATAAAATAAATGTTTTAAAAAACAAAAAACCGCCTTCAAAAACGCGAAAAATAACTTCTTTAGAATTGTAGATACCTAATAGGTTAGTCCAACTGAAGTCGGCGACCACAATATTTTCAACAAAAAGCCGACATCAGTTGGACTAACCTATTAGGTATCTACAATTCTAAAGAAGTTATTTTTCGCGTTTTTGAAGGCGGTTTTTTGTTTTTTAAAACATTTATTTTATCTTATTTGTTGCCAACGGTTTATTATCGCAATCAAGATAATAGGTTTGTTTTGTGCGATAGAATGCGGTCAAACACATTAATAGAGAGCATTATCAAGCCATGTGCGCCATTGTAATTATGTACCTACTCACGTGAATGAAATGTTAATATTTGATGTACGTATTTATTGAGCTGAATAATCGTCGATTGACAGATACAATAATATCCACTCGGCTCGATAATTTCGTTTCATTTTTATGAATAATTCAACAAATCAAGTGTTCCGTTTTCACGAGCGTGCTTTGTGCGTCTTAAATGACGGCTAGGAAAGTGAATACGTTTTATGTGTTGGTTTTTATTGTTTTTTTATGAGGCGTATAATCCTTGTCAACAATAAAGCTTTGGGGCTGAGGAAGCTTCTTCACTAGGATGATAAAGATAAAGGTAGTTAAGGGATGTATAAATGGATGGATACCTCCTCGAGTAGTTTCTTGGCACCGGTCGACAATTACGTAGTGTCGGCGAAAAGTGCTCCGCCAGGGTCGAGCAGAGATAAGCTTGTAAAGTTTAGAGACGTACCTCAAATAGACTGGTTGAATCTTGGTCTAGGCAATATATTACCTGGGATGAAACCCGCTTGAGAAAATGAAACAGTGCAGTAAAAAGTTTGGTTTACACATTCAATATTCCCCTCCGGCCACAAGGATCCATTGACAGGATCCATCAATGGAGCCGAGTGAACCTTTTGTGGATTCAGTTCGATCAGTGGAGTCGAATGGAATTTATGTACACTAGAATCCATAATAGATTTAATTGGACTTTTTGTATATTTGGATTTGTCAATAGATATTGAGAAACTGTTTACTAATACATCAATGGATTCTAGTAAACGCTTATTATACTCAGATCCAATAATGGGTTGTAATAGACTGTCATGTCTGTGAAGATCCATTTAATGATCCTTAAAAACTTTTAATAGACTCGCATACATTCATAGATTACACCGAAATTGATGGATTCTAGTGCGTATAAAGTCCGCTCGACTCCAATGATGGATCTAAATACACAAATGATTCACTCGACTCCATTGATGGATCCTGTCAATGGATCCTAGTGTCCGGAGGGGAATATTAAAGTAAAATGCACTAGTTATTTGTACATTTTGTGAAGACGTCTGAATGTTTAAGCCGATGTTTAATAACAAGGATAACTTTGTTTAAATATTCGAATCACAAAAAATAACTCCTTAGGCAGTCGCGTCTTTTAATATTTTTTACTCAAATGTCTTTTATCTTTTTTATCTTACTAAATTAAAGTGAACGCGCGTATAGTTGTTTTCCGCTACTTTCTGTACTTCTTCTCGTTGAGGATTGATTTTCGAATCCTTTCTAAGTGCACCCCTAAGGTACCCAAAAAATAATCCCTCCAAAAATTTCAAATCTCCAGGGTAAGTGGTTCAAGCTGTGAGATGTCTTTCAGTCAGTCATTTTCGGAAGAGATTTATTTAAATAAATAAACTTTATTCAACAGTATAAACATAAGTAGATACATATTTAATATAATACAATTAAAATAAAAACTAAGCTACTCAAATATTAAAGACGTAAATAATAATCACCACTATAAAAAGAACACCCCCTCTAGCAGGTCCGCTCGCGGCATGGTCCCTATGACACTGATAAATAAATAATAAATTAAATAATATTTAATTAAATACTGTATTTTTTTAATAAACTTACCATCTTATTCGAATATTCACTATAGCTTCAAATTAAAAATATTTTTGGGAAAATAATGGCCCTATCAATGTTTTAGTGATTTTGCCAATGTCGAAGTTGGATAGTGCACTGCTATTTGACATTTAATCTTGTTCGGTGCGTGGTGTAAAATGTGCTTTGTCCTTATCTGTCATTGTGACATTTGTATCTGACCGAAAGTGACGAAGCATACATTTTTCAATAACGTGCAATAAATAGTTTACATAATATGTGTACATCCAATGATTAAAATGGGTTTATAGTGTGTTTATTAATAAGGTGGTTATTATGTAGATGCATGAGAATAAGCCCGAACGTAACCCTGCATGTCTGATACACATGCGTTTTAATTAGTTAAAATGACATCATACATCGGTTGCCAAATTAACAAAAGCAATACAAGTTGTCCCATTATGCAAAAGCTAAATTATGGTGCAATTAGTGAAATGGACCCATCTTAACTTTTCTACCTAATTACGTCAATTTCGTTATAAAAAAGAAAACAAAGCGGAATTTATAATCTGAGTATATTTCTCACATTTCCCACTTAAATACTTTCTTTCGCTCCGTGTAATTGAAACAGGATGAACAAATTACAAAGAAAGATTCTCCAATTTCCTTCATTAACTTTTGCAACAAGAAAATAATTGTACTTGTCTTTCTTTGGAACGACACTTACCTAGGGGACTGTTGGCTTTATTAGTAACTTGTTGACTTTAAAACTATAACGAGCTATACGATAAAATACGATAGCTTTTAGAAGGAGCTTAGGGTTTGTACTTGTCTCTCACTCGCTTTCATACGCTGTTATTAAGAGCGAGTGAAACTCAATGGTCATCAAACATACTTTTCACTTTATGTTTTTGCATCGATATCTATAGTAAATGTACATAGGCGAACTTATGCCTATGCTTTTAATCTCTTCCCGTACTTATTGCAATGATCTTAATCTAGCATTAAGTAGGTGTATAAAACTATGAATATAAAATAAAATAGCATGCATAGTTCAGCAGGAAAAGTTGACAGTAACAAGGCTTTGTCCAAAAAATTTTTTTTTTTCATAATGAGGGTTAAATACGGTCCACGCCGTATGCCACGCGCGGCCCTGCGGATTAGGAACGTCTCGCTACAACACTAAACAAACAAACAAAATCACATTAAATAAAACAAAATGAAACGCTACTCTGAAACTTTAATACTATCAAAACTAGATTGTTAACCAAGGGATCAAATTGATCAATAGTTCGATTGCACCAATAGTTCGAGGGTGCAGCTTATACTTAAAACCGAGTAGAATACTTTACCTTACATGACAAGATAAAGTACAAAAAAGCTTTTATGTTATTGTCAAGAAAGTACTTTATCTTAATTATTGTAAGTTTCTTTCATGGTCTTAGTAACGATTCAAGAATGATTAAGTAAGGGCCGAGTTCACCAACCAATTTAACAGACGGTTAAGTCTTAATCAGCTTTTAGTCAATACATTTGACAACCGTTAAACTGCTAACCGTCCGTTTAATTGTTGGTGAACTCGGCCCTAAGTATTTGACCAATTCATTTTTCAAAATCACTTTCCTCCCTAGGCATAAAAAATGCCCATTTCATCCCGCTATTGAGATATGAAAATCATTACTTTTTGATCAGGTGATACAAAAAGGTTTTTTACTTGGATATTTCTTTTTTGCTCTTCAATTTCTTCACAATGCAAGCTTGTAATCTAGCTTAGCATGCTCCTTACGCTTTCTTTGTGCAGTATCCTTTCTCCGCTTCTTCCCGCGTGAGAGCATTGCAGGTAATTTGCCAGATAATCTATTGTAATATGGAATATAATAATGTATAATAGTGATATTATACTTAAAATAAGGCCGTAAATGTAGTAGTTTATAATACGTCATTCTGTTTCCTGTCTAAAAGAATCTAAAGATTTTTTTTAAAGGTGCGTTGATAAAAAATCATGCTTAGAGGTTTGTTTTAAAAGCATATTTTTTTTACTTAGAGTAAAAATATTGAATATTATCAGTGCTACGCCTGCTTTGGACTTGAGGTTGGAATGACTTCATTTTGTTTTTAACCCCATTTTGTTTTAAGTATAGCACAGCACTAGCTGTGACGTAAAACAGACCATGAGGCATTTAAGCCTTTTAGCCATTAGCAGAAATTTTGTTTATTTATTTTCTCAGGAAATAACGAAAAAACATACTTAAAAAATAAATTGTATGCATTTGAAACAAACCTCTATACAGTAGAACACATTTATATGGCGCGTCGTGAATCTTCGTTCGCGCAGACACGAGCAACGATCCGATGATTTCCGAAAGCACGATTAAAACCCACGATCAGACTTGTACGTAATAGTTATAAGGTGCAAATTAAATTGCATCTATTTTTTCCATCTCACTCGCGGCTGAATGACACGCGGGCGCGCGTCACCTTGGCGTCACTATTAACCAATAATAGCACAAAATACAGACGCACAACGCGTGGATCATGCTGATTGGTGGCTGGTGATAAGTATGTTTTTCTTTCAGGGGGTTATTATGACCAGGCTAAGCAGTTCATTTTACGGCAAATGTAAAGGACAGAGCTATAGCAGTTACATAGCTCTGTCCTTTTCTCTCAGCGTAAACTGAACTGCATAGCTATGTCATAATAACCCCCCAGATAACCTTTTAAAAAAATTCCCGTTGTCAATTACCTATGAGGAATAATTTATGACATTGTGCTCTTCAAAACTGGCAAACATCAACTCCCACGTCAATACTATACATCCTTACTTATTTCATAAATCCGAGAGTGTGTTTGTTTGTTTATTTGTTCCGATTCACGGCTCAACGTCTGAACCGATCGACATGAAGTATTGTACAGAGATAGTCTACTATCAATTTCAAATGTAGAATGTCGAACACACATACAGATCCAACTATATGGAAGAGGGGGTTTTTGTCTATATTACCTACGATGGTATTATTATCAAACAGTAATGCCCAAACAATTATTTTTATGGCACATGTTTACACATTAACGGCCTCGTTAGCAAATCCGATCTATTAACTATTAATAACAAATGCCCGGCTATTATCGGAATTGTGTTTACTTTAATATTAATTTCTGTAATATCCAATAACAGCTTAATTATTCTGCATCTGTCCTTTTTCTATTCTATCCAATAATGTTATTTATTTACTTCTTACTACCAACATGTTTTGCTTAGGTTTTATTATCATGTCTTCTATTATTACCATAAAAAAAAGTTTTTTTAGTCCCTGAAATTGTCATTTAAATCCGTTGACCCGTTTTGGAACCTTTTCGAGACAAACTTTCAGATAGAAAGAATTTAGAAACTCTATAAACGGTTATTTATATTTAGATTGATCGTATAGTCAGCAATAATATATTATCCAACATTGGGCGCAAAAATATCCGACACGGTACGTCTTTATTACTAGAGGTATAAGAGCGTGTCAGATATTTTACGTAACACCTGGCCATAATGTGAGTTTTATCGCACGCTGCGCGCACGGTAAAACTCGCATTGTGGCCAGGTGAAGACGTAAAATTGTGTACTCATCACGGGCAGTAAAAAAGAAAGCCCTCTATCGCATATTTACAACCCTCGCCTACGGCTCGGGTCTCAAATACCTGCGATTTCGGGATTTCTTTCTTTTACAGCCCTTGTTAAGTAATGTACTATTTGCGCCCAATGTTGGATAATACTATTGCTGGTGACTGTAGGTACTCGTATAAATATCAGTTTTCACTTTATTTTTCTCATTCTCTGATATCACAAATAGACTTCAACTTTCTTTATTTGGAAGTAAGTATAGATAGATAAAAAGTAGAATAAAAAAGCAAATTTAACCATTATGTAACATTACGAAGAGATACAAACAAAATATGAGACCCCACCGGATATGTTTCATTAAGTTAGCGTTTTCCAACTTCCGCTCGCAGCCCGAGGTTTTATCTTTTCCCTCTGGAACGTCGGGATAAAGAGTAGTATAAGTGCTACTGAAATTCCCATTTTAGGGGAAATTTTGCATACAAAACGTACATCCTCGTGCATTTCACCCATATGCTAAGTTCTGTAAACAACGAATAGCACTTAATCTCTTGGGTCTCAAACAATTCATCCCGAGGCAAAATACGGGTACAACTTGATCGTAATTATTATAATAAGCATCAACAACGCACTCAGACAAATTAATATCAAATAGTTAAATACTGAACAATGCATATTAACAATAATCTGGTCAGTCAAATTAGCAAAAGCTCATTAATGTTCATAAACAAATATATACATTTCGACGGGGATTGGGCGCTAATTAGAAAACCATTAAGCTATTAATACTCCCCACCTAGTCATTGTTATTCCTCTAGGATAAATACGTACCCATTCAAAATTAACTCATTGTCTTATACAGCTTTTACTACAACGCGTTCTCTACTATTTTTTCTAACCATGGATGCCAGTGCAAACGCTCAAACTACCTTCTATCCTTGTGTGAAATGCCAAATGTGTTATCAAGACTATAAGCTCCTTCTAGAGCACCTATACTGGCGGCATGGTACAGAGAGCGCTCTCTGCAAAGAATGTGGCCTAAAACGCTGGGTATACGCAGACCACGTGTGCCATGTGCTCCCGATTGACGACGATAATGTTTCAGTGTTGTCTGAAGACTCCCAGTACTACTCCGAGCGGGAGACCGAGTACTGCTACTGCGGGAAGAATATAGCCTCCCCCATGATTGGATGCGACGGCCCGCGGTGTGCGTTTCAATGGTATCATTTCATATGTGTGGGCATTGCGACCGCGCCGCCCGGGGATTGGCTTTGCCCGGATTGTTGTGGATCGTCTAAGACGCAGGTATAGCTATGTTAATATCTATTTTCAATGCCAGTTTTCAATAAGCAAACCACAGATAGATTAGGTCACCTTGAGTAATAATTTTACGTTTGCTACGTACAAAATGTGTGAGTAAACTAATTTATAAGTTAGAATATTGGGATTGGACTCACATAACGTAAACGTAAAAAAAACATTTTAGAAAAAAAAAATTGTGGCTAACTGTTCTATTATTTGCAAAGTAATTATTTATCAAGTCTAAACTAACGAAACCGAGAAACGGTAGCTCTACGTTTACTATAGCGGAAACCCTTTTTCCACCTTCCGACTCAATTCATAGATACCATAATATTGTGTTGCTATTGGGTTTACATAATTATGTATTCCAAATTTATAGAACGATATCGGAAAGTGGTTCAAAATAGAATTGCAAGATTGCACACACACTAACAAGGCAAGTGAAATAAAAGCTTGTAATAAGAGATATTTCGACTATTTACTACAAATGTCTTAATATTTTACACGTATAATATTTTCATTATATTATCCCAACCGTGCAATGTCAATGTTCAAAGATTAAACACTTTATCACGAGCCTTATACAATCGACCACACCAGTGCTCCAAATACGCTGACGCACCGTTAATGCAGTGACAATGACATACTTAGTGTGGACGGTATACGTTAAAAACATGACACATAAGTCACGTCACTGCGTTTACGGTGCGTCAGCATAATTTGAGCACCGGTATGCACGGTATGCGTTAAAAACCTAACGCATAAGTCACCTTAGGTCATTGCGTTTGCGGTACGTCAGCGTATTTTCAGCGTGTGGTAGATACTTAATTTAATATGAAGACTACAAAGACGAATAAAAACCAAACCTACTCATAACTATTTAGTGTCTATATAATAGACTAGCTTTCCGCCCGCGACTTCGTCTGCGGAGAGTCAGAAGTTCTGTTGAAAGTACAGTTATAGTTTACATCACCTTCTAAGTCTTTTAAAAAAAAGTCTAGAGCGTGAATTTTAAGTAAGCAGTCCACATAAACAACTTTAATTTTGTGGCGCTAACCTTTAAAACAACAAAATTGACTTACAAAATAAATTCACTGCCTCTCTTTCACCATTACGTTTTTTTATACGATTCTAGATAAATTTGCCACATTTCTATAAAAAGAATTAACCCACTTATCAGAAGATTTTCGAAAAACAACGAAGCTGAATATTTTCTGTATGTAATAATAATACCCATTTTCATATCTTGAAGGTATGTAACTTTGAAAATTACATAATTTCGATACAAACTTTACAATAATCTTAGATCCCAAGTTAATAAATAGATAGTTAATAAATCAGAACATAAAAGTATTCGTTCCTGTAGAAACTTTGCAACCCCCTTTCATCCCCCAAGGGTTTGAATTTTAGTTATCACGTGACTCATTGTTTTCATTGCAGAGCAAGCATTTCTACCAAGTTTAAAGTAAATTAAAGCATACCAAATATTTTTTCCTAAACAAACTTGCAACGCCCTTTTATCCCTAGGGGTTGAATTTTAGTAATCGCTGAAATACGTGTCACATTATTTGCATTGAAGAGCATTTCTACCAAGTTTCAAGTAAATTTGAGCATACCAAATATTTTTTCCTAAACAAACTTTGCAACCCCCTTTCATCCCTCTAGGGGTTAAATTTTAGTAATCGCTGAAATACGTGTCTCATTATTTGCATTGAAGAGCGTTTCTACCAAGTTTCAAGTATATTTGTCCATAAAAGTATTATTTTCCATTCAAACTGCAACCCCCTTTCATCCCTCTAGGGATTGAATTTTAGTAATCGCTCAAATATATGTCTGATTATTTGCATTGAAGAGCATTTATACCAAGTTTCAAGTAAATTTGTCCACAAAAGTATTTTTTCCATTCAAATTTTGCAATTCCCTTTCATCCCTCTAGGGGTTGAATTTTAGTTATCACTGATATACGTGACTCATTATTTTCATTTCAGAGCATTTCTACCAAGTTTAAAGTAAATTTGAGCATACCAAATATTTTTTCCTAAGCAAACTTTGCAACCGCCTTTTATCCCTAGGGGTTGAAATTTAGAAATCGCTGAAATGCGTGTCTCATTATTTGCGTTGAAAAGCATTTCTCCCGAGTTTCAAGTAAATTTGACCATAAAAGTATTTTTTCCCATACAAACATTGCAACCCCCTTTCATCCCTCTAGGGGTTGAATTTTAGTAATCGCTCAAATACGTGTCGCCTTATTTGCATTGAAGAGTATTCCTACCAAGTTTCAAGTAAATTTGATCATAAAAATATTTTATCTTTAAACACTGCAACCCCCTTTCGTCCCTCTAGGGGTTGAATTTTAGTAATCGCCGAAATACGTGTCTCATTATTTGCATTTAAGAGTATTCCTACTAAGTTTCAAGTAAATTTGAACATAAAAATATTTTATCTATACACACTTTGCAACCCCTTTTCATCCCTCTAGGGGTTGAATTTTAGTAATCGCTGAAATACGTGTCTCATTATTTGCATTGCAGAGCATTCCTACCAAGTTTTAAGTAAATTTGATCATAAAAATATTTTATCTATATACACTTTGTAACTCCTTTTCATCCCTCTAGGGGTTGAATTTTAGTAATCGCTGAAATACGTGTCTCATTATTTGCATTGAAGAGCATTCCTACCAAGTTTCAAATAAATTTGATCAAAAAAATATTTTATCTGTAAACACTTTGCAACCCCCTTTCATCCCTCTAGGGGTTGAATTTTAGTACTTTATTTGCATTTAAGAGAATTCCTACCAAGTTTCAAGTAATTTGATCATAAAAATATTTTATGTATACCTACACACTTTGCAACCCGTTTTCATCCCTCTAGGGGTTGAATTTTAGTAATCGCTGAAATATGTCTCTCATTATTTGCATTGTAGAGCATTTCTACCAAGTTTCGAGTAAATTTGAACATAACAGTTTTTTTCCCATACAAACTTTGCAACCCCCTTTCATCCCTCTAGGGGTTGAATTTTAGTAATCACTGAAATACGTGTCTCATTATTTGCATTGAAGAGCATTTCTACCAAGTTTCAAGTAAATTTGACCATAAAAGTATTTTTTCCCATACAAACTTTGCAACCCCCTTTCATCCCTCTAGGGGTTGAATTTTAGTAATCGCTGAAATACGTGTCTCATTATTTGCATTGAAGAGCATTTCTACCAAGTTTCAAGTAAATTGGACCATAAAAATGTTTTTTCCCATACAAACTTTGCAACCCCCTTTTATACCTTTAGGGGTTGAATTTCGAAAAATCCCTTCTTAAACGACGCCTCCATTACAAAACCAACTTTCTCTCAAAATTTCAACTTTTTATCTTTATCGGTTTGGGCTGGGCGTTGATATGTCACCCGGGACATTGCCTTTTATATATATAGATTATACAGGAGGAATCTTTAGTTCAAATAAATCCAAAATGAGACACCGACAGCTTCACTTAAAAAAAATACACAAATTGTACTAAAATTAAATCGGAAAGGAATGGAAATAAATCAGAAGCTTCCACTACTAACGCTATATTTATTCGTTTTCCAGCAATCAAATGAAGACAAAAGGCTGCAAACCTGAGCTGAAGTACTCGCAGTTATTGGAACCTGTCCAAAAGTGACTCTGCTCGCTCCAAGTAAGTATAAATACTCTGATTTCTGATTCTGTAAGGAAATTAAATGTAGGTTATGAATGAACACGCTATAGATAAAACTAAATCTTGTTTTTTTTTATAAATATCGTATAATGTACTATAGGAACTAGACAACCGTAAATGTACTCATAGTATAGAAAAATACATAGAAAACATCCAAGACTCGCGCTTATCATATAAATTCAAAGTAAGGGCGTAAAGGAAAGAAAGAAAGAAAGAAAAAATGTTTATTCAGAACCAAAGGACAAAACAAGTACTAAACAAAAAGAGACAAAAAAGATATGGCTGACCTAATGCCTGAGGTGTGATTCTCTCAAAACTGCGGTCGGACTCGGACTAACGAATGAGTGAATGTAGCAGCGGCGAGTTTAAGTAGTCCCGTCAGAGCGAACAAAACACATTTTAGCGCGTGCATTTTCAATTTGGCAGCATGGCTTCTGTCGATGAGATCGAACGTATAAGGCTGCCTAATTGAGAATGCACGCGCTAAAATGTGTTTTGTTCGCTCGGACACGGGACAACTTAATCTCACCGATGCGCTTTCACTCGTTCGTTCGGCCGACCGTCGTTTTTAAGAGGATAACACCCCAGAACCGCTAGCTTCTAAGGCAGGGCATGTATTTATACCTAATGATGACAAAGACGATTCTTTACTTGTCTTCAAATCCTTTCTCCAGCCTTTTGGGACTTTCTGTTACCTATTGCTTTTCGAACGCTAGGGTTGCCTCGATGCGCGTCGCTCGATATTTAATTAATACGCACGAAATCAAACGCGGACACGGCGGCGGCGCGACCCCGACTAAACCACCTCGGTCCGTCTTGTTGCGTTTAGGGAATGCAAATAACCAGTTATAACCGGTTTTAACCGGTTATATTCATACAAAAACGGTTAATAACCGGTTAAATTGCATTCCCTCGTTGCGTTTCGTGTGATGGCTCGCGGCGCGTACGGTAAATACACATGCAAACCTTCAAATACACATTCTTACAGTGTTCCACATATTATTAACTAAGATCAAGATTACCTCGCTACACGTGATATTGGAACTAAACCGCTGCTTAGTACCTAGCGCTTGAACCGAAGATGATCCTCCTGCTGTATATTTGACGTGATAATTCCTTCTCAATTTAATAATGAACGTCTAGTTTCGGTTTAAGATGAGACGTGTTATTCTTTGAACAACTCATCTCACAATTCGTTTACGAAGTACTAACCAGCAAACTAAACGAGTACCTACGTATGTATGTAAACACTTTATTGTACAAACAAAAGAGATAACAGTTGTTATAGACAAAAATGTGGCAAAGACGAACTTATCCCTGTAAGGGATCTTTCCCAGTTAATCTTTGAGCGATTGAAAAATAGTTAATTACAACGAATTGCCAAATAAGGACAACACTAAAACAAATAGTTAAGTACAACAAATAGTCAAATAAGGACAACGCTAAAACAAAAAGTTAATTACAACAAATAGCCAAATAAGGACAACACTAAGGGCCTGTTTCACAATCGTAAAGTAAGGCATATCTGACACATAAATTTAGCCCTTTTCTTTTCTTACACTTGAACATAGACAAGGAGAGGGCTAACTTTAACTGGCACATATATTTACTTGTCGATTGTGAAACAGGCCCTAAAAGAAATAAAATATTAAACTCAAATTGATATTGCTATAAATATAATGTAGATAGTAGAGTTACCCACCGCTTTAGTGTCAACGAAACCTGCGATCGAATAAAAAATATTCAAGTTAAAATGTTAATAATATTCTGATAAGACAACTTAAACTTGCCGGCTTATTTTTAACCCCCGACGCAAAAAAGAGGTAATAATGGATAGAAACCTTGTTTTTTAAACTATAATTGTCATACGGCTATTTGGACTGTAAATTGTTATAATTACATACGATCACGATACCGACACGGTTTGATGCTCGCTGGATGACATAAATTGGGACCTATTGATATTTAAACTTCTGTTTTTTTTCTATTCTAGGCATTCCAAAACGTGATCGGCAATGTAGTGTGGGAAAACAAGATGCTCTACCTAAAGAAGAACGTTTGTAAATGGAACCATCGCCGTCGTTACGACATTTACGACATAAGAAATGAAGCCAACTTGAAGTACCTAAAGAAGACCGAACTACGTAGGTAATTATTAACCCTTGACGATTGACATGCTAACATAATTGTGAAGATTGCATTAAACATGTTTAGTAATTTTATTTTCCTTTTTTATTTTAATATTTCCGTACCTAATAATCCATCCATACTTAATATTATAATTGTGAAAGTAACTGCGTCTTTCTGTCTGTCTGTCTGTTACGCTTTTGTGGTTAAACCGCTAAATCGAATTAGTATGTAGATAGTTTGAGTCCCGGAGAAAGATATATGATAGAATACATCCCGGAAAATTAATTACTTTTGTTAGTTTCTGTATGATTATTTGGTTGACTGGTAGCGAATGCCATTAGGAATTAAGTCCGCCATTTGTACTTTTTTTTTAAATAAATAAATAAATACAATTCAATAGTTCCCGAGACTTTCATGCGGACGAAAACGCGGGTAACTGCTATTTAATTAAAATATATTTATTTTAAAAGTACAAATTGTAATAATATTATAGTTGGTAACAATGGTAACGCATCGGATTTACTAGCATTTATTTATATTCAAAAATATTTTAGATACAAAAACATGTGCATATCTGTAAAGACGGTCTAATTACACCAACTTAAAAATTGATTCACCTTTTAAAGGTTGTAAGCGGTGATAAGAAATCGAACAAACAATATTACAAGCACTTAGTTAATGAACAATTCCCGCTAGTCGGTAATATATCGCAATAATCCCAGCTACACGGGGATTACCGCGTCCTAAAAGATTAACCATCGCCACGGTAATGCTGTTCTAATTAAATATTATTTACTTGCATTATCACCGTGAAAGCGTATATTAGGTATGATAATTACTTTAGTTAATTAGATTAACGCTTACACCAGTAAATTACTGTAACCCAACTTCTTCGAATTTCAATTCATCAATTGTATCTTTTCTTAGAATTTAATTTCATCGAACTCTATTTTCTGGTGAAACCATGAGGTTTTCAGGATATCTTAAACATTTATTAGAGGTACAGAGGTTAGGTAAGATTTGTGACTATCAAAAAAAGTTAAGTCATGCGGCGAAAAACGCCTTTCGATGTAATGATACATTCGATTAAATAATAGGTACCCGTAAATAACCTATTCGATTTTCGGATAAGTTTGAATTGGCCATGTTGTTTTTGGGTACTGTACGCCGCTCACGGTTTTGGTGGCAAAGCACGACGGCGGGAATAAACAAAACAGTTTATTTGTCCGCATTTGGTTTTGCCGTATGGTAAGATACAGCTATATAAATAAAATAAAATATCAAGGGACGATCTTATACAAATTGACCTAGTCCCAAAGTAAGCTCTAGGTTTGTACTAGGTATGGGTACTAGACAACGAAATAAATACTTATATACATAGAAAAAATCCGAGACTCAGAAACAAATACTCGTGCTCATCACACAAATATTTGCCCTTACCGGGAATCGAACCCAGGACCGCTAGCTTCGTAGGCAGGGTCACTACCAACTAGGCTAACGCGTCGTCTAAAGCCTATGTTTTTATGCGCCATTGGAAACTTTCAGAAAACCGGCCAAGTGCGAATCGGACTCGCGCACGAAGGGTTCCGCACCATTATCTGTACAACATTACATTAAAAAATCACGTTTGTTGTATGGGAGCCTTAGCCTTAGCCCTTAAATATTTATTTTATTCTGTTTTTAGTATTTGTTGTTATAGCGGCAACAGAAATACATCTTCTGTCAAAATTTCAACTGTCTAGCTTCACGGTTCGTGAGATACAGCCTGGTGACAGACAGACAGCGGCGTCTTAGTAATATGGTCCCGTTTTTACCCTTTGGGTACGGAACCCTAAAAAACGGTAAAATGTGTGTGAACCCGGTCTTAGGTCTTATTCAAGCTTGTTCTATGTACGCTACCTTGTTTGCACAAAACTTAGCCACAACTTTGTTGTGTAAGAAAATCGCAAGGAGTTAGCTCGTGCAGCCCTAAATGTATAAGATGTGCAGCGCGGTGTGAAGTTATACTTCACGGAAGTACCACGAGAAAACTTATCCAAGATTCTATAGCCCTTATTAATAGACTTGTGTCGAATTAGACAGATAACTCGATCGAAGATCGGACTAAGCATGGTTTAGCTACCCCTCGGTTACTCCACTTTTATTAAGGACCGAGTTCACCAACCAATTTAACAGACGGTTAAGTCTTAATCAGCTGTTAGTCAATACATTTGACAACCGTTAAACTGCTAACCGACTGTTAAATTGGTTGGTGAACTCGGCCCTAAGGCTGTCAGGGCCGGATAAATAAACTAATCTTAGCTCAGAGATGAAACGTTAAAGTAAACGTCAAATCATGAAAAACCGTCATTTTTGACGTGTCGTCGTAGAATAGACGCCCGGTAATGATAAGGCCACTGTGCAGTCAAAAGCATAAATATTTTACATACATGTACGACCTTATTGTCAGGGATATAGGGGCGTGTATTATACTCGAAATTCTAATTCAAAACCAAAATCTGACAGTTCCCATCTTGATTATTTAGTTATTTTTCAGAGAGGTAACGCAGCCAGTGTCATAGGGACCATGCCGCGAGCGGACCTGCTAGAGGGGGTGTTCTTTTTATAGTGGTGATTATTATTTATTTACGTCTTTAATATTTGAGTGGCTTTGTTTTTATTTTAATTTAAATAAGTTTAGTTTTAACTTTTAATTGTATTATATTAAATATGTATCTACTTATGTTATTTATACATTAATTTATAAAAATCTAAATGAGAACTCGTGTAACCAGCAATATTAGGGTTAGGTTTATTCATAAAAATACCTACACTTAAACCAAAATGCAGTAATCACAGCGAATGTGCGCCCGTTGTGGTTAACATTTTGGTCTTGAATTTGATCTTCTAGTTTAAATGTTTTTAACATCTTGGGAACGTGTACACTGTTGACTTTAAATGTACAAAAAATCATCACAACTCGTAGATAGCTTAGTTTTATTGCTCCTAAGTTTATTATATTCCAATTTAATATGCTGAAAGTTTAGCTCTCTGAAATACAACCCTTGAACTCCAGTTACTAGCTTTGATAGTTCCTGAGTTTCTCGCAGATAATAACTCAATTACCGAGGATCTGAAGATTTATTCGCTCACTTGCTATTCTTTGCTCCGTGAACTATTAATTTAGTTTGAAAAGACTAACAAAATCAAGAAACTACTGGGTCTCTGTTTAACGTCAGTTAATAAGAGCTACTACACTTTAGCAGTATTATTTCCTATATCATTAAATCGCTGTCAATGGTATAAAAAAACAAATAAGCACGCAGGACACTTGATGGCAAGTATGATAACCCAGAACTAGGGAAGGTGGAACACTACATGATCACTCAGCATATTATTAAGGCGTTAATTCACAAGACTTCCTGTTAACATGCCCTCCATATCGCTGGTAAATACATAACATCAGCCCTTAATTGTAAATTAATTGACATTATTTCTTTGACATATTAATTAAGCCACATTAGTATTTTTATGACTAGATATTTACACGCTGTCTAATGGTAGAATATGTTGGAACTCCATACCATCGTACCATCATGTTATGTACCCATGACCTAGTGAATAAATAATGTATTATTATCATTATTATTAATAATAAACACTTCAGGAAGCAATAAAAAATTGACATTTTAATCATGTTGTTAAAACACTAACTGCCACACTCAGAAACGTCAATTAATTTTAATGCTTGATTAAAGTTGCTGCTGTCACATTCTTTGCTATAACATAAGACAACCCGTCACTAAAGAAGCATTAAATTTAATTGAGTGCAGCAGTTACACAGTTTACTAATTAGCGAGAAATTAGCTAATTAGTAAACGGTGTAAGTGTTTTGGATCTAACATATTTACCAGCAATCTAAACTCCGAACACTCACTAAAGTAACAGTAAACCGACTTAGATACATGCTCAAACTCACGCCTTCATTCCCAGAGTATAGGCAGAGCTACAGAATTACCAACAACTCTAAAAACTTGTATATAATTCTGTAACCACATTTTGCACAATCAGGCTAAGATGTTAATGTTTGTAAACTGACTTAAATTGTTCCTATTCGATAACAAGCAAACTCCACAACAGCATGTATAAATTGTGCGGTTCCCTTGAGAAATACCGGCACTGATTTCTATTAAGAGTAATCTGGCGTCCTGCAGCATTTGTCCTGTACCACCTGCCCGCAATCCAAGTTACAATTCTATTTCTATTCCACTCAGATCTGAATATAAATTGAATCTGAAGCTACATCAGCCGTCCCGCAGCTTGCACGGTTGTGCCTTGCAGATTGATTAAGTATCACATGTACACAACATGTACACAAGTAACGAGTGTATAACTTAAAATAAGTACCTTAGGTACTTAAGAAATTACGGAGAAGAAACACCGCAATAAACTTCAGCAATACGTTTTTTTTTTTCAAAAATATGATAATATTTAAAAATAAGTTATATAACTAGGTAATAAAGTTATAAATAATAATAATTAAAACTAGTACAAATTAACGAATGTAAGGTCAATAACATTAAATTAAAAACAAAGACTAGGGGAACAACACGATGAGGTATCTATGTACGTAAAAAGCCATAGCTAAAATAATTGACTGAACAACAAATCCTTCCAAACGTGAACAGACCGGA
The DNA here is from genome assembly GCA_948252455.1 of Acleris cristana. NCBI lineage: Eukaryota > Metazoa > Arthropoda > Insecta > Lepidoptera > Tortricidae > Acleris > Acleris cristana. The sequence goes on from OX411780.1 coordinate 17,023,700, forward strand.
CCCCACAAATAGCCCCGTTCACGGGGTGCGCTTCAATCAGCATAAAAACATTGTGTATAATTTCATTTAACTTATAAAAATTATAGTTTTTGAAATTATGCATATCGTTTTATGCATCATGACTATTATATCGATGGTTTATTATATAAATTGAAATTATGCAATTCGTGTTATGTAAAATGATCATTAGACCATTTGTTTTTATGCTAAATTATTTATTAAATTCAATAAGTGTTTTTAGTCTAATTTATTAACTTCAAATTGTAACCTAAATTAAGCAATTATTCGCAAGAACGTATAATTTGCATGCCATACGACTAATCGTATCTAGCATAATATGATGGACTAAAATCTTGTACACCTATTTCTTTCCTAATTCTAAAGCACTTGCTTTTCAAATCGTTGCAAATTAGTAACCGGCCAACTAAAAGTTATCCCGCGCGCTTGTTGCCGCGTATGGTAGAATTAGGTACAGCTATGGCTGTAATGCTTCATCAAAGAAACTTGTGAACAAATTAAAGGTACACTTTATGACCTTGTCACTTTAATCGCTGTGAAAATTCATATATGGCCGTCCAAACATGTTATTAAATAGACAAGGTACCAAAGGGTAGACATATTTATGAACTCGAATGTAATACCATCACGTGGCCTGAATTTGATCATTTTCGGGTCCCCTGCACAAGTTCCTACTACCGCCACTAAATAATCTCCTATCCTACCCTATTTCATTAATAAGAGAACTTAGTTGCCAAGCTAAGTTATTACGGTGTCTTGATTCTTCCGAATAATAATGACACCATTTCTTTCCAATCCGAACGTTGCTTTTGTGTTCAGAATCTCGTCTCCCGCCAACAATCACCTAACGACCTCTTTAAGCCAATGCATATTCCGAGCTCTGCAAGCGTAAAGTAAATAACTCGTTTTACCTCGTTCATTATCTACAGTTATGCGAAAAACCTGTTAAATAAAGTTCAGTGAGTTAACTGAGTTAAAACTGATATTTAATTTAACGCCGTGTTTTTAACCCGACAAATAAGAGAGGTGTAATGTTACACAGGGTGAAATCGAAGACCTGATCAAAAGTGATATGATATTGAGTGATTTAATATGACTTAATTAAGCATAAAAGTGAGATCCTAATAATATACTCGTAGGTATGTAGGTGTTTAGATGTAGTAAGTATTCAGATTTAACCACGCAATGATCAAAATTAAATAATTTATTGTTAACAGTGTGGTCACCCTACTTGACAGCAAGAGATTTTCTTATATCCACGAAACAACTAAACAAATAATTGACAATGATTGAATTGAATTGTCACTGTAACTGAAGTGTCATAGTAAAATAGTCTGAATATGATCCATCGAGGGTATGATTCAAAAAATAGGGTAACCATGATTTACTTAATTGGTGATTTAATTAAGGGAAAAATTATCAAAAAAAAGAAATAGCTTAATATTTTATGGAAATGGCCATCAAATACCGAGTCTGAAAAACTGATTTCAGTGGCCCGTTTCACGAAGCTACAAGTTACAAATTACAAGCGGAACTCTCTTTCTAGCAAAAGGAGTTAGAAAGAGACTTCCGCTTGTAATTTGTAACTTGTAGCTTCGTGAAACGGGCCTCTGATCACATCTTCGATGTCACCCTGTATGTTTGACGTGGTTGTGTACAGTTGGGGAAATTGATTCATAGGCCACTTTGTATGTCAAAGTGACACTCTAAATAAAATCATATTCTTATGATTGCCTCTTACGTTTTGACTGATTACATCACTTTGACATAGTCCAAAGTGGTCAAGGAATTATTTTCCTTCACTGTACCTGTGTATATGTATGTCTGTGTATCTGGTCTATGTATGTTGTTGAATCGTCACTCCCAAACGCATCGACCGACACGAACGAGTTTTTTTTAAAGGTAGCTTAAGCGGAATGGTTCTGAGATAGTTTTTATAAAAATCGGTACAGATATCAGGTCTGGAAGAAAGGGGTTTCTGTTATATAAATATAATAAATAATTTTAAGGGACTATCTCACACAAATTGACCTAGTCCCAATCCAGGGACCGGACCCGCTTACCGTAACCTGGGTTTTTGAACGGGTTTTTATTAAGCTGGTTTTTAAAAACCCCCCTGTTTCGGTAACCCTCTAATAAGCTTACCCGCTATAAAGGCTATCTCTTCGATTGAATTAATTCGGCTTACCGCTTACCGGTATCAATAAGCCGCGAACGGGTTACCCCTTGTTGCGCTGATTGAACCTGTCAAGATATTTTAGTTCTTACACATACCACGTCGCGTGCGGTGCGAGAAAAGAGGGGATGGAACGGGTTACCGTAACCCGAACGATAAGCGGTTAGTTCGAAAACCTATCTGATTCGGTAAGCGGTTACCGGTTGTTACGGATCGGGTTACCCGGCTTGAACGGGCTATCGTAATGGACAGCTAAGCCGATGAAAGGCTTACCGAAACGTTTGGGTTATCGTATGAAGGGGATATCGATTCGAACGGCTTAAGCAAACGAACGGGTTTTCCGGTCCCTGTCCCAACCTAGATAAGCTCTAGGCTTGTACTATGGGTACTAGCCAACGATATAAATACTTGTATAGATAAATAAATATTTAAACACATAGAAAACATCCAAGGCTCAGAAACAAATACTCGTGCTCATCACACAAATATTTGCCTATACCAGGAATCGAACCTGGGACCGCTAGCTTCGTAGGCAGGGTCACTACCAACTAGGCTAACGCGTCGTCTTATATCGGAAGCTTTTATCTGTTTAATAGTTAGGTACTTATATTCTGAATTTCCAGACTTCCAATGCATTGTTTTAACCCTTTTTCAGGCACAGGCTTTATTAACTAATAGGATTAGTTACAATTTCAACCTTAATACCTTAGCGTAGGATTCAAATCTAATTGGATTAACACGAAATATTACTTGCTCTGAAATAATTTCCAACCTGTAAATACATTTTATACGTTGTATTCTTTGTTATATGGCTATAACCCGTCTAGATTGGTATGGCCTAAAAATGGCGTAAAATAACACGATTTTTACAATTAAGATTGTTCATATTTTTACAATAACTCTAATTCGAAAACTATTTGGAATAATAGGGTTTTAAAGCCGTTCGGCATTATTAAGTTTTTGAAATATTTATATATTTCGGATGTTTCGACAAAAGTATATTTAACCTTTGTTTGACTTTCGTTTTCGGCTTGAAGCCCTCCTAGGTGAATCTTACGGGTTAGGCGAACACCGCTTGAAATAGTTTGTTTTAATACACTATTACAATCACTTTTTAGTATTAGATATTATTTAATTGTTGTATTTTATTAGAAAATGACAACCTAAATTTAAAATAATCATGTCATCCATAAAATGTCTGCTAAATAAATAAAGATATTAAAACAAAACTATTGGGTCAAATACAAAATTAATGTAATTGGTTTCCTAAAATTACCTATTCTTTCGAACTAGAATGTAAAAACCGTGAGTTACTTTTTTTGGTCTATCCCAATTCCTCATGTTACTTAAAACTAAACGGAAAGTGATGTCACGATTAGCATAGTTGATAGTGACCTTGTCTACATACTTAGTTAGCGGTCCCGGGTTTGAATCCCGGTAAGATTAAATATTTGTGTGTTAAGCGCAAGTATTTCCTGAGTATAGGATGTTTTCTATGCATTTTTAAGTACGCATTTCTTTATTTAAGTAAATTTATCGTTGTCTGGAAGTATGAGCTTAATTGAAGAGTATGAAAATTTGTTTAATATTGTATATTGTGACGCAATAGATTTCCAATTACAATATTATACACTGGTTATATATGGTTACAGAATTATCAACAAGTTTTAAGAGTTGTTGGTAATTCTATAGCTCTGCCTACCACACTCTGGGAATGAAGGCGTGAGTTTATGTATGTATGTACATTTCCAATTAGTCATTTTACTATTTTTCATGTTTAAAATTTCCGTAGTTTAATCCTAGTCCCTGTATTATAAATTTTAATGCGAAAATGTATTTACAGCTAAGCAACTCAACCGGTTACTCTATTGGCAAAATTGTAATTTTACCACTGACATTGCATGACACTTGCACAAGTATTCCGAGAAATTCTAGAGGTGAGTCGAGCTCTTTGTCGTATAAAGCTGCCTAATTGAGAATGCACGCGCTATAATGTGTTTTGTACGCTCTGAGGAGACTAATTAAACTTGCCGGTTCATATATTGAGTTGAAAAGTGATACGCTTAATAAAATCACATCCTAGTATATAACAGAGTAAAACACACTGCGGCGATGCTTGCGGCAAGCTAGAAATTTATCCTAAAGTCTAGTATTTTGGTTACTTGGAGTCAGTTCATTGTTTTTAAAACATGTCACACCAATTGACCTAGTCCCAAAATAAACTCTAGGCTTGTACTATGGGTACTAGACAACGATATAAATACTTATATAGAGAAATATATACTTAAATACGTAAAAATCATCCATGACTCAGGAACAAATATTCGCGCTCATCACACAAATATCTGCCATTACCGGGATTTGAACCCAGGATCGCTAGCTTTGTAGGCAGGGTCACTACCAAACCAACTACGCAAACGCGTCGTCAAAGTAATCAATGTAACTGAATATTCAAGATGGGTGCCAACATTAACTTTTAAATAAAGTTACTATGATAGGGTGACGAAAATAATGGACAAGGACCAATGATGGACATTTGATTCTTATTTTACAGAAGATAAGGGTTAATCATTTGTCTTGCACCAATCAATTCATGACCGTATGACATTAGAGTTAAGAGTTAAGTGTCCATTACTGGTGCCTGTCAGCTAAAAGTGTCCAATACTGGTGCCATCATCCTACCAGATAAACAACAGTAACTAACAGTAACTGCCTGCATAGTTTAGTAAATGAAACAATTTACCGTGCTCGGAGAATATTTCAGAGTGGTTCCTAACCCTCAACCAGCACGTCTCGTTTGGTAAAAGGTCTGTCGAAGGGCCGAGTTCATCCCTATTAATAGTCGACACAGTTAGGCGGCAAACGTTAATTGTTCCAGGGAACATTGGGTCAAGCTGGAAATATTTAATTACGTCTGCAATCAACAGAAAAGCTAGAGTATTTACTTTACTTTCACAGGGAAAATTAATAAGTATTTGCTGTAACAAAAAGGATTTTGTTTGGATACGTCCTGCCGAGATGGAGTCCTGCCTGTCGGGTCGAGATTCTATGCGGTAAAAACTATATCGTCTTTGACCTGAGGGGTTATTGTCTTACGTACTCGCAATCGCAACCGGCTTCAAAGCGGAGGAATTGTTTTCATTTTGTATGCAGACAAGCCTTCGATTTTCAAAATGAAAACGATCGTGATTGCGAGTGCGTCAGACAATAAGCCCTCAGTTATCGTATTGTCAACGCTATGATAGCTCTTATTTACTTGCCAGTTACCATACCATAGCAGAGGGCTTATTGCCTAACGCACCCGCAATCGCAACCGGCTTCAAAGTGGAGCAATTGCTTTCATTTTGGATGCAGACAAGCCTTCGATTTTCAAAATGAAAACGATCGTGATTGCGAGTGCGTTAGACAATAAGCCCTCTTCCTAACTAGTATGGTTGCGTTTATCGCGTGATAAAATGTTGATAAAGCATCTATCACTCTCGTACTTTACGTGTCAGTAAGTGACGGATGTTTTATCCACATTTTGTCACGCGATAAAAGCAGCTATATTAGGCCCCTGAGGGATTATTGTCTAACACACTCGCAATCGCAACCGGCTTCAAAGTGGAGCAATTGTTTTCATTTTGTATGCAGAAAAGCCTTCGATTTTCAAAATGAAAACGAATGTGATTGCGAGTGCGTTAGACAATAAGCCCTATGGTCAAATTATACACTTAATAATTGTCTTCATGTTTATTTTGAGGTAATAAACTCTATTTAATCTTGTATTGTTTGATGAAAAGCACTTTCGGTGGGAATACAATTAGACTGACAAATGATTGTAATAATACATTTTGTTTTTAATAATATATCCGAAATGAAAATGTAGTGATGTTTTGATAGATTTAATTGATTAATTAGATAATTTTCGTCTGTCGCATCCAGTATATAACACGATAATGATGATGATGAATATTATATTCAACCTTTTCAATTTTCTAATTAGAGGTAACATTATTCTAATCGCTATTTCATCCTCTATCTAAAGATAATTACAGTCAGTTATACTTGTAATTGTCATTGGCAGTCTGAATAGGAACTGACTTTAGACGATTTGGTTTTTACCGCCTAGAATAAAGGCCCTGGATCGTCCTTTTATTTTTGTCTTCCAATAACAATTCACCATAAACAAACATTAATGTGATTGAATTTGTGGTACTATCTATCAATCCGATATAGAGGGTTGGACCATTAGGCAATACTTTTACTGCTCGGTAGAAGATTGAGTAAGGAAATTGGGCGGATTATCCTGTCCTATTCTTGTTTATTTCGTTAGGCACCTCCCTTCTTACGCAGAACTCGAATGAACGACGCAAAGTAGCTGCTGTCTATTATACTTTCTGACTTACCTAATTCCAATACATCGCTTGACCTAACTCTTTTCGCTTCGCTTTCCGTTTGTTAGGTGTAATCAGTGAAGCTAGACAACTTCCTTAACGCTAACGTAAATGATTTTCGAAAACTGACGTTTATGGAATTGACGTAGGCGCTCGACGCGACCGTTTGACAACTTACGTCAATCCTATGCATTTTGGATAACAATAATGAACGCTGAATGCATCTTGGCTAAGGCCTCAAAGGCCCCAGAAAAGATGCAAATGCTACTAACGTCTTTTCTATCACTCAAAATAAATGGGATGATAGATGGCTACGTTGTTTATCGCAACGCACGAGAATGTCATCCCATACATTTTGAGCGATGCACCTTGATATCGTCTTTGTAACTTAGTAACTTTATAAATATGATAACACGCCAAAGGCAATATGGTTTTACAGAGCAGAATAAAGCCCTGGAAAAGTTGCTCGCTACAGTGTATTCAGCATTCAATTAAAAAAATCATTTCACCCGTCACGACGGCACGCCGGACTCTGTTTCGGTCCAGTAAATTGTTTTCACATTTGCCAACAAAAAATCTAGCAGCTGTTTGAATAAAAATTCATGGTTTTAAAAAGACCGATTGAATGATTGTTTTGAAAGAATGAAATGCTAAAAACAGTTTTGTCGCTTGTCAGGAATTTGGGTCCAGAAATTTGGGTGATTGGGCACCCCTTTGTGTCGTCTAGTTTATAGGGTTCCGTAAACCAAACGATAGCCCAACGGGACCCTTTTACTATGCCTTTGCTGTCGGTACGTCCGCCCGTACATCCGTCCCTCCGTCCGTCCTGACTTTAAAGAGCTGTATCTTTTGAACCATAATAGATAGCGGGTTGTTTTTTTTTGTTGAGTATGTGTTATCACGGTGGATTTACTGAAATGTTTTTTTTTTAAAGGGAAATAATAAAGGGCTTCCCATACATGAAACGTAATTTTTCAAGCAATTTTTATTTTTGTTCTGTCGCAAAAACGGTCAAACATACAAGTGTCAAATTTGATATGATTATATACAGTAGAGATACAACCCACAGAACCCAACCCAACCCTTAAAAACAATAAATTTAAAAAAATGTTCAAGCGTGAGGCGGACTCGCGCTGATTAGAATAGAAATTTAATTCAAATCGGAACATAATAATACCTAATAATACCTATTGTGCGGCGGTATACGGAACCCTCGGTGCGCAAGTCCAAAACGCACTTGACTGGTTTTTTCGATGTAACACGAGCCCTAACGTTATTTTGTCGGATGAACAGCCGATAAATTAGAGCAGAAAAGACAATAGTGTCGTCCGGGAAAGTCGGCAACGCACGAGGGTTGGAGCACACTCATAAGTGGCCACTAAACTTTATTGCTGTGTTTATGGCCTGCCGGAACTACCTTTGTAGACATTTTACGAGTCATTTCAGTTGGCTTTCTTGTAATGTACGCGTGCAAATATGAATTTTAAAACACAACTTGTGACTTGTCAGGGCGGTGCAGCTCGTGAACGTGCCTGCCTGCGCTTACGATGCAGCAGGCTGCAGGGCAAATTGAAAATGCAAATTCTTCATGGTTGCCGTGGAAAATGGATCTAATTTCAATCCTTAAGCCATGCATTATACTGTAAATTACTCGTTTACCGATACCGTATACCGAACCGTTGATACCTTATTTAAATTATTATAAGCCGTCTTATAAGCTTTACTGGAAACGTTGCATTTCAGGGTGCCGTAACAAATAGGTACTAAAAATGACTATTTTGTATGTCTGTCCGTCTGTCTTTTAAGACCCTTTTTTTCTAGAACGGCTAAAGTTATAAAACTGAAATGTGGAATGTTTGTTGTATTTGGTGGTCCAAACAAAATCTCATCATTCGAAATTTCATATTTGGAACTGTTTATTTTTGAGCAAGAAAAACCATGTTACCAGAAAAAAACGTGTGATATATTATTTGCAAGCTCTTGCATTAAATAGAATACTCAAATTTATTTACTCTTTAAAATTGATAGTTTTTAATATTTCCAGGTTATTAACGTGAAAAGCGAAGAAAAACATTTCAAAAACTACCTACCTGATCATAAAAATCTCAAAAAATTACATAGATATATTGGTTAATATATAGTTCGATATAAGTTAATAATGTTAGTCACATTACTTTAAGAGCTGATTTTTCAATACCCAGATAAAACTATCCGTCAATTAAATGTATTACTATCCTTTTCTGAAGTCATATGAAAGAAAAGAACAGAGCTAAAATTTACCTTCCGGATAGCTTTATCTGGGGATTGAAAAATAAGCCCTAAAAGATATAAAGGTGCTGATGGACTTGAGCGTTCCGATTCGTTGTTCGAAATTAACGATCAATCGGTATAATTATACCATCGGTACGTTCATTTCGGCGAGCATTTATTTTTTAATTAGCTCCATAAGTAATTAAACCCAATATACCATAACTAAGTAGTCTAACTAAAAGCTGTTTGGTGAATGTCATCAATGTAATGTTAGTTATCAAATACCATGTGTACCTATATAATTTTTATTTCACCAATTTCACATTTAAAAATAATAAAGTACCCAGTGACACCCGCGACGCTAAGACGAATCTAACGACACCTCGCCAGTCGAAGTCGGAGCATCCGTTCAACCTTTACAAGGGAACATAGAACCATACATACATACAGGTCAAAAACATTACCTTCGCTTCGGTAGTCGGATAAAAAACAACATTCATCTAACAACTATTAGATGTTTGTCACACAAAGGACCACAAATATTCGATAAACAAAATAACCGGCTAAAGTACCCGAGATAAAGATGGCGGCTAGATTTTCCGCTGACGCGGTGTACGGGCGCCCCGCGAGCCTCCGTTTTGTATATTATCTCGCGCTACAAATCACACCGGATGTCCCACCGAGGGGAAATGAAAATTGAGATACCGGGGAGGCATTGTTCCGTGAAAATATATCTTCTTGATATTCTCAGAGCACGGGACAGTCGACGACGCACGGATATTGCGATAATGTTACGTCATCTCGCAAGATAAAGGCTCTTTTGATATCCCCGGATAAATTTTCACTTTCGTGTAACGACGGTTCACAGGCTCCCCCCTCCCCAAGTAGAGTAGAGCGACTGTTCAATGGCTCTTACCTCATAATAGACATAATGAATTGATATTGTTATTAAGTGTTTTTACAACGTTGTCATGATTTAATGTGTCTGCGTTTGTTGCAACTGCATCTACGGTGTTAAAGCCTTTTGAAAGTATTTCGGATTCGGGTCAAGTCAGTTATTTAGAAACGCATAAAGATCGTATAAGAACCAGTGATGGAAACGTATAGCCCCGGAGTTTGTTTTCAGAGTTATTGCATTGTTTTTATGTAATTACTAGAGTACGCCCGCGACTTCGCCCGCGTAGAATTAGTTCCCCGCTACTTCCCCTATTTCTTCCCGTTGGGGGTCGACTTTCGGAAAATCCCATTTTAGTTCACCCCTAGACCTCATAAGGAACCTATGTGCCAAATTTGGAATCTCTAGACCTAGCGGTTTGGGCTGTGTGTTGATAGATAAGTCAGTTTCTTCTTTTATAATGTTCACACTCACAGTATCAATACCTAGTACTCTGCTTTCTATCGCTGTCACACTATTTTTTATATTATATTATATTTTGTATTTGTTGTGCCAGAGACAGCGTGAAAGCGATACACAGGAGCCCGGTGTAATATGACTGTGGTTTTACTGTACAGTCGAGTTCATAAATATGTGTACACTTTAGTACCTTGTCTATTTAATGTCATGTTTAAACTGCCATACATGAATTGTCTCAGCGATTTAAGTGACAAGGTACTAAAGTGTACACATATTTATGAACTTGACTGTACATAAGTTGTAAGAACTGTTGTTAGGTATGATAAATGCAAAAGTGCACTTGTTTGTTCGGTGTTGATGCTTCAACGCCTTCATTTATAAGCGATGTGAAATTTGGGCCACATATAGTTTATAATTCGAGTTCATTAAGTATTTTTTATGCCGAGAATTTTGACAGTTCAGACAGGTAAACTCACGAGCAAAAGCTACTAAGGTAAAATAAATGTTGGTATATATGATTTGGCTGTCCGTTATCTACTTTGCGACCTTTTGTTTGATATTAACAAAAAAATCTTAGTGAAGATTACAGACGGCCAATTCATATTTCCTGAGCTAAATATATCTAGCAACAATCTACTTAGATTTAATACAGGGTGTAAACAATATCCACACGGAAAACTAAAACTCAATCGCGTACACATTATATATTTAATTAAGAGATTATGTCGATACAATGTCACGAATTCTGAATCCTGTGAAGACATTCGGCGTATTTACATAATTATATAATCAGATCACACCAGTCTATTCTATTGTCGCCGTAGATGATAGCTACATAGAATATTAATTAAAGCCCCAAAGTGCCTCGTTGTAATCTCCCATTACCCAAGCAGTTCAGCCCTTAGACGGGAATCGCTCCATCCCCTCTTCCTTGATTTATAATTGATTTTGCAGATCTCTTTGTAAACAATGAGATATTAGCAACACATTTTATGGAGGGATCCGTAGTCTGACTAGAAAAAAAACCATAAATAGGGGCCATTGATTGGCACTTTTTTTTTATCCGTCACTTTCACACACACTCACTCACAATTGCCTATGCGGATTCCTATAAAAATACCTCGCCATATAGCGGTTTTTTTTTTTAAATGGAAAATTATGGTTCATATTTTTTCCGCCAATATTGCGAGGTTTTTTATATTCCTCACCTATTAGTTGTTTACAGGATTAACATGGATTATGGAATTTTCTATACACATGCGTTACGACTATACATGCAGGAGTTTCCCTTCTTAAGTTCTTCTCTTACCACACTTATACCGCATTTCTCTTTAGTGATGTTTACCCGACTACCAAAGAACGATGTGTTGTCAGGCTCGTCTTAGCGGCGTGAGTATCACTAGGTAACTACCTAGTGATTCAATTAAAAAACAATACAAAATGGAGGAATCAAAAAAATTGCATTAAAACGTATTCATTTCAGAACTATACAAGCTAACATTAAATACAGATAACAAAACGTTATTATACTTTTTTTCTAGCCTATGTGACTGTCCCACTGCTGGGCAAAGGCCTTTCCCCTTGATGGGATATTAAAATATGCATTAAAATAGAAAACAACAGACAGAATACGATTTAAATACCGTTTTAACTTTCTTTCTATAGACACATACATGCAGTCGGGCTGTTATAATTTGTTTTTCGTTCAACGTGATAAATTATTACATTTACTACGTAAATACGCATTCTCGGTAGGTAACTGTCCTGTGCCGCGTATACCTACGTGCGCTTACATGCGCATCGGTAGCATTGCTCGAGTAAATAGCTGACGTCGGACGCGGACACCTTACATTCTTTCGATATTCACAAACAATTCTGTAATTAAAAATGCATGGTAATTAAAATATCTTAACACTTTAGTACCTAGTCGGTTCATGTATTTGAAGCGACATGGTTAGGTTGATATCAAATATGATGATGATTGTATAATATAATAGTTAGGTACTGTAATTACGACTTGAAATATTAAAACTAAATAATCCGTACCCGTATCCGTATCCGTGTGGTTGCCGGGTTAGAATAGTGCCACTCCATATCTTCCCGTATAAAGGCTTGTAATATTGTTAGGTGATGGGCTTGCAACCTGTCACTAATATGTACACACATGGTAAACATTCTTAGCCTGATCGTGCAAAATGTGGTAACAAAATTAAATATATTACACAACAAGTTTTTGGAGTGGTTCGTAATTCTGTAGCTCTGCCTACCCCACTCTGGGAATGAAGGCGTGAGTGTATGTATGATAAATGTATCATATCCATGTATGATGACTGTATTTAATTGTATTTGACTGTAGTAAATTACTTTTACCAATACACGCCTTTAGCAGTTTTTCTGTTTTATTTTATTTATCTATACACTTGAAGTTATACAAGGTACATTAATATTATAACCTCTAATCCAACAACACACCTCATCTATGTAGATTTAGATAGGTATGTACTATAGCGCGAGCGCGTCAAAGTTTAGGTATGGGAAGTAAATTAGGTTTAAGTTAAGTTACATGTTTCTAGGTAATTAATATTATCACACTAAGAAAGAAAAAAATGAAAGAAAAAATATCCTTCAGTAATATTACACATCTGTTACTATCACTACTTTGTATCAATCGTAACAAGATCTTTCGGCAGGGCGTTCAATTTTATATTGTAAAAGTCTGGGGTTTTATTGTAACAATTTGTCAAGAATACTATTTTTGATACTTTTCATATTGATTTATATTGTTTCTTGATTCATTTCCCGTTTTTGGCAAAGCGAGTGACATAAAACAATACAATTCAATCGGCAACTAATTATCCTCGTCGAAAATATCCTACCTAGACTAAAATTTTAAACGGAACCTACTCTCCAGGTTTTTACCTAATGCCTCAAACCACTAATGAAGTTTCAGCACCAATTTGGCACGTTTCATGTATTAAACTGCATGACGGCGTCTCCGGCAAGACTTGCGGCTTAACTTGACTTGTTCCGAGGTACTGCAGCCAACTTGAAGCTAGACGCTTCTAAGGCACACGTGTTATAAATGTTAGCCTCAAAATTCCCCACAAGGCAATCATTAGTAGAGTAGAGTAGATACTTATCGAAAGCTACAGTGTTATCTGGTTGGTAACTAGAGGAACTAGAGGACGCCCCTGAGTTTGTACGCATATAATTAGTTCCCGCTACTATGTCTTCCCATTGGGAGTCGATTGTCCATCTGGATAAGAAGGGGCCCTCCAAGGTACAAGATATAACCGGTTCTTGTCCACTCTAAACCAGTTTTGTCCTGACTTTAAGTTTAAAAAAAGCGTTTCACGCTCATTGAATACATATTTACGGTGAATTTTACTCGTAATTGTTGAGGCATCCACAGAACCCTGTCGCAGAAAGCCAATAATTGATTTGACGTAATTTCTTTCTCGTGACATGTTGCTGTAATTTTCTATGTTCCATGGTGGCTCAACAAGGCAAGTTGTTCCCTGGTACAATCGGCTTTATACGTAGCTGCCACATATATAAATAAATGCACACAGATAACGCAAATGCATCTTCTACTTCGCGTGTCCGAATCCGGAATTCAACCCCGACCAAGCGTCGGGTTTGGCCGTCGCTACTGACGTTCCGCGCGCCCGTTGTTGCAGCCGTGAAAATTAAGAAAATGCCTCGTTGCTTCATAATAAACTACAATAGCCCAAAAAGCGACTTTTTCTCATTTTTGAAAATTCTCTTCTCTTGGTGTGTCCCAGTTGGTAGCAAAAAGTGGCACGGTCGGTGTTCATACAGACTGAGGTATTTACGTTATGTATGTGTATTTATATATGTGGTAGCTACACACTTATGTACCTTGTCTTTTTAATGCGCTTATTACACCTTCTTAAATTAGTCACTAACACGAGGGACGCAGCAACACGTTGGAACGAGATGCAGATATCTCGACGTATCTAACGTATTGCAGCATTTTCTTGTTAGTGACTTATTTAGCAAGGTGTATCAGCCCTTTAACACCTTTAAGAGATTAGTGCAGCAGTACAAACATGACATTAAACTGACAAAGTACTAAGGTGTGGCTTAGAAGGCCGATCGTAGAACCATTTTTGGGGCCTGAAGAATACATGATACATGTTACGGCTGCAAGATAAAAATGAAATTATTCTTTTAAGAATACTCGAAATTAAATCCTATCAAAATAATTTCGTTATATCAGACAGATGAAACCAATTTAATCCGATTGGAATAAAATATTTTTTGAGTACGTAACAAGCGTCGGGTTTTTTTAATGCAATCCGGTTGAAGCCGGCTCTCATTTATTTCATAGGCACGTTTCAATAGGCCGTTGTAGGCATGTGCCGTGGGCTGGGCGCTTAATATTTCACGTGCGAATCGGGTGCAGGGCTGCCAGAGCGTCCGGAATGATCCGGAAATATTAGGTATTCACGGAGACTTCCGGAATCTAGGGTCTCTGTCCGGAATGCAATTGAGAGGGAATTCTATGGAATGTCCTCGCAAGTATCACAAAGGAAGACGATAAAAAATTCAAACAATAGCTTTTAGTTTTATCAATCAATCGTGCTATTTTAAACTATATTGTAATGGGTGTAAAGTTCATTTTTCTTTGTTTCAAAATAAAAAAATAATGAATTTTAGAGTAAAGGTAAGTATTATAGCTTTATTTCATTGCTGATAGATTAAATTTTTCACTCACAAAAATCTCCCTGTTTTTTGACCAACTGCGTCAAGTGGAGGGTTATGTTTTCTTAGGCACGCGGCTTGATAGATTTTAACATATGATAGGTGTCGTTATGTAATCATATACGTCTTGGTTGTGGGATTGACACAAACAATGAGTGAAAGGGTTACATTTTTTTTAACATATAATTATATAGACGACATTATCAAGTAATGCAGTTTATTCACTAATCATTTGGTGGGCCCTATGAGGCTATCGTAGTAACTACCTCTTTTTGTATTTTTAGTATAATTATGATCGAATTACTACATTTTTACAAGAGCATTTTTTTTAATTTCTTGTTGTAGGTACTTATAGTTACGGTAAAAAATTCTGTTTTTATCACGTGTTTTAATTTAGAATGATTCGAAATTCGAAATATTTCGAATTTCACTTCATCGATTTTAACATTTTATCAAACGCAATTTTCTGCTGAAGCCATGTTTTCAGGATACCTTAACTAAACTAACTTGTGACTAACAAAAAAAAACTTAAGCGGCGAGAAATGCCTTTCGATAAAATGAAAATTCTGCGAAAATCAATAAGTTTGTTGAAAAGTGTTTCGATAAAATAATAAGTAGCGGCCGATGATTATCAACGTTCTCGTACGCCTTATTCTGTTAAGATTAAGACTCGTTTTAACTTAAAATTTAATTATACCACGTGTCCGTACAAAATATACCGCTTTTTAAACTATTGGAATTTTCTCCGGAATTCCCTTTATGACCTGGCAGCCCTAGCCGGGCGGGAATGCGAACGGAACAATTTGCCAATAATCCTATCCCTGAGCAATAACTGAGGTGGCGGCCACCAGAAATGGGTGTTATTGCCTTATCGCCCATGAATGATTTCTGGGCGACTCATAAGACATTGCCGGGCCTTTGTATAGGCGAGTACGTTCCGATTTACGCCAGTTTGGTAGCCTGTGTATAGATTCCAATCCGTAATTCGTATGTTCGAAATGGAACCCTGTTGCAGAAAGTCAATGATTAATTTCCAGGGTATTTCTTTGACGTGACATGTCGTTGTGGGCTCAGTGGGACAGGGCTCTAAAGTGCCAGAATAATTAAGTACTTGTTTATGTTCTGTCGGTGGTTTTAAACACCTATTTGTTGTGGTGTTTTTTTTTAACGGTTAGGTATCTAGTTCTTTGGGTAGTGCTGGAAGACTGTAAACTCTTGCCCGTTTTCTTTTCAAAGATGATGAACGAGGGAAAATTAGCTCAGAGCACTTTAATAAGGCCTTTAGAGCCCTTAAAACAGGCACCAGAAAACATTTGTCAGTGCGTCATGTAAATGTGTAACATAGGTCATAGAAATTGTGACGAATGTTACAATTTCTATGACCTATGTTACACATTTACATGACGCACTGACAAATGTTTTCTGGTGCCTGTTTTATGTTAATTTTATGTTTTTGTATTTAAAAAAGGTTATTAAAAAAAAATATACTTAGCTGTCGTTTTAAAAGTGAGGGTCTTAACACGATAAGAAGTGCGTTTCGTTTTCGATTCCATCCGTGACCACAGGAAATGCAAGTCAGCCGAAACACTTTGAAGTAAAATTATGAGGTACATATATATAGCCCCGGATAATTTAAAACACGAGTTAAAAGCGCGAAAAAATCAAAATATGGACAGCTGCATGTCTTTGACGCCCTTTAGATAAAGTTCGAAGATTTGTTTTACACTTAAAACGACTGCGGTTGACGAGTAAAAGTCGAATGAATAGCTTATTTCGTATTCGTAATAGATACACCAAAACACTGCGTTAATATTTCAGTTCATACATTTATGGAGCACTTCCGTTTGACTCGCCTTTTCGAGCTGAATCCGCTATGGTATGGTATAATTGAGCTCTGCGTTTTTTTTACTCTGCCTAAATTTATTCTGCTTTGCTGGCTGAATGTGACTGAAAAATTAATGTTTGCTCAGACGGACGCGGGCGAAACAGAATATTTAACTAATCGGCGCTTTTGGTCGATAAAACTACAGCCTCGTTAATGACTGCCTGTTATAATTAAAGAAGCACTGTCAGGTTATGTAAGAGATAATAAATAAATAATATCAGGGGGCAATCTCACACAAATTGACCTAGACTCAAACTAAGCTCTAGGCTTGTATTATGGGTATTAAACATCGATAAACATACTTACACTTAAATGCAAAGAAAATATTCAAGACTCACACAAATACTTGCCCGGGATTGATAGTGTCTTGGACAGGGTCACTGCCATCTCAGATGCTAAATGTGTCGACAAGTTATAAAATTGCGACCGACTGGAGCAAATTTCAGGTCTTTGCCCAGCTGAGGGATCCATAATGAACTAGCAAAATAAGTAGATAAAACTACATAATAAACAAAATTAAATGTACCTACACAGGATAGTAAACAAAAAAAAGAGCAATTTAAATGTAGTATTAGGAAAAATAATAATTAAGTATACTTTAAATAATATTAGTTTTAATTTCTAGCATAAAATCTCATTTCCTTACACTATAATGTAAACTACTTACTCGAAATAATCAAAAGTGCCCGTTCTCTTTTCAAAGCGTTTTATAATAAGAAAAACAGGTATCCTGCCTTTTGGGCTAAAATCATTTGGCAAAATGTACAGAAAAAAACCGGATTGGCAAATGAAACGGTTGGGCCGTTTCATTTGCCAATCCGGTTTTTTTCTGTATTTTTAGGTATATGTTATTTCAGAATTTATTTCATTGCCATTGTGTAGAAGACTATCCCCCTTACTAATAAACGTTGAGTAACGGTGGTATAGTTATACAATGTTTTGTCCTTATCTCTCAAATTCAAATGTCACAATGACAGATAAGGACAAAACATTGTATAGCTATACACCCGTTACTCAACGTTTATTAGTAAGGGGTATAGGTTAGGTTAGGTTAGTTTTTATAGAAATCCTGAAATATTTACAGTTGCAGAAAAAAAGCGGGTTGGCGAATGAAATGTTTGGGAAACGATACATTTTACCACACATATTTTTTCCAAAATGCAGAGAACCAGAAAAACAACAAACACACTGGTAACAAACATAATTGGTAATAGATTTTCTTATCATTTTCTAACCAGACCCCTATTCCGTTAAAAGTGAAAGTTTGACAAAATTATACGTTTTTTCTTAAAAAAAGTTAACAATTTGGACGACTTCTAAAGTTGTGTGGGATAGGGGCCGGGGCTTCTTTTCTTTTCCACTTTGTTAAAACGAATTTTGCTCTTAAACCATATTTCTTTTTACGATGCTGCCACCTTGACAGACAAATTAATAAGAGCTACATGTAGTTAAGAATATAATGATTTTGTTTTAAACCATAGAAGAACAGAGGCAAAAGTCTTATCAATAACTTAAGTAAAAACCGGCCAAGTGCGAGTCGGACTCGCGCACGAAGGGTTCCGTACCATAATCCATACCTAATCTATACATTAGCAAAAAACGGCAAAAAATCACGTTTGTTGTATGTAAAATTAAATATTTATTTTATTCTGTTTTTAGTATTTGTTGTTATAGCAGCAACAGAAATACATCTTCTGTGAAAATTTCAACTCTCTAGCTATCACGGTTCGTGAGATACAGCCTGGTGACAGACAGACAGACGGACAGCGGAGTCTTAGTAATAGGGTCCTGTTTTTACCCTTTGGGTACGGAACCCTGAAAAACCGAGCATGCATTCTTTTTCTACAACTTATTACCATTTTCTAGAACCTCGAGATGTGACTTACCAATACCAATTACTACCCTTACCATGAGTTACAATTACCGTACTCGCTAGCGAGCTGAATACTCTGTCCCTCGCAGACCTCGCAGTATTCTTAGAGAGTGCGAGAGACAGAGCATCCGACTCACTAGCGAGTACGGTAATTGTAACTTCATGGTAAGGGTACAGGGGGGTTATTATGACATAGTTATGCAGTTCAGTTTACGCTGACAGAAAAGGACAGAGCTATATAACTGCTATAGCTCTGTCCTTTACGCTCACCGTAAAATGAACTGCATAGCTATGTCATAATAACACCACAGGGCCTCTATTCTACGCGTAAAACATTATTGTTTTTGGCATGTTCATCAACGTTAAGATAACTCTTATTTACTTGACAGTAAAGGCTGCCTATAATACGATAACATGTCAAAAGGAATACTGTTTTACCGAGTAGAATACTGCCCTTCTAAATAAAAAGGACACATTCGCAATTTGATTTTAGTCAAAGCCAATTGAATCCCCTGTCTTAAGAAAGAAGGTCGCTAATACATTCGCGATTTTCTGAGACATACGGCCTTTTTTCTAATGAGGGCAGAATAGAGGTCCAGGGGGGTAACCATGACAAAGCTAGTTTAGTTTGCGGTGACGGAAAGGGACAGCGCACTATAACTGATATATAATTTTTGTTCCTTACACACGCTGTAAAGTGGCCTGCAAAGCTATGTCATAGCAACCTCCCAGTAGTCCGCGTATTATGACGTGTTTATCGATGTGGATAAACGTGGATAAAACATCTGTCACTTTCTGACCAGTGGGTAAGTGCGAGAGAGACGGATGCTTTATCCACCGCGATAGAGACGAAGAGGTTAACGATCAGGAACGTTAAGGAAGGCAATAATTAAATTTATATTAAGACTATCATAATGAATAAGCTATTACGCGGAATTTTAAACGTACATGCCTAATTAAATTATGTATGTATTGGAATTTGCTGACTATGCAAACTTGACTTCGCGTAAGCAACGTATGCAATATCTTTGGATGACACTTTAAATTTACAAATAATAATATTACAAGCCCAACTGAATTATCAAAACAACTAATAACCTTGTGCTAATGCTAGACTTATATTCCACTTCTAACCCATATTTTTTTTAAACCATATGTATTTTTACGATACAGCCACCCTAAATGTCAAGCGATAAGAGCTACCATAACGATAACAATATCATAACAATATGGCTCAAGATAAAGTGGAAAATAAGCCAAGACCTTTCTACTACTCTTTCAGCATTAAGCTAAACAATTTATCGAAGCACTCCCCGTAAAATAACCTAGAACATGCAAATACGAAGATTTCTGCATAGGTTTCTTGTACTCTAGTTTGGAATAACTCTTACTAAGTACAACAAATCGATAATAACATACCAAGCCGAGCGTAACCAAGTAGTCAGACTACATCTTTGATGTGTGCCGACCGCTTCTATTGTACACAATATCAGCATCGCTATCTTCAAGATAGCAGATAGTATCTCTCTCTATATTTAAGAACTACGTTCTTGTTGATGGAGTAACTACCTAATTGCTATCCATTCCAGTCCTTTTTTTTATCTCGGGGGAAATCCATTATGGATACCAATCGACCAGGGGGGGCCGAGTGGTTATGTCGGACTCACACCGACTAAAACTCCTGAGGTGTTCCTTCTCCCACTACGGACGAGGTCGCGGGAGTGGTATTCCATCCGCTAACTCGTCTATCAGCGTTTGCCCTTACGGGCTCGTCTTCAACAGGAGTTTTTTCCCCCCTCCTCCGTTAAAGGCGCTCCGGAACACTCGGAGGCCTTCCAGCTCGGGACTCTTAAGTGCAAGCGATGGATTCCCCAGCCCATCGCCCACGGATCCCCATTACGGAGGTAACCGGTTGACATGTGCCAACAGCCGTCTGCCTGTTCCATTCCCGTCCTCCGTCAACTGCTTTACTTTAATGTATGGTATGACCTTAACCTTTGTACGAGTTCCCAAATCCTAAGAGATGGTATGCCTATATGCTCTGCTAGGGGCTTCGGGCTCTTGCGGGCTTTAACTTGCACTTTTTATAAGCATCTGCGGGCGTATTATGGTCGCGTATATCGATGTGGACAAAACTTCTGTCACTTTCTGACCAGTATGTAAGTGGGAGAGTGACAGATGCTTTATCCACAGCGCTAAACGCGACCATAATACGGGGCCTGATGTTTTAGGAGCATTTGCAAGTCGATGGTCCGATGTGTGTTTTCAGTGTCTTAGATTCTGTGAAAAAATGGGTGGACGTGATTTTTTTTTTATTACAGCAATGCAGTAGCGACCACACAACCTGATTACAAGGTTGTGTGGTTGCTACTATATTGCAGTAAAAAAAAAACCGGCCAAGTGCGAGTCGGACTCGCGCGCTAAGGGTTCCGTACCATTATCTATACAAAATTAGCAAAAAACGGAAAAAAACACGTTTGTTGTATGGCAGCCCCCCTTAAATATTTATTTTATTCTGTTTTCAGTATTTGTTGTTATAGCGGCAACAGAAACACATCTCCTGTGAAAATTTCAACTGTCTAGCTATGACGGTTCGTGGGATACAGCCTGGTGACAGACAGACAGACGGACAGCGGAGTCTTAGTAATGGGGTCCCGTTTTTACCCTTTGGGTACTGAACCCTAACAATGTGTAATAAATAAATACATTATAATGCTAGCCATTTTATCGGTTGTCTTATTACTACACTGAAACAAATAACTGCCAATTAGTGCCTAATTACTTACATCCTAACAACTGTCATACCACTCGTATCAACAGCGTAACAGGAGAATCACCACAATAATAGTTTAGACAAACAACGCGCCTTCAAGCCTCGTTTCACCTTATCTCCAGTAATGGCAGCGTTTATTTAAATAAAAACAGGTGAAAACGTGGGTGTGAGTAGATTGCAACGGTCGATTCTTGCCTCGTGAACCGATGTTAGGGGCTATAAACCGGAAGATAAGGCCCCAGGCGGATGGCGCAGACAATCTTTACTTACACACCGTTGCCGTGTCTGAAACATTCCAACTACATTTTAAGCATTCTATTCTCCGCTAAAACTCGTTAAGATACCGCAAATGAAACGACAAATTAACAAGCAAGCAGCGCTAACAACGCGCGTTAAAAATATATTTGCTAAAAACTGGTCAGGTGCGAATCGGACTCGCGTTACGAGGGTTCCGTAACAACTCCATACCAACTGACTTGTCTTATTTAGTAAACACTGTCATAACCTCATAATGCTCCCTTTTCGCCTAAAATTACAATTTTGTCATAAAAAACCATCCATGATGTAAAATCAGGAAGATTGTGTGCAAAATCACGTGTGTCTCTAGTTGTTTTATTCACCAGAACACGGCCGTTTTAGCCAAAAAATTTGCATTTTGAGGTTATAAAAGTGTTTACTAAATAAGACATGTCAGTTGGTAGGGAGTACAAATGTTAGTATATTCCAATGTGAATTCGATTTCGAATCGAATCGGCGCGAGTCCAACGTACAATTACCATTTATTTTTTTGTTGTTCTTCAGCGTTTGCTATATTAATCATACCAAAGATGCTTGTATGTTTTACCGTTCTTACGTTGCAACAAAGAAAATACGTTGAAAAAAATCATTTGTTGTATGTGTAGAGGGTCCTTGTATTGTGTATTTTTTTTTATTAAATGCGCAGTCATGATCGTCATTGCGTATAGCACTCGACCTGCATAAATCCGCGGTAATACTTAACACATATTCTAAAGAAAAAAAAAACAACCAAGTTCAAAAATACAGTTCTTTAAAAGGATCGACAGACGAACAGCGTAGGTAAATAATATATTAATAGGGTCCCGTTGAGCTCCGTTTGGGTACGGAACCCTAAAAATAATAACTCCATTTATTACGTTGCTAAGTCAGCTTCTTAACCAACCTGGAATTGTGTGTTAACGCAACAAAGCCATGCTTAAATCAAAATCAGAGACAATGAGACGCCGAGAGTAACCTCCTATTGTGGAGTCTCATCTTTGTTGGTTCGTGGGGTATCTCTGCGAGCCCATCGCCGGCCGGTTATTACTCTTGTATATGCTTTAGACGTCAGGTAAATGGGATCAATTGGTTCTATTGTGGCTATTTGTGTGTTATTTGATCGTATTTTATGCAATAAGCTTTCTTTCTTGAAATAACCTAAAATCATTGTTATAGAACTGTTATTACCATGGCAACGCTCATTATAGAATTGTTTTCCCGCTTCGGTTACGCTATAGGTGGTATTTTGATACCGTTAACGATACCAATATTAGCGGTTTACAGTACGAGAGTAGAAAAAAATATTATTTTATGATTAGAATAAACTACCGTTATTTTGCGGATGTCTCGTCTTAAGTGAAGTAAAAATTAGAAATTGCATAAAATTGTACTTTCTTCATGTAACAAATAAAAATAATTTTAATATTTGTACCAACATTTTTTAGTATTATTATCTTCGACTAGCTACTGCCCGCGACTTAGTCCGCGTAGATTTCGAATATAGTTATTCCCTCGGAAACTCTTACATTTTTCGGGGTGAAAAGTAGCCTATGTGATAATCCGGGCTATAGCCTATCTACATTCTAAATCCGTCCAGCGATGGCACTATGAAGCAGTAACAAACTAACACACTGATATTATAAAGATGAAAGATTTTTATTTTTGTATCTTTGTAACGAATAAACTCAAAAACTATGAGACCCATTTCAAAAATTCTTTCACCTATAGAATGCTGCATAATCCCTGCGTAACATGGGCTATGTATTATTTTTCTGCCCGGACGAAGTCGCAGACAACAGCTAGTAATATATAAAATACTAGCGACCCGCCAGCGGCTTCGCCCCGCTGCAAATTTCTGACATTCCCGGTGGATTTTTCAATTTTTTACTATCATACAAATCTTGTCCTAACAATGACGAATACACCAAAAAAGAAATCAGCCAAATCGGTCCAGTCTTTCGGAAGTTATGCGATCACATACATTTTAGCGATTCATTTTTATTCATATAGAAGATTATACAGTAGGATATTCAAGATAACATGTGTAAATTTACTTAACTGACATTATTCACGTGTAAAAAAAACTACTTATAAATAGTCAGTCCACAGAAATAATGCATGTGCAACGGCCACGGAGAATGATACCTACATACAGATAATATACTTCCTTTTGTATTGGAGCAAATATGTGTACTCATCACACAAAGTTTACAGTTTGTCTCCACGATTATGTTGCACTATATACCATAAGAACTACGTTCCACCGATAGTATAATCTTTTGTATTTCGTGCTTCATTTAAAAACTCATTTCCCATAGAAATATATTTCCTATTGCCCATCTCCAGTGATAATACCGTTTCTAAAAATATGCGAAACGAATAAAATACAAACCCATGCTATACATAGGTGTACTTATATCGATACAACGTTCACGGCCCGTCGCTACTGCTTACAACTTTCGGCATTAGGTACACACGAGTGCACAGCCATGTTTTGCATATATATTTTCCAATTTAGCACGCGTGATACACGTAAGAACGATCTTTATTGACAGGGCGACTCATTGTACGGACATGTAGCGAATAACCATCGTGTTTGGACAGAAAATTACTAATGTCTCTTGCTCTCTCACTCAACTTTAGAACCTTTCGATAAGCTAATTGAGAAAGCAAATACGAACTTATGCGATAAAATACGATGTCGTAAGATTATGCACTACATCTGTACGCAACGGGAGGGAAGGAAATGAATCCCATAAGTTGCGAGGTTGCGTCGTGAGACTGACCAGTTCGTTATAGCATACGGCGGACCCGCCCATCTCGCTCGGCTTTACGACCGTCCGATTTGCGTACAGACAAAATTGCACGACGTTTGCACGAAAAAGTAGTGAAGAAGTGGATAATATAAAATGTGGTCCCGCCAAAAGTCATCTCCTACGGAAATTTGTTGCGGCCCCACTGCACGCCCGGGGGATGTCTGTATACCTACAGATGGACGGACAGTATCCGTAAATGGAGTTCATTCTTGGATGGTTGGATTCATCTTGCTTAGACACGTACTCGTATAGACATAGAAATAGGTGGAAATAGGTAGATAGAAGCATTCGCGACTCCGGCCGCGCCGAACTTGTTTATCGCTATTACATCGATAAAAAGTACCCTATGGGCCTGTTTGGGCTATAAATTAGCTCTGTGCAGGTGTAGTGAACAACCATACGAGATCTTATTTTGTCGAATAGTTCGTAGTTATCTCGCTTTCTCATACTGGAGCTAGCCGAGGAAACAAATAAAAACAAATGACATGATAAATAACATGTCGTAATGATTATTTAACAAACCTGTACCTTTCACATCGATTGTTTTTGGGTTTAAAGTTTTGAACCATAAATGACGGAAGAATTAAAGAAACAAAACACTTTTATAATAATTACTAACAAGGACATGGATTACTGTGAGGCTTAGTATCAAAGAATTGCATAGAATTTATTTTGCATTTAGCAATGCTTAAATTACAAGAGAATAGAATAATGTACCTAATAATATCTATTTCAAAAAACAGTCTTTTACTGAGGTCCTTACAAGTAACACTCCACTCCCTTACATAGGTAAAACCTATGTTTAGGATAAACATATGACGGATTATTCATTAAAAAATATAAAAAACTTCCACACTTTTAAATCAACTTATTTTACCACAATAACCAATAAAAGAAAATAGAATACTCGAGTAACAATACGATTGCGTCGATCACCGCAAAAGTTATTTTTATACACCTAACATCATAAAATCAAAAGCTCGTGTCACGCCACAAATAAAACAGAAGCTAAATAAACAATTGAGCATAAGGCGAATTTCGAACGATATATCCAGCCAATTGCGATTGTATCTGTTCGGCAGCCGTACCTACTCGTACTTTTACCCGGTAGCGATTCTGGGCGGCCGCGGCAGGAGATTTTATAAGGCATAAACCCTGAGATAGCGGCAGTAAAACTTGGAACTGAGGCAATATGCCAGCTCCCCATTGCCGGCCCTGCTTTGTTTTAAAACGACGAGGCGGGCTACATACAATGTCGATACAGCACTCGCACCCCATCCACAAATACAATCATCGTAAACAGGAACCATCCCACGCCTATACTCGTGTCCTCGACTGAACCTGAACACCCTATATACAAAATGTAACTTACACGTTTTCTGTGTTACACAAGTCTCAAAAATAAAGCCACTACTTAGA
The DNA here is from genome assembly GCA_948252455.1 of Acleris cristana. Lineage (NCBI taxonomy): Eukaryota > Metazoa > Arthropoda > Insecta > Lepidoptera > Tortricidae > Acleris > Acleris cristana. The sequence goes on from OX411780.1 coordinate 17,049,644, forward strand.
TACAGTATTTTGTTCCTAATATTTTGATACCGCAAATATGACATCATAACTTTTTATAGCAAAGCCAAATAGTGTCATCAGTTTCCCGAATGGTCCCAAAGAAGTATCACTCTATTACGACGGAATAATACCGTCTCTCCCAAATCCGTTTATCGCACAGTGGTAAGACCCTCCGGAGGCGGTTCGGCCTGTTTAGATAGATACATTGCACTCGATATACTTTACTCAGCCAGAGAGTTTCGGCTCCCTTTCCACAATTTTGTACGGCCGTTCCGGCAACATAAAAACAAATAAATTTTCTACAAGAAATTCAAGGGAAATCTCTGTTGTTGTTAGGAAAATAATGAGATATTTCGCCCACAAATACGCAATATTCGTACACAATCTGAGAAAACTAGGAAATTATTAACTATAGTTACTTGTGTATAGGTATTTACCGGCGCTGCCTCGGCGGTTAATGTGAAAGCATTTCATCCAGCCCATTCATACGACCGATCATTTGTTATTCTATTGACCAATCCGACCCAAATCACAGGAACAGGATCAATAAAAACAAATTATTGCTAGAGTATTGTACCTGCAAAGGTGACAGTTTAACATAGAAAAAGAGTATAAAGTATTGCGAAGCTAGATTTGTAGGTATCGTATAGACCGGCAGAAGTATAAATCGACGGTATACGAAGCGTGACGACAGCGATACTAACTCCCGACTATGGGCGGTCGTAAATTCAGGAAGTAACCGACCGCCCGCGCCGGCCGCCACCGGGCCTTCGGATTTGCGTACAAATAAAATGGGCACTTTAACAACCGGAATAAAATGCTGACCTATTCGAAGTTAGCGCTTCGGTAATGGGAAAATGGAGTATAATATTTCACTGATTAAAATATTATTCGAACAAATCTGGCCTTGTTAGTTAAGAATAAATAACTTCCTTTGATAAAAAAGGATTTTCCGCTTTGTTTCGTTTCATAGAATTGAAGTAGGCATTTTGTAAAAAAATATGAAATTAAAATACCCTGTACTAAGAACATGATCTGAAAGAAATACAAGCCTGCCAATTAAATAAAGTAGGTAAATAAAGACCTTTGAAATTCTTAGAGTTTTCTAATAATCTTATAATATACATTTCAATTACCGAGGTTGAAGCTTACGCCGTAGTGAGTCAATATTTCTTAGCAACGACAAAGTAAGATTTCTATGAACTCAGTGCCCGGCTAATGAAAAATATCTCAGCAGGTTTCAGCTGTAAAATGTCACGGGGATGGGTAATTGAGCAATGATAGGATCCGCGTATGGTTTGCTCGATCGGGTTTACGGCATATGATTTAGTTGTCCGAAAGTCGTTCGGCTTATCTGCTGCCCGGGTCGCCGCAGACCGCCCCAAGTTCTACGTAAAACGGAAAACTCAGACGTGCGATTAAAGATTTCATCCCCCGATATTGGACGATCGTAATATTTTAACGATAGCCCGACCCTAGTGACTCCTTTGTTTTACTGCCCTTATTTTATTATTTATCGAAACATTTGATATAAAAGTGCCATTAACTACTATTTTATGTGATAATTTATTGCCAGCGTTAAATTACCGACAATGTTACGCAGTTTAAGAAGTTGAAATATTAGCTTAAATGACGCTCGTGTTCATCGTATAAAATGTATAAAACCCATAAAACATTTATGGGCCTCTCGATACGAACCTTTTTTGCTTTAACGATATTAAAAAAAAACCTTGTGTGAATTTCCGCGAATTCTGGCGTCGCGACGGGAAGACGTGCCGTCGCTCCAATGAAATTCTGCGCGAAGGCGGAAGAATCGTTCCTATTGTTATGTTATGATTATGACTCAACCGTCAACCATTTCCCTCTCATTATATATATATGAGCACAATTTGAATCTCGATATTCTTAATACTAACCAAAAGGCACGATTTTAAAAACGGTCACGAGTGGATGACTTTGCCTTCCTAGAAGATGGTGTACTTATACGAGATATAGACTTGTTCATAAAAATGCGTACACTTTAGTACCTTGTCTATTTAATGTCATGTTTAAATTGCCATATATGAATTTTCACACCGATTAAAGTGACAAGGTACTAAAGTGTACACATTTTATGTACTGTAATATTAACAAGAAAATTGATCGAGTGCTTCTTAATTTAATACATGGTAGGTAAATAAATTCGAAGACGCCGTTCAAATAAAAACATAGCAATAGTGGTGTGGGTAGGTAGGAAGGTCTAATTCCCAAACTTTGTCGGCATAATTTAAATGTATAACGATGCCAAATTACAGCTTTGGACAGACGGACAGACGGACATGACGAAACTATAAGGGTTCCTTGTTTGTCTTCGGAACCCAACAAATTACATGAATGATTTTCTATCTTATTGTAAACCCTCTTATTTCATAACCTTGACCTTCATGACTCAGACGATCAAAGAGTAAAATGCAATTTGCAACTTGCAGTACACAAAACAAACAAGATACGCACGTGACAGTACGTGATGATTTCCACTCACAAAGTTAACCGAATGTAAAACAGCCGGCGACACAAAATGGAAACACGTAATGATGAAATTGCAATTTTAGGCCCACGTTCATAAAACATCACAAGAGTGTTGGTCGGCGGATTCAGCGGTTGATAATTTTGATCCCGGTGCAAAAATGTTACAAAATGGACATCCGGAGGTGCCTAATCTATGTGATTATTAATTGTGTGTTAATTACGCGTGAGTATTTCTTTTTCTTTTTAAGTTGTCTTGTTTAAAAATAATCAGAGAAGTTTTCCTGATTAAAAAGTCCTGCACTTCAAACTCAAGTTATTTGCTAACAAAATTTCATGTAAATCAAATCTTTTGAAATGCATTGAACGCGTTATAAACAGATAGACAGACAAAAGGACTTTTGCATTAATGTGAGTAATGTTTGAGTGTGGCAATATTTTTCCAAAAATCTTTTTTTTCTGGTAGTAATTTTTCCAGTTGCGAGTTTTCCGATTCGTGGTTTTACCGAATGCCTTTTTTCCCATTCTTAAATTTTCCTGGTCGCATATTTACCATTCTGGATTTTTTCCAGTCGCAAATTTCACCATTGTATGTAATTAATTAGGTTTCTCTTATTCGCTCAAAATTCTTTCAATAAAAAATACAAAAATTATCAGTTGTAAGTGGTCATTTTTAATAGTACCAGGTTTTAAAATTGACCTATAAAGGGTTAACACAAACTGGAAACTCTTGAAATAAAGAAAGATAAAAGATTATGATAGCGATATGGAAGGAATAAGTTTGCCTGGGGCTCTATACTCGGTATAACCATATCACTTGACAGTAAGTGACCCGCGGGATTAGCGACAAACAACTTCTACACGGACAAAGTCGCGGGCAACAACTAGGTCTATCATAAGTGTCAATATAATAAGACCTCAAATGGGCACGCCATTAACACTTTTATGAGCTGTGTATCTTCTCCACAATATGGCGAAGTTTTTTACACAAAATTTTATTTAATTAAATTATATTTAACGCTTCCTAGAAGTGTTTAATTAAATTACATACTTCTCGGAACTGAACCTCGTTACCCGACTAGCTAAGGAAGAAAAGGATCCTTGGCAACAAAACATTCTCAGTCTGTCAAGAAATTCATGACATGAAAATAATTTTATAATTGATCTTAAGAGTTAAATTTCAGTATAAAATAGCATAATAAAACACAACAATATAGTATTATACCTAGTCTGTTTACCGTATTTTTAATATGCTAATTTATACAGTAATTTAACTTTTTGGATCAATTAAAAAAACATTTTCATTTCACAACTTTCTTAACAGACTATAAACATGGCAATAAATCATTCATTCATTATTTTATAAATAAATTTAATGTGACTGTGTTGAGTCAATCTACTGTAAAAACAAGGGTAATGCAGGAAGTGCTGTATTAATTAAGGTTTAGGTAGGTAATAAGCAATGGCTGAATGCTTAAAATACTCTGAAATAATAAATTATATTGTATTGCGATTGTTTGTTTACATTATTTTTATCAAATCAAAAATCAAATCAAATCAAAATATTTTATTGTTTGACTGTAGGTACATTTAAATGACGTTCGTCTATTTAATATAATATAATACAATTAAAAGTTAAAACTAAACTTATTTAAATTAAAATAAAAACTAAGCTACTCAAATATTAAAGACGTAAATAATAATCACCACTATAAAAAGAACACCCCCTCTAGCAGGTCCGCTCGCGGCATGGTCCCTATGACACTGGCTGCGTTACCTCTCTGGATAGCTAATCGTTCGTCTATTATCACTTTAATAACAGATCACAAGACGTCTTTTCAAATAGCTCCGCCATTTTTGCGCAGTAAGTAGGCGAGGTTCATTACCATAAATAATTTTAAATAACAATAAGACTTTTGAAATTCTTTAAATTAGGTAGATCCTTATAAAAGGCTATTCTTTCGAATAAAAATGAAAAAAGTGAGTTTTTTAGGTGTATCCCAATTACAATTTGTTGAAAGCAACCAATTACTTTCCAGTGTAGAAAGAACAAGCAAGATCTAGTGTTTCATGTTCAACTTTTTTTATATTACATCCATTAGGCAAAAGGCAACTGAAGTAATAAATGTCTAATCATGTTTTGTAAGTTAATATCGGTCCGGAATTCTTGATACGTGAAAGGAATGCTCGAAGAGTTTTCGGCGTTTTCACTCGTTTACAAAAATGAGTCGAATACATGAATACATAATGTAGATAGGTATGTCTCAGATAATATTGTTCAAACAGGCATTGGAAAAAGCTTACTTTTCGCACCATCTCTGGAAAAATAGCTGAGTGTATATTTTCCTGTTCAATAATATTTATATGTTTTATGGGCGTAAGTCAACTTTAAGGATTAAGTAGTTATATCGTAAAGTAAAGATAGGGTTTGGTGACTTATGATTTTGGTCATTTAAAGAATGTGCATCTTAATATTTATGCATTAGATTAACAATTGATTTATGAGCCTAGGAAACTTTAGATTTGTGAAGGAAATATTGGAAATTCTAAATTACGAAACTGTGATGTTTTTCGCATTTACGATGAAACGATAGAAAAATTCATCATAAGCCCTAATAATATTTAACTTTTGCAGACTTGGAAGCCAAGACAGTCTCGCTGAATGAACTTCTCGCAGCCGAGTCAAAAGAAAAGCAGGAAAAAGCCAGACGACCTAAATCTATAGGTATGTAATAAGTTTATTCCTATTCTACCTAGTTATAGGGGAGACTGGGTACGGTTGAAACGGGGTACGGTTGAAACAAAGCGAATATCCGAGAAACTATCAGCTGTAGGTTGAATGGTGAAAGGGAAGAAATGCGTGGCATGTTAGTGCGAACATGTTCCACAGTATTGCATCAACCCTCGTGCGTTGTAGTTGTTGCAGGGGGCCCTATTTTATTTTGGTAATCAAAAGTTAGTATTTTCAGTTGATATCTTTGTCGAATAACTTTTTTAATTATATCGATTGAATGTTGAGTATTTTTATGGTCATTTGTCAGATGTTTATGATAAAATAACAATGTTTACTTTTTGTGTTGGGTTCTTTGTCTCGCCACTATGATTTTTCTTTGAAGTCAGAGGGGGTGGGTACGGTTGAAACACACGTAAGTATCAAAGCAAAATTGTTTCAACCGTACCCAGTCTACCCTACGGCTGGTCCAACGTAGTAAAGTGTTTAACTTATTTGCTCCACAAAGCTTTCATTTCAAATAGCGTATATGTACCGAGTTTTATTGCAATTTAATAAACTTTACAGAGGAGATTCTAGGCGGTAAAAACGATATCGTATTTGACCTGTTAATGGAATTGTTTTTAACTCGGCCGCCATTACCGCTAAGTAAATTAGAGCTATCAAAACGTTGACAATGCGATAACAAAGAAAGAAGGTTTTAACCGCCTTCGCCCTATACCGGCCCTGGGCGTTTATTCTCCTGGGCAAAACCATCTTGCCTTTGACATACCTATCGTATTATTTTCAACTCGGCCGCCATTACTGTCAAATAAATAAGAGCTATCGTAACGTTGACAATCCAATAACGTGTCAAAAGCAATAAGGTTTTATCGAGTAGAACAAGGCCACAGTTTGATATGTTTTGATTTCACAGACTCGGAAGGCAAGACCTCCTTGAACGAGCTTACTGCCGCGGAATCCAAACAAACACAGGAAACGGCTCAACGTCCTAAATCTACAGGTAAATACAACATATTGTGTAGCCCCACCCACCCGTTCCTCAGTGTGAGGTCAGGGAAATTTATTCGCATACCGCTATAGGACCCTGTCGCAATAATAACATTATAAACATTAATAATACAGTTCAAGAGGTCTTAAACAGTCATTTGGGCTTGAAAATCGGTTAGACTCGCGTAGATAAGAGCATTTTTTATGGGCAGGGTAGGTCACGTGACTTTTCGTATCACGTCATCTACCAGTGACGAGATTGGTTTAAAAACTAAACGAATAGAAACGCTAGTTAGCAGTGCATATTGGCTAGGGCCTCTGGAGATGTCATACGAGCACACGTGCTAGGTTATGTTAAGTGGGATCTGAGACCCATAGATATTTGAATGCTCAAGACAGCAATCTTAAGACTGCAGTCCTAAGGACCGTATTAATAAACTGATAACTGAGATACCCATCTAAGTTATTATTTTTATTATTTATTTTATCAGGCGGCAGTTGCGACAACTGATAAATGCCTGTATCCAGCTGTTCCTCGATCAAGTGTTCTTTGTACTGCTTATGTGTTGGTCTAATCGGTTTTTAAATTGATTGACGTTCAGTGCTGAGACTACTTGTTCTGGCAGTTTGTTCCATGCTTTCACTTCTCTGTTACAAAAGAAGTGTCTGCGAGGATTGTTGTGTGAAAGCTCAGTTAGTAGTTTAAATTGATGACCCTGGAGACGAGTGTTGGTATTTAGCTTGAACAATTTTTGAAAGTCCTGTAAATCGTAATGTCCTGTGAGTATCTTATAGGTTTCTATTAAATCGCCACGCTCTCTACGATTTTGTAGAGTCGTGAGTTTCAGCACCTGCAGTCTTTCCCCGTAAGATTTATTTTTATGTTGTCTCGGTATCCTGGTGAAACTGCGTTGGACTTTCCCGAGTAGTTCAATGTCTTTGGTGAAATATGGACTCCATGCTTGAAAAGTTAACATCATAAAATATGCCATTTCAGACGTTTCTTGAGATATCTCAGCTAAGATCATTTTCATCAGCAGGCACTTAATACTCCAAGTGCATTGTCAACCCTGGGGATAAAGATAGAATTCCTCTATGCTAGTAATATCACCGCGGTTGTCTTATCCTCACACCGGAACGAAGAGTATAAGAGAGAGAGAGAGAGAGAGAGGTATTTGTACTTCGCTCTTATACGTTATTTCACGAGTATAACCTCAAGACCTTTCTAAGAGCTATCGCAATGTACTAAAAATTGGGTGTCCCTCGGAATCCCTAACAACGTTTGTCCTAACACATCGTTTGTCCGAATTTTCATTTGCCCTAAACTGATTTTCAGGCGAGTCAGGCAACTTTTTAAGTTTTCCAATTATATCTGCGGTTCGGTTAGGTTAGGGTTGTATTATAAGAAAACTAAAAAAAAAAAAGTTAAGAGAAATGGCTTTAGGATAAACGAAAATTCAAACAAACGATTCATTAGGACAAATGACGATTAGGGATTCCATAGGAGAACCGTCTCTGCCTACCCCTCTGGGAGACAGGCGTGATTTAATGTATGTATGTACTTATTAGGTATTAAATTTGTTTTTTTTTCCCACAGGTTCAAAAGGCAAGACAGTCTCCCTGAATGAACTGATCGCCGCAGAATCCAAACAGAATCATAAAAAGGTTCACCAGCCTAAATCCTCAGGTAAGTAAATAAATATCATAAATCAGGGGACCACGTCACACCAATTGACATAGTCCCAAACTAAGCTCTAGGCTTGTACTATGGGTACTAGACAGCGATATAAATACATAGAAAATATCCATGACTTAGAATCAACTATTCGCACTCATCACATAAATAACTGCCCTTACCGTGATTTGAACCCGCTGGCCTAGTTGGTAGTGACCCTGCCTACGAAACTAGCGGTCCTGGGTTCGATTCCCGATATGGACAAATATTTGTGTAAAGTGTGCGAGTAAGTATTTTCTTCATAATAAGTATGTTTATAGTACCCATAGCACATGCCTAGAGCTTAATTTGGGACTAGGTCAATTTGTGTGTGATTGTCTGGTATTTATTTATTTTTAATGTATATTAGGTACTAGAGGACGCCCGCGACTTCGTACGCATAGAATTAGTTTCCCGCTACTCCCCCCATTTCTTCCCGTTGGGGGTCGATTTTCGGAAAATCCTTTCTTAGTGCTCACTTACATCATGAAAGGAACCCCTGTACCAAATTTCAAGTTTCTGGGTACAGTAGTTTCGGCTGTGCGTTGATATATAAGTCAGTCAGGTTTGCCTTTTTATATATATAGATGTATCAGGTAACAATGATATCTTTCCACAGACTCAAAAGGCAAGACAGTCTCCCTGAATGAACTAATCGCCGCCGAATCCAAACAGAATCATAGAAAGGCTCATCATCCTAAATCCTCAGGTAAGTGACTCGAGACTTCTATAAATACGAAATACCAGCAATAATATATTAACCAACACTGCACTTAAAAATATCTGACGCGCTCTCATGCCTCCAGTAATAAGGACGTGTCAGATATGTTTGAGTGCAATGTTGGATCATATTATTGCTGGTGACTGTACTATCAGCCCAATGGAACCCTGACCTACTAGAACGGTGTCACAGTGACATTATAAAACAATTTGTTTGACACTTCTTTGGATTTGAATCATACGTCACTGTGACACAGTTCTATGGTGGGCCAGGGTTCCAATGGGCTGATAGTACATTAACAACCCCAAACCGAACAATAAAAATGATCGTCAGGAGACCCAAATAAAGGCTAGAGGGCATATCAGCTCTATGAAAAAAAAAATCTAGAGCCGCTTTAGATCCGATTTTTATGAACGAGGCAGAATACAGACACGTACACGTTATCTTAAGTTTATGTACGTACTTACTTGTAATTGGTTTTGTGCAATAAAAAGTTTACATGTATACATACATATTTACCGTCGCGAGTATCCTTGAGTACCTAAACAGGTACTTTCAATTGACTTTGATATAGCTAACATCAAACAAAAAACTGGCGGTTTAAAGTTCAGTGTTAAAATTTAATTTTACGGTTAACTGACACACTATTTTATCTTGTACGGATAGATACTCAGATACCTATAACTTCAATTCTGTAGGATCTTAGGCTGTACATTTACCCCTATACATGCTTACCTGCTCAATCAGAATGTGCCGTTACTTCAATGAATACGCGGTTTCCTCAGCTCGTCCTGTTTTTATCTCGCCGTAAGAGAATCAGTTACTTACCACAGCATTCCAATTGGAAAACTTATTATTGGTACAGTCAATTACAAAGATATGTATACTTTTTCGCATCTAATTCCTTCGAAATAAGATACAACAGTGTATACACATCATTGTACCCGACTGTACCTACATGGCGACGGCGACGTAAAACTATGTACAGTCAGCAGCAGAAGTAGCTACGCAACCGAAGAGGACAAAATGATCTGCACTCGACCCTGTTGTCAAGAGAATACGTCGTATCTAGAACATTTTGAGCATTGTATTCTGCTTAGCTACTTTTGATGCTGACTGTACCTTGCGAACACAAGCCGACACATTTATGGGTGCCCCAGACTAGCAGCCCGAGAAGAATGTAGCTAATTGTTAGAATGAGAAGGTTGAGTGTCTGTTCTATTCAACGGGACAAAATCAGCCAGCGGACTGTTATTCCGTGTTACCCATAAGCCATTTGATTACTACGTTCTTAAATCTGTCCTTCTCTAATTTCCATGTGATTACTATTCGAAGGAGTATGCGAGATTTACTTATAAATTAATAGATCGCTATTATTATAATTAAATATTGTTCCCATTGTTTTTACAGGCACATCGCTGCGAAGGCAAACATTCTCGTTAAAAGATTTGTTCGCCGCTGAAACAAAGGACACTAAACGCAAATTCAATAACCTGCTGTCGAGAAACTCTGGTATATTTTATTTTTTACTCAAATTCTCAATCAAGTCTGAAGTTTCGTTTTCCAACTGTCTCATTTGCAAGAAATTTATTAACAGAAATACATATATTTCTGAGACCATGTTTGTTTGTGGGTTGTTATACTTAATACAGACCTAGCTACTTAACTCAACACGAGGACGCAATTTGACAGGCTTCTTTAACTTAAAGCTGCCAACTCGTTATACACTCTGCTGTAAATATAGAACGTAAGGTACAGTCAACGTCGGCCTATTGCTATTTTAGAGAATCAGTTTAATTTTATTAATTTATTAAATGTGAAGGTAGATTATGTTTTTTTTATTACAGGTGCTGGGTTACTATCGCATCGAAAACGTTTACTTCCCCCTATAGATTTTAAAAACTTCGAATCAGTAGGCAAGTTACAGTCTTTTTTTATATTTCCTTAGTCCCTAGCAAAATAAACATTTAATTAAGTAAATTTACCATCGCCATAAATGGCTTTGAGTAAACGGGCTTCTAAACGGGCCATAGTTTCACTGCAATATGTGGCCGGCAACTATTGGTGTCTTTCTCTAACATACGAGTAAGAGAGGGACACCAATAGTTGCCGGCCACATATTGCAGTGAAAATATGGCCCGTTTAGAAGCCCCTTAACGTATTCTTCTTTTGATTGATTTCAGAAAGCCTAATTTCACGCGCAAAGACCCTGTCTCCTCTGACGTACAAAAAGAAATTCGAAATAAAATCCCCGCTCAAACCAAAGAAGCTGAAACACCTATTTCACCCCCGATTACGTAGAAGACAGTCAAGAAAGCGGGAAATATTTGAAAATGAACAGATCAACAACAAGTACGTTCCTCTTATTAAGCGTCTTGGCATGTTGGTGGACGACATACTTGCCCCGCGCTCTGGGGAATCCTATGAGGTTAGCACACGCCGGCCCAAACGCAAGCGCAAGCAATCACAACTGTCTGAAAACAGAACAGAACCTAAGTGTAAATGCGATGTCCAAACAGATAGCCAACCTGCAGAATCTAAACCGCACAAAAAGACAGTTGTTCCTGCCACGACTGACTCCCCTGAGATCACCACTGATGCCCCGGCTACCCCGACTGAGGCTCCCACCACGGCAGCCGATAATACTCCCACTGGTAACGTCTACACTGTCCGACCAGATCCGAACCTATCCCTACTATTTACAAGAAATTCCACTAGCTCTAGGAGAGACTATTATGGATTCAGTGAGAGAAGCGGCTCCGCACTTTACAGAGACGTTGAAGGAAATATCACCCGGTATAATGGAGATGATCAATATAATTCCCGAGGGAGACGAAACAAAACCTGTCTACAAAATGATGAGGAAAATCCCTGTGGTTCTACACGAGACGATGCAAATAGCGATGGATCCATCGATGGAGAATACGGATACAGAACGAATAACCGACATCCATACAATGGATATGAGACCAAGGAAACTAAAAAAGTCGCAAGGGATGATGATGGATTCTTCAGAAGAGGTGATGACAAAACTGAAGAGGAAAATAAGTTCAAAGTTGGAAGAGAAACCGAAGAAACAATACCTTTACAAGGAGACGTACGAAGATTACGAGGATTTGTACCCAAACATGCGGTCAATACTAACGCAAAATCCGTTCAGCCCGAAGAAACTAGTGACGAAAGCATCTACAATGTCCCACAGGATCACACCAGCGCTGAGCGAGTCGCTCAGCGGTATGGCATACCTGCCGCAGAAAATCAAAAACTTCGTCCACCAGTGGAAACAGTGAAGCCTATCAACGACCTTTTAAACTCTGACTTGTTGCGGCGAAACAGTCAACCAAATCAAGTTGTGACCATATTCGATGGATACAGTGTGGCGAGAGACATCAACGGCAAAAATAATCTGACAGAAAAATCAATCCGTATCACCTCGTAAATCAAACTTTGTTAGTATTAAACTGTTTTGTAAAATAAAACTTAGTTATGTTTTGTATAAGAAAAAATAAATTTAATATTAATATTTACAATGAATTTGTTTATCGTCTTCCCTTCTTTCCCTTGCTCTTGCTGGCAGCTTGCTGTGCTTGAGGTTGCTGGTCCGCTGGTCTGGAAAAGTAATATTAACTTTTATTATTATCAATGCCACACTAAAGCTTGTAAGTCTGCCAAACTATTATATTTATAGCATACAAATTGATAACGTCCTGTGGCACTAGACAAGATGCATTACGCTAACCAGCGTTTCTATTCGTTTCGTTTTTAAACCAATCGCGTCACTGGTAGATCACGTGACTTCTCGTATCACGTCATCTACCAGTCACGCGATTGGTTTAAAAACGAAACGAATAGAAAAGCTAGATAGCGTAATGCATCTTGGCTAGGCGGGCTGAACTACTCTAGGAGATAGCGAGAACAATAATATTGTGTGATATTACGTGATACGAGTATACATGGATGATTCAGTCAGATACCTACCCGATAAATATATACGCCGATATACAGTGGTGGCGACATAATTAGGAACGCTTGCGTTTTTCCGATACAATTGCCTACAAATATGACTTTTCAATTTTAACAACCAATCAAAAAGTTGTTAACCAATTTTATTTTTAGTTACACTTATCGTTAACTAATAAACTAAGGTTTAAATGTATGTAGTGTACAATTTATCGCTGTTGTAATCGAATATTTCATTTTATAAGGATTTAAAAACTTAGTGCTGACGCGTCCATTTTAAAAGGATTTGAAAAAATATTTTTTTGGCGTTAGCCGTTAGCCGTTTGACGCCAGAAAAATATGAAATATTCGTTTTTAACAGCGATTAATTGTACATACATTTAAACCTTAGTTTAACATTTAACAATAATTGTAACTAAAAAAAAAACACCTAGAACTTTTTCATTGGTTATCAAAATTGAAGTCATAGTGTTCCTAATTATGTGGCCATCACTCTATATCATGATATACGTTGATATGTATATCAATGGATATTTATTTTAAAGTGAAATGTTTTACTTTAATTTCTGTTACCGAAATAAATTTTCGGGGAAACGCCTGCGCCTAGTTTCGTTTGTATTCTATTAGCTTTATATTGCACTAGAGGACGCCCGCGACTTCGTACGCGTAGAATTAGTTTCCCGCTACTCCCCCATTTCTTCCCGTTGGGAGTCGATTTTCGGAAAATCCTTTCTTAGTGCTCACTTACATCATGAAAGGAACCCATGTACCAAATTTCAAGTTTCTAGGTACAGTAGTTTCGGCTGTGCGTTGATATGTCAGTCAGTCAGTTTAGCCTTTTATATATATAGATTTCAAACTTTATCATCAAAAATATTATGCATTGATATTTATCCGATAAATATCGGATATTTATATCAAATATCAAATAATCGGAAATTTATAATAAATATCGAATTTTTTCGAACCCTGGATTCTAGTAAGTAAATGTAATATAAATGACTTGTCAATTTACGACATATTTGTAATAAAATAAATCAAATCCAATTATAGAATGGTAAATCTCACCCATGAGAGAGGGCGCTACTGTGCTACCGCAAACATTGGCTCCGTGATAAAGTTATAATTAAAATAATCTAAAATACGTTTCGCTAAGTGAAATAAGTGTAGAATAATAGTAAACGTGATAATAATTGCTATATATTGAAGACAGTGTCTGGAACGGTCAGTGAAAAGGGATACAGTGTAAAACAATATGAACTCAAACAATTGCATTATTATGCTATGTTAACAGTGTATAAACCAGATTAAGTGATCAATAAGTAAACTACTCCCAACAGGACACAGAGTTTGTGCAAATAATAAACTATAATTCGTATTCGAAGAAAATTTCGTCTCAAAATTAGGTTATAATTTCATATAGTACGGAGAAGGGAAACTGCCTATCACTGTTGTATTTTTTGAACCACGCGCCATCTAGCGGAATACTTCCGAACTACCTCAATCGATAGTAATCACATACTACTATCGATCGACCGAACTACAATCTACAAACGGTACAGTAATAACACAAGATTACCACAGAGGACGTCACTGGTTGTAAACAAACATAAATATGGAAGAATTACAAAAATTGATTTTAGAAATGAAGATGGAATTTAGCCAGAAATTTGCATCAATAGATTCTCAAACTTCCCAAATCACCCACATGGAAGAACATATAAAATCACACATGGACACGAAATTTGATGAACTAAATGTTGACTTGGCGAGTATGCGTTCACAATTAGATGAACAAGAAAAAAGGTTAAATATTTTAGAAAAAAATAATGTACAGAGAAATCTGATGTTTTTCGGAGTCGAAGAAAATGAACAAACGTATTTTCAGTTGCAAGATAAAATAATAGACATTGTAAATAACACAATCAAAGTCAACATGTCGGAGCAGGAAGTGCAGACTGTCAGGAGAATAGGGAGAAAGGGGGACCGACCTAGGCCAATTTCTGTTGCATTTACTACACTAGGGAAAAAAATAAGAATCCTTCAAAATAAGAAGAATTTGATCAATACTACGATTTACATAAAAGAAGAATTTCCGTCAAAAGTTTTGAAATTGAGGGAAGGCTTAAAAACCCAACTAAAGACGGAAATAGACAAAGGGCACACAGCGTTTATAAAATACGACAAACTCATTGTCATTAACAATAAAAAAGAAACTAATGCAAATAAAAGACAACTCTCCATATCTCCAACACAAACTACCCCGGCTTCTGCTCCTCTTTTAGACATACAGGACAAAAACTATAAACAAATTGTTCAATCAAGTAAGAAACACAAAACGTTTAAAAACACAATGATGTCTTATGTCACTAGAAACGAAGATTCTGCATGAAAGTTAAAGGCCCCCTCCAACTCATACAATTATTTAGATAAGCACATTAAAAAAAATGAATTAAAAAATACTTCTCTCCCACTACGGGTGGTCGCCGCGGGAGTGCCAGACCAAAACCCTCCATCTCAAAATATTAAAAGTGACTCGACCTTATATATTCTTACCTACAATATAAGGTCACTCGTAGACGAAACAAGACTTGTCCAGCTAGAATACAGTTTAAAAACTTTAAAATGGGATATAATCGGATTATCTGAAGTCAAGAAACCAGGCCAACAAATAGAAGAACATGACGACTATTTACTTCTATATAGTGGAGAAAAAAGTGGCCGAAATGGCGTCGGTTTTATGATCAAAAAATATCTAAAAGAAAATCTAGAGAACTTTTACACAGTATCAGACAGAATTGCCCGCGTAGACATGAAATTTAGTAACACATTTATAACAATTATCCAAGTTTACGCACCTACAGAAAAGGCTAATGACGCGGAAATAGATGAATTCTACAATAAATTGTCAGAATCTCTAGAAAATTCAAAAAAGTACACCCTCGTTCTAGGGGACTTTAATGCTAAAATTGGAAAGCCGACTAAGGACGAGAGCCCAATCTTAGGCTATTACGGTTACGGAAACAGAAACGAAAGAGGACAAAAATTGATTGAGTTCTGTTTTGAAAACAAACTTTCAATTACAAATACCTTTTTCAAAAAACAAGAAAAAAACAAATGGACTTGGGAATCCCCTAATGGCAGAGTTAAGAATGAAATAGACTTTATCCTTACCAAAAACAAAAACATCATTAAAAACGTACAGGTATTAAACTCTTCATTCTCATCTGATCACCGCCCGGTAAGATGTGAAATAAAATTAGATGGATTGTGTAAACATAGCAGGAAATATATAAAAAAACAGAAGACAAAATCACTAACCGAAATAGAACAACAATCACTTAGGAATATCTTGCAACAAGAAGACATAACCTATGACGAGGATCCAGATAAAACACACTCCAACATAATCAACACAATTCGTAACTGTATTAGAAAATTACCTACGGAACAGACAATACCTACCAAACCTTATGAATTAATAATAGAAGGAAATATAGCAAAACTTATTGAAGAAAGGGAATACTTAAAAAATATTAAGCAGAGAACATTTGAGAATAGAAAACGACTAAGAGTATTATACAAAAAGATTAGGAAGATGATTCAGAACAAGAAAAAGGAGCATAGAATAAACGTTATTACGAAAGAGCTAGAGACCACGGGGTCGGCCAAAAGAGCTTTCAAGAAACTAGACAATACAAAGTACTGGGTCATGGAACTGAACAACAAAAATAATACCGTAGTGAGGGCAAGAACGGACTTGATAGAAGTGGCTACCGAATTCTATCGGCAGTTATATGAAGACAATCTAACTGAAGCCGAGGGAAGCTTTAATTACAATAATGAAAAAGTTTTTGATATTTTAAACTCTGAAGTCAGAATAGCCATTAACAAACTAAAGACAAACAAATGTCCAGGGGAAGATGGCATTACAAATGACATAATCAGAGCTTTTGATGACTCTATTCACCCAATTTTAGTCAACCTTTTCAACCAAGTTCTCACACAAGAAAATATACCTAGACCATGGAAAAGTTGCATCATTACTCTACTATACAAAAAAGGTGATCCTAAAAATATCAGCAACTATAGACCCATAAGCCTGTTATCCACAATTTACAAAATATTTACAACTGTAATATTGAACAGAATATCGAGGGAAATAGACGAAAACCAATGTAGAGATCAAGCCGGTTTCAGGAAGAGCTTCTCTACTGTCGATCACCTGTTCACTGTTACACAGGTCATAGAAAAATACGCTGAATACCGAAAAACGCTTTATATGGTGTTCATCGATTATAACAAAGCTTTCGACTCTATTAAACACCACAAGCTCTGGGAAGCCCTTAACAACCAAGGTATTAACAAAAAATACATTACTATTCTTAAAAACATTTACACCAAATGTAATGCTAAAGTAAGATTCGAAAAGCTAGGAGATGTTTTCACAATAAAAAGAGGGGTGCGACAAGGAGATACAATCTCACCCAAACTTTTCATATCTCTGTTAGAATCAATATTTAGAAATCTAAACTGGAACCAAATGGGCATAAAAATTAATGGAGAATACCTCTCTAACCTACGCTTCGCCGATGACATAATATTGTTATCGGAAAGTCACGAAGAACTTCAAAACATGATCAACAACCTTAACATAGAGAGTGAAAAGTGTGGGCTTAGTATGAACTTTGACAAGACAAAGGCAATGACGAACGGGAAAAAAGAAACCTTATCCATTGAAGGGCAAAACATACAATACGTGGACGATTACATCTACCTAGGGCAAAACATATGCTTTAGAAACCGAACATCAAAGGAAATACAGAGACGAATAACCCTGGCATGGAAAAAGTACTGGTCCCTCAAGGAAATTTTCAAAAGCGACTACCCCACTAATGTCAAAAGGAAATTAATGGACTCAAACGTACTACCAACCCTTACATATGGTTGTCAAACGTGGGCGCCGACGGCAGACTCCCGAAGGAAAATTAGGTCCTTCCAAAGAGCAGTGGAGCGCAGTATGTTGGGGATCAAACTAAAGGATCGGATCAAAAGCACCGAAATAAGAAACAGAACAAAAATTGTTGATGCGCTAACAATGACCTCCAAGCTAAAGTGGAAATGGGCTGGTCACGTGGTGCGGCTCAAGGACAACAGATGGAGTCAACTCGTGATACACTGGAACTTGGCGGAATGCAAACGAGAGAGAGGTCGGCCCGTCCAAAGATGGAAGGACGACATCGTGTCGGTGGCAGGTAACTTATGGACCCGCAAGGCCCAAAATAGAGAAACCTGGCAAGAGATGGAGGAGGCCTTCGTCCAGAAATGGAAGATCCCTATGAAAAAATAATAATAAAACTAATGTATTATACATATATTTATATACCTATAATATTAAAATGTTATGTTACGTACTACCTATGTTAATTAAGTTTATTATGTTAAGTTTTTCAGTTATTACTACTATGTTTACGATTCAGGGAAATAAAGGCTATTTTAATTTTTTAATTTTAAAAATCTCACCCATGACAATAACTTTTACAAATGAATTACAGATATATTTAAGTAGATGAAATTACAACCTATTTCAAATAGATTAAATACAATAATTGTTGATTATGGCAAAAGAGAAGGCACACAAGTACACAGACCACCTGAGGCCCGATTCACGAAGCTACAAGTTACAAATTACAAGCGGAAGTCTCTTTCTAACTCCTTTTGCTAGAAAGAGACTTCCGCTTGTAATTTTCATCTTGTAGCTTCGTGAAGCGGGCCCCTGAGGTACGTTTCTCTTGACTACACCAAGCACCAGTGTTTGAATTGTTGTGTTCCAGTGGCAATAAGACGGTGGTGGTAGGTTAAATGATAAAATGGTGGTAGTCATCAGTTTGGGCACAGTAATGAAGCAGACACTTTCCCTTTGAAATCTCATTCATGACAGTCATTACAGAGAAAAAACTATATTTACCTATTCTGGCGAGTTTTTAACTTAGGTATGGCTTCCCCGATATACTTCATAACTGATTCCCGTGAGCAGTACTCAGGCTTAAGGGGTGTGCCGTCATCATTCTTAATTTGAACCCTTATTCTGCCTCTGAACAGCATCTCCTGTAAATTAAGATATTTTATTGACAATTTATTTCATGACTCACTAGCTGCAGCCTGCAGCTCCATCCAGGTAGATGTTGTCTATTGCAAGTAAAAAGCACACTATGTGCTTCCTCGGGGTTTAAACTATCTCCATAATGAATTCCATCAAAATCAGTTTAACAGTTTAGCTGTGAGTTACTTTCGCTTATAATTTTCCTATTAGAATTTCAAATTATGAATCATAAAACAGATTTGAAATTGTAATTGATGGAATTTGTTATGGAGATAGTTTAAACCCCAAGGATGGACTAGGGTGCTTTTTACTTCAAGAAGTTATCTTTCATTTATTATTACAGGCAGGGTATCCTTCTTCTCTTCTCTTCTTCTGCAGCATTTTATTTACATGCCCACTGTTGGGAATATGCCTCTCCAATCCTTTACCATTTTGTCCTATTTTGAGTTAGTCTGGTCCATAGAGGGCCAGCATTCTCTCTAATATCATCAGACCATCGAGCACACACCACACACACACCTACACCTCAGATAAAATGTTTGCACAAGTTATCAAATTTAGAATCCCTGTCTAATCCTCTTCAATTTAACCTTTGAAAATTACACTTGGAACTTAACTAACTAGTTAAAAAAGCTCTACCGACCTTGCTTTGTTCCCGCGGATACAACTTGTTTTCAACTCCAACAGGGAGGCCAGTTGCTACCAACACATCTCTAATCTCTTGGTGAGTAGGATTCTCAACACAAGAAGACTTCGGGAGCCTACGGCCTTGTGCTAAAGTTTTCTTGCTGTTCAGGTAGGCAGGATAAATACAAATCCATCTTAAACAGATCGTTAAAATGCAATGATATAGTATTCACCATCTCCAACAGTTTATCACGAGATCGTATGTGGTAGTAACCAAACTTACCTTTCAACCTCACTGTGTTTCTTTTCTGGATTCCATGAGGTTATCATTGCAGCCATCTTAATTTATACCTGAATCGTTATTTTCGCTCAACCGAATTAATAAAACAATAAATAACACGTATGCTGAGTAGATGGGTGTACGAGCACAGATTATAGTGAAATGAGTGAACAGACAACGTCAAAGTCAAGCTGACTGCTGACATCACATTGACATGGCGCATAGGTTTGTTTAAGCCATCAATATAAAAGATGGCTTTTAAAAAACGTATGCGGTCACTTTCCCATACATTCTTTCTACCTACATTAATTTAATGTAGTTCTACCCAATTACCACGTCTATCGTGGTCTAACTCGTTTGCGAAGCTCTCCTAAAGTGCTGATTTAGTGCTAAATACGGCTAAATGCGTTGCGACTTCAGAACATACCCACAGATTATAAGGTATGGACATACCCTTATAATCTGTGGTCAGTTCAGTCAAGACGTCAAAAATTGCAACTATACACCGGGCACGTGTTTCGCTGTTTTCTTTATTAATTAACTAAGTAAGAGACCAAGATATTTAAGACTTAAGTGTAAGTTTTCCACCTAGAACAGTTTAATGAGAACCTAATTAGAAACATTTTAGGCATATTATAGTCATTTTAGCCATGAGTTGCATAGCAGTAAATAATGACTACGTTGCTGTAGCAAAAGGAATGTTCATTGACTGCTACAATGCTTCAAAACATAACATTATCGGTATTCCAACTGTACCTGAACCCGAAGAACACGACTCTATCTCGGACATAATTATTTCTTCAGACTCCAAGTACTTAGCGGCAATGACCTCAATATCAAAACAGTTAACAGTGTTCGACTTGCCACAAACAGATAGTTATAAGAACTTTACACTTCCTAGAAGTGCTAGTAAAATGAGATTTACTAATAACAATGAACAAATATTAGTAGCAGATAAAACAGGAGATGTTCTTTTGTACAATATCAAAACAAATACGGAGCATGGCAGCAAACTTTTGGGGCATCTGAGTTTGTTGCTTAATATTCTACAAACTGATGATGGAAAATATATCATAACATCAGATAGAGATGAAAAAATTAAAGTCTCATGTTATCCCAATACTTACAACATTCAAACTTATTGTTTAGGGCACGAGGAATTTGTGAATCACATCGAAATCATACCCCATAATAAGAAGTACTTGCTAAGCACTTCAGGTGATGCAACTGTGAAATGCTGGAACTACTTGGATGGAAGGCTATGCCACAATATTAAAGTTAATGATGAAATTAGTGATGTAGATATAAAAGAAGACTTCATCACTGCTATGCTGGATGCTGGATTGGGGGCAGAAGTCTTGCCTATAGTTGATGCGACTATCTGCCAGTTGGACGAAACATCCAGCCTTCTGGTGGTGGCAGTGCATACTTTTAATACTTTACTTGTGTATAGAATACAAACACTCAATGAAGAATTTTCTCATGAGCTTATGACAAAAATTAAATTAGACACTTTTCCAACTGCAATCAAACTGCACAATTCACGTCTATATGTCTATGATGATGATAATAAGAGAATAAAAGTGTTGAAGGTACATTTCAAAGATAAATGTTTAAACATAGAATCTGAAGATGTAATCCAAGTGTTTCCACAAGATATTGTTAATACCGATAGTAAAGACAATGGTGATTCTATCAAACTTTTGTATAAAAGGAAATTTGACAATGTGCAAGAATATCAGGAACGTAAAAGGCAAAGACAAGACCTGAAACACCTCAGCATGAAATGTAAACAATGATTTAAACCAGATAAGTTTATTATTTCCAGTAAGTAGTCAAACAGAAATGTGAAATGTGCATATTTTATACAAAAATAATTGAAACATAGGAAATATCTGAACAGTCATCAATAAAGCTAACAATTTATATCTAAGCAGTTTCATTTTACACTAAGAAAGCATTGAAAAAATGATGATATCACAATTTAACTAAACACAACATACACAAGTAGTAATGATATTAATACTTATTGCTTTCATTATATTATTAGAGTAGCAATGTTCTACCAGTGAACAACATACACTATTGTACCTTTTTCCATATGTTGTCATAAGAAGAAGAGCACAATAGTGCATCTTGTCTTGTATCTTTCAAAGGGCTGGTACAATATTCAGACAATTATCAAACTTAAACTTAGTTTGTATACTTCATTACATAATATTTTTTTACAATTGGGGTTATATCTAAATGCAATAAATACAATCTAAACCATTTGCATTTACCTAGATTTAAGCACATTAGCAAAGGTACGAAGCTGAGAGCTTAAAATATCGGTTGAACTTAAAAGTTTGTCAATGTCATCCTTCAGCTCCATGAGGTCCGGTAAATTGTTGCAGTCAGGGACATTCAACAGTGTGGTGAAAATTTTATCCCATAAACTCTTCATGTACCTAAAAAAAACAACATTTTAAAGACAATTTGACTAAAAGTAAATTCTCAATAGCGTCTGCTCGCGCGGCCGCGACTTCATCCGCGTACATTACGATTGCCGTTATTCCCTCGGGAACTTTTAAATTTTCCAGGATGAAATGTAGCCTATGTGTTAATCAAGGGTATAAGCTATCTCCATTACAAATTTCATCCAAATCCATCCAGCCGTTGCATCAAGTAACAAACGAAAACACGAAAACTTTCGCATTTATATTAGTAGGATATATTCCCAAAAAAGGTAGTTACATAGACCAATTCAATGAGCTTTCGGCGTCTGTATTTCCGAGTGCATACAATTTAAACCTATTAAAAGCTAGGGTGAATAGGCATCTTCTAGGTGAGCTCAATTAATCGTCGACAAAATCTTCATCCTCTAAGGCCAAGAGTTTGTCAAGAGCAACCCATTTATCAAACAGAAAATAGGAATTAAAAGATTAAAAAATAAACGACAATCAAACTGTAATTTTACCCTCGAAGAAAAAATGGCTCCAGTAAAATTGGGGATTTTACGGGTAACCTATCTCAAACACTAAAAATCATTGTCCGAATTTCATTTGTCCGAAAACTATTCGAATTATTATCGTTTGTCCGATGACAGGTTTCGTAAAATTTTTTCTTCTCTATTTTACGTTTAGTAAAAGTATTGTTTGTCCGAAAAACTTTTCCCGTCTCATTTACTTGCTCTATGAATTGTTACGTATTTTGTTTATTAGCCCATTTTTTATTTAACCAAGGATACTTTTGGCACTGCATACGTTTAGACAAATTTTCAGTTTACTTTTTAACGCTATCCTAAGTTATTTTTCGACAGAGGTACTTTCCACTGTAATATTATTACATAATGTAAAAGATTATAATATACAAAAGTCATAACCTAAAACCCTAAAACATTCAAAGGCATATATTTATAATCAGTCAGAAATATTTTAGGACATATTTTCTATAGTATCAATTATTTTTATTCATACCGTTTTGATGTGTAAATGATGCGGCGAGCGAGCGAAGCGAGCGAGCAAGATGGGTCTGGGCAGAAGCGACTCGGATAGGTTAGGTTAGAAGGCTAAGGTGGGAGCGAAGCTCCCGCCTTAGCCTTCGAGGTTATTTTTTTGTCGTCCCTAAAAAAACATGCTTGCTTTATTTCATTTTGCAAAAATTATAAATTCCATTTCAGAAAACCCGAGTAGTTAAAAATCCGGATCGTTACATCGGACAAATGAAATCAAAGTCAATAAAAAAAAGTCGAATTATTAATAAACTGAAAGGTTACATCGGGTAACTGATACTTCGGACAAATGAAATTTAGGGGAACATATAATTTGTCGAATGATCAAAAAACTGAGACAATAAATGCCTAATCATAAGAATTCGAAATAAATTTTCGGACAAATGAAAAAATATTAAAACGACATTTGTCGAATAGTTTTTGTCGAAACGAAATTCGGACTATCATTTTTAGTGTTTCAGATAGGTAACCGATTTTACGGCGTAGTTTGCGTCAAATCCGGTAGATCTGACTTTTTGCAGACTTTTTTATGATGTTGGCCCAATGAATAATCCAAGTTTGTGACCTCGAGTGCCTAACGCAACTTTGTGAAAATTTAAAAAACCGCGTTGGTTTCTAGAACTCTACAGGACTAGTTTTTGATAGTACCTTCTCAGGACGTTTTTAAAGCAGAATAAATTTGCTACCATATGAGACTAGGATTGTCTCTGTAGACCCAATTAGTTTTTGAGATAGCTTTTCAAAATTCATCATTTTTTCGAACTTCGCAATTTTTTGCAATTAGTTAGTACCTTCTAACAGAATTCCCGTTCATTTGAACACAATGTATATAGGGTTCAATCAGAATTATTCGCAATTTTAAAATACAGCGGCCGCCATTTTGATGACGTCATATCTCCGGATCCAGGCACTTTACAGATGGGGTCCCGACGGGTGTTAAGATAGAATAACATGTTTAGCAACATACTAAAATTTGGTGCTGGTATCACAAAGTGAACTATGTTACCCCTAACAGAGACCCGTTTCACGAAGCTACAAGTTACAAATTACAAGCGGAAATCTCTTTCTAACTCCTTTTGCTAAAAAGAGAGTTCCGCTTGTAATTTGTAACTTATAGCTTCGTGAAACGGGCCACAGAACGCACTAATTCCAAAAAACTATTAAAATGATAGGTAGGTTAGTCCAACAGAAGTCGGCTTTTGGTTGAAAATATTGTGAGTCGCCGACTTCCGTTGGACTAACATTAGCCTGTTACCTATGATTTTAACACTAGAAGTTATTTTTTGCGTTTTTGAAGGCGGTTTTTTGTTTTTTAAAACATTTATTTAATTTTACACTTTTTAGCGATCATAATAAGCTTATGTAGTCCCACTTCTGAGTTGATATATGAAACTTTAAGACATTTCAAGCTCGCCGCAAGCAACGCCGCGGGAAAATCATAGTCATTTTTAAACAATTAAATGTTCTTCGTTGTAGCCGCTCAACTATCTTTATCGAGATATCTTATCGCAACCCTTCAAAAACTGTTGGGTCTACAGAGACAATTTTAGTCTCATATGGTAGCAAATTAAGTTTGCTATAAAAACGTTTTGAGAAGGTCTTTCAAGAACTAGTCCTTAAGGGTTATAAATGTTATAATCGCCAGAATCTGAATAAAGTCCGAAATATTCGCGGTTTTTTTTTAAATTTTGACAAAGTTACGTTCGGCGCTCGAGGTCACAAACTTGGATTATTCATTGGGCCAACATCATAAACAAGTCAGCAAAAAATCAGAACTACCGGATTTGAAGCAAACACATGTAGACTAAAGCATAGTATAACTAGCTGACATGTTTGACGCATCTTGAGATAGGCATCTCAGTAGAAATCATTTTATTAATACGGCGCTGACATTTTGTAAATCTTTGAATGGAGTTTTTCTAAATTAAAATATCGATTATGCGGTTAACCACAAAATATTCCCCAATCTCTTGTAGTTTTAGCATAGCATTAAGAGTAGTATCCCTGCTATCACAACTATAATTTTAGTTTTCAACTACCTATTTAAAAATTTACTCAAATGGTTACATACCGAGGTAATTTCTTTTCTATGTTCCACTGGCCTAAGCGACTGGCCACCTTCATATAACTGCCCATTAAAATAACATGTATTGTTCCGGCAAGGCAGTACAAGTCAGTTTGGTACGTCCATGGTTTCCCTTCCCGCATCTCAGTGCATGTAAAGCCTTCTGTAGCTATCAACTGCAATAAAAAAATAAGTAAAGGCACGGTTTACAAAATAAATGTCGATAATATTATTATGATTGCATCAAATACACATACTTCCTTGAAAGTTGTTCCTTCCGGGAACAATGACATGTCGATGGAGCATCCCAAATCAATTAGCTGCAAGGACGGGGTTCTCCACTCTTGTGTCGGACTAAAGGAGAAATAACAGGTATAGAATAAATAAATTAATACTTTAACCGCCATAGTTGATAGTATTTTACGTGCCCCAAAAGGCAGGACAATATATTTTTCCGAAAATATCGAAAGTTAAGTGCCCGCGGCGATAAGAATTAATCAAAGGGGTAGAAGATCAGTTCACACTTACATTTTCATCAACAGGAAGTTATCGGGTTTGATATCGGCATGGATTATCTGCGCTTTGTGCAGGTAGTGAACTATGGACAACATCTCAGCCGTCAGCAGGAAGACTATGAATTCGTTTATACATTTTGAGGTAGCCATTCTAATTTTGTTTGCGACATCTAGCAGGGATCCATACTTGGAATATTCAGACACAAATAAACTGGCGTTATCGGCTATATGGGCAGACGTTATGTCCATGAATCCAGGAAGCTGAAATAAAACAAAATATTACTAAGCTGTATGTGTGGTCACACAAACAAAAATTATATCCCACTTATGAAATGCTATATTACCATAAAAGGATCCTTTATTCTTGCTTTTATTTCCTGGCAAATATAAAATTCCCATGGCCTACTTGGTTTTTGATACTTAACAGCAACCGACTTATTGCTCTGATCCAAGCACAGGAACACCGCGCCATAATTCCCTTTGCCAAGTTGTTTTTCAACAGCGAATCTATTGTTACCAACCCCGACCGAAGTACCCACTTGCAACTTGGGCACAGATCTTAGCTCGAAATAACCTTCAGCGTGAGTCTTGTTGGGAAACTTGACATAGTCTAACAGGGCCGTAAGAATCTTTTTATTGAAAGGATCTATCACTGCTGGAAACTCTATATCAGCCGGTCGCGGTATGTCACTAGTTTCCACTAATGATATAGAATGTGTCGACTTGAATGTTCCACACTCCATCGAATTTTCGCTATCAACATCCATGCAGTAGCCATCAGATTGGAAGTCAGATTGTCTAGAATATACCGAAGAAAGTCTACTTTCTTTACTTAAAGAGTCTCTACTGTCTTCCGACTGGAACTCTGCTCTTTGTTCAAAGTCGAGCTGCCGTTTCGAAATATCCTTCTGTTTTTCAACAGTATAAGAAACCTTCGCCGATTGGATAGGTGTTATGGCCTGCGTTGTTAAGCTGTCTTTGCTGTCCGAGTCAGAAAGACCGGAAGAAGGCGGTATTTGAGCCTGTTCAGGACTTGATACGTAGAGATTCTTATGCATCTTCTGAGATATACTTGGACTATTCGTAAATTTCGGCGTGTTTGCATTATCTTTTGGTTCATTTCTATTGGAAATAAAGTTAAGAAATTGGTTTGAAAATCCAATATCAGGCGAATTCTGACCAATCTTTACATTTGGTTGATCATGTCTGACGTTCCTCAAAGCCGAAGTAGGACTCTTGTGCGGCACAGGAGGCTTGTTTTGAGGGCTTAACTTGTTGGCAACGCTTTGATCAGGAGTGCCTTTAGTGTCCTGTTTGAATTGTAACTCGGAGGAGTTCTCGTGTGACATGTTAGCACTGTGTGTAGGATTGCGGAAATTGTTTTGGGCATGTGTAGGCTGAGGACTTTGATAAACCTGAAATGGTTGATTGCTTGGAACCCCGTACGCAGGTGACCCATTTTCGACCATTTGCTTAGGAGACTGTCTATAAGGACTTTGCATAGCATTGTAGCTTTGATTCGCATACATGCTCGCGTTATTGTATTGGTTATGCATCCCTTGATAATTCTGCTGATTATATCCCTGATTAGGTGAAGCTGCGACTTGGCCAACTCTTTGGTAATATTGATTACTTTGATACTGGGCTTGATGAGGTGGGCTTTGGAAAGCCGCAGCCTGCGGTTGTGGAGGTTGATTGGCATAATGTTGTCGGTCTGTTTGGCCGTAATAGTCTTGGCGCCCTACATATTGTCCTGCATGCTGCTGCGGACTCATCATAGGTTGAGCCGGATTTTGAAACTGATTGGAATACGTCGGGCTCTGGAAGCCGGGAGGCACAGCGGAGCTCATATGAGGACTCTGCGCTCTTTGTTGAGGACTGTTGTATACGTTAGGGTTAGGACTAGCATAGCCTTGTTGTTGGTTTATGGTTTGGTTAGGATACCCCTGTTGGTAGCTGTAATTCTGATGGTAATGAGTGGGCACCTGCGTAGCAGGTCTTTGAGGAGTGTAACCGTTGTAGTTTTGTGGCGAAGGTTTTTGATATTGGTGATCGTGTGATTGATAGGTTGTTGCAGAGGGAGTGGCAGGTTTAGGTTCGGGCTGATCGTGTTTTGGGTAAGCTCTACTGGCGAAATGCCCATTGGCAAGTCTAGGTTGACTCGATACTGAATTTCTTTTGGATGCTGTAGGAGGGCCCTGGTCGTTATTGTGGTACATTGAGTCGAAAGGGGTGGTAGTATACCCAGTGTAGTTATTTCTTGTAGATTGGCCAGACGAACTAGACCCTGATTTACTGAAAACATGGAAAGAGACACAAATCCTTAGTTATATACTCAGATAACCTAATATGCTAACTATACTTTATCTAGTTTCTTATATGTTCATTTGAAATGTTATAACAACAGTGTAATAATAATAATTACGTTTTGATTTAATGAAACGGCCAAGTCTTATTGATTTTCTTAATTAGGTATTCATGGTTAGAAAAGCACAATGAGTACGGGAAACAATATAAAACAAATCGCACTTATGTGATAACCGTTAAAGTTAGTGAAGACGTCTGGATGATCGTTAATGAAGAGCACTAATGCAGCTTGAAGGGTTTGAATACATTTGGTACACAGAATGACCGTGTTCTAGATTAACACCTTACCCTCGGATAGGTACCCCGAAAATTAAAAAGTTCCCGATAAAAAATAAAGGACGTTTTTACCACATTCCCAGTACATGGAAAAATTGAAAAACTTCATATAGGGTTAATCATCTCTTCGGAAAATTGATTACTTCCAATAAATAAGACAGCAAAGGTATGCGTTTCTGAAAATTATAACTCTGGCAATAAAAACATCTATGAATATCGGTAAGGCAAATCAGAAATGTAAAATAATACGAAAGCTATTTATGTTTTAAGTGAAAATAAAACAGGTCTTGATAAAACTACTGTAAAGACGATTTGTTTGCATTTTCATTCGGTAATATAACGAAAGGTAGGTGGATTGTAGAAGAATCTGCCAGTTTAAGCAATTATTGGGATACGAGTAAATTTGACGTCCTTATATTAGCAGCCAACTAGGTATGTTAGTTATGATACTTATGATACGATTTTTTCCTAATTACCAATTCTCAAATTGACGTAGGCAGATTATCAATCAACTAATGAATACTTAGTACAAACCTACATATTCTTTCATCCCATAAAACTTTACGATATTAATAACGGTTCTACTGGAGGCTTAAAATATGTTTTTTTTGGCAAGAGGCCCAAATTTCTTAAACTAGGTTTCTAGAAATAACACCAGTTACATTTTGATCACTGGTCACTTGGGCACATACCTATTAGACTCCCGCGTTGCTTCCATTATGACAGATAGACCGGTGCCTTGAGGGTCTACCGTCGCATGTGGATCCACCATTTGCCTTGAACTCTCATCTCTCTTGCCAATACTAGATTGCGCAAAATCTATTGTACTGTCATCCATCATAAACTTAGGAACATTCGATAATTTGTTTGACTGATCTATACTATTTGGTTTCTTGAACTGGGACATGTTTGGTGTACTCGCGACATTAATCTCAAAATTAAATGCTTGAGTGTAAGATGTCTCTTCGAAATAGTTCTTACCCGGCTGTAAATAAAAATCGGTTCAATTAAATAAACTCCGACTATCAATTGGATGTAATACAACGTAAATAAATAAATCAACTGCATTACATTTCTCGGAGTAGTAACATCTGGGCTATTGAACTTTTTCGCGTTCTCTTTGTCCTGTGGCAAAGCCCTTGCATCAAGCATATCTTGACTTTTCTTGGTATTGACGGCCATAGTCATAGACCTATCCTCGTGTATATCGAATTTCATGTTAGAAACATCAAACTGCTGCACAACAGGTTGTACCATCGACGGTTCTGTAAAATATATAAATTAATTAGTATAAAATATATAAATTAATAAGGATTGAAATAAAAACATCGTGCAATTATTATAGATGTTAAATGTTCATACCATTGTCATTGAACATGTTACGTAATTCCCAGCGAGCTTCTTTAGTATTCATAGTAATTGAATCACCAAGGAGGTTTCCCATCAAACTCCTGTTGAATTCCTCCATCAAATTATTTTTGCCGAAGTTGCCACACGCGTTTTCGGTCCCGTAATTATTGGTTGGTACAGGTCTGTCGATCTGATTTTCTTGAGTTGGTCTTTGATTTTCATCATTTTTGTTAGATAGCTCGCTGAATTCTTTCGAATCGAGATTAACCAACACCTTTGGTTCACCAGGCGAATGCATGTTTGTTACTTTAGTAACGTTCTGTATCGTAGGCATTGTCATGGGCATGAGTTGGCTCAAATGATCTTGCTCGGCATCTAAAGCACAGTTGGCTAAGGTCTCTAGTGCACTGCACTGGGCAAGCGTCTCATTAATCTTACTGGTGTTTTGTTGTTCTTCAACAGTTTGATTGTAAACAGTATTTTCTTTCCTTTCTAAATTATATCTTCTAGATCTAACTTCTTCTAAACTGTATTCAGTGTCATTAATATATACCTAAAGGGAACAAATAAAACATTTAATTCTCAAAGTTAAGTCTCAAAGGCGGGATTACATATTTAGTATTTCTTAGTATACCTTGGAAAAAGAGATATAAGAAAAAAAAAAGGTGCTGTTTGGACTGTATTTGATAGAATTATTAAATTTAAAACCAATTGCAGCTGTTTGTGAGGGTTAGAAAATAAATAAATTTCAGCTGGCACCAATATCAAACTGTTTTTTTCTCAAACTATTACCCCATCTTGTATTATGAATAATTACAATAAGGAACAAATTAACATTTTCTAACTTATCTATCAATATTAACTTACCTGTGTTTTATTATAACACGGTATTTTTGTAGGGTCATCTGGGTCAGGTACACATAGTGGTACAGTAAAACACAAATCATCTACACAATAAGGCATATGGTTGGGTGGAAGTCTTAAGATATCTTCTTCGTCTTCATAAGCTGTTTGAACAAATAAAACATCTATATTTTAGCACGTATATTTTTGTAACGCGTCCGGTGAAAATCCGAGAAATAATGGACAGTTTATTTTGCGACATCACTTTTTATACTTCATTCTTGATATTTTAATTGACAATTTAATTAACATTACACTAGTCCGGCGGCGCTGTGTTTTGAGTTTTCAATAAATGTAAAAAAAATCCACAAAACATTGAATCGCTGAAATTGTAATAGCAAGATTGACATTGAAGCTTTACAAGTAGGTACAGTCAACAGCATAAATAAGTGATCATTTATATACCTTGTCACTTTTACGTCTGGTTTGAAATGTTATACAAAATTTTGAAACGATTGAAAGCGACAAGGTACAGAAATGATCACTTATTTATGCTGTTGACTATACACGCTATAAACACATGTTTTTTTTTTGTATGTATTACCTCAAAATATGCGAGCGCCGCCGGACTACTAAATGTGTTGAAAACTAAGCTGAAAAGAAAACCTTATCTCATTAATACTTACGTGTAAAAGATAGTGGTTGATGTGGTACAATGTTGGTGTGTACCATTTTAGTTTTAGCATTAGTCCAAATGCCGACTTCTTTTTCATTTTCAACATTACCACAAGATTGTACTATGGAGGCAGGGCCTGGATGTTCAGCTCCCGGAATGGCAGAATGGGACGTAGATGGGGCGTCCTTTTTAAGGAAGAAATATAGTTGTTATAAATGTGTTATCTTGATAAAATTACTTTACTTTACATCACTAAAGGAAATTAGGAATGACAGAATATTCACAACAGACCCTTCCAGACTAGAGTAAAATTATGAATAATCCAGTGTCTTTAATATTACTTAATATTTTCATTTTAAGGTTTAAGTACCACCTCCTCAAATAATGGTAATTAAACAAACTGTAATAAAAATACACCACATTAATTTGCCACTTTTTGACTCTACAGTGGTATAGCTCTAAAAAGGTCTTTGGTTTTGTACCTCTCTCTTTCTATTTCATTTGCTCTTGTGCAAGTCTTGAGCAGTCAATTATTCTAGTTATGGCCTTTGACATAGAGACCTTGTTGTGTTGTTCTCACACACATTATTTTTAATTTAATGTTATTGACCTTACATTTGTAATGATTTTATGTTACTATGTATTTTATCATTGAAATAATGCCCTGCTGGATTTTCTTGCAGTGCTTCTTCTCTGCAATGATACGTCTTGTCCGAAACACTATTAGATTCAATCCACATTAGCAACATGTAAAAGATCCCTTGTGTGGCTAATTTACTAAATAAATATTTTCAATTTTGGTTTTGTTTTAATTTCGTACTTTCTAACCAACTTTACCCAAACCCCAAAGACTTTGACACTACCTCACAGTTTTTCTAATTGTAATTACAAATGTATCAAATATCTGCCAAATAAATATCGTTTAGATTTCTCAAGTTACATAAATATTACAAAGATGGCCTTAAATTAGCTCTAACCTCATAAACATTGACCATGACATTTGAGCTGGGCATCCTAGAGTCAAACCCTTGCTGCTGCCTCACAACCCCTGGCATAGTGCTACGTATATTGTCCCCTATTCTCTGAATCGGAACATTGGCGATGTTACGTCTTTTGAACGACTTGAGGGACGTGAGAGCCATTCTGGTCTCAGCTAGAGCTGATGCTGCCTTCCTTTTTGTTGGAGAGTCATCATGTAACATTCGTTGAGCAAAGACTAGTTGGAAGTTCCTAAAAACAGAGTAACAATTTTATTTAAATAATTCTTTAATACGAAATAAAATATAATTAAATACAATGGAAAAACAGTTAAAACTCATGGCATTTTTTAAGACTGATTAGCAGTCTACGAGACCAATTAAAAGAAAAAGATGTTGTGCTGTAACTCGGTGTTAGGGACTAACCATAACAAGCGCTAAAAAGAGCGGAGGGCGCGGTACGCGCGCCTCATCCGCCTGATAACTATGTTTTGTCAAATAGAATCCTGTACAAACTTGCTTACGAGCGTCTCGGGCGTAAAAAGCGCATCAGACACCTGCTACGTTTCGTCACAAACAACTTCATACAAAGTTGAATGCGCAGCGCCATAGGCACCCTTGCTATGGTTAGTCGCATAAAGATAAGGCTTGCAATAAGGTAGAATTAAAATGTCCTTCACCGAGAAGACCATAGCTCTTAAGTGGATGATGAGTCCAAAATATGTCAGTCTGACCGAGCTTTTAATTGTGAGTTTTTACCATTATATTTAATCATGTCTCACATTAAATGTTAGTATTTAAATGATTTATTTATAGATATATAGAACAATATAAAAAGTACAAATCGTCGGTGATACTGCAATACCGCGTAACTTACAAATTCAATTAGTTCCAAAATTTACCTTAGCAATGAAGTCATAAAGGTAAATTTTGCAACTGATTGAATTTGTAAATTATGCGGTATTGCAGTATCACCAACAAAATGTTGTTTCTAATATTTAAGGTATTGTCTAGAAATGGTTAAGCAATGGACCAATCAGATGGTTCTGAAAGAGATTTATGTTACAACTTTAAAACTAGATTCATCTGTCAACATGAATTAGTTGAATGATTTATGTTGAAAGATGATGCTGGTTATTTCATCAACTTGCATCAGTACTAGAAGCTTGGCAAAGAAGAGTTTACGGTTTTGATTGGCAACGACAACATTCTTGAGCGGAAACTGGATACCCTTAATTAGCTGCAGTTTAAGGACAAAAACTGGATCATGTTACTAATTTCACTCCAAATAGCTTTAAATCCAAACTCATTTTGCCAAACTCTCAACTTGTAGAGTCAGATGGTTATGATCTACCAATGCTTTTTCATCAGTATCAGTAAAAGGTCTTGTGCAAGCTTTTTTTACAAAAGGGAAATTGAAGAATCTGGCCAATGTTTAAATAAAACTTACATGTGGGCCTGCTCTAGCTCATCAAATGGTTGAGCCCTGGCCTGGAGCCCTAGCATGTAAACCTGGTTAGCCTTCTTGTAGTCTCCCAACTCTTCACAATAGCATGCCCAAGCTCGGTAGAACTCAGAGCACTCTGTCCCAATACCAGTTGTGTGTAACCTTTGGTATATCTCCAAAGGGTTTGATAGACAATCAACCTAAAAGCAATTTGGCAATTAAATATCCATATAAATATAAACTGCACCTTTTAATAATAAGAATAATAAAAAGAATAATATTTAGGCAGCCAGCTATGGTCAAGGAACAGCCAATCACAGCTGTGAAAAATCAGTAGCCAAACATACCAAATGTTATGTAAATTAACAGTAGAACAAAACTGGCTTGAAACTAAACAATGACTTATTTTTAATTAAATAAACACCTATAAATGCAACTTGAAATGAAGCTAATAATTAAAACTGCAAATGAGTGACTTACATATTTGATCCACAACTTAACAAGCCTCCTGTCTTGGAAGTACCTTTCATCTTTTTCAAACAAGAGCAAACACTCTTTAATTAACTTATCAATATGGCCTTCATGACCATGCTTGGGAAAGCACTGCTCTGTCCATTGTATGTAGTTGAACCATGGGTCTAAAGGGTCCGAGCCTTGGTAGTGCCTTATCGCCGCTTCATGCTCCCTTCACCAAAACAAATGACTGATTAATATAAAGAAGGGAATCACTACAACCTGTATTAAATTAAGGAAATAAACAGGAACAACACTTAGCATCTTAAGACTCAACGCTCTGATGAAATATCAAACTACGAAAACAGTAATCATATGGTTCAAAGTATCCTAAACCTTACTCTTTTTGTAACTGCAACTGCCTCTGTGCATCAACATCTGATTGAGCTTGCAGCGCTGTGCCCAGCTGAGCCAAGTTTCTGCCACCTCTCAAAGGCTGGATATTCTCTTTACTGACGTCGATGTCCATTTTAGAGCTAAAATACAGCTGGAATATCACAGCATTAGGAATAAACACACCACACTCCGCTACAAATACGTGATACCCGGACACCGAGTTTATGGGATTAAACGGAAGGATTGATATTTACAGTACCACAGTCATAAAGTTAAAATACTTAACATTAATAAGAAATTATTTATCACCGCGAATTTAACAATAATTACGGGATTTTAGCTTTCAAAATCAGAAAAATCTTGGTGACTGCTGCCAACTGAAGAAGCACTAAATTGCCAAAATTGTATAGAAGTTCCTTGTCTATGGTAGCATTTAAAATTTATAAAAAATAAAGTTCGTTAGAAAATGAAAGTGACTGAAAATGGATATAAGACGTCGTCTTTAAGAACTTACAAGAATAATTATGTTTGTAAGTGAATATTTCTAAAGGAAATGATAGTTAAAATAATTCATTCGTATTTTGATCTGAAGATAAAATGCTGTTTCAGACCAACTAAAAAACGTGTTGAGTTTTGCGTGTTATGAGAATTTATGAGATGAGGTTGAATTGGTTCTAGGTTTTTTGACAAATGTGACACATGTCATGAATTGTGGTGTTAGTTATTAGTACCGATACAAAAATATTAAATTAAATTACTTATGTTTATTAATAAGCATTTTATTTACTTGTTCCGTTAATAAACTTTTTTGTCTAACGCAGTCTTTTATCCTTAAAACATAAAACTGATTCGCAGTAAACTTAAAACTGGTTACAGTACCCTGCGGTTACCTTACATTTATTCAGCTCGTATTTATATTTCGTCATGTCGCTTCGCATGCAAATGGAAAAGAAGAAAGCACAAGAAGAAATGCGCCGATTAATGGCAGAGCGTAAGAAGAAGGATGTCAAACCTACAAAAATAGACAATCCTCTGGCCAAGTACAATAATCTGGGACAACTCATGTGTTTGCTTTGCGCCTCTGTTGTGCGCTCTGAAAATGTCTGGCAGGTGCACCTGAACAGTAAACAGCATAGGGAAAACGTTGAGAAGGCTAAAGAATTAAAGAAAAACACAAATAACTTTACAGAAGGAAAGAAAGTTAAAAGGGGAGGCTCTCATGCCTCTGATGCGCCTCCAGAGAAAAAGATAAAAAGCATTCTTAAAAATGCTGGTGATGTTACACCTATACAGTTACCAAAAAATAATGCACCTGTGGTAGTATCCTTTCACAGTGAAGAGATCAAAAGGGCTCCTTTGAAAATGGATTTAGTACAATCAACTGAAAGTGATGGTAAACATTTATTTTTAATGTTATAATGTTCTGAAATACTTACTGCAATATTTTAACAGATTGTCTGCCAGGTAAAAGTATACTCAAAGTTGTTTGAAAGGTATCTATAAATTGTATTGCAATCATAGTACAATATTAGGCCTCAACCTTAATTTATAAACTCAACACATTCACCCCTAACAATAAGTACATTCAGAGAGGAAAATAAATAGATTTAATTATTTTCTTCTCAGGGACAAATTTGGTGCTACTTATATATATATTTTTGAGCAGCTTTTCCATTTTTGTTTGTCCAGCATCCCTTTGCAAACACACTGAGAAAGGAGCATGTTCCAAGAAGGCTTAAAAACTCCTCTGCAAAGGTGCAAAGGAGCTTTTGCAGGGAAATATGCTGCAGTGTGCTACTACTTTTAGTTTGTGGGATTTTTCTAATAAATACTTTCTTTTAAATGGTATTCATAATAAGTTCTTTTTTAGATGCAGAAGGGGAATCTGAAGGTAGTAGGAAAGAAAAAGGTTCCAAAAGTCCACCTGTTCCAGAACAGCCCATCCCAGAAGGGTTTTTTGATGACCCTGTCTTAGATGCGAAGGTACTGTCCCATCAATGTTTTTTTAATCATCCTCATTAGACAAAAAAATATAACTTAGGTATAATCTCAATTGATTGATTTTATAAGAAAATGAATTGGTTTTTTTTACTGTTTCGAATTGTGCCTAGATGAATGGATTGTGTGAAGAATGATATGAAAAAGATAAAGATAAAAAAAGGTAAAAGACATTTATTCAGTAAGTAGGCCGCACAGGCACTTTTACACATCAGGAGTCTACCAGTGCTTCCCAAGAGGAGACCACTGCTGAGAAGAAAAGCCCCAAGAAACTCAGCAAGAAGGGAGTGAACACTGAGATGACGGCTAATAGGGATGTGTGGAAGAAAAAGACACGCTGCGCCAACCCCAGATGATTGGGATAAGGGAAAGGAGATGATGATGATTGTAGCCTCATTGATACCTCAGAGAAAAAGTTTGGCACTGTAGTAGTGACAAACAAAATTAAGATAAGCAGAAGTTGTAAGCATGTTCATGTTCAACATTAAATATTTGGCATCTTTTTAAATTAACATACCTTTGGGGCTACCTGTTATGTCTCTATGACAAAACAAAGAACCATAAACCTAACCACATACATACTCCTTCGTCGGCACTCGGGTAAATAAAAAAAACAGAACCTGTCAAGGAGCTTTTCCACCGGCGACGCGAGGCGAGACGAGGCGGGACGAGAATTGAAATTTGTATTGAAAAATCGCGCAACCTCCTCGCGCGCGTGGTGGAAATGGGTGTTTTAATACAAATAAAAATTCTCGCGCCGCCTCGTCTCGTCTCGCGTCGCCGGTGAAAAATTGGAGTAAACTCCCATAATTTTGTCCTCTTTCTTTTCCCATATGTCTTCAGTGTGAATAGAAGGATGGCAATCATTTATGTTGAATATTTTAGACAAGTATAAGTTATTATAACTACATGCAATGCGAACCTCATATTTATTTATTTATCTCAAGAACATAATCTGAGTAACAGCTTAATGCCAAAGCATCAGACACGGAATTATACAAAGAAGTACTTAAAAATAAGCAAAACAATATTATTATATATATACAAACAAAGAGGCAAAAACTATACTGCAAAAA
The DNA here is from genome assembly GCA_948252455.1 of Acleris cristana. Classification (NCBI taxonomy): domain Eukaryota; kingdom Metazoa; phylum Arthropoda; class Insecta; order Lepidoptera; family Tortricidae; genus Acleris; species Acleris cristana. The sequence continues at coordinate 17,087,207 of OX411780.1, forward strand.
AGAACTTAAAAAGTAAATCAAAAACAAAATAGTATTTAGTAATATTTTACTAACTTTTGCACTTAATCCTTACTATCCCAATTGATATTAATATAAACCTTATGCCCAATATGTCTGTTGATTTCCCTGTAATAAAAAGTTACTGCCCATATAGTTCTTCAAAAGAATCATGAATATATTCAATCATATCACCGGCCAACATACTTCTGCCTTTTGCTTTGAATGCTTTTTCATTACTCAGCCGTATCAGTATTGACGCTGCGTAGCATGCTAAAGAAGCTGCTTGTGCTGTTTGATCATTGGCTGACCCCATTTCTAACTTAGTTTTACTATTAATAGTCCAATTTAGAAAAGTAGCAATGGAGCCTGATAGCAAGTCACCTTGGCCACCGCATCTACGGTTAGAGCCATAAAGATTTGATTTCCACTGAAATCCAGACACTGTAGAAAATATTTCATCAACTTCTCCTTTTTTGAACACTGTTACTTGCTTACCAAGCTTATTCAACTGATTAGAACCTCCGAGGCTGTTGCAAAGCCTTTCAAATTCAATTTTGTTGGGGGTCAGTATGACTGGTGATGAAAAATCTTTTATCAATTCTGGCTTGCTAGTTATAAGGAATAAACCATCAGCATCTATTATTAGTGGTATTCTTTTATCTTGTATAATTTTTAAAAGTTCTGTAACAACATTGAATGTTGCCGTCTCTCTGCCTAATCCAGGCCCGATGACTAAAGCATGTAACCGCTCCAACCATGGTGCGATTGTTGTCACAGCATCTTGTTGATCAAGTAATGGATGAACAATCAATTCAGGACTGTACGACTTGATTACGCTTGCCGCTGATGAGGCACAAAATATATGCACCAAATCTGCGCCAACCTGGAAATTACTTACTTTGTTTCACATTACCTACGTAATATAAATTATGTTTTGTTTGTAAAAAAATATCCAAACCTTTAGAGCACTTATTCCAGCGAAATAAGGAGCTCCTGTATATTCTAAAGAGCCCCCAACTATGCCTATCCTACCGGCCTGGCCTTTGTGTTTCTCCCCGTCTAAGCTAGGAATGCAGTTTTTTGCCAATTTCAATAAACACGCGTTATCCATTGTAACTTTAAACCGACGCAAAATTATGAAGCTGGAGCAATATTTGATAAAAATATTAGGAGACAACAACATGTCAAGTTTTTAGTGATAAGAAACTTGAGAAGAGAAAGTGACATTTATTTTATTATAAGTGCCGTACAGACAGAAGCGTTTTTTACATGAGCTCAAATGTACTTACGCTACAGACACACGTGCTCATAAGTAGCTTTAAATTTACAAATAACGTTTGATAAGATAACTATAACTCGGCTCTGATCGAATGTGAATTAAATACGTACAGTCAGCAGAAAAACAGATGCACAATCAAAGATCACAAAAGTATCTACGCACTAGGGTAGTCCAAAAAAGTAAAGTGTTTAATATTGTTTTTCAAGCGTCTATTTATTTCAAAATACATGAAAATATAGCTTACTGAGTTTTATTGCTTTAAAATAAAGGACCTGGGACCCAACTCTCGTGACTTCGAGATGATTTTTCATGCGAGATGAACTGTCAACTGCATACATTTTTACGACATATCTCGCATGGAAAATCATCTCGAAGTCACGAGAATTGGGTCCCTGTTTTATAAAGCTACAAGTTACAATTCAGTTTCCATTTGACACAACCTCGACCAATGACGAGGCCCGTTTCACTAAGCTACAAGTTACAAATTACAAGCGGAACTCTCTTTCTAGCAGGAGTAGTTAGAAAGAGACTTCCGCTTGTAATTTGTAACTTGTAGCTTCGTGAAACGGGCCGGACCGTCAGGATAAGAAGTAAAATCATTATCCTAATTACAGGTGAGAAATATTGAATACAAGGATCCTGTGGAAGAAGAATGGGAAAAATTCCAAAAGGAAATAAAAGAAGAAGCAAGTGCGTCAGCGGAAATCATAGCAGGGGAACAGGAAGAAGCTACAGCAGAGCGGCAAATTGACGAGATTGAAGAACAAATTAGAAACTGGTCGAGGTACTGTACTATCATATTTTACTCAGAATTCTTGGATATTGGATTCCCGGACAATTCTATACACTTCATAGCAGCCGTTGGTACCTATCGGCGATTGTGTTGGGCGCGATTTTAGATTTTACCTACTGGGAACGATAGGTATAAGTACTTGCATTATAGGTATATTAGGAAGGGTTTTATACTTTATCTTGTTTTCAATTATTGACGAAAGCACCTTACCACTGAATTGGACATTGCACGATTACGTCAAATTAAGTTTTCGTGTGTTAAGAACGCTATAAGCACCCAAAAAAATTGTATGTCCTAATATTAAACTGTTATTTCAGGGTATTGGATCTGGAACTGAAAAAGGAAGAAACTAAGAAGAATAAGCAAGATGTTGAACAAAAGAGCGAAAATGAAGATGATTCGGACAATGAAGCCGATATCAACGAATTTTTAGATTGGCGAGCAAAGAAATCTTACAGCTAATATAATACTTTTAAATATGTATTGTTGCATGGTTTTTATTTTTTCATCCATAAGGGAAAAAAATCGATAAAATTTTCGCGTCAAATTAAATAAAATATTCGCGTGCTATCGTGACACACGCAAAAAAGAGTTAACTAGCATTCTCATTGGAAGTTTTGTCCCATTTCACTTTTTTCACCAGAAGGGTGAGAGCCCCTTTGACTTGGGAAAAATCCGTAGGCCCGAGATGTTCAACTCGACGGCATCGTTTCCTCTACCAAGTCAACAGTCGACCTCAGAAGGTAAAGTCAATTTCGCCTGTGGCCCGTTTCACGAAGCTCTACCTAACTCCTTTTGCTAGAAAGAGATTTCCGCTTGTAATTTGTAACTTGTATCTTCGTGAAACGGGCCCTTGAACCGAGATTCTAGGCGATAAAAACTATTTGGTCTTCGACCAAATTGTTCAAAAGCACGCTGCTATGCAAAAGCTTGCCAATGCTGCGTACCTACAGACTGGCTCAACGAATACTTTCATTTTCACTGGGCAAAGATCATTATTTTTTGTTTGCAGTAACGTCAAAGGAATCTCACCACCGAATCACAGAATAACTAAAAGTGTAACTAGCAGCCAATGCTAAATGGCCTTTGTTGACCCATTGTGTTTGATTCTACTTCACAGTAACAACTGAACCGACTGACTGACCGACATTTTCTATGCTAGTAAATTATGGACAAATAATGCTTAAAAAATTACAACAAACATCACAAAAAATCTCAAATAGCAATGACACTATTGCCCCCAATGCCCCTAATCTACTTCCGATTTTTGTTTAAAGTTCAAGTCACTTTTATCAGTGTCTGGAATAGTTTTCTTCTGTGTACACATGAAATATATTATGACTTGACATTTTCGAAGGAGTCTAGTGTTGCACAACTATTTTGTTTAAGAGTCGATATCGATAGAATCATGTAATGATTCGATAGGAAGGTGTTCTAAATTCCATGTTAGTTTTCGCTAAGCGAGCTATTAATTCAGCTCTCGTTATCTTTACGTGCAAAAATAATTCTACCATGCTGGCTTAGCAAAAAGGCCTATCGGCATTTTTATGTTCTTTTAAGGTCGCACTATTTAAAACCGGAAATTTCTTTATTTTTGTGCATATCACATATGGTTTTACGTAACACCACAAGTGTGTTATGAACTTCAAAATGATATATTTTTTATTATAACGGATTTACGACTTTTTAGCTATGCAATTTAGTATATTTTTCCAATTCAACGTTTCATCTTATATTTCTATGACAGTTTCTATGGTAACGTAATAACATATCGAACTTGGCCGGACACAGCCGTGTGTCTTGATATTAAGGAATGTACTCATCGATAAAACAAAAGACAAATAATTAAATAAACTTTCATAACTTAACCTAACTTGTTAATTTGCCTTTTTTAATTATCTAAATAAAATGAAACAAAAAGTAAACGGCTCTAACTGAAATTAAAAACATTAATCGGCCAATTCTTTCGTTATTGTGTCAAGAAAATATTTTGAATTTGGACATGACCGTTTTTTATTTTGACTCAGCACGGCAGAATTTTTAAAGATGAGTTCACTTTTGCGTATAATAAACTTTTTTTTGAGATCATCGTAAACAAAAATATTTGTAGACATATTTTTAATTTTAGCTGGGTACGACACTATTCCGCGGCGAATTGTTTGAAGTGTCACAATTCAATTTTCATTTGGATTTGTTTTGCTTTTGTCGACTTGAAATTTCAATTTGTTTTGAATATTTTGCTCGATAAAAATGGTGAATTCAGATATAGAGCAGTATCGATTGTTTTTACAGAACCTTCAGCATGAAGATTTCAGACCGTCGGCTTTGAACGATATTAAGAATTTGCTTGCCTTTAAGCCGGATAGAGAAGCTTCAGATGTTATAAGAGATGCTGGGATAGCGGAAATAGTTAAGTGCCTAGATGCACAAGACACGTAAGTAAGCGTTTTACAAGAGTCTATAACCTTTGTAAACACCTGTGAGGTTCTAACCAATGTGCAATAGAATTGTAATTCTACTTCCGTCCGTTCCGTCCTTCTTAAATGGCTATTTTAAGTGTCATGCTGTAGCATACAGGATGGCTCAAAGCCCATTTAAGTAGCGACTTACTTACCCATACCTTGAAAATTGACCATCCAGAAGCACCCAGTTTTGGAGACTGTATCAATGAAAATTTCCTTTGATTCATACTCTCAGTTTGAGAGAGTTATACAAAATCTGACTCCTCTCTAGTGAGCACGTTACTTTTTTTTAACCGCAAAATTCAATGATACTTGATAGGATGAGGAGGATAAATACAGGGTGTTAGGCAGAAGGTTGTCCAAATTTCAGGGACTAACTCTGTAGGTCATACTCATCAACTTTTATTACGGGACCAACATCCAAATCGTGAAAAAAAAACCAGCTGTTCCATACATTTTGGCTGATTAGCTCTCAAAGTTTGTATGTGACTGGTGTTTTTTTTTTCGCAATTTGGATGTTGGTCGCATAATAAAAGTTGATGAGTATGTCCTACAGAGTTAGTCCCTGAAGTTTGGACAACCTTCTGCCTAACACCCTGTATAATGTGTGTTATATTCAGGGGTGGGAATGGGTAGTGCTTATTAACCTAAACTTGACGCATGTTCATTCATGCGTGAGTGAGATGGGAATACTTTATTGAATGAAGATGCATCAAGTTTAGGTTAATAAGCACTACCTATTCCGACCTCTGGTTATATTCTGCTAAGTTGTTTTTATAATGGTAACTTTTCTAGCATACAGGTTGATCTCACATGTGAGGTGCTCGCATTATGTTTTGAAAAGTTTGAAATTGGAGGCATTATACGGAAATTCACTGGCCATGTGATGTATTTGCTGAGACACGAGAAGAGCTGCGTGCGCAAACTTGCAGTGGATGAAGTAAGTATCTATTTGTGTTACAAGTATCTATCCGTATAATTTGATTTATTTTGAAAATTGTGAAGTTGAAAAATTCCATGCAAAATGTGATGTTTCTCCCCCATCACCTAGTCAAATTTTTTCGATTTTTAATATGTTGCAGATATTATGCAAAACTAGGACTGTATGTTTTCGTAAAAACTACAACAAAAATTACAAACCTTTTTTTTCAATTTTTTTACAACATATTCAAAAATTGTGGCAACTTACTTGATTATTAGGACGTGTGAAACATTATCGCACGGAGCTAAATTTGTAGCCTCTCCAAAAAAATGACACAAAGTTCTTATTACACTGGAATAAGGTGCATTGGGACATATTTTTGGGATTTTGCGTTCTTCCATATTTTTACACTTACTACGGCTATTCCCAGAGTTGTCCGCAGTGTGCACAAGGGGTGTGGACAACTGGGAATAGCCCTTGTACTATGAGCGTAACAATTGATTAGATTACATTACATTAGATGCTTTTCAATGTGAACTGTTTTATTGAATAATGGCTATCAGTTTTCTGCATCTCTTAATTGACAAGTTGTGATTTCTTTTCATTTTTATCAACACCATATCCAATTGAGTACCTATAGATTTTCATGTTTATGTTGTTATTGGTTAGTGGTTGTTCCGACCGTGTAGATGGGAGTTTACTTACATACATACATTAAATCACGCCTGTTTCCCAGAGGGGTAGGCAGAGACCACTTCTTTCCACCTGCTACGATCTTGACAAATCTCTTTCGCTTCTTCCACATTCATACATCGAGTCATGCACGCACGTCGGTTTCGGGTACTTAAAATTCGGCCCTTTTCCAGTATTTCCCCGATTTGATTCGAAAAAGTACGCCTAGGGCGGCCCCTTCCGACCCTTCCACTCACTTTAGCTCTGTATATCTCTTTCGACAATCTTCTTTCATCCATCCTTTCCAAATGACCGAACCATCGTAGCATGCCCTTTTCAATCTTAGTCACTACATCTTCTTTTAGTCCACATTTCTCTCTGACTTCTTCATTTCTTACTCTATCAGTCAGTTTCACACCACACATACTACGCAAAGAGCGCATTTCAACTGCATTTATACGACTTTCATGCTTGTCCTGCCACACCCAACATTCACTACCATACATCAGTGTAGGGGCTAGCACTCCATTGTGAACAGCCAGTCTGGTTTTTTGTGAAACGCCCTTTCTGCTCACAAAAGAGATGATGATGAGAGATGGGAGTTTAAATTAGAAAAACTGAATTACTATTACTTTAGCATACATTTATAAAGAAAAGGTTAGAATTGGTAAAATCTGACTCATACTAGGGGAAGGTCGGGCATAGTGAACACTTTTACCTTTGACTGGACATAACAGAAAAGTTTTACATGGAAGAAATGAAAGAAATGTCTATAATCAGTCTTTAATCAATAATCTTTAAAAAAAGAACAACAGTAGCCTCTAATGTTTAACAATGTTTGTAATTTTGACCAAAATACCAAAAAAAATATTTTATTCGCTTTGACCTGAGTGCCGGGCAAAGTGAAACTTGTTCCCGGGTAAAGTGAAACTGGCCGTCCATGTCTTTTAAATAAGCGAATATTTCGTTTTCCCGGTTGTCGTTGAACACTGGACAAAACCGACGAAGTTATTTGTAGGCATTTCCGGTTTTACATGCCTATAAAACGTGGCATATGGCAACCCATACTTTTGTGCCGTTCCTTTTATCGGTTCTCCGGCTTTGCACGCTTTGATAGCCATAACCATATCTTCTATTGGCCAAGAGCCCTGAATGGTCTTTTTTTTATATTATCTGTAATAAAATATTGTGATTAGAAAATTTAACCTCATAAATATAATCCCACGGTCAAAGTGAACACGATCCGCTTTGCCCGATCCACTTTGCCCAATCAGTCAGTTTACGAAATTAATTACGTTCAAAAAATAACCGTTGCTTCGTTCTCAAAGAAATACACTGTAAACGGAAGATATTTAAATAGACAATAGAAGCATCGACAATTAAGATTCGAGAAAAATACTATGACGAAATAACAGACTATGTACTAACCTTTAAACATCGATCTTTTTTCACTAAAAACACTTTTCGACTCGTTACCGACGACGCGCACAGCGATCGCTCCCTACTATGCCTGCCACACACTGAGCGAAGGATTCCGAACGTCGTATAAGCGCGTGGTGCGAAATGGACGAGTAAGTCGGAAGGAGGAGGCCGAATTCGCTTTGCCTGGGGTGTTCACTTTACCCGACCTTCCCCTACCCTTTATTAGGTAACTATACTACATATTAACATAAACATGAAAATCTATAGGTAGTCAATTGGATATGGTACTCATGAAAATGAGGGGTATTTTAGGTATTTCTTATGTCTACTTCACTTTCCATCTCTGAGATGGAAAGAGAAGTAGAGGACGACAACAAACTAGATGGGAAGAGGATCTAAAACTCACGGCTGGACATCATTGGAGAAGGGTAGCATGCGACAGAACCCAGTGGAAAATGCTAGAGGAGGCCTATGCCAAGAGGCAAACTGAGCTACGGGACATATTGTAGCAAACTCTGTTTAGTTCAGGATATAAAGGCTTATTATTATTATTATTATTATGTCTACTTAATAGGTAAAGGGACGGAACCCCTTACCATTGAAAGGGATTTCAGCCGGATTTTTTAATGGCTGGTTTTTAGATAGGTATGGGTTAGGTGGGGTAGGTGTGGGTTAGGTGAAACGTCACCTAACCCACTCATTTGAATTAATTCGACTTAATCCCAAACCATAGCCACAACCCATTGAAGAGGTTTTAAGCGGTTCCGATAACATTTCAACCAAATTGGTCTTTAACTTTATATACATTCGACTTATTAATATGAATGCATGATGACCGGCACGCGCGCGTCTTGGCGAGTTCGCACCGGAATCTATGATGTCACCGCCAGTAATGCTTAGGCACATCACGGAAGGACGAAGGGGTTAACCCTAACCCAAAGGTAGAGGGTTTAAATGTAGGTAACACCAACCTGTACCCCATACCCTATACCCTAAACCATAACTTAAAACCCCTTCGATAGTTAGGGTTACCCATTAGAAAGGGTTACCATTATACAAAGTTAAGCCTATCAAAGCTTAGCCAATTAAATAATTAATCGCCGAACGGGTCAACCACTTCGAAATGCATAGAAACGGGTTTTCTCTTATTAAGAAAAGAAACTCAAACTTATATCTATCGCTCTGGTATCATTTCAGATAGCTAAAGCCTTGTACACGGACCCAGCCCTGCTGCCTGTGCCGGAATACATCGACGTGTTTGTGGCCGTGGGTCAGATGGTAGCCGATAAGGATATCGGAGTCGCCAACAAAGCCATTCTGATAACGTCCCATTTGCCCAATGAAGCTTATCCTAAAGTCCTAGATGAAATGCAAATTGCTCTAGAGTATAACACTAGCAGTAAATGCAATGCATTTGAGGTAAGTTAATTTTTAGTTCCAGGGGGTTTAGCATGACATACGAATGCTGCTCAGTTTAAGTTGAGAGAAAGGGACAGAGTTATTACTACAATAAATGTTGATGCCGTCATTTTGGAACTCTTGGAAAATCTACATCTACATAAGTCGAAAGAGAAATGGTCTCATTCATATATTTATTTCATCATTAAGAATTACAGTCAATTTGGAAACAAATTTTGATTTGACAACAGCAGTCTTCGAATGTAGGTGTCAGCTATCTACCTTAATTGTACTTATAAAATAAAATATTGGAGAGGTTTTATATGTTTTATGTAAAACCACAAAAGAGGTTGATGTATCGCAATTCGAACTGCATTCAGGGGTCAAATGAAGGTCATTTCTCAATTTTATTATATTTAATTAATTGTAACTTTTTTTTATATTACTACGGGGATCTATTTCAGAAGCCTATTCCTCGAAATGGTTTTTAAATTTTCATATATTATTAAAAATTGGTGTACTTATCCTAATCAGATCCTGCTTCGCATCTCAGTAGGTATTTTTAAAAATGTGAACCTAAGGAACACTCCTATTGATTTCAGGTGATAATCAACATATCATCAAAGTCGATGGAATTACTCCAGCTATGTGCTGACCAGGGCTACATGGCTAAGTTGGTCTCAGAACTTCGATCCGAAGATGTCTTGTACCAGCTAAACATACTGGAGCTAATGTCGCGGCTCGCAATCACACCTCATGGCATCAGTTATTTTGCAAAACAAGGAGATTTACAAAGAGTTTCGGATGAGGTAGCGGCTCTACAAAAAAATCCTCTTCGTGGGTTATTGACACCAGGTAAAGTTTATGAGATAATTTGTGCAAGATATTTTCATACATAATTTTGAGCGCCTATCCTTTTATTATTTATTTTTATTGCTCAAAGAAACACAAATGGCGGGCTTAATGCCTACTAGCATTCTCTACATGTCAACCAAACAATCGAACATAAACTGACACTTATCTAGGGCACCGGAACTTATCTTCAGTTTTGTGCAGTTTTTTTCACGTAAAAAGGTGGCATAAGAGAAAACAGGACACTTACTGCCGCACTCAGAGGCGTCTCAGAGACGTCAATTAAATGTAATGGTTGTTTAGTGACGTGTTTTCTTATTCTATTGCTGTAACAAAGAAAGTGACAGCAACAACTTTAATCAAGCATTAAATTAAATTGATGTCTCTGAGTGCGGCAGTTAATAATGTTAAATATGGGAATTACCAGCCAAATTATATTGATTTTCGTGTATTCAGTAGGTAAATATCTCATGATAAAGATCAATGGTCCTTAAATTTTAATATCTTTTAGCCATTGTTAAAACCGATTGCATGAATTTCAAAAAGTCCGAACATGAGAAATTTAAGTTTTGAGAATAGAGTAGGCTTGTTTCTTGAAGGTCCCTGTCGTAATCAGGAATTACCTGAAAATCCTAAACTCATAAACCTTTTCAGGCTATATGAAGTTTTTCGGAACCATCGCCCATGGTTACCCCAATGAGGTATTCCATAAATACCCTATCCTGATGAATTTGATGTTTGATACCTTTGACAGCCAAGATCCAGCCACCTTGCCTATAGCACTGGACACGTTGGGTTTTATAGGATCTACTATAGAGGGGAAGCTGAGCTTAGCCGCTTTGGGTAAGTTGTGTAATAATTTCAACTTTTGTCAATGCTTAGTTTGCTGTTCAGGTGGCTTAACATGGCTGCGTTTATCGCGCGACAAAATGTGGATAAAACATCCGTCATTTTCTGACACTTATATAAGTACGAGAGTGACGGATACTTTATCTACATTTGACACGCGATATAAAGGCAACCATACTAGGCCCGCTGGGATCGTATTATGGTCGCCTTTATCGCAGTCGATAGAGCATCCGTCACTCTCGTACTTACTTACTGGTCAGAAAGTGACAGATGTTTTGTCCACGTTTATCCACGAACACGACCATAGTAGGCCCCCTGGGTTCAATCGCCAATTTATGGGCAATAACCATTATCCACATATCAACCTATGGACACCCTTCGTTTACAAAGATAGACTAATTGAATATATATTTATATTTTTTATTTTATTTGTTCTTCTAAATAAATTTGTACACTTGCTTACTCGATGCACAACCTTTAACTTTTCTCAATCTCTCAAGGGTTAGCTGGAAGAGATCCCTTAAAGGGATAAGTTCGCCTTTGTACTTATTTTTATATTAATTGTATTGTTCTGTTTTTTTCTTTTGTACAATAAAGTGTTTATATACATACATACATATATCATATTCGATTTCTTCGTCATAATTTCAGGCAGCCAATACACACAAGCCGTTGACAAAGTAGCCAAGATGATAACAAATGGCACGACGGAGATCAAAGTGCGCGCCCTCCATTGCTTCGCCAGCCTCGTCGGCGTCGACGTCGACCCGCGCGCGCCGCTCGCGCGCCCCGTCGACCACCGCGTCACGCTGATGACGAGGGAGTGGTTCCGAGCGCTAAGCACAAAGCCCCCGGCCATGGAGGTGTTGCTTGAGATGTGCGAAATGCCTTTCGCGGATATTAGATCAGCTGGTTTTTCCTTGTTAGAAGCTGTATGCCAACATCAGTGGGGAGAGGAGTTAGTTGCGACGACTGCAGGTAACCCTTCTCAGAGTTATTTTTTCGACACATTTTTATTTTTGTTGTATCGTAAAAACGGTAAAAAATTACAAGCGTAATTTGGTATGATTACAGTACAAAGCCCAACAAAAAACAACAAATACAACAAAATGGCCAAGTGTCAGTTGGGCTCGCGCCGATTCCCTTTGGCCCCGCTTGTCACAAGAATGTACCTTTTGACACCGTAATATTATTATCTACATTTGAAATCTTTGCAGTGTCAAATTCAAAAAATCTAAATATTTATTCAGTAACTTGGCCACATGAGGGCTCTTTTACACGTCGGTTATACTATGGACTGGAGTGAATCTACTAGCACTTCTGATAAGATCATCATTGCGGAGAAGCGCCGCAAGAAACTCCAGCATGTATATTATGGCCGCTATAACAACAAATAATTTTAAAAAAAAAGTTAAAAGTTGAAGGGGTCCCACCACACAAACAAGAAACGTGATTTTTTCGGTGTTTTCTTGCTCGATCTTAATGTATGGTGGTGTTAAGGAACTCTTGGCCGGGTTTTAATTATTTATTAACTAATAAAATTTAGTGATAACCGCGTTCGCGGTACGTCAATCCTAAAAAATACCTACTTACATAGTGATTACATTTCCAATATAGTTACTTGCTACTTGCTTGTAGTACTGTTAGGCGATGGGATTGCCCAGTCTCTAATACACTGGTAAACATCTTAGCATAAGGGCCCTTACACACTAGCGATTTATCCAGCGATTTAACGTGCACCACGCTCGCCACGAGATCGCGGCGTGCACGTGGCGAGCGTGGTGCACGTTAAATAGCTGAGAAATCGCCGGACAAATCGCTAGTGTGTAAGGGCCCTAATTGTGCAAAATGTGGTTACAGAATTATCAACACGTTTTTAGAGTTGTTGGTAATTCTGTAGCTCTGCCTACTCCACTCTGGGAATGAAGGCATGAGTTTATGTATGTATATTACCAATATGCTAATCAGCATTTTCTTTTTTAGGTTTTGTTGAATTTCTGCTTGATTACTCGACAAGCTTTCCCAAGGATCTGAAGGAAGTTAAATATGACATTATCAAGAGATTGTCAGTTTCAGCTGCATTTAATGATGATGTTATTTTGAGAATGCAGAGTTATGTCGCACGGGGCCCCTTTTATTCCCAAGCTCAGATGCAAATTTCAACCGAAGAAGGAGACTGATTGCTATGAATTTATTGTGATTTAATTCCAAGACAAACCTATTGTTACATTCATATGATTTTGTAATAAAACGCACAATAAAACTTAAAAATATTATAATTTACTTAATTCTGAAACACAAATTGTAGAATTTTGTCGCATTTTAATAAGGCACAGCGGGCCTATTATGGTCGTGTTTATGTGGATCGTGGATAAAACTGTCCCTTTCTGACCAGTAAGAAAGTTCGAGCGTGACGGATGCCTTATCCATCGCGATAAAGGCGGCCATAATACGTGCCCCGGGAAACCGAATTTACTTTCTCTTCTTAGATTTTGGAGCAGCCTCGGTTTTTGTAGCAGCTTTTCTCTTGGTGGCTTTGGTTTTGCTTCCACCTCCATATTTCGCTGCCAAATTGTCAAGTAAAGAATCCATCTGATGCGCCCGAGCTTGCTGCTTTTGCTTTATCATGAGTTCCAGGCTATTGGGACCTGAAAGATTTGTCGTTAGTTCTGTTAACATTTTGGATACTTTTTATATTATTACATGGAAACACTCATACATGTGTGACATACATTATTAAGACTTGTTACATAACAAGGTAAAAAAAATAGTATAAGTCAGACAATTTTTAAATCTCAAATATGAGACGTTTTAGTTCAAAAATAATTATCAAATTATAACCTGATCCAACTCCCAACTCCTTTTTCATTTCCTCGGCCTCAACTGCCTCTCGGTTTTCCTTGGCAAGCCTCCTCTGGCGTTTCTTCTCTGGCTCATGAGTGAATTTTTTGAATGATGGCAGTTCTCCTTTTTTAATCAGTTCCTAGAAAGTTATAATTACTTTAATTTTATTTTACGTTTCATTCATATGGCCAGGTATAGATTGTAAATAATGCTGACCATAGTAAATGAGTAACAGTTTCATTAAATTCAGAATTTAAATATTTAATTATTAAATTGGCCACTACTAGCGCCTAGGACATTTACAGGGGAGCCCGTCGTATGACATAATGATTGCTTGACCTAATAATTGTTTGGTCAAAAATCATTTGGTCTAACACCCTTTTAGACTGATATTACAGAATTTAATAAACCTCTATTGTGTAGTTTAGTTAGGTTAGGTTAGTTTTCGAACAAATGATTTTCGACCAACAATTATTATATAGACCCCTTTTACACAGAAGATACAGTGCAAGAAACTAGCAGAAGGTAATTTTTTCAATCACAAAATACAATAATACCCAAAAGTAAGTAACATCACAAGGTAATAAAAATAAAGAAATAGATAATATTATTTTATACAGCCTTGGCCCCACGTTTTCCTTTGTAACTTATAAATAAAGTGTTATTATTCAAGTAAAAAAATACACAAAGACATAAAATATAAAAAAGTGTTTGAACATGTGAGCTTCGGGTTTTACAATAAAATGATTAATTGTAATTTTTTACACAGATGTTTCCTTCAAATAAATATACAACTTTCTTTAATAAAAGATAATGCACCTTTTCAAGTTTGACTTTTATATTAGTATGCATCTTTATTCACAAAAATATAAATATTACAATATTAATATTAAAGTAATGTACAAAGGCGAACTTTTATATGAAAAACGCATGGGTGCTCAACACCTTCGGCATAGGCTGTATAAACCACCTTGCAAAGAAAATGGGCACTTTCAAGAAAATGAAATCTTATGCCACAAAATTAAATTAATATTATTTATATAAAATTATTGTTTGGACATAAATAATACTTTCTTCAGCATAAAATCTTATTTCCTTATGATTAAACTACTTGACAAAATCAAAAGTGCTTGTTTGCAAGGGGCACCATGATAATCATGATATCTGCAATTGTTGGATATCTGACATCTTGACCCATTGCAACACTCACACTCCTATCCTGCTAGGATACTTACAGTTAAAATACCTTTAAGTCTACTTTCATGTTCAGTTCGTGCAAACTGTATTTGGTCCACAATATAATCCATGTCCCCTTTGCCTGCCAAGTAGGCTACTTTGAGATCCTTACGCTCCTCCTCAGAACCTATAAAAAGTAAATTGTACATACTGTATGTTCTCTAGCATGCATATTCTTGAAATATTACAAAATTATAAAGTAAAATAAAGAAATCCAGCCAAAGCTACATTTATAGCCCATAGTCATTTTTGGCACTCAAGTAGGTGCCGATCGGCGACAGCGGCATCAGAGGGAATTTCAATTAACAAAATGTGCTTTATTAAACTTACTGCATCTGGATGATCTAGATACTAAGTAAATGCTTACTTCCGAGATAGGAGATTTAGTTCTTAAGAATCTACCATTGAATTGTTAATAGATTTTTGACCTGTCAACAGCATTGTGTCTTGGTCAATAATAACATTGATCGGAGCCGGAAGCAATGAATCAATTAAGTTCTCTATGATTTGACATTTTGTGAACGAAAATCCCCCTATAACTTTATCAGTTCATAATCATCTTTCAATTAAGAGCTATGCTCATGGCTGTGCAGTATTTTATATTCTCCCCTATTTCCAGCAACTGATTAAGAGTTCTGACCGCCCTAGGCTAATTATGAGGTCTAGTTGAAATATGTAGGGTAGATGCAATGATGCTAGATTAATAGTGCATGCGAAGACACAATTTCAGCGCGCCCCCCGATCCTCGTGCCCTAGGCTGCAGCCTAATTTATTAGCCTAAGGGTTAATGAGGCCTTGCCTATTTCCAGTCTTTTTTTAACTCACTGATATGGCACACCTACTTTTTGTTTTAAAATAGAATGAAAGCGGAAAGGAGAGTGACCTAAGACCCAGAGAACACTAGTGAGGACATAATAATTAATTACTTTTCATACCATTATGATCACATGATAAATGATTAAGATTTCTCCTTAGGGTTGTAGAAATGGGTATTTCTCAGAGCTTTTGAAACGCTGTCACAACCGTGGTCGCATTATTGATGTGGTCAAAATTGTAGCCAAGGTTGTGACAGTGTTTCAAACGCTCTGAGAAATACCCAAATAAATTAAAACTATAAACATTCAATTATTCTCTATACAAACATTTAACCCCTCAGATCAGAGCCTTGGCACAAATTGATGCCATTATAATCATACATCTTTTACTCCACTCCACATAAAAGAAGGTAACAAGCATCTCAGATCTGTATTCTTCCAAGTCGGGGCAAAAAATAAACATAAGCATGGCTCCTGAAGCAATGTTAATTACTTTAATTACTCCAACAGAAGAAGTAAATTTGCTGCACCCTTAAATTGCTCCTAGGTGCAGAGCAAGTCTCACATTGGTTGGTTTAAACAAAACCCCAAGGACAAATTTATCAATTTAATTTTTTGGACATGATGATAATGCTTTGTTTGTAGGTGGCAGATTCGCGTATATACGATATAGATACAAACCAATGTATTCCTTTTCATATGCAATGATATCTTCCTCAGTAATCTTCTTGAACAGCAATCTCCAGTAAACTGTCCAGTCGCGGTCTACGATCCCGTCATAGTCTTCGTCGTCGACGCACTTGGTTTCATCATACGCGGCTCTTTTGTTTGGGTCACTGAGTATAGAGTGAACGCTGCCAAGAACCTTGAATTTCTCTGTTGCTTCTAGTTTATCTTTCTCGCCGACTCTGTCAGGGTGCACTTTAAGAGACAACTTGTGATAGGCTTTTTTAACTGCAAATAATACAATAAATCTATTTACTCACAACTAACAAATTATCGGCGTCTTTGTCAAGGTTATTTTTTTACTAGAATTACCTTCTTTCTCCGTAGCTTTTTCAGATATGCCAAGAACATTATAAAGATCTGTCGAATGAAAGTATTTTTCACACAATTGTAAAAGACCCATTTTATTCAGATAAGGTTTTATTCCTTTGGTTCACAGTAATTTACGCGCCAACGGAAAACGATTTACAATATTGACGTTGACACTTGACAGTTGTTTATGGCAGGTATTTTTTTTAAATGTCTTGTATGGTACAACATTTTTCCGTGTTATAATCTATAACTCGAATAGTAGCGTTAGCGATTTATGACGTGAATTCATGGTGATATACTAATTATTATGCCAAGACCACACTCTCGCGCGAGTCGATGCGAGGCCAAGAGACATTAATATTATTAAAAAAGTTTTACAGTCTGTCCCGTATTTAAAGACGGCAGTGTATCTCGACCTCGCGTCGACTCGCGCGATAATGTGGACGTGGCATACGTATGATGATAAATATTATCTCGAGACACTGGTGTTTATGGATGGCGGTTATTAGTTGGCGGTTTAGAACCCCTACTTTGAAAATCGAAGTTGGAAGTTACGTTAGCTTCACCTCTTTCTCTTGATTTAGTTTCGAATGACGAGTGACAGGGATGAAGCTAACGTAACTTCGAATTTCGCTTCGAAAAAGCTATCGATTTAACCCCTATGTATGTTAAGCGATTTTTGCTAGTTTCGGAGATATTGATCATTTTAATCGGATTTTTTGTAATTTTCCTTTATGTCCATGTTTCGAAAAATCATTAATTTCATGTTTTATTTCATACGTTTTTAAGCAGCATCTTACATAATCACAATCAGAATCATTATGAATCAGCAAATTTTTTAAACTTATTTGCCCGTTTTTTTTGAGTATTTTTTTAAGTAATTAGGTACGTAAACTTTGTTTCTATTAGGTATCCCAGTATTTGCTTTTCACTTCGTATGGAAAAAACAACTTTACGTGATAACTCAAAAAAATACTGAAAAAAAACGGGCAATTAATTTAAAAACTTCGCTGATTCATAATGATTCTATTTTTATGTAAGATAGAAAAACTACACCTGAAAAACTTATAAAATAAAACATGAAATTACCCGTTGACCGGTAAATATACCGGGTACATTAATAAATGTACCTGTATCTCAATGTTTACATTAAAGTATCGGTCACCGATACTTTAATGACATGCAATACTTTAATGTTAATATTAAAATAAGGCCACAGATACAGGTTTCTTAATATAGTAAGTAGGTCATTTGCTTTTCGTTTCTGAACATATTGTGGGAAAGTTATGATATGGATCTAAATAAATCATATTATAGTACCTAATGATAGAGATAGCCACGGCTACAGCTATCGAGCAACACGGAAGGGAGTAGGCATTCGCCCCATTTCCCCTCTGTCAAAGTACAAGCTCAAGCGGGCATGCGCATCTAATAAAACTAGTTGTCACTCGGATTGTCAACTAGACAGAGTCCAGTCGCGCAAGTGAACGTTACCTACACTTAAAATGCCGAATTGCTCTGTTTTCGGAGCAACAAATCCGACTTCTCGCCGATGAAAGAGCTGAAGCCCTATCCTAGACCCATGTGTGAATTGTGACTCGTTCGTACACAAAAATTGCTCGAGGTGTGCAAGTTTTGTCAATGTATTGTTCCATTTTTTACGTATTAGTGTCATCATTACAGTTTTGTTTTTGTATGTAGGTGTACAGAGCTGCATTTGTGTACAAATTTCCCCCCGCAAGAAATGACAGAACTTTTTGCCAGTAATATTCATTGCTAAGGCGACTCCCTTCCGCTAGGAAGGCCGTGTTGGTCGATGGCTACAGCCAATTGCTGATTCCCTCCTTGGAGTAGGTGTTGGTTGATCTAAAAAGTAGGGCTACTTATTATAACTGGCTGTTTCACCTGTTAAATTTTGACAGGCTTTTGTTTTTTACAATTGTCACTGACGTTTGACACACAATTTACATCATTTTACGAGTCAAAGCATTATTTTGTAGTAATATGGATTTACAGAATCTAGCTTCAGGAGACAACCAGACGGCACAGAACATTTCTTCAAGAGTTGGTGTAGATGATAAGCTAAATTCGGAGACTATCGAGGTAGTAATGGAAAATGAAAGCCAAATAGCAATCAAGGATGGCCAAGGCGAGGCGGTTCCTCAAGCTACAGAAGACAACGAAACAAAGCTCATGGAACGGATTTCCCAATGCAGGAATATTATCGAGTCACTAAAATTTGAGCTCAACGAAGAAAAGTCAAAATTAGAAAGAGAAACTAAAATGTCAATCATGCAACAAAATGAGGAAAACGGGTCCTCGCAATCGTCCATTCCAGACAGCGTCTCGTCATCTCAGTCCTTCGCAGATAAATATCTGAACTCTTCCGATATGTACAGAACTTGTGTAGATGACAAATTAAACTATGACGACAGTCTCATAGAGTACGAGAAACAGCTTCAAAAGTACCAAAACACGCTTAATATGGCTCAAATTGAGAAGAGAAATGCCATTAGAAAGCAGATGTTAGCGAAGGCTTACAAACTGAAGCTTCTTGAGGTGGAAAACCAGTGTAACATTGAGTTACTGCGAGTAAAGCAGAGCATACAGTGCTTGGAGCCGCTGCAGATGATTGTCAATAAATGGAAGACGACTAGTGAGGACACTACGTACGATTCCAACAACTTCGTCCTCATTCCAAGATACCCGGAGTTGAATGCCAACTCAGGCAGTGACGTAAATTCGGTCAAAGATGATACAGACAGTGTTGCGCAAGAAAAACCTGAAATAGTTTATGAAACTGGTTGTTGATTCACTACTACTTTAAATTAATAAAATGTTCTAAATTTATGTGTAGTAAATAACTAAAGTATCAGGCGGTATCCCCTTAGTTACTATAAAATCAATGGCTATAATTCCGCTTTCTCTAAATTCATTTGCTATAATCAATCACTGCTATATATTCAAATACTATAACAGTTCGTTTCTATAATCTTGACTTACTATAAGTTTTAGATGCTCTTAAATTATTTGCTATACTTTCAAATTCTATAACATTAAATGCAACGAGCACGACGAATCAAGGCAGAACCGACTCGGATAGATTAGGTTAGAAGGCCAAGGCGGTTCCACCTTGGATTTTGAGGTTTTCTTTTATCTGCCCATTATTGTATAGATTTATAAATGTTATGCATGATGAACATTAGACATTTTAAAATTATAGTAACTACACGTTACAGAAAATGGCGATAGCAAATGAATGATTATAGCAAGTGATTTTATAGGAAATTAATTTAAAGCATTTAATTTTATGACACTTGATTTTGTAGGAAATATGATAGACCCGTATCAGGTATGTACCCGAAAAGTATATGAAAGTGGTTTTTTTAAAACATCTCTATAGTTAACCTATTGTCAAACCATACCTACACATTCATAAGACACAACAATAATTTCTTATTCGTACCCAGTAAGTCGCTTAAAAAAGGGAAAAAAAAAATGTACTGAAACAAAAACAAATAAAAATAAGAACGTGTGCGTCTCGGGACGCCCCACAGAAGTGATAACTTAAACTCATCTTAATCTGTGGGTTAGAGTGAGAGTGGAGGAGCCTGCCTACCGCTGCCGTATGCGTGAGAGAAAGGGAAGCCAGACAGACTGGCGCCGTAACGCGTTACGTAACGAAGCGGTTTACCCTCCCATAAGAAGTTATCACTTCAAAACATGGATATCAGGCTGCTGCTACTGAGGCGGGGACGAGTGGCGCGAGCGCAGACACGACACGTGCAGCGATCAACCAATCGCATTGGTTGTATAGGGAATATTCGTTACTCAGCTTCAATAAAAGCAGATTCATGTAACAAACAGTTGAGAAAAATCATTTTTTGAATAGCTATAAAAATAAGATATAAGCCAACAAAGATTTGTTCCTATCTCTTTCTAGCAAAACATAATTTACCGTGGATTTCACATATATCGCAGACCTATTACATGACATCACAGTGCATATCGGATCTCAATGTCTTATTAAACGATTAAAATGCTTGTATCGTCCGTATTTCTTGGCCGATTTTAATTTTAATTTCACTTTTGGTGATCTCTGTTACGGTATTTTCATATTTTGTTGAGAAATGCGATTTAAAATATCCATGCATAGTCCCTATTGGTTGGAAGTCTCCACCTCGGTGGAAAAGCAGCCCCAAGCAAGGCTTCTTCTACATCTTGTTGACTTGTTGTTATATAAATTGTAATATAGCCGTCGTCGTTATAATGGTTTTTATTCGCGTCAGAGAACTGTCATTAGGTCCACAATGTGATTATAATGGTGTTACAATGTAGGTATACAACACCTTTGGGCTCAACCGAAGTAGCATAGAGGCCCAGGATATGAACCTGGATCTCCTTGGGTTGGTTTGTTTTTTTGATCCTGACCGGGTGTTCGCTCCGTATTGCAGAGATAGTACGAGATCCGGTATTAGAAATGTATACCCTCACATCACTCTGTTATAATGATTATTTGATTCTGACATATGTACAGCCCGGGCTCTGAGCCTTGGCTCGGGCTCAGTTATTTCATGATTATGTAATGTCGCTGATAAATTAATGTGTGAGCAAAAAAAGTCATCTTTTAATGCCGATTAAATTTGTAAACGTGGAGTAACCATGGAGTAGCTAAGTCATGCTTTGTCCTTATCCATCGAATTCAAATGTCACAACGATAGGTAAGGACAAAACATGACAATATAGCGGAAGTGCAGGCATAAGAAAGGCTCCTGCGGCATCGTACCATAGATATTGGCAGCATTTCCTCGTTGAATGGCTAAACTAAGTAATTCATTGAGCGAGGGAACTGCCAGTTTTGGGGTAGTTTTTTTAAATTTTATATTTATGTTTATTTATTCCTTTTAACAATCACTAACACAGATCCACTAAAATGAGTCCATATATCTCTTCGCATCCCTGCCTGTCGCATGGAGTGGTGCACGCAACGCTTCTCCGGCACTTATCTCGTTCGTGCTCATAACATCTAAATCTAGGCAAAAAAAAATCAATTTGGCCCATCTTATACTAGCGTAGGTAGGTAATGCATAAAAGTCAAATACAAGAAAACGTTGCTCGCTTTAAAGTAAAAATGCGTCTCTTACGGTGGCCCATAATAGGTCATTGTGCGTAGGGTCTTCGTGTTCACGAAATCACTATAGAACCGCCCTAAATGAAAAGGAAGACGAAGAATAAGAAATTGGGGAAGTTGAGCTTAAACAATCCTGAGGTATTCCAACACTCCCTTTTGAACTGGGTTTTGAGAACTGTACTACCCCATCGGAACTGAACTTACGGGCCTGGACTGTCTGCAGGAAAAAATAATACAAATATAAATTGCACTGAAAGCACCTCTGAACTCATGGGTAGCCTCAGCACAAGACCTCAACGGAAGCACTGGTACTCCCAAGCGATCGCCTGCAGTTCCACACATTTCAGTCGCAGATAGGGAGAACGGCACACCGTACCGGCACTCTTTATCACTTGCGGCCATGTCAGGTAGAAGTTTTTTTGCATGGGCTTAATGCTGTTAGTTCTAAGAGTGAGTGCTTTACTCTAATAGTGGAGGGGAGGATGCCGGATACATGGTGGACTTCGAAGGCAGGCAGGCCAACGGAGATAGAGAGTAGAGATAGGGGGCAGGAGAAGTGGCGATCATCAATATTAATACGCCTTGCAGTCCAGCCCGCAAGAGATGGGGAAAACGATGCCCCGTAATACCGGCAATCCTCCTTCGCGGCCCCACTTGGCAATTCATCCGTAGCATCACAAGCAGATGATCAGCCTGCGGGTCTATAGTCTCCCCACAACCCCGCCCCGTCAAGGCGGGTACCCATACAAACCCAAAGCCAACACCACTAATACCCAAAGAGTATCCTAATGTTAATTCTATCGTGTATTCTTGTCGCCAAACAATAACTCGCTCCGTGCTAAAACTAACAAAACCAATACCTTTCTAAAACAACAAAAAACAATACTCCCCACAACAAGCAATTACGAGAACACATCAAACATTCAATGTCAAAACATATCCACTAACAAATTAATCGATAAGAAGGGTGAGAAAATCAGAGTTAATAAATCAAAAGCGGAGGACGACCGCCGCAGTGGACCACACACGTCGAGGCACGCGCTTCGAATGCTGCCGACTTTTTATTGCAGGCGCACGGGCCGCTCGGGCGCGCTCGGCTCTCCGCGCCCTGTGATTGGAGGCTCGCGCGGTGACGTCACCACACACGCGGCCGCCTGCGCAGCGCCAAGCACGCTACGATCAGTTACGAACTTTAATAAGATTCCAATTTATCAATTAAGGGGCAACGGAGACGAACTGGTTTGAATTCTTTACACAGCCACTTCCAAATAAAAATGCTGTCTTTCAGTTTAATCAGCTTTAGCCGCGACTACAAACGTCTTCAATGAAGCGGCAATCTATGGATTTTTCTTGGGTCTGTAATGTTTAAATATCCTTGGTTATTTGAATAACACTGTATAAACGGGGAAACCTATTTATATTAGTTCCCAGCTCTCGGAATAATGTTTTAGAGCGTGATTTAATAATATAGGAATATGTATACGAAGTTAGAAAAGTTGTCATAATTACTATTCTTATCCTTTATTCTTACTTAGATTATGATAGTGATTAAAAAATGTATGTTTGTCAATTTTTCTAGAGCTTAATTTGATTTTGTTATTTGTCTCCAATAAAAATTATAACGACTATTTAAATACTGCCTGTACTTACTCAGCCACAGCTATAGATATCTACATTATTTAACCTCACCAAATCCTTTTACGACTCGGAATGTTAATTAACACTTTATCGTACTCAATAGTCCCATATCATTATAAAACTTGCTAAAATATTCAGCGAATTAAAAATAAAGCAAAGGATTAAAGACCAAAGTGAAAAGGCGGGTGCGGCAAATCCGCGTTATCGGAGATGCGTCACGCGTCATTGTTAACACGTCCTCTTAGACCTGACGTAACGTGAACCTGACTCACGACTAACTGCTATTTAAAGGCGGAATCCTAAAGCACCCAAAGATAAAGATAACACTATATTTCATTTTAATTCTCAATGCGATTCCATTATGGAAGTATTGTAATCTTTTTAACACAAAACAAAGGCTCACCCATTCGACACTTTGCCTACAAAGGACACAAAGAGGTACAATAAAAGAATAAAACATAAATAGTTCGCGGTAAGAGGCAATTAACGACGCTTTATAAGGTGATAAGCTGGACTAAGTGAGTTCGGAATTTTACAAATTAAAAGCACCTTTTACAGGCAACCAACGTTTCCAAGAATCTTAGTGCTTAATTAATTGAAAGTTCATTTTTACTTCCCAATCCGTTGATTTAGTTTGTAGGGGTCCCGGTTCAAAATATGACTTAGTTCCAATCGGCGTCGTGATGCTTGGTCCATTGGGTCCTAGCGCTCTAAGCCACTTCAAAGTTCAGAGAGTTCTATGAGCGCATAGACGTCACGGGAGACCAAAGAGCTGCCAGTTGCATTGGTGAAGGTATTAACTACGCAATTCATCGAGGAAATGCTGCCAGCATCTTCGGGACGATGCTGCAAGGGCCATTCTTAGATTTAGCTTAGTTTTATATTTAGATTGAATGTTATTTTTACAGTTGGAATTTCTTGAGTTGTGAAATGATTTTATTAGGTTTGTGAAGCTTAAATCAATTATTATTTTAGTGTCTCATTGCTGGGCAGGCAGGCATATGTATATTAGTGCATTTGTTGCTGCATAATAATGACAATTATTCCTGATTTTACTACAGAAATTGGAACCAAATAGTCCGTCGTTGAGTGAGTACAAGCTAGGTCTTTGCTCATAACGGATTTTTGCAGGTCTCCTCACGACGTTTTTTTTCGCTCAAGCGATTCTTGGGTTGGGAGTGACTATGTATACTATAGTGACCCTGCCTACGAAGCTTGCGGTCCCGGGTTTGATCCCTGGGCAAATATTTGTGTTATGGGCACGAATATTTTATACCTGAGTCTTGGATGCCTTCGTATTTTTGTATTTAATTATTTATACTTATACGTATGTATATTCTTATCTAGCGTTACTCTGTTAAACCTTAAAAACTTAGTCTGGGACTATGTAATTTTTTCTTCTCTCTCGAATCCTTCTAATAGGTATACTTAATATTGTAAAAGATTGGATAGTTTGGATTTTTGGAAGATTATCTTTCAATTACGGGTAAACAGCCAAACAGGTATTAATGAAATTATGAGACGTCATTATTATGGACATTATTTCATCACGAAATATTGTATTTCTCCCTAACGAGTTCTACGTGGACGGAGTACCAGACAAACGCTACATCACTAGCTATAAAATAAATCTTAACGGGTCCAGAGGGCTTATTGCCTAACGGACTCGCAAACTCAATCATTTTCATTTTGACAGTTCGAAGGTAAGTCTACATACAAAATTAAAGCAATTGTTCCACTTTGAAGTCGATTGCGATTGCAAGTGCGTTAGGCAGTAGCGACGCTGCTGGGGCCGTAGCCAAGATGCAAACCCTACTAACGTTTTTCTATTATCGCTCAAAATGTATGGGATGACAACTGACCACGTGGTTTATCGTAACGCACGAGAATGTCATTCCACACATTTTGAGTGATAACAAAGAAAAACGTTAGCGTTTGAATCCTGGCTAGAGCCTCAGATAGCAAATCGCCACCACGTAAGCAACACCAAACAACTCGAGTGCAGTTTAGACCTTACCCTTACCATGAGTTAAAATTACCGTTCTCGCTAGCGAGTCGAATGCTCTGTCCCTCGCAGACCTCGCAGTATTCTCATAGAGTGCGAGGGACAGGGGTGTGATTCTTTCAACAACGACGAGCGGACGGACGAACGAGTGAATGTCCAAGCGGCGAACGAACAAAACATACTAGCGCGCACACATATTGTACACATATTAGCGCGAGTCTTCAAATTGGCAGCATGGCGTCTCGAACGTATAAGGCTGCCTAATTGAGAATGCACACACTAAAATGTGTTTCGTTCGCTCGGACGGGACTACTAAAACTGGCCGCTGCGTTTTCGCTCGTTCGTTCGACCGACCGCCGTTTTGAAGAGAATAAGCATTCGACTTGCTAGCGAGTAGGTACGGTAATTGTAACTCATGGTAAGGGAACAGGGCTCCGTCGTAGTTAAGTTATTCTCCGCCGCAGCGTCATGCCGTGTATGTTCGGGCTGAGCTTTATGGAAGGGTAAACAGTTTAAAACACTACAGGCCGCGTGTTGGCGCAGCACTCTCAGCCATTAGGGCTCGCTCGCCGACACCTCGCTGCTTCCAAATGATGTTTGCTTTCGAGGTGCCGCGCGACACTCGCCCCGCACTTGTTGGTTTACATTGGCTACCCAAAACGGACGGTAATCGGATTGGAAATTTGAGACGTTGGTTGTTTTAAGCAGGTGAAATGATAAGTTAAACGGGAGTTTTAATTGTTTTTAAAGCCACTGTACAGTCGAGGACTTTAATTGTTATGCCACTATGGAACCCTGTCGTATAACGTTAATCATTAATTTTTGCCTAATTTCTTTCATGTGGTTTGACGCTGTCATTATGACAGGGCTCCATAGTGGCATAACAATTAAAGTCCTTGACTGTACGCATAGGGTCACGTAACGTGAGCTGATATTCTATTCGTTAAAACCATTATATTATTGACGTATTTTAGCTCTTATTTACTTGGTAGTAATGGTGACCGAGTTATAAACAACTAGATTTTGCCCGCTACTTCGTCCGCGTACATTTCGATAATCGTTATTCCCGCGGGAACTTTACAATTTTCCGGGATGAAAAGTTGCCTATGTGTTAATTCAAGGTATAAGCTATCCATTCCAAATTTCATGCAAAACCGTTCAGCTGGTGTAGCGTGAAGGAGTAACAAAGTAACACACACACACACACACCCACACAAAAACTTTCGCATTCATAATACTAGTGAGATGTCAGTGCTAATCTTAACCTAACCTAACCTAACCTAACCCAACTGTAGAAATACAGGTATTAATGAAAATCCTAAAGTTGTGATAGTACGGCTGAAAACCTGTTTAGGATAATTGACAATTCGGAAAAATATGTAAAGACAATACCTATACATATATAATAAGCTGTTATCGCGATTGAATTCGCGCAAACAGCTTATGGATATTGAAGCATCGGCATATGGATATTGGTAAGTAGTAAATTTAAATCGTGAACAATTGGAAAATAAAACCTACCCATTCAAGCAATGACCATTCCGCTCCCACACTTGCTAAACGACAGTTCAAATTCTACCTGCGTCTGCACATCAACAGTTTACTCACTCGGTAAACAATAATATTCAATCTGTGGGGTTTAACGTTATCTTTAACCGCTGTTTATGATTAGGGAAGCATTTCGAGGACGTTTCCTTTCAAAAATCATGAATGAACTTGAAGGATATTCGTTATTGGGTTATATTTCTGTGTGAACAAGTGCATTGTCCCTGAGCCCGACAGTCTGACCGCTATCGGTGTGGCGCCGGGGAAGGCCATAAACGTTGCGTTTCCACTTCCTCTCATCTTTCTGTAATCTTGAACATTACAAAAGGACAATAAAGTGCTAGAAAAAAGTCGTAGCAATAGAAAAAAAGTTTCTTGATACGTCGCTTACAAATAAAAAAAACACGTTTTGGCAAGATTATATGGTTTAAATAAGTTTTATAATTATACTTAGTTGGAACAGATAGTAAAATAAAAAGGCGAGAAATAACGTTCGACCAAAGGAACGTTATTTAAAACTAAAGATCTATTATAAGTCTAGACTTATAATTCTATACTTATAATTTAAATAAGAAGGAATGAAGCCACGGACAGACAGCTGTCTGTCCGTGGCTTCATTCCTTCCAAACGGATTACAGTGCAGTTTTTTAGGGTACATTTAATTTCACTTTCGTGTCCATCCGTTTGTCTCAGACATTTTTAAGACTTGAAAGATTATTAAATCGGGTCACTTCTTGGCTAAGCTTGATAGAACTCTGCTCTAAAAGTAGATCCCTTAATTAAGTCGAGGATTTTGGATCACTGTATAATAATCGTGATCATTTTATTTGGCGTAGAGTCAAGGACATTAATTGTTATGCCACTATGGAACCCTGTCATAATGACAGCGTCAAAGCACATGAAAAAAATTACGCCAAAATTAATGAATGACTAACGTTATGCGACAGGGTTCTATAGTGGCTTAACAATTAAAGTCCTTGACTGTACCTAAGCTCATAAGCATAAGAAAGTCCATATGTTTAGCTTCTAAATCCAAACCTTATTATTCCACGCGGGTCAAAATCTTTTGTAAATTTAATAATCTTATCGCTCGTGTGAACCGCAAAGTGCGTTGCATTCGCACCTTTTTTGTGCTCCCCTGAACGGCTCGCACAGGTTGTATATTCTGGCTGGTAGCTCAGTGCGTCTCTTTCATTACAGACTAGGTAGAGAGGGATTACCGAGTGCCGAACGAGACGCGGGCTTCTTGTGCTAGCTACCCTGTTCAACAGTGGTTCCCGTGCTTCGAGAATTCTCAGTAATGCCGATAAGGATGTGCGAATGCCTGAATTGGTTCCCACTGTTTTATCTACCTAATGTGCATTTCCTTCCTGAGAAAGGGACTAGACCTTTCTGCATTTACAAAGCAACATTCCGCTATTGTTTATTAGGTCATGATTTTGGCATACACTTATTATTACCAGAGGGCTTATTGTCTAACGCACTCGCAATAGCAACCGGCTTCTAAGTGGAGCAATTGTTTTCATTTTGAATGCAGACAAGCCTTCGATTTTCAAAATAAAAACGATATATGTTTGACGCGATGTCTGTGTAGATATTAATGCGTTCGATAGTACTTCATTATCTACTAGGCACCAAGTTGAATTCCGTTGCACTAATATTCCAGTCATAGGAAAAGCGACAACAGTAAGATGGGGTTGCACGAATTTTAAGATTATTGTCCAAGAACAACCTAAGATCCGCAAAGTCAAATTTCCGAAGTCACATTATGTTAATAAGATGCGTATTCTCCAGGAATGCCGGAAGAAAACATACAAGCTCTACCCGATGACTTACGAGCAGATTATGCGTTCCATGCATTTATTGTATGATGTTCCTCGGTTGCGTACAAATCGTCCTCAAGAGGCACTTCTGTTATGCAAATGCGTCATAAATCCTCTAAAACAATCCCTTTCTAGGTCAACATTGAAAGAACCTTCGCGTTGTTTTGTGGGGTAAATTAATGAAATGGGTATCTTGACCTCTCGGCGTGACTAGATGGGCTCGTTGCATCGATATTGAACTGCCTGGCTGCACGTGTTATGACTGGAACTCGAACTTGAAGTGTTGTTTTAGCATATCGAACGTAAAGGCTGCATCCACAAAACAATGGGATATTCTCAATTCACATTTAAAAACATTTATGTTCCTTACGAGGTATTGAAATAAATAGAAATATTTTTGTTTTGAGCATTGGGATACACCTAAAAATAATCAGTTTTTATTAAGGCAAACATTGTTGTATGACAGGCTTTTAGAGGAAAGACTAATTTCTTCGCACATTTCGACGCTTTATTTGGCCGACAATCGTAACATGACCCGTGTGCTCTCACAATTTATACGGCATTAGGTACCTCTAACCATTGAAGTAACGAATGATTTTATTAGAGATTACTACAAAACACTAAAGAAACTTGAAATGCCTATTTCCTTTTCATTTGTCATTTGTTACTTAATCAAGCAAAAAGAACGAGAGATAATGTAATTTTGAATTCGAACTACGAATGTAAAAGTATCAAGATCAAAGACTTATGTTCAGCTATAGAACCCTGTCGTAATGCAAACGTTGTAACATTATCAATGGTTTTGTGTGAAAAGTTTCACAAGTAAAGTCCACAGTCGTACTATCACGTAGTTAAAGTATCCTACGCCCCGATTAAGGCTTATATTTTAGCTTTCTAATTGAGAATGCACGCCCTGACATGTTTATACGCTCTGACGGAACAACTTACTCATTGGTAAATAATTCCTCAGTTGAATTGAAGAGTGAGTAGCTTAAAGACACGGTGGATCCAGCGAGCGAGCTCATACAAGCGACGGTTAAGCTACCTAAGAAAATGCACCCTTGGGCCCCTATTCTATGCGGTAAAAAATATATCATCTTTGACCTGTTATAGTATTGCTTTTACTCGGCCGCCATTACTGTCAAATAAATAAGAGCTATCAAAACGTTGACAATACAATAACAGGTCAAAGACGATATGGTTTTAACCGCCTAGAATCTCGGCTTAGTGCCTCTATTCCCGACAGTAAAAAAGATATCGTAGTTGACCTGTTATGGTATTGTTATGACGCCTTTACTGTCAAGTAAATAAGAGCAATCAAAACGGTGACAATACGATAACAGATCAAAAACGATATTGTTTTTACCGTATTGAATAGAGGCCCAGGTCAAAGACGATATGTTTTTTACCACCTAGAATCACGGCCCAGGTCAAAGACGATTATGGTTATTACCGCCTAGAATCTCGGTCCTGGGACCCAATTCTCGTGACTTCATGATGATTTTTCATGCGAGATATGTCGAAAAAATGTATGCATTTGACAGTTCATCAGTTTCATCATGCATGAAAAATCAAGTCACGAGAATTGGGTCCCTGAAGTGTTGTTGGTACGCTCTGATTGGACAACTCAACGATTAGTAATTCTTCAGGCGTAATAAAAAGTTATTTTCTTAGAACACGGCAGTGAATAAGTTTTAAAGAGATTGACACCATAGTTTACGCAAATATATAAAACAATGATTAATTAATTAATTGTAGTCAACAGTTGTTAACTGCACGATGTCCATTACGTAGGTATTACGAGCTCAAAGCCGATAACAACTCACTGTAATGACAGTGACATCGAAGTTTAATTACGGAGCCGTCGCCTCGTGTCAAGTTACGTTCAAGTTCGCGTCTTTGATGGTTCCAACCATAGACATAAGTACAGGTTTGCTAGAAATGGCTTAATTAAAAAGGTTTTTTTTTATAGTAGAAGGCAAACGAGCTCGCAGACCACTGATGTGGGATCTGTGACCCCTCGAACACGTCGGCGGATCATGGGCCAACGTAAAGGACCGAGCAATACGTAAGAGTGAGATGCAAGAATATGTTGCTCACTCTAAGGTGTAAATGCGTCCCTTACTTTGGCCCATGATGGCGACGTGTAGAGGGGCCATTTGCATTCTCAAGACTACAATCCTAAGACCGCAAATGCGTTGCCAACCCTGAGGACGAAGATGGAATGCCTCTATGCTAGTAATTTCCCTCTATTGTCACTAGTTCAGTTGCACAGTTCAGTTGACTGAACTAGTGGGATCCTTTTTCTCGTTTGTTCAGTTGTGAAATCTTAGTTACGAAAGTGGACGAAAGGGGTATATCTTTAGAGTGACGATGGAGTTCCGCTTAAGCGGAGCTCCTATTTCTGGGTGTTTTTGGCCCTTCGGGCCTGCTGAACATCTAAAATAACCTAAACCTACCTCTATTTTATGATACACATTTCGGCCAGGTTCAGTCAACTGAACAAACGAGAAAAAGAATCCTACTAGTTCAGTCAACTGAACTGGACAACTGAACTATTTGGAATAAAGGGCAATTTCACCGGTTGCATTATCCCCACACCGGAACACAGAAATGCGAATGCTGCTGCTTGTGGCGGTAGGTCAAAGATGGTGGTAGCGATCCGGATGGATCTTAAAACAATAGTAGATACCAAAAAACAATAAGGGCCTGTTTCACAATCGACAAGTAAATTTATCTGTCATTTAAAGTTGGCTTTCTCCTTGTCTATATTCAAGTGTAAGACAGAGAAAGGGCTAATTTTATCAGTCAAATATGTTTTACTTGTCTATTGTGAAACAGGCGGTTAGTTTAATAAAATGTTTGGCAGTCCTGAGGGCCCTGCCAAGATGCATTGCGCTAACTAGCGTTTCTATTCGTTTCGTTCTTAAACCAATCGCGTCACTGGTAGATCACGTGACTTTTCGTATCACGTCATCTACCAGTGACGCGATTGGTTTAAAAATGAATTGAATAGAAACGCTAGTTAGCGGAATCCGTCTTGGCAGGGCCCTCTGGGTTCAAATCCCGGCAAGGGCAGATATTTGTGGAGCGCGAATGTTTGTTCCTGAGTCATGGCTGTTTTCTATGTATTTAGGTATAAATTTCTCTATTTAAGTATTTATATCGTTGTCTAGTACCCATAGTACAAGCCTAGAGCTTAGTTTGGGACTATGTCAATTGGTGTGACACTGTCCCCTGATATTTATTTATTTATTATTATTTATTTATTATTCAGTTGTTTTATGAAAAATAAATCTTTACTTTTAATCGAGCAGCAACATTAAAAATTGTTTTGAAAACTCTTGCAAATGAATTGGTGTTATGACTTGCCTAAAACTGTAACAGTTCTGGCAGTTTCCATTGGTTTCCAATCGTTCCCATTAAGCACGATCGCTCTCACATTACAATGAGTCGTTTGACCAACAGTTTGTGAAATCGTTACAGTACATCTTCGTGGTGACGTCATGGGGTAATTCAAACTGTAGGCGGATGTTATTCTGGTTTATTAGAGAAATACTAAACGGGAAAGTCAACACCCGAAGGCGGGAAAACCGAAAGAAATCATGTGATCTGTAAGTCTAGTTTCATACAGTCAAGCAAGAAACTACTTTGCCACGTTTTGACTCTATTTGTAGGACATTAGGGTCCAAAAATGGTAAATAAATATGATCGACTATCCTTCTAGAAGTCTAGACAAAGAATGGCAAATGTTCCGTCCGTACTAATGGATTTAGTACGGACGTATACTGAAGCTATTGTAGTAATGTTTGTGAAATGCACTAAGGTATTTAGCGGGGCAATTTTTGTTTAGTGTACTTGAAATATAATTACAGGCTGCCAAATAAGTGATTTACGACCCCCAGGTCAAACTTTTGTCCGTT
This sequence comes from Acleris cristana, assembly GCA_948252455.1. Classification (NCBI taxonomy): domain Eukaryota; kingdom Metazoa; phylum Arthropoda; class Insecta; order Lepidoptera; family Tortricidae; genus Acleris; species Acleris cristana. The sequence continues at coordinate 17,119,854 of OX411780.1, forward strand.
AAAAAACAATGAACTCGATGAGTTGTCGTGTCTATCAATTGGAAGGTTTGACTCGATTTTATTAGGAAGTTGTGACAAAATCGAAAGACCACAAAGTGTACCTAGTTCTGTCCCGTAAGGTATTTTAACATAGCACAAACATGTTAGATGTCAACCGGCTACGCTACGACGACGCTACGATGACGCTACGTCAGTTCTACGAATACAAATACGTACAAATAATTGCTACGTGTCTTAATTGCAGTATTAATCAATCTACGTGTTATTTGATTTAACTATTTTTTGTCGGTTGTGATTAAATGGTCCAAGGAGATTTTTACGAAAAACTTTTAATAAATAGATTATTAGTATTGTGTAGAAGTTACAGGCATTTTCGGTTAGAATATTATTTGTTTTATTATTTTAATTAAAACTAAAATTCAGAGAATCAGGTAACACCCAAATTCTGTAGAATTTAAGCAAGCACTATGGAAATCAATTTATTTTTCACGCATACTAATATTTTTTAACCCGACCTGCAAAAGAGGACATATTGCCTGAAACATTAGGCAATTCCGCCACGGTCAAGAGTGTGTCATCGAATTTTCGTTAAGGTGTTCGGTGGTGACGCGGGCGGCGGTGGCCGGTGGTGCGAGGGATGGTGTCCGGGCCCGGCGCAGTGTCGCTTCTGACGCGGCGCGCGGTGGTCGTGCGGCGAGCGCGCGTGATGCCCACGAGATGAGGCTGGCTCTGGCGTTACTGTGGCTGGGCGCGGCGGCGGCCTGCGGCCCGGGCCGCGGCTTCACGCACCGCCCGGGGCCGCGGCGCCTCTACCCCCTCGTGTTCGGTCAGCACGTGCCCAACATCGTCGAGGACAACGGCCGCGCCAGCGGCCCTTCCGAGGGCCGCATCACCAGGGACGACGACAAGTTCAAAGACTTAGTGCCTAATTATAATCCGGACATCGATTTCAAGGATGACGAGGGTACCGGCGCCGACCGCCTTATGACCCAGGTGAGTTTTTCGATAGGGTAGTTTAGTTATCTCTTTTCTTCTATCGCGTAGAATAACTTGAGTTGATGCGCGAATATGTTACAGTTGATTCGATGGACGTTGTTAGAGCGGCCTTGAGTGATATAAAGATGCCCGCGATTCTTAAGAAGTGGTCACGGAAACAATGAGTTTGATGAAGCGTCCTCTGTTTTGAAAACATGTCGTGGATGCGCCCGCGCAGGTCGCGCGGCGCGGGTTGCGGGTAGCTAAGACAATCCCGGCGTAAACACGAACAATGGACACAAATTGCGGGCGTTACGGTAGCTTCGCAGAGAGTGTTACGATTGTAACTCTGCAATTACCCAGGCTTTGTCAACTATGTTTTGTCTCTGTGACTAATCGATGAATGATGATTTCTTTTCAATTTTGATGCCAGTTTGGGTGTAATATACGACAGCCATAAAAGTTGGTGTCGAGGGCTTTCAAACTCGTGCCTTGTCATTCACGATGTTTTGTGAAAACACGGGGACAGCGGGAAATTTACTTATTGTTGACGGTTACTTTATTGTTGCCGATTTGATATAGTTCGTTGCATTATCTATTATTCCGTACAAGGCAAGTGCAGAAGGTTGTCTTGAAATTCTTTTATCACATCCCGTAATAAGTAGCAGAAGACAAATAGCATTTGTCCCTTTGTTTCTTGACAGTTTTTACACCAAACACGTCTTGTTTTTTCGTTAGCAAGTTAAATAATTTTCGTAGGCTGTTAGTGTTTTTAACCTGAAAAAAAACTTGTTATTGTGATCAATGTACAGCGTTAGTTTCCCGTGTGTATGGAGTTTCCGTTTGTGTGAGTCTGTAGTGTTATGTGATGTGAATGTAAGTTGTTAAGACATATGTAAATTTTTGGTATGTCAGTGATCTATGTAAGTGTTTATTGATTTGATCATTTTCTTTCTCCAACAAACTGCGGCAGTGTGACAGATGCTAATAATTATCATGCGATTTTTTTGTATATAAATATAAAAATAAAGTTTTAAAAGACCTTAATCTTTAAACAATTTAGTTTACAGGCAGTTTCAATGAAATTAAACACTTTATAATCTGTCTAAGCGATATTGGAACCTTATCTCTTCTTTATAATAACTATGATTTGTCGTTCTACTTTGTCTTGTTTACCAATACAGGGGAAGGGAAGAAAGGGATAAAACTTATTGAAATGGATTAAGCTCAGGCAATCTGTGGAAAGATATAAATGTGCGATACAAATGCCCACAGAGCTGGCGTTATAATCGTTTAACTGCCGTCGGCCAGCGATATTCTCTTTGCGCTGTTAACCCTCTCACAGTATTTAACGGATTACTCGAATCTAACTGATTTATTTTGCTCTTTTATACGCGAAAATTATCAACAAATATTAGCTTTACAAACAAACATTTATTTCCTACATTGCTTAATGTATGGTACGGGATACTACTGGGAAACTAGACACTCGGATAGATAAATTCTCTCCATTAAACTAACTAGCCACTTAACTTTTCTTCAATTTTCATTTAACGCTTTCATACTTATTTTACTATCCTGACAGTTACTCGTACAGCCTGTCGCTCATTACGTGTAACTTACAGGTGATGAGCGACAGTTAAATTATATTACTTTTTTATGGCAAAGGGAAGGCAAACGATCACACAAGCTAAGCCACCTGATGATAAGTTGGATCTTAGACCTATAGTAATTTACATTCTCAAGACTAATCTTAAGATTGCAATGTTAAGACAGCAAATCATTTTATCGAATTGCACTTCATCGATTATATCATTTCATCGAATTTCATTTCGTAACGCTATTTTCTCGTGAAACGAAAATGTTTTCAGGACATCTTAAACATTAATTACGGAGGTTAGGTTAAGTTAGACATTTGACTACAAAAAAAAAACATGCGGTAAGAAATGCCTGATAAAATAATAGGTACAGTCAAGGACTTTAATTGTTATGCCACTATGGAACCCTGTCATAATGACAGCGTCAAACTACATGACAGAAATTACGCCAAAATTAATGATTAACGTTATGCGACAGGGTTATATTGTCTGTCATTATTTTTAGTCATAATGTGTTTTAGGTCATAATCATCGCAAGTCATAACGTATTTTTTTAAGATACTGTTACCTTTTAGGATTTTTATAAATCAAACCTAACCTAACCTAGCCTTGTCTACACGATAGATGTTTCAGAAATTCTGAAAAGTTTATAGTTTCAGCGATATAAAAAATTATGACTGTCAATAGTTATGTTAACAATAACATTATGACCAATAAAATTATGGGAAACATAAGGCTCCCCCCTGCATAAGGTCCTATCACCACTATATTCGTACTGCTACTTGTTACTAAAATCGATGATATATGGTTCCTAAGACCAGATCTTCGTATGTCTTATAGTTTCAGACTTTCCCATACTGACCGATTTAAATGTTACAACCTGTATTGTGTTCTCAAGAGGGCAGAGTCAACAATACATAATTGTGTCTTCCTGACACTCCGCTCTTTACAGTGGTTGTATTGTAAATTGTTATAAACGCTCTTTAATTTGACAAAGTTGCAAATGCCCTTACCACAAACATTGTACTTGTGTTGACAAAAACCCTGTGACCCGTTGAAATTATTTTAACGATTTACCTGTTTTAATAATATAATATAAGAATTTATTTACAACTTTATAGTCTGTTAATAGTTTTGTAAAGTAGGTAACATTAATCTAACAACTATGTTAGTTAAAATCATCCATTTTCCTCGTACCTGAAATCAGAAATAATGGTATTGATGAGTATTGCAAGTGATTCAATGCGTAAATTCTTTACAAGTAGGCACATACCTAACACTAAAAGGAATTTTGGTCATGGAAAGTCCAAGGGGCATTGGTTATTCATCAATCCGATATTTATTTGGATGACAAATTAACCTCTTGTTTTTCTCTGGCTATTAATAAAACTATCGTTATTAATAAACATTATTAAAACATTTTTAATAACCAATTGAAACAATACTTACCGGTTGATTTGAATATATACATAATTATACAAATAGGTTTTCTTCGCCTTACAGGGTGATTTAATTTTTTACGATATTTAAAGTAGTTTTGAATTCTATTTCTATTGTAGTTTTGGTTTGTTTTCAGTAGTTTTATATTCTATTCTGTTGTCTGTTCTTCATAAGATAAATAATGGGCAAATATTCATAGTTTTGTACTTTGTAAAAGGTTTTTATACAGCTAAGTTATTGTGGGTAAGTCTTAGTTAGAAATAGGTATTTATCGCGGTTTCCCTATTATTGGAAACGCTTACGTAGCCAGTCTATTTTCCAATGGTGAATGATGATCAAGTAGAATATTGACGTAGTTATTAGCACGCATAATAGTTGAGTTTACGTGAGTAATCGACTATTGTGGTCGGCAAATATGTATAGAAATCTGACGTGCGTATCGTCAAAGATACCGCCGGGGCCAGTTGCCGATGTTTTGAGAGTACATACGCCAATATGATGGACTTTTAAGAACTGTGTACTTTGCATAAAGTGAATATATGATCATTATAATCTCTTAAGTAATCATTCCCGTGTCCGTATAGCCCGTGTGGTTGCCCGGTTAGAATAGTGCCACTCCATGTCTTCCCGTGGATGTCGTAGGAGGCGACTAAGGGAATAAAGGCTTAAAGTACTGTAAGGCACTGGTAAACATCTTAGCCTAATTGTGCAAAATGTGGTTACAGAATTATCAACAAATTTTTAGAGTTGTTGGTAATTCTGTAGCTTTGCCTACCCCTGGGAATGAAGGGTGAGTTTATGTATGTATGTAGGGTGACGGCACCAGTAATGGACAAGGACCAAAGATGGACACTTGATTCTTATTTTACAGAAGATAAGGATTATACATTTGTTTTGCAACAATCAATTTAGGACCGTATGAAATTTGAATTAAGAGTGAAGTATCGATTACTGGTGCCTGTCAGCTAAAAGTGTCCATCATTGGTGCCGTCACCCTATGTAAATAATCATTCATTAATTAATACAAGCCAAAGCAAATAGTCCAAAGCTAAGATTATGAGGAAAATCTTTTCTTAAACGGGATGTGACAAAAATATGATTGTTTCAGTGTTGTGATTTCAGCGGCCGCGCTGTAATGGCTAGGTAAACACACTCGAGTCGACAAACATACACACAGTCGCCAGTGACGTCCGTTCCCAGCGATGTAGGTCAGTTGAAATATGAACCTGCGACATTGTTATTTCATGATTGTCGCTTCGGACCGAATATTTGGTGCGATGTTTTATGAAAACTTGACTCCTTATATAATAGTGAAATAACTTGACTTGTTTCTGTTTGGCAAATAGGTTGATTTGTAAATATTGCCTGATGGCATCCGTTCGCCATTTGTAGGTTATTTTGTTTCATTTCATTTCAAGTTTAAATTATAAATAGGGTTGTAGTAGATTAATGCGGTGACTACTTTTCTTCCTTTATGATTAAACTATACTTTCAATCACTTAGATTTATATTACTTTATCTAGCAACAAAGCTTTCATAATGAAGTCCATAAGTATGAGGTGACAAAATATGTTTTTCATCAAGGCATCACTATCTCTGAAATCTTTTCAGATATGAGGTCATTGGACCAGGCTTAGTGTTGAATTGTAGAAAAGAACTATAAAAACCAAAGAAGTAGTGCGCACGCTAAAATTGGATATTTAAGACGTGTTTATCCGAGCTATTTCGGCGAGCAGCGCCGCAGTGTCAATTAATCGCCTGCGCCGCTCTGAGTAGGTCATAATCAAATGCATCTACGCCCATTAGACAAGGTGTTTACGCTTTTCTCAAACTCAATTTGCCAACCGGTGTTGAGACCGTAATTCAATCAAAGTCAACCTAAATCTTGGAATAACGATCCATTCGAGGAAGTTATTGTTTGCCGGTAACATGCAAATAATTGCTTCAATGCATTAGTACGTAGATTACACGGCAAATATTTTAAAAGGCCGGTGTGCTGGAATCCAGTTATGTGCGGATGATAATCGGTATATCGGTGAGCAATACAGACAATTTGTGACGGGCGTGCGAGTGTGCGTGCCCGTGCGCCGCGAATCCGTCGGTTATGTTATGTGCCTGCACATAGCGGCGCGCCGCTCCCGGCCGACCAGCCTTGCATTCGTAAAAATCTCCAAACCGGTTCGATGCGCCTCCATTACTTTCTTTCTGCTTCCACTGTGCCTCCCATTTAACTCAGGCTCACTTTTTATCAGGAATCGGTATCTCCGTCTAATAGTATTATTTATTTCTCATAAATAACAGGGAATAGGTATGAGTAAAGTTAACGCTCACGGGAAGCGGTACGTTACATGCCAGATGCCACGAAGATAAATGCATTATGCTTGCCGTTGGATGGTGGATTGCGTAACTGGCGGGTGGTGACAGCTATTTATACAGCCTCCAGTGGTTAGTGAAACATTACTGTTTACCGGCGATTAGACTAACTATGGCCTGACTTACTATGACGTCTATCAATGCTTAAGAGTTAAGAGAAGATTTAACGTGGCAGAGGGTTAACAAAAGTTGAAGATAAACGGGCTGTTGAATTGGCAGGTAGGTGGGGCGACCGCTATCCGCGTGTTCGTCACACTTTGAAGGTGACTGATCAGTCGGATCGACCACTCTGGTGCTACTTATACCTAGTTTTATTATAACAAAGGCCAGGCTTGATTTCTACGAGTATATACTTCTATGTGTATACTTAGATAGATAAGTTAATGGTCACATGAAACGTCTCCCTTCAGTAGGCATAGATAAGATTCTAAGAACTATATCGTTATCGAAAATGTATATGATGGACGTAAGCTGCCCAACATTCGCGTCGAGCACTTATATCAATTCCACTAATGTCAGCTTTCGAGAATCTTTAACTTAAGCGTTAGATATGCATCTGCTCTAGGCACCTTGACTGAAATTCTCCTACATAATAATCACTTAAAAACTAAACCACATTTTATATATCCAGCGTTTACTACCGAAAGATGTTTCAGAAGCGTGCATGTTCCACGCATTTACACATAAGAACCGAACTCCACTGTTCCCATATTTACTTTTTCCATTGTGAAACGCGTAGCCATTGCTCGCTACGCTAGCTGCGCGCGCGACCGCAGCCCGCAAGTAGGCGCAACCGCATCGTATGCACTCTCCGATTCCAATCCGAATTACTTACCTTTTTATGTATGTTTTTATTTAATATTTTATATCCCTGGGACGCGAATAAGCTTTTGAAGGCGCGGGGGTGCGCGGGCCGGTGGGAGCGAGGGACATAAATATCTGGGTGATTTATGGCGGAGGTGGTCGCGGGATAGGTCAACATTATTCAAATTCATATTTGAGGCTCGGGTTACAATGAGGTTTTACTGCCGCGCGCGCAGATAGTGCATGCGCGGGACACACGGCGCACAAGTTCAGTTTCGTAAGCTTTTAATTAGAAAACGGGAACGTCGCGCCGAACACCACCTTAATCTTAATTAAATAGCGTTTAAAGTTCCTGGCTGTCGCTAAATCAACATCTCAAACGGTTATAAAGGCACTTAATTATCGATTGTTAATACAGATTTCATTAAGTCAATATCCCGATACGCTAAAGTGGTATAATTTGTTAGCAGCAAAGAGACCGCCGTCCAAATTAGATACTTTTCGGCTTATTAGCGCTGGATAAAAAACGGAACGAGCGCCGATCGTTGTGAATAATTGACCATAATGAAATTAATCCTAAAATTCTACGGTGGGTTTACAGCGTTGTAAAATGCAATAAAGACCTTTAAACTGCCGCCTGTTTGTTTAAAATATCGTAGGAAATTTAGCATCGACGACAATGTCTCGATTGCGTCTTTCTTTTTAAAATTCCATGTTAGATAAAAAAGTTCTATTTTGCATCACACTGTATAAGTATTAAAATGTACTTCTTGTATTGTATCGACATGTATTCGTATCAAAGAAATATAGTTTATTTGTTCGAAAAAATAACAATGGTTCTTATAATTTAACAATAGGAACATATCAGTATGTTTTGATGGTGCAGAGTGCAAAATATTTATTATCATGTGTACACGTAATCGGGCATTCTCGCTAGAAGTCCATTCATTGTTTCCTCAGAATCGAGAATTCTTGGGTTATTTCCGTTCAGAATCAGAAATACTTATGATTATGACGATTCGTGGTAGACCCCGTTTTTGTTGTGAGTACATAAGGCATTCGAAGAATTATCTTGATACCAAATGTACACTAACAACTTTAACTACTGGGAAACTATTGAACTCTGTCGCAGAAAGCCAATGCCTAATTTTGACCTAGTTTATGCCTTATGGCTTGACACTGTCATTACGACAGGGTTCTATCGCGACAATTTAAAGTGGTTGAGTACTGTCGTCTAATATTGAGCTAAAAATCGTACAAAGCATAACATATTTTTTTTTTAAGTTAAAAGGTGTTCAAAAATGTTTATCAAAAGTTCAGATAGTTACGTTTTTGTGTGTGTTGTTGTGTAAAGGCTTAAGTGTAATTTTGAAAACAAACCTATTCTATCATTATACTCTTAACATCTCTAATACCTTTTACTGCATTCTACAAATAAATGTTTCTATTAATTTCATAGGGATTAAAGCATCGTCATAACAGCATAACCGATTACTGAATAACTCTGTTCAAATGTGCGTAATCTGTGATCACCGGGCCGTAAAACGCATTTAGTTGTTAATACTAATACTTACCGAAAACATCTGTAGCGCGGCAAAGTAAAATAAACACTTCGAAGGAAATGAAATTTTACTTTGATGATTTAAAAACATTGGCGGTTTGCGGGTTGGCGGTCGCTGGAATATTCTTTTAGAAAATGTTAGTTAGTACCTTTAAAAATATATACAGGGTGTTCGGCAGAAGGTTGGTTGTTGGTCCCATAATAAAAGTTGATGAGTATGACCTACAGAGTTAGTCCCTGAAGTTTGTCGAACCTTCTGCCGAACACCCTGTATAAATATAATGCAATTGTTCTTAAAATGACCTTCGATTTTATATTTTTCTTTTACTCCCTCTTATACGCTACTATGCTGTTTAAGCATCTGATATTGACTTTCATAAGTATTTTTAGTCATAATGTGTTTGAGGCACTTTGAGGTCATATTAATCGCAAGACATACCTAACGCATTTTTTAAGACACTGTTACATTTTCAGGATTTTCATAAGTCAAACCTAACCTAACCTAGCCTTGTCTATACGTTAGATATTTAGAAAATTCTGAAAATATCACGGTTCCAGCAATATATAAAGAACTATCAATAATTATATCAAGAATGACATTATGCCCAAAAAAAGGGAATCAACGGGCTCCCAGTTTACCTGACCCCATTTTATTTAAATTTAGAATCAGTAAGCTCAGTATTGTTTTTTGGAATTATATTGTAGAATTTTATACAATCTCCTAAGAATGATTTTGAAGTTTTGGCCAGTCAATGTGGTTTTGAGTTTTCTTGTGCTCCTGGTTGCATTCGTTTGACAGCTATTATGCTTTAGATACACGGTCGCACACATGTTAACTTGTGAGACTCAGGGTTTCTTGGGAAATACTTACTAAATGCCTGTCATCTACTTATTACCACAATTTTCAATAGTAATGAAATAGGTAACTATTTTCAATTTTCAACAGGCTCATCAAATAAAAACTGCTATTGAACGATGATACATGTATCTTACACGTTAGTTAGAATGATTTTGTAGTTTTTATTTCCCTATTGTTGCATTGGCGATGACACGCGGAACATAGACAAGTTGACAAATCTTTCGTGAAAATACAATGAGCAGTTTAGCAGTTAACGCTTACCACACGATAACATACGTAGCATTTCGAAACCTTAGCTATTCTCATGGATTTGTAATTTGCCACTCTCTTTAGATTTGAGAAGGATATTGCATTTCATTATATTCTATGGAATCATATTTTAAAACTGCATTATAGTGAAGCTTGGCTTAATTTTGGGTACAAAAGATAATGATAGAGAATTTTAATGATTCAAAATCGCTATTTACTTTGACGACCTTCAACGCACTAATTAGGCTGTAGTCTCTGAGCCAACTGAGGAAAGTTTGCTTGACCCATAGAGTGACCGTTGACCTTAACCATGCTTTCACGAGCTTAGTCTTAGTGTTAGACACATTCATACTGTAAATTGCGTACTTACTGCCCGCTCGGAGTTTTTTAATCTTAACTCAGATGATTTATTATGCTATAATAATACCACGGATTTTTAACAGTCATTTCTCAGAGGATGATTGCAAAAGCAAGAAAGTTTTTAAATACAAATTAAAATACTGGTTAATGAACACCAGACGATAGTTACTGATTTGCAATACATTTGTTAGATAAGATAATATGTTTACTCTCGGAAATACAGTTTTAACTGCACTGTACCAACTTTTAATATCCGTTGCCAACTAACTGTTCAGCAGTTTGGCAAAATTTGTATTTCTGTTTATAAAATAAAATATTGTAGGTACTTAAGCTATATAATAAATAAAAAAAATCAGGGCTGAGATTCTACACCTAACCTTATTGTTTTCGGTTCTATTTCGGTATTGTCAACGTTTTGATATCTTTTATTTACTTGACTGTAATGTAATAGCGGCCGAGTTAAAAAAAAACCGAATTGAATAGAAGCCCTAAGCTCTTTGCATGCTACTTATTTAGTGGTAAGACTGGTAAGGCAGCAAGAGAGGTTGCTAAGGCATGCCATCTTAGTACCAGGGTTGGCAACGCATCTTGCTATTGAAAATATCTGCTTAAACCTAGGCCTCACATCCTACCCACCTTTAGATTGGCTTGTATGCTCGTTTGTCTTCTTCATGCGATGAAAAAACTTACGATGGTTTTTTGATGGCATTCCAGCGCGGGAAATAGAGTTCACTCCACTTTTTTCCAACTTCTAGTAGTAACCCAAGTCCTGCAACTAAGTACTTGACAGATCCCTGGAGATTAAACAAGAAAAGATACGGCAGTACTATTAAAGGTCCGAAGGCTTACCCTAAATAGCGAACCTACATTCACAAGAAACAATGGACAATCAAATAAATTTAAGGATTTAAAATGGTTTTCAGAATACTCTGAATATTTATTTATTTGCTATTGTTCAACAGAGCTGTAGGATAATTATTGCCAATGCCGATACCTAAGCGAGGTGTCTTGTGCAAACTGAGATAAAGGGCCGTGCCCGCTCCGTCTTGCCGGGCTTGCTTGCACTAACATGAAAGTTTGCATGATTTATTCAGGTGTTCGACCTCTTTTATGCATCGCCAAGAAGTGCCGGGGATCAGTTTCCAGCCGAAAAAACAAAGGCATATTAAAAGGACCAATAAGTTTTGTTTAAATTGATCGTTACTATTATGGTCACCTAAAAACTAGCAGCCTTCCTTTAGAAAATTACATGTCATTATTACTAAGACTAATTGTTCTCTAAAAGAATAATCTGTAAGTATGTTCGTACAATAACTGAAATCTGATGATCATTGGTGAACTGCTTTCAAACCCGCGGCGCAGCCCGCGGTCTTTCTTTACCTTCAGAATGTTACGTATCAATCTTCAAGTCCATTTTCTCTAAAAGATTAAACTGTATGTTCGAATTATTGCAAGTAAACACAACGGCAAAACATTCGACACGCGGGATTGCTATGGACAAGTACTTATGCCAAAAGCATTGCTCATATGGACAGCCGGTGTGCAAGACCTCTAGCGTTGAAGGAAACACTTGTTCAAATAAGCGGCAAACTGTTCAGTAATAGGTCTTTGAACCGCGGCCATGCTTGCGGTACGTTTTACTTATTCAGATTGCTACTGGCTATAAATTAACGATTTGCATCTCGCCCGCTAACGTAAGCATGTGTGAAGTGTATATTTGGTGTGGGTGCTGTGAGAATTTTACAAGGGGCTCCCGAAATGCGTTACAGGTTTCAAATGCACAGTGATGAGTGTTTAAAACGTTAATAGAACGTGATTTAAACTAATCAAAAGCGTGTATATCTAAACGTAATAATCTGGGTCTACAGTATCATCAGCCACAATTATTTTAAGTCATAATTATTACAAGCAAAGTAAATTTTTAATAAACGACATTTTATTCTGGATTATTTGACAGCGAAACTAACCTAACCTAGCTTTAACTAGTCGTTACGTATATAAGAAATTTTAAGAACTTTATATCAAATGACTTTCAATCATTATGTAAACAAACATAGCATGACCATAAACAATAATTGTAAAATGGGCTCCTGATATAATAATTCATATAATTCACCAATGGATGACAGTTGGACATAACCGACTATCGTGAAGACTCATGGAGTAGGGCCATGTCCAGTAGGGTAATCAACTAAATATTTGCCCAGCCGAATGCCTATTGTGTAGTGTAATGAATGTTTTAAATGCTTAGCTACTTTTCTAAACATCAGATATATTTAAAAAAGTTTTTAGATTGTACCTATGTTCAGTAATTAAATTAAAAGTTTTCTGAGATATATAACCAAATAAATAACACGAATCACTCACCCATTACCTAATCGCCAGGATAAAATGTTTCTGGCTCTCCAACAGTCTTTCATCCACAATGAGGGTGTAGCTAATTCAAGAAAATGCTAAACGGCCATTACAATGCCGTACAATGCGTACTTATTCATAATATTTGACGCACCAAGTAAGCTATTACTGGGCACGCGTCAAAATATTTACACCTGTTAACTCAACCGCTTCCATAATTATACATTTATTATTATATTATTATGACAGACATAAAATAGATATGCTTAACTCAAGAAAAACTGCCTTGAAATATGTATCGTTGAGGAGTTTCGGTTTCTATCTGTGGTCTTTATCATTAATTCCAGTTCACCAAATGATACTTTCTGATATACTTAGGTACCTACTGCCGGTATTGGCTGAAAATCAGCGCTGTATGTATCTGACACCTCAGCATTTTGCTGAGCCAGTGTCCGTTTCACTGCCACGAGGACACACATTGCGTGCTATTCCTGTTAGCTTCACTATTTTTTTATTAATTTGTATATTTATGTCTTAGTATGTGTGGTGTGAAACGTGAAACTGACTGATAGAGTAAGGAATGAAGAAGTCAGAGAGAAATGTGGACTAAAAGAAGATGTAGTGACTAAGTTTGAAAAGGGTATACTTCGATGGTTCGGTCATTTGGAAAGGATAGATGAAAGAAGATTGACGAAAGAGATATACAGAGCGAAAGTAAGTGGAAGGGTCGGAAGGGGCCGCCCTAGGCGTACTTTTTCGAATCAAATCGGAGAAATACTGGATATGGGCCGAATTTTAAGTACCCGAAACCGGCGTGCGTGCATGACTCGATCTCGATGTATGAAGGTGGAAGAAGCGAAAGAGATTTGTCAAGATCGTAGCAGGTGGAAAGAAGTGGTCTCTGCCTACCCCTCTGGAAAACAGGCGTGATTTAATGTATGTATGTATGTCTTATGGTTGGTGAATAAATGTATTTCTTCTCTTCTTCTTCACTTGTTAGTGAAAATACTAACATCGCTATATACGTATGCCTATAGTTTTTGGGTTCCTTCAATTCCTCACGGGATTCCTTACCAGATACCGATTTGATAATAGATCACCTTGAAAATATACCCTATAAAACAAAAAAAGAATTTTCAAAATCGGTTCACATTAAAAAAACCTCCTTTTTTGAAGTCGGTTAAAAACGTCGCCGAAGCAAAAAGCACTGTTTGCGAGTGTGTCGTGCGCGTACGCCTGTTTTAATTACATACGCAAATATTTGAAGTTCTTCAGCTGTGCTTATCTTCGCGTTATCTGTCAAACCCAGTCAATGCTACAGCGCGGGTCACAGTACAGATTTACTCGTCTACAAATCTCTGCGTCTCATTTCACGGAACACACGCTAAAATAATTCCTCTTAGCCCGCTATAAGAGTTGTTGTTGGTTGCGAGGGAATCTAGGACTGCAGTGTCTGCAGTTACAGCGTTTAGCTTCGACATAGACCGAGTTAGAAGGTTTAATGACTGTTTTTAGGTAATTTACTGGCGCCTGTGTCCTGGTTCGATGTTGTACCTAGCTATAGAACCTTATCATAATGACAGTGTCAAATTTTAAGAAGGAAATTACGACAAAATTAATCTTGGGCCAAAATAAACTGCTGTACTCAAATAAATTTTAGAAACCATTAACTTGTTTCTTTTTTAAAGTGGTGTATGAAAAATCGTCATTAAAGAACGACGTATAAACATCGTCATTATCAGACTTTGTCTGCGGTCGCAAGTAATTAAACAAAATAAAATGTATTTGGAAATATATATTTATTTAGTTAATTGGTACAAGTGGAAAAGAAGCAATAAAAACAAACGAACGAGCTTAAAAAAAAAACTTAAAACTACACTAATTGAATAGATATTTAACCACACGTCAGATGTCAAAGCTGAAAAAGGTTAATTTTTAATGTTATTAAAATGTAATTGTGATGTGACAAAGGTAGCCCGTGTTTGACGAGAGCTGACTGTTGCCGTCCTTGTTTAAACAGAGCTTAAAGGGATTTTAATAATCTTACTTAATCCTAACTTAAAGCTTTACTGGGTATTTTAGAGGGACCCGAAATATTAATGTAATTACCGTAAACCGTAAGTAAAATAACGTACACAGGAATACTTAGCGTTTTAAAAAAGACAAACAATCATACCGGAGCTCTATTCTACTCGGTAAAACCATATCGCTTTTGACATGTTACGAGTACCTATCTTATTGTTTTTAACTCGGCCGCCGTTAAAGTCAAGGAAGTAAGAGCAAAATGGGTGTAAAGGGTGTTCAAAAATTAACGCAAGATTTGAATGAATTAGAAAACACATTTTTTTTGTTTTTACCGTATTTTTTAAAATCATTAATTACAAAGGATAGGGTTATGTATGAAATAGCACATCGGCCAAATATCCACCACGGCTTTGCTGGCACATACGAATTCTTTTAATAAAATTTACCAGCCCAGAATCCGCGCCAAACGGTGTCACGTTGTAAGATGCATTTGTTTTTCGACAGTCGCACGAGGGTTTTCTGAACCCCAAATGCGGCAATTTTGGACGATTAACGAAGCCATCAAGGTGAAAATAAGCGTCATCTCTGAAGATGATTTTGCTCGGAATTTGTGAACTGTACCCTTACCATGAGTTATAGTCCCGTTCACTCTATAAGAATACTGTGTTGGACAGAGCATTCGACTTGCTAGCCAGTAGGTACGGTAATTTTGACTCATGGTAAGGGTACTGTCGCTGCCAAACTTTCTTTATTTTTGAAATATTGTTCAACAATAAAAATGTGTTGTTCTCTCGTGGATTCCTCCATTTTTAATAACCCTAAACTGTCAGCTGTCAAATCGCTTTATTTGTTAGTGGCCAGTACTTTTCCGTACAAAAGGAGGCCAATCTTGCGTAAATTTTGGGTCACCCCAGTATTAGGAACGTTGACATACGATTACATGTCAAAGGCAATATGGATTTTCCTAGTAGAATAGACGCCTAGGCGGTAAAATCCAAATCATATTTGACCTGTTAAGGTATTGTTTTTAAATCGGCCGCCATTACTGTGAATGTCAAGTAAATAAGAGCTATCGAAACGTTGACAATACGATAACAGGTCAAAAACGATTTTTACCGTGTTTAATAGAAGCCTGGTTCAAAGTATGTTAAATTATTAGACTCGTGTCTATTCAGGGAAACGTATTACTCGACACTCGACTAACTGTTTATGCGTTTCAAAGCGCTCTCAATTTCGGTTATCGATTGCTATTAATAATTTATTGCTTTGAACGGTGTGCGCATTCTCTTCCTTACTTTCGCAAGATGATCTATCGCTTTTGAAGTAAGTGCGTGTAAATACTGCGATGTAACGTTTACCAGTTTACTACTAATAGGAATACGCACCGAAAGTCGTACAATGGATTATGAGTAACGCGGGGAATTTATAACGTTCTAAATAACACTCGGGATTTGTTTGAAGTGGGAAAGTGCTTCGGATTTATGTCGACGTTTGCTTCCAAACTTAAGGCATATCATAACAAAACATATTTAAAGCTAGGGTTTTTTATAACAAAGGTAATTTAAGATATGTTTTATTTGTGGACTGAGATTGCATTTTTTTTGGTTTAACTTATATATGTATTAGAAAACCTAAATGAAACAAGTCTAACTTGTTTATATTGTTTCTTCTTCTTCCAATTTGTCTCCACTACTGGAGGTTAGCAGTCAGCTCTGCATTCAACTTCCTATCTCCTTCCTATACTTATATTGTTTACGATATAATTATGTTTAATCTTATATTTCTAACTTGAAAGATGTTTTTATAACACCTACTTTTGTTTTTGTTTTGTCAACCTACGACCTGCAAAGAATGCTTGCAGCATTAAACCTACTTTTTGTATTTTTTTTCAATGTAATAATTCTAATGTCAACTGTTTAAACCGATTCTGTTAATACCGCACTACAAGCCCATTGCTAAACACCGAAAAACCTTTAAAAAATCAATGTTCTACTTTGTCAAAATCCAATTACTTGCTCATTGTTCCTCGCTCGTCGTCACACGTCATTAACCAGGGCCAATAAGAGTCGTAAAAGTATGTCCTCGGTGATCGGCGGGCGTCGTGAGCAGGAGGGCCAATTACGGGCTTCGCCGTCGCGAGGTGCACTTTTATTGGGTGCAACATTTAAGTGCCAATCGACACGCTGAGTACGGTCCTGCTTCATTTTTACGGCCACTTACGCCTTATATGAAATTTTTACTCCATGCGAACTAGAGCTGAATCTGTAGAAATGAGTTAAGCGTAAAGGGCGTGCAATCGAGTCAATATAAATACAATCATTTTAGTCAATTACAGTAAAATGCTCACTAAAATCGCAACTAACTTAATATGCTTTAGGGCAGAATGACTGGAAGACCGATCGACCGTCCGCCTGCTCTGGCCGGGCGTCCCCACCTATCATCATCATCAATTTAAATACTAACCCTCTTATTCATAAACCCACTTTAAACCTATTTTAAGTAAAGTATTTTGTGTCCCTTTCCGTCAAATTCATGTCATAATGACAGATAAGAACGGAGCATATTTCAAGCACACTTTAGCTTTAGGGTTAGTTTATTCCATTTAAGGCGGAAGAACACCGAATTAAAAAAAATATGGTTTCGATATATGCTTGTATTCTAGCGATGGGTTTTAGCTAAGTTTCGAATAAATCTGTTAGATCGATCCAGAATTATCAGCTCTGCAATAAAATCATTGAGGGCTTTCTACAATAATAAAAAAACTCGTTTTGAAAACTTCCCAACTTTCAAAAATATAGGCAGTTCCCATGCTTACTCTCTAAGTCTTATTATTCTAAGGAACACGAATAATTATGGCATATTCGGTAGAGGAGAGTTAGGGCAGCGAAGGCTGCGCGCGCGCCGGCACAGGCGCCGCGGGATGCCTGCCCCCCCGCCACCCCCTTACCTTTATTTATATTTATTTGCCTTCCCTTCATTCAGCGAGGGCCGCCCTTTCGGACCTTTTTGTCGCCCCGTAATAGCCCCGGTACAAATATTGTGAAAGAGCCTGCGCCTGCGGTTTGAGTGAATTTATAGCGCTACAATTGATGTTTTGACTCCGATGACGACCGCATTCCGGGATAGCAGTTTTTGTTGGAATATTGCAATATGCAGTTCTCCATTTCTTTCGGCCCGCTGTTTTTGTTTCTTTGGAAACTTGGGCATAAGTTATAACTACAAATAGAGGATTTACTGTCATTAGGTACAAATGGAAAATCGTCCACTTGAAATTATACGTCAGTTCAGAAAAATGACCAATTGAAATACAACAAAAAGGAAAATTGTCCATCTTGAAAAAAGTCTAAAATGGAATCATGTCCCATGGTAAAATTGTCCAATATGACATTGGACGAAAAAATTATGTCTATTTGTATTTACGTACACTCAGAAATATGACCAATTGTAAATACGTCCTACCTGAAATTTGTACAATTTATATTATATTATATGGTATTGATTCATATTACACTACATTCACTTGTGCGTATTTCATTTTGGTCATAATTTATAATGGACAAAATTCCATTGGGACTTAATTAATTTACAACGAAAATAAATTTGGTTGTAAATACTTTTGAGCACAATTACATTTGGACTAAATTCACTTTGGACACTATTACTTTTGACCCATTTTCAGAATGGTTATTTCACGTGGACGATTTTCCATTTGTACCTAATGACAGTAAATCAAATAGAGCAATGAAAGAGAAATTGCGTTAACCCTAGCAATACTCGTAGTATTTAACAATCTATATAATTAAATTAAATACCTAAACTCTTTATGCAAAGTATCCAAAACCATTGCATTGAATCCATCAACAACAATTCCGACTCATACCAGTTAAAAAAGGTAACATCATTGTCATGGCCAATAACCTCCTTATTGGCTCAAATAAAAATTAAAAACCAAAAAGTTTCAGTGGCAGCCTTGAAGCCAAAATCCCTATAACGGGTTTAAAAATAAACACGCACTTGCACAACCTGATCAAAGTTATGAGCAGCAAAAACTGCTGGAAGAAAACAAACCTTTATTTTTCTGATAGGAAGTCAAAAGTAGTGTTACGACATGAGGACCTTCAAGAGACAAGCATACTCTTTCTCAAAGGCCGGCAACGCATCTGCGACTCCACTCCTGGTGTTGCGAGACTTGCAAGTGTCCATGGCAGCAGTATCGCACTTATATAACATCAGGTGACCTAGCGGGCACGTTCGTCTCCTCAAGCATATATTTTTTTTATATATTGGGAGTCCTATTCGTTTCTTGTAACATAAAATTCCTTTCTAAGCATCTCATATTCTATGCTAATACCTAGTCATTTGTTACCTAGGTAGTACTATTTTGTTATCAATGTAGTCATACTCTTAAAACAAACAGCATGTCTACAAATTTACACCTGTAGTCATGGGTTCCTGAATTTTCAAAGAAGCTAATGATGTTATCGTTATACTAATCCATAACCATGAACATTAATATGTAATACACGTATGACACAATACTTAAGTAAGTAGGTAGCGGAATCATTTCACGGGCTGTATTGAAGCACAAAGCGCGGTAATGGCAGCGATCTATCAGGGCATCTCCGACCCTCACACGCACGCAGAGCCGGTGACGGTCTCGCGCATCAGTTATCATGATAAATGGCGTATTTATATATCCGACGGGCCTAAATAGCTATGGTAATATTGGTCCTACAACAGCACAAAAGGTAACAAAACACAAAAGTTGAAAAAGGTAAACCGCGCTATTTACAAAGTGGCTAGCGAGGACCACACAGCCACAATCGGGCCGCGCGCGTGCGACTCGCCGCGCTCACTATAAAAAAATCATTCCCAACATCTCTTAGATCTTTTTTTGTTATAGATCTTGCATTTTGGCGACCTATCGTTTAGTATTTATGACGGTGGTGTGATTTGTGACGTTCGGAAATGTTTATGGCTACGTGATGGATTTCCGTTTTTGCTTCGAAAATTTTGGCCATTGCGGAAGTGCTTATCTCATAGCTCATAATCTTTTCTTGGTTGACAACATCCAAGTCCACACGTTTCACAACTGATCGCGACGCGTCGAAGTTTGGAAACCAACGTGTATCATATTATCTCGGGTTCTAGAAACAACGTAGGAGATGGCAGGCGTGGATTCTGTAAAAACGCAAATCGTCCAGAGGCGCGCCGGCGCAGGCGCGGTGTTTACGCGCCGCTGACGGACGAGGAACACGCACGCGCAGTGTTTGACACCGCCGCCGGCCCCGAGCCACATTCTACCGAGCTTACGCTATTGTTTTTGCTATTTAATTTCACTTTTATTGACACTTTCAATGGATAACATTAGCATATTAAAATAGTTACGTATACAAGTTTATAAGCTAGAAAAAACGCATCGCTTTCTATGTAATTTATCTTACCTACGCATAATTTAATTCGCCTGCTACTTTTTCATCATAGACAGCTTCGGTCAATTCATTGGGGCTGGACCTTTTATAAGCGGCCGCGTACTCCAAAGGGCGTGTATTCCACTTCGTTTAAGTCCATTATTACTTCTACAATGTAGTATTGTTGACATTGTGGAAGCTCTTACTCCAACTTACAGTCTGTAAGAGCTCAGTTTGCTATATGAATACAATACAGAAGTAATATAGCCCAACATGATATAAAATAAATGTGGTGCAAAATGTGGTTACTGAATTATCAACATTTTTAAAGTTGTAGGTAATTCTGTAGCTCTGCCTACCCCATTTTGGGATTACAGGCATGAAGGTATATATGTGTATGTATGTATAATATAAAATAAAGGCCCACGCCTCTCTAACACAAGCAGCACAATCAATGCATGGGCCGAACTTTGCCGTACCTCTTTACACGTGTAAAATTTAGTATGTACGTAATTAGTTACGCTCACAAAGCACATATGGGCTACTTTAGGGTTTTCTAATTGAACGTAGGCGCGGCGGCGGGCGGCTAACCTAATTTACATTAATGCAAACGAGGAGCATTGTTCAGGTGTGAACGGCGGTGTCAACACGTGGCCTCTACTCAAATAGTTTATTAGCTCCACCCAGCGTCCTGCCCGACAGACCTTTGTAACACTGTCAGCTTTAAAAGACACGCATACTTGACTTTCAAATATTACTGTTTGGGATGCCGAAACACTTGCATTCCCGCGCCTTATGTACTTTATCTATGTGACATTTGTTTGTCTATTTCTGTTTAAGACACCTTACAAGTTAACCAGTCTTGTATCATTAATCACACATTTTATTAGCATTTATTTTTAAAAGCCTAAGCATCAGTGTTCGAAACAAATCAATTCTAAGTAATAACTTCGTAATCTCGTCCGCATTATCGCCTTCGTCAGTTAACGAACGCCCAAGTGTTTTAAATGGGACAATTTCGCAAAGTACTTCGTCGGTTTTATGGTCCCTTTACATCTGCTTTATAGGACCCTTTAAGAGTCGATTTAACGCCTATAAATGTGTGTCATTGATTGTGCATGCGAGATAAATAGTCGAGGCGGCAGGTCGTCGGCCGGGGCCGGGATCTGCGGTCACTGAAACATAAGAAGATCGGCCAGGAGTTTCTCCGCAGCCCCAATGGCGCAACCGAACTGTAGCCACTAACAGAGCCGAAGCTGCCACAGATCATAACGTCCCCTGAACTAAAAGCAACAAGCAAGATCACAGATACGATAAAGTCATCAACAGCCATCGTTAGCATTTCTCACTGCAATTCAACATTCATAAGAAACGTGTGTAATCCAATCAGATGACAATAACGGACTTGCTCGCGTCACGCGCGAGACAATGGCGATCATAAATTACTGCCACCTCGGAAATTAATCTTCTGACGTGGATTTCGCTTGTTCTTAGTTTATAAAAATCTCCGATTGAGTTCTTTATGCATAAAGTGCATTCTTGTGTAAGAT
This sequence comes from Acleris cristana, assembly GCA_948252455.1. Classification (NCBI taxonomy): domain Eukaryota; kingdom Metazoa; phylum Arthropoda; class Insecta; order Lepidoptera; family Tortricidae; genus Acleris; species Acleris cristana. Next base: position 17,141,414 of record OX411780.1, read on the forward strand.
GCTTCGGTCAATTCGCGAGGATGTGTGAATGAACGCCTGCCGCGGTGATTAACCATTTCTCGTGGATGTTTCACACTTATTTTGTTCCTTAAAGTAATATTATTCGTAGTTATAACATTCCAAGCATTTAATACATTTTACTAATACAATGTTTTTTTAAATTCAATTTCAAGTTGTAAAGATCTAATCTAAACTCACCTAAGCTTTAGTATCATGCCAATGATTCACCCGGTGCATACACTTTATTTTATTATACCAAAAAAAAAAAAACAACAATGCCAATATTTTTATTCGATTTTTATAGTTATTAAGACAAAGTAGCGAGTTCCGATGTTAGTCGAGCGCGGCCGTGGGCGCCATGATTCAATTGTTTACTTTAATTCGTATTTCGCGGTTTACTTACACCAATATTGAAGCTTTTACTACGTAAAATATGTGTGTTTTCATTATCGCGCACTGAAAAAGTACAACCGTAAGACATTGTGCAGACGCTAACAGCAAAAACGGTCAATGTAAGTAGGTATAAGTGTAAATATTCCGGTTTTTTCTCAATTTGTATCTCTGTAACTCGTACAAACGTCAATCTGGCAGTTTACAATAACTACATAATTATGTCTATCCCGGCAGGATGGGCATCGCATCGGGTAGGCAACTAGTGCCAAATCACAAACAAGTAAACATTTACGTTTTTCAGTACCTACCGTAATATGTACTATCTACAAATAACAAAATATACTCACTACTATCACAACTCGTACGATCGACGATTAGTTCTGGGGTCATAGTGAAAAAGGATATAAGTCTCCTGAAGATCGAGTGAAAAAGGTATTAAGTCTAGTACACTCCGTTTACGTATATACCCTTTTTTATTACGAGTTAAGTCGACTTGTACCATTTATCACTAGTTCCCCAAAATTTTGAAAATAAAACTAGTATGCTAAAACCGCAGTAGGTAAATATTTAAAAAAATGACATGTTATCGTGTCATTAACGTTACAAAAGCTCTTATGGCGGCCGAGTGACAAAAATGATTACATTACATGTCAAATGCAATATGATTTTACGCAGTAAAAAGAGGTCCTGAATAATAATGTGTGTACTACTTCGGTATTAAGATACTAAACTAAATAGGTACTTGTACAAACCGTTGCAGAACCGTTTAAATTTAACCGTGGAACAACTTCGCCGGTATTCAAAGGTTTAGGTCAGGTTCAAGGCATATCTAGACATTGCTAGCATGCGTTCCGAATACTTAAATGAAATTATTAAAAACTATTACATAAAATGAAATTAGAAAATTGGGGATGTAATCATAAGCTGCTTAATTACATTAAGTATACCTACTAAAAAAAATGAAAGGAAAAAATGCCATTCTATTTTACAATAATTATAACATTTTCAGAACTAAATTAATTTATAACCTGGAATTGCTCTACGTTCTATACTGTTAACCATACTTATGATTCTTATTCGGGTCTAAAATATTTCAGTTGTGTTATGTTATAATTTTATTTTTTATTTTACATTATCGATTGTATTTAAAATCTTTGGACTCAATAAGTACGTCTCTCTCTCTCTGCATCGCAGGGTATGAAAAAAGGGGGGTGTTACAGCTTAATGAGATGGTTGCCTCTTAAAAACCAAGTTCATCCTGTCATTAGGTACGTCAAACTCTTTGTTGCCAATCTACACTTACTGGAAGAAAACGAATAATGATCATTGTTTCGCTTTCTAATTCTTACGCTTATTTAAATCATTGAAATTCAATTAACTTTATCGCCACAAGAAACATTTGAAATTGTTTACATAAAACTCCAGTTGTTGTTAACGTGATTTCATGAGCATATAATTGGTTTTCTTTATGGGAGTGTTGTTGGTCGGGTGAGGCATGCGCGCCGGCGGGAGCCCGCGGGAGCCCGTGGTGGAAATACACGTCGCTTTCTCGCGCTTTCTGGAACTTTAGAAAGAGACGCGAGATTCACTTGTACCAGTGACGGCAGAACACAACCCTGTTTATAAACAACACGTCGGAACAACTATCCGTCAACGACGGCGGTTTCTCGTAATGTTACTTCTTTATAGTTAGTTATGGGAGCCATTTACAGCCGCTAATACATGTTTGTGCAATAGCGGAGGCTGTTTATGAAATATTTCAGTTTATGGACGTCCAGTTTATGAATGTTAATCGGAAATTTAATGTTTCAACAGTTTTGGGGATGACGAATTCGTTTGGTAAATAAAAGTTCATTGCCGAGTTGTAAAAGGCACGAAAAAACTGCTCATGTTACAAATTGCTTGATGTAATTAAAATATCGTATTAACCGATTGCCGCGGCACTCAAAGAAATGTCAAAACGGTCACCGGTTTTAATATATCGGGCTGAATCGCCTTGAGGTTGTCGCTGGCAACAGACGACCGCGTAATGTGACACTGGCTTTAGTTTTTTTTCAGTATTATGTCGGCACTTAGGAGAACCGGCGTTATTTGGTCTAGAAACGATTGTCCCGGCAGAACAATGAGGCGACGGCCACGATTAATAAACGAATGTGCGCACTTGTTTCTAAAGTCCGTCATTATTTTGACTGTATCGGCTTCGTGCCTCCGATAAGGCACAACCGCAGTCGTGATTTTATTTCGTTGTGCGTTTGTTATATAAACTGTCGCGAAAAGTACTTCCCTATTCTGACCACAGACTACAGACTGACAGAATTACTTTTTATCGATATCACATAGTAAAGGTTTCGTGTTACTTTGAGAATGCAACGCCTTGGGGCCTTGACAAAATGCGCAACGCAAACGGATTGACGTAAGCGGACGATCAGCCCCTATTTCACCATCTTGACAATGACACGTGACAGGTGACAATTCGGTATACGTTGCAAAGTTAACACACTGATACATCACGGGTTTCATATAAGCTGCGCCATGTACACTGCAATGTCACCTGTCACCTGTCACCTTTCAATGTCACGATGGTGAAATAGGGGGCTGACGACAGGCGCTTGTCCACTCCATACATTTTGACAGTTTTCTAAGTTAGCGATCGTTTCATTCCATAATACGGACTAAAACATACACTATCTTAGAATACACGTCACGTAAACATGAATACCAATAGTTATTGGCATTTTTGACCCGCAACAGGCCCCCGATTCTCATGGCAATCGAGATAAGATCTCAAGCGAGATGTGTCAAAAAATGTAGCTTATTTCATCTCGAATTAAACTTCATTTCGATTATCATATGTATGTTTGAACTAAATGAAACCGTTTTGTAGAGTTAGCGTTAAGTCTCTAATGTAACAAAAGAAACGTTTATGAGCTCTACAACATACCGGATTATCTTGCACCCTAGACTGACCATTGACGCGTAGTGACTCGGTATCAAGTACGTTGGTCCACCCGTACAATTAAATTTATTAAACTTCGGATCCTCTCGTATCTCAACAATAAGTTTCGGATGGAATGTATCGGCGTTGTCTGAACACATGGGCCAAGATGCCCTGCATGCAAGTTAATTTTTTATTGAGCGCGCGGAATTCCGCGGTCATCAAGGTTCATAATCGGTTGCAAGGCGTGGTCAAATTAAATGGAATCGCAGAGTTATCTGGGCGAGTTTGTAAGCAGTGTTTGGAGGTTATAAATTATCGTGTCGGAACACAAAAGATGGCATTGTGAGTCGACACGGCGACGTCCGATAACGATCTCGCGGTCCGCGACACTCCTGCGCCGCTAATCTTTCAAATTGTACACTTGCCATGGCACGAAACAATAACCAACCTGTAATATTACTAGTCATTGTTCATAGTCAACCATATAATTAGTGGTTTGATTTTTATGATTAACTAGCGACCAGTCCTAGCTTTGCTTCGGTTTATGTGAGTTTTCTGTAACACCTGTATATAAAGTAGAATTTATTATACATTAAAACCTTCCGTGAAAAAATATTTAGCTGATGGTGAAAACCGCATCATAATCTATTGCGTGCTGTAGGAGTTAGCGCATATTCAGACAAGCAGACAGATAGACAGAGACAGACGCGGAAAGCAACTTTGTTTTAGATTAACTATGTAGTGAATAATGATGCACATGATAAATACATGTACATAAAAGTCATTTCAGTCAGCAACCACTACTAAACTACCGTAACTTCTAAAGACAAATGGATTTCGACTGCGAAACTTCGTGCTATCGTTTCGTATTCGACAATTATTCTGCTCTATTGGCATCAGTATCGACATAAATCCCTTGCGCTCCAATTGTCCTCCGCGTTTTGATAAAGGATCTCGGTCTGCCGTGGCGACAGACCCGGCGACACGCTCTCGTGTTCGGCGGTCGTCGTTTTATGTCCAATTAATTTAAATAATAGCCCCCCGACCTACCTGCGAAACCACGATCCTTCTAGTTACTACGGGGGCTATTTTCATATCATTCGAAATCATGTTCTGTTAGAAGAATGTTCATTTAAATTAGATGCTATTTCCTTATCGTTTTTCTTATAACAAATTACTTAGCACTATATCAACATGACAATGTTATAGCTTCACTGGTTAGTGTGATTTCTCATGCATTTGTATAGATGTTAGTGTTAGGTAACGTTAAAGGGTCGAATAAATAACAAAACTTAAGTTGCAATTACAGGGCATGGCCAACTGGGCAATATGCGAATTGTGCAACAGTCAGTCACTCCGCAAACATTTACTATATTGTAACGGCTTTGAGGATGTCATTCTTTACACAGTGCTTCCAATACAGGTACTTGGTTACTCATTAGAGTCTCTCAAGGTTACTTCGTTACTTCGTTTATAGAATTTATGCGGATAGTGTTTGAACATCAGGCTTTAAAATATACTGATCTACGTGTATATCTACGGTCCTTGTGAAAAATAGTACAACTCTTATGTATGATCAAGTGAAGAAGGGTATATTATGTTTGGTACACCTTGTCTATGCTTTATAGCCCTTTTTATTACGTTACGTTTTCACTTGAGTTACAGAATATTGATGTATTTTTTTTTTTACACGTGGTATCTTCTGTTGTAACTTACAAACTAACCATGTACTTAATCAAATCCTACTTCCAATCTAGGTATCATTGAGCTAGTATGATGATGGAGACGGAAGGTGGTAAGGAACTCTTCAATGGCTCATAGTAGATCCGTCGAGTTAGAACTCATTCGACTCGTCTTTTGACCTAAATAAACGAACTTATTTGGATGCTGTTTTTTGTAATCGAAAGCTTGTTTATTACAATGGTTTTTAGCTTAATTTGATGAAAATCGGTTGGGCCGTTTAAGAGTTATTAGGTCTGAAAGTAGCGGACGCAATAGTATCGAAGTTTTTTTATCTGTTTAAATACTTAGCTGTTTCAACATGTCTAGATGTTTATCTGCCTACTGGTTATTAACATTCAATCACTGTTTACCATACGTATTAAGCAGAGTCATTTCAAGATACAAAATGAAACCGAACATCAATTTGCAATTTGTCAAGAGATGATGGATGAATGAACTGCTTGTGAATAAATAAATTAGAGTCTCGAGTGAAATTGATATTAGGAGCTCAGAGGTCGCGCATTGTGTTCGCCGGGACATTTGTCTACTATTATCATTTCGGGACCGGTTTTTTCATGTACCTGCCTACATGGCGCCTAACTATTCATATTCAAATCGGAGTTTCTTGTTGGGTAATTTCTAACATTTATTCACAATTGTGTAATCCGATTATTGAATGATGCATTGAATTAGGTCTGAATAGTAGACACATGACTGATCACGCTTAAACAAGTTGCATTCTCAGACAGGTAACGTCTGTAGAAATGTGTCAAAATTTATGCAACATAGGTTTTCGGACTTGAATCCTGTACAAGATCTTTACTTTCCAAAATTCAAATTATCTTGGTGTACTTGGCAATCATAAGTGCTGTAACTGTACTACTAGACAACTTTAATTCATCCAACTTAAGTCGAGAGTCCCGCGTGTGCTGTGCTAAGGGCGACCAATAGAAGACGGGTCGGCAAGACGCGCAGGAGTCCCGCTGCGCAGACGCAGGTCAACCAGCTTATTCATTAGCGCAGCGTCCCTCCCACCGCCGCCGCTCATTTTGTTTTATTTATGACCGCCGAGTTAAGGTGAGACCCCAATTTCGCATACGCCCGTGGCTCGATAATTATACCCTAGCCACGGCTGAAAAAGGACGCCATTTTATTCAATTTAACCTTACCGTCCTTGGGCGTAAAATGGAACGTATGTATTAGAGCTATTACAAGTTACAAAAAGTAATAAGTGCATTTGTTTTTTTAATGCAAGCACTTACACCCTTGTATAGGTCGATAATATTCCTCTATAATGTATCGGGTAATCGCCTATCTTGAATCATGCATATTAATGTGTCCTATCTATCGCTGATGTTATCTATAAGCTAACTGCCCGAGTGTTTATGAAGCCTGAATGGGTTAAAACATGAAGAGCATTTAATTTACATTTTTCTTCCACACTCTTAAAAGCAATGAAACTAGAACAATCACAACTAGTACTTGTTGATGGATAAAAACCTCCGATCTCCCCGTCTTTCAGAGCTGATATCTCTTAAACGGCCAAACAGATTTTCATGAAATCTAGCTTTAAACCTCCGCTAAAAAATCTGCTTTCAAATAAAAAAAACTCATCCGAATCGGTTCTCGTTTAAGACCTACAGTGCCACAGACAGTCATACACATGTCGGTCCAAACAACACCCCTCTTGCGTCGGGGGTAATAAATACAAAAATAATGCAGTGATTTATTTATAGTTCCAAATTAAATTTATTCGAGCACAATCTCCTTCCTAAAACGAAACAAGAATGCGGTATCGAGCGGGCCGGTGGCAAAAAGCTCTCCCGTGTCCGCGATGCCGCGATAACCCTAAACTGAGCATTTGTTATCCTTATCTCGCGCCGGAGCGTGGCTAATGCGTGCGCGCAGATACACCCGATCGATTTATGTCCTGCCAGTTGGCACCCACGACAAATTGATAATTAATTTTGGACCGATGTCTTTGATCGTCCCGAGTCGCGAGGTCGACACTCGGCCGTGACTACCGTTAAACCTGCAAACCTACACGTCGTCCTTGTTTGTCATGTCTATTTTCGCATGGGTCTATATTGAAATCCCTAAACTTCATTTGTCCTAATGCATCGTTTGTTTGAATTGTCGTTTATTCTAAAACCATTTCCACCTGTTTTTTTTAGTGTTGTTATAGAACCCTAACCTAACCTAACCGCAGGTATTTTTGGAAAACTTATCAAGTTATCTGACTCAGCTGAAAATTAGTTTATTACAAACGATAATTATTAATATGGCAAACGTTATTAGAGAATCCGTGGGTCACCCTTTTTCATGATATTCATACGTTGAAACAAGCTCTCAGGCATTATGCCGCGTTAGGTGCCTATGGTTTTAGTTGAGCTGCGTTGAAGAACGACACGATATAACTCTTATTTTATCTGACCAAGATCAAGTTACGACGAACATGCATTTTGAACCCTTTGATGGGTCAAGTTAACCGTCCGTCGTGCCTCGTTCACGAACCTGCCGATGAGTTTTTTAAAGAGACACCACGGCTAGGCTTCTATTCTAGTTTGTCTAAAATCGTTTGGGTATGTATTAAAACAATTTAACACAGAAATTAAAATACAATATTTACAGAATAGATATATACAAACGCGAAGTTATCCTTGAGGAAAATAAGACAAGCAGAATATGGCAACGAGTAGAAATAAGTACAAAAACGTTTACTGAAACTGCGTGCGTGTGATATCTCATTTTGGTAAAATGTTCTAGTAGCTCTTATTGACTTAACGGTAAAATCTATTTTAATTTCGAAAACAAGTTGTTCAAAACTGGGAAAGGGGGACGATTAACTTATTGTAGGTATTATAAAATCCTTCACTGATTCGAGATAGTGGAATTTCGCAGTGGTGAGCCGTTGTGCCTCCTGTCCCCTCGCCCAACAATGGGCACTGAGCGATGCTAGACACTAGCATTGTTCCCGATAAGCATAAATAATCGCCTCCTCCACCAGATGGACGCTTGCGGCTGCTGAAGAATTATTGTCTATTCCTCAGACATGGCCGCAGCCCATTCGTCTCTCACAATGATCTTTTGTATTTAATGTTTAGGTATTTGAAAATTCAGTTCCTCCGAGGATGAGTTGTAAATATTTTTGCGCTCCCTTTGCGTCGTTTGAAGTTTCTTTAATAGTAAGGCAGACGTGCATGCCACCTGATGGCAAGTGGGAGCTCAGACCCATAGCCATTTGCATTGTCAAGACTACAATCTCAAGACTGCAATCCTGAGACTGCAAATGCGTTGCCAACTCTGAGAATAAAATGGTAGTAATTTCACCGGTTGTCTTATGACCGCCCGGAACACAACAATGCGAACACTGCTGCTTGAAGCTAGGTTAAATGATAAGATGGTGATAGCGATTCAGATGGATTTTACACAGGCTCCTATCACCAATAAAAGTTTGGCAGTTCGAGTTTTCCCGTGCCTCATTTTAGTCGATTAAACGAAAGCAATAAAGATTGTAGCGGAGGAAAGTCAGGCGCATGCGTAATCAAATAGTTATGTGCCTCGAGCCGGACGGTTTTCCCACGCCCGCGCAGACAAAGACTCCACCTAATGGATACCCATTGATAAAAACTGTTACTGAACGAGCTTTACTAAAGAAAACCATTTTATAGCGTTTTCTAAAGGGCGCTTTAGGAATCGTTCGTTCGTTTACTTGAGGCATTTAAAACGAGCTAATATGGGTTAAAGTACAAAGAAACATATGCCAGAACAGTACTTTTGTATGAATCATCGACACCTTTTTGCATAACAAATGTCAATACGATATTTAATAACCATATGACTAACACGGCAAATAGACAAAGGTGAATTTGAGCTTAAATATCTATACTGCAGCTCATTGTTCTTGCAAAACATTCCAAACAGGTGAGTGACATGAGCGATGACTTTTTTTTTCTAAAATCAACGTCAATTCGGGCCGTAGAGGAACCCAAGTGGAAGCGACCACAGCACAAGTATCCCGTGTCGAATTGTCTTCCCGATAAAACATCGTTCTATTTCAAGCATGTTACTAACGTAAACCAATATTGTACGAACTTACCAATTTATCTTTGCATATTAAAGCCAATTATCACAAGGAATTACGGTTCTAAATTGAGTAAAGATTTCACGTTGACCGCGGTTAAGTTTGTCTTTGCAAAAAAGGCTCGCTGTCATCGGGCAATTTTGTCAAGTTACTCAAGATATCGATTTTGATTTGAGCACCGAAAACGATCTGGAAATTTTGAACCTTTTATGTAACTCGACACCGGCCGCGCCCGCTCCGCTCCTGCCGGCGCTCGGGCCTTACCGAATCGGAATTCCGCTGGCTCTTTCTGACTTTATCTTGACCTTAAAAATGAGTGATATAGTTTACAAAAAACTAAATATGTAAACAAAAACAAAACAGTATCGCCCCTTCGGCTCACGGTAGTCGTTTCACACTGATTATTAAAAAATAAAAGACATGTGTCATAAAAATATGCGTGTTGAGCGACACGTCCCCCACAATGCGCCCGTAAACGGCGTTTAATCCCTTAAAACAATGCTAATGGATGTGCGCAAAGCGCCGCCGAGCTGTCAGCGGCGCCTGCGCCGTCGCCTCGACTTAACGCTTCGCTCGCCACCAATAAAGTCGACTCTAAATTAGACCGTTTTATTCCTTTTCTAACTGAAAGCATGGCATTGTGAACAAATATTATATTAAACGTGTTCACTGGACGCATCTTAGTGTGAGCGATGAACACGGGTTCACGTCAAAACATCTTAATCAGGTTATTTGTCTTATAAAATATTATCAAGAGGCTCTCTGGGACCGTCAGCAAAAGAGGGCCTTTAGTGTGATACGTGAGCGACTGTTTATTTAACACCCACGTGACGCGATGATCACTTCGCTTTGAGCCGGGAATAAACAATAATAGCGTCGATTACGTGTCTTATTTTTTGTTGGAAGATGAGTTTTCGATGAGAGCGGATGGCCGGGGAGGTGTCAGGCGGAGTGGCAGACCGTACCGCGAGATTAGACCGCGCTGGTGCGCGCGCGCGCTCTCGCGGACCAAATGCGGCGCGACAGGTGGAACCAGGGCCTTCTGATATGATGATAATTCAATAACTCGTGTAGTATAACGTTTGATTTTACAGATAAACAATCTATTAGGCAAGTTACGTTTACTAGCATACATTGCAAAGTCCACCTTAAAGTCAATGAGGTAGTTTGAAGCGAGTGTGAGGCAGGGCGGCGAGCAAGCGCAACCGGTCGGGCGGAAGGGGCGGGCCGCAATCTCGGCACTTGTCGCGTTTTCATCACCTGCGTAAGCGCAAAAGTAACGTAATTACGGATGCAAATCGATCGCCAGTTATCGGCTCGATGGGTTGACGCTGTAAATTAGCGCGATACGCCGGGTAATGGTTATAGCCGAGGATACTTAACGAAAACGGGGAATACCTATTACGTGCGGCTCAATTATAATTTAATACTAACTAGGTGCACTTAAGATGCAGCTACGGCTTCGAGCTACATTGAAACTTTTATAGATATTTTACTTTCTAATCGTGCGTTTTTATTTTGCTGATTTAGCAGCAAACCGTAGATTCAAGCTTTAACGCTTTGAAAATGCCGTGAAAGACGGTGAGAAACAAAAGGTTGATATTTACTCCGGGTTGAGCTACGTCGGATGCGTAGATTCCATCACTCACTCGGATGACTTGCAAGTGGCGAGCATGCTCTCATTGACTCCGCCATTGACCCCGTCGCCCGCCGGCGATCACAATAATATAAATAATGGGCTTACATCCTCTGGGCATTAAGCGAAAACCACGAATGAAACCGATCGGTCCCTAGGGCCGCACAACAGTGAATGGGCCCTTTAGTTCAGCACCTGGTCTTACTGGTAACACTATTGTGAATGCTTGTTTACATTTACGTATGCATTGATAATGCTGAATTTTCTATACAAATATCATAATGCCTCGCTGGCCGAAACGTTAACTGCTTTAACTAGCGTGTTTGCTCGCTGCAACTTCCGAAGCGTGTTGATCTAACATATGGTCTTCGGCTTCTTTTCTCGGATATGTACATAAGTAAACTCCATTATGGAAAGACACATGCTCCAGTTGCATGAATGAAGTGTAACGTGTCATTAACGGGGTTCCACGGCGCGGGCAAACATCGGTGTCTTGTTTCAAAAGGGTTTTTTAACCGAGTGAAAGGCGTGCGCATCTCCTTAAAGGCCTTGTTGGTTATTTTTGTTAGCGTGCCTTAAAATGCAGTTTGTGTGTTCATTCAAAAATGACGTATGGGAAGTATTGGTTACAAAACATCAATGCTTTGAACTCTATTTTTTTTTTAAATGCTTTTCCGTATGACATAATATTATAAATAAGCATGTTTTTTACTTTTACGGCATATTTATTTACCAATTTGTATGTGACCTGTAACTTAGATTTCCTTGTCCATACATTTATTATTTATTTATTGTTATAACGGACCTTTAAACTACTGTGTTATATCGGCCCTGTATATTTATACTTAGTTAAAGTATGAGATTACTAACGTAAACTAAAATTATAAGCCACTCTCTGACGCCCGTTGCAAAGCGACTGATGCGTCGATTTATAAACAAAAAATAGATTTTGCCTGATTAAATCCTATTTAATAATTGTATGAGTTAATAAAGGATTATAAAAGTGAGTAAGTATACCGTGTTCATTCTTACGTGTCTAATATATTAAACAACATTCTAACCTCAAAATGAACCATTAATCGTAAAAAAGGAAACTGAGTTATCATTTTGCACATCACTTGGCCAATGTATTGTCTCTGATTACTTTATTTGATTAAGAATAGCTGTTTTAGCCAAAAAAGATTCAATTTGAGGTTAGAAAGTTGTTTAATATATTAGACAAGTAAGAATGAACACGGTATAGTAGACAAACGAACACGACGACAGCGGCGTTGACAACAAAGATAGTCGTCGACAAACAGCGAGGGTCTGTGCACACAGCACCTCGCGCTGCACGCCGGCTGCATATTCATGACGTTCGACAAGCAGTGTGACACTAGCCGTGTGTCTCCAATGTTTGATTAGTGTTTAGTCGCCGAATGTATAATTGAGTGGCTGTTGGAGCTGTACTAATTAGTTTCGAGCGGTTTGTAGTTGTGTTTAGTTGGTGCACTTGTATGCGAAGATTTAAATTTTGATAGATTTTTTTCAAGTGTTTTTTTGCAATACTTGCAAGAAAGGCATATTAAAAGAGGTGAGGTATCTAGAAATACGGCCACGGTTTTCTCTTTTACAAATTCCTCTACTTGATTGATCTGAAAGCAAATTTAAATCACTTCCTTTACTTATCCATACCTTAACTTTGACACAATTATTTGAATATTTGACTAGATCTTTGCCCATGACATACTAGACTACATTGTACTGAGACTCAATGATTAAAGTTGTTGGTTAAAAATTTGCCAAGTCGCGCTATATACCAAATAACATAAGAAATGATTGTAATATTTTAACGTTGTGTATGACAAGAACTGTGATCTAAGGAGCTTTGAAAGAACTTGGTTTCCAGTTAGATTAGATCTCGCTTCTTGTGTTAGCGAAACCGTTTACGGAATTGGTATTTTTTCACATTTATGTTTTTGATGGGATTTATTTACTGGACGTCGTCGAATAGTTTGTATTATTGTAGTATTTATGAAAAGTAAAAGAAACACGTATTTACACGATGATGAATTGTCAGAACCATATGACGTAGTTTTAGGCGTCATTTTAGCAAACCCAACCTATAAACTACAAATTGCAATTCAACGAAATATGTCTACTATGAAAAAACTAATTTAAATCGGCGGCGGTGGCGATTGGAAAGAGTGAATCATGTCTTGCGGTTTCTGTAACTATTTACTGGGTTTCAACTCTGCTCTGATTTGTGAACTCCAAAAATTGATTCTGAGTCACTAAAACCCGCCCAAAATATGGTATAAGGTACCTAATTTTGGGTGAGTCACATAATGAAGGTGGATTATACGTTTTCAATAAACCTTAGTAAATAGGTATATTATTATTATTAAACCACCTTTCTGAAATGATAAAGGCGAACAATAAAGAATAGGAACTATTTAGGAAGAAGAATTAAATAATCGACAAGAAAAATTAAGCAAACCATTATGATAATTCACACCACCGCCGTATATTTCAGTAAGTACTTACATCGATGTTAATTGTTCTCAATACTAGCCCTAAAAACGTTTTAAAACCTTTTTAAGTTTGCAAAAGGAATGCCTCGCATATGTATTTCCTCATCACATAAAGCCCTACATGGCGGAGAGGGTTTGCGTGAACAAGACGGACGGTCGGCTTCACAAAAAACCGCCCTTAAGCTATTTGTAGTGGTTTCCACAAAAGACAAAAAATTAAACATCAAAAACCAGTCAGCATTGGTCGGTGCTTTTCGACTCCTGGCCTTGTACAAAAAACGATGTGTTAAGGAATGTAAAGAGCCATTTAATTATCCTAATATATTGTTATGGTCTCCGAGGGAGGCGGTAATAAATTATCGGAGATATAGCGCTTGGACTAGGTGGCGAATGACGCACGCTTTAGGTTTCTATTAGGGCTTTCGGTTATGAGTGTTGCTGAATGGAGTGCAGTACCTATAGCTGGCGAGGGGTATAGATACTGCGCCTGAGCCGAGCCGACGCCGCGAGAGAGAGGAGCGAGCGCTCCCACGACACTCCTGCTCCCGCTTCTCCAGCCAGAGCGATGATCCTTCGCGTTTTTATTCCCTTTTTACCTCAATTCCACCGAGCGGCCTTCATTATGTGTCCGCAAGTGCTCCGGCCGTTCAGGTAGCGGGCTCAGTTTCACATCAAAACTTGACCTTAGGTATTCGATACGGTGTTTATTTTTTGTCAGTCGTATATGAGCTTTTGATGTGTTGTAATTTGATAATTTGCGAATACGGATTAGAGTAGATCGTGTCGATGAGAACTGGTTTGTCGTCGATGCGGACGGGTCCCTGCGAGTGATGATAATCGTGGTGCAGTGCAGGATGCGCGCGCGCCTGCGCTCGGAGGCTGCGCCCCGCTGCGCCCGGCCATTGTGATCGACAGCTTGTTTACCAAAAATATGCATAATGAATTTATAATGGGCCGACGGGCGTGTCACAGCGGCTCTCCACGCCGGATCGAGTATTACTTATCGATATACCGAAAATTAAAAAAAAAACCCACCCACGCAAACACCTAAAGCTGTGATTACGTTCTAAGGCTATTTAACAGCAGGCCGCGTCATGTACCCGACCATAAGCTCGGGGCTATGAATTTAAAGTATGAACTTAGTAATTCTGCATCTGTCTCGAAAGGACGGACGATTCGTATAAGCGCTCGGTTTAGGTATACCTGTTCGATGCATTATATTAATTGAAGGGTACGCGATAATAATTATGTTAACTTTACCGGCGGTGGAATGTGGATGCGATATAGGTGCGAGGTGGTTAATTGCGCCACCGATGTTTTCCCACGTTAAAGTGCACGCAGTGTTTGGGCAAACGTTTAGCATTCGATTGTTTTAGTGGAGAGAGGACGCGGGCAAACACGGGCTTCCCGGAGCCGGCCGCCCCGCGCCGCCGCTCGCCGCTGTTCAAGAAACTTCTATTAATATCTCTGATGAACCGGTGATATTCCTTGATCGTATACCTGCTAGACAATGAAACAAGTTTTGAGAACAAACGAAAAATTTCATGTAGCTGTTGTGTTGTGTCAACAGACCTCAAATCAATTTAGCATAACACAATACCTGTACCGAGACGTGTGTAACAAGTTCTTGCAACTCTATTAGTTTATTCGGAATGTCCAAATATTCGGAGAAGCGATTTTCCACGGTGCTCCAAGCGAGGCCCGTTGTGCCAGGCGAGCCCCAAGCGGGGCGCCTGCTGGCTTGATTCGTTACGTCAATCTCTAATTTTTTCACTACGAAATCCGCATGGAGTGAGTTGACTCGACACCGCACCACAATGGCTCCGCGCGGTGCCGCATTGTCCTTTTCTTTATAAATATTGTGACATTTCCTTTATTTGGCCCGCGAAGTTATTTCACAAACAAATTGTGTCGATCCTTTTGTACGGCGTGTTTTAATTTGATTTATTCTTCGACGACAAAATGCGAGACATCCTGTGCCCAGGCCGGAGGCGGCTGCGTTTGTTGATTTGTTAGCACGTCTATTGGTGTTTTCTTTAGTAGGTGCAAACAAAACGCATCGCATGTCTTTAGAGTTTAGAGCATCGGATTGTTCCTGAGAGGTTCATTGAAGCGCCCGACATACGGTTATTTTAGGCGGTCGTCGCAAATTGCTATGCAAATATTGTGTTTGCCGAGGCCATTAGCGGGCGCACGTTGAGTTATTGCAATTTGCAGTAATCGGATTGTGGGCAAATATCATCATCGGTAACGGAAAATTTGCCTAACATGTGAATTAGGCGGTCAAATAGTTGATAGCTTCATGTTTTTAAAACGTATTTCCCAGCAAACAACTGTTTTCAGTCGTATTTGCTAGGATATACGTTAGTTCAAATATTTATTATGTATTTTACACATTAAAGTACTCTTAGTTATTGCGTCAAGAGAAACTGGATCAAACACAATCGGAGGATAACTTGTGACTTCACACTACATTATAATATTCATCTCCATTTCTTAGCCCGTACAGTCAAGAAAATGGATTTATGGGCCACTATAGAACTACGTCAAAGTAATGTAATCAATCAAAATTTGAGAAACTTTTTAGGATTTGAGAGGCTACGTCACTTTAACGTAGTTCAAATAATGGCCTAGAAATCCATTTGTGTGACTGTACATTACTTAACTATTTAACTTCTTGTTCAATAATTTTCGTTAGCAATTTTTTCTGAGGATTTTACCAAAACAACTATTAATAATAATTTTTTTCACATACCCAGAGAGGGATAAACCTTTGTCCGTCTGTTTGTCTTTCTGCCATAACCTCAACCGTTTGAATTCAAGGCTTTTTTTTCTAAAGTTAGTATTTCGGTTCGGCACCTACCTTACGTATGACGTTATAAATAATATCACATAAGTAGTTTCACACTAAATTTATGATGGGTCAGGGTTCCATTTCGCCTCTATTACCGTTTGGTAACCAAAATTTCGTAACCAGATACAGAATCAAATTAAATTAAATGCTGGTTACGAAATTTTGGTTACCAAACGGTACTAAGGGCCATTTTGCCGATACCTACTAAATAACTCCTTTAAAAATATTTTTTTTGTAACGTTTCAGAGATGCAAAGAGAAGTTAAACACACTGGCAATCAGTGTGATGATGCAGTGGCCCGGGGTGAGGCTGCGGGTGATCGAGGGGTGGGATGAGGAGGGGTCCCACCTGGAGCACTCCCTCCACTACGAGGGCCGAGCCGTCGACGTGACCACCAGCGACCGGGATCGCTCCAAGTACGGCATGCTGGCCCGGCTCGCGTACGAGGCTGGCTTCGACTGGGTGTTCTATGAGAGCCGGTCGTATATACACTGCTCGGTTAAAACAGGTGTGTATTGTTGCTATATTTACTACGCTTAAGGCCGGTTTGGACTGTGTATTTTAGTCAAGTTGAAGTGTTTTAGGAACTAAGAGCCCGTTCAGACTATAGCGGGAACCGCGCGGTTTAGGAAGTTAATTATTTGTTAGTTCGTGGTTATGTCTGAATGCTTAGAAGATGTTCAAATAACCGTACATAACCGTAACCGTATCAAGAATCGTGCGGCACCATTATCGCCCTCCTAGTCTGAACGGGCTCTAAATATGTCAAAACGAACATTTTCTCGAGTAGATTAGTCTATGATAAAGTCAAGTAGGTAGATCCATTTTACTCTTTTTTTTTAATCTCGATTTAATTAATACTCCGTACCTACCAGATTATAATGGCCTGGCTACGACTTTGGGCTTAGCAGCAAGCGGTTTGATAATTTTGATGATAAGCATGCCGTGTACCATGCTTCATATATCTTCATGCATTTGTTTTTCCCGCCCGTTGCCGCTGTTTCCGCTAATATCTGCCAAGTCATCGCCAGGCCGTAATATTTATCACGTTACTATTTGTTTTTTTTAACGCTGCTAGCATTGTCGCGTAAAATCTTCTGCAGCCTTAGCAATAGCTCAGGCGTTGAGCAAAGCATTTTATAATACAGAACAAGACCACTAAATAAGTTTATTTTGTTTTGTACTACCGCATACCGTGCGGTTTTCGAGGGCCTTCTTACACCTTATACATGTGGAATCAGCTCTCATATTTTCGAACCAAGACTTCAAAAAACGAGCCTACTCTTTCTCAAAGGCCGGCAGCGTACCTACGATTCCTCTGCTGTTGCGGGTGTTTGTGGGTCACCATGATCACTTACCATCAGTTGGCTCGCTTGCACGTCTGCCTCCTGTTCCACATCCAACAAAGCTTTTTTAATAGATGGTATAAATAACTATTCGTAGAGCAGTGTTTCACTGTGCTGTTTTTGTAACGTCGCTATAGTTAAAAAAATGATTCTAAACCTAATGTCTTTAATGTAATTGATTTTAAAATAAAGGAATTATTCATAATGTCCGCGTGGAGAGGAAAGTTGTCCGGCGTCCCGGCCTTGACCCGCGCCTGCGCATGTCGTTATTTAAATTCCGAATTAATACACTCACTGGCCATTTGAATTTTATAAATATAAAGAAGAATACATTTGGTATTAGTTCAACACTTTCGATAAGTTTTGGTTAACAGTGTAATTTATTTTTGTGTTAGGTAAACTAATCTAAGAAACTCTGTTAGGTAAATAAACATTTTTTTTTTTTATTATAATTAAACAAATATTCTTGAAGATAAATGGCTCACGTTAAAAAATACGATCTGTGTTTATCTAAGTTTCTAACTGAAAAATAAAAATAAAACGTTTTAAAAGAACTACTGAAATTGAATCACTTAACATGGAGATAAATAATCAAAATAAAATATTTATTTTAGTAGTGGCAACTACAATGAATTAATAGATCCCACTGTCTTAAAATAAAGAATACTAATCGAAACATAAACGGCAGACGAAGCCACAAGCGGATCGTTAGTCGAATAAACTACACAAGAGGCGGTCGAAACGATCAGAATAACTGAATAAACATTCTTACGAATTGAGCGAAACAATGACCCGGGAAAACCTTTGTGCGAGCTGATATCGCTCGCTTGTTAATATAAATAATAATCATAAAATATAAGCTAGTTTTTTTATAAAAATATTTGATAACTGGACCAATAATATTTTCACTGATAACGTTACAACTATGTTTTGTTATACTAATGTAAAATATTTTTAATAACATCTGGCCAGTGTAGTGCCTATTGTTATGTTTTTAACTCGGTAGATACTTAATAGCTAACGTAACTCGTAATGTTGGTAATACGGTAACATGCAAGTAATATGATTTTATCAAGTAGAAAAGAGGCTTAGCTTGGTTTTGATGTTGTTAGTTAAATATAGTTTGAATTTTCTTTGTTTATTGTCAGATTTCAGTGACACCACGCAAACAGTGTTATAACTAAGTTTAACGTGGGTCTGTATATTTGCCTATAGCATCATAGCTCACAAAAGGATGGACCGATTCGACTAGGGTTGTTCTTAGCTAGATTTGATGAAAATTGGTTGAGCCGTTGAAGAGTTATTAGCTGCGAACGGTGGATTGAAATTAATTCAAGGATTTTGATCTATTTAATAGTTGTAATATATTGAATAAAGACAGAGTTAAGGATATTACAGTATCCGTCAAAATAATACCTCGTATTCACTACATCTATACCATCGTGCAATATAATTCTAAATACCTAACCTGTTTTTAGTTAAGTTAGTCCTTTTTTGTTGGTTGCTTGCAATCTAATAAGACTATTTATAATTAATAGATTTTTCATCAACATGGCAGTGATTAAGATAATCGTGTTGAATTCATATTTAGTCTTCAACTTTGTCGACGAAATATAAATTGAGCAGTGCGTTCACCCGAGCCTGGAGCCGGCCGCCATCAATTATCCAATCATCAGCATTTTAATGTCTCATCTAAACCTAATATATTCATGACTTATAATTTACGAGATTTCGCAAAATTGCTTCCAATATTTCTATAATCTAAATCTTTACATGAGTATAAAAACAGGCTCTCACACATAGACATAAGTAGCCATTGAATCACGTAATTATACAAGTAGGGGATTGGCTGCGGCGCCGCCGAGTGCGAGCAGGGCGGCGAGTGGTGAAGCGCGCGGGTGCGAGGGAGAGGGATGCTAACAAGAGCCTCGTTCGTCCGTTTGATCGTCGCCGCGGGGGGGAGGTGCATTCTTCTTGTAAAGTTCAACTATATATTCGGCCGCAGCCGAGTTGGTACAGTTATGTACCGCCACGCGGTTTTGCCTCGAATTTATCGTTAAAATACAGTAAAAAGGGTTTTATACTACTCGGCCGTCACTCTCTCTGAGGCTCTATTCTACTGGAATAATACTAATTTCGTTTGACATGTTATCATATTGTCAGCGTTATTATAGCTTATTTACTTGACAGTTACGGCGAACGAGTTAAAAAACGTCACACGGTAACATGTCAAATACAGTTCCTGGCATACTGACTCTAATTTTACTGTACTTAAATGGAAATAATGTCACTTTCCCTTAAAGTAGTAAAACTGGCCAGTTTTCATTAGGTCTCAAACATGAAGCTAATATCAATAGAATCGACGTGCCATTGAATACAATAGGCACTGTCAAGTTAAAATTTTCACATAAAATCTTCTAACATTCTAACATTCTCATACAGCATTTTACATTGCTCACACATAATATAAATATATCAGGAAAGCTATAAAACGATTGTCACCGTTTCCTATTGAATGTGAAATGTGTGAAATCACCAGTAGTTCTGCCAGTAGTATGGGGCAAGCGCGGCGTCATATAAAAGACTTCAACGCGCTTGGAAACTTAACGCGTGCACGACTGGGAAGTGACAACAATAAAAGCTTAGACCTGGCTTTTCCTTTAAAGCTTTTTAAGTTGTGCTTTTATATTTAAGAAGGAAATATTTTCAGCTATTTAATACGATTTTTTAAAAACTGTTAATTATAGCGTTAATATTTTTAATTAAATGTTAATATAATGGCTAAGTTCAGTAGTATGTATATGAAGTTTCTGTTAGAAAGTTCCTTTAATCGTTTTGATTTTGTTAGAGAGCTTTCATTATCTGCCCACTGCAATCACTTTACTTAATTTGATGATAGCAAACAATTTACTGCCTACGATTCCAACGAACCTACGATGCATGTTTATGGAAATTATTAATGTATGATATCATTTAAATATACTGTAAGTAAGTATATAGTTACTTATACAAAGACAAATGATTTCCAAGAATAACGAGGTACAGTCGAGTTCATAAATATGTATACACTTTAGTACCTTGTCACTTTAATCGTTGTGACAATTCATATATGGCAGTTTAAACATGACATTAAATAGACAAGGTACTAAAGTGTATACATATTTATGAACTCGACTGTTCAATTGATTTTCAGCGGGTTTATCAGTTTTCTTTTATTATCTATCGAATGACCTATCGAATACAGACTTTTTAGACTTATCAATCATTTATCGCGATATATCTATATCGCGTATTAAAAAAACACTACAATTAAAAAAAGGGTTATGTATTTAGTAATTAGGCTACATGAGCACTTTTACTCGTCAACCAAGACTCGAGACCAAAAACTCAAAAAAAGACTTCCAAATAAAAACCATAGTAACATCGAGTAACGTTGTTAGGAATTAATAAATAACTAACACGGATTCGAGCGATATTAATAAAAGATCTAGCAAAAAGAACAATCATTGCCGACCAATAGCGATAATTAATCGGGCGATAAAACCGGCCGCGGTTTACTGCGCGGTGATCGGCGCGGCACTCCGGCGCACGAAGATGGCCGACGCAGGCGCAGCGCGTCGTTGTAAGATCAAACCAATCGAACCCTGACCCACCATAGAACTGTGTCACAGTGACGTCGTAAGAAGTGTCAGATTGTTTTTATAACGTCACTGTCACCTGCTAGTCGATATGGCCTGCTACACCGTTGACGAATTCAGTCAAAAAATAACTCGTTGACCCATGTGATATTAACAATTAATATGTATTTTATAAGCACAATTATTGTTACTAATATTAAGTAGTAGTAGAATGACATTGTATCCAAATTTAATTAAGTATTCAAACTAGTGTTAACGAACTATTAGTACCTATAATCAAGAACTTTTATTGCTATGCCACTATGGAACCCTGTCGCATAACGTTAATCATTAATTTTGGCGAAATTTATTTCATGTTGTTTGACGTTGTCATTATGACAGGGTTCCATAGTGGCATATCAATTAAAGTCCTTGACTGTACCTAAGTATTACCTACTTTGTAACCACCTTGTAACACTCTTTTTACCAATAAATAATTTCAATCTCTGGTTCCATTGGGCTGATAGTATCTATGTGTTAAGAGTGTTAAAATATAGTATTTCACTTATGTTATGAGACTGGCTTGTTAGTTCAGTGATAGTGAATATAATAATAGTATAGTCAACGTCTAAAGTTGATAGTCACTTTTGTACAGTCGAGTACAATCATGCACTGAAAATAATAATTGGTCGCTTCTAACAAGTTTGTGATTGGTGTGCATAAGCGCATTGTTTTCTTACGAGCCTGACAAGACGTTAGATACATCAACGAAGATGTTTATTGAATCAATAAAGAACTTGCTGTTGTTACTATCTGCCTTGGTTGAAATAGCTGATTATCATATTTTATTAATTTTTTGACAACTAAGTGCAAATCTATCTTGGTTGGCTCAATTTTTTTGAATGTGTTACTTTTTCACCTTATTACAATGGAATAAGTTGGTGTTTGTAGTCGACTGTACTTTATCGCAGTAACATATTTGACAATTTTGTGTGACATTGCTTACGTGGCTGTGAAGTGTTTTTCTATTCTTGGTGTTTACTGTACCTACTAGTACAGAAGGTGCTCTTTCTATAACAAAATAGCATTTAGGTAGGCCGACCATATATGTATGTAGGTATATGTATGTACGTTAACTCTTTATTGCTCAAAAATATAATTATTATATTTATTTATTTATTATTATTGTACTTTCTCAGTTTCTCTTATAGCACGCGGCTCTATAATATTCTACCCGGTAAAACAACATGTCTTGACGACATGTTATCATAAAGCCTATACATATAAAAGTCATACCCAGAGATGCAAGTAGATACCTGTCTTGAAATCAGTGATGGACGACCAAGGTCGAAGATACGCATGAACATGGAACTGTCGACTTAAATCAGGTTTTACAGTTAAATTTAAAAGTTTTGTGCAAACCCAAGTGGATTTAATTAGTTATGGGTTCGAACTCAATTCGTAATTCTGGGTTTTTAGTTTATAATGCTTAATTGAATTTGAAATTTAACATGTTTTTTAAAAACATCCTGTTTCGTTATCAAAACTATCTGATTTTCGGTAACAAAAAAGGAATTCACCACATATTTAAGACACATTGTAAGTATTAAATTATTGCATAGTTTCATACATCCTACCTACCTGAATGACAAGTTAATTTTTTTGAGTAATGCTCTCTTGAAGATACTTATTTTGCGGTAACAATACTGTTCCTATTGTGTTACTTTTATAAACGGCATCTAACAAAGGGTGTTTTTGTATTGAAAGTCACAGTGAGGGGTTGTGTATAGTCAACGTCATTAGTAAGTGATTGTTTGAGCCTTGTCGCTTTCCTTCGTTTGACAATTTCAACGATGTGGCAATGATTAGATTGCAATTCTAAATTCAAACACGATATTAAAACGATTAAAAGAGATTTGTTACTTGTCAATTTGGAAAGCAATTCTGTGCCTTTTTCCGGGAAAACATAAAAAAATAAATTTAGAAACAGTCTTAAAAATATATGAATTTTAGTACATGTATTCTACATAATAAATACAACTGGGTTCATAGTTCATATAATAATCTTGATCAATAAATCATGTTTAATTTTATAATTAGTATTGCTTTGTAACTCTTCTTATCCTTCTTTTCTAGTAAATATTTACTTTTCTATAATTATAAATATTACAACTCGAAAGATCTGAAACTGTGAGGTTAATGACATGAAACGAATAACTTGTCGAAAAATCTATTTAAGATATCTAGTCTGACCTACAGGTTGAAATTAGCATACATTGTAAAAATACCGTGTACGTATATATTTGTTACTTATAGTTACGTTATCATTTGCCATTTTTTTTCCAAAACTTGTTCCAGACTGCCAGCAATTTGTCTCTTAGCAAAAACATGTTTCTGCCGTGAAATATCGTCTCCTTTTTAGTAAAGCAATAAAACAAGTGCGTGCGACGGCATGATGAATCTAGATCGTTTAAAGCCTAACCACTACCTTTAAAGAACTCAAGGCCTATTCGCGCCATACATCGCAACGATAAAAAAAATGTAGCGTTATCTATGAAAAGGGACCTTATTGTCGATGGCGCTTCCGCCATTATTAACGATGCTCCGATATAAATACAACGTCGCGTGACGCAGTGCGGCGTAGGCGCCATCGATAATAAGGTTTTCATAGATAACGCCACATATTTATCACTTGTAGCTAACGTTTAGCAAACGATTCGAAATGCCAAATAGAGGTAACACAATTGATATTATCCTAGTTTAAACTTCTGTTACAGTTCTAAAACAGTTTTAAAGTAGTAAAACAGGGCAGTTTAAACGAAATAAAATGCTTATCTCCCCTATTTTGAATGATATTACGTATTAAATGGTTCTAGGAAGATGGGCAGTGGTTTTACACGACGCGGTAAATGGGGCGTGACGCGAGAGGTCACGACTGGCCCGTCTGAAGGACGACACCCGAATGTCGTTAGACATGCATTATGTCATTCAATGCCTGACTCATACTGCTTAGTACAAAGCGAACTCGATGTTTGAGGTCTTGGCACTGAACTCGGTGAGATCTCGTGCGAACAACCAAAGGCTGGTCGTTGATTCGACATTGTTTCAACGAAGATTTCTGTTTTGTTTTTTGGTCCTTATCGTTCCTTCCCTTTTTTGGCAAAGATTAAGATAGAATGTAACAATGTAAATTGACTAGTGTATCGCTTAGATAATGTCAAATAAGGCAGGCTGCCAAGTTTGTTGCGCTTGAGTTTAACTTGTAACATGTAACAGATCCACCTAGCCTAGCATTTGCATACTTGTGTGTGTCAGCATAAAAATAGATGACTATCGCTTCTAGTATCATTTAATTTTAAACAAGCACCGTGTCGTGTGATCGTCATTTGTTGCTTTTGACGTTTTATCGTATAGTCGACGTTTTGATAGCTCTTGTTTACTAGCGGTAATGGCGGCCGAGTTTAAAACAATACCATAACATGTCAGAGGCAATTATGGTTTTAATAAGTTGAATAGATGCCCTGAATTATTTTGAACTCCTAAATAAAAAGCATGCGCAATTTGATAGTCAAAGTAAATTTTAGAAAGTCACTAATAGATACGCGGTTCTATGAGACATACGGCCTTTTTTGTAAGGAGGGCAGTATTAATTGGGTTTATCACTACACAGTAAGGAACCTTAAGAAATTTGTATAAATGGTAAGACTATCTATAGAGTTCAATCTAGGCGGTAAAACAATACTGCAACTGACATGTTATCTTATCGTCAACGTTAAAAACAATACAATTAACATGTTAATAGTAATATTGTTTTACCGCGTAAAATAGAGACCATGGCATCGTTATTACGTTTTGTGTTTTCCATTGGGTCGGATTTCTGACAAAAAACGTATAATTTACCAAAACAATGAGCAGATTAATGAGGTGTTTTGGAATACAAAAAACATCGTTGCAAAAAACAAGGGCTTATATTTTTCTACAAAATATAATTATTGCATCATTTGTATTTCAGCTACTAACAAGTATATCGTAAATGTACGTCTGTATGTCGCAAGTTCTTGCTTAATGACATTTACTTGACATTTTTAAGCCCGGCCGACTATGAGCCGAGGTTTTTAAACAAGTTTTTAAGTGCATAATGCACCTGTGATTCATGCAGGTATAATAAAAACCATTTCAAGCGTCGTTTGAATTGAATTAATATTTCGCATGACATTAGTTGATATTTAGTGTCATATTAAACCAAGAATTTAAATAAATGACGATTCCAAAAGCTTTTGTAAATATCCACATTGTGACTTCAAAATATTTTTAAGGTAACGTTACGATTTTCGTTTGGTATTAAACTTTGTTAAAATTATGTTCATTGTATACCTTCTTCATTACATCACAGATAAATCTAGATTTAGTCTATATTTCAGTTTAGTTGTATCAAAAATAAAAAATAAACCTAAGGAACTATCAGTTCTGAATTCAAATTTGGAACTATCAGTTCTAAATTCAAATTGAAAACTATCAGTTCTAAAAACAATTTTAAAACTTAACTCGATTGAACTTGTTCCTGCAACTGTCCTTAGATCACTGCATTTCATCCAAGTTTATTAATTTTGAATCCAGAACACGTTAGGATATTTAAATCGTGGAATGTAAGTAACCGTATTCCCAACCGGTTATGAGGTTACGCCGAATGCCGTTTATATGGGGCCCTTAGGTCGAACCGAGGAAGAACCATCGCCTCCTATCATCCATGTACGGTCGGCCTTATAAGAAGCTGCACACTTTAGTGTTTTGTCACTGTAACGTCATGTTTGAACTGCTGCACTAATCTGTCAAAGGCGTTAAAGCGACAAGGTACAAAAGTGTGCAGCTTCTTATAAGGACGACTGTACATACTTTATTTACTCTTCACAGTAGTGTTACATATGAGATTACAGCACAATGGCACTTCTTGCTACAGTGTGATTTATATTGAGAGAGAAATAACGGTTTAATTATTTTGTTGGTTGTATAATTTTGTTCAGGCTTTCAAGTAAAAAACGCGTATATACATTTTTTTAAATTAATCTCCTAATAAAGTTACTCTGGATTAATGTTGGTACTTGGTAGTTGGTTCGAGTACCGCAGTTTAGGATGAGCTTTCACACTGCGCCCAATCGTTGTTATTAGCTTCTGATATACAGTTAATTGTAACTTAAAATTAAATCAATATGCAATGAATTGAGTTAGATATACTTAACTAGTTCCTGTTTAAATTTTAAATTATCAGCAGGATTTTTTATTTAATAAATCCTTGCACCTGCACAAATGGCTAAGATGTTTACATCATTAACTAAGTTATATAAAATTCAAAATCACCCTGTAGATACTTACTTAGCAGGGGCTCTATCCCACTCTGAAAAACCATATTACTTTTTGATATGTATTGGTTTCAACCGCCATTACTGTCAAGTAAATAAATGTCAATACAACAGCAATATGGTTTTGCATAATAGAATAAAGCCTCGGCTATTTGTAGCGATATTAATATGTTCAATAGACACGTTATAATTGTGGGGCCGGTCGACCGCGCCCGGGGCATGCGTGCAAAACACGCGACACCCGAGCCGCGACATCCCGGAAGATTGTGGCTTCGCGTTCCCACAGGATTTCAAGGGTCACTCACACGAGCGGATCAAGCGACGGATGTTTAAGGATCAGTGAATCCTTGGGTTTTTACCAGCCTTGGAGTCTTGGGGTAACTTTTGCCCTTTTGGTTTGAGGCTGTTCTCTTGGGCATGGTCCAGAGGGCTTATTGTCTAACGCACTCGCAATCACGATCGTTTTCAATTTGAAAATCGAAGGCTTGTCTGCATACAAAATTAAAACAATTGCTCCACTTTGAAGACGGTTGCGATTGCGAGTGCGTTAGACAATAGCCCCTCTGGTTTCTGTGTGAACAGAACGTACTTTTTGATGTAGGACAGTTTTTAACTAACGTATTTTTCTCACTTATTTGTAGTTAAATCCAGGGTCTCTATTTAAAACGGTAGAACAATGTTACTTTTGTCGTGTTACGGTATTGTTTTTAACTCGGTCGCCATTACTGTCAAGTAAATAAGAGCTATTAAAACGTTGACAATACGATAACAGGTCAAAGACGATATAGTTTTTACCGCCTAGAATCTCGGCCCAGTTTAACTACATATCTAACCATCAATGTTATCTCTCCGTAATTCTTTTTTTAAGTAAAATAAACAGGAAATATAACAACATTTTGACAACATCACAATAAAATCTATTTAATGAAAAACAAAGGATACTTGACATCCAAGAAATTGCTGAAAGCGTTGCGGAAAACGGTTACATGTGAATTAAGTCCACATGTTTTTTTATGTTCCCATAGAATAGGAGAATAATGATGTAATAAACATGTAACTCCAACATAATCGCCCATAGAAGCCAGTCTCTTGCCAAATTGTATCTCATTACGCAATGAGTATCCACGGCCTTGAAGATAAAAAAATATCATTCTGCGGGCCTAGTATGTTACCGTATATCGCGTGACAAAATATGGATAAAGCGTCCGTCACTGACGTATATACGTGTCAGAAAGTGACGGATGTTTTATACACATTTCGTCACGTGATAAACGCAGCCATATTAGGCCCCTTATTCTAATCGGTATAATGTTTTTGATATTGTATGGTGTTGTAAACTTACACAAGTGTCCAATATAAAAATACTTTACTCATTTCATCGATAATTAAAAAATCATAGAGAATTCCAAAACAGCTCCAGTTTCACGTATCCGTACATTTTAGAGAAGTAATAATTTATGGTTAATTAAATTAACCTGGGGCTGTTATAGTATTGTCAACGTTATGATAGCTCATATTTTTGACAGATAAATATATCGGCCGAGTTTTTTTTTCTTCCCCGTGTTGCTTGGGTATGGCAATCTATGGGATTTGCAAATGTCTAGTATTAGATTCTTGGTTAGTCGATTGATTGTTCGTCTTCAATTTTTCATTTGGTTTATCGGCCGAGTTAAAATCTATACGATAAAATGTCATAATCAATAAGTATCTTTTTGCCGAGTAGAAAGCCCCTGTCGAAGTAACTGTTATTTAATCTGTTGTTCTGACGTTTATGCTAATCCCACTGTAATGTGCAGACGAACTTGGTCACAATGTGTAGATTTCTCGGTGCTCATGAAAAACAAAAGTGATTTTAAATTTAGTACCGTCGCCAAGTAGGCCTTGGTTTATGTGACAGAAAAAAATCACGAATGGTTCCGTACCAATCTTGCATCGGGGCCCCTTATAATTGTAATTTTAATTATTTGTTGCTATAGCGGCAATAGTAGGTATAAGGTACTTACTTTTTGAAAATTTCAAGTGTCTACCTACGAGTAGGTATTACAGTTCAAGAGATACAGCGAATGTTAATATCGAGCAAAAAAACGCCAAAAAAATCACGTTACTTGTAGGTATTTTGTAGGGGCCCCTTTCATTTTCTATTTATTTTATTTATTTACTAGTTGTTTACCGCGATTCCGTCCGCGCAGAAAAATAAAACATAGCCTATTGTTAATCACGGATAATGTAGGATTCTAATGGTGAAAAAATTTTTTTAATCGGTCCTGTATTTTCGGAGCCTATTCAATGCAAACAAACAATCAAATATTGATAATATTAATGTAGATTACACATTGTAAACATTTTAACTGTCGATCTATTAGGTAGGGGTCATGAGCTACAGCCCGCTGACAGACAGACAGATAGACAGACATACGGGCAGCGGAGGCTTAGTACCTAATAGGGTCCCATTAGTACCCATTGAGTACGGAACCCTAAAAACTACAGCTTATCGTTAAATATCAACGATTTGTAAATTAGTTTCAAAGCTGTATTTCATCAATCTAATGCCTTGTCAGTAACTGCTATTAGTAATGAATTCCCGCAATAGCTCACAGCTTATGCTAATAAAAGCCGACACGTAAATACATATTGCATTAGAAAGTCGTTTATACTTTAAAATATTTTGTTATTTACGCGATTGCCTTTAACGAGTTGCGTTTAATATAACAGCTCTATTCCACTCTTTAAAACCATAGTGCTTTTATTTAACATGATTTAACATGTTGTCGTATTTTTTTTAACTCGACCGCTACTGTCAAGTAAATAAGAGCTATCGTAACATTGATATTACGATATCATGTGATTCTTATAACACTTATTGAATATGGCAGTTTATGAGTTGACATAATGCAACTTACATTTGTTACAGAGGCCCTTGCCAAGATGGATTACGCTAACTAGCGTTTCTATTCGTTTCGTTTTGAAACCAATCGCGTCACTGGTAAATCAGGTGACTTTTCGTATCACGTCATCTACCAGTGCAGTGATGCGATTGGTTTCAAATCGAAACGAATAAAAACGCTATTTAGCGTAGTGCATCTGGGCAAGGGCCTGTGGAATAGTAAATACATTTCTAATGTAGGTTTTTTTTAATAAAAAATTACTTATCCAGATTACTCGTTATTTGATATATTAGATGTTTCGCATTCCAAACCTTATAGGATATTCTCCTTTACAACAGAGGTTTCGCTTACGATCGATTATTAAAAATTATGAAGCCTTCTCCCCATATGGGTGCGCGTGATTCATTCGAGTAGCCGCGGCTTTTGCATGCGCGCGCCTGACGTCGGCTAATTGCTATTCCATGCGATATAAATCAGATAGTTTCACCGATGCGATCCGATCAAGGATAAATACATTGTTGCAAGCTTTATTATAAAACTGGGTTCCATTATAGCACGGGTTCAGTTTTAAATAAGTCTATTTAGATGTTCGAATGTGGATAGGAATCTTACTAATATTATAAATACGAAAGTTTGTGTGTATGTGTGTGTGTTAGTTTATTATTCCTTCACGCTGCAATGGCAGGATTTAGATGAAGTTTGCAATAGAGATAGCATATACATACCCTACAGGCTACTTTTCAACCCGGAACATTTAAAAGTTTCCGAAGAAATAACGATAATCAATATATATGCGGACTAAGTCGCGGGCATATACTAGTTGTTCACTGCCGTATCTATTGCTATGACAATAATTGTCAACATCATAATTTTCATCTCATATCAAAATTTTGCCAAAGTATTTCGAAAAATTCAACCGAAATAAAGATAATTTAAGGTATTCTCGCGTTATACAAGTCGAAGCAGAACCAGATATAAGAACCGTCACACGTCATAAAGTAGATGATCATATTAGTACCTTGTCGCTTTAACTTGATCAACAATTCCCCATCACACATAAACCAAACATTAAAGCGACAAAGTACAAAAATCACATACTTATGAAGTTATGAGTGTACTATCGCTTTAATACCGTGGAATATAGGCCCGTGTGAGAGCCGGGTGATGTAAGGCGGCGTCGGCGCTCCCGGTGGTCTCGCGGGGCGGGGTCAGCGCGGCCAGTCGGCGCCCGCGCCGCGCCCGCTCCGCGCCCGCTCAGGGGGGGGGGCACCACTTATCGGCACATCTTTAAACCTAAAATATGTAATCTGTGCACGCACTTTGTGACCGCGCTTTGATTGTGGTAACGCAATTGGAACATAGGTGACTTCTGAAACGAAACGGAATTACCTTCTTTAAACGCGGCAGCATTTTTGTTACTGCAGAAATCTGTTAAAATAAGCTATAAATTTCATGAAAAAAAAGTATGTTACAACAGATTTGGATTACCTTGCCAGCATTAACTCACTAACATGTTGAAGTATGTAAGTCAAAATCTATCTAATTGAAAGCTTGACCCTCTAAAAACGGCTAACCAAAATGCAAGGCTTGCTCGAGTGTTATCTTATAATGCGCAAGCGTTCAACCACCTCGCGGTTATCGCTCCATCTTCAGCCAAACGTTGCTCAACTCGCGTCTCTATCGCTGTAATTGCGCGTACGATTTTGGATCAACGTATTAGAACTATTCAGATGTTTTTTTTTGCTTATAAATATACTTACATAGCTGTAACCTACTTAAAAATAATACTAAAGACAGATTTCTTTCTAATATTTTGATACTTCCAATTTTGTTACTCAAATAAAAGTCACGGTGCTTACTAAATACCCGTTAAAGTTTCTAAATGTACAGCGGAAACGTTTCGCGATCCTATATCGATTACCAAGTTATTTAGTGAATATGGCGTCAGTTAGTATATTATCTCGGCGATGAATCGTATCCCGATGCGCGCAAAAAACGCAAAGGTGGCCGACACCTATTCAATGAATCGTGTGATGCGTTCGCCCAACAACAAACAAATATCGACAATAAGCGCTTGACTTTGAACGGAATCTAATTTGTGCGGTTATTGTGTAACGCGTCCGGGGGTTTGTGAGGGACGCTGGGATTTATCGGTCGGTTACACAACAAATCAAAATTTAACGAGCTCGCGCAAACCGCTCGCAGTGACGTATCGGTTCCTGCGTGCTCACTTGCGCATGTAATTGCACACCCCAGCGCCCGCGCCGATTGTGCGAGCCCTGCCTCACTCGGCTTACGCTTGCGCCTAACCGCTTTCCCCTAATCTTTTAGCCTTCACGTCAATAGTTTTTTGCTAGAGTCCGACTCTAAGCTTAACAGGTACAGTTTAAGCTGGATAAGGATTTAGGCAAATACCATTAGATTATAAACAAATATGTTGACGGAGTTAACCTGAAGGTCTGCAGCTTTTTGCTTTGAATAATGGTCCGAGTAAAAAGATTTCAAAACGGATTGAATTTGTTTATCCGCTAAAAATTTGTCTTAGCTAGTGATTAGGGAATTCGTTGAAATTTCGTGGGAAGATGTGAGCGGGGGCGCGGGGAGCGGATTACCGACCGGCGCGGGCGCACCGCGATAGCCGCCGCGGGCTTCTCTCTGACATTCTCTTTGTTTCGCATCTTATCGGATTTTAATTACAACCGCATTATTCCGTAAAGGGATATGACTGCTCCGAGCTAATTTACTAGCGTCCCTTGCACGATTTTATGCTCTCGCCTTCACTTTTATTATTTTTTCTCTCTCGCACTCACGACAGTTACTCGCACGCAGCGATTGGCTGCGTATTTCATATGAATGCTTTATGGTTGGGCTTAATTGAATAAACAATATCGAAACTAAATTTATAGCTCGAAGAACAGCGATAAACTATAAAGAATACTCATAATTCAAAACTTAAACGAACTTAATCATCGCAAGTCACATTCAACACTTTAAAAACCAGACACTTCGTATTTTATTTATACATACACCTATTAACAACTACCTGTAAAAATACTAAAAATTAATAAGCTGTTCTCTGTAACATTGAAAAACTGTTTTTTTATTCTGTTGAAATTGAAACAGACACTGTCACGAACATTGCTTCTTAAAAGTGGTCAAATCTTCGGCGGCGCACCGATAAAGTGTATTGTCAGTATTTTTAAAGGCTTTTCATTAAGTCCAAAAGTGTCTGGCCCAATTTTGTTACTATTTTCGTCTGTAACCTTAAAGCAAAACTTGATCTAAACTGCTTATTGTGTAGACTGTTAGTTTAAAAATAGCCTTAAATACCTTTGGCGATCTACAGCTTGATTTCTTTGATTAAAACATGTTATACATCGTGTTCCAGAATCGTCAGTGGGCATGGGTGCGGGCTGCTTCCCCGGCGGCGCGATGGTGCACACGCGGGAGGGCGCGCGCGAGATCGGCACGCTGAGCATAGGGGACCAAGTGCTGGCCGCCGACGACGACGGCAAGATGGTCTATTCGGAGGTAAGACTTGGACATCCTGTAGCTCTAGATTGTCGTCTAGCTAAAATTTTGGTAGCTTTTGACGTTTTTAAATTTAATAGGTATTTCCAATCAAAACGCCTGTACGCCCCGCCAGTCAAAAAATTGCACGAATGCTAATGTATGAAAAATTAAGTGGTGGAGACGTCGTGGAATGAAAAACTGTATTTGATTAAGTATATATTTGTAAATTACGTTTTCCACTTCGAAAACGTTTGTAGCGTATATGTATATCTTTTAAAATCCCTGTAGAAAGTAGGCCTGGTTTACTAACAAAGCGTCAATAGAAGATAATTACCATTGGTAAAAAGCGTTGCGAAGATACAATGAGTAGGTACTTAAATAGTACCTTTTCGTAGGTACTTTACACTCCACATCTTTGCTCTTGATTTTATTGGTTTTTCTTTTTTCTGTCATCATAATCATACTATGTCAGTAACATCTAGTGACCAACGTCTCTAGTCTAGATCAATATCCTAAATCCAACTTATCAAAACCTTTCTCAATTTTAGGTGGTAACATTCATCGATCGAGACACGAACGCAACTCGAAGATTCATCGAAGTGACAGCAGAGAACGGCGTAGCGATAACCGCTACCCCATCCCATTTGCTGTTGCTGGCGGCCGCGGACGGTTGGCGCGAGACGTTCGCGGCAGCCGTGCGGCCCGGCGACGTGCTGCTGACGAGGGGGCAAGGCAGTGTGATGAGGCCTTCACGGGTCACGCATACTCGCGCGGTTTTCAAGCGGGGTGTGTATGCCCCCCTTACGAAGACCGGGACGATTATAGTGGATGATGCTCTAGCGTCGTGCTATGCGATCGTCCGGAGTCACTCGCTTGCGCATGCGGCGATGGCGCCGCTGCGGTGGAGCGCTGGTTGGAGAAGCAAGGAACCCTCCCAGGGAGTGCACTGGTACGCCAGCGCCCTCTACTACTTCGGTGACTTTGTACTCCCCGCGTCGTATACTTATCGCTAAGTGCAGTGACTATGCTAGTATGCATTTATGCAACCAGTGGACTTTACGCACGCGGGCCGTGCACTTGGACCCCTGTAAATAATGCCCAGTGTAAATATTCACCGATGGACTTAAAATGTAAATATCGCGATTATGTTCGACAACGATAATATTGTACCCGATAGGAATTAATTTATTAAGTAGTCTTACGACATAAGTTGAATTCGCGTAGGTATTATTTAGTTCAAAGTTTGAATATTTGTAAATTGTGTCGGTATTGTTATTCTGCACAATGCGGAAATAATTTAATGTATGCGCTTATGTCTTTTTAAGTATTTACCAGATAACTTTAAGAGAGCGAGTGAGAGACGATATAGCCTGTACTGTACGCGCTGGCAATTTCTTTAACGGCCGGTTCCAATGTTCAATCTATCTCTTGTTCAGACATACTGGAAACATAACACTGTAAGGTGAGGCGGGGCTATTGCATCTGCGGGGTTATTGTAACTTTTCATACTAAAACGTGTTCTACTTTTAAAATTAGTATCAAAAGTTACAATACCCGCCTCACCTTATCTACCTTTTAGATTAGTGATAGATTATATATTGGGCCCGTCGTTAAGTTGGCTGTACTGTGACGACCGCCGACGACATCTAGGCGACTGTCACTTGTTACATTCCATGCCTCTAGTTTTGCTTGCTTCCACAAAACACGAACATAATTAGAAAATGATAAAATTGTGATCTTGGTACCTAAAACAGTGCCTTAAGATTTATTTATTGTTATTTATAAGCAACTATTTATAAATTGACGGTAACATATAGATTTAACTGATAAACCTTTATTTTCTAACTTATTCTCGCATGTCTTTTCATTTACTTCCTAAACGTGTCTTTTATTTATTTTTCGACTGTCGCAAGTCTTCTTTAATTATTGACTCCCGTTTATTTATACTCATGTTTCAAATGAAACGCTTGACTGTGCCTTGTTCAAACAATCCTTTGCTCTTTGATCTACGTTCAAAGTCCATGCTTGTCATATGAAATAATAACTTAGAAGTATATTTTTAGATTTAGTATCCTATATATTAATAAGCCGTTGCCAATTAATGTGACAATCGTATTATAGACAAGTCATAGCCAATGGCTGCTGCAGATCGTATGTTAGATCTTGAACTGACGTTTGGGTTCCTATAGTTTGAGTTTAGTGAAATGTTGTACATTGTCTGGCAACTTTTATAAGTAATGTGTACTTCCAAATTTTATGAATTCTAAATAATGAATTTGCGTTTGTTGGACAATAGCGCCTTAGACTCCCGATTCACGCGCTCCTATACTCCGTTTGATTAGGAACTAAACAAAATGTAAACAAACTAAACCACGTGGCTCTGTGAAACACCTAATCACAACTGACTGTTTTGTCGAGCTTTGTGGT
Organism: Acleris cristana; assembly: GCA_948252455.1. NCBI lineage: Eukaryota > Metazoa > Arthropoda > Insecta > Lepidoptera > Tortricidae > Acleris > Acleris cristana. The sequence goes on from OX411780.1 coordinate 17,176,699, forward strand.
ATCATTGTTCTGCGTCTATTTTGCCCTCATAAACCAATAGTTGGTATCTCAAATTGAATAGCCAAAGCAGATTCAATCTTCTCCTGTTGGTAATAATAAGGTTACATTTGCTACAGGAGTTTTTTCTAAGATGTCGCCATTTGTCACATTTGTCGCGTGGTTTTTTGTTTACATTTAATGAAGCCCCTAAACTAATGGAGTATAGACACGGCCTCAAGGATTTTACAATTGTTTTGTATCCATATAATAAGAATGTACTTACGTAGCAGGTAAAACTGAAAGCTTTAACTAATATTTTGACAATAATATAATGCCATATAGTTGCCATATTAAAGTTGAGTTTTAAAAACTGAAGCTAAACTTCAACTTATAACTTTACAAAGCACAACAAGTTAAATATAATTTAATATTGTTCATGTATCGGAATGTAAGGACTACTATGGATTACATTTGGTCGCTGTAGCCTAAAATGTAAGTAGGTAACTGTAATTAAAATATTGGCATTATTTAGGCTAGCCTAATGATGTCTGACAATAAACGAAATAATTAGGTGTTTGTTGATGTTTGACAAGTAGATATCTTTACCTTTATGTCATTATAGACCAGGCATTATTCATTAGTCTAGCTAAGGTGGAAATCCTCTAAAGGAATACGGAAATGTATTGTGCTTTTTATATTATTTATTTATTGATGTTATTTTGTAACAATATAAAAAGTCTTCAATCGACCCGAGTTTCTATTATTTTCCTCGATAAATCCATACTAATATTATAATCTGAAAATTACTTTATGTGTTGGTTGCGCTTTCACGGCCAAACCGCTGAACTGATTTCGATGAAATTTGGTATGGTGATAGCTTGAACCCTAAGGAAGAACATAGGGGTTAGCTATATAAAAAAGCAAGCTTTAAAAAGACCCGACAGAGTTACTAACCAACTTAAATTCAATATAAATCCTTTATGATCCTTGAAAATGAAAAATGATGAATGGAACCTAATGATGATTTTGAAATACCTATTCAATGATACCCCACTTGTCATAGTTCGTCGACTTAGATTTTTTTCTTTTTACAATATGGCCAATGGTTGCCGCCATATTGAATTTTACTTACTGTCATATCTTTAGTAACACTTAAAGATTAAGACAAATCTATTGACATAAGAATCATCAAAATCGGCCCACGCTTTTATTTTTTAGATCGCCACAGAGAAACAAACTTACATATATGTATAGACTGATAAACACATTACCCTTCTCCTTCGGCAGTCGGGTAGAATACTTCTACGCGGACAGAGTCACGGGCAACACTTAGTCTTAAAATATGCCGTAGCTGCTGATCTTGATATCCACTGGAGAAACTGGAAACTTCAGAATTTCTGGAATATCTAACGTGTAGACAAGGCTAGGCTAGGTTAGGCTTGATTTATAAAAATCCTGAATAAATATAAGTTTCTTAAAAAATACGTTATGACTTGCGAAGATTATGAACAAAAATAATTATGACAGACAATATAGACGCACATAACCGTCCAAGAGCATGTCGGCGGAGAGCTCCGTAGCTGTTACTAGGTATACATAAAACTTCATCTTTAAAAACCGTAAGTATAGTTTATCCATTACAAAAATAAACGTTGCACGGTTGCATCGACAGTAAGATTAATTGAGTAGTGAGTCATGCTGGTTGAACCCCAATACCGGAACACAACAGTGCCTACACTGTTGATAGTTGGCAGGTTAGTGGGTAAGATTAAACAGCAATTTAGATGAGCTCACACAAGGTCCTTCCAACCGTAAAATCCTGCGCCAAATAAGTCCTGTGTATATTTACCACAGATATAAATACACATAGATAACGCAAAGCATCTACTTCGTGTGTCCGAATCCGGACTTAAACCCCGACCAAGCGTCGGGGTTGGCTGTCGCTACTGACGTTCCGCGCGCCTGTTGTTGCAGCCGGTCGGCCGTGAAAATTAAGAAAATGCCTCGTTGCGTGATAATTAGTTGCAATAGCCCAAAAAAAAGCGACGATTTTGAATCGAATTTGCGCGGAAAACGGAAAATTCTCGTCTCTTGGTGTGTCCCAGTTGGTAGCAAAAGGGGACACGGTTGCTTTTCATATAGATTGAGGTGTTTACGTTATCTATGTGTATTTATCTGTGATATTTACCTATAAGTACACTCCAGCTTAGCTATCAATTACGTCAGGTGAAATTGCAATAGCAATCGATGCTAACGTATGGAACGGTTGCCTACGGTCGCCACAAGCCACTTCAAGCATCCGAACTTAATTTCGAGTAGTTCCCCCACCCGCCCTCCCCCCACAACCCGTCCTATATTGACATTACTAACAGCTTTAGAAAAACTTTGATAAGTGCGGTTGCAAATAGGGTGATGGAACCAGTAATGGAGAAGGCACCAATAATGGACACTTGAATCTTATTTCACAGAAGATAAGGGTTATTCATTTGTTTTGCAACAATCAATTTAGGACCGTATGAAATTAGAATTAAGAGTGAAGTGTCCATTACTGGTGCCTGTCAGCTAAAAGTGTCCGTCATTGGTGCCGTCACCCTAGTAGTTGTAAACCGAGTAGACCTTCTTAACGACGATATAATATTTCTAATGTTATTTTTAAATTGAAGACTTCTATATAAGTCTTAAGAATTAAATGTCTATGGGTTTCAGATCCTGCTTATCATCAGGCGGCGTTTGCTCATGTGCCTTCTCCTTACCATAAATAAAAGTTCATTTAAGTATAGTAAATTGGGTAACAATGAACAAATCCAAAGTTTAGCACGATTTTTTAAAGAAACTTTAAGATAAAATCATAGAATAAAAATATGTAGGTAGGTAAAAATCAAGTTTTCTTGTTAGTTAGAAAAAGTTGAGACTTTTAGTTTCCCATAAAACAATAAAAACACTACACACAAAACACTATGATCAAAGTTAATCTAAGAATACCTTTAATAAGCAGTTATTCTTATAAGAAAATTATACCTTGAATCCTATAAATATTTGGATGAATATCTCAAGTAAATCCGCTGAAAATCACATTAAAATATAAAAAAATAATCTCACAAATTGGGTTTGCTTATCATACCAAATCACACACGTTTTAGCATAACAAGTGAAGTTTTTTATATTAAATATCGAGAAAAAATGCACACTTACCATTAACATTTTTTTATACGATAGAAGACCGTGAAACAAGCCACTTTAACTTAAGACGGAGCACGTTTTATAAAGCTACAAGTTATCAGGGGCACGTTTTATAAAGCTACAAGTTACAATTTTACAGGTCTAAACTGGCAACACTGCTCAAATGGCTGGTCGTCATTGGTCGAGGTTGTGTCAAATGGAAACTTGAAACCTGTAAATTGTAATTAGTAGCTTTATAAAACGTGCCCCAGGTAGCGAAAAAATAATATTAAGATGTTTTTCAGCTCCTCAAAAAATTCACATAATTGTGTAGAGTGGTAGTTGCTATCAAAGTCACCCCTTAAATCAAAGTACATTTTTACATTAACTAACTAATTAGTCTAATTACTTACAGAATAGAACAAGTATTTCCTCCTCATGGGCATCCCTTTCGGCCATTGTTATTTTCATAGGAACTTAATTCCCGAGATGAAAGCCAACTGCCATTATTTGGACTTAAAAGAACGACTCCGAGTAATTCCATTAATATCGGTAAATGATTTACCTTTTTTTACCTCCTATAAGGCCTTTATGAATTACTTGCTGACCTGACATTGTCCTGTCTTTTTTGTCTGGGCAACGTTTCAATTTCTTTTTCCCTTAAAAACCTTTTCAAATCTTGGTGCAGTTGTGTTCCATACGCATTTTTTATAAATCACAATTTTGTGATAAAATGACAAATTAATGCTGTAAGACATTTCTTACCAAATTTTATGATTCTAGGTCAACGGAAGGTTTTGATTTATTTTTGAGTGAAATCATTTCTCGTCTTATCCCCCTCCTGAAACACAACAACACGTGCATTTCTTCTTAGCAGCAGATTCGTTTAGCGGGCATCCTTATTCTAATTCTAATTATTATACTTTAAGTAAGTGTTTGTTTGTTCCGTATTCACGGAAAACGAACACTAAGAGCGGTTTCGAACTACGCCGATCCGAATCCGATCCGAACCCGTGAAGATAAGGATCTAGACCGGATATATAATTAAATCGGATGACTGAAGCCTACTCCGGACCGTATTTTCACGGGTTCGGATCGGATTCGGATCGGACGTAGTGCGAAATCACTCTCTCTAACAAGATAGAAAATCTCGGAATGTTAAATTAGAAATGCTACTCGACAACAGATGGCGCTTTCTTTTACCCTATCATCTCATAGATGTCGCTGCTAAATCAAAATCGTTCTTGAATTCTGCGGATTATAAAGTCGCAGTTACTTATTTTGTATGAACACTTTAACCACGCGTGCAAAGCCTATAGCGGGTAATATAGCCTACATTGTGTAAAACAGTCTAGATCTTGGTCTAAAATAAAATGAAACGCTCCTTGAAATTTCTATTAAGGTTTTGGTCAAGAGGGATCCCTTTGAAACGCATAAACTTTTTGCGCATAACGTATCTTCACGCATTTTTTTTTCGCATTAACTCCCTTTAGGCTCACATTTCAAAATTGAATAAACGTCTATTGTGTAGATTAGGTTAGGTTAGGTTAGGTTAGATTTTTAGAATAATTAAAATAAAACGTTTTCTATTGTAAAAACCGTTTTAGGTCAAACGATTTTATGCGTAAAGATAAGTTATGCGTAAAAAAATTATGCGATCCAATAGAGACCCCGGTCAAGAGGCATGTCAATAAACCTAGGCAACTTCCACGGATGGATGACAATTTCAAACAGAAGTCTATTTTATGTGCTATTGGTTATTATACTTCTCCAATCAAAGATGTATCCTACCTACGATCAGGCATTTTAATTATAGCACGATAATATAATTGTGATTGCTTCCCGCTCCACCAAATGGCGACATCTAAGAAACCTCAGCAGGTAATACAATATAATTTAGCATAATTAATACGAGTATGGCAACCTATTACCAACGGGAGGATATCAAATCATCGCGGATAGCACAAGTTGGATTTTTTCGCTTGTGCGTTAGTGAGTTTCTATCGTTACTCACTACATAGAAAGGGAGATCCGAGCGATGATCAAGTCGAGGGCAACTTGTGCTAGCCGCCCAGGGACCTAGCGCCTGTTTATCAAATGTTTATGTTTGGAAGTCTATTTTCCAGTACCTACAAGCCTAAAGCCTATTTTGGGACTAGGTCAACTTGTATAGGAATGTCCCCTGATATTAATTTATTTATTAACTAATGAATTCAGTTTCTCTACATTTTTTTCATTAAAAACAACTTTACAAGTTCCAATCAAAAAGAGAAACAATTTATTTAAAAACTTGTCCTGAACAACTGGCGGCGAAAGCAAATTCCAGGAATGAAAAAAACACTTAAATAACATTAATATTTTTCCTTTCATCTACAATATTTGATTAACAATAACAAGAAAAACAAAGGGTCTTGTTTGATTACGGAAAATTGGATTTGTTTTATATATAACTCGCGCGTATTTTTTTAATTTCTTTTTTGTAATGGCTACCAAAAATAGACCATAATCTAGTCATTGTTTGACCCATTCAATGGTTGACTAGTATAAAAAATTATGAATAAAATTCGATGTGTATTATTGGCTTGTGATATTTCGATGTCTCTTATAAACCGAGGGCTTGTATAATCGCGGAATGAAATTGATCATCGTTTTGGGACCTTAACAGCATTGAAAAAAGAGTAGAAAATATGACAAACCTTCTCATTTAGCGACCCCGTCCGTATTTAGTTCTAACTAAAGTTTCCAATCACCATCTTTGAAGTTGACTTTGGTATTGGCATCGAGTAGTAAATGTACAATATACTTAATAAAATTACGTATACAGGGTGTCCCAAAAACCAACGTCAACACGCCAAGGGCCGATAGAGCAGCTAAAAATCTAGCGTAATATCCCATCTTCATGTTTTGTTTCTGTGTTTAGCGATTTTACTAGTTTCGGAGATATTGATAATTTTAATGTGAATTTTTGTAACATTCCCTTATTCCCTTAATCACGAAAAATCCTCAATTTAATTATTTATTTTAGAAGTATTTCAGTGGTATTTTATAATCATTAAGCGGCGTTTACACTGAGTCGTTCACCGAATGCGGTCGCCGAACTTGTTTCAAACTACTGCGCTGAACGAACGTCGTGTTCACATTAGTCTATCCACCTACTTCACGTAACTAGGCGGTTGCAGCTGTCGTTCGCCGAATGCGGCGATTTAGATTCTATTGGTTGATATTGGCACAGCTCCGCTCCACTCCGCTCATCTCCGCCTCAGTAGAGCCGCACCCTTATTCCATAAGAATCTGAGGTTAGATGAGGTCGACATGTAATATTTGATATTATAAATAAATGAGTATGACTATGAGTATGATAGACTGCTGGACATAGGCCTCCCCCAATTCTTTTTGGTTGTCATTGTCATTGTTGACATAATTATTGAGTGAAATTCCCATATCGCTGGAACCATAAACTTTTCAGTTTCTTTCCAATATCTAACGTTTGATTTACAAAAAGCCTGGAAAATTAACAGTTTCTTATAAAAATAAATTATGACTTGCAATAATTATGACCTAAACACATTATGACTAAAAATAATTATGGCAGACGACATAGACCCTATTATTTCATTTCAATTATAACTTACAAAGATATACATATAATGCTTCCGTATATTTTTTTGCGTACAGGACCCTAAATATCGCTTTGTTTTGGAAGCACGTTCGGTATTGTTTCAAAGCTCGGCCTAATCGTTTATTGTCCATATCGGAAGTCCCTGTCCCTACTCTATATTCCAATCCGTGTACACGTGTCTATTCTTTTTCCATTACTGTTATCAACGGACGTTTCCATCATGCTGCCGGCGTAAAGCGGAAATGGAATGCGTTTAAGCGCTGCGATCACAAATATAATTGAGTTAGATTGGAATTTAGTACCGGCAAAGCTGAACGTTGGTTCAGTATAGTTTCAGACTCGAGAACGGGCACGCGCTCGCGCTTGTTCTGTGACGAAATAATTAATTAATATTTAAATTGCGACATATACGCGTTAAACTTAGTAAAAGTTACAACTGAGTCTCAAACTTTAAGTGTTAAAAGAATCCCTTGGTTACTATGAACATTCGAATTTCCTAAAAGATTCCTACACAATTAATAACATTGGTTTATTACATTTTCATCGTTGGATATTGAAGAAATTTTTACATCATTATTGATGCGGTAAGTCAATCGTAACTTTTAATTGGATATCGTATTGCAATGTCTAAGGAGCGAGCGAAGGAGGATTGTTCCCTCGGGAAGATCGCAACTTCGCAGTAGGAACTGTAATAAAATGCCCCTTATTGCTCACGGGTGAAAAGAGAAAGTTTTAGAGCCAATAAGGACGGTAAGTGATACGGTGCGGTTGTAAAAAAGACATTATATTCGGAGTATATTTCTTATTTGTTAAGATTTATGTAATTTAGGGTTTAATATAATAATTTTCATCTAATTCGATCTGTTTGTTGGTTCGTAAATAACGAACGGACTAGTCGCGTCATAAAAGCATTTATGATGTAAACATGGCTGGACTGTTCTTCTTTAGCGGAAAATAGATACCGGCGACTGTCAAAATATACAAATATTATAAACTAGCTTTTGCCCCTGACTTTCCCTCAATGTCCTTCCCTACGGTGGTTTGAGTTGTCTACCAAATTTAATTAAAATCGAAATTTCGCATTTTCATTAGTACGGATATGGGTTATCACATCACATATTTGGATTTCTGTTAATTAAATAGAGCGATAAGTTTTGTGGATATTCAACATAGCTCGTCAGTTAAATACATGGTATACTAACCTGGGCCGAGATTCTAGACGGTAAAAACTATATCGTTTTCGACCTGTTATCGTATTGTCAACGTTTTGATAGCTCTTATTTACTTGACAGTAATGGCGGCCGAGTTAAAACCAACACCATAACACGAATAGAGGCCCTGAATACGAGTAGGTCATACTGAGTCAAAGTTATGTCTCTATTTGCGAGGTGACGACTGACGACGGTGAAAAGTTTGAGAATCACAGATCTAGTGAATATAAAATGTTTATTTCTATAGATGGCCTAATTAAAAAATACAAGTCTTTATCCACGATTTCGTACGCGAACAAGTCGTTAATTATTTGAATCAAGTTTGAATTTGTATGACTGTCTAAAAAATGTTTGTCATTCAACGTTTTTACAAGCTTTGTACTGTTTCCCAGTAATTTTTTAAGCATACTTAGTACCTTGTCACAGTCAATGTCATTGTCATTTAATGTATGATGTATACCTTTTATTTTACAAATACAAAATACAAAACTCTGGTAATATAGAAAAAAAAAACTTTAGGGCTTTGTCACTTTTACGTCATGTTAGAACTGCTGCAATAATCTTTTAAATACATTAAACGACAAGGTACAAAAGTGTGTACTTATAATTGTCATGTTTGTGATTTTTGAAGTTTATTAGCACCAAAATACTTAACATTAGTAGGGGTTCTGTATGTATTCACTTAATTGTTACGTGGTAAACAAAACAGTTCACCACTATTACTCCGTGATTACTTAGAGGTTACACTACATTTGAATATTAATCCTGATCTTACCCTGATTTTCATGACCCAATTATTGTTTTCGAAATAATGTATAAGTAAATTTAATTTTAATTTTGACGACGCGCTAGCCTAGTTGGTAGTGACCCTGCCTTCGAAACTAGCGGTCCTGGGTTCAAATCCCGGTAAGAGCAGATATTTGTGTGATGAGCACGAGTATTTGTTTCTGGCTCTTGGATGTTTTCTATGTATTTAAGTATTTATTTCTCTATATAAGTATTTATATCGTTGTCTAGTACCCATAGTACAAGCCTAGAGCTTAGTTTGGGACTAGGTCAATTTGTGTGAGATCGTCCCTTGATATTTATTTATTTATTTGTAATTCAAATATTTTGAACATAAAAAATTACAATGTTATCAAGTTGACACTACAGATGGTTGGTAAATGGTTGGTACTACAATGGTTAGTAATACATCTTGCAAATTTTTTAACTATTTATTTCCCGTTATTGGAACGGGCTAAAGTGCTGAATACACAATGTAAACCCGATGACAATTACAATGGTATCCAAGAGCTAATCTATCGACTGAGTCGGAAAGTGGTAACAGGATCTCCCTTAATGAGTTACTAGAGGACGCCCGCGACTTCGTACGCGTAGAATTAGTTTGCCGCTACTCCCCCCATTTCTTCCCGTTGGGGGTCGATTTTCGCAAAATCCTTTCTTAGTGCTCAGTTACAACATCATGAAAGGAACCCCTGTACCAAATTTCAAGTTTCTAGGTAGCTAGGTAGTAGTTTCGGCTGTGCGTTGATATATAAGTCAGTAAGTCAGGTTTGCCTTTTATAATATAGATAGATGACCTATATTAAACGTAGACCAACCGAGTTTGGGCTCGATAATCAGATATGACTGTACAGAACATTATTTATTATTATTGGTATTTGTAATTAGTAGGAATTGACAACAAAAAAATACAAAAAAAATGTCCTTACCATATTACTTACTTTAGCTAAATAAGATAGAAGGCTAATGTCGTGTCCTATGAGGTAAAAAAGCTGGCACAGAACAGAGAAAAGTGGCAATTACTCCACCGACGAGAGCCAGGTAGCCCTTGAGTTAAATAATGATGATTTTATTAGATCTAAGACATTACCTAACAACGCTCCATTTTATTTCATCTTTAGATATTATTAAAATCATTTTTTTATTTCATCTTTAGATATTGTTAGAAACGTCTGTTATGAAATTCAAACTATATTGCATTGGCCCGGATTGCCAGAGGAGATGTATGTTCGAATCCTGCCTAAGACCGACGAATTTGTTTCGCTTTAATGTAATTATTAATAACGCTCCATATTTGAAAATAATTATTTGTAACAAGCATAAAATAGAAAAAAGATTGACCGTTTTAATACTTTTGAACAATTGTAAAGCAATCTTAGTAAGGTGTATGCCGGGTAAATATAACAATCGGAATAAATAAAAAATCCTAGTATGTAGATAAATGTAGCCTACACGACAGCCCTTTTCTACGTTTATCAATGTTTACGTGCTACCTTTAGTACTTGAGTTACCTAATTATATTGATAAGTGGTAGGCGTTGCCATTACCGCACGTAGAATTACGAAACAAAATAACATACAAAACAAATAAATATGCACAGGTAATAAAAATATCCATTGTCTTTATGTCTTTGTTCTAAGTAGTAAGAAGTATACGTAAATTATATGTAGAGATTTTATGGAAGCGAGGTCCAAATAAATGTTGAATAATAAACTTGGTATCGTATCTCTTTTAAAACATTTAATGATAGCCTAATTAAGCGTTATACCTCTTCTATTTTTACTAATCACCTAGGCCTAGCTAGCTGGAAGGCATCCCATTCAGGAATAAGATTTTTTTATAGCCGTAAAAGGCATACGAGCTGTGAAGAGAGCTGTCACCTAAAGCTGGGTCCGCATTTGTATCATTTTGCGTATCACGATCACGCGTACGATACGCGTGATCGTGATCGAGCTGGCGTATCCTAAGTATGGACGCTCACTTTGGGCACACCGTAGCACTACCATCGTCGCGTGAAAAAATGCGTCCATACTAACCGTAGCGTAGCAGCGTATCGTATCATAACACCGTATCATTAAGTGTGGACGCTTTCCGTATCCCCTTTGATGGTCGGGGAAAAACCGCCTCGAGAGCGATCACGGCGTATCGCGTATCAAATCATAATTTCGTATCGTGATACAGTATCAAAACACTTCCATACTTACCGATCTTGATACGCGTATCCGATCGCGAGTATGCGGGGTACCTATATAATAAACGCGTGTCAACATCGATCCCGAGCGATCAGATACGGCGCGCCGCATGATTGCGCTGTTTTTGCGTCTACACTAGCGATCTTGATACGCGTCGATGCAACGCTACGGAGATACGATACGACGAAATGATACAAATGTGGAACCAGCTTAAAGTGAAGAGAGCTGTCACCTCTTCACCTTTGCCTACGTTCACCTTAGCTTTTGAGAGAATCACACCTGATGGTGAGCAGTCACCGTCGCCCATAAACATCAGCAATGCCAAGGGCACAGCGAAGTTGTTGCCTTTCAGTGAATATTCTTTTTAAACCGCGTTTAAAGGAGGACATGCCATAGTGCTGAGGAACCACCGTGGAGGGAAGTTCATTCGGGTGATTCATCGAGCGTTTCAACCGCCTCATTTTTTGGGACACATTTTTGTAGAAGTGGCTGCAGATTCTGATTTCGTTTCTGGTTAGGTATCTAAGTTTACCGGACATCTAACAAATATCCGAAAACGGCATCAAAATATACGCCCAATTCTTTAAAAATATGTCCACGTAAATGAGGCGGTTGAAACGCTCAAAGAATGACCCATTCCTTAGTTTAGTTTAGTTCGGATTAAAAGTTGTAAGTTTCTACTATAATATCGTGTTTTGATTTTGTCTCTTGTACAGTATACGGTCAATGCAAATTCACTAATGCTCTGTTGGAATAACTTAGGCTCGCCTGTTATAACAATTCGTCGACGATACGAAGAGTGAGTTGTCTAAGGGTGGGATTAGACCAAGCGAACGAACAAGAATTCTATAGCCTTATCTCTTAAGTATACGTTATAAAAATAAAGACAAAACATGTTCTAGAGCATTCGCTCGTTTGGTCTAAACCCACCCTAACAAGCCAAAATCGATGTCACCCGAGGCTCGTAGACGAGGAAAACAACCGCACCTGTTTGTTCGCGTCGCTTTTGATTTGTGTACAATATGGCTAAGCCACGTCATTTTTGGATATACCGCCATTTTCTTACGGCTTACCATAACCGAAGAGAATTTCCTGGATGTTTGTTATACAAAGGAGATAGACACGGAAGCGGAAAATTAATTAAACGTTTCGGTTTTTTAAATTGTTTACATATGTACAGTCAGCAGCATAAATAAGTGATCATTTATGTGCCTTGTCGCTTTCAATCGTTTCACAATTTTGTATAACATTTCAAACACGACGTTAAAGTGACAAGGTTTATAAATGATCACTTATTTATGCTGTTGACTGTACCTACCTAATAGGAGCCTGTCTGTTCTATCCCTCTCCTAAAACATAAACATTCACTGCTTTGCACCATACTATATGAGCATAACGATCAAAACGGTAATTGTTACTGGTGCAAAAACGGTTAAAGCCTCGGCCAAATTTTACCATCTTGACAGTAAAATGAAATGTGTAAATTAATTAAATTGTAGGTAATGTTCAATCAGTAACTGTGAATGTTTTATCTTTTACTGTTTTTCAAGCACTTAACAAGATTAAATAACTATTAACAACACGTTACGTTTTATCATAAATAAATAAATCAAAACTCGTGTGCAGAAATATTGAGGTTATGTGTCAAACAGTAAGTACTGATTTGTTTACATCTTTTGCCATTTCTATCGACCCCGACTTTACCTTCCCCACTCTCGTTCCTAGCATACAACCTTGAAATTAGTACTGGATGTCAATTTCACAGAGTACTTAATCACTACGTTTTAGTCAATTTATTAAAATGACTACTCATTTATTATGATATTTCTCAATTAAACCCCCCTTTTCCATGGCAAAGACGCGCCTCGGGGAGACAAATGCAATTACACTGGCACTTTGTCTCTCAGCGCTTGGAAGTGCCTATTAAGTTCGGACGAATGAGCTAAAACAAAAATGCGACTTTTGCCCGACTTATTAAATCTGAACTGCGATGTTGCCTTGAGGGTCCTTACGTTTACAGTTCGCTTGTTCGTTAATTCTGACCGCTTTGTGCTTTACTTACAAGTTTCCATTGATGTCTTTTTTTTCCGGCTGAGATTCTACACGTCAATCCTTAAGACCAAGCCACACCGCTTGCGTGACGTGCACGTGCACGTGCGCGTTCGCTTTCCACTGCGTTGTATAGTGACATGTCGTAATGAAAATTCATACTATACAACGCATTGGAAAGCGAACACGCATGTGCACGTGCACGTCACGCAAGCGGGGTGGCTGGGCCATCATTGCTTTTGACGTATTACGTATTGTCAACGTTACGATAGCTGTACTTGACAGTTGACAGTAATGGAGGCCGGGTTAAAAACAATACGGTAACTTGTCAAAGGCAATGTGGTCTTAACCAGTAGAATAGAAACCCTGAATGAAGTAGCAATTAAGCCTGAGTCTTGATCTTTGCTGAAATAGATATATTCTTACCACTTCATTAGTAAATTAACCGATCAAAAAAGAAGAAGGTTATTTCCTTTTTTTATATATCTCTAATTTTAGTACCTACCTCATTAACGATTGGTCCTGGGTATTGCATGAATTCTTTGTATTTCTTTTTCTTTGTATGTTTATCGTTCGTTGTCTAGCATCATCTGACTATATATATTATTATGTATAACCTACCTAGGTACTTAGTTTTCAAAGTACAGTCGAGTTTATAAATATATGTACCTACACTTTAGTACCTTGTCTATTCAATGTCTGTTTCAACTGCCATATATTAATTGTCACAGTGATTAAAGATTCAAGGTACTAAACTGTACACATCGCACCTTCAGAACAATAGTGACCCAATTCAGAAATTTTAAATTTCGAGTTATGTCTTTACATTTTGAAGTTTGAAAGCTGAATTAGTTCACTATTGTTATTAAGGTGCGACATATTTATGAACTCGACTGTACGTACGGTCAGCCTTATAAGAAGCTGCACACTTTAGTGTTTTGTCACTTTAACGTCATATTTGAACTGCTGCACTAATCTGTCAAAGGCGTTAAAGCGACAAGGTACAAAAGTGTCCAGCTTCTTATAAGGCCGACTGTACAAGCCTGGAGTTTAGTTTGGCACTATACTAGGCAGAATATTACAGTTAAAAGTGACAGGTACCAATAGTACCTTCCTAAGTTCTCTGATTCTAATAAACCTGGATTTTAATTCATATTGCCAAAGTTGCTGGAGAAGTGACTTCCAAGGCAAGACGGTATTATGCGCACTACAGGGCGTTAATATTTAATTAGCTTCAATTATAATATAATCGTCTTAGCTTTCACGACGTTGGTAATTAATTGAGAAATTACTGGGTTAGCATACACGCTCTTATTCTCTTGACAATAGAATCGTGTATTGATAATTTTGAGCTTTTCGACTGCCGACCTATTTACTCTTGGAGCTGACTGTACCTACTGTTTTTTTTTATTGTTTCAAAGCGTACATAGCAAGTAATCATGACAAGTTAACCCGACAAACTGACAAAACAGTTTGTTGGCGAGGTCGCGCTCACATTACATTTTCTGCTATGCGCATGCACGTAAATTGTAAATTAACTAAGTTAGTATGCAATTATAGATTTTGATATTATTGAAAACGAGGAAAAAAGGATACTTTTGGAAAGTTTACCTATGGCCCTTCCAAAAGTATTCCTTCACTAGGTTTTTGCTACTTTTTTGTCTGCTCTTAACCAATCAATTTCGTTACTATTTTTGGAACCAGATACATATTTGTTCTACTATGTTATTAGCATAATTTTGAACTTTTTTTTTTAATCTTACTAAATTAATCACTTCACCAGAGAGGAAGGTGTTGACTGCGCCTTTTTTTAAGGCAAGTCTTCAACTCATAGGCATACATAGGCCACATGGTACTTAAATGGGATCTGATACCCATAGATATTTGATTTCTCGAGACTACAATCTGAAGACTGCAATCCTAAGACTTCAAATACATTTTCAACCCTGAGGACTAAGATGGAATACCTGTATGCTATTCATTTCTGCACGGCTAGCACAAGTTGCCCGCGACTGGTTTGTCGCTCGGATCTCCCTTTCTATCTAGTCAGTAACGATAGAGACGCACTGAGCGACAAGCGAGAAAATACAACTTGTGCTACCCGTGCAGCGGTGGTCTTATCCCTTACACCGGATCACAACAATGCGAACAATGTTGTTTGACGGTGGGTTAAAGAGTCGGTCTCACCGTATGAGTTTGTCTCTCGATATTTAACTTAAATAATGGCTAGATTTTTGGCGGTTCTTGAATGTTCTTACTCAGAGACAATTTACTCGTTCCTTTTTCAAACTTGTGTGTGACAAATCATCATTAAGCAACGACTTAAACGTCATTAACTAACTCTGATGCACTGAGTGCGGTCTTTATACATATTCTAAGAGCCAACGACACTAAGGGCCGTATTAATAAACTCATCTTGACTGCGAGGCCCGTCACAAGATACGTCAAAGTAAACGTCAAACCATAGAACACTGTCATTATTGACGCATCTCAAGACGAGCGTTACAGTCGAGACCAGTTTATTAATACGGCCATAAATCTAGTTCTATAAGACTACCAGAATTGCATCGTGTTCCCCCATTAATGATGTCACTAATTATATGTATAGTATATAGGTACCATCCGGTAGTCTTATATCGAACTAGGTTTAGTGTCGTGGGCTCCCCTACTATAAGTGTAACGATTCGCTAATAAGGCCCAACGCCATTATTTCTAAATGCTCGGGCAGTAATGTATTTCTTTTGTGAACATATTTGTAGTTCTGCCACATTTCTAACAATTTGTAGTTTCACGGTTATTACCTCTATATTACTCACTCAGTGGGTTTCCTTTGTTCTAAGTAATCACGAGAAGGACGTACGGTCACGAGCGTTAATTTGGGACCCATTTCAAGAAAAATATGCTTGAAGTCGTCAATGTCATTACAGATGTCAAGTCATTTGTAACTTTTAGGAAACTCAACCTTATTGTTGTAGAATGTCAGATTGACTTTGGACCTAAGGTGGGTACCAAATTAAATCTCGTGACTGTACTTACTAAGAACGCACAATTAAGTCGTGGCTATATTATCCTAGCCTCTAGATTCTAGTGTAGAACAAATAGTGGATGCGACCCGTCGTTATTTGTTTAAGAGCAAGAATTTTATATCTGAAAGCTTTTATGCTCACATCACGTTATCTGGTCTTGCGTTTAATGTGCGATGGATGCCGTGCGATTTCATTAAATTTCTTTTACGCGGGCGAGAAAACATTGTTCGCGGCTAGCGTTGTAAACAAAAAATAATGAAATTGTACGTTTTCCAAGTCGTTTTGACCACAATCATTGTGACTTAAAAAAGGCAAAGATAATATTGTAAGTATGTAAGTATGTCAACAATAATTATACAATACAGGGAAGAATAAAAATATGTACAAATGTGTATTTTTTTTATAGACAAGTGACAAAGGACCATGGGCAACTTTGTCTGGAGCCTTTTGTGATCCTTTAGTAGATCGAATGATGTGTAGTTTTCAACAATTCTGATTACAACTCATGTTTCACTAGCATTTTAAGTCGGTTAACGATGAAAATCTGAGCACAAAATAGATTGTTATGCTTCATTCCCGAAGCGGTGACGTGGGACGCGATATTTTGGCAGCAGTAATTCAAATTGATGAGTAGGTTTTCGTTCGAATTGCAAAGTCGAATTGGAGTAGCCAAATTAAGTTTAAATCTGTTGAACTTTTTGGAGTTGGACGCTGTAACTAGATTAATGAATGACGCACCTTTTTAATAGAATTAAAAAGAGGAGGTTCAGTGATTTATTTATTTCATTACCAGTAACTGGTACCCGTACATTTAATTTAAAAAAAAAACAAGAGACAATCTCACAAAATGTTTTTGGCAGTCACTTCTATTATTAAGGTTGTCAGGAAGAGATCGCTTTTTCGCCTGTTGTTGACCAGGTTACATAAAATTGTTATTATTTGTTTCAAATTGTACCTCTGTGGTGTGCAATATATTGTATTGTATTATGTAATATTATTTGTTATGACAGAGAAAATGTAAAAGCAATAGATAGGCGAGTAGGTACTATTAATACTGTACAGTCACAAGCAATAATATATTATCCTACATTGTGCGCAAAAATATCTGACACGCTCTTCTGCCTCTAGTAATGAAGACGTGTCAGATATTTTTGCGCCCAATATTGGATAATATATTGCTGCTGGTGATTGTACTTACCTATATATTGTAGCGTTATCGCTACAAAATCGCATCGTTTCGCGATATTTATCGCCTCTTTATTCGGCCTCTTTTTGGTTGTTGACCTTTTTGCTCTTTGGCTGGTTAGTAACGGTGAAGCGAACTGTCTATCATTTTTAAATTTTGATCTTGTGGTTGTCAGAATATTTGTTTCTGAAGAAAATTCGCGATTATTTCGAGAATTGCCTTGGAAGTAGGAACAAAGATTTTCCGTTTATCTTAATGGTCTCTGTTTTTGATTTTTTCATGATGAAGTATTGAAATACTACTTATACTGCATGTTAATTCACAGTTTGAGGAAAGTGCTATTGGAATTTTAATGTTCTTGTTGAACAAAGGAGCGTTATCGTACGCAGATCGCATTGCGATGTATTAGCTACACCGGTTTTCTCCGGTCCACCCTACCCCCTAAGAGGTTGACCCAATATATGAATTCTTTTTAACTAAGACACCGAGCGAAATCCGGCAATGAACGGATCAGGAAATTAATGTCGACGAATTATTATTAAACTACGTGTGTTACTGATGGAAGTTTCGGTATAACAGCTCCAACACCGGGAATCACCGCGACGCTTTCCAGATAATTTACCTTATAATTAATTGTAGAATTATGTTACCTTTTTGGTACTTATTTTTAAAAACAATTTTCAAAATTCTAATCTAGGCCCGCGAGCCTTTCTTGGACCATCAAGGTTCACTTTTGATAACTCATTTCGGTACATTGTCCTTCCTTTTTTACAACATTTCATATAGACTATGGTTATGAGAATTAGAGATAGTATTAGTATATGCTACAAAATAAGGTCGACCTTGTTAGGCAGGCACCAGGATTTTTAATATATCCAAATTTTCCTAACCTTTTGATCTATAAATTTTTATGTGTTAATCCCTCTGATTTTATTTGGACACTATTTAAAATTGAAGTAAACATATGTAATTCTTTCAAACCGTGTCCTACGTACGATTATTTATTGAGAATTTTCTATAAGTTATAAAAACTGCTTTTTTATATGGTACCGCGTGTGTGAGCGTAAGTTTTGTTTAATATATTTTTTAGTGTTTCCGGAACTTTTATTTTAAAATTATACGTCTGATGTTTCCTCTATGGACATCCCAAATAGTGTCTTCGGTCTTTTTTTCCACTGGAGCGCTACAAAATGGCGCCCGAACAGGGACAATGGCTGGCGTATAGTTCTTCCAACGGAAAAGATTAGAGAAGCAGTTCTCGAGATTCATAACGATTTCCCTAATGTACATCCTGGTGTCATGAAGACGTATTCAAAACTTAGAGATTTATATTATTGGCCTTCGATGTATCGTTCGGTTGCATCTATTTTGTCAGAGTGTCAAGTTTGCAAGGCATACAAAATTGATGCAACCGAACGATACATCGAAGGCCAATAATATAAATCTCTAAGTTTTGAATACGTCTTCATGACACCAGGATGTACATTAGGGAAATCGTTATGAATCTCGAGAACTGCTTCTCTAATCTTTTCCGTTGGAAAGATTGGTCATACCGACCAATAGAATTTTCTCTTATTACTAATCTTTTATATTTTGTTTCAGGTCTGATTGGATTGGTGAGATTGGAGCATTTGTTTCACTGTGTTTGATGACCTTCTTTTGGGTTGTTCCTGATTCTACGAAGTTTTATTCTTTGAGTGAAATGTATCAATAAAATACTCATAAACAAAATAATGTTAAATCATCCTATTTAAAAAGCCTTTTTTTTCTTTTTCAATAAAAGACACGCAGCGTTTTCTTGTAGTTAGCTGTAATTTCGTAAATTTTAAATAGGGACTATCCAAGGTAAGTCAGATAGCATTATTAGTACTACGATCTTTTCATGTTCTCTTCTGTATGTGTTCCTTAATAGGAGTCTTTTTTTACAGCGCTTTTAATTCAATTTAATCTCGTAACTTGTCGAACCCAATAAAATTTATACCTAATCCGTCATGGAACCTTCTGAATTACCCAACTTCGAAATGGGAACGCCACAACGAACAACACCTCCTGATCCACCGGTTAAGAATCCTGAGGACTTTTATGATACAGAGGTTGGAATCGAACCTACACCATTACCTGACTTCGTGAACCGCCGTGGCATTAAACAGGAATCATTGCTTAAGTGGAATATTAAGTTTGATGGCCAAACCTGTGTGAGGGAATTTTTTCAGAGAGTTGAGGAAGAAGCTGAGGCTAGAGATGTCGGTTACGAATATGTTCTGCGTCGTTTCCACGAATTACTTACTGATAGCGCTCTTAAATATTTTAGATCTATCAAATGTGTTGGACTCACCTATGGTCAAGTCAAAGGTGCATTTCTTCGTACTTTTGATGTAATTGATTACGATTTTATGGTAGAACGCGAGTTACGCCAATTGCGCCAAAGACCGACACAGACTGCCAGAGATTTTATAATTTCTGCTCGTGATCTAAATTCTAAGCTCCGTAATCCTATCCAGGAAGCAGACTTATTTACTATCGTCAAATATGGCCTTCATTCTCGGTATCATCCTTGTTTGGCAACTAATTTAATTGTCGATTTAGATGCACTTTTGCACATAACTTCAAATTTTGAAGCTTTTCAACCACGAAATTCCGTTTGCGCTGCCTGTACTTCTGCCACTGTTGCTACTACTTCGCAACAAATGCCCCCGTTGTGTTTGAAATGCAATGCTTCTGGACATCAATACCGCGCATGTCCAGCTATCCCTGGTACTCTTTGTTTTAGTTGCAAACGACCGGGCGTTATTACGCGTGATTGTTCAAATTGTAATCCCCAACCCCCAAAAAACGCGTAAAAGGTGGTATATGCACATCCAATGTATCACCTGTCATAGTAACAAATTCTTTAGATAATCGACTTTTTTTAGAGATTACTCTAATTAATTCTTGCATCAAAGCGCTTTTAGATAGTGGTGCTCAGGTTTCCCTTGTAGATGTCGTTTTATTAAATAAATTAGAGATCCAATTTAGTACACATTTGCGACCTGCTGTTATTTCAGCTGATAGTTCTCCTATTGAAATACTTGGTAGTGTTGATCTGCCTATTTTTTTTAGAGGAGGTTGGATTCAACACCCTTGTTTAGTCAGTAGAAATTTACCAACTCAATTAATTTTAGGAATACAATTTTGGAACCAGTATGGCCTAACTGCCTTAATAACAGACGCTTTTCGCGGCAAATATTCTGAAAAACTTTTTGTACCCTCAGTCGCATGTAACGGATTATCTTGTGTCGCCTCTAATGAAACCCGCTACGTTCATCCTCGTTGGACGTTATCGTCTGAACAAGAAGCAAAGTTGCAGTCCGTTATTGAACAATTCTCAGACATCTCATCTGATAAAAAAGGTTTAGGTTGTACGTCCTGGCTCTCTCATAAGATTATTACGGAAGGTCACCCAATAAGGCAGAGGTATTATCCTCTCTCTCCCGTAAAATTGAAGATCCTTAATGAAGAGATTGATAAGATGCTGGAAATGGGCGTTATTCGGCCGTCCAGGTCACCGTGGGCGAGTCCCGTCGTCATGGTTACCAAGAAAGATGGTTCCGTTCGGTTTTGTGTCGATAGCCGTAAGCTAAATAGTGTTACCATACGTGATTCGTATCCTTTACCTCGTATTCAGGATATCTTAGACAATCTTCGTGGAGCTAGATTTATAACGACCCTCGATTTCCGAAGTGCCTTTTGGCAGATTCCTTTGGCTGATAATGCTAGTTGCCAGAAAACAGCCTTTATAGTTCCTCAACGCGGTTTATTTGAATTTACTCGAATGCCCTTTGGTCTTACTAATGCAGCGTCAGAGATGCAGCGACTTACTGACCTGATCGTTAATTTCGAATATACATCAGACTCTGATAACTTCATCTTCGGGTATGTCGATGATCTGATTCTTGTTTCTAAGGACTTTGATAGTCACCTACGTCTTATCTCCAAGGTTCATGATCGTCTCAAAGAAGCCGGTTTGACTGTCAGTTTGAAAAAGTGCGAATTTTGTAAACCTGAGCTTAAATACCTCGGTTATATCGTGAACGAGCGTGGGTTACAGACTGATCCGAAGAAGCTTGATGCCATTAACGAGTATCCAGTTCCATCAACGGCTAAAGCTCTCAGAGGTTTTATTGGTATGGCTTCCTATTATCGCCGCTTTGTGGATAACTTTTCGGCAATTATTGCACCATTAACTGCTCTTATTGGAAAAAGAAAGGGTAAAGATCCTATTGAATGGAACGATGCTGCAAACACGGCTTTTCTCCATCTAAAGAATGCGCTTATGAAATCACCTGTTATGTCATGTCCAGATTTTACTCGTCCCTTCATGCTGCAATGTGACGCAAGCTCATCTGCCCTTGCTTCGGTGCTTGTTCAGGAGATTGATGGTGTAGAGCATCCTATTGCGTATTTTTCGCGACTTTTTTCGAAGGCCGAAAAGAATTATAGCACTACTGAGCGTGAACTTCTCGCTGTTTTAGACTCAATAAAACATTTTCGCGGTTATCTCGATGGAGTAGAGTTTACTATTGTTACGGACCATATCGCTTTAAAATGGCTTATGACTCTAGATAATCCTAGTGGGAGATTAGCACGTTGGGCTACGATTATATCCCAATTCAATTTTAAGATTGTTCATAGACGCGGTGTGCTCAATGTAGTTCCTGATGCACTTTCCAGAGCTCAAGTTGGTGTCATTTCATATTGTCGCGGTAGTAATCCGACCACTGATCCTTGGTATGAACGTATTTATAATGGTGTTTTAGAGTCCCCACAGATTTTTCACGCATATTGTATACGTGACGGTGTCCTCCTTCGCAAAATGGCAATAGAAAATCCCTTACGTAACAATGGCTGGCGTATAGTTCTTCCAACGGAAAAGATTAGAGAAGCAGTTCTCGAGATTCATAACGATTTCCCTAATGTACATCCTGGTGTCATGAAGACGTATTCAAAACTTAGAGATTTATATTATTGGCCTTCGATGTATCGTTCGGTTGCATCTATTTTGTCAGAGTGTCAAGTTTGCAAGGCATACAAAATTGCTAACGGTACACCTCATGGTCTTAGACTGTATCCCAGATCTGTTAACGCTCCGCTTGATTTACTATCTATAGATCTTATTGGTCCACTTCCCCCAGCTTATTATGGTTTCCGATATATATTAACTATGGTCGATGTTTTTACCAAATTTGTTTGGTTGGTACCCCTCAAATCCGTAAACGCTCAAAACATCTCAAAAGCTTTAGAATCGGAAGTCTTTTTCCGGTATGGTACCCCACAGAATATCCTCTGTGATAATGCGACTGTTTTTCGTAGTTCTGATTTTGCGAGATTTTTGTCTAGCTATCGCATTCCCGGACCAGTATTTACACCATATTATTCACCTCAGGCTAACGTTGTTGAAAGGTATAATCAAAGTGTAATTACAACCCTTAGTATCTTATTAGCGGATGATAATCGGAA
Source organism: Acleris cristana (assembly GCA_948252455.1). Taxonomy (NCBI): domain Eukaryota; kingdom Metazoa; phylum Arthropoda; class Insecta; order Lepidoptera; family Tortricidae; genus Acleris; species Acleris cristana. The sequence continues at coordinate 17,199,402 of OX411780.1, forward strand.
TTGGGCAAAATTTCTCCCGAAAGTTGCTCTATATCTAAATTCTTGTATGAATCTGGCGACTTCTTATACTCCTAATTTCCTTATGTATGGACGTGAGGTTCTCTCTTCTCATGAGCGTAATAATGTTCAGATTGTGGACCGAGGTGTGGAACACAGTCGGGATGATCGAGCTGCATCTTTAGAGGTACTTCAAGAAGTTTATGCTAAGGTTGCAGACGCTATGTCTTTGGCATTCTATCGTAACTCGGCCAGATACAACCGGAATAGAGTTCAGGTCCATTACCAAGTTGGCGATATTGTTTGGAGACGTAACTTTGCACGGTCTAGTCAAGACGAATTTCTTGGAGGCAAATTTGCACCACGCTTTATTAAATGTACAGTCCTCCATGTTATTTCCCCTCAGGTTTTGAAATTGGCTGATGTGAATTCGTCTCACACTGGAAATTATCACGTGAAGGATATTTTAAAGAGTTAATTTTTCCCCTTATATTTTTTTTTAATTATATCACACTCCCAAAATTCGGAAAGACATTTAGCCGTCGTCGTCTTAGTTATTTCGAATAAATTATTTGATCTTATATTTATATTTCTGCTTTTTCACTTAAGTGATACTTCTTTTTTTCATCACTTTTGTGGTTCTTCTTATGAGGTTAATGACTTGTATATAATGATAATCTCCAGGGGTTACGTTTTTGATGACATTGTCCTCCCTGAGATTTCTTCAATTAGTGGAAATTGTATTTTTTCACTTTTCATATAAAATTCCATTTCTACTAAGTTTTCCCAGTCAGACTGTACCTAATGTCATTCATTGTTTGAACAACATTTTGTTGTTTACATACTTTCACTTTGATACCGCTTGGCATTTGTTTAGTTTCACGTATTACACTCACCGCGTAGTTCGTTTGTTATACTACGTCGGACTATTCTTGATACTTGTAGCTTTAGTATTTTTTTATTTTCAGGTCGGTATGGGTTCTTGTCGGGCTATGTTACTAAATCAACGGTTAGGTGGTTTGCGCGAAGAACCGCTTAATTTGTGATTTTTGTAATTTTAGCGGGTTGTTTGTTTGTAAACTTTGTGTACATGGAGTACCTTAGTTTAAGTGTTAGTGGCCTGGAATTGTCGATTTGTGTGTCCTAGTTGTTCCACGCAATTCATTATCTCTTACACCCGATGTCTTTTATTGTATTTTTTTTTGGTGCAACTTTGACTGTTGTTTTGGATTTTTAAAGAATCTTCTATTGTACTGTTTGTTGTGCTTTGTGAATTTCTTAGATTTTAGATGTTAGGGTTATTAATTTCAAATTCCGCTATAAATGTCGTTTTATAGTAGCCGTCGATATCTAATTATGGTTGCTTACATGTTTGTGTTTAGGTTAGTTTAGGTTAGTTAGTTTGGCGTATTAGTGTATCGTTCTCGTCATATTAGGATATTTGAACTTTGGTCTTTTCTAGTTTTTAGTAATTTTAGTTTAGGCGATTTGGTCTTGTCCATTTCGAACTTAGGTTAGTTCTGTAAAGTCTCAAGATTGTTTAGTGCAACTGTTGTCGGTGTAATTATACTTGGCATACAGGGTGTTTTTTTTGGCTCGTGTAATTCTTTTTTAGTATTAAAGTAGGTAATTAATTAGGATATTTTATTACTTAAAGTAATTATTAATGGATGTTCTCTGATCTGAATGTTGATATTTTAGGGAATTGTTGGTTGAATGTTTTTGTGCATAACGATGATTGTGTCAATGTTAGGTGTTAGTTTAAGTTTGGTGTTAGGGTTTATACTATTAGAATTTTTTTAGGGTTGTCACTTTCTGAAAATTTTAGGGTTGTCAAATTTTGTAAAATTAGGGTTGCCTCTTTTTTTTGTTCTAGTTGGAGGATAATTGTAGCGTTATCGCTACAAAATCGCATCGTTTCGCGATATTTATCGCCTCTTTATTCGGCCTCTTTTTGGTTGTTGACCTTTTTGCTCTTTGGCTGGTTAGTAACGGTGAAGCGAACTGTCTATCATTTTTAAATTTTGATCTTGTGGTTGTCAGAATATTTGTTTCTGAAGAAAATTCGCGATTATTTCGAGAATTGCCTTGGAAGTAGGAACAAAGATTTTCCGTTTATCTTAATGGTCTCTGTTTTTGATTTTTTCATGATGAAGTATTGAAATACTACTTATACTGCATGTTAATTCACAGTTTGAGGAAAGTGCTATTGGAATTTTAATGTTCTTGTTGAACAAAGGAGCGTTATCGTACGCAGATCGCATTGCGATGTATTAGCTACACCGGTTTTCTCCGGTCCACCCTACCCCCTAAGAGGTTGACCCAATATATGAATTCTTTTTAACTAAGACACCGAGCGAAATCCGGCAATGAACGGATCAGGAAATTAATGTCGACGAATTATTATTAAACTACGTGTGTTACTGATGGAAGTTTCGGTATAACAGCTCCAACACCGGGAATCACCGCGACGCTTTCCAGATAATTTACCTTATAATTAATTGTAGAATTATGTTACCTTTTTGGTACTTATTTTTAAAAACAATTTTCAAAATTCTAATCTAGGCCCGCGAGCCTTTCTTGGACCATCAAGGTTCACTTTTGATAACTCATTTCGGTACATTGTCCTTCCTTTTTTACAACATTTCATATAGACTATGGTTATGAGAATTAGAGATAGTATTAGTATATGCTACAAAATAAGGTCGACCTTGTTAGGCAGGCACCAGGATTTTTAATATATCCAAATTTTCCTAACCTTTTGATCTATAAATTTTTATGTGTTAATCCCTCTGATTTTATTTGGACACTATTTAAAATTGAAGTAAACATATGTAATTCTTTCAAACCGTGTCCTACGTACGATTATTTATTGAGAATTTTCTATAAGTTATAAAAACTGCTTTTTTATATGGTACCGCGTGTGTGAGCGTAAGTTTTGTTTAATATATTTTTTAGTGTTTCCGGAACTTTTATTTTAAAATTATACGTCTGATGTTTCCTCTATGGACATCCCAAATAGTGTCTTCGGTCTTTTTTTCCACTGGAGCGCTACAATATATATACAGTCAAACAAGAGCTTGTAATACTCATAAGCATGCTTGCAATCCGTCAAACTGAAGAGAGTTAATTTCGCTATCAAAACGATTCAGTCTTAAACATTGGCCTCGATTATTTAAAACGGTCGTAAAGTAGCGGAAAACGATGGATGTTCTTTAGAAAGCAAATAACAATACCGACGACCTCTCCCATCGCAATAACTAGCAATCACTCGTTACAGGGTATTGATTCTCTCAAAAGCAAAGGTGAGCGAATGCAGGAGTGAAGTCCAAACGGCGAGTTTAAGTAGTCCCGTCAGAGCGAGCAAAACATATATTAGCGCGTGCATTCTCAATTCGGCAGCCTTATACGTTCGAGAAGCCATGCTGTCAAATAGAATACACGCGCTGAAATGTGTTTTGTTCGCTTTGACGGGACTACTTAAACTCGCCGCTTGCACATCACTCCTGCGTTCACTCACCTTTGCTTTTGAAAGAATCACTACCCAGAACATTCTGAAAAGAGATAAGTTTATTGAGAGGATAAGATAAAATATTTTTTTCTATTTTAACGACGCGTTTAGCCTGAGTGCGTTTCAGTCTGCCAAAAACTATTTGCATTACTGTTAAATGAAATAATGCAAATAGTATTTGGCAGACTGAAACGCATTCAGGCTAAACACGTTATTAAAATAGAAAGAAATAATTATTAAAATGAATTATACCTTTTCAATAATTGATCAAGTGGTAGGTATAGTATCATCTCACAATAATGTATCAATCTAATTATAATATCATATCTTAAATTATATTAAAGCGAAAAAAATTCGTAGGTCTTAGGCAGGATTCGAACCACATCTCCTCTGGCTCTCCGGACCGATGCAGGCGCATTACCAATTATGCCACCAAGACTCTACTTAAGATCCACGAAATTAGTAATCGCTTGCTTTTCATACTGGGAGGAGGGGTTTTTTAATATCATATATCTTACCTTATAGATGGGGCCTTTTCGAATATACTTCGACCCTTTAGGATTTTTTCTGCAATTACCCCTTTATACACACTCAGCTGTTCGAATGTGCAGGTTTCCTCACGATGTTTTTCCATCACCGTTAGAGTATTTATACTTAAGTTAGAAAAACTCATTGGTGACCGCGTGGGTTCGACTTCGAACTCCTTACCTTATGATTATGAGATGAGTCCAAGACTTCCTAAGCACAAAATAGATACAGAAGTCAATACAAAGTGCGCTTTTTGTGCATAAGCCATATCTATTTTGTGTCCTAAGCCACTATAGACCACCGACGCTCTCAATTATAATATAAAGGGAATAAAAACCAATTTGTTAAATTGGTTAGTAGAGTTGCGTCAACGTCACTTTACTACGCGGAATAGGAGCCTCGCAGCGGAGGCTTGATTTTCTGAGCATTATGCTCTATTAGGGCCGAATCTTAAGTACCTACCCGAAACCGACGTGCATGCATGACTCGATGTATGAATGTGGAAGAAGCGAAAGAGATTTGTCAGGATCGTAGCAGGTGGAAATAAGTGGTCTCTGTCTACCCCTCTGGGAAATAGGCGTGATTAAATGTATGTATGTATGCTCAACTAGCTGGCCGCCAGCAGCTTCGTCCCCGCCGAAAATTCCTGACTATCCCGGTGGATCTATCAATTTCTCTCTGTCATACAAGCCTTGTCCTGGCAATAACGAACACAACAAACAAAACCAATTTGGAGCAGTCGTTCGAATGCGCGTACATACATTTCGGCGATTAATTTTTATTAATATATACTTAGATGTTCACTGTCGTTATAAGTAGCTGCATACTTTTATTCCTTGTCGCTTTAAAGCCTTTGACATTAGTATAGTTCAGAAAATATGATTTGGCCGTCTGTTATCTACTTTGCAATCTTTTTTTCTGCGTTAAGAGTTACCGGACATAACCTTAACCTTACGACCCACTGTGCTGTTTGAAGAACGAGGGCAGTTTTACGATTACCTTTTGTTTGGTATTAACAAAAAGATCTTAGTAAAGATTACGGACGGAAAATTCATATTGCCTGAACTTTACACTAGTTCAAGCATGACGTTAAAGTGACAAAGTACAAATAAAAAGGCCGAGCGTAGAGTCAAGAACTTAAATTTGGGACCTACATTAGGTACAAAGTCAATCTGACATTCTACAACTATAAGGTTGAGTTTCCTATAAGTTAAAAATGATTTGGCATCTATATTGTAATGATGCTAAATTACATTGACGACTTCAAACCTATTTTTTTTAAATGGGTACAAATTAACGTTCGTGACCTTACAAGCATATCCTTAAGTTTGCAACTTAATTGTCCCCTAACATTAATTTATTGATAGAATATTACCCAGCTGAACATTTATCCGGCTAGCCAGCTGTAGACGTAAGAGCAATGATAGAAACACATTAAATACTCTACACATAAAAGCTAATAGCGTTTAACTAATCTTTTATCCGAGAGCAATAAAGCTATCTTAAAAGGGCTTCTTTAAGAACCGGTTGTTTATCGTGCCAGTAAATCGATCAATTTCCTCTGACATCAAAGACGTAATTTTGTTTATTGTTATAAATTCAAGTGGATTCCACGAGTAATCTCTTTGGCTCTACGTAATCTACGTTACAGAAAACTAAACGAAAATATGCCAGAAAGCGCGGTATTATCTTACAGAATTTAGTTCTTCACTTCGTACCCGATTTAGCCGGACAATCATAGTTTGTTCCTCATGTTTCTAGGCATTATAGTTGGCTTGTGAGCGTTTAGCCTTATCTATGGCATATAAAAAGAGGGCCAATGACAGCTGTCATATTCCGTTACTTTAAATACTTACTTTAACCCTTAATTTGGCACGGTCCCGAATACTGTACAGTCAAGGAAATTGATTCCTAGACCACTTTGGACTATGTCAAAGTGACACTGTAAATAAAATCATAAGAAATTCTGTAACATTTTGATTGATTACGTCACTTTGACATAGGCTAAAGTGGTCTAGGAATCAATTTCCTTGACTGTACATACCATAATGTTCACTTTTTTTGTTTGGAATTGTTTTTATTGTTTTGCTGACTCCCGACTTTCCGACGCATTCCCGACTTTTTTTTATTTTTGCCTCATTAAGGGTTAATGTGAGCAAGGCTTAAACAAGGAAGTAATTATAATTGAAATAACTGAGTTTTGATTTTTGATGACAGCCTAGTTGATAGTGACGTACATATAAAGGTGTAGATATTTTAGGCGTCTTGGGAACGTATATGTATTTATGACTTTGACTGTAATATAGTTTAATCGCTGTGACAATTCATATATGGCAATAAATATAATAATTTAAACATGACATTAAATAGACAAGGTACTAAAGTGTTCACATATATGTGAACTCGACTGTACTAGGTAACGATAAACTTACTTATAAGTATAGAGAAATACATACTTAACATAGAAAACATCCAAGACTCTTTAACAAATACTCGTGCTCATCACACAAATATTTGCCCATACCGGGAATCGAACCCGGGACCGCTAGCTTCGTAGGCAGGGTCACTACCAACCAACTAGGCCTACGCGTCGTTGTCTGTGTGTTCGTTTGCCTCGGTACTCTATGACAAAAAAATATGATGCAATGGTTTACCTATGTTTGGAAAAAATATTTTTCGTCAAATGTATCATTTCGTCAAATGTATCATTTGGTCAAACGCTTTTTTTCCAAAACTGTTAATATTTCAGGATTTTTATAAAACTAACCTTACCTAACCTATAGGGTTCTACACGATAGTTCTGAAATAAATCCTGAAATATTTACAGTTTCCGAAAAAATTGCGTTTGACCAAATGAAACATTTGACGAAATGACACATTTGACGAAAAATAATTTGGCCAAATGGCAATACACCGTTGCAATACATCTAAAATAACGCAGACGTCTGGAGGCATATATTATGTCATGCATGGGATGCATGGAAACCCTATCAGCTGATTAGATTAACATTTTGAAATTAAGCAGATATGTTCTGTACTGAAGCGCGCTTGATTATAAATTATTTTCCGCTGTCCCGTAGCCGGCGAGAAATCGATCAGCTGATAGCGATCCGCTATTAATAACGTTATGGAATACCTAATAACTTGATTTTGGAGCAAATGAGGGGCTTGCGGCATTATTGGAAAATCTAGCTTTTGGCTTTGACTTCGTCTGCGTAGATAACCATAAATTATATATCGGAGAATAATCTCACACTAAATTACTTAGTTATTTTAATGTCTAGCCTTGTACGTGATGGCACCAATGATGGACACTTTTAGCTGACACTCTCCGGTAATGGACACTTCACTCTTAATTCAGATTTCATACGGTCCTAAATTGATTGTTGTAAAACAAATGAATTACCCTTATGTTCTTTAAAATAAGAATCAAGTGTCCATTATTGGTGCCTTGTCTATTACTGGTTCTATCACCCAACTGGACAACGATAATAATATTTATATAGAGAAATATATACTTAAATACATAGAAAACATCCAAGACTCAGGTACAAATACTAACGCTTATTATACAAATATTTGCCCAGACCGGGAATCGAACCCGGGACCGTTAGCTTCGTAGGCAGAGTCACTACTGACTATGCTAAACGCGTCGTCAAAGATCTCGGGCCTTATTCCACCCGCGGAGAACTACCTACTTAACTTTATCCTTACTAATGTTATAAGTTATAAATGCGAAAGTGTCCGTTTGTTCATCCCGTTTTCTTGGGCTAACGCTCCATACAATTTCATTAACAGGCACGTGTTTGATTTTTTTTTATCCCGTTTTTTTTACTTTTAAAAATATTGAATGTATATATGGTCGTGTTTATCAATAACTAAATGAAAATAAAGCTTTAAAAACCCGACTGTATTTTTATTATTGTTGTTAAACCCGTTTATGAATGCTACTATATTCCTATATATTTGAAATGGTCACATTAAGACCTTTAAAATGATTACTATACCTATTGTAATAATTAGAAGACTTTTTTGTTGACAAAAATTAATTGACATTTCGACCGTCGATACGAGTAAAATCGTAACTAAATTTAAGTGTTTTTTTGACTTTTACAGGGAGAGTTAAGTGAAAAAAGATCTACAAAACTGTATTTTTACATTTTTGATACATTGAGAAATAAAAAAAATACCCAATTTCATAACATCGTATGTCGAGGTTCATCAATAGTAATCCACTATTACATTAAGAGAAAATCATTGTAACTAGACTTAAGAATATTTTTTTACCCGAAATCGCTTCAAATTGTCACGATCACAGGCCAGTATCATCGCATAAATAGTTACGATTTTAATGTGCCAACGTTTTAGCAAGTACAGAGCACGTAAATGTGGTTAAAATGTTACTCTACTTTAAGAGCTCGCGCTATGGGTGTTTCGGTTTTGCGCCTAAATTGATTTACTATGATTTTACTGGCCCGTTCCTTCCATTTGCATTTTTTGCCTCGAAAAATTAATTTTGAAGACGGTTTTTACTTGCACCGTGTGACGTGGATGTAGGAGCACGTCTGTTTATGTGTACTGGAAATATTTTTATTTTTTTTGAGTGAGTGTTAATTACTTAAATTTATATGGAAAAGTTCCACTGAATCTAGTTATGAATGAAGAGTGGTGGAAGTACCCGTAAGAACAAAACCATTTACCTATTGTGATTGTATTATTGTTTAATTAATTAAAAGGTTAATTCGACCAAACAATTAAAACTTTTACTCAGTGTAAATCGCCTACTAATTCAAATTCAAAATATTTATTTGTTAAAAGCGGGTACACAAAATAGGTCTTATGTAAAAAAAGGAACATCCACTTTTTACCTGCAAATAGGCATACAAATTCATAAGTTCAATATGATGTGGGTGTCATTGAAGTAGGTTACTATATTTAAAGAAGCATTAATTAATTATATTATAGGAAATAGTAATTATTATTATTTACGTCATAATTAATAAATAAAAAGAATGGCTCAGGGTTTCATTACATGCCCAAAAGGTAAAAAATACTTACAACTAAGTAATACTAACTGATTTTTTTTTCGAATATTAAGTATTCTGGTTTTGTTAGTGAATACCTACTTTCTTTAGTTAGGTAAAAAGTAGCTAGAGTATGTTAAGAGAAACAATAAAAAAATATTTCCGACCGGTATTTCGTTACTATTACTTAAAATGACTTTTTTTTTGTAAAAAGGCCCCGATGTGTAGGGGAAGATGGGGAGGCCTCGTACACTTTTTACTTGAAGATTTTTTTTAAAAAAACTATCCACTATTTCAAAATGAGATGAATGCTACTTTATCATCCACTTATTTGGCTATAATAATTGATTATTTCAGTTTGGATTCAAAGCAACTGTGCCAAGATATAATAGTTTTCCCAAAAAGTGGGAATTGTACGAATGCACCCCATACGTAGGGTGGCTTCGTACACTATTAGTTTTTTCCCAGGTTTCATTGAATTTTCTGCTATTTCACCTGTTTCAGTCACCTTTTAGGCATATCTTACTAACCTGGTTTTGTAATTATAATTATTCTTGATCTACAATTTTTTAACATACATGGGGTGCATTCGTACAGTATAAAATTACATACATTTTGACTGTACGAAGGTACCCCAACCTAAACGATCCGAAAATAAATAAAAATAAAAAATAACCGCTAAAGTAATACTTACCAAAACCATTGTTTACATATTAATCTCAAGCATCTAATTACAAAATTTATAAAAATATTTTTTCTAATTCGAGTAAAACTTATTAGAGACAAACGCATTCAAAGGAGAACCAAAAATTACTTTCCGATCGCGAAAACACATATTAATTATTTCTGTCGAAATCTGCTGCTGCACTGCCATCACTTTTTGAGGGTAGCCTATGCATATGAGCGGCAGTGACGCATACAAATATGAACGCTTCAGCATGTTGGATAGTCAAGATATGACCATTGTACGAATGCTCCCTGTGTACGAAGCCACCCCACCTTCCCCTATAGTATTGTATAGCTATAACGTTTAACGTTTAACGTATAACGTTTGCGTGATTTGAAATATTTAGCTACTTCACCGATTTGCGAAATTCTTTTGAAAAAATAAGTCTCATACTTCTAAGATAGTTGCGGAAAACTTTAAACTTGTGCTTGTTTTTTGACAAAATATTAGTTAGGTAGGGTAGGAAAGTATTAAATAATATAACCACTGAAAAGGGCAAAATTAAAATTAAAATAATTAAGAAAAGAAGGAACCGACTTTAAACGGAGTCATTTGTTCAGGACATCTTGGGTTACTCGTAAACAAACTGAAGTCGGCGTCCTAGAATATTTTAACCAAAAATCCGACTTTAGTTTGACTTAGGACGCTTAGAATTAATGTTTTTGTTTGGAGTCACTTCATTGTTTTTAAACATTTTTAATAATTAAATTAAATATTAGGAATTAAGTTTTCTCCGTGTCAGTGGAGCGATACCTGAACGCTATAGAAACTTTTACAGAAACTTGCCTCACTCAAATGAAACTGAACAAAATACTTTTGAAGATTAAGATTCGCTAGTAAACTCATCCTCCGATATGTAATATAGTTACGTAATATTTAATTATATAGTTACTGTCAATTGGAAATAAAAACATAACTACTTTATTAAGTATTAATGATATTGATCATCGATGAACACATAACATACTTAATTGAACTGTCATAAAGTTATACGTACCTGGTCTATTATTTTATCATTGCGATCTCTTTGAAGAAGAAAGGTAATTAAAATAGTTAACTAAAGTAGTCAAAATACTAAATATTAGCACTTAATAGTGCCAAAGTGAAAGTTTATGTTTTGTTACCCATTTGTTACTAAATAACTTGATTAAGCCAAAGCAAGTGTTGATGTTTATTTATTAATTACTATTTAGCTGGCAACCACATTAGTCCTGAAGTATCTAAGTACTTAGGTACCACCCTCTACTTATTGAGGGTGTTAATTACCAAATTATGGTGTTAAAGTACTTTTATTGTTTCTTAATTATTATTTATTAAATAAAAAGTTAAAAAATGTTTAAACTATTTTGTACCTAAATATTTTTTATTCTTTCAATATTCAGTAAAAATATTTTTTAAATGAACAATAATGATAATTGGCAATTATCTACTTGAAACTAATACAATTCACTGTATAAATATATATTTTTTATATTTTCTAACCGGAGTTACTATATTTTAAGTCATAAAATACAATAAAATAGCCGCGAATCTGTTGCAAGTAACATGGTTTCTTTAGATACGATGATATTGGCCTATCAAATAATGGCAAAACTTAGAGCTGTAAGATGGTATTGTAATATACAATAATACTCGATAGTCGATAACGCAAAATACGTGATCGTAACTCGATCTAAAATTTAAAATAAACAGTTTAGAAAAAAAATGAAAATTTAGAATTAAAGAGCACCAAATTCTGAGAAACATGATATGTATATTTGTACGAAAACATAAACTAATAAGTAAAATATCGCGGTTTGAAGTTGCAAAATACGTTTTTTCGCTCTCCTGAAAACCTCTGTTTTGTAGTTACGATTTTACTCGTATCGACGGTCGATTTTACCATTGTTGTTATTTCAATTTTAACAGTTTAGATATCCTACGTAACCCGGAATGGTGACTGAATTCTAACGATAGGTACCACAAACATTTAAATCGGCTCAGGTGTTTAGAAGTTATGGTGGAATAAAGAATCGTAGGATACATTACACTCCTTTTTTTGGCCAGTCGTGTAAAAAACAAATGTCACTTTCTGATAATAGGCCCTTCACAGGACGCATTCGGCGTTCGTTATCGTTATCCAAAATGTATAGGATTGAGGTGAACTGTCAGACGGTCGCGTCGAGCGCCTACGTCGATTCCATACATTTCGTCAGATTTCGAAAATCGTTTACGTTTGCGTAAAGCAACTTGTCTAGCCTCACGTTCCCTGCCAAGATGCACTACGCTAACTAGCGTTTCTATTCATTTAGCGTTTAAACCAATCGCGTCACTGGTAGATGATGTGATACGAAAAGTCACGTGATCTACTAGTAACGCGATTGGTTAAAAACGAAACGAATAGAAACGTTACTTAGCGTAGTGCATCTTGGCAGTCTGATCAGTTTGTACAGCTCGACCAACTTATCTGTGAACTGAAATGTAGCGTCACCGTCGTTTCAGGTGTTGCTAATTCGTTTCACAGTTGGTTGAGCTGTAAGTGAGCGAGTGACGGATACTATCTGCCGCGATAAAGCCGACCATAAATAAGGGCCCTGGATTTATGAAAAATGCTACTCGACAACAGATGGCGCTGTCTTTTACCTTATTACCGGCTAGATGTCGCTGTTATGCCAAAAATATGTAATAAAGCGTTTACGAGATTGATAAGGTAAATTTCACAACAACAACAAAAATGATTACTGATTACCAAATTTCGATTTTTATGAATGGTATATAACATGCGAGTAAAGACGGGAAAAAGATAGTAATATATACAATTTTCTTGGACTAAAAGTATCCAGTCATTTTCTATATCAAAGTTTATTACAACCAAGAACATAACGGATTTTTTGGCTTAGAACAATTTGTACAATATAGGTATGGTTATTCAAAAACCATTTAGAAATACTAATACTTACTACTACTTCTATTATTTATACTAATATTTAGAAATACTTCATTCATTAAAAAAAACCAAGGAATTTAATAATTTCATCATCAATGTCTGTAATGACTAATGACATCTTCTATATTCTTCTATTCTATACATACCTAGTTATAAGTTATTCCGTGATTGACTGAACCTAAGGCCTGGTTTTTAATTTCCAAAATCTACATCGGACGGACGGGAAGAAATAGGACAGTAATTTCACGAGTTCGAAGGCGACGCGTTTATTTTCGATATTGTATTAAAGTAAGTTGACATAAATGTTATGGCACTACAGACATATATTGCTTTATCATTATTAATAATAATAATTATGTAAATTACCAACATTTTTCAGAGTTGAGCTCTTTTGATGCGAACTTTTGGAATTAAGCCGTTTTGTTGTGGCCTTGTGAGAAATAAACCTTATTAATTTGTACATTACAGAAATTAACTGTTATGATCATTGTTAAATCTAAAAGTGATTTTGGTTCCATAATAAAAATAACTATTTATTATCAAACTGTTATACAAGACACATGAGAGTGTCTTTTCAAAAGGGCCTATATCCACTATGAACTTTTTTTTTTCGTGGATTTAGAAGAGTGTGAGAGAGGCCTTTGCCCAGCAGTGGGACATTATGGGCTCATAATAATAATAATAAATAATAATTTACCATCGGGAAACGGTACAACATACAATTAATATGACGCTGACTGTATCCAATGCATTTTTTTTCCTTTACCTGTTTTTTTTATTGGCCAGCTTCAAATTCCGAACTCATACAAAAAATTCTAATTCAAGGAAAATAATAAGTGTATACTATAAGGAAGAAATAGGCCCTTTTGATCCGAACTTTGATATTTGAATCTTTTTTTAGAAAACAAGATAGACTTTTTATAATTTTAACCTCACAGAATGTATGTATATTTTTCTGTTTTAATCGGAACTTCATTCATAGTTAAAAAAAAGAAAAATGGAAATAAGCCCTTTTAAAAAGACAATCCTCATTTAAGGTTATGTATCAAACAGTACTAATTTGTTTACATAGTTCGCAAATTCTATTGACGGCGACTTTAAGACGATATGGTTTTTAACGCCGGGAATAGAAGCCCAGCGGATTTTTCGAAAATCGACCCTCAACGAGAAGAAATAAGAGGAGTCGCGGTAGTCCTCTGTTTGGTTCATAAAACGCCGCCTCACAACGATAGATGGCGCTAGTAAACAAGTTTGTGATAATGAAAATTGTGGGTTTGTTTTGGCTTTTATTAGAAAATTCACTATCAAGAAAAAAACCATTGTAATGCAAAATTGACGAAATAGTTCCTTAAAATTCTCTATTATTCAATATTTTTCAATTAAAAAAGTTGTTTTATAGGCTATGGTAACGTAACAGACTCCTTCGTTACCTAGCACCCTGGGCCCATAACCTATGTTTGGAATATTTTTCTAGAGGCTTACAATTTACTTTTCAGGCCACTTATTTTATCATTACAGACCGTGGTACAGATATTATAAATACGAAAGTTAGTTTCTCTCTGTCTGTCGCGCTTTCACGACCAAACAGGGGTTCTACTTTGTAATCCGGAATTTGAACTACGTCTATTGCTATCCCTTTTGCTCTTGACGCGTAACTAATTCGCAAGAAAGTGACGGGACGATCCGAAATTCGAATTACGGATTTAAATTATGTCATGGAGAAGACAAACGAGCGCACAGGACCAGACCCCTATTTCAACATTTTGACAATGACATAAGACAGGTGACAATTCGGTATACATTGCAAAGTTAACACGCTGATACATTAGATGGTTTCGTGTAAGCTGCGCCATGTACATTGAAATGTCACCTGTCACTCTCCGTACTGCATCTTAAGTCAGTAATCCTAAAACCGCAAATGCGTTGCCAACCTTGACTACTAAGATGGACAATGCCTATGCTAGTTATTTCACTAGTAGTGGTAACCCCCCCCCCCCCCCCCCCACTGGAACACAACAATCCGAACACTGCTGCTTGGCGGTAGGTTAAAGGATAAGATGGTGGTAGCGAAGGGGTAAACATCTCTTAAATTTTTTCCAAATGGTCGTGGATAAGAATTGAATAATTTGCAATGTTAATATAAGCCCGTTGATGTCTTTTGGTTCTAAATACTTAAATGTCAAGCTAATGCCAAAAACCAAAATAAACCCACAATATTCACTATCACTATGTTTACTAGCGCCATCTACCGGTGTGAGGTAATTATTCAGAATTCTTACAGAATAAAATTTACCTAAACTCAAAGGTTCTGTAGGAATATGAAGTCTTTAAAAATGTTGAAAAGTTTATTGTTTCACAAAAAATCCATTTGACATTATGAAAATTTGGATAAATGAAACAGTAGGGAAACAAAACGAGTAATTATAGAGGTCACGTTATTGTTTATGCTGAATAGCTGGTCCATTTACGACCAATGAATGAAACTATTCTTATTTGCTCTATTAAAGCTCGTTTGCATATTGCATAGGATAAGTAAGGATAAAAATAGTATGTATGGCCAGTATGGGTGGTAACCATGTGGTGTTTGTAGTTTCATGGAGTTCCAATAGATGTCGCTGCCAGTCCTCGATTTCTACATCGCGCTGTTAAGATTTCCCCACGAACAATCACTACCCCAGGCCACCGTGGCGAACTCATACTTACCTGGCGTAGGGGACACCGTGATCAAATAGGCGGTTCCCCCAGGGCGAGACTCTCCCATTGCACTGCGGTTGGTAGAGGTGAGACGTACTAGGCAAATCGCGTACTAGGTCTTGCGAGTACGCGTCCACAAAAAGACTAGCGCCAAAGACTAGCTCCACGAGTATTTAGGAGTACGGGACTCAACGCGTACACAAACCATTCCCGTAAATGCGCGTCTAACGCGTCTTGCGATTCTTGCGAATACGTACGTATATAAAATGTAGCGGGTGTTCCTGTTCCAAAGCAAATAGATATGGTGTAAAGAAAATGATATGTGGATTAATTGAGATCTACTCAGGTAGATAATAGTAGTTTATGCAACAGTTGTATAAGAGAGGTCAAAAAAGACGAGTGGTGTGGTTACGATGTGAGCCGCAGGCGAACATCGTAAAGCAAGACGCCACGAGTATTTTTTGACTTAGTTATACACCGTTGCATACAATACTTTTTCTACGACTAGGTTTCAAATAAAATGCAAAATTAAATTAACAACATTTTATTAATATACCTAGGTTAGAATGTAAATGCATCGCACTTTCTTGTTGCAATTTGGGCTAGCAACTGTTTGTTTTGTTTTTAAAATTTGCTAATTCGAAGTAAATAACCAAGTAAACTCACATCAAAACAAATAATTTATCAAAAGAAACCGGGCCTTATTGCGTTAACGCTAAAAGTGTTATTTGAAAAACGAAAAGTTCGTTCCAAATTCCCCGTGCTGCGGCCCGGCTCGCCGTCTCGGGCGACCCGAAGTTGCCCGATGTCTTCCGACAAGTTCCGAACGCACGACATCATCGAATCGAGTTGCGCGCCGCGCGGAACGGTATGAGCCGTTGAGGCGCCGACGGCGCCGGCGGGCGCCGTACTCCTAAATACTCGATACGCTAAAAGACTCGCAGGCGGGAACGCGTACTTACGCGTCCAGGTCAAAACCTGTTCCAAAAACCTATTCCAGTAAATACGTCTCACCTCTAGCGGTTGGGTTGACCCTTGCGATTATCCCTAATGTGGATAACTCGGACGCGTTATTTTTGGTAGTGGGGACTGCGTACGCGCCGTCCCCCCCATATAGACTAAAACAATGTTCCTTAATCAATATATTGGGAAACTATTTCTCACTTAATTCTTAATTTTATTGAACGTTTTGATTTATCTTCTATAAATTGTGTTCCGTTTGTTTAAGCCAGTGTTTTTCAAACTGTGGGTCGCGACCCCCCGGGGGGTCGCGAACTTTCTGTAGGGGGGTCGCAAGAGGTCGAGAGAACTACCTCAGTAAAAGAAATGAAAACGTTGTATGGAATGAATATTTATAACAAAATAACATTCATGATCAAAAAGCGAAGGGCGGGGGGTCGTGTCATGAAAAAGGTTGAAAAACACTGGTTTAAGCAAACAGAGATAGGTTTCTTATTAGCTAGACCGATTAGGAATCGGAATTGTGATAATGTCTCGAATGGACAAGGGAAAAGGGATTCAGGACATTCGAAATAGAGGTGAGACGTACTAGGCAAATCACGTACTGAGTCTTCCGAGTACGCGTCCACAAAAGACTAGGTCCAAAGACTAGTTCCACGATTATTTAGAAGTACGCGGCTTATGAGTAAAATATTTGATTCAGAGTCTTTCCGAGTTGCAAGTGTTGCGAGTCTTAAGTATTAAGAGGTTTTTCTCGATACGCGGACGCTGACGTCCGGCCCGGGTTTTAGTGACTGAGAGTTTGAGAGTACATATTTAATATATATTTCATATAATAACTCGAAAACTTATAAAAGTAAGAGTCAGTATTGAATTGATAGAAGTTTCAGTATAATCCAATATTGTTTTGTGTCAATATTATGGCGGTTACAAAAAATGATCCACACACACGCATTGAATTGGGTTAAAATGATCCATACACAATTCTTGAATCGAAAAAAGTTAGTTTTTTTATATAATCTTTCTTCGCCCGGTGAAACGAGTCTTTACCTACTCCAAATACACCGTGCTGTTTTCGCGTCCTGATCCCGATACGTGTAAAGACTCGGTACGCGTTGGCGCACTCTGATGGGATCGCGTATTTGGACGTCCAAGCAAAAACCTATTCCAGTATATACGTCTCACCTCTAATTCGAAAGTGCGTCATATAGTAACCATCCAGACCCTGTCGCTACCTGGCACATTAGGCCCCATAACTTATTGTAGGAACCTTTTATTTAATCACTACTAGTAGACCATGGTACAGATATTATATGAAAGTGAGTTTGATTATCTGTTACATGAACATAGAGGTTACCTAACTTTTTTTATGTCATGGAGAAGCAAACGAGCGCAATTTTCAATTAAAAAAGTTGTTTTATAGTCTATGTTAACGTAACAGACCCCTTCGCTACCTAGCACCCTGGGCCCATAACCTATGTTTGGAATAGTTTTCTAGAGTCTTACCCCCTTACTAATAAACGTTGAGTAACGGTGGTATATACAATGTTTTGTCCTTATCTGTCAAATTCAAATGTCACAGTGACATATAGGGACAAAACATTGTATAACTATACCACCGTTACTCAACGTTTATTAGTAAGGGGGTTACAATTTACATGCCAGGCCAATTATTTTATCATTACGGACCGTGGTACAGATATTATAAATACGAAAGTTAGTTTCTCTCTGTCTGTCGCGCTTTCACGATCAAACAGGGGCTCTACTTTGAAATCCGTCAGTCATTTGAACCGCGTCTATTGCTATCCCTTTTGCTCTTGACGCGTAACTAATTCGCAAGAAAGTGACAGGACGATCCGAAGTTCGAATTACGGATTTAAATTATGTCATGGAGAAGACAAACGAGCGCACAGGCCACGGTGGTAAGCAGGATCTGTGAACCATAGACATTTCCGTTCTCAATACTGCAATCTTAAGACAGCAATCCTAAAACCGCAAATGCGTTGCCAACCTTGAGTACTATTTCACCAGTATTGTTATCCCCACACTGGAACACAACAATGCGAACCGGACGAACCCTAAAGGTTTGAACATATGTCACATTTTTTAAAAATGACCATGTATAAGAATTGAAGGGTCGGGTCCCGTTGGCCTTACTTGCATTTGGCCTTAGCGAGCAAAACGGCTCAGTAGTACACTGACCAAGTATACAAAATGACTTGGTTATATAATTCCATGGTTACGAAATTGACTTAGTTTCAAGAAGACTTACTTAGCAAAACGTCTAGGTCGTGAAATGCACCAGTAAGCAGAATGACTCAATTGTGTTAGGTCTTGATTGTATTATCTTGATATGTGAAGATTATCGAGACCATTTGCCTATTAGAACATTATGACATTAAGTCGTTTTACAGCCAAGTCATTCCGTCTATACTATGCGTTATAGCAATGAGGGCGTTTTACAGACCAAGGCATTTTGCTACCCGGACAAAATACAACTAAGGTGCTCTGCTCGCCAAGGCTAAATGCAAGTAAGGCCAACGGGACCCGACCCATTTTCAACTAAATCCTAATTGAATATTTTGCATTGTTAATAATATAAGCTCGTTGATGTCTTTTGGTTCTAAATCCTTAAAGGTTAACCTAATGCCAAAAACCAAAATAAACCCACAATATTCACTATCACAAACATGTTTACTAGCGCCATCTAGCGGTGTGAGGTAATTATTCAGAATTCTTACAGAATAAACCTTACCTAAACACAAAGGTTCTGTAGAAATACGATCTCTTTAAAAATGATAAAAAGTTTATTTTTTCCGAAAAAATCCATTTGACATTATGAAAATTTGGATGAATGAAACAGTTGGGAAACAAAACAAATAATTAAAGAGGTCACGTTAATTTGTATGCTGAATAGCTGGTCCATTTACGACCAATGAATGAAACTATTCTTATTTTCTCTATTAAAGCTCGTTTGCATATTGCATAGGATAAGTAAGGATAAAAATAGTATGGCCAGTATGGGTGGTAACCATGTGGTGTTTGTAGTTTCGTGGAGTTCCGCTAGATGTCGCTGCCAGTCCTCGATTTCTACATCGCGCTGTTAAGATTTCCCCACGAACAATGACTACCCCAGGCAACCGTGGCGAACTCATACTTACCTGGCGTAGGGGACACCGTGATCAAATAGGCGGTTCCCCCAGGGCGAGACTTTCCCATTGCACTGCGGTTGGGTTGACCCTTGCGATTATCCCTAATGTGGATAACTCGGACGCGTTATTTTTGGTAGTGGGTACTGCGTACGCGCCGTCCCCCATATAATCTAAAACAGCATTAATATTCAAGTAGAGCTATGCCACCTGTGAATGCTTAGTTAGATGGAGATAAGGTTTTCCACTAGCTACTCTAGCTAGACCGATTGGGAATCGAAATTGTGACCTTTCGTAGCATAGTACCAACTTCGCAAAGTGCCATTTATTGGTGTTTCGCAAAATGTATTTTTTTTTACACGCAATACTTCAGTTTCTCAGAATACCTAAACCTCTTAGTGCCATTAAGTATAATGCCAAATTCGCAAAGTGCCAAACCACCTAGAAATATAATACGTAAGTAGGTTTAGGTTATGTTAGTTTTGCAGCAGGCCCGGAGGGCCAAACCACCTAGAAATAGGAGCTCCGTCGACACTGTCTAATTTCAAAACAACAAGTGTCGATTATTTCTAGGTAGTTTGGCCCTCCGGGCCTGCTGCAAAACTAACATAACCTAAACCTACCTACGTATTATATTGGTATTGGTACTATGCATATTACAGGTTGGTAAATAACGTAGTTGGTGTTTTGCGAGTTTGTCACTTTACAAGCTTGGTACTTGGTACTATGCCAAATTTGAGTTTTGCGCAATACGTAATATGGTCATATGCGTGCGTTGGCACTTTGCGAATTTGGTACTATGCTACGAAAGGATTTTTATGAACAGTGTGTAAGTTCCATCTTAATAAAGTTTGAGGTTTGATGGTGCGAGTACAAGTCTGTCTCTGTCTTAGATAATGAGTTGTGGGTAGGTCTTCGCGTTTTGTGTAGTATTCGGAGTATTTACGTACGAACTTGCAAATCTCTTAAATATATATGCATGGTAATGTAAATAAATTAAGTTCCTGAAAGTGTGACCAGCAACTGTCTGTGTAGTCAATGTTGACGAGTACGCGAACGAGTTTTTTTTGCATTGTGCTATTACCCCACAGGATAATGCCGTAGCTAAACCACGCATATGCGTAGGCGTAGTAGGTTACAAGGGCCGTTTTCAGGTCGGTCGATTTTTTTACTTCTCACAGTGCATACTGCGATATTTCACTTTTTACCTTTTGTATGTGTGTTTTCCAGTTGTCTATCTATAGCATTGATAGCTCATTATATGTCGTTGATAGCTCTTATTTACTTGACAGTAATGGCGGCCGTTTTAACACGTAAGACGATTTGGTTTTTACCGTTATAACGGGCGACGGCTGATTTCAAAACAAAACGATTACCATGTCAAATGCCATATGGTTTTTCCCATTAGAATAGAGGCCCTGAAATTTCAGCCAGGGTTTTATGTATCTATAAGAATAAGAATAAGAATATTTATTAGATAAAAAGATGTTAAAGTTGATAAAGGTTGTTCATAAGTCGAAAATATATTGCCAACTAACTCCTAAACGAAGTCAGACTTGTATCATAGGAGTTAGTGGTCCTCCCCTCAAGTCATCTACATTTTTTTTATTAAATAATTAGGAGTTAATGAGTGATGAGTTGGGATCATGGGACAAGAACTGGAGGGAAACCGCTCAAGATCGGATAGAGTGGAAGAGGGGGAGAGAGGCCTTTGCCCAGCAGTGGGACATTATGGGCTCATAATAATAATAATAATAATAATAATAATAATAATAATAAGGAGTTAATAATCTATTACTGTATCATTGTCCAAAGACAGAACTTTGTATATTTCTCCTTTTTATTTCAATAGATGGCTCTGGGTGTACTTTAGATTGCGCAATCGTTTGGCTAACTTAGCTTGTAATTAATGTTTTCATATTTACAATTATGTACTCAACTCATATAGAATATGGTATGACACTACGTTTCTACACGTTAAACTAATTAAGTTTTTGGTCCCGTCCTTATGAATTCCAGTAAGGATGGATATGTTGCTTGATACTCCCTGATTCTCCCTGAATTTTACTATTTAAAACCCCCACCGTCCAAAAGAGGTAAGTTGGGTACTTAGGTACAGTCACCAGCAATAATATATTATCCTACATTGGGCGCAAAACTATGTGACACGCTCTTATACCTCTAGTAATAAAGACGTGTCAGATATTTTTGGTTGCGCCCAATGTTGGATAATACGTAATAGACCGAGTAGTCCATCGAAATTATGACAAACTAAGTACAGGGCGCCCGCGACTACGTACGCGTAGAATTAGTTTCCCGCTACTCCCCTCCCCCATTTCTTCCCGTTGGGGGTCGACTTTCGGAAAATCCTTTCTAAGTGCTCACATCATGAAAGGAATCCCTGTACCAAATTTCAATATTCTAGGTACAGTAGTTTCGGCTGTGCGTTGATATATAAGTCAGTCAGCTTTGCCTTTTATATATATAGATAGATTAAAGATCGCCCTCGGTGGACAAAATATAACCGAGAAACAAGGAAAAGCTTATCGTCGCATAATAATTTATTAGTTTAATTACTAAGTGTAAATGTTTAATTATAAATTTATTAAATTGAGTGATTTACCTACATATAATATGTAGGTATACTTATGTCGATCCTGACCGATTTCGGAGCGACTGGGATCCGACTATTAAAGCGTCGCTCGTGAGCTCTATGATGACTGACATAGCCGATTTTTAGGGTTCCGTAGAATAACTAGGAACCCTTATAGTTTCGCCATGTCCGTCCGTCCGTCCGCAGCTTAGCTCAGAGACTCTT
Source organism: Acleris cristana (assembly GCA_948252455.1). NCBI lineage: Eukaryota > Metazoa > Arthropoda > Insecta > Lepidoptera > Tortricidae > Acleris > Acleris cristana. Next base: position 17,221,736 of record OX411780.1, read on the forward strand.
AGTACTAGAAAGCTGTAATTTGGCATGAATATATATATTAGTCACGTCAACAAAGTAGTAAAATAAAATCTTGAAAAAACATTTTTTTAGTGCACCTGCCCTACTCGTAACCTGGCGATGTGTTTTTTTTCTCATCTACCTCATAGTGTGGGGTGTCGTCGGGTCTTTAAAAAAACATAGCGGGTTTGTTAAAACAATTTTTCGAGTAAGGTATCCGTTTATGAAATATTAAGCTTTAAAGCGCTCATTTTTGTTAGAGTCAAGTGTCCCCGTCCGTCCCCCCTACAGCCAAAACTACGAATACTAAAAATCTGGAAAATATCTTAAATGAAAGCACATAATTATGAATTTAATAGGAGAACTATCACGACTAAGTAGACCATTGGTTCTTGAGTTACAAATGGTTTAAATGTTTATACCTACCGAAAACTTTATATGCAGTGTTGGTAAACTGACCTATGTCGATGTATAGGGATAACAGTTTTCCAACGGCAAAGTTAAGTTTGTCTGAGCACACTACACTGAGCATGGTCCGACATGCTCTTGCCCGGTTTTCTTCTGATAATTTAACTGATAAACATTTCTCTTTCAGATAAAATGCAGTAAGCAGTAATCGGAGCTCAAAACTATGGGTCGTAACAGTTCAAATGACGACCAAAACGGAGAGCTCAGTATTCTCCTGGTAGTGACCGTAATACTTGGACTACTGCTAATGCTGTCCTTACTCATGTGCTACGCATGCGTACTGAAAAGACTCTGCTGTGGCACGCGTCGGGAAAGGAAACAACTAGCAGCAAGGAATGAAAGTTATCCCCTAGGAGATATAACGTTACTGTCACAGTCTACGAAAAGCGAACGGGTTTAATTATGTAACTTAAAGATTAAGGCATGCTTGAATGATCTCTCTTTTATAAAGGCTCAAGTCGTTCGAGATCTCAGAGTTAATCATTTGAACACCACAAACAGTAAGTTTACGGAGTTTTTGGGCGTTGCAAGGGCAACTGCCAAAGATGTTCAGAGTTGACCATTTGAACACCACAAACAGCAAGTATACCGGAGTTACGGGCGTGGCAAGGGCAACTGTCAAAGATATTCAGAGTTAACCATTTGAACACCACAAACAGCAAGTTTACGGAGTTACGGGCGTGGCAAGGGCAACTGTCAAAGATATTCAGAGTTGACCATTTGAGCACCACAAACAGTAAGTTTACGGAGTTTTGGGCGTGGCAAGGGCAACAGTCAAAGGTGTTCAGATTTGACCATTTGAACACCACAAACAGTAAGTTTACGGAGTTACGGGCGTGGCAAGGGCGACTGCCAAAGATGTTCTATACTTGCATTATGCGTCAGCAATGAGGTCCTGGGGTCTGGAAAGTGTCCAATTTCAGTTTACTGTGACGTTCAAAGACGTTGAAAGAAAGTAGTATTATAATTAATAGGTAAATACTATACTTATTATAGTCTGTAGCTTAGAATATTATAGGTGATTCGGCCGGCCTTATAAGTAGCTGCACACTATATTAACGTCATGTTCTAACTGCTGCATTAATCTGTGGAAATCGTTAAAGCGACAAGGTACTAAAATGTTCACTAAGGCCGATTTAAAGGAAGGAACAAGATGTAGATAGAAGATACCTATAGCTATTTATAAAGCTGATCGTACCTATTCATCCAAATGTATGTAAATTGATTATAAGATACAGTCGGTCTTTAAATGTGGTGACAGTCCCTGATCGATTAGACATTGACATAGGTACCTATACGAACCTACTAGGATCGAATGAAAAGTACCTAATCTAACTTACTATGAACCAAGACACTCGTTGCTTTTTTTTTTATATTTTGCTTTGTTATCCCCTGATAGAATGACTATATCTGAACAGATATTGTCATAATTATTAACTAAGTGCGAGTATGTACCTACCCATAGATCTGTACGACGTACAGTCACCAGCAATAATGTATTATCCAACATTGGGCGCAAAAATATCTGACACGCTCTTATACCTCTAGTAATAAAGACGTATCAGATTCTGTACATGTAATGTTAAAACACTTCTAAATAATCAGAAACCGTAAATGGCTTTTTGTTTATTTGCGAATACATTATTTAACCAACAGCGATACAAACTTACCTACCCTTGCTTTGCATTTTGAAGTAGGTAGTAGTTTAGCTTCATATGCCGAGTAATGCGGTAGAAAAGTCATTCTTTAATTTGTGCGCTACTTGGTCCTGCCCAAAGAGATTTAACAATAAGGTTATGTAGAAGCCATTGGAAAAGTTAGGATAACTTTGATCCTGAACAACGAACAATAATGCCATCTAGCGTTCAATAGCAAAACCAGTCTTTAAACTAAAATAAGGACAGGTTTCAGCTATCAGACCTGTGATAGGGGTGTTACCAGTTCATCAAGGTATTAATACTATCGATGAAGGGTAATAGGTATAATTGATTAAAAATTTGCGACTTCGTCAGTGTTTACCGTTTTTCTACCGCGAAACACTTTAGCTCTATTTTAGTAGTACGTCTACTAGACAACAGATGGCGTATGTAAGCACTTTCTTAATGGTCTTGTATCAAGTAGTCGTTTATAGTAGTTTATGCAACAGTTGTATAAGAGAGGTCAAAAAAGACGAGTGGTGTGGTTACGATGTGAGCCGCAGGCGAACATCGTAAAGCAAGACGCCACGAGTATTTTTTGACTTAGTTATACACCGTTGCATACAATACTTTTTCTACGACTAGGTTTCAAATAAAATAAAAAATTAAATTAACAAAATGTTATTAATATACCTAGGTTAGAATACGAACGAACGAAGCACAGAACAACAAACGAGCGGGAAACGTTCGAAAATCGAAAACAACAAAATATGTGTCTATGGTTAACTTTGTTTTTAAATTGATGTGCACTTGCCAGGTTTCATATTTTAAAAAAAAATGCACAATCGATTTAACTTGTGAAATAGGGACTAAAAAACACCTAATGATTTGAGAAATGAATTCTTTTACCTGATTGGTCGATTTTAATATAGCTGCATTCTGGTTGGTTGATACCAAATAAAATGTTTTTTTTAAAGAGTTAAATTAGTAAAAGAGTTTACATACCAAAAAGAACCTAACGTTCCGATTGACAGTCAATGTGTATTGTGATTGGTGGTTTAACCTCTCTTATACAACTGTTGCATAAACTACTATTATATGCCTAAAAAGTCACGATGCTAAAGTAATGCGGTAGAAAAGTCATTATTTATTATGTTAGCTACTTGTCAAACATTTTTCTAGTATTTTGCGATTTTTTTTCTTGTTTATATAATAAAGGGAGACAGGGTGTTTTTTTATTTAATTACCCAAATATCAAAACATTAACGAAAATGATTAGCCCGTTTAATTTGAAAGCTTTCCAATGATACCTGTTATGATAGGGTCCAGCGTCCACACGGCATTTTATTATAGCCACTTTGAACTTTATTCATCTGTAATAAGTCAGCAAAAGTGTGCGGCTGGCATTGCGGGTGGTAACAGATGGGAATTACCCACTTTTTTTACTCCTTGAATAAATAATTTCAAAGTTCAAAATTCTAACATTGAGCCTTATGCAGAAAATTCACCACGATTGCTTTAGCCATTCCTGAGAAAAATGGTCTTGACTTGTTTCTTATGTACGACTTTCTAGGGTTCCGTACCCAAAGGGTATCAACGGACCCTATTACTAAGCCTGCGATGTCCGTTTGAGTGTCGGTCTGTCAGCGAGCTGTATCTCATAAACTGTAATAGGTAGACATTTGATTTTTACAAGTAATTGGGCGTTTTCCAAAAAAAGTGTACATGAACTTTTTTTTTTTTCGTTTATGTACACTTTTTTTGGAAAACGCCCAATTATGTATATACCTTCCTTGTCGCTTTAACACCTTTGACAGAATCAAGCAGTACTTCCAACATGACGTTAATGTGGCAGTAAAGTATGCAACTGTGCAACGACTTCTAAGGCCGACTGTATAATAATAGGTAATAAAAATATAAAGATAAAATTACAGGGGAAATGTCACATACAGAAAACGGTGTTTTTTTTCTCTTGATTTTGATTTTTTGCAGGTTTTTTTCCGGTCGTCTTTACTGTCAGGGGCCGGTTTTATAAAGCTACAAATTACAATTTACAGGTTACAAGTTTCCATTTGACACAACTTCGACCAATGCTGTTTTATAAAACTACAAATTACAATTTACAGGTTACAAGTTTCCATTTGACACAACCTCGACCAATGACTACCAGCCATTTGACCAGTTGCCAGTTTAGACCTGTAAAACTGTTACTTGTAGCTTTATAAAACGTGCCCGTGTTGTGTAAATATATATCATGTAAATGTAAATAGTGTAACTTTTAATGCACCTATAAGTACCATTTTATGTACTATGGTCTGAGTTTCAATAAAAAAAAAGCTGTTTCAGCGTTAGTCCAATGTATTTGTGTGTAAACTTGTGTACTTGTGTATTGTACCTACATGAGCCGCTCTAGAACTCTGTCCTCCGTAGTCACAATCTTGTTTTGTTGGAAATGTATACCATACAGTTAATGTACGTACCTGTAATTTTTTAGCCAGTCATAAAATTTCGCTAGGTTCAAAGCTGTCTTAAATCGTTTAGACTGCAGTTTTAAGCATCCGTTACAATAAGTCACGAGGATTTGCTCGTTACATTCTGATTTCTTACTTAGATAATCTATGGCAGTGGTTACATCATTATTTACAAAGTTTCCTCTAGCCCTTTAGTACCGTTTGGTAACCAAAATTTCATAACCAGCATTAAATTTAATTTGATTTTGTATCTGGTTACAAAATTTTGGTTACCAAACGGTACTAAAGGCCTCTAGCTTCCTATGTTTGTTATTATTCTTATGAAAATATTTAACCACATATAATAAAAGGCGTATAATACGATAATTCATCTGTATTTTCGATAACATGTCCCTTAAATAATGCAAGCTATGTTATATAATATATAAGGCACTAATATATTGTCTCTAAAATATATTTTATAAACCAATAAAAATGCAGAACAATGAAAAGAAATAAATTCTAAAATAAAACAATATCGAGAAATATGTACTTACTTAACATTATAGGTTGGGTTAATGCAGTGTGAACCCTGTGACAGCCGTCAAAACAACTGAATGTTTTTGCAATATTATATCAATGTAGTATTAATAAAAACAAAAAAGAAACTAGGTGTAATAAGTGTATAAGTGAGCTGTCACAGGGATACCCCTAGATTGACCAAACTATAGTCACCAATCAATTAAGTAGTTCCAATATTATTTTTATTCACTTATTATAATTACCCTTGAAACTACTTATTATTAAAATCGTGACTTAAAATTGGAACACATTGTTATATTAATACTAACAATATACATGATCCAGACAAGTTATGGAATAAATGGAAGTAAAAAATATATCACAAAAATGTAATTGAACTTAATACCTATAAAACAAAAAATCAACATTCTTCTTTTGATCCTGATAAATCTTAATGTTATCCCCACAAACCACAACAATTATTAAAAGTAAATAAATGAATTAAAACAATAAGAATATTTTGCACTTTTTGAGGGCTCGTAAACAATAAAAAACTTTATGTACACTGTGGAAAAGTAATAGATTTATGGCTAAAGAGAAGTAAATTCATGAAAATAAAAAGTTCAGTTTCCTAGCCAAACATAAGATTGGATGATCAACCAAAATTCAGATTTACATTTCAAGAAGTCCATTAGGGAATGGAATAATTGATAAGTGACCAGTTGAAGATTAAGCAGTAAGTACAGTCTGTGAGCAGTAAGTACAGTCTGTGAGCAGTAAGAAGATGCTTCGTGTTTGTACTTCTCTCTCACTCGCTCTTAATAAGAGCGTATGAGTGCGAGTAAGAGACAAGTACAAACCCGAAGCATCTTCCAAGTGCTATCGCACTGTAGGTACATCTGTCTAGTCTAAACTATTAGTTAGTACGGTCACGAACGTTAATTTGTGACCCATTAAAAAAAAATAGCCTTGATGTCGTCAAATTCATTAGAGATGCCGAATCATTTGTTCTTGACTGTACATTGCAAGAGGGTTTAAAGTCTTTCGGGGGTCGGGACCCGAACTTCTGGTATAAACAATTAGGTCATAAAAGCGTATCGGGGCGAGTGAGAGGGAAGTACCGACCTGTAGCCTACAGGCTGTAGGTTGTTTTGTGTGATATTGCACTGTGTCTGTGTTATATCTCTCCCTGTTTTGTTTCAATACAAATATACAGAAAAACAAATCTAAAGTTACAGAAAAATAGGATCAGCCCACTACTTAGGACAAGCGATTAAATAGGGAATATGCATGTTTTTTTTACAGCTTCAATAAACGCTGATTTATGTAACAAACAGGGGAGAAAAATCATTTTTTGAATAGATTTAAAAATAACCAAGATATAATAAGCCAACAAAGATTTGTTCCTGTCTCTTTCTAGCAAAACAGAATTTTACGTGTATATGGCCGAACTGCACAATGACGTCACCGGTGCACTTCGGATCTCTCTGTCTAATTAGCAGTTTAAAATGCTTGTATCATCCGTATTTCTTGACCGATTTTAATTTTAATTTCACTTTTAGTGATGTCTTTTACGGTATTTTTGTTTTGTTGACAAATGCGATTTAAAAAATCCATACATATTCCCTATTAAAATAACCACTTGCTACTTTGTTGCAGTTGTACTTGTTGAAATGTAAACCAGTCTCTAAAATACGTCCTAAATAATTAAAAGAAAGTTTAACCTTCTGAACGCCCCAGTCAGCAAGACGCCAATAGATTTACGTGCAACATATAAGTAAGTATACACATTTTGCGAAGGCATGTAAGGTCTGTGGCATACATTTAGTAGTGTATAGTATAGACGCCTAATTTGTGCAAATGACAGAATAATTATGGCAGTGTTATAGGTAAGAAACAAGAAACAAACACGCCATTGTGACAGGTTTTGAAATCACAGGGTCTGTCAAGATTGCTGCCAGCATCCTGACCCTTCAAGCAGCCACCATGAAGATTGAGACGGTAAGCCGATCGGTAAAAAGACTAGGACATGGACCATAATGGACTTCCATCTTGGTCCTCCAAGGTTTGCAACGCATTAGGTGTTCTGTCACCCACCTAAAAAAATATGGTCTGGGGCAAGAAAAAATACCCTCCATCCACTAAGATCCATTAATAGGATCAATTAAAGGTGTCAAGTGGACTTTTGTACATTCAAATCCATTAATGGAGTAGTGGGCTTTAATGTATACTTAAATCCATTTAGAGTTTTTTACACTTTCTAATATGCTGGGATCCATCGATGGATTCTGTTGCACTCTTAATTACACTTCAATCCATCAATGGATCTAAGTACACTGCTATGTATGTAAGTATCCAACAATGGATTTTATTAAACTTTAAAAAAACCTTGAATCCATCAATCGATGGATACTCGTGGACATTGTACTATATACTAAAATCCATTATATACCAAAAAATGAGATATAAAAAGTTCAATAGAATCCATTCATAGATCTTTGTAGACTTCATAGTACGTATATTTAAATCCATTGATGGATCCCAACGTATTAAAGAGTGTAAACCACTACAAACGGATTTAAGTGTAGTGTACATTAAAGCCCAAGTAATTATAGTATAAACCCTGAAGAAGAAAAACAAATATAAAAAAATGGTCAAGGTCAAATCGAATTCAAATCGTAATAAAATAATACCTACTTTGTGGCGGTAAGGAATCTCCGGTGCGCGAGCCCGACAGGCACTTCACCGGTTTTTTTTTAATTCGTTTAAAAATTCTGCCGGATGAAGCGATCAAAAGGTTATTAATATGTCTAGAGGCGAACACAACCAGCGTGCCAAGAAATGGATACATTACGTATAGAAAACGGGAAGCCTTAACGAAGTATGAATATTTTTTTACCAAATAACTAAAAGAGCACTTAAGGAGTGTAGCTCTGCTCTCTGAGCACGCCGTGCACCATAGTCCGCAACGACTGCGGCTTGCAGTACTCTTCCAACCAATTGAACACGCCAGCGGAAAACTCAGCGAAGTTGTTCGTAGGAACTGATTCGAAGGATTCGTACAACTTATCCATTATACCCTGGAACTGAAATTAGGAATGTTATCATTGTGTTGTAGCTGGCTACTCAAAGTCTTGCTTAAGGCCCAGCCACACCGCTTGCGTGACGTGCACGTGCACGTTTGCTTTCCACTGCGTTGTATAGTGACATGTCGTAATGAGAATTTATACTTTACAACGCAGTGGAAAGCGAACGCGCACGTGCACGTCACGCAAGCGGTGTGGCTGGGCCTATCCATTTACCGGATAGAAGCAAAGTAGACCACTGGTAGAAGCTGTAGGTCCGCATCCCGTTAGGACTATGTAGCTCCACATTGCGACTACAGTATCAAAAAGTCTCAGTCGCAAAACGACCTTTTCGTTTGCGTTACTAGGTAGGTTAGGTTCGTTAGGTAAGCTCAAATGCCCGAAGGGCAAATTGCCCAGGAAATGGGCCGAGGCTACGTCGACATTGCTAAGACAATGGTGAAGACATACATAAAATAAATGTGGTAATTTTGTGACTCAGACTTTATGAGATTTAGTTTCAACGCGATCTCGTCGTATTTGTTGCCTAGTCTCCTAGTATCTAGAGAAATTTTCGAGCGGGGGCCTGGCACCCGCCTTGTTGAGATACATTGGGCTTGACTTCATTCGGCTTTTTATTTACAAGTGATCGATCAATGATCATTCCGGGGTGGGCACCAGACCATTCTGGGGTGGGCAGAACTATCAGTTAACTTTCACCATCATCATCATTACAGAAGAAAGACATCCACTGCTGGACATAGGTCTCCCCCAAGGTTTGCCATAATGACCGGTCTTGCGCCGCTTGAAACCAACTTTAATTTACTATATGTAATAAAAACTATGACTATAAATACATGTCAGAATTATAATAAACTTACAACTTGAAATTTATCTTGGTCCGTAAGCCGCTGCTCGTTATGACCAGGCACGGAGTGCTGAGCCTTTACAATCTGTTCGTAGTTGGCTTGCATTATGCGCAGAGCCACCACATCCTTGCGGAGCGCATTCCGTTCATCTTCCTGTCTGCGCCGCTGTTGCAGCAAGTATTGGATGTAGTCAATGGATTTTTGTAGAACCTGATGGGTTAAAGAATTTACGTCTTAGTAATTGTACAACTGATCTGATGATAAAGATTTGCCATAAATAATAAAAAAATAAACAGATAAATAGCATTGCTGTAGCTTGCTTATTAAAAAACGATACACAGTCAATTCTGTGAGGCTATACTGTTATATATGTTTTAAATTAATTCAAACTGCACATGAGAGAAAAGAAGAGATAGGAAAACTAATCAACTAGACAAGGTCAGGCTTTACTCATTGCTTGCTGCTTGGTTACCAAATCTTAATTACCTGAGTTGCCCCTTAAAGCCCTGAGTAAGTTGAAAGTGAACCCTAAAATTACTTAAAAAATAAGTATCTGAATATTGTCCTCTTTAGTTTTATTAAATAGCTTTCACTGTTTATTTTAACATGGCGAGTTTGTTAAAACAAGGAGCCAATGTCGAGTATTAGGGTGGGTTTAGACCAAGTAAATGAACAAGAATTCTATGGCATTATCTCTTATGTTTACTTTGTAAAAATAAACTCAAAACATGTTCTAGAGCATTCACTTGTTTGGTCTAAACCCACCGTTAGACAATCACCAAGGACGTATTAGAGAAACATAAGCCCATGGACATTACATGAAAGGATAATTGTTCATTTTAAAGAGTATTTTCTCTAGTGGATTAAACACAATCACATGGGGTTAGCTAAACGGGCTTCCGTCTGTTCTTATTGGTTAATTAAATTATTTACAGTCAATATTAAGCTTGGGCTCAAAAGGAATAAAAAAATGTGAAACTTTTATGAAGAAGTCATAATAAAAAAAGCCAGGATTGAGTGTCAGAAGGTTAAAAACTTCAATGTAACGACTGCTAAATGAATGTGATGTGAATGCAGAATGGAAGTAAAGGCTGTGTTCAAGGGATAAGAGGAGAAAAGACAATGCTTAACTCTACTCGCACATGCATGTCAACATAATTATTTAGATTAATGAGCATGGACCATTAATGAGGCATGTAACAGCCTCTAAACCTTAAATTATCTCTTATATTGGTAGGTGAAATCAGTCAGTGCATCATATCATGGATGTGTAAGGAACAGTAGAGGCATACCGCAGCTTTGCTAGGCTTATAACCAGAAGCGTCAGTTTGCTGGCACGTAGGTACAAGGTCCTGCAGAGAATCATACCCTTTCTTTATGGCGTCCCTTCTCTTCTGCTCAGCCTGAAACATTTCACATAGCAAATAAACTCAAGATTGACAAATATAGATAATTCATGTGACCTTGAAACTACTCTAAATAGCTACGATTATAAGTAATAATTATTAAGTTAATAAAAAAATACCTGAGTGTGAGCTTCTCTTCTTCTTTCTTTAAAACTGAGTGCAGACGCCTTGTTGTCCCCACTATCATCATCATCTTCTGTAATTATATTTTACGTTTAAAACCATGCATTAACACTAGGTTAAACAATAAAACAGTTTCATATTACCTGAGTTATGATTCGAGGATGAAGGTGTTTGGTGAATATTTTGAATAGAACCGCTACTACCACATCTGGGGTACATTTTAAAGATGAACAAGTATTGAACTTAGGCAGTTAACTAAATTTATTTACAATTAAGGACATTTATTTTTAAGTCACACTTTAACCATGTTTATATTATGCTACTATTGAACCCTAAGTAAATTTTTGTAATATTGTTGGCAGTATTCGAGTAAATATTAAATAGACGTAAAGCAGTACACCAAGATAAATAACACCAAATTGCGTAATAAATAATGTGACGATCTATCTATAATAAGTCGTCAAATAAGACAAAATACGATACAAGCAATATTTGACTTTGACAAGCAAGTTTGACATTTGTCAGTATGTCTTGTCTTGTGACAGTTGGCTACATTGAACAACATTTAACTTTTATTATTTAAGTAGCTTAGTTTACATGTAATTTAATAATTTTTAGTAAGCCTGCAACTGCAATGTAAAATGGTTTATAAGGAAACAAAACAGATAATAGACTGTAAAACTTGTAATATTATAAATATTTTAACTTCTAAACTTGTCTCTGGATATTTCATATTTTTTCCTTATCTTATCTTTAGTGTAAGCCAAAATTATTTTAAACATTTATTAATTAAAAACAGGGTGACTTATTCTTAAAAACGTTTAAATATGTTGACATTTTTCATTAATAAATCGCAAACCTCGAGATACTCTCTTTAACCCAAAAAATTACTCTTCGTTTGTAGAGTGCTTCCCCTTAAATTGTTATAGACAACAAGATGCGCACCTCATTTATGGTAGCTTGAACGTTTTCTATGCCCAGTTGAGCAACCAATCCAATTCAACAAAAAAATATTTCTTGTGAAAGCGTAGCGGACTCGGGAACTATTGCGTCTCAGAATTTTAATTTCTTCGTATACTCAAGATTTAATTTCCAAACCATGTGCATGAACTCTTGAGTGAGTGTATTGAATTTAGTTTTGTATCAATTCAACCAGCCAAGAAATCATAAAATTAATCCATTCATTGCGAGAAGCGATCTCGGATCTAGCCACGGCCACCATTTTAGAATTTACTGTAGTGCTCAAAAATAATTTATTTTTGTTATTATACAGATAAATATGTGTTGCGTACTAGTAATCGGGATACTGGATACCATTGAGTCCTAATATCATACTTCTAAAATGTTCTCAAGCAATTTTTCGTTAAATAGGCTGTACTAATCCCCTTAGCATTATGCGGAGTGATTATAACGTTCGCGGTGCAGTTTTCAGAATTTAATTGACAACCAAGCTGGGTAAGATGGTGTCGACACGGCAGATGAGTAGCTACGGCGGCGGTGGGGCCGGCAGCGGCGAGGGGGCTGGCCCACCGCACGCAGAGCCGGTGGCCGTGCCGCGCGTGACTCGGCACTCCAGCGCGCTGCTCCCGGGCGGCTCATCTCCGCACTCGGGCACCTCGGGCCGAGGCTCGGCCCTCGTGCCGCTCATGCCCACGCCCAAGCCGTACACTACCAACTTGCTCGATCTGCCCGTTGAGATTCTAGAGAAGATCTTTCGCTGCATGGGCTATAAGTCTGTGTCACATAGTAGGATGGTTAGTTTAAAATGCGTTTTTACTGCACCCATTCTCTAGAAATTTAAATAAAAAATATTAAGGTGACATGCCTTTGTTTGATGATGTTTATCTGATACCTTTCTGGCACCAGAAACTTAAATATTAATTTTGTTAATTAGTTAATACCTGATTTGCTGAAAATCAGGTATTAACTAATGGTTCCATGCATACTTACAATAATGTCCTTAATCAACTATTTGCTGCTTATGGTTTCAAAAATAAACCAATTTCAAAAAAATATCAATTAATAATAATTTAAAACCTTAGTCAAATTTGAGCCTGCTAAAGCTGAAAGCTATCAAAAATATTTTCAGAATTTAATGTACTTATTCTGGCCACATAAAACATACTAAACCAATATTTGTATTGGCTGTAATAACCTTTCATATTCTATAGAATTAAATTTATGAAGCTTGGTAATATGAAAGGCAGCACAAGTTAATTTAAAAGTAAATTTGCCTAAGAGAAACCCTGTGATTTCTGTAGGTAGATAATGCCTTTTTATTGCAAGTAATTACTGCAATTTTATTGTGGTTTCTAATATTGCACTGCACTATGAAATACACTAGTCCATAGTATAATCTGTAAGTGCAAAGGCCCTAGGCTTGCTTAAGTTCAAGTTTTAAGAAAGTATTTTGTTCCAGATAAACCGTCAATGCAATACATTATGTAGTAGCATATTAAACTCTACCTTTCAACGGTTACAAAACCAGATGCTGCATAGATTTCAATCTATTAAGGCCAAGATGCCCCGCAGGGAATCTGCCCGCAGGAGCCACCCTCTGGCTTGTGAGTCGGATATTATTGAGACTTTGCACATGAGACTTAGTCTATTGCAAATGACTTTTGGTAAACATATAGAAAGGAAACATTGCTGTTTTTTCCCAGGAGAGGTAAGTTGATTTAACTACATAATCATGCTTCATGCCCTTACAACAGGGTCATCTACTGAAAAAAAAGGTAGGCAGTATTCTACTGAATAACTTTTCCTTACCAATTGTAAGAATAGCATACTTCTGATTTTGTGTTTTGTTTGCCGTCCACTTGTTCCAATAAATAAAATAAAATATCACAGGACAATCTCACACCAAATTAAATGGTTGTTTGGTTAAATCAGTTCTGTTTTCATGATTGTGCAGAATTTAAAGCTGCACATTTAGGTTTTTGTTACATATGGCATATTCAAAGTTATAAGAAACCACACCAGTAGGAATAAAAATGGAACAGTTGAAGACTACTGGAGATGGAAATTAAAACTATAATGCCTACTTACAATCCTTAATAACTCAATTTTAGTACTTGTTAATATTAAGAAATAATTCTTGCTTAGTAACATAAGTAACATGTTAGTTACTGAACAATAATTCCAAGAAAAAAATAATGATGGGACTTTGTCTTGCCAATTACCTACTTGCTTATTCAATAGGTATTTATACCTATTTTTTCTCTGAGTTGATTGTTTACTCAAGTTATATTTAAAAAAAAGGTTGTGAATATATAACTTGCATTTAAAACGGTAAAATGGGTAGTTGTTTTTTGTAAACACTTTATCAGCAGAAAACAAGTAAATAGGTTTGCACAAGAACATGCATTCTAGTCCAATGAATTCCATGATGATGCTGTTTGATGCAATGCAATAAAAAAATATTTAGAAATTATTTGTTATAATTATAACAATCAAAATATGTATACCTAGTTTGAAATAATGAAGCTGAAGACCTGTAATATAAAAAAGGAAAATTAATTTTCACCTTTATCTAATACACATTTTTTATTTTAGATATTGGATGAGGTATACAGTGTTTTAGCATACTTGAAAACAACTACAAAGCTAGCGAGGCCTTACAAAGTGACGGATGAACTGTTTGACTTGACCACAATGGCCATGGAGTATTTCAAGGAGCATATTGAGCCTAACTTGCCTGAAATCACCTATTTTGGTACTGATTTCTTCGATATTACAACAGCTTTTTCGCGTGAGTATTACAAACTTTGAATTAAATAGTTTATGCGTTATAAGTCTATACATGTTCTGCAAGTAAACCTGTTTTCTTTCAATAAAAACAGCTTAAAATATTTAATTTTCATTGAAACGGTCTTTCTTGTATTTTTGATTTATTTCTGACTTTTGAAAAGACTGGGTCAATTTTCCGACTTACGAATTCCGATGTCGCCGCGCTTTTAATCTAAAGAAAAGACCTTTATGTAATAGAACAGACAAAATAACACTTGCTATCTACTTGTGAAATTTTCGCCAATTCGTCCTTGCGTTAAGTGATTGTGATATTGGTAAGATAGAACTAAGAAGGTAGAAGAGTGGATTTGAAAATGTGTGATATAAATAAGGAGTCAGGAGAAAAAAATGCCTTGTGGGTCGATAAGTTGACTCTACCATGATGTACCTAATGATGGATACACAATTATTTTTGTTTGCTGGTGCGCATGCCAGCAGTCGCTGCTTGCTCTTTTTCTGTTTTGTATTTGTGTTGGTCGAAATTTTAACCATGTCTGTGGTAAGGTAAGATTTCAGTAAACAATCTTTGAGATAGCATTAGCATTGTTAAGTGATTCATATTCTCTAGGTAGCCTTTAGTAAAGGTAGTGCAAATAAGTGAGTAACTTATTTATTAAAGTGGTGATGAGGAAGGGCAGCTTGACAGCCATATTTGTTTTGGTGGCAGGAACTTGCCAAGCACTTGGAAGATTGTTGGCCTTGGAGGGGCCTTGGTTCAAGAAGTAAAGCTCGCGAAATGTTGCGCTCCGATAACCTTAAAGAAACTTTGTAACCTTATATGTAAATGAGCTAGCTATTGATCCCAGCTCCATATTTATTTAAGGTTGACTTCCATGGGTAGCGGCTGATGCGACAGACGCGTGCGGCTGACGTGCGCGATCGTAGCGCGCGTCTCGCGACAGTAGTAAACACTATGAAAACGTATGGCACCGCTTCCGTGGTTAAAGGCTGACGAATCTGCGAGCCGTGCGCGGCTGAGCCGCTTACTACGGAAGCGGTGCCATACGTTTTCATAGTGTTTACTACTGTCGCGAGACGCGCGCTACAATCGCGCACGTCAGCCGCACGCGTCTGTCACATCAGCCGCTACCCATGGAAGTCAACCTTTAGGAACTGTTCAATATTTATAGATCCGATTGGGGTTTGCCTAGCCCGAAAATAGAAAAGCCGTATACAGATCCATACTTAGCCGCACGTTTTGCACTGAAAACCTGACACACTGGATAAAAAACTTTAATTTTATTACCATTATTAATTTGAAACATGAAAAAAAATGTTATTATGGGTCACATTGGGTCCGCTTCGCCGCCTGCGGCTCCTATGAGATCTCGAGTCATGCGTGTCCGATTAAGTCGCTCGCGCGTTTTCGTTAGGCATCTTTTGGCGGGGCGTGGTTGGACAAAAGCCTAACAAAAGCCGGACAGGCCTGAGGGCCCTGCCAAGATGCACTACCTACGCTAACTAGCGTTTCTATTCGTTTCGTTTTTAAACCAATCGCGTCACTGGTAGATGACGTGATACGAAAAGTCACGTGACCTACCAGTGACGCGATTGGTTTGAAAACGAAACGAATAGAAACGCTAGTTAGCGTAATTCATCGTGGCAGGGCCCTCTGACTTGTATATATTTAGCCGGACACGACTGTAAAAAGCCTGACAATCCTTCCTCACGCAAGCAGAGGGATGTTATAAATTTAGCGTGTCACCTGTGTTTTCAAACAAGTTGACCAATTCGGGCATGGCGATTTTTAATAAAAAGCTAGCTAATTTAACTATGGTGGTTCTTAGCTAGGCTAGGTTTTGACGAAAATTGGACCGTTTAAGAGTTAAGAACACCGTATCAACCCGTGACGTTTCTGAAATTCCATAAAAACTACTTTAATGTTTCTCATTAGCAGAGATCGGAATAGGCAGAGCTAGTGTGCCTAAACTTGACGCATATTCATTCATGCGTGAGTGAGATGGGAATACATTATTGAATGAACATGCATCAAGTTTAGGCAAATTAGCTCTACCTATTCCGATTTCTGCTCATTAGGCATCTACTCATTTGGTTTCTTCCCCGTATGACGCCTACGGGGGATATTGGCACCAAGATACTACAAGGTATTAAAATGTACAACTACTTTTGAGTTCGGCCGTATGTCATACAACTCGTAACTAGTGCAACTAAGCGTTTCCGTCGTCTATTATCGAGTGTATTCATGGCTAGCGTGGATTATTTATTTTTCCCTGATTAGTCAACATCACTATTGCCACGGCTACACACCACGCTAATGCGATTGAGAGAGTGGGCAATTACAACGCCTCTATTCTAGGCGGTAAAATCCAAATGGTATTTAACCTGTAATGGTATTGTTTTCAACTCGGCCGCCATTAATGTCAAGTAAATAAGAGCTATCAAAACGTTGACAATACGATAACAGCTCGAAAACGATATGGTTTTTATGGTGTTGAATAGTGGCATAGTCGTGTGTTGGCATGTTTTTACAACAAAGCATCGGTTTTGTTAGACAGTGACTCTTCTCGACGCAATACTATTAAGTAAGCTAGTAACTTCTGCCTGCGATGAAGTTGCTTAGCGCTATTCCCTACAGAACAACTGGATGTTCTGAGATAAAAAAGTACCACGCTTTTCAGCTGGGAGTCTGATCTCCGAACCAAATTTCTCATCGATCGGTTCAGGCGTTAAATCGTGAAGACTGAACAAACAGACAAACACACTTTCGCATTTATATTACTGTCTTGCTCGCGACTTCGTCCACTACCCAGTGTCGTAGCGTGGGGCCCCCCCCTGGGGGGGCCATGGCCTCGGGCGGCAGACAAAAGGGGGCGGCATACGGAAAATATTATATTATATTATATTATCCGGGAAAATATGCATTAATAAAACCCGACGAATTGAGAACCTCCTGGTTTTTTTGAAGTCGGTTAAAAATAGGGGGCGGCGAATTTCTGGTCAGCCCCGGGCTGCGAAAACCCACGCTACGCCACTATCCACTACAGTCATTTATCATTATTCCCTCGGGAACTCTTCTATTTTCCGGGATAATGAGTACTCCTTGTCATCAAATTCGATCGCTGAAGGCCTTAACCTTGAAAAACCTATTAAAAAGGTAGAAAATATGTGACAGCCAAACTAAGCCTTAGTTCCACGAAAAGATCTAAAACCCTGAATGACGTGTGTAAATAGGCAGCCATTGCACGGTCAATACAGATCGTGATCCGACCAAGGTCGCGGATCGCAGGGGATTTCTAAAAATCTAGATAATATTTGATCCGATGTCACGATCAGTCTATTACACAGTAATCGAGATCAACTTGATCACAAGAAGCTGTAAACTTCCGTACAAAATGGCATAACGTTTCTCTCCCCTTAAACCTAGCCCGATTTTTACGATTTTCGATTATGATAGAAGATAGAAAAACTAGGTATGTACGTTTTCCCTTACAAGAAAATACTTCAAGCAACGAAAAAAAAATGGAAACGTTCAAAATTCGTGGAAATCGGACATGATGGGGTGACAAATCTTATCGCTCGATGCTTAATTTGTATGGAAATTTTTGACAGCTATGCGAGACAAACGTCGCTTTACAATCCACTTAATCAGTTCCTTCACATAATTCAACCACTTGACTTGTTATCGACATCCTTGTTCATTATGCAGGTAAACAAGTACTATTTACTACAAGTACTACAAGTACTATTTGTACTATTGGGATCAAATTTATTCATTACGATTGTTTTACTTTAACTTTATACTTACTTTCTATATTTGTATCCTGTTTTTTCTCCTAATAAAATAAATAAATAAATAAATAAATATTTGCGATATCTTTAATATGTACGACACCTTCAGAACAATAGTGACCTAATTCAAAATTTCAGCTTTCAAACTTCAATTCATAAATTTGTTATTATAGAGACCTAACTCGAAATTTAAAATTACGGAATTAGGTCACTATTTTTCTGAATGTGCGAATGTAGTTTAGCTGTTGCCCGCGACTCTGCCCGCATAGAAGTCTATTATCACTTTCCCCTAGGGAGCTGCCTAATTTTCACTTACCTAGGGCCTGGTATTATAGGTATCACCATGCCAAATTTCATACAAATCGGTTCAGCGGTTTAACTTCAGCATAACAAACAGCATTTTGCATTTATAATTTTAGTATGGATTTTTTATTCTTGATAGATTGAATGAATACTGAAGTCGGTCACGCACGTACCATTACAGCTTAAATTAGTTTAACTGTATGTTGACCTCAATCGAGTGTTGGCCAATAAATAGAAGCTAGAAAAAGCCGTGGGGCGACACAATGGTCATGAATCTTTCATTCTGCAAACGTTAACACTGCAAAAATCATAAGCTGTATCTGTGGCTGTGTCGTGCAATCATGCGTCGCGAATGCGTTAGTTTACCAATCGCATCGGTATAAATTGAAAACATCTCCAGATCAGTTACAGTTTGAAGATCTGATAAACATAACTGTTTCGACTTATGTCAATGCAAACGGCTCCATTGCAATTTGCAATATTCTATAATGCTCTAATTAAAATAAACTGACGCTGCCATAATAGGCTAGTGTCCTAAAAAAATCGTATTAGTCCGTTATTTACATTATCTAAATTATTGAACACATTTTTCTTTTGTCAATTAAACAAAAAATGATGAAGATCAAGTGCTTTGAAGTTTCGCGTGACGTCACGCCGTGGCACACTTTATACACGTTGTGACGCCACGAGCCCCCCACACCCGAACTTTGATGCGCGTTATATTTGTCAATTTTAATTGATTCTATAAAACAAAAAATCGTGTTCAATATTTTTTGATAATCTTATTGACGGACTAATTAGAATTATTATTTTTACCCAGGACACACCCCTATTATGTGATGTGTTAATTTTTTTACTATCACCCACGATATAATGGGGGCCACCTATTCTTTCATCGGTTATATCTCTTCAACAGCCCAAATGATTATCATAAAACCTAGCTAAGAACCATCTCGATTGAACCAGCTCGCTAGCGATCTATCCGTTTGGGCATCGGCCCACAGTTACACGTATAACTTTATTACAGCTATCTGTTTGCATCGGGGTTCAAAATTATCATGGTCTAAAAAAAAGGTCTCTTCCGAAAAGGGACACTTACCACGGCATCACACAGTTGCCACTTGAATTACTTCTCACGAATAAGGGTAAATTCGAGTAGTTTAATCGGGATATTTCCTAGCTAGCTTTGATGAGCATCGGTCAGCCTGAATTTGTAGCCTCATCTATATATATATATAAAAGGAAACCTGACTGACTTATATATCAACGCACAGCCAAAACTACTGTACCTAGAATCTTGAAATTTGGTACAGGGGATTCTTTCATGATGTAAGTGAGCACTAAGAAAGGATTTTCCGAAAATCGACCCCCAAGGGGAAGAAATAGGGGGAGTAGCGGGAAACTAATTCTACGCATACGAAGTCGCGGGCGTCCTCTAGTATTTCATATTCATATTCAATTTATTGCATCCATGGTATTTGTCTGTATATTTTCTACATTTATGCCATACGATTAAAGAAATGAGCATCGGTTGGACCATTTAATGGCCCCTGTACACGAAGTCATAAGTAAGAGTGTGATGCAAGAGTATGTCGTTCGCTCAAGGTCAAAAGCATCTCTTACGCTGGCCTGTGATAGGCCATCGTGTGGAGGGGCATAAGAGTTATCAGATCTGAAAGTTTTTTTAATAGTTGGCCTTATAAAAAAAATGCACCTACTGGATTTTTTCCTGCTATCTATCAGTTGCACGGAATAGAAAAAACAGTGGAAGTGAGTGGCATGAGCTTCGCTTAGTATCAGACCTGTTGTCGCCAATACTTAAACTATCATAAAAACGTCCCGCCACCATGGAAAATGTTCTTGGTGCGGCTATCGTTTTTACACTCCAAAATAGCACTATAAGGCATGCTTCTAGATTTATTCCCTATTTTAGAAAATAAGCGATCGCGGCAAATGTATGGTAGATTACGCGGAACTCCGTATAACGTTCTATGCCACACGTTCACGTCCACTTGACACTTCTACTGTTTTTTCTGTTCTGTGATCAGTTGTATTGTAAATAGACTGGTTACCGCTGGTAACTTACGGTAATAGCCCCACAAATCGGCCAACAATAGGAGCTAGTTTGATGTTCGTGATATTTCAGCGGGCGAGAGCAGTAAATCGTACATGTGCATGGACTCGCCGCCGCCGAGCGGGTTCGAGGCGGGCGCGGCGGCCGGGCCGGCGGCGGGCGCGGCGCTGAGCCTGTTCCTGGACGAGAGCCTGCCGCCCTCGCCGCCGCCGCCGCAGAGCAACATGGTGCTGCGCAAGCGCATCCACCGCATCAAGCAGGGCATGAAGAAGTAAGTCACCGGATATTTTTACACGACTACCTAAAGATGATTCTTAAAGACCTATTCAATGATTCACTTGTCATAGTTCGTAGACTTTTTTTACAGTATTGCGTCTGGTTGCCGCCATATTTAATTTTGATTACTGTCAGCTTTAGTAACACTTACAAGATTAAGACAAATCGATTGACATAAGAATCATCAAAATCGGTCCACGTGTTTAGCTTCTAGAACGCCACAAAGGAACAAACATACATTATATAGGCTGATAAACAGTAAACACAATACCCTCCTTCTTCGGCAGTCGGGTAAAAAGGAGTTTATTGTTTTAAGGGTTTATAATATTTGATATATATTTATTAAAATTTGACACATTTTTATTATCATTTGACACATTTAGTATGGGCAAATGTCGTGTAGCCATTAACTGTACATTCAAAGATCGTACTCTCATATTGTTCCAATCCCGTTAAACAGTCATCCACACAACTCTCTTAATTACGTGATTATATTTCTATCTTTGCCACAGATAACCTCCTATAGATTCGTCCTATGAATGATTTAGTTCGAATCAAATTTCGCCACAATTGGCGGTAAGTTGCGAACGGTCGGTAACGGCGCTGTGATTGGCTGTTTCTTTGAGCGCGCGCTTTGACACAACATGGCGCCTGAGCCGTAGTGATGACACGCGTTTATCACTAGCGGTATTTACCACAATTTATTGTAGGTAAACTATTTTAAATGGCGTAAGTACATACTTACCTGTTGCCTTGGTTTAAATTTCTGAACGGTGACTTTTGTTTCATTCTGTAATAATTAGATCCTAGAAATAATTAATCACATTGACTAGTTATAATGAAGAGTTCTTTGTAGGCATTTTTACAACATTTACTATTGTGCAAAGTCGGGGCCAGGTATGAAAGACAAATAAAAAAGAAGTTCATTACAAAAACTGGTATAACCTTCAATGACAATATTAATTTATTCATTCATATTACATAGGAATAACTTACTAATATGACATTACTCTACAACCTTTATAATAAATAAAACAACAGAATAACTACTTTAAACAAACAAAATACTTACTCATACGGCAATAATATTCCGTTCAACGACATTTATTTGTTTAGCTGCAAGCAAGCTATAAAATAGAGAAAAGCTATCGACTTAACATTATTACTAGCTTCCTCTACCTCATTGCTTGCAAGACGGTTGTAGTCCGCTACGTTGAACCTTCTTGATGTAGCCTAAATCTGCCATAGGTTATACGTAACCATGATTCGGGAGCTTTATATAAGATTTTTAAAAGAACACTGGCAATTAAATGTTAAAAATATAACAATATTTTTTTTAACACCAGAATAGAACATTTCCTTAAATCAATTAAAATCGGTAAAATCGAATTCATCACTAGCTCGTCACTAGCCTGCGTGCCTAGTATGGTTGCGTTTATTGCGTGATAAAATGTGGATAAAGCATCCGTCACTCACGTATACATGTCAAAAAGTGACAGATGTTTTATCCACATTTTGTCATGCGATAAACACAACCATATTAGGCCCCCTGATATGTGCTTTCCTTAGAAAGGAAGAGTATATTGTCATTAGCATGTGATGAAAAGGGACATGTATGCGTACGTCTTCTTATGGACTAGTGTAAAATGAACTCTGCCGAGAAAAATAACGTATACATTTTTATAATAAATTTAACTTGCCTGTAAAATGTTATTCCGTCATTGTTGTAATTTTTTCCCTCATCACTCCATTCAGCTATAGCTCTTTTTAATCATTTAATTTAATTTTAATATCTTGATTATTAGACGTGTGCAAAAATTGTGAACTTGGACGAGACTGGCTGTGCGGCAAGGAGTGGGGCAATTATATCTGTGCAAAAGCACACAAGCAAGTCACCCTATAAGCTCTATCTACAGGAGGTTACCTTTGTTTCGGTAAAATATGTTTGTCAAATCGTATAATTTCCCAACCATTTTATTGGCCAACCCGCTTTGTTTTCTGTATCAGTAAATATTTCAGGATTTTATAAAAACTAACCTAATCTATAGGGTTCTACACGATGTTACTCAAATAAATCCTGAAATATTTACAGTTACAGGAAAAAAGTGTTGGGAAACGACATATTGGTAAACATATTTCGGCTAAACGGCAAGCTCTCGTCTATAGGAGTTATCTGTGGTCTTTACCCAGCAGTAAAATAGTATTATAGGTTATGTATAGTCGAAATGTCATTATCATTAGCCTATTGCATAAATATTATTAAATCGGCAACCGCACACGCGTGGCACTTACGTCCAAAGTTGGTGAAGTGACTCCATCATTCTACCAAACAACTATCACAACCCTCCCAATTTTCAGATACAACGACCAGCTATCTGCGTTACGCAGCGACCTGCGCAGCTGCAAGCGCAAGACGGCGCTGCAGCAGAAACAGATCGCGGAGCAGCAGAAGCAGATCGCTGAGCAGCAGAAGCAGACCCTGGACTATGCCAACCGCCTCGACGACTATGACAAGAAGAACGAGGAGACCAGCCGGAAATTTCAAACTTTATTACAGGTAACCTTTCTATTCAGGTGACGCGCTAATTTAATGCCGTAATAGTAGCTTTTTCTACTCGCGTATTAATAAACCGCTGATATCGTTAACGGTATTAGAATATCACCTGTAGCGTAAGCGAAGCGTAAAAACAATTCTATAATGAGCGTTGCCATGGTAATAACCTGTAATAATTATTATAGCCTGGTTATTACCATGGTTATGCGCATGGAGTTTGGTGATCAGCTGACATCTCAAATTTTAAATTGTCACATTTAAATGTGTAAAAATACGAAAAATATTTAATTAATTACGAAAGCAGGAGCTTTAAAAGAAATCATAAGCTTTTTTCTGCGAGTGCGATGATGGCTTTGTCTGGAGTGCTAGTAGATTCTCTCCACATAAACCGATATGTTAACAAGCCCTGATGTGGCCAATTTAATTCTGTAAATGATGAATGGGTAGAATTATATAAAATGTATTAAATTGTTATGTATGTGTTGCGCAGGAGCTGAACAAATGTAAAACGGAGCTGCAGTACTGGCGCTCGCGCTCGCCCGCCGTGCCGCCGCTGTGCGCCGAGTGCGGCGCCGCGCTGCACCTCGCGCCCGCCGCGCTCGCGCAGGTACCCGCCCACACAACTACCAACACCATATAAACTTCGTTCGTACAAATAGTTTGCACGCTTTCATGTGCCGCCACATTTCGTACAAAGAAGCCGCACAAAGCGGTTTAGCGACTTCAAAGGGTTGCAACGCACACTATTTGAATGAACGCACTATACTTAGCTACAGATAGAATAATGGACAAATTGAATGTGTACAAAGTTTCATTTTAATCGTAGATTCAATACATGATTGAATAGGGATGTTGACTAGGGAATGCAAATAACCGGTTATAACCGGTTTTAACCGGTTATTTTCATACAAAAACGGTTAATAACCGGTTAAATTGCATTCCCTAATGTTGACTCATGTTGAACTTTACAATATAATCTAGTATATGGATTGAAATGCTGGAAATTACAAAAATAATGTGAAAAATAAAGAATATCAATATGTTTTAAGACTATGAGACCTCGAAGTTTCATTTTTTCTATATAAAGTTTACTTCAAACCAATAGAAAATTTTGCTTTTAGCTCCTCTAAATTTTCTATTGATTTGAAGTACACTTTTTCTTTTGGCCCTGCCCAGTAAAGAAATCCGAGTGGATTTAAGTCGGGTGAACGGGCTGGCCACGAAATAGTACCTGCCCGCCCTATCCACATGTCGGAGTATTCTCGATCGAGGAACGCTCGTACTGGGCGAGCATATTTTTTCTCAATCATTAGACAATCGAGTGAGTGCCGGACCATTTTGGAATCCACAGTAAAGTGCCATCTTTTAAAGCTTGTTGCCAAAATAACGTAGTACATTTTGTTCGGCTTGACGTTGATTTTTGGGACACCTGTATATTCATTTGATTTTTACAATAACCTGAATCGAATAGCATTTTTTGGGTCAAATATTCTATTCATGGTACTATTCGAGGACGGAGAAGGTCATCGACGTGTCGTTGTGGTTCCAGTGGGGCGCCGGCACCAGCGCGGAGGCGCACGTGGCGGAGGCGGACGAGGCGACGCCGGGCTGCGCCGACTGGCCCGAGCCCGAGCGGCGCGTGGAGCCGCGCGAGCTGCGGGTGGAGCCGCGCGAGCTCCGGGTGGAGCCCCGCGAGCTCCGCGTGGAGCCGCGCGAGCTCCGCGTGGAGCCGCGCAAGCCCGAGCGGGGCGCGCCGCGCTCCGAGTCGTCGGGCGCCGAGGACGCCGAGCCCGAGCGCCGCCGCGTGTCCGCCGACACGCACTCCACGCCCGAGCGCAAGAAGCGCCGCCTCACGCGCCCGCGCAAGTGACTGTCTCCGACCACATACAGGACAACGGGGGGATAATCGACGACACCCCATTTTGTCACTCACCGAGGCGCCGCCGCCCCGTTCTGCCCTAGGGTAATGGAACCGGTAATGAACGAGGACCGATGATGGACACTCGATTCTTATGATACAGAACATAGGGGTTAGTTATTTATTTTGAGACAATCAATTTATAACCTTATGAACTTTAAATAAGGAGAGTGTCCATTATTGATGCCTTCAGCTGAGTGTCCAATATTAGTGCCGTCACCCTAAGCCGATAAGCGGTGTTTCAAACTTGATAACCGAAGCGGATCGAACCCTCTGTTATTAGTAATAAGATTGCGATTGCACCGGAAGTTTTATTTGAGATGCCGCTATTTTGATTAGCAGGGCAGTATAATGGTCACGTTTATCGATGTAGATAAAACTTATCTCTAAACTTTTTATAAGTGCGCGAGCGACGAACGCTTTATCCGCCGCGATAGAGGCGACCATAATACGGGCCCGGGTTGGCGACGGTTGGAATTCGATTGGCGACGAGTCCCAACTTTTACCCGAAATCTGGTGCTCGATTTGGCGGGATGCCTCTTGAGAAGGTATTGTGATATCACCGTGTCGTTTTTTTATGCCGAGCCTTATTTATCTAACATTTTTCGATACCTTCGGTCCCGATGAGCTACCTGAGGAAGCGAGAAAATACAATATCGTTTGATTATTCCCCCCTTGGTAGACTCGAGGCCGGTCTGGAAGATTCTCATTTGTTATACCAGATTTTTTCTTGTCTTATCAACAGACTGTTTTCATTATCGCTCGCGGTCGACATAATTAACTGTTGGATTTCAGTGTAAACTCCGCATTGAGTACTGCAATGACGCGTTAATTATGTAGAAAAAATGCGTAATTCTGCATAGCTTTCTTAAATAAGAATAATTTATTTCAACAATAATCAGGCATAATCAGAAAATACAAAAGCAACTGATTTCGTTTGTGTTCAAAAAGTTATCACGCTACTACTACCTATGCAAATAAAACATGACAAAATGTTCTTCTTAGATACGATAAAATGGTATTGTTACCGCTTTGATAACACAAAAAAAACTGTTATAGACGTCTAGTTGTTAATTGGCAGATTTAGGAGACGGAACGTCGTTGTGAAAAGGCAATTTATTTGCAAAGGCGGTTTGTTTTACTTTTGTTAGCTGCGATTTATTTACATGCACGTATTTAAATCCAGTTAGATGGCTCTCGAAATGATGACTTCGTTGTTTTTGTGTACTGATGAATGAGCGTGTTTGTGGCCTAAATATTACTAACATAAGTTTTTAAAAGAAATCAATACTTAAGCGTATCTTGCTATGATATCCTCCTTTTCCGTATAGGCCTATAGATTTTTCAGCCCAGTTTATCCGTTTCTGAGTGAAATAAGAACGACAATTGTGAATCACTATTCGGGAACTGGCAAATCAGGGTTCTGTAAGATGTGGATTTTGATGCAGTACAATCATTGGATTTTATGATGGAGCGGGCCCTCCTAAATTCGTACCAACAGGTTTTCATACTTTGTGTTTTAATCAGAGATCGTATAACGGGCGCTTATTTTACTAGTAATCCCGGTAAAAGCTAGTGGCATCTGCTTTTTATATTTATCAACCTATAATTTCAATCATCTCACAATACTGCTAAATTTAGTCAAATTATTTAAAACAAACTTATTACCAATGTGTTTACCACGCGTTATGCGGTTTTTTTAAACATTCAACCTCTCTGACAGACGTCAATTTAGAACTCTTAGAAGTAAATATGAAATCTCCTTGATATTGGTGCAAAAAAAGTAATTTTAATTGCTACATTTCAGGGTCAGGTTGCGTGTCACCACTTTATGAGAATTATGAGAAAAAAGAAGTAATCCTATTGGTGGATTTCTCACCGCTTAGCTGCCTCCGAAAGCTGTTTCGTAAACGCAGCTTAATTCTTCGATTGATTTAGTAAATAACCTAACACGACAACACTGAATCTAACGTAAATAAGCTCTCATTATCCGGTTTCTGGTTATAATTTATAGAACATACGTAGAGTCCTTGAAAAACTAATAAGTATTTTTAATTCACATTAGGCCTAGCAATATTTTAACAGATTTATGGTGTGCTCACCCATACAAACCCTTCGCAATATGATAAAAAACAGTTGCAGGTTAGCGACTTTACGCTTGAGCCCTATGCTTATTCAAAACCACTTTAGATATATGATATATATTGATTTAATATTGTTTTTATTCATTGTGTTAAGTAACACAACACAAAACTGCAATTACTACATAAAATATATTTATTTATAACTTATGACCTATATTTTTAACCATTATATTTCTGATAAGATCAGTAAGAAACTTTTTATATAGTTTAAGTAGGAGAGAGACTCAAATGTGTACTTGATAAAATAATAACATAATTATTAAGCCGAGGACAAGCTTAATAGTTGTAAGGTCAATTTATATAATTAATGCCATATCAAACATACAATTCTATGCCATTAGTAGATTGCTCGGATATAATAATATATCAACTCTTAGTAGAATATATTTAAATCAAAGCCGCTCATTAATTATTGTAACATAGGCTTAATTTTTTCGACATGTTTGACGATTTTTCAATCGCGTTTGACTCTCTCCTATTGAAACTGCATTATTATCAATAAGTTGCTCACTGCAACAGATGCAATGCAGACAGTTCAGGGCAGTATTCAAATACCAAATCGCTAGATAAATGTCTTTATGGTGAAGAGTAAGTGTTGTAATTATTTTTATGATACTTTGTACTGCAGTTGTCATCGAGGGCATGTAAACAACAAAATCAAATGTCTCCCACGTCACACGCATGTTTAATTTAAATTGTATTGTTACGCTTATTATTGCACGCTTTTTGACAGTATTCTTAAAATATATATTTCCGTGCTAAAAAGGTTAAGATCCGAAGGACCACCAACAACTGTCTTCAATATTGTAAGATAATAACGTTAGGAGCGAACAAGCAATGAAAATTTTACGTGATAATATAAAAACATAGACATGTAAAATTGTTTATCGCCTGACCGATACTTAGACAATTATTGTTTATTATGTTCTCGTAACAGCGTTAAGTTAACATTAGGTTTACAGCCCCGACTTCGTTTAGTTAGATGTAGGAGCGAGCAGAGGTGGAGGTCGGATAGCGTCTATCTGTAAATAGTCTTAAACGATCACACATTTAATGTACAAATAAAATATATTTATGATAATATAGTGATGCAACCGTGAAAATAAATATTTTGTGACACGATGTATAGTTAAGGGACAGTACACTAGTTGCAGCGGAAGCTATATTGAATATGTTACGTAATGAATGGGACACGCTCGCAGGGCTTCACACTCTTGCATAATGGCGGCCGGCGTCCGGGCCGGCACATATCACGCCCTCGCCGCGCGTCTCCGTGTACAATACGCACAACTACTCATACAAATCTCTACCATAATAAGCCCCATTTAATACATAGTCTTTATTTGTAGTTGGTCAGTCGCCCGAGTCCTTCGCATCGAGTGATGCTCGCTAAGGAACCGCTGAAGTAACCATAATGCTTCTCGTGCCGTCTTTCATACTCTTAATATTAGTTCACTATTTCAGAAGGTACAATTGAATTTAAGTTTCAACAGATACATAATAATAGTAGTGTTCGTGATCGGTCGAATCAACAAATTATTTAGGTATGAATGATTTTGTTTAGATGTAAGTCCCGTAGCCTATATTTGTGTCGATCTTGAATCCTCTGTCGACGAGTGCAAGGATCTCGATGTGTAATTTCAGACAATAAGAGTTACCAGTTTCCGCACCAGATGTAATTACGAACGTGCTTTACAATTTAATATAGGGCCGCTGGGTTTTGACCTCGAGTTGTAATTTGCGATCGTCAGCCTTATAGTAAGATTTCGAACACAGCAGGCGGCAGTGATGCCTCGTTCCGAAATCTTTTTAGAAACCAATTCATTGCCGCTTGTGTTCGAAATCTTACCCTTACTTACCAGTAAGAAACGCACTATGATGTAAACTTAATTAATTGCTCTTAATTGCTCATGTGTTTTCACTCTCAAGCGAAGCACTCGTTCAATCTTTGCCGCGTTAATTGTTTGTGTAAATAGTTCTGATTGTACATACTATGTATGCTGTGTGTAGAACCGTAGACTGTTTCACGTTTTAGCGTTATAAGGCAGATTATCAAATATGAGTGAGTACATTGCGACGCAGGTTAAAATGTCCTAATTTTATGTATCGACAATCAATGTTTCAGTTAGAAATGTAGTTCTGTTCAGTGTGTTTGAAATATACTAAGGTGTGAAAAGTATGGCCCAGCGTTTCTGGATTAGATTAGGGACGGTCGGTAATTATGCCACTTGACCTAAAGGAGCTGCAGTTATAAATGGGTGTGTGCAGAAGTAACCAATTAATTGTATATTTCTTGGCTATGAACTTTGATTGCATTGAATGTGGATTTTTACGTTTGGCCTGCCTTACGCAGGGAAACCTTAGTTTATTTGGGTTAATTTTGAAAGTGAATGTTGCAAATGATTTAACCTAACATTATAGTTAAGTTAATAATAATAATATTTTACATCATGTACATAATAATGACGTATTTTAAGTAGTCCGTTTAAATCATTTCTACTGCATGCCGAGCTTGTTACACGTAGTGGCTCAGCGAAGGCCCGGGACAGTTTGCTGGTCGCTTCTAGACAGCATTAAAAGTTACTAAGCACATTTTTTTCGATGCAATCTTGCTTGTAGAAATACGCGATAAGATTGAGCATCATCTGTTTTCTTCTCGAAAATTAATTTGCGTAAAACCAAGTCAAATTAACTCCAACAGTAACAGCTCTTCCGGGCGTGGGTCGTTTCAAGTAGAACATGGCTTAAATATGTTGGACTTTAATTTCCCTAGCATATTGGTGGGGTCTATATTGTCCGCCATAATTATTTTTGGTCATATATGTTGAAGTCATATAATTTACTAACCTCATCTTACCTAGCTTTATCTACTTGTTAGATATTTAAGAAAGTCGGAGAAGTTTACTGATTCACCAAAATAAAAAAAATAAAAAAAATTATGCACACAAATACATTATGACCAATAAAAGTTATGGGAAACAGGGCTCTGATTTTGGTGTTATAGAAAGTCGTACCGCTTAGAACGTTTTTGTATTGTATTTGGCGATTGGAAGCCAGCACTGTAGTTGTCTTGTTTCGTTTGGGTGCATCTCATGTGAATGCTCGTGATTAGAAATGGTACACTTCGAATTGTAATCGTAAGAAACATAATATAGTTATATTATTATTCTTGTGCCTGAATTTCAAACGCGTACTTTGTGTACCTAATGGTTTCCTAATTGGATTTTAAATCCTGCTAAATTATACACTGCGGAAACATTGCAACTTAATTTATAATTCTTTTCTTTTCCAATAGTGCAATACATTTTACAAACAATCGCAAAAAATCGTAGGTTTTTCTTCAAACTTAGGTATGATAGGGCTGTAAAATAAGTTAAAATTAATTTAATGTTAGAGAAAATCGTGCTGCGGGCACAGGTGTTTATTACGTTGTGCTCTGACGAGTGTGTGTACAACCAGCAAGACTGTCAATTGCTGTAGATATCCTCTTTATAATAGTTATATGATATAGTATTTTTATTAGACGAAAATACAATAAATGTGTGAAGTCCAATATAAAACTGTTTTTCTTTTTCAAATACCTATCTATCATATTGTTTCAGATAGCTTTTATCTGTTTAAGGGCTGATTTTTCAATCCCCAGATAAAACTATCCGTCAGTTAAATGTATTACTATCCTTTTCTGAAGTCATATGAAAGAAAAGGACAGCTAAAATTTACCTTCCGGATAGCTTTATCTGGGGATTGAAAAATCAGCCCTAAAACGGTTATGCGAAACGCTCAAAACTTTTGTCTTTACCAGACTGCCGAAGGGAGGTAATGTGTTTATCAGCCTATGTATGTATGTTTGTTCCTTTGTGGCGCTCTAGAAACTAAACACACCTATTTTTTGATTATACTTATATGTCAATTATTATGTCTGAATCTTGTGTGTCACTAAAGATATGACAGTAATCAAATTTCAATATGGCGACAGATGACATAATTATTGTAAAAAAAAAACAGACTACAAACTTGGGGTATCATTGAATAGGTTAAATACCTATCAAGTAAAGTAAATAAGACCGATTTTTTTTTGCCGAAACGTAATATCCGTCCGCTCCTAAGTGATGGCGGATATTCAAGTCGAGGATAAAATAAGTTTTTTATACAGGTGTCCCATAAATCGGCGTCACCCGCCGATATTGAGCATTATAATCAGATTTTTTGTAATTTAAAAAAAACGAGGTAGAGTTTAAAAACTTCGCTGATTCGTAATAAAATAATTCTAATAATGTAAGTAATATACCACT
The DNA here is from genome assembly GCA_948252455.1 of Acleris cristana. Taxonomy (NCBI): domain Eukaryota; kingdom Metazoa; phylum Arthropoda; class Insecta; order Lepidoptera; family Tortricidae; genus Acleris; species Acleris cristana. Next base: position 17,253,373 of record OX411780.1, read on the forward strand.
GAAAAACTTCTAAAATAAAACATGAAATTAAGGATTTTTAGTGACAAGGACATAAGTGAAAATTACAAAAATTCAAATGCACAATATCTTCGTAACTAGTAAAAATCGCTGAACTAGGTACATAGGGGTTAAATCGATAGCTTTTTAGCTGCTCTATCAGCCCTAGGCGGGTGACGCCGATTTATGGGACACCCTGTATAAGTAACTAGGTATGTATAAGTAACTCTCGGGTTTTCACTTCATCCCAAGGAAATTAAATAACGATATACCTATTCATAAATGTCAGTTTTCAAGTGCAGGAAGAGCTTACGTACCTACTTTTGAAGCCAAATATTTTCGTTTAAAAAGGTTTCTGCCTGGTTTGAGAACTTGACACGTGCGGACAATAAACTTTACTTTCAGAAATTAAATATAATTTAAGTACAAAACTATAAAACGTGGCCTAGAGTAAGACGAAACTTTTCCCGCCGGTATGTAACAAGTAACAATGTTTGTTACATTTTTAATTATTCTTCATGGGACGTAAGGCTTGGGTCGAAGGCCATTCTGCCTAAGTATAAGTTATGATAAGTTAGACTAGTTTTGTAATATTTTTTGTCATAGTTATATACCGCTACCTGCTTTTTAGGGTTCCGTAGTCAAACTAGGAACCCTTATAGTTTCGCCATGTCTGTCCGCCTGTCCATCCGCAGCCTAGCTCAGAGACGCTTAGTACTAGAAAGCTGTAATTTGGCATGAATATAAGTCACGCCAACAAAGTGAGTTTTTTCTACGGAGTTTTGTTCCGCGTCTGTCTGCAGGATTTGAGGGTTTTAGTCAAAGAAGAAGAAAACACTTTCAAGAGCGCAGCATAAAAAGCCGTTTTAGGTATGTCGCCTACCAGCACAAACAGAGGGGCTAGAAAAGATGCACTACGCTAACTATCGTTTCTAATCGCTTCGTTTTTAAACCAATCACGCCACTGGTAGATCACGTGACTTTTCGTATCACGTCATCTACAAGTGATGCGATTGGTTTAAAAACGTAACGAATAGAAACGCTGGTTAGCGTAATGCATCTTGTCTAGCCCCTCGAACTCTACAAGCGTGAGAAGGGAAAAAGTGTTTTTATATAATAATTTTGCAGATCGCACCTAGTTTCTTCACCGGGTACCTATTATTTTATCGAAACACCTTTCAACGAACGTATCTTTAAGCAGATTTTTCATTTCATCGAAAGGGATTTCTCACCGCATGAGTTAAATATTTTTGGTAGTCAAATGTCAAACCTAATTAATTAATGTTTAAGATATCCTGGAAACATCACGGTTCCAGCAGAAAATAGCGTTCGATGAAATGAAATTCGATGAAATGATACAATCGATGAAGTGAAATTCGATAAAATGATGGGTTTACCTTCTTTACCATCAGTGAAGTAGGTACCGCCTTACGTAAGCATACAGGGTGCTCAAAATATCTGAACACGCTTAAATGCCTTTAACATTATAATCAAATTCTAAAACTATTCCTTACAGTTTTCATACCTACTAAAGTCCGGTGCGTCACGGCACTCGGCCGATAAGACGGGCAAGACCAACTGACTTCTTAATAAAGCAAGGGGCGACGAACGCCGGTAATGGATAGGAAGTACATACTTAACTCTGTAGGTAAAGTAATATTATATAAGTGTTATTATATAAGTGAAAGATGTCACGTGCGTTTTGTTGCTACTTTCTATATAAGGCAGCGGTTTATCAAAATCGGCCTTAATAGGATCCCAATGTACCCAACAGTAGGTACCTATACTACTTTACGTTATCATAGTTCATAAGTAGGTACTAGGTACATTTTTACTCAACTGCGCTCAGTTTAAGAGTGTATTATTGCATTGCATTGTATGAATGTGCTTGGCGGAACTAGTGGATCAGATAAGAGTTGGATCATTCGGTTCGGCAAAAAATCGATAACGGCGCAATATTGCCTTTTTCGGCCGTCTGTGAACGTAACTTGCTGATTCGATCGCTGCAATTACCGGGTCAGGAAGCTCAAACAAAAAGATTGAAATAACATCAAATTAAAATAATTTTATATTAAACACAAAATAGTTTGATGAAATATATATTTGTATTAAAAGTACCTAAGAGCGAAATACTTAACTCGTAATACTATCCTTTATAACTTCAGAGCTTTCAAACCTTTCAAATGATATCTCACCATATAATAGGTTAGAAGTTTTTTGTAATGATGAAGCCACGTATGGAACATTACAACAACAACTACCTGCCTATTCTAACCTAAGTCACGTTGAATGACAGAACCATTTCAGTGGAAAGGATCTTGACAGAACAACGAACAGACTAACAAAAAATCACTCTATATAAGAGTTCCATCTTTCATTCAGTACGTATATGGTAATAGCAGAACACTTCCTTGTTCCTCTGGTGCCTCTCCAATTACAGAAGGCCATCAACTCTGAATATTTGTCTTTGTCTTTTGTGAGACGGAACAGCTCTGCAGTATAGTCCGCATGCACGAGCTCGGAGTAATTTCAAAAAAAACGCAGACGTGAGAATTTAGTGCAGTGATATAGTCAAATTTTGGGTGTCCGTCTGGTCGCATAACACATTTTGATTGTCATAACAGTTTATTCCCTGATATGCATATTCCCTATTGTGCGTAAAGTTTGAATGCGCAATAAATTCATGACTATTGTTATTTATGCTCTCAAACGTTATGGTTAAAAAATATATGCGAACTAATTTATGACTTTTGTCAGTTATGCGAATGATGAGTATGACGAATCTACGTATGCCTATCAAAAATATGACTTTATGCAACCCGACCCACCCTCAAATTTTACGTTAATAATATAGCCAAATAAGGCGATAAGGCCAAGTGCGCGACACACCCCGTCTTCTTCCTAACCTCCTCGGACCTCGCGCGCGGACTACACTTGTGACTCCGGTCTAGGGAATGCAAATAACCGGTTATAACCGCTTTTAACCGGTTATTTTCATACAAAAACGGTTAAATTGCATTCCCTACTCCGGTCCATTCGCGGATATTCCTTAACCAGGATTTCGTTCTTCAATGAACGAACGTTCCCGCTACTTTTCCCTTCATTATAAGTTACATAAGTCGTACTACTCGTGTCGGGAAACGTGCCCAAGATATGCAACCTTTCTCAGCAGGGGCGGTAGCCAAGATGCAATCGCTATAGGTGAAAAACTTAAATAAATGACCTCTTGCATGTAGTTGTAACACATCTGCACGGGTAGCACAAGTTGTATTTTCTCGCTTGTCGCTCAGTGCGTCTCTATCGTTACTGACTAGATAGAGAGGAAGTTCCGAGCGACAAACAAGTCGCGGGCAACTTGTGCTATCCGTGCTGCATAGGCCGTTCCACATTCTATATTTGAAATTTGACGTAAATTCCATATTAGTTTTGTACACAACTACATGCAAAAGGTCATTTACTTAAGTTTTTCACTATGTTTTTTCACCATACTAACGTCTTTTCTATTGAAAATATATGGGTGACAGTTAACCACGTGGTTTATCGATACGCATGAGAATGTCATCCCATACAATTTGAGTGATAAATAAGAAAAACGTTAGAAGCGTTGTTTGCATTTTGGCTAGCTCAGAATACTAAAGAATACAAAAAGTAAGTAGGAAAAGATTGGCACGATGCCGTGGCTAAGCATACCACATTGGCCGTCAACAGAATAATCATTCAGTCTTAACGTAGTGTTATATTCTCTTTACATTCAGTTCGGTAGGCGTCTGTGTTCTGATCACGTTAAAATGACGCATTACAATTACAACAGTAATTATCAGATGTGTGGTGTAGCGCATACCTACATCAGGGGTAAAGAATAACGAGTAAGATTATTTATTTAATTATTTTGTTAGGAGAAAACAGGATACAAATAGAAAAAGTACACATACTAAGGTCATATTAAGTCTAAACAGTAAATTTTCTATGGGGCTTAGATCCCACTTATCTACGTCATTAGGTGGCCCTGTGTGTGCTCGTTCGCCTACATTCTCTATTAAAAAAAGTGCAAAGAAAGAAAAGATGAAGTTATGTGAGATTTGGAGCATGTGGACAATTTCTTTGCTAACAATAATTTCTCAATCGCCTATAGCTTCAATAATATAAGTAGCTTAAAAGGATAAGTTTTCTTATTTATGTATACATGTGTTTCTCATTTTATTATTGTGCAACTAATTTTATTTTAGTACATACACAGACACACATACATATAAATAAGCCATCCAGATTTATTATCATACTAATTCTGTCACTTTGACATATTTAATGATATTAATTATTTAAATAGTGTTGCGAATAACTCGCAAGCTTCAATAAATAAGCTCGGGTGCTCCGGAAAACTTCGTCCAAGAACAGCTGGCTAGCTCAGCAGGGGAAGGTATAAGTAAGGGCCTCGAGGCTACCGGCGGCAGTTGTCAAACGAAGCGCCTCGCGACGCGCGCCCGACGAATGTCCCTCGCATAATTCATACTATTATACCATAACAAACAGTAAACTATGAATAAAACACTTAATTAAATCTGGTGAATATTAAAGTAACAGTTCAGTTGACAGTGATTTAATTGTGGCAGTTATGCAAATCGTAATTTCAACGTTTTTCGTGGTCGCTCTTCTGCAAGGTACGTACCTATTTTCATTTCAGGATCGATTTAACATGCTGCAGTAGGCCTACAGTAGTAATATACTTGGTTATTATTTTATTATTAATCCTAAATCCGAGTATTTTTAAACGACCGGTTCGGGATTGAAATAATTCTATTGTTTGATAGTAATACAACTTATAATGAATTATACTTAGGTATGAAAAGTTCTTTTTTTGTGAATTGTATAAAATAAAGAGTACCTTTTTATTGCGTGCGTAACTAAAAGGATATTACCTAATAAACCGCCGCTTGTGCGACTTCTGTTTAACTTTACCCTATCGATAACTTATTTTATGAACTTTACACTTATTAGCTTCTTCCCGCGATTTTTCCCTTGTTATATTCCTGTATTTAAATAACTCTCTTTTCCTCGTATCGTTGTTAAACAAAATGATTTATTTAAAAAAAAACACTCGAAGTCCTGTAAGAAAAATGTCTACAATAAGTTTCCTTAAGTTGATCTTAATTAATTAAGGCAGGGAAGATGTCTATCCAAATATCAGGGAAGATGTCTATCCAACTGGATTTTTGCTAAACGGTAGGATATTTTGGGCTACTAATTAATAGTAGGTTAAGTTAAAAATAAACAAGTTTAACAAGTCTATACATTTCCTTGTTTACTTTTATCTTAGGGATAAGTAAATAATCTTAATTTAATAAAAATGTTTCGTTGTAGACAAAACAGAATACTTTGCGGCTATAATTTGTTATTAATATTATTAAAGATAAAGATAAAGATAAAGACATTTTTTCAGTAAGTAGGCTGCACGGGCACTTTTACACACTATTTGCACTTTTACACGTCAAGATATTGATATTGTTTAAACTAACGGGTTGTTCTGAAATAATATTAATACGTCGCCCTGAAAAAAAAATATTAACCTATTTATAGTACCTAACCTGTTAATTGTTCGATTTATTATCATTTTTAAAATCATCGGTGGCCTTGTATATAAGGGGGCGACTCGTGATCGTAAGGTACCGAGTTCGAACCCCCGCGATCACCAATGTCATAAGTTTTTCTAACTTAAGTATAGTCAGGGTAATAAAAGGTTCGTCACTTTTGAACCTTCATAGCGTTGAAATAGAGTCGAAAAGTGACGAACCTATTCTTACCTTGACTATACATTACCCGATGCTCTTAAGGCGTTATATCAAAAATATCGTGAGAAAACCTGCACATTGAAACAGCTTAGTGTATAAGAGGGTAACTGCACAAAAGATCCTAAAGATAGAAAGATAAGATTAGACTTATTAAAATACGGGGTTGCTCTTTTAATCCTTACTAATATTATAAATGTGAAAGCTTTTTTATTTGTAGTAGTAGTAGTAGTTGTAGTCATTTATTTCATATTGGAAATTACATTATAATATGTCGCATAGTTATAAAGAATTCACAATAAGATCGTCAGTGTAAAAAAATATAAATGAAAAAAGTAAAAATCAAATCATGTCAATGTGTACAAAAGTAATATTATTTGTTTGTTTGTTGTAAGTTTGTTCCGTCTTCAACACCTTACCCGATCAAAGTGAAATTTGGAACAGGTGTAGTTTATAGCCCTAAGGCCAGCCTGTCACGAGCAAAAGCTAGTACGTACTTTAAAAAAAAAACTCGTAACATGTTTTTTTATTAAAATAACTAATGATTATTTTCATACTTTCGTTCCGGTGTCCTTTGATGCTAAAGTTTTAGGAATTGCTTGTGTGCGGTAGATATTAAAAAACCTTGTGAAAATGGTTATTTTTGTTTGAAGTAACAGCTACGGAACTCTACAATGAGCATGGCCATGCTCTTGAATTTTTTTACAAACTGCAACGATAGCAACAAAAGGTTATAAAACATGATTTCAACATTATAATTTGTATTATTAATATACAAAAATATTAATACTTAGTTAATAAAAAGAGTTTCTAACGCAGTTAGGTAGTAATTAAATATCAAGGGACGATCTCACACAAATTGACCTAGTCCCAAACCAAGCTCTATAGGCTTGTGCTAGGCGACGATAAAGGGGGTGATCCATTGGCGAGTAAAACCACATGAGCCCGCGAGTCAAAGGTCTAAACCGCCAATGGAGCACCTAAAAGGCCGCGGTCTTAAGGTGCTCCATTAGCGGTTTATTTTGACTCGCGGGCTCGTGCGGTTTTACTCGCCAATGGATCACCCCCTTAAACATACTTACTTATATTGAAAAATGCATACTTAAATACATAGAAAATATCCAAAACTAAGACACAAATACTCGCGGTTACACACAAATATTTCATACCGGGAATTGAACCTGGGACCACTTGCTTCCTAGCCGGGGCACAGCCGCACTACGAAATGGACAATACGCGTCGTCAAAAAAGAAAGTCAAAAGTGTTTTAATATCTATAGAATAGAATAAGTGCAGGGAGGCAAATACGATTATTCACTGATAAACAGTTTCAAGTCTCTATATTTGATTTACTTACCACAGTTTTCGACTTACTCATCACTTAACTGTAGATACCTTAGAGTAGTTGAGTCAGAATAACGGGGTTGCATCTAGTTATAAATTTAATAATAAGTTATCGAGTTTTAGTAGTAGGTCATCATATGATTCATTGTAGTCAACATACCACCTTTATCTTATGCTAGCTTTTGCCCGCGACTCCATCCGCGTAGAAGCGGTTTATCGCTCGGGAACTGTTCCAATTTCCGGGATAAAAACTATCCTATGTCCTATTCTAGGATCTAACTTATTATATGAGAGCCAAGTTTCAACCTGATCCGTTCAGTGGTTGAAGCGTGATTGAGTAACAAACATCTAAACACCCAAACTTTCTCATTTATAATATTAGTATAACAGTAAGATAAGATAGTATAAAAAGCCGCTTTCCGCGTCTGTCTGTCTTTCTATCTATCTGTATATCTCCTCTTAAACCACGCAACAGATTTTGATGCGGTTTTCCCAAGCAATTAATTTTTCACGGAAAGTTTTTTTGTATTACACTCTTTACAACAACAACAACAACTCAGATAAACCGAAGCGAAGCGAGGGCGGGTCGCTAGTTAAGCATGAGAAGGCTTGTGGGAAAGCCAGAGAAAGCTTTAAGGTAATGGTAGACGCAATGCGTTTACGGGAAAGTTTAGCTCGATGTAATGCTATAAATGTGCAATAAAAGTGTTGCTAGACAATAAGCAATAAATAAAATTAAAAAAAAAACATACAAAAAAAAAAGAAATATAATAAAAACATAACGAAAACTAAATACTAAAATAAGCATAGATAAAACCTTGATGTAAAGAAGGCCCTTTCGAAGGACCGTCGACTTTCTTGCGGTGCTTTTTCTCAACTTAACCAGGTAGTGTCTACAAGGCCTAGAATGATGTTCTTTTCTTTATTCTAATTTCCACTAGCATCTGCGTCTTTAAACATTATTTCCGTTTAACACGTGTTGCATTAGTGCATTATAATGGATCGTTGCAAGTACTATCATGGCGAGGGTGTACCCATACAGCGCATTGTGGCGACACGAGCCTAAGCGAAGCGGCTACAGTGTCAAATTACCTATTACGTGAAACCTAATATCTGGAGGCTAAGCTGTGAATGCCCTTTGTCACTGCGACGGCTTCCACGTACATATTTACCAACAATGATGGTACAGTCAACCACTTTAAAGCCGGAACCCGTTGCTACGAACGCACACGCATCGCACGTGTAGGTAGAAATTCTTTCCGAAATGAGTCACTGATACACGTGTGGCATGGCGTGTCGCCCACTATGACAGTTTTACGTCTAATTCACATTTTTAATTTCCATACATTTTCTTTATGTTAGTTTTTCTTCAAAAATCTGTTGTAACGCCATCTAGATCAAATATGTAGGTACTATTAGGTTGGCCATTATCAAAGTCGTAGGTACGACACACGCCATCTATGGGAGAGTTACACCACGCACATGCCGGCGCACGCTATCCATACGCTACGCACGAATGCTGATTAATCCCACTGCGGCGCACACGGCCCACTCGGCCCGGTTCGTGCGTAGCGTGGGCCGCGTGCGCCACAGTGGAGACATTGACACCAATGAACCAACACGTGGGCCACGTTTCTAGCGTGTGCGTGCATTGGTTGGTGTAGAATTGTTGACACACGTTGTTGGATCAATGGACCCACGTGGGTGACGTGTATATAGTGTGTGTGCGTAGCGTGCGCTGCAGTGGGGTTCTGGTTTAATTGCTGAGTCACCATAAAACCCTGTCATAATTATTATAATGTCAGCGTCAAGCCGCGAGCGTCTTTCTGCGACAGGATTGATTGTTGTGTAGGTGCAGCGGTAAGACAACTGGTGAAATGGGTTCACTAATGTTTTACCAAATCATCATTTGGCAAACAATGTTATTTTACAAACTTTCATTTCGCAAAGATTTATTTCCCACCACATAATTTTATATTTTTTGTGGTCAAAAGTCTATCCTAACCTGACTTATTTAACAAGCCCATGGAGCCTATATAATAATTATGTAAATGGTTTAAGCACAACAATAGTTTTGCGAAATAAAAGTTTGTAAAATGACATTGTTTGCCAAATGACGATTTGCTAAGAAGTCAGGATACCGGTGAAATTATTAGCTTAGAGGCATTTATTCTAACTCCTCAGGGTTGGCAACACATTTGCAGTCCTGAGATTATCATCGTGAGATTGTAATCTTGAGATTGTAAATATCCACTTACCATCCAGTTGTCCTGTGTGCTCGCTTGGCTTCTCCACTGCTTAAAAAACCATCTATCTATATTTCCTAATATTAGGTACTTATAAAGCAGTACCGAAATGGAATTTAGTTCTTGTTTGTTTTTATCTGCGATCGGGCCGTATTAAATATCAAGAGTCAAAATCTAACAAAGTCACCAACATTAAAAGGACCAGGGGCCTGTTTTATAAAGCTACAAATTACAATTTACAGGTTACAAGTTTCCAAATAATTATGGCCTGTGAGGTTAAAATAAAATACGTAAATAGCTCTAACGGCGGCACTTAGAGTCAGTTTGAATGACGATTAAGTCACTCTTAAGTGACATTTTTTTTACATAAGTTTAAAAAGGTACAAGGTAATGTCTTTAAAATGTCATGTTAAACATTCACATTAAAATCATGCTTAATTCGCAAAAAAAAATGGTACAGTCGTAATCATAAATATATAGTATAAGTTCACAAGGCGCCAAAAATATCTACACGCCTCTATGTTTCTGACAATAAGGTTTATGTATCCTTATATTTGACGCGATGGCCGTATAGATATTAATGTTTCCGACTGTACCTACTCCTTTGTGATTGACCGATATACTTTTAATATGCTAAAACAACCACCGCGATTTTAATTGAAATTGGCAGTCATAAAAATGCTTACTTTAAAGGCTTGTGAACACTGCAAAAATATAACCATTTGACGTTTCTATTAATTCTCTAATAAAATAATCCCTAAATCTAACCACTAGGGTTGCAAAACTAGGGATAGAGTAGAAATTAAAACTTTCTGCGTAAGATTTGTACTATTATTTATTCTGTGGTAAGATCACTTTTATTCAGGGTAGTGATTATCTCAAAAGCAGCTCTCAAAGGCAGCCTTATTCGTTCGAGAAGCCATGCTGCCAAATTGAATACACGCGCTGAAATGTGTTTTGTTCGCTTTGACGGGAATTCTTTAAACTCGCCGCTTGGACATTCACTCCTGCGTTCGCTCACCTTTGCTTTTGAAAGAATCACTACCCAGCCTTCTCGGTTCCTCCTACCAACTAAGTAGACTCTAGTCATTTTGAAACAATGTCGGTGTTACAAGAAAGGAAAGCGAGATAGCGGCGGGTGCTGACTTTATCGGCTGTCGTCTGTCACGTTCCCACTCGATTTATTACTAGCAGGAAACGTACCGGCTGCGTATTATTCTAACTACTTACATTTCATATTATTACGAATAATTTGCGTCAAACTTTAAGGTTGTTGACCCCACTTTTTATAAACCTTGAAAGTTTTAATAATTAGGAATACGATACGAAATTAAAAACATAAACATACCATTCCCTTAAAAGTATTTTGCTCATAAATGCTAAATTTATACGTCTCTTTATTAATGCGTCGTTTACCTAGAACAGGGTAACTGGTGCAAAGAACTCTTGAATTTGACCACATCCGTGTATGGAGAATATGTGTTCCGGCTTATGCCTTTTTTGCTACATCAAATACATTGGTCGTAAAAGCATTGCCACATTAAAATTATTATCACCATAAATTGTTCACTGTCATGATTGTTTAAACCGCGCAAAAACTACTATGACAAAAAAAACGCATGCAAAAAATCTGTCAAAAAATTCGCTAGCTTCGATTTATTGTAAGTAAGCACACCTCTTTGCTGATACTTTTTGTTTTTTTGAGCCACACTAGTATGTACTCATGAATATTGAGAACATGACTGTTATGAGTCGCAAACATCATTAACTACGTACATAAATTATATAAATCAGTAATTGTATAGTCAGGACGCGTGATATGAAGTGATTTATGTCATCTCAAAGTAGTTTATTAGCAAGCAGTTCGATAACTTGCACGCCGGCTGGCAACCACTCATCATCAATGTTTTATCATTTGTTTGAATGTTTGTTCGCCTATTAGTATAATGAGCCGTCAATAACTTTCGACTCGCAAGTAAGTCCGGGACGTAAGTGCATGTTTTACGTAATAATTAAATAAACTAAGAATTTCCGGCTATGTAACTACAATGCCACTCAAACATTAACAAAACTATTTTACGTGACAAGTTTATGTTATGAATATGTTGTTTGCGTTGTTAAAAAAATACCTTACTTGAGGTAAACTTATACGCTATTCCAAAGGTTTCAATTACAAAAATAAAACTCAAGTATTTCCTTAAAAGACAGATAAAAAGTAGAGCGCCTTGAATTATAAGGAAATTAAGTGTCTAAGTAGGATTCATTATGTAACGCGTAACATTAGCATAGTAAGTAGTTGCAAATATGGTCGAAGGTGTCCTGACGACAGTCGACAATGTCTATGAACAAGAACTGTTTAAGTATCTACCTGTCATTAGTGATATGTGATCTTATTAAAATTAATTAATTTAGGCCGTATTTAAATTTATACAATGTGGAACAGGTCTGCGTATGATGTAATAATCCACATTTGAATGAGAAATGGTAATTTTTCGGTTTTTTATCATCGAGCGACCATTGAAACAAATTTATTGTTTGATTTTATTTAACAAATATTTCCAAACTACGAGTAAGTACATTATACACTTTTCCTTTTGTAATTAAATATTTCACAAATTTCCAACGGATTGAACACGTTCACGGACGCGAATGCTATAGCAGTCGTGTATCGTACCTGCTATAGCATCCGCGTCATAAAGACGGGGGTCCAATTAAAATGGTATAGTCTTACTGTCCATGAACGTGTTAATTCTAGAAAACTTAAGGGTCATAGGTAGGTACAAATGTCAAAGACAAAACCTGCTATCACTAGCTTTTCGGAAAAAAACATTTAAAAACCCTGACAGCTGAATGTTGGTCACATACATTCCATAAAATTGCTTTTGGATGATCATAACTTAAAGGGTACACGGAGAACATGTAGAGTCTCCTAAGTAGGTAACTTATTGGGTTATCGCGATTTGAAAGTTAGGAACCATGTAATTTGGTACGTTAATTTTCGTGTAAAAGGCTTATACAAAAATGAAAAATAAAAGCTACATTAAGATCATCACATCTGTAACTAAGTGCTAACGTAATTGCGAACTCTAAATTTAGAGATAAAAATCTCATTTTCAAAAAAAGTAACTAAATTTCACTTTGTAAGAAATCCGACTGCATTTTTGATATAAATTGTGGTCTATGTTAAAAATTAACCATGCCTCTCACTACTCTCAATTATTATAGGTATCCTACGGTGATGGAACCAGTAATGGACAAGGCACCAGTAATACAGAAGATAAGGGTTATTCATTTGTTTTGAATCAATTAATTTAGGACCGGACGAACATTTACGATCCAGTACGATACGATTTAGATTAAGAGTTTACATTACTGGTGCCTGTCAGCTAAAAGCGTCCATCATTGGTGCCGTCTCCCTAGTCACTTCCACAACCAAGACAAATCTGACGACCTCATCATATGTTAAAATCCAGCCATTTAGGCATGCAGAGCGTTCCAAGGAAACAGGCATACATACTATCAGCCCAATGGAACCCTGACCCACCATAGAACGGTGTCACAGTGACATTATAAAACAATTTGTTTGACACTTCTTATAACTTGAATCATAACGTCTCTGTGACACAGTTCTATAGTGGGTCAAGGTTCCAAATGGTCTGATAGTACATACATAACCCTCATTCTTACGCAATGGGGTAAAAGTATAGTGTCTAAGTACCCATATCGTATGGTCGTATAAATTTACCTAAGTAAAATATGTGAAGCTTCACAAAATAACAATTGCACCTGTGCACCGATCAATATGTGTGTTATACGGTGATGAGATTCCAAGAAGATATAACAAACATTAGCAATAGTAAAACAATTCGCGGCAACCGGCGGGATTGTCTCATAATGACTGCAGCGATTAACTAGAAGTATTAAAACCACTGCTGTGTCTTAATCGTGTTTCATCCGCCAGTGGTCTTGGTTAAGCGGTTGCAGAATGTTTTTAGGGTTCCGTAACCAAAGGGTGGACCCCTTGGGATACGGAACCCTAAAATGGGACCTTATTAATATGCCTACGCTGTCCTTCTGTCCGTCCTGATAAAGAGGTGTATCTTTTGAACCGTTATATTTTTTTTTTCATAATGTGTTATAATGGCGGATTTACTAACAAATATTTTAGTTGTATTGTAAAAACGGTAAAACATACTAGCGCTACAGGTATGACAATAATACACACCATGAAGAAAAACAACAAATAACAAAAAATGGTCAAGTGTGAATTTGGGCTCGCGCTGATTCGATTCATAATCAAATTCAAATCGGAGTATAATTCGGCTAGCACTTGACCAGTTTTAGGGTTAGCGGTAGGGCATCAAAGGGTGCCAACAGAAACAGACCCCTGTTAGTAAGGCTTTGCTGTCCGTCTATCTGTCTATTCTCGGGCTGTATCTCATGTATAAACCGTATAATATGTAGCCAGTTGAAACTTTCACAGAGTGTCTTCCTCTTGCCGCTATAACAACAAATAATAAAATAATATTAAAAATTAAAAAGCCCCCCGTACAAGAATAGTACGGAACCCTTCGTGTGCGAGTCCAACTCGCACTTGGCCGGTTTTAATTAAACATCACACTTTGCATCTAGCAAATAATCATGCAATTTTATGTAATCATTGCATTAATAAAATCATCATTGCTAGATGTCCGCGACTTTGTAGCGCTAATCCTTGGATAACTTTCCTGGGATAAAAAGTATTCTGTACTACTGTTTACTTACTACTACAAAATACTAGGTTTAAACTATGTTGATACCAAACTGCATTGGTTAAGCGGGTTTAAAAGTCAAAAAAAGAGACAGTCAGATAGAAAGACCGACAATCGTACTTTCGCAAATAATAATATGTATATAGGTAGATTAGATACATTAGCCCGTGTGTTGCCGGGTTTAGAATGTTGCCACTCCATGTCTTCCCGTGGATGCCGTAAGAGACGACTAAGGGACTAAAGGCTGTGTAGTGCTGTTAGGCGATGGGTTTGCAACCTGTCACTAATACACTGGATAACATCTTAGCCTGGTTGTGCAAAATGTGGTCACAGAATTGTCAACAAGTTTTTGGAGTTGTTGGTGAGTCTGTGGCTCTGCCTACCCCACTCTGGGAATGAAGGCGTGAGTTTATGTAGATACATTTTGTGTAGGAATAGTAGAGTCTACCAGAATCGTACAAAATCCATAACTTTAAATAAGTTCATTTCTTTTCCAAGAAATAAACAATTTTAAAACGTTTATTTTATACTACTCAAAGAAGGCCGGAATTAAATATGTATAGAAGAAAACGTGTGGTGTTGGAAAAAGGGGTTGGTTTTCCACCTGACGCTTTGCGGCCAGCTGCGTGCTATTTTAAACTTAATCTGTTACTAATTAAAGTCCATTTAGTACTTCTTCAGTAAAGGTAAAAATCTATGTGGTAAGGCACTGACAGTACAATTGTAACCTTTGATTGTTTCGATTGACACGTGCTAAAGAATTAATAATAAAGGATTTTCGTATAGTTTTTATTTTTTACAGTCGCCTGTTTATTGGTTAAGAAGTATATTATGTACCTATTATGTCAAATAATAAAAGTATTTACTGAATCGAGAGCGTTAGCGAAGGATTCGAGTGATGCTCCAAAAAACGTTAATTCTGTCTTTCACTTTACCTATTATGTGTCGTGTTTGTGGTCTGATTAGGAGATATATAAGGGATAAGGGGTATGGATAAGTTAGCCTGTGTACTTGTTTTTTTTAATGTATTTGTTTTGTGTCTGTTTGTTCTTGTACAATAATGAGTATACATAATAATAATAATAATAATAATAATAAATATCAGGGGACAATGTCACACCAATTGACCTAGTCCCAAACTAAGCTCTAGGCTTGTACTATGGGTACTAGACAACGATAAACATACTTATATAGAGAAATATATACTTACTTAAATACATAGAAAACATCCATGATTCAGAAACAAATATTCGCGCTCATCACACAAATATCTGCTCTTACCAGGATTTGAACCCAGGACCGCTAGCTTCGTAGGCAGGGTCACTACCAACTAGGCCAGCGCGTCGTCAATACATTTTATGAAACTATGTTAGATAAATAAATAGATGGTCTATTAACAAACAAATTTATCTTATTTTAACATAACTACTATATAGTGCAATTTGTACATTAAATTTATTTATTTATTTATTTATAAGAAAGTATATTTACATGGTATTACATTTGGTAGACTAATGCACCATGGAACATCTGATCATGTAATGACTGTTTGATGCCAAAATAAAATAAAATAAATAAGTGGCAGCACGTGCCCTGGCAGATTGTTATCATAGAAATATACATATAATTAATTAATGAACTATTCTTGTTCCTGTTGTATGTACTTCCTACTATATTGCTCGAGCTCAAACTCAATAAACTATATTCCAAATACGCAATGTAAGCTAGCTATTGTTATTTAAATATTATTTATATAAATTGTATAGTAGGCGCGTCAATAGGTGGTTATCACATGTAACCAGCGCGACGATAATATTACAATATAAATATACTAAAACCATAGTGTAGCCAACTCATTATTTATTTACTACGTCCATCTGTCAACCTCGGGGACCTACCATAGAGACCTTCATTGCAGTTGTAACGAATGCTCAAACAATACGAAATCGTAAGATTTGCCACAGCTCGCCAAGGCGAGATTAAAATAAGGTTGCCACGGACTAGCCAAAACTTAAGCGATTTGTTAATTATTTCGCAAAGATTCCTTTCGCACAAACATAATATGTTCATTGTTTACGGGTAAATGTAGTTTCCTAACTGCGATTACATAAGCGCGGCCGCAAACAAACCAATTTTATGTAATGTCTGGCTGTATTTGTTATAATTAAATGAAACTTGGCGCTGCATTGGATGCACTGGCCATTAGAAGAATTTATGGCAGTTGGACGGGGACCAAGCGTATTACCTTTGTCGTGGGTTCCCGTTTAACGGCCGTGGTCGGCGGGTTCACTGGCGCCGACATAATATCCGATGACGAGCCGGAGCGGAGGTCGAGCGTGAACCAATTTGATTCATAAAAACAACTTTGCTTTCTGAACTAGTAAGTACGGTCGAACTCAGAAGTAGCTGTACATTTTACTAATGCTATGTATTCCATTTCAGTGGGGCCCGTAGCACCTTAAATAGTTTTATTCCTTTTCTTTTAATAGTTCGTTCACCATCCTGTTTTATTCTACAAAAATAGTATTCCTGAATTACCGTTTGCACTTAAGTGATGTATGTTAGGTATGTATCACTGTTTTTTTTTTCCTCTTTTTATTCTATTGATATGTATACTAAATTCAATACCACGCTCATTTTAAAACGTTACTGCGACAAGGTGCTAACCGGTTTTTCTGATTTTGAGTGTTCGAAGCAGGAAAATATAAGTAACTGCGTTTTACCCGTGACTTCATCTATATACAAAAAGTTTTCAACATTCCTCCTTAGGACTCAAGCTATCTCCGTAGGTACTAGATACCTATCAAAATCGGTCAAGCGGTTTACGCGTAAAATCGATGCTAACAAGCAAACAACTTCTCATTTACAACTACTGAAAATTCAAAATTCAAAATATTTATTCAGTAAATTGGCCACATGAGGGCTCTTTTACACGTCGGTAATATGGAGTGAATCTGCTAGCGCTTCTGACTAGACCATCATTGCGGGGAAGAAGCGCCGCAATAAACTCCAGCAGTAGGTAATTTTTTTCAATTATTAAATACAATAATAGATAATATACCTAGATAGATAGATATTAGTAATGGTTTAAAAAAGATAAAAAAAGATAAAAGTCATTTATTCAGTAAGTAGGCCGCACGGGCACCTTTACACGTCAGGAGTCTACCAGCGCTTCCCAAGAGGAGACCACTGCCGAGAAGAAACGCCGCAAGAAACTCAGCAGTCAGTCATTTTTTTAACCATATTTCCTATTACAATGATACAACTTAGTCTAGTATTATATAAAGCTATAAATATTAATTTAAATATAATATCAAATATCATGTGTAGATCAGCAGGAAAACATGGCAAAAATATTAGGAGAGATATAGACGGAGAAAAAGGCAAAAACAAAAAAAATAATAATAAACAAAGTTTCGACATGTTTTCCTACATCAACAGTGTCCCCTAGACAAGATAAAGGTTTTACATTTGAACAAATTATTATTGACTAATTTTCGAGTTTAGGCCATGCATTTTTGTCTGCTAGATAATCCTCGACCCTATAATACGCTTTAGACATTAACGACTTTTTCAAGTAATTTTTAAGTGCTGAAAAGGGTAACTTTAAAACTACGTCAGGTAATTTATTATAGAAATGAATGCATTGACCAACAAATGATTTATATACTTTACGTACGCGAAATTTTCTAATAGCAATTTTATTTTTATTTCTTGTATTTAAATTATGTATATCAGAATTTTTGGTGAAAGAATCTAAATTTTTAATAACATAAATAATATTCTCATAAATAAATTGAGATGCTACAGTTAAGATATTAATTTCTTTAAATAGTTCTCTTAAGGAGTCACGAGAATTTAAGTTATAAATAGAACGAATGGCCCTTTTTTGTAAAACAAATATAGTTTGTATTTCAGCTGCCTTACCCCAAACCAGAATACCGTACGACATGACACTATGGAAATAACTATAATAAACTAAGCGAGCTGTTTCAACATTAGTTAGCTGTCTAATTTTCCTAACGGCATAAGCTGCCGAACTTAGTTTACCTGCCAGTACAGCTATATGGGGACCCCATTGCAAATTTTTATCTATTGTTATGCCTAGAAAAACTGCCTTATCTACCATTTGCAGACACTCGTCATTTATAAAAATACTAGAATCTACCGGTTTAACATTAGGCAAAGCGAACCTAACACATTTAGTTTTCTTAGCATTTAGTAGTAAATTGTTACTAGTAAACCAATTAAGTACTTTAACTAGTATGGCGTTTATCATACTGTAGTCTACGGACTTTCTATCTACCTTGAAAATTAATGAAGTATCATCAGCAAAAAGCACAATATCACAAAGTTTATCTACTGTTGGTGGTAAGTCATTTATATAAACGAGAAATAGAAAAGGACCTAAAATGGAGCCTTGAGGCACACCTAGTTTCACTGTAGCTCCAATTGATTGCGTTTTGTTTACAACCACTGTTTGAGTTCTGTCACTTAGATAAGAAGACATAAGACTTAAAGCTTTATTGGACAATCCATAGTGTTTTAATTTTAAAATAAGGGTCGAATGATCCACGCAATCAAAAGCTTTGGAAAGATCACAAAATATTCCTACCGCATCACAAGATTTCTCCCAACTGTTATATATGTATTTAATGAGAACAGATGCCGCATCAATTGTTGATCGACCTCTGGTAAACCCAAACTGGTTACTATTAAGTAGTTTATTTCTATTAAAGTGACCTAACATATCATTCAGCATTAGTTTCTCAAAGACTTTACTTAAAACCGGTAGTATGGAAATGGGACGGAAGTTCGTTATATCACTCATGTCGCCCGATTTAAAAAGAGGTATGACTTTACTATATTTCATGAGATCTGGAAAGGTCCCCTCTGATATGCAGTTATTGTAAATTAATGCTAGGTGGGGTGCAATTACATCTATGATATGAAAAACTACTTTAACTGATGTGCCCCACAAATCCTCAGTCTTTTTTAAACTAAGCGATTTAAATACCTTGACTATTGAATCTGAATTTACAGGGCTGAATTCAAAGTTTATATTACATTTACTGACATTAGTGCAAAGTAATGATTTAGCTTCAACCGCGGATGATTTAAGACATTTTGTAGTATTGCTGGCTATGTTGGAAAAATAATCTTCGAATGCTAAGGCAACGTCTTTATTTGATGTGATTTGTTTGTTACCTGTGTTTATGGTGACTTGATTATCACGAGTTTTTGATTTTCCCGTTTCTCTATTTATAATATTCCATACAGTTTTTACTTTATTGTCAGATGATTTGAGTTTAAGACTAAGAAAATTTGCCTTAGCAGTTAAACAAGCTTGCTTAAAGGTCCTTGAATAATTTTTAACATAATTTAGGAAGTCAGCGTTCTTATTGTCTTCCCTCTCTCTATACAGCTCATAAAGCCTATTTCTACTCTTATGAATGCCTGCAGTAGCCCATTCACTAAACTTGGTTTTTGACTTCGAAATAGTTTTCATATTAAAATTATTATTAAATTGATCTAGAATTACGCCAAATAAGTCTTTATAAATACTATTACTCTCATTCTGTAAGAAAGGTAACACAGAAAGGTTACTTTGAACTTTATTTTTAAATAATTCCAAACGTTTACTAGTTATAGGTCGGTATGTTATTGTCTGCGGTTTTTGATAAAAATCATTGACGAAAGATGCCTTCTGACCACTATGGTCCGAATTAAAACAATTGAATATTTCTTTATCCAAACATTCGCAATTACAAAAAATATTATCTAAGCAGGTTGCACTACTAACACCTATCCGTGTTGGTTCAAAGAACAGATTACCTAAATTAAAAGATTTAAATAAACTTAGTAACCTAGTGGTATTATTTGATGTTTCGAGTAAGTTAATATTAAAATCTCCACAAACTATAATATGCTTCTGGCTATTACATGCTAATTTTAACACATGTTCCATTGTAGATTCAAATGTGCTAAAATCAGCCAATGGTGGCCTGTAAACACATATTATTATATAACTTTCTAGTTCTGCACATGAAATTTCTACAATCCTTTCTATCGATAGCTTTACAATATCCTTTCTTTCTTTAGATTTAAGAGTACTTTTAACAATTATAAAAGAGCCACCATGAATGGCACATTTTCTGGCAAAATAACTAACTAATTTAAAATTTAGAAAATCAAAAATTAATTGGTCTTGTCGAAGCCAATGTTCAGTAACGCACATAATTTGTATGTTTTCATTATCTAAGAACAACCCTATTTCTAGTTCTTTGCTGGAAAAACCTTGAATATTTTGGTGGATTAAATTTATACTCAAGGGTGTTTCCGCTGTCCTATACTTTAGTTTAAATCATGAGGCAAGGCATTATTGCCAATATTTGCTTGCTGGGGCTGGGTTCTACTGTATCTATTTGGTTCTATATTAAAAGCTAATAGGTCAACCAAGGTCAAGATATATTTCCTTGGCAAATGAATTTTTCCTGATGTTAGGGTGAGGCGCTTAATAAATTTGTTTAAATCAAAGAAATGATAGTTTTTATTACAGCAAATAGCGTTATACATGTAGCCTCAGGGTTTCAGGAATAAAACTGAATAATATTTAACTGAATTTATTTTAAGCAAAAGGTAGTAAATTAACTAATTTTAAGAAATATTAAAGCTATTGCAGCGCACACGTCCTATCACTCTCGTAGTCGTCATCTATCCCCCTCACTCCCCCATCGTTCTCCACCTTTCTAATCCTTTCGTTCAATCACTCAATCATCGGTCATTCGTCTAACCCGCTCACTCCTACACTCGGCCTTCCTACATCCTTGACTGTCCCCAGGCATTCCTTGTCTAAAGTACATCTTTACATCTTAATCTAGTGACTAACATCCTTATCACACACTCATACTCATACTCAACCATACTACAATAACACTTTCACACAGTCTTGCTCATTCAACTTACAACTAGAACAGGAGAGACTTAGGTATAACATCAGTAACATTATGTAACAGCCTTTCAACATAACTATATCTACTTACTTAACACAACACTATAAAAAATAATAACAAACTTTTATAAAATAACACAGTACTTATACTGTAGCAGTAATTAATGGTTATAGAGGCAGTCGGGATGAAAGTGACTATAAAAGTTACCTTATGCATGGTGCAGAGGTCACTGACCCCAGGGCCACGGCTTCATGAGATCAGCTGATGTGGAAGTGCGCAGGGGCCCCTCTGTCGAACCATCCAACTTCTCGACGTCGTACCTGTCCTTGCCTCGAACCGCTACTACTTCATATGGTCCCAAATATTTTGGTTTCAACTTTAAACAAGTACCAAACTGCGTCCTCGCAATAGCAACACGATCTCCGATCTGGTACAGCGTGCTTTTCTTACGCCTTTTGTTGTAAGTCTGCTTGTTCTCCTCTTGTACCTTTAGTATCTGTGTCTTTGCTGTTCGCCGCAGCTCTTCTCTGTGTGCGATGTGAGCCTCGCGCTCTTCTTGTAGCAACAAGTCATAAACTTCTATATCTTCTTTGCATCGCATTTTGGTTCCTAGCATTAGCTCGAACGGCGTCATATCGATACTACGTTGATACGTGCTATTCAGGGCCGTCTGCACCCTGGCGACATGTTTGTACCACGCTGCTGGTTCTGCAATACAAAGTTTAGTTAGCACAGATATCATGGTGCGGTGTATACGCTCGACTTGCCCGTTTCCGCGCGGCACACCCGTCGTAATGACTGAATGCTGAATGTTCTCTGCAGCACAGTATTCTTTGAAGTCATTACTGGTGTAAGCGGCACCTCTATCAGTAATCAATCTTGTGGGATTTCCAAAAGTTTGTTGCTGTATTCTTAACTTTTCGATAGTTTCTTTGGCGGTCGTTGTCTTCACTGGAAACAACCAAACAAACTTTGTAAACCCGTCTACTACTGTTAATATGTGATTATACATTTTCTTTGTCTCTGACAGCGGTCCTATATGGTCACAATGTAATGTGTGCAAAGGAACACTCCCTTTTTCAATTGTGTTTAGGAAACCTTCTTGCTTTCCAGTCTTCTTGGTTGCTAGCAAACATGGAACACAAGTTACCAAAAATTCATCTATTTTCTGAGATAAATCTTTTATGAAATAATCCTTGATTATTGTTTCAATCATTTTCTTTTTCCCAAAATGACCATTTTCATGTACTTTCTTTATCACATAATCCTCCATACCTCTTGGCACAACTAGTTGCAAACCTTTATATAAAATTCCATCTTGGATGCTGTAGTCTAGGTAGGTTTTCTCTTTGACAACCTCTAGGATCGCCTTTAAACCATCGTCCAACTCCTGAGCCCTCTTGATTTGATTCCATAAGGCCCTTGTGATAGTGCCAATGAATGGTGATCGACTTAGTGCATCAACATGCTTCATATGTGATCCTTTTCGGTGCTCAACCTCATAATCATATTCCTGTAGGAGTAACACCCATCTGGCCACTCGTGTACTCAAATCCTTTTTTCTTAATGTCAACTCGAACGCTTGACAGTCCGTGACAATTTTAAATTTAATGCCAAACAAATAAGGCCTGAACTTTTTCACTGCTTCAATAATAGCCAGCGCTTCTAGCTCATAGCTTGTATACTTCTTTTCTGCATCACTTGTTTTGCGACTCATGTAATGTACAGGATGCAATTCACCATCTTCGGAGCAATGCTGCATCAAGACCGCAGCATATGCCACAATTGACGCATCCGTGTGCAATTCAGTCTTCAAGCATGGGTCGTAAATTCTCAACACTGGATGATTAGCTAGTCTACGCTTTAGCCCCTCAAATGCTTCTTTCTGTTCACTATCAAAAGTAAAATTCATATCTTTCTTCAGCAAATCAGTCAAGGGTCGTGCAATCAGTGCAAAACATGGAATAAACTTTCTAAAATATGAGGCCAGACCGACAAAGCTGTGAAGTTGCTTCAAAGTGGTAGGTCGAGGAAATCTCAACACTGCATCTGTCTTTTCAGGTGACGGCCTCACTGTTCCATTTTCCACCACATGACCGAGGTACTCTACTCTTCGTTGTACAAGTTGAGACTTCTTCCAGTTCACCTGTAGGCCATACTGAGATGCACGCAGCAGTACCAGCTTCAGTCGCTCAACAGCTTGTCTCTCATCCTCTGCAATTATTATGACATCATCAATAAAAATTAAAATAAATCCTTTTTCTATCAGGTCCCTGAAAATTGCATTTATGAATCTCATGAAAACCTTAGGGCACACAGACAGTCCAAATGGAGCCCTCAGAAACTCGTATTGACCATTATGCGTCACAAATGCGGTATATTTCACCGAGTCTTCATGAACGGCTAAGTGAAAGTAGCCATTCTTTAGGTCCAACGTACTAAAAACCTTCGCTTTAGCCAACTTGTCAATGTGATCGTCAATAATTGGCAAGGGATACTCATCTTTCACAATCTTTTTATTGACCTGTCTATAGTCGATACATATCCTTATACTGCCATCTTTTTTCTTCACCAACACTAACGGACTAGCATACTCGGAATGACTTACCCGAATGATGCCTTCTTCGAGCCATTGTTTTACTTGTCTATCCACTTCTTGTTGTTCTGCAAAAGCCAACCGCCGCGGTCGCTGCGCCACTGGTACATCGTCTTTTAATGTGATGCGCAACTGCACCGGGGCTTCGTGCACCTTCGCAGGCTTGTAGGTGTCCACCAGCTGCTTCACCTCATTTTGTAACGCCTGATCGCCCATGTAACCTACAACATCAGAATTAACCACACCACACATAAGATTACGTAGCCAACTCTCAAGTGACTTGACAAGTAGTACCCGACTGCCTTCCATAACAACAGTAACATTCGCTAAGAATTCCTGACCAAGAATCATAGAAAATGGCATGACATCTTTAGGTACAATATATAAAACAATGTTTTCGTAGCACTGACCGTCTATCGTAATGTTTGTTGTGAAATAACCTAACGAAAACACTCGCGTCGATCCAAGTCCAGTCAACGAAATCTCGTCCTTTATATAAACTGGAGCACTTAAAGACACGTAGCAGTCCCACGTAACTAAATTTAAATCGCTACCGGAGTCTATTAGCGCACAAACACTTTTGTTACACAAAATAACCTCTTTCATCGGCTTACGAGATGCCGGTATATAGCCGCCGCCGCCATCATTGTTGTTTATGTTCATTCCGGTCGCAACGTCGTTCAATCGGTCACCTGCTCCGCTCTCGATCTCGTTCACGTTCAACTCATTCAACTCGTTCGCTGCTAAGTTCGCTGCATAGTTGAACCCGATCCGCTCTTCTCGGTCTTCATTCGGTGAATCGTTCGTCCATTCTTTTTGTTGAACGTACATTTGCTTTGAAAATCCGCCATCTTTATTACTTGCATGAGTTTGATTTTTTCTAGGTGCAAAATTCGGCTTGCTTGTTCCCGATGTCGACGGTGATGGACAATTCGGCGCTATATGACCAAACTGATTACACCGGAAACACTTTTGCCCTCTTAGCTTGTTCGGACAATCGCTTGACACATGATTGTTTTCTCCGCAATTAAAGCACCTCTTCGTAATTACATTTTCTCTGGGCCTGTTTATCTTTGCTTCATGCTTCACAGTACCTTTAGTCTTCTCCTTAATAGCTTCGTAAATTTTCAGCTTTTCTTTTAGGTCTGCATACGTCGTAACGCCATACAGCATAATTTTGTTGATTTCTTCGTCGCGTATCCCTTCTACGATATACTTGATCGCGACATAATCTGGCATCTTTCCTCTCTTGCCTAGCTCCTTCATAATTAGCATGTAGTCTTGACATGTCTCGTCCTGTTTCTTCTTTCTAGCGCTCATCATTTCGTGTATGGTTTTTACGTCAACTGTGTCGGGGAACTCCTTACTTAGGTTAGTTTTAAGCTCCTCCCAGGTCTTGCAAATACGCTCAGCCCGTAACCACAGCGCTGCAGTGCCTGTCAATGCACGTCGCGCCAGGAGCAGCTGCTGCACCTCCGTCCAGCCAAAGACCTCGGCGTTGTCTTCAACATCCTGAATCCACCGGCTCACTGGATACGTCTTATCTTGTCCGGTAAATGTCGGGATTAGGCCTTCTGTTAGGTGTAACATCGCACCGCTACCTTGCGCCATTGACGGCCGCGCCGTCGCGTCTTCAAAATCTGCTTGCCGGCTGCCCCGTCTTGTGTCTTTCGGCATTTTCGTCGTTAAAAGGTCGTCTTCGTCGTCTGAGAGTCTTGTAACGCTGCCAAGCTTGAATTTAAAAATTCCTGTACCCGTCGTCTTTGCCACGTTCGTCGTCAACTTAAATCAGGTTGGATCCTCTCGATCCCGGAGGGGCCCCCAAATTTGTAGCCTCAGGGTTTCAGGAATAAAACTGAATAATATTTAACTGAATTTATTTTAAGCAAAAGGTAGTAAATTAACTAATTTTAAGAAATATTAAAGCTATTGCAGCGCACACGTCCTATCACTCTCGTAGTCGTCATCTATCCCCCTCACTCCCCCATCGTTCTCCACCTTTCTAATCCTTTCGTTCAATCACTCAATCATCGGTCATTCGTCTAACCCGCTCACTCCTACATACATAATAGAATTAAAGTGTGCTATTCTATTATTATGACTAAATGGCATACTTTCTGAGTATGGTAGCGCACACAGTATAATTTTACCTATGCCACGACCTTCAATAGTGTTTAGTGTTGACATTAATTTATCTACACTTGACTTATCCACACTAAAACTATTTCCTACCAAAATTACTAAAGTGGTGGACCTGTCAAAACTTCCTTTTAAAAGTAAATCACTTAATTGTAAAAGAGTTGCATTGTGGTAACAGTAATTTGTAACCTTTTGTTTCAATTTGTTATTTAACATTAAACCTAGTCCAGATCCAAGTTGGTCAGAATAAACAATAGTTTTATTCCTACTTATAATTTGTCTAGGGGACTCCTTTGAAGTATCAAGAGCCATATCTGGCTGAATCACAACAGTTGGTGAATCTCGTAATCTATCTGAATTACCATAACCACAGTTAATTAAAGAGTTAAAACGCTCTTCATTCAATCTACTTTCTTCTACCAATTGAGTGAAAGCCAGGATATGCTCCTTGACTTCCTTCTGAGCAGTTACATACTTTAAAGAAGTAACTTCAAGCTGGTCCTTTAATTTACTTATCTCCGCATCGAGTTTTTGAATATTTAAATCATATGCTATCCTATTGGAATCTAACTTTTCATTGCAATGGCTCACCCTATCTTTCATTATTGATAATTCTAATTTCATTGTCGAATAGTTTTTTATACATTTTTGGCTTCTGATTAATTTTTGTGTACGCCTAATATAATTATTAATTTTGACATATTTCTTCAATTTATTATTGCTACTAAAAAATACTAACTTCTTACTGTCCTTATCGTTATTCCCTACCAGCTCTTGGTACAGGTTCTGCGTTGTTAAACTATCATAACACTGGCGTTCTTTCCTTAAATAATTTAATTCTTCATTAGCTGCGCCAAGTTCTTCCTCCAGGTTTGTGATGCGCCTTAATGCCACTTCATGGGTAGAAGCGCACTGGTTGAAGGTATCAATCACAGACTGCAACTGAACCAAGTTATCTTGAGCGTCTGATAACTTGTAGTCATACTCCACTAGATCGCTTCTCAACACCGTGTTCTTGTCCATCAGTTTCTTCAGTTCGTCCTCACTGTCATCCCTTTCCCTCATTAACTGGTCATTCAAGGTCCTAGCTTCCTGCAGCTGTTTCAAGGTGGCCTTGAGTTGAATTTCTTGCTGACGTGCAGTGGCCTTGCGAGATTTCATGTTCGAGGCGCTCATTGTCTCACAGTAACTCCACAAACGCACTGAAAGATATAAAACAACTGAGTACAACTGAGTAACTTGAGCAAAGGAAGATTGTTGGTAATTATAACAAGGATGCGAGTGAATAGATGTTAGTGAACAGTGTATCGTGTACGGCAATGTCTGTGGCGAATGTGATATGTCTCAACTTTGCTTCCACTATCCGTCAAGCAAAGAGAGTTCTCACCGTGCCAGTGTTTTGTGTTTGACGTCGCTCACGGCTTCAACAGTGAGCAATGAGAAGTATGAACATGAACAGTGTTACAAATAAACGAAAAAAGTGTAAGTAAGAATTAAAAATAAAATACTCCCCAGGTTTTCTTGATGAATTTGAAAACGTCCGTTGACGGTTGACAGGCGCAGTCGCAAGCGGCCCGATTTACTGTTTAGTAATGTTTATATCGAGACTTCGTTGTTATAATTCCACGAAAAACACTGTTATCTACAGTCTACAATGCTACTGAGGTCAATTACTTAATTTTTGATAAAAAAATCCTTTAATAAAATACGGAGATACAATTTGACGTCTATCAGCTGTCAGTGTTACCACAGATTAGTCTAGTTCACTCATTTATTGATATAAAAGATATGAATAAATTAAACTTCACATCCTCTGATATTACTTGTTGCCATTTAGTAAAAGTACTTATGTATAATTCGTGGTGAAAGCGGAGCAATAAAATTATGCAAATATGTGCAAATACCTACTTTGATATGCTGATATTTGGCAAATTAACTAAACTGTGGCTGCACGATCCGTGTGATAAATCACTATAATTGCTATATATCCAAAGGTAAAATTTGATGCTATAAGTTTTGTTTCCAGGCCGTTATAAATTAATTTCTCTATTTAGTGATACACACACGAGCAGTACGAAGTTACTGTGTTTTTTAGGATACCTATTTTTTTCTTGTCGGCTAGAGATTTCTGATCACTAATTATTTTCCTATCGATACCAAACTAACAAGTCTTTAAACTCTGTGTGTTTACATGAAGTACAGCACAGTTCCTTTTGCCTTTACTGAGTTCTAAGTAGATACAATATCATCATATCAGCTGTTAAATAGAGTACTAAAAAAAACCGCCTTCAAAGTCAAACGGTAACTGGTCAGTCCAACTTCAATCGGCTTTTGGTTAAAAATATAAGTCGCTGACTTCAGTTGGACTGACCGCCATTTTAATAGAAGTTTTTTTGCGTTTTTAAGGCGGTTTTTTTTGTTTTTTTTTTAACATTTATTTTTACTTATACTTTTCAATCATAAACTTTAAGACATTTCAAGCACGCCGCAAGCAACGGCACGGGAAAATCATTGTCATATTTAAACTATTAAATGTTCTTCGTTATAGTCGCTCAACTATCTTAATCGAGATATCTTATCTATCGCCACCCAATGACAAAGACAATGGGACCACCTCGGAAATATACTCTATCAAACCCAAAAAGGTTTCTTAAAATCGGTCCACAATTGACAGAGAAATCGGTGAACATACATAAAAAAATACATACAGTGGAAAATAGAAACTCCTCCTTTTTGAAGTCGGTTAAAAATAAGAGTCAGGATTGAAAGTTCCGATTTACGTGTTTTCCCGGCAAGTGTGTAAAAATATGGGAATCAACGAGCTTTATTTTGATGTAGAGCACTATTTATCAGTGCACCGGATGCACTTAAATCCAAAAATACTGCACAAATACACTGTTGCATTTTATGAAACAGTCGTAATCCATTTCGTTAATTTATTACGAAATAAATAACAGCGAGACTAGGTCAGCGCGAAAAGCTACATACATACATAATTAATTACCATCTTAATGTATGTATGTATAGCTGTTTAATACTGCAGTGTTATTGTCATGAATATATCCAATGATTAAGACACAAAGATACGCTTTTCATGCTGATAACCTGACATTACAAGTGTTTACATTTACTTACATCGTATAATTGCTCATTCTTTGTTAAAATTACCTAATGCCTACATTTAGAACAGTGTTCCTTAACCTGTGGTCCGCGGACCCCCGGGGGTCCGCGAGTATATGTACGGGGGTCCGCCAAAGTCTCACCTATGGATCATTTAACAATAATAAATAAATGCCACTAAAAGTCTCGTAGTCGCTACGCTTACTAGGCACGGCGAACGTACTCCAGGGAGCGGTGTCCAAGACCGAACCACATACCTCTGCGAAAAGACATTAGGCATTGGGCATTAGGTCGTCCGTGGACGGAAAAAGGTTAAGAACCACTGATTTAGAACATTAATTAAATTTCACGGGTAATATTTATGTTGATTTTGTAACCGCAGACACAATTATTTAAAAGGTAAAAACTAAAACCCGGCTAGCGACTACAATGATTATTACTTCTCTTGGTTTCTCGCAGTTGGGTAAAAAAATGGTGTTAGCTATTTGAAGACTTTATTTGTCTGTGTCTCCATCTGATTGGTTTATCCTTGGGCCCAAACTGGAATACTTTGTGGTAGACCAGCGCGACTTTAATCCTAGTATTGCCAAAGATTACGCTGAGTCAGGACGATTTTGTGGCTACAGTCTTCTTGTGCGTACGAGTATTTATCTGTCCTATGTTGTTCAAATAAGTTTTATTAAAATAGCTAATAGGTCAATTAAGAGTTATGAACTGGATACAAGCAAACTAATGTGAGGTTCTAAATTCTATTAAAGGGGTTTATTTTAATAAACATCAGGAGAAAATTTCACAATAGCTGACCGCCCCAAACTAAGCTCTAGGCTTGTACCGTCGACTACAAACAGATGTATCCACTTTTGGGCATTATTGCATGTTAAGTTCCAAAAGTGGAAACATCTCTTTGTAGTCGACTGTACTATGGGTACTAGACAACAATAAACATACAATTATACAGAAAAATGAATACTTAAATTCATAGAAAGCACCCAGTACAGGCATAGAGCTTAGTTTGGGACTAGGTCAATTGGTGTGACAGTGTCCCCCCAGAATACGGAAAAAAAAATTCTCGCGCTCGTCACACTAATATTTGCCCTGAGCGGGAATCGAACCCAGGACCTCTAGCTTCGTAGGCAGGGTCACTACTAACTAAACTGCATCGTCAATTAATAGTTTTGTTGATTTATTGTTATTTTTAATGACCTTAATTTCGTAACCTAGTTGTTAAAACATGCTTGCAAAACCTGATATTATAATTGAAATAATACCAAAGCCAATAATAATATCAATCAGATAAGTGATTAATTAAGACAGTAATAAATAAACATCATAATAAGTACCTAGGTAATTAAAGTCATAATGTTTTAATTAACGCTAAGGCAGGTGGCATAATGGTCAATTACCATTGAATAATTGTGACAGCGTCCAGGCAATGATCCCATAATATGTCGGTGTCACACCGGGAGATGAGTTACCGCTAGGCTTAGTAGATAGTCTGCTTGGATATATCTATTAACCATACCAATAAATAAAATATAAATAAAGTGTACCTACTCGTATGTGTATGATTTCAAATTAATGCCAAAATTGAAATAAAAACTGCTACTTATAAATCATAAATAGCCGTTTTAGGAGTTTTTGTCTTTGTCCGTCTGAAAGTTTGTCTCGAATAGTCTTCAAAACGGCTCAACGGATTTTAATGAAATTTAGTTAAATTGTATGTTTCATTTTGATATCTTTCTGGGTTCACCATAATGAATATAAATATTAGTAAATTTATTACTGCCACTGCGAAGCGAAGCGAAGCCTATGCATATCACCGGTTATCAGATCTTATCCCCACACCGGAACACAACAATGCGAACACTGCTGCTTGGCGGTCGGTTAAAGGATGAGATGGTGGTACCGATTGAAGGTCCCTGCACAATTTGCGAGAAGAGCTCACTTCTTTTCAAGGAATAACTCACCTTGTGCGGCGTTTAAGAAGCTAAACCCTGTTCAGACTTACTTGTCTTAAGTAGTAAACCACTTTCTAACCTCAAAATGCAATTTTTTGTATGAAATAGCTATTTTAAATAAAATAAAGCAATCACGGACAATACATTGGCCAAGTGATGTCCAAAATGTTTTCTCAGTTTACTTTATTTACGATGAAAGAGCTGTTTTAGCCAAAAAAGTTTTATTTTGAGGTTAGAAAGTAGTTTACCATATAAGACAAGTAAGTTTGTTACTCAGGAATAATGCAGAATTTTAACGGTGAAAGAACTTTTGAAAACGGTCCAGTCGTTTTTTTAGTTTATTCGTTAAAAAAACAAATCTTTACTTTATAATACACACATCAAAAGTACCTACATAGGGATATTTTTTATCCCTAGACAGTTTTGAACATTTCAATATAGGCATATTACTACTGAGTCAAAACATCAAATTTGTGTAGGGATACTGAGTATCCCAAGACTTTTTTGATGTGTGTATTAGTGTAGATTGTCCAAAGCCAAGGTCATTTGGCATATTAGAGCCACGTGTAAAATAATGTCAAGTAAACGTATGTACCAACTTTAATAATACTACTTAGACCTTACTCACACTATTCCTATCGCGTTTCATCAAAGTAATATCCCACGAGCACGTCGGCACCTCGTCGAAAGTTAGCCGTGTTTACGTCGGCTTTCATCACAGAGATCACCCTTACCATGAGTTACAAATGTTACAATTACGGTACTCGCTAGCGAGTCGAATGCTCTGTCCCTCGCACTCTATAAGAATACTGCGAGGTCTACGAGGGACAGAGCTTCGAGTCGCTAGCGAGTACGTTAATTGTAACTCATGGTAAGGGTACTGGCCCAGTATTCTAGGTGGTAAAAACCATATCGTCTTTAATCTGTTATTGTATTGTCAACGTCTTGATAGCTCTTATTTACTTGAAAGTAATGGCGGCTGACGTCAAAACAATACCATAACAGGTCAAAGACGATATCGTTTTTACCGCCGGGAATAGAGGATCTTACACTTACCATGAGTTACAATTACTGTACTCTCTAGCGAGTCGAAGCTCTGCCCTTCACTGTATAGTTATAGAGTGCGAGGGACAGAGTATTCGACTCGCTAGCGAGTACGGTAATTGTAAGTCATGGTAAGGGTACGTCTGCACGACTGACGACACTGCACTTGGCTGTCGTCATCGGCATGCAGCGCACGGCGTTTGCGGTCAGCGGCCTACCGCTCTAAATAGAACAATCCAAATATAAAGGTCATTGCCAGGGAAAACGTTAGATTGACATTGCAAAACTCCTTCTTGGCAGGTACTATTTTTTTGCACCCGTTCACTCTTCGTTTGGTTTTTACCACCTTCCCACTCTGTTAAACACCTACTGGTTTTTTGTTACATTAGAAACTACCGGTTACTCAACATTTGTTTCGAAGGAAACTTTAATTTGATACGGGTTTACGGATGAAATTAATCAGCGGTGAAGAAGTAGCAATGATGAACGAATGTTGTGTTCCGGTGGGGTAAGCCGTAACGCTGCCGGTGAAATGTCTACAGATGCTGAGGTCCTAGTGAAAAAGGGTACAAGTCGACTTAACCCGTAATAAAAAAGGGTATATACACGAACGGAGTATACTACACTTAAACCCTTTTTCACTTGATCTTCAGAAGACTTATACCCTTTTTCACTAGGACCTCAGCATTCTGCAGTTCTACTAAAAAAGGCGCTAACTGCAATGTAGTAGTCAACGCATTATATACTCTATCGGTAACCACATGAAATTTAAAATGCTACGCAGATAGTTCTTGGGTAGGACGGCAGCATTTCCAGGGGCTCTATTCTACTCGGTAAAACCATATTGCTTTTGAAATGTTAGCGTTGCTTTAAATTCAGTCGCAATTACTGTCAAGTAAATAAGACCTATTATAACGTTGACAATACGACGAGTAAGAGGCCCAGTTAGTAGGTAGTGCCTACGATTTTAAGATTGTAAAGGACCGTGGCATGCAAAGTCCACCCTACTATAAGGTGGCCTGTGCGTTTTGCCTTGTCAATGCCTTAAAAAACACATAACCTTGAAAAACAAGAAGGGAAAACATTGTCGTTTTATTGCGCCTACCTACTTTTTGATTTCTGTTCCACTCAAAGGTATGACTGATAGAGAATGCTTGTGGTAAGTCCGCGTTTTGAACACAATTTTATTTTTTGCAGTGAAGTAGTTATTTAAATAAATAAATATGTACCTAAAGCCTTTACTTGGGTGCATTTCTATTCTACTCTAGCTGAAATGAGGAGATAAACAGCTTAGAGCGAATTAGAAAAAACACCAATGAAAATTTTCAAAATGTATCTCTCTACAATGGGATTAGTAGTTCTCCCAGTTCTACTTTCCACTACGCTTGAGTGAAACCGCATCCTTAAACCTCCTACAGCCCACCATACAATGAATTTTGTCAATGGAATATGAATCAATTACGCATGAAATAAAGTCAATTTTCTAATTTGATCATTAGTCATAATAAGAAAGACAATTAGACAAAAGAAAATCCACTTTACTTTCGTTGCACTAGATCTTTATTTGAATGACTATATTTTGTACTATTATTAGTACAAGGAACCTCAGGAGGTTAATCCGCACGTAAAGTAGAATGCGCATTTCAATTAAAGCGGCTCTCCCTCCAGTGAGATTACCATTTGACAAAAGGTCAAATCTTTAAGCGGATTAGCGACTTCCTCACTTTGTAACGGAGTACAATTGCTTTTTCCCTATAATAGCCTTTTGTTGCGCTCCTTTGTTGTAATTTGTCATTCAAATTGGCCTCTGGTCGGAAGAAAGTCTATTTAGAAGTCAATGTAACAATTAACTTGCTGGACAGCAGCTAATTTCAACTCGTTTAGGATTTCCAACTGATTTAAATTTGAATGAAAGTTGTCACTGAAAGATATCTTTATTTTCTGTCTTAGAATATACAGCGTGGGAAAAAAATCGGCCCTAGAGGGGAACTGCCTTAAATCCTTAAGTTAGATCATTTTAGTTAAAGGAAACATTCTTTTATTTTAAAAAATAACAATAATCCTATCGATTAGTAGAACAAAATAGTGAGTGTTTATTTTTTGAATTTTTAGCTGGTTCGTTAATAAGTAATAACACTATTTTCAACTAAAAGCCGTCTTCAGTTCGACTAAAGTTAGGTTTAGGTTATAGATTAGATCATTATATTATATCATTATAAAAGACGTTACTTCTTGCGTTATTGAAGGCGGTTTTTTGTTTTTTAAAATATTTATTTTATTTTACTTACTTATTTTTTAGTGATCTAATAAGCTTGTGTAGTCCCACTTCTAAGTTGATATGAAACTTTAAGACATTTCAAGCTCGCCGCAAGCAACGCCGCGGGAAAGTCATATTCATATATTTTAAACAATTAAATGTTCTTCGTTGTAGGCGCTCAACTATCTTAATCGAGATATCTTAACGCCACCCTTGAAACAGGTACCGTTGAGGAGTTCCGGTAGCCATCTGTGGTCTCCATCATCAGGTTCACTTCACCAAGTGATACTTTCTGAATGCAAATGCTAGATTTGTTACTAAAAATTCTAAAATCGCTATGTTTGCCTACAATATTTGAAGAGTTCCCTCAATTCCTTACTGATCCCCTCATCAGATTCATGTTTGGTGACAATTGGACCATCTCGGAAGTAACATACTCTATCAAACCAAAAACATTTTTTTTAAATCGGTCCACTGTTGACGGAGAAATCGGTGAACATAAATAGAAAAAAAATAAAGATACATGCAGTGGAACGTATAATATCCTTCTTTTTTGAAGTCGGTTAAAAATAGCCGCACTGTTTGCGCTGGTAAAAGCCCGACGGATGAGAAGGATGAGGATAACGCTGGAGTGACGGAAAATCTTTAGACGGGCAACGCATTTGCAATTTAGGAAACGTCATATTCATTCATAAGTGCTGATGAATCAGTGCCCACGTAATGAGCTACTGATTTTACCGCATACCTACTTAAAATAAAACTTCGCATGACCATATTAACTCATAAATAAATATACAAATAAGGAAACGTAATGACGTGCGAAATGTGCCGTGATTGACAATGGGGATTCCTGTTGCATCAATTCGTTACCCAAACTATCCGATACTAAAACAATTATTGAAAAATAAAAGATTTTAGACAATAAATAACTAGACACCTCTATTTATTCTGTATTCACGCAAATTAAAAAATAATAGTTTCATTGAAAAATGTCAGAGGCCGGAGGTCCTAAACAATGCGAAGCCCATTGAAAAATGTCAGAGGCCGGAGGTCCCAAACAATGCGAAACCAGTAGAGTACCTATCTTGTAAGATCGGATAATGTTATCATTAATCCTTAGTACTTGGTTGGTTGGTCCTTCCTCCACACAGCAACTAAGACCAGAGCTGTTTTCACCATGCTAGAACCGTTTCGCTACGATGAGTATGTATCTATCAGTTTTTTCTTTTTCACATTATATATTTTTTTCAGATTTTTTGTTTAGCGTTGTTGCCCATAATTGGTTTTCTTTTTCTTTCTTTCTTTTGACGTAGCAACGTGACGAGATAATTGGAGGAGCAAAGAGAAATATAAGGTGCATTTTTCACGCGGGAACAGCGTATGCTGCTAATATTTTTTTTCAAGTAATCTACCTATAGGCATTTCGTCTTACTCCTTAGTTGTCATCGCATTTCCATAGGGCCCTGCCTAGATGCACTTCGCTAACTAGCGTTTCTATTCGTTTCGTTTTTAACCAATTGCGTCACTGGTAGATCACGTGACTTTTCGTATCACGTCATCTACCAGTGACGCGATTGGTTTAAAAACGAAACGAATAGAAACGCTAGTTAGCGAAGTGCATCTTGGCAGGGCCCTCTGGGATTACCGTCTTAAGAATGCAAAATTCCTCGTCTGCCTTTTCCACGACATAAAAAAAGACCCAGACGAAGTCACGGACAAAAGCAAGAACCCCTTGAAATCTTTCAAAGTAGGTACCTACCTAAGGAAATAATTCACTGGGCAAAATTAAATTAAATTCTGTAAACTACTGAAAAGCAAGACTTTGAAACTAAACCTACTTATAATGTCCTCGGAGTGGCCGGTAATGCCGTACTTGAAATAATTGCAAGCACAGGATGTGCAACGAGGAAGGCAATCTCATAAACCATTGCACATATGATCGCAGGATGTAGATGCATTCAAAAGATGTTCTCACATAAATCTCCCGCCGTAAACAGCCATTAAAAGGTGTACTTACGTCCAGCGTGCCCAGGTATCGCAGTACACATCTTAGCACGAGTTTTAAAAACAATGAGACGGAGGCTTAGTCAAGGTGCAAAACACTAAGGTAGCATTTCATCAAACTTGGAATAAGACACTCCGAGATTAGTCTATACAAATTCGGCGTTTAATCTAGGTATAAGACCTTATTCCAGTTTGGTGAAATGCGGCCTTAGTTAGCGAGCGTTAGAAATTTTCGAAAATCGACCCCTAATGTCAATGCCCCATGTCGGACCATGGTCAGTGTAGGGTTCCGAAGCCGTTACGAGTGTTACGACAAACACAAAAACAACATGTACGCTCAAATTTTCTATTTAAAGTTAAGTCTTTGGTGGTGTCTTAGATATTTTAATTAGGGAAACACTTCTTTTATTTACTTATTCCATCATTGATCTTGGTGCGCGGTATAAATATCTATATGTGCCCAAAAATTCAGTTTTTTAACTTTGATAATTTCTAAGAAAAAGTGATTGCGACAACTATAAGGGTTAATAGTTTGACTTTGCAACCATAAAAAAAAGCTACGAACGAACACGTGGGTATAAATTCGATCCGTATCAAAGTGTAACTATGTATCTGTATAAATACTCCTACAGCGACACACGTACCAAATTACGACAGTTTATACACGCCACGTGGCTCTCGTGTGTACACTGCCTGCGTAGCGTAAGCCGTAGTTGAATTCCGGCTTAATGTTTTTAAATTTTGAATACAAATACGGTTCATAATCGGCGATGAGATCGCTGATTCTCACCATCGTCGTCGTCGACCTTTTTTATGACGACGCGGTTAGCCTTGCTGGATCCCTGAACCTGCCTATGAACCTAGCAGTCTCGGGTTTGATTCCCGGTATAGACAACTATTGGTGAATAAGCGCGAGTTTTTGTTCCTGAATCTTGGATGTTTATGTTTGTATTTAAGTATTTATCTATACATTTATGGTTGCAAGAATATTTATGGTTATGTTGTTGATACAAAAGTCAATTTGTGTGAGATTGTTCGCCGATCTTTTTCTCCCAAGTCTGTTTACGGGAAACTTGCTTACAAATTCTTGAGTCACCTTGCTTATCCATTACTTTATGAGGCGTTCTATGACATAAATGAGTTTTACTCTTATAATAATATAATAATCCTACCCACTGACTTGTTTTTTTGATATTGTGTTGTTGTTAGTGTAAGTAGGTAACTAGATATTGTATTAAATAATAAATTGACATGTAATATTTGATATTATAAATAAATGAGTATGAGTATGAAATTGAATCTACTGTCGACCAATGTACATGTTGAGTGCTCATAGAACTTTGTCAACGAACGGAAAATTAAGTAGGTAGTGGAGTGCATCGTCGTGAACTGGAGACACTATAAAACCTAGCACTAAAGTACTTAAAATTTTCTTTGGGGAAGGTTCTGTACATAAGTTACTAAGTAGTTATAATAATAATAATAATAATAATATAATTAATTTCAGATAATACAATCCATATTATGTTAGTACAATACTTAAAAACTATAACTATTAACTTTAGTTATATAGGCATTCCATCTTGGTCCTCAAAATTGGCAACGCATTTGCGCTCTTAGGCTTGCAGTCTTAAGATGGTAGTCTTGAGAATGCAAATCTCAACAGCGGCCTGCACACGTAAAGTTCGGACCGCGGGAAACGCCACGCGCCGTTCCAATCTCCGTTCCGAACCGTACGTGTAAATGCAACTGTAATAGTAAAATAGTAAACAACGTACGGTTCGGAACGAAGATTGGAACGGCGCGTGGCGTTTCCCGTGGTCCGAACTTTACGTGTAAAGGCCGCTATTGGGTCACAGATCCCTTACTATCAGATGGCCTGTGCGTTCATTTGCCGTCTCCATTCCATAAAAAAGTGGTGATCAATGATATTAAGTGGAGCAGCATTTTTAATGAAATAGCGAACGTATAAATGTAAAATTGGCTTTGAATGCCGTCTGTGAGTCACATGGCTTGACAATTATAGGCTCCGTAATAATTATTACCTTCGATTTGCCAAGTTTAATCAATACCAGTATTAGGTAGTAGCAAAAGTAAAAGGTTAGATTGTGTATTGGTAAAATATGGTTTATATGCGGGTCGCATGGGGTCGGTTATTTTCCTGGAATTGTTTATATACCAGGGCCCTTATTGATTCATGGAACAGGTACTATAAAAATAAATAATACTTAACGTAACCTTACTTACGGAAAACCCTATAATTATATGTTGCGTGAATAAATACAACGATATTGAAATAAAAAATATATATTAACAATTAAACGATAATATAAATTACAAATAAAAAAGCACTCGATGAATATAAGTATATTATACGTATAAATAAAAGACATATTAATAAAGTATGTATAAAGTAGAAGACGACGAACGACGGACGCTGCATAAGGTACTACCACTATACTCCTTTTGTTTACGTACTTAAAAAAATATAAACAAAACAACCACGTGATGTAGTTCATCAAACAATAGAAGCAGAACACTGAAACGTCATGTCAAGTTCGATAAAACAGTTTTGATTGACAAATTAACAATGCCACGTGGTATGGAAGTTTACACTTTTTTAAATACTTAAACAAACGGAGTATACTAAAACCACTGTGTGTCAGTGTATATGTGTCTATCTGTGGCATCGTAGCTTAACGGAAACTAGTTTAATCTGGATATGTTTTATGGATATTGGTAGGGTTGTTTAAGATATATCAGCTCTTAAGACTGCGCCGAGCGTTCACTGGTTATACAGAGGCGCCATAATTACTATTATTGTTTTCTAATAAACTAAAGTATTTTATTGAAATCGGATGGTGCTTTTTTGTACTACAAATGAGAACACAACTTTTAGGATATATCACATAGTTTAATAATAATTGACCTTCGAGTTATCAACTTAACGGAAAAAAGTGGCCACCTTTTCCCTTTAAGCTGACTAATAAAAAGGTAATTGTTATAAAAGTTGGTTAAGGATCTCATAAATTGTGTATTTAGTACTTGCGCTACAAAAACCATTGGCCGATTCCAAGGAAATTCTTTAGTTAATTAGAAAACACAATAATAGTAATGAGGGCGCCACTGGACGCTCGACGTTTGCTCGGTGCAGTCTTAAAGCCGCCATTATATTATTATAGGGGTTTTTATCTACCTCGTAGTGGCCACATCAAATTTCGTTAGTTCGAAAAAGAATCTTGTGTCGGTCAACTAAAGTCAAAAGTCCCTTTGACAGATGTCCTAAATTTAGGACGTTGGGCCTCACGAGGTTAAACAGTTATTTCATCATCATTATCATCATCATAATCATCATCATCACCACCATCACCATTACCATTACCATCATCATCATCATCATCATCACCGTCACCATTACCATCATCATCATCATCATCACCAAAATCATCATCACCACCACCACCACCACCATCATCATCATCATCATCATCATCATCATCATCATCATCATCATCATCATCATCATCATCATCATCATCATCATCATCATCATCATCATCATCATCATCATCATCATCATCATCATCATCATCATCACCATAATGACATCAGCAGCAAAAAGATGTCCATGATTAATAGGTCTCCTCCAATGACCACCGTACATCATACTACCCTCATTCAGCGGGTAGTCGGTCAAACTTTTAGGGGACCTAACCTACGCTAAAGAACGTCAAGCAACCAGGCTTGAAGTAAGCATTGGTTTTCTTCCTGTTAAGGATTGGTTAAAGGAGGGAACATTATCGTGTGTTATTTGGTCTGTCAATCAGTCACTAACGGGGCTTCCGAACTCTAAATGCACACGTGAAAAATGCAACAATAAGGTGCACGACAATACTGGCCATGTCCATTCATAACAAATAGTTAACTACAGTACGGGTATTAAGCGCAGTAGACCATGGTTTGCCTCAATATTCAATTGAAAACTGATGTTAGGAATATGCATGTTAGGTGACTTAGTTTAAGAACGGCTATAAATAAATAAAGTTTAAACAAATTAATACAGGATAAGTTAACTGTGACCTCCACTCTGGACCTGTTTTCATGTCATGTCAAGTCATGCTTCAATCCAAGACAATCCAAGTTAAGCCGTCAGGTCAAGCATGGTTGCTTGACGTTTTCTTTAGCGTAGGTCCAGAGGGCTTATTGTCTAACGCACTCGCAATCGCAACCAGCGTCAAAGTGGAGCAATTGTTTTCATTTTGTATGCAGACAAGCCTCCGGTTTTCAAAATGAAAACGATCGTGATTGCGAGTGCGTTAGACAATAAGCCCTCAGGTCCCCTAAAAGTTTGACCGACAACCCGCTGAATGAATTAGTATGATGTACGGTGATAATTGCAGGAGGCCTATTAATCATGGACATCTTTTGGCTGCTGATGTCATGATGGTGATGATTCTTTAGCGCAACAAAGGTGAGGTCTTTAGCGACCTCTACGTCAATACCTTACTGTTTAAAATGAAAAATAAAAACCGATAATTTGGCGATGCCTTCTTTAAAAGCTGATTGATATCTCTTAATCGGCTCAACCGATTTTTATAAATCTTATTGTTAGCAAAGAAACCGCGTCCAAATTATCACAGCGATTAAAGTGACAAGGTACTAAAGTGTATACATATTTATGAACTCGACTGTACAAGCTAGGACACGTTAACCGAACAACGAACTATAACTAAATTTATAATAATTACATCGCTGATCTACTCCGCACTAGCGGGGACGAGACTAGGTCATAGGGTTGCCAATTTTTTCTTCGGAAAATATAGTATTTTCCAGCCCAAGCTAAAAAATATAGTACACAGAAAGAAAATATTGTACTTTGAAGAAAAACTTTTAAAAAGTGTGTAAATTTATTCATTAAATCTAATGCACAATATTTACTACTTACTAACATTCTGCCTGCTATTGGGGCAACTACCTGAGCTGAAAAAAGCCTATTTCGCCAACCCAAATCGCATATGTTTAAGGACTGACCGAAATATAGTATTTTTGCGTACATATATTTCTTCAACAGTATATAGTACACAGAGTAAATATAGTACAATACTATATATTATAGTACGGTTGGCAACCCTACTAGGTAGAAACCTCCCCAAGTAGAAATTAGGGGTGAATAATTGAACATAACCGCCGATTCATTACGAGTTGCACTGATAGCGTCGCGTGACACCGCCACTTACCTAGTTAATTCATAAAGCGGGTAGGACACATTGATTTGATTCTACATCATTTGCCATATAAATTCATATTTTGTTATGGATTGATCGGAAAATGGTCGCAATTTAGTGGTTTATTTGATTGGTTTGAATTCTGTTTTGTAGTTTTTCTTTGTTTATTTTTGTACGCTCAATGAAGTGTATTTGTTAAAAAAATACATTATTGACGGTAAAACTTAAAATTAGGTTAAAATCGATTATACGTAACAATCTGTCTACCATAACATTAAGTAATAACTTTACATAACAAATACATGAATTTGGTTAAAATCATCGCATTAATATTTATACAAATTAGGCGTTTATGTAATTGTCAGACAAAAACCTGAGAAACTTTAATGCTAGAAAATACACCGAGTTCAATACAATCAGTTTCGGTTTTGGTTACGAAAACTGAGCAATAGTAGCGCCAAAGCCAAAGCTGGAGGCGTCGCTTCTTAAATGTAATTGATTGGCAGCTCCCCACCCAACTAAGGTCATTTACTCAGCAACATGAAATCTAAATACAAACTTTTCGCCTTGCCTCATAATTATTACAGTGTCACAACTCACAGCTGAAGTGAAAACGGTTTCATAAATAAAGTTAGTCCTCACTTTGCAGCATCAAACACGAAATAATTCTGCGGTTCAAAAGAAATGCTCTCTATGGAGAATAGTAATTCTTCATAGTAGAACGATAATATTCTATTTACGTTTATATCAATTTAATATGCCCAAAAATAAGCATGTAACATGTAGAGTAGCATCTGTTATTTAATCTGTGGTAGTAGT
This sequence comes from Acleris cristana, assembly GCA_948252455.1. Taxonomy (NCBI): domain Eukaryota; kingdom Metazoa; phylum Arthropoda; class Insecta; order Lepidoptera; family Tortricidae; genus Acleris; species Acleris cristana. The sequence goes on from OX411780.1 coordinate 17,295,608, forward strand.
TACGAAATACGGTCACCAAATAAAGTAAAGTGGTATTAAAAGTAAACATTTACAAGCTGGCGAGTAAATATAACGATCAAGGTGTAGGTACGAGTACTTTGATTTGATTATTTTTTTAATAAACTTAACTATTTGTTTACATGTATTATCTGGATTTTCTATCGTCAAAAATGCATACATACCTTTGTAAAGACAACGGGTAGGTACTTACGATATTTTTGATAACCTAGTTTCAATATATAGAGTAAGAAAATGAGATACAAAATGGAATAAATATTATTTGCCAAGCCCAATAGTATACAAGCCAATACAGGGTGGGATTAAGAGTTAAATATGAGAGCGTTCTTGAGGATAAGATATTAAGTTTCTGAATCTCAAGTAACAGAGCTATTTCTAGTCAAGGCAGCTTAAGATGGACCGCATGGTATAGCGTTCTTCACCAGTATCATTAAAACCTTAATAACTACTTTCGAAAAAAAAACTAATAGCTTGGTTAAAAAATACACTGGACTCTAAATAGTAAAGTACTTATGCGGTAATATTTACGTCAAGTTTGCAACACTCGGTATAAATACATAAATAAATAATAAATGGAGATAACTTATACACAAATACTTTTCATCCCGGAATTTATAAAAGGATATTTTTTCTGTTTCTTTGATATTGTACGTACTATTTGTTACTTTCTGTTATTTTGTTAATTTGTCTATCCTCCTGCATTGTCCTTGCTGATTCTACTCTAAGGTTAACTGGAAGAGATCCCATATGGGATAAGTTCAACTATGTACTTTATCTATATTGATGCAAACATGTCTTACAATTGTCTATGTGTAATGAAAGAAAATGTTGGCTAAAAACACAGTGCTAAGGAACGACCTTGTCGAATACGATTACAAACTTATCGATTCACAAGATAGGGTGGAGCAGTTGCAGACCCTGGTAGATAACTTTAACCAGTGCGCTTCTACCCATGAAGTAGCACTGAACCGAATAATTAACCTCGAAGAAGAACTTGGTGCTGCTAATGAGGAATTAAATTACCTACGGAGAGAACGTGAGTGTTATGACAGTTCTATTACACAAAATTTGTATCAGGAGATGTTAGGTAATAAGGATAACAAGGACAGTAACATTAAGAACCTTATATTTTTTAACAGTAACAATAAGTTAAAGAAATATGTTAATATAAACAAATACATAAGGCGTACTCAAAAGTTAATTAAAACTCAGAGGTGTATTAAAAACTATTCTAAAATGAAATTAGAGTTAACGGTTATGAAAAATAGGGTTCAAAAATGCAATGAAAAATTAGATTCAGATATGACTGAACATGATTTAAGTATTCATAAACTAAATGCTGAGATAAGTAGATTAAGAAATAAACTTGAGGATATGTCATTAAAATACTCAACAGCTCAAAGCGAAATCAAGGAGCACATGCTGGCATTCACACAATTGTTGGAGAGTAGTAAATATAATGAGGAGCGTTTTAATTCTTTAATTAATAATGGCATTGGTAATTGTAATTGTTTAGGATCTTTACCAACAGCTGTGATTCAGCCAGATGTGGCTCTTGATACTTCTAAGCTATGTACCCCAAAAGTAGTTTTAAATGAGTCCCCTAGACAAATTAGTAACAATAAAACTATTATTTATTCTGATCAGATAGGGTCTGGAATGGGTTCTATGTTAAGTAATAAATTGAGACAAAATGTTACAAATTATTGTTATCATAATGCAAGTCTTATGCAATTATGTCATTTAATATCAAAGGGAAGTTATGACAGTTCTACTACTCTAGTGATTTTAGTAGGAAACAGTCTTGGTATAGATAAGTCTAGTGTAGATAGATTAATATCAACATTAAACCTTATCGAAGAAGCCGGAATAGGTAAAATTATAATTTGTGCATTACCATATTCACAAAATATGCCATATAATTATAATAATAAAGTAGCACACTTAAATTCTTTGATGTATAATGCTATATGTTATAATAGCAAATATCATTTCTTCGACCTAAATAAATTCATCAAGCGCCTCACGCTAACATCTGAAAAAATTCATTTGCCAAAGAAATATATTTTGACTTTGGTAGAACTTTTGACTTTTAATATAGAGCCAAATAGATATAATAGTGGTACAAATGCAATTCCTAATCATTTAAACTAAATTATAGGACAGCGGAAACACCTTTGAGTATAAATATAATTCATCAAAATATTCAAGGGTTTTCCAGCAAAGAATTAGAAATAGGATTATTTTTAGATACTGAAAATGTACAAATTATGTGTATCACTGAACATTGGCTTAGACCTGATCAATTAATTTTTGATTTTGTTAATTTTGAATTAGTTAGTTTTTTTGCCAGAAAATCCGCCATTCATGGTGGTTCTTTAATAATTGTTAAAAGTACAGTAAAATCAAAAGAAAGGAAAGATATTGTTAGGCTATCGATAGAAAGGCTTGTAGAAATTTCTAGCGTAGAACTAGAAAATTACATAATTATTTGTGTTTACAGACCACCATCGGCTGATTTCAGCACATTTGAATCCAGTATGGAAAATGTGTTAAAATTAGCATCTAAAACCCAAAAGCATGTTATTGTTTGTGGAGACTTTAATGTTAACTTACTTGAATCGTCAAATAATACTATTAAAATCTTAAGTTTATTTAAATCTTTTAACTTAGATAATTTGTTCTTTGAACCTACACGGATAGGTGTTTCAAGTGCAACCTGTTTAGACAATATTTTTTGTAATTGCGAATGTTTGGATAAGGAAATATTTAATTGCTTTAATTCTGATCATAGTGGCCAAAAGGCTTCTTTTTTAAATGATGTTCATCAAGAACCACAGACAATAACATACAGACCCATAACCAGTAATCGTTTGGATTTATTTAAAAATAAAGTTCAGAGTAATATCTGTGGGTTATCCTTTTCACATAAGGATTCTAATAGTATTTATAATGATTTGTTCAGTGTAATTCTTCACCAGTTTAATAACAATTTCAAGATGAAAACTGTTTCTGGGTCAAAAACCAAGTTTAGTGAATGGGCTACTGTAGGCATTCATAGAAGTAGAAATAGGCTTTATGAACTATATAGAGAGAGAGAGGAGAACAAGAACGATGACTTCGTAGTTTACGTTAAGAATTATTCGAGGACCTTTAAGCAAGTTTGCTTAACTGCTAAGTCAAATTTCTTAAGTCTTAAACTCAAAGCTTCTGACAATAAGGTAAAAACTGTGTGGAAAATTATAAATAGAGAAACGGGTAATACAAAAACTCGCGATAATCAAATCACCCTAAACAAGGGTGACAAACAAATCACATCAAATAAAGACGTGGCCTTAGCGTTCGAAGATTTTTTCTCCACCATAGCCATTAATACCACGAAATGTCTTCAATCATCTGCGATTGGAGCTCAAAAATTACTTTGTGCTAATGTGACTAAATGTAATATAAGCTTTGATTTTACCCACGTAGATTCAGTTTCTATTATTAAGGCATTTAAATCGCTCAGTTTGAAAAAAACGGAGGATTTATGGGGAACGTCAGTTAAAGTCATCCACCATGTCATAGATATAATTGCACCTCACTTAGCTTTAATCTACAATAATTGCATTTTAGAGGGGGTCTTTCCAAATCTTATGAAATATAGTAAAGTCCTACCACTTTTTAAATCGGGCGAGAGGAGTGATTTAACGAATTTCCGACCCATTTCTATTCTACCTGTTTTAAGTAAAGTTTTTGAGAAGTTAATGTTAAAAGATATGTTAGGTCACTTCAATAGAAATAAACTGCTTAACAGTAATCAGTTCGGCTTCACCAGAGGACGATCCACAACTGATGCAGCATCTATACTCATTAAATATATATACAATATTTGGGAGACATCTTGTGATGCAATAGGAATTTTTTGTGACCTTTCCAAAGCTTTTGATTGTGTAGATCACGCGACTCTTATATTAAAATTAGAACATTATGGTCTGTCAAATAATTCTCTAAATCTTATGTCTTCATATCTTAGTGATAGAACACAAACGGTTGTTGTAAACCAAACAAAGTCCATTGGAGCGGCTGTTAAACTGGGTGTGCCACAGGGCTCTATATTAGGTCCTTTCTTATTTCTCGTTTATATAAATGACTTACCACCCGCGGTAGTTAACCTTTGCGATATTGTGCTATTTGCTGATGATACATCATTGATCTTCAAGGTAGACCGAAAATCCGTTGATTATAGTAGGTTAAACGCGACGCTAGGTAAAGTACTTAATTGGTTTACTAGTAACAATTTGCTACTTAATGCTAAGAAAACTAAATGTGTTAGGTTCGCTTTGCCTAATGTTAGACCGGTAGAATCTAGTATTTTTCTAAATGATGAGTGTTTGGAAATGGTGGATAAGGCACTTTTCTTAGGAATAACTATAGACAAAAACTTGCAATGGAGTCCCCATTTAGCAGTACTAGCAGGTAAATTAAGTTCGGCAGCTTATGCTGTTAGGAAAATTAGACAACTTACCAATGTTGAGACAGCTCGCTTAGTTTATTATAGTTATTTTCATAGTGTTATGTCGTACGGTATTCTTGTTTGGGGAAAAGCTGCTGACATACAAACTATTTTCGTGTTACAAAAAAGAGCCATTCGTTCTATATATAACCTAAACTCCCGTGATTCCTTAAGATTATTATTTAAAGAAATTAATATTTTGACAGTAGCATCACAATTTATTTATGAGAATATTATTTATGTCATTAAAAATCAAGACTCTTTTATTAAGAATTGTGACATACATAATTTGAATACAAGAAATAAGAATAAAATTGCTATTAAAAAATTTCGTGTCCGTAAGGTATATAAATCATTTGTAGGTCAATGCATTCATTTCTATAATAAATTACCTGACGAAGTTTTAAAGTTACCATTTCCAGTACTTAAAAATTACTTGAAAAAGTCGTTGATGTCTAAAGCTTACTATAGGGTCGAAGACTATCTAACAGATAAAAATGCTTGGCCTAAATTAAACACCTAAATATCTTAATAATAACCTAATCATACCAATATATAAACATTGTGTATTGTCTAGGGGACACGGTTTCTGTAGGGGAATGTATCGAAACTAATTATGTGTTGTTTTGCACCGTCATAGGTAAGTATAATTTTTAATTTTTATTTATTTCTTATATTTACTATTTATGAGTTCTTGTAGAAATTTTGAGTTTTGACACATTTTCCTGCTCAACTACGCATGATATATATAGACATATTTTTGTTACATTCATTGTTTTATATAATACTAGGTTAAGTTTTATTTTTCGTTGTATAATATCATATCATAAGAAATGTTTAAAAAACGACTGACTGTTGAGTTTCTTGCGGCGTTTCTTCTCAGCAGTGGTCTCTTGCGAAGCGCTGGTAGATTATTGACGTGTAAAAGTGCCCGTGCGGCCTACTTACTGAATAAACATCTTTTATCTTTTATCTTTTAATAAAGAGTTTACATACATACGTACATACATACTTTCCACGGAACTCACTTTAGGAAACGATTCTGTAGTCGACTGACAAAGCTAGACAAATACGAGCTTTACCGACCAAATACGATGTTGATCGTGTGTTTACCTAAGTATTTACTATTTCTGTTGAGTTGTTCCCGCTCGGTCTTTAAAGGGAGCGCTCCGATCTCGGTAAATCGGTCAAAAGAACTAGTTCGATCTTTTAGTTACTTTAGGTCCTTTAGCTCCGGAACAAATTTTGAGATCTGAGCAGGACACGCTTTGAAATAGGTACTATTGGTCTCGTTTACATCGAGTGCCGTGCCCCGTGCGCTCTTTACTCGTTCGCTCTGTGCCGCTCATACGTAATTGCTACTGATCTAAAGGTCCGAAGACCGATTAAGATCGTACGAAGAACTAGTTCCTTTCGGTCCGTGACGGGAATTCATTCCTTTTAGTTCTTAGTTCCTGACTGACACAAGCCTAATTTCTGTAGGTTCTAGGCTGTGCTTTATGCTCCAATTTCCCCGCTCGTCTGCGTTTTAGTAGTTGTTGCATAACTGCATACCAACCCGAGGCATTGGCAATGCCGCAAGGTCAGCTATTATTAAGCGCCTTACATTATTTTTATCAATGAGATTGACACGCGCCAGTACCTACGCCGCTTTGTGAACTCGAATAGGCGCTAATTAGTTTTTTAGTAATTCCAATTATAGATAACGGATAGGTTACCTTGTGAATTATCTATTGTCCATTTGTTAAACTGTTTGTGTTATTTATTATAATCGCCTAAATGACCGATTTACTCGCTTAACTTATCAGTATGGTACTGTACCTTAAGTCATGTAAGCCTGTTTTACTATAAAATGCTCTATCTTCTTGTGCGTTATGTTAGATGCTATACCCTTGAAATGTAATTTTTCTGCTCATGAATTGTTTCACAGAAATGGTTTTTTTTCCCAATTTATTTTACCTTACTACAATACAACAGCCAAATACAATTTGTATTTCTTATTTATTTACTTTTTTTTTGGTTACTGAATCATCAACAAGTTTTTAAAGTTGTAGGTAATTCTGTAGCTCTGCCTACCCCACTCTGGGATTACAGGCCTGAAGGTCTGTATGTATGTATTTTAAATACCTAATTCACTAGAAACGGCCTAGACCAAACGAAATACGTAACGTAGGATTGACGTAAACTGATGGCAGATCGCGTCGACCGCTATGTCATGTCAACTCCATACATTTCAGTTGATAGAAAACAGAAACGTTAGTAGCGTTGGCATCTAGGCTGGAGAATTCGTTAACTTACGCAGCACTTTACAATATGCTTGAGCAAGAAATAGTCTAATTTAAGTATACTCGTACTATTTAAAAGTACCATCTTGGAAGGCTATTTTAACACCATTCAGTGCCATCTCTTAGGTCACCAAAAAACTTGTTAAAAAAAAGATCCATCGCCGCCTTGAGCCGATACAAGGTGAAAAGACATTGCACTGCTCAAGGCGAGTGGCTTCATCCACATAAAGATGTTAATATTTCTTTAAAAGGCTGCCAGGGTCCGTTCCGGCAGTAAAGACGACATTTCGCAGACGCTTGCCAACTTACATCCCAGGCATAATCCCTGCTCTTGAAAATAATAGCGCGGTAAAGTAAAAGAACGGAACAACATTTTCCTATAGGTACACATAGGTGTGCTTAATGTAAAATATTGTGCTCGAAATAAACAAACACGTAACAGATAGAAATACCTACCTTATATCTATCATATACCTATATTTTGGAGGTCTCGTCTATTATCCAGGTGGTCTGGAAGAGATCGCTATGTTTACTAACTTTATCTTTAGGTACATAGATAGTATGAAAAGTCGCTTTCCGCATTTGTCTGTCCGTCTGTCGGGATTTAGATGCGGTTTTCAACATAATTTTTGCGGTTTTGTAGCCAGGGACCGCAAGTTTTGACCATAAAATACGCTTACTGGATCTTATTGCGAAAATATGATTCTAAGGTGCTTTTATTTAAATAGCATAAGTACGAGTACTCGTAGATGTACTTTTAGATAATAATATCACTGGAATCGTGTAGGTACTTATATGTCAACCACTTTATTGCGAGATGATAAGGTTTTCTTGTAGGTAACCTAGACCATGAAGAGGAAATTGTACAACATGTATAGAGGACTAGTGTGGTGGTGATAAGATATTGTACATACTTGAATTCTGAGAATAAATGAATAGGAATATTTAATCGTATCGCAGGCGGATAAGATGCAACAATTAGTGTATTCAATGAAATTTGCATTTAACCGATGATAATAAATAAACCACTCAACGAAAATGTGCATTCTTTCTTCTTATTAATAGAATCAGAATAATCTTTATTCAAGTAGGTTAACATAATAAACTCTTTTGAAACGTTTATATCTTAAAAAAATATAATATTAGGTTGGCATACACTAGCTATTTCCAGCGAGTTCGTCCGCGCATAAGTTGTTTATCGCTGACGGCAACTGTGAGATTTTTCGTATCAATGATTACCCTAGGTCCGTATCTCGGTCCCAAGTTTCATATACTTTGATCGGTTGATGCGTTGAACCCTGAAGACAGGAGAAACAAACACACTTATTTTCAATATTAGTAAGGATAGGTTATACAGATTGCGGTAATCAATAGGGCGTGAGCACAGCTAAGCTGAAATTGAGCTCACCCGTGGTCAGCCATGGAGAGATTATACCTACTTACATTAATCATTATTGTTTTAGAACATTGTTATCTCATTATTACAATAATTTATAATCAATACGATTAATTCAGCACGGATCTACGAACCAGTTCCTGCAAAGGAAAATGTTTAGCACTCGAATAAACAATGAAAAAAAAAATTGGTCTCTTCTAACAAGATTGTGATTGTTGTGCATAGGCGTCTTGAATCCATACGAGCCTAACAAGACGTTAGACGCATCAACTAAGATGTTTGTTGAATCGCTAAAGAACTTGCTGTTTTTACTATAAGTTTTGTTTGATATAAGATATAACTAATATCATGAATAGTGTATTCATTTTATATCAAGTAAGAGAAAACCTCTCTTGGTTAGCTCACATTTTTTTGAGTGAATGTATCCACCACGATATAGTTTTCACCTTATTCTGAAAATTGATAGTACTTGTACCTACGTAAACAAATATTGTCCGTCCCGTACACTGTCCTGATATGAGTGATATGACAACAATGAGGTCGGTGGATGCTCTAATAACAATTTTCCGGCATTCATTCGAACACAAAGGCCTATAAGTGCGAGTACCGTAGCACGAAACTGCGCGACATGCATTTCAGCAAATACCTACCTAGGTACCATAAAGGGATTGCGTGCGAACCTCACATAAAACAATTTAATGGGGATGCTATAATGCGATAGGTACTTATCTGGTTTATTTATAGGTACTAAGCTAGAATTTTAGATATCGTTAGGGTTCAGTACAAAAAATGAAAAAACGGAACCCTTATAGTCCGTCCGTCTGTCACAACCAATTTGCTCCGAAACTACTGGACCGATTGAGTTGAAATTTTGTACACATAATGTAAATTGATGATCCAAACACGATGTGGAAAGATTTTTTTTTTTTAAGTCATCCATTTAAGTCATTTTCGGGGGACGAATTAGGAAATTAAAAAAAAAGTTTTGCAAACAATACCAAATGAAAGGGCTTCTTATGAGGATCTCAAATATATTTTTGTTATTAAACCTATTGTAAAATAAATTTTATTCATGAAAGAAGACGAAAATTTACCGATCTCCGAAACTACTGAACCTAAATTTTGAAAAAATACATAATCAACTCGCACTTGGCCGGTTTTTTTAAAGCTTATAACTAAAATTAAACTGGCTTCAGGCATGACGTTTATGATATTTATTTAAATCGCAAGAATAGTTGGTGAACCGACCGATTTTTTTCAGGTTAAAGGCAAAAGTATAGATTTCTAACAAAACATTTCACAAAATAAATAAAAGGTTCAATCCAATCCTTTAAATTTAACAAACAATTCGGAAACAAAAAATATCTATGTGATGACGCTTTGCCTTTTTTTAAATGATTTTCTTTTGGACACGTATATCTACATAGCCAAGTTGCAACTAGTTGGTACTTAGTTGCCCTGCTACGAAGCTGGCGGTCCCTGGTTCGATCCCCGGTAAGGGCAGATATTTGTGTAATGAGGACCAATCTTTGTTCCTTCGATCCTAGATATACCTAACAGTAACACCTAATATTTTTCCATGTACCTATTTTAGTATTTATGTATAATACCTATTACCTATTTGCATAATTTCTTACATAGTAGTACTGTAGTGATTTGTAAATGGAAACAACATCTAAATAGGCTATTGGACATTGACCTTGAACTTGAGATTGGTCATTAAATACTACGTTTGTACGTTGTTATGAACGCCATGCAAAAAGTTCAGGGTTAAAATAACGGCTGCGATACGGCAAGCGAAAATAATGTTACGATTTTATTTTTAAACATTAACTAACTAAGAGAAACAAAAAAAAAAAATTAACCCCACCAAAATGATCACTATCGTGCGAAATATCACCCCGCAAAATATCTAAAAGTTTATATGTATTACACCCTGAGGCCCTTGCCAAGATGCATTACGCTACCTAGCGATTCTATTCGATTCGTTTTTAAACCAAGCGCGTCACTGGCAGATCACTCGTTTCTTCGTTTCGTGACGCGATTGGTTTAAAAACGAAACGAATAGAAACGCTAGTTAGCGTAGTGCATCTTGGCAAGGGTCTCTGTTGTATACCTATGATTTATGAATAATAGCACAAGCCTTGAACTTAGGTACTTGCTTGTGTCATGAAAAAAAAACCAGCGCGTGTAAATAACCTCAACTCAACCCGACTATTATATCTCCTCGACTAACATAACGAAGGCTCGTCCTCGCAAGGTTCTACCTATATAGGAAGTCAAGTCCGTTAGTAATAACCTTAATAACCATGTAAATTATCCATATACTGACTAATTACGTAATTACTAAGACCTAGTGCGTTATTTATAAGGTGTAAAGCGGATATACCTTATAATTACCTACGTATTTTTTCTTTTTTTCCAGCTCCGGACCTGACACGGGGCGAGGACTTTGGCTATGATGGAAAAATAGGTAAGCTGATGCCAGGTCTACGGGCTACACACTCGCGCGTTTCGACGCAAGGCGGACATACATTGATGTTATTATAAAAGTTTTACAGTCCGTCTCGTATTTAAAGACGGCAGTGTATCTCGGGCTCGCGTCGACTCGTGTATAGTCCAGAGGGCTTATTGTCTGACGCACTCGCAATCGCAACCGGCTTCAAAGTGGAGCAATTGTTTTCATTTTGTACGCAGACAAGCCTTCGATTTAAAAAATGAAAAAGATCGTGATTGCGAGTGCGTTAGACAATAAGCCCTCTGGCATGTTTATTGAGACGAATGTTTCATAATAGCAGAGGTATCGCTATCCCACTTGCAGACGCCAATGAAATTATATTTGTTACTCGTGGTTCATAGAAAAACCTGTCAAGTGCGAGTCGCACTCGCGCGCTGAGGGTTCTGTACCGTCACGTAGTAGCCATTAATTACAATTTGAATTCGATTCCGAATCAAACCAACGCAAGCCTAACTCACAATTGAGCGGTTTTCAGTATTTGTTGTTTTCCTTTAGGGTTTGTACTATAATCATACCAAATTTGACGCTTGTAGGTATGTATACCGTTTTTAAGATGCAACAAAAATAAAAATACCTTGAAAACTAAACGTTTCTTGTATGGGAACTCCCTTCATTATTTCACTTTTTTTGTAAATGCTACCCGCTATCTATTGCGGTTCAAAAGATAGGTACAGCTCTTTAAAGTTACGGATGGACAGTGTAGCCATATTAATAGGGTCCCGTTAAGTTCCCTTTGGGTACGGAACCCTAATAACAAAGATTGCGTATAACCATCCAGAGACGCTAGATAAGATGCATCACGCTAACCGGCGTTTCTATTCGTTTCATGTTTAAACCAATCGCGTCAGTGATAGATGACGTGATACGAAAAGTCACGTGATCTACCAGTGACGCGATTGGTTTAAAAACGAAACGAATAGAAACGCTGGTTAGCGTAATGCATCTTGTTTAGCGCCTCAGGTTTTTGGCGAACGTTGTCGTTATCGAAAATGTAAAGGATTGACGTAAGCTGCCAGACTGTCCCGGTCGCGTCGAGCGCCTACGACAATTCCATACATTTTAACGGTTATCGACAATCGTTTACGTTAGTGTTATGCATCTAGTCTAGGGCCACTGGTAGTACCGGCAGATTTAATTCAAAATTCAAAATTCAAAATATTTATTCAGTAAATAGGCCACATGAGGGCTCTTTTACACGTCGGTAACATGAGTGAATCTACCAGCGCTTCGGACAAGACCATCATTGCGGAGAAGAAGCGCCGCAAGAATTTAAAACTGCACATGTATCGTAGGATCTAGACACCGGACAAATTCGGGTGTTATCTATCTATCTAAAAGATAAAAAAAAAAGATAAAAGTCATTTATTCAGTAAGTAGGCCGCACGGGCACCTTTACACGTCAGGAGTCTACCAGCGCTTCCCAAGAGGAGACCACTGCCGAGAAGAAACGCCGCAAGAAACTCAGCAGTCAGTCATTTTTTTAACCATATTTCCTATTACAATGATACAACTTAGTCTAGTATTATATAAAGCTATAAATATTAATTTAAATATAATATCAAATATCATGTGTAGATCAGCAGGAAAACATGGCAAAAATATTAGGAGAGATATAGACGGAGAAAAAGGCAAAAACAAAAAAAATAATAATAAACAAAGTTTCGACATGTTTTCCTACATCAACAGTGTCCCCTAGACAAGATAAAGGTTTTACATTTGAACAAATTATTATTGACTAATTTTCGAGTTTAGGCCATGCATTTTTGTCTGCTAGATAATCCTCGACCCTATAATACGCTTTAGACATTAACGACTTTTTCAAGTAATTTTTAAGTGCTGAAAAGGGTAACTTTAAAACTACGTCAGGTAATTTATTATAGAAATGAATGCATTGACCAACAAATGATTTATATACTTTACGTACGCGAAATTTTCTAATAGCAATTTTATTTTTATTTCTTGTATTTAAATTATGTATATCAGAATTTTTGGTGAAAGAATCTAAATTTTTAATAACATAAATAATATTCTCATAAATAAATTGAGATGCTACAGTTAAGATATTAATTTCTTTAAATAGTTCTCTTAAGGAGTCACGAGAATTTAAGTTATAAATAGAACGAATGGCCCTTTTTTGTAAAACAAATATAGTTTGTATTTCAGCTGCCTTACCCCAAACCAGAATACCGTACGACATGACACTATGGAAATAACTATAATAAACTAAGCGAGCTGTTTCAACATTAGTTAGCTGTCTAATTTTCCTAACGGCATAAGCTGCCGAACTTAGTTTACCTGCCAGTACAGCTATATGGGGACCCCATTGCAAATTTTTATCTATTGTTATGCCTAGAAAAACTGCCTTATCTACCATTTGCAGACACTCGTCATTTATAAAAATACTAGAATCTACCGGTTTAACATTAGGCAAAGCGAACCTAACACATTTAGTTTTCTTAGCATTTAGTAGTAAATTGTTACTAGTAAACCAATTAAGTACTTTAACTAGTATGGCGTTTATCATACTGTAGTCTACGGACTTTCTATCTACCTTGAAAATTAATGAAGTATCATCAGCAAAAAGCACAATATCACAAAGTTTATCTACTGTTGGTGGTAAGTCATTTATATAAACGAGAAATAGAAAAGGACCTAAAATGGAGCCTTGAGGCACACCTAGTTTCACTGTAGCTCCAATTGATTGCGTTTTGTTTACAACCACTGTTTGAGTTCTGTCACTTAGATAAGAAGACATAAGACTTAAAGCTTTATTGGACAATCCATAGTGTTTTAATTTTAAAATAAGGGTCGAATGATCCACGCAATCAAAAGCTTTGGAAAGATCACAAAATATTCCTACCGCATCACAAGATTTCTCCCAACTGTTATATATGTATTTAATGAGAACAGATGCCGCATCAATTGTTGATCGACCTCTGGTAAACCCAAACTGGTTACTATTAAGTAGTTTATTTCTATTAAAGTGACCTAACATATCATTCAGCATTAGTTTCTCAAAGACTTTACTTAAAACCGGTAGTATGGAAATGGGACGGAAGTTCGTTATATCACTCATGTCGCCCGATTTAAAAAGAGGTATGACTTTACTATATTTCATGAGATCTGGAAAGGTCCCCTCTGATATGCAGTTATTGTAAATTAATGCTAGGTGGGGTGCAATTACATCTATGATATGAAAAACTACTTTAACTGATGTGCCCCACAAATCCTCAGTCTTTTTTAAACTAAGCGATTTAAATACCTTGACTATTGAATCTGAATTTACAGGGCTGAATTCAAAGTTTATATTACATTTACTGACATTAGTGCAAAGTAATGATTTAGCTTCAACCGCGGATGATTTAAGACATTTTGTAGTATTGCTGGCTATGTTGGAAAAATAATCTTCGAATGCTAAGGCAACGTCTTTATTTGATGTGATTTGTTTGTTACCTGTGTTTATGGTGACTTGATTATCACGAGTTTTTGATTTTCCCGTTTCTCTATTTATAATATTCCATACAGTTTTTACTTTATTGTCAGATGATTTGAGTTTAAGACTAAGAAAATTTGCCTTAGCAGTTAAACAAGCTTGCTTAAAGGTCCTTGAATAATTTTTAACATAATTTAGGAAGTCAGCGTTCTTATTGTCTTCCCTCTCTCTATACAGCTCATAAAGCCTATTTCTACTCTTATGAATGCCTGCAGTAGCCCATTCACTAATCTATACTTACACAGCCGAAACTACTGTACCTAGAAACTTGAAATTTGGTACAGAGGTTCCTTTCATGATGTAGGTACTAAGTAAGCACTAAGAAAGGATATTGCGAAAATCGACACCCAACGGGAAGAAATGGGGGGAGTAGAGGGAAAGTATTTCTACGCGTACGAAGTCGCGGGCGTCCTCTAGTATAACATATTTACTCTAAATATCTAACAATACTCACGACGCGTTGGCCTAGTTGGTAGTGACCCTGCCTAGGAAGCTAGCGGCCCCAGGTTCGATTCCCGGTATGGGAAAATATTCGTGTGATGAGTTCGAGTATACGTTTCTGAGTCTTGAGTGTTTTCTAGATATCTATTTAAGTATATATTTCTCTATATACCTAAGTATTTATATAGGTATCGTAGTCTAGTACTCATACTACAAATTTTGAGCTGAGTTTGGGACTTGCGCCTCTATTCAACACGGTAAAAACAATATCGTGTTTGTCCTGTTATCGTATTGTCAACGTTTTGATAGCTCTTATTTTCTTGACAGTAATGGCGGCTGACGTCATAACAATACCTTAACAGGTAAAGTACGATATCGTTTATACCGCCTAGAATAGAGGCGCTGGTCAATTGGTGTGAGATTGTCCCCTGCCCTGATATTTATATTTACAACTGGTGTCCAGGTCCGAAGCACTGGGGCGAGCGCTACCGCGAGTGCGCCGGCAAGCACCAGAGCCCCATCAACATCAACGTGCTGCGCGTGAAGCAGGTCACGCTGCCCGACATCCAGTTCATTGGGTTCGACGACTCCATCGACGATGTGCACGTCACTAACAACGGGCACACAGGTAATACCAGCCTACCTACACTAATCAGCTAATCAGCTGGCTTTCGGCGGCGGTGTTTTTAGGGTTCCGTGCCTCAAAAGGAAAAAACGGAACCCTTATAAGATCACTTTGTTGTCCGTCGGTCCGTCTGTCTGTATGTCAAGACCCTTTATCTCGGGAACGCGTGAAGGTATCAAGTTGAAATTCAAACCATATACTCCAGTCTACAGTCCCTTGAAGCTATGAAAATATCAAACTTCTACGTTTACGTTAAAAAAAGATACGGCCCTTTATGTCGCCAAAAACGCGTATTTCGACACTCTCGAGGGAATCAAAATGTATAGGCATTTGGCAAGTAACACCATCTTTTACTGCAAGTATAGAAAAAAAACTGAACCAGTACATTTTTAATAAATAACAAAAATAACAGGGTCTTTATGCAAGGAAAGGCAGTACAAATTTTGAATTGAGTAAACCATGTCATGTGCGGAACCCTCAGTGGGCGAGTCCGACTCGCACTTGTCCGGTTTTTTTATGCTAGGCTTACGAACTAACGGGCTACCTGATGAAAAATTGACAGAAACACCTGGAGAAAAACACAGATGCGTTATTACACGTCTTTCAGAAAAGTATGTCGTAGTGCTCCTAAGATAGGTACCGCCACAATTAAGCAGCGGTGTTTTTCTTATGCTAGGTTTACGAAATCAATCTCGTCACTGGTAGATGACGTGATATAAAGAGTCACGTGATCTACCAGTGACGCGATTGGTTTAAAAACGAAACGAATAGAAACGCTCGTTAGCGTAATGAATCTTGGGTAGGGCCTCAGGAGAGACATCACAGAAGCATTATTAATGTCTTTCAGAAAAGTATAAATATATGCTCTTGAAGGTGCTTGTCGTAGTGACCGGTCGAGAAGGTACTTAACCCTGCGTAACGCTTACGGAAAGGCAGATCTAGTTATAATATGATTGATCGAGGTCTAGGTTCAGCTCAGCATTATGATTGCCGTCGAGCTAAACGTTACTTACCCTGGACCTCGAACCCTTCAACGTAATGTTAATTTTATGTAAAATTGAAAATTATCAATAAACGCATGCATACTCTGTTTCCGGAGTAATAACTTTACATCTAAGCAACTAAGCAGTATTTACATTTTACCTTAACTTAATTACCGCGTACATATTCATAGAATGCATTCCAGTCATTTCCGACATAGGCAATAATGTCGTTGTGCGCTACATATTGTTTGTTATAGAATTATGGATCAAGTTCAATGCCAAAAACGCCACCATCGGGTCCAATTCGTAAGAAAATCCAAACCCTTGGCTTTGAATGTAGTAATGATTGGCATGCATCTCGAACTAAACACACTATTCTCTACTTACCGTCTTGTATTGTCTTGGTAATCTTCGGTAGTTGTTTTAAATTGCCGAGTAAATTCTGAAGAGGGAAACGTCACGTTGTACTGGAGAAGCCGAATGAAAAAGTATCTCGTTACTTGACATTCAGTATTAAGAATTAGATATTAGTCCAATTTGTGTGGAAATTACGCAGTCTTACACTAATCGTGTTATAAGGCCGCGTTTTTAATAGAACTGTGCGAGGCAAGAGTAAGCGATATATGAAACAGTCAGAAACAATCCAGCACACGGAGTTATGGACCCAGACATGGTAAAAGCATCATTATATACTTAGTCGAAAGACGTCCACTGCTGGACACAGGATGACACAGGCCTTCCCCTAGGATCTCCACGATAATAATTGAGTTTTATGACAGACTTTTTCACCTTTAAATGTAACATTTAAGACAATACGACATAAGCTTATAAGGCACTCGAGGCTAATCGCCACTTAAATTTAGCTTTAGTTAAAGCCTACTTGAGTGCTGTTGGATCAGTGCTGAGAGCCCTTTTAAGCGCCCCAGTACTTAGTCAAGACGCATGTCAGTGAGTTAATCTACGCTTCATATACATAAATTTTCGCAAAGGAGTCCTGATATTTGGGGCATGTAAAATTGTAGTCGCCCTTGGCGTTCAAAAGGAAGTAGGCTGGGCCTTGTTACAATTTTTCACTCCATTCTCCACATCCCTATAAATCATGGTGGAAACCCGGTTATTTTTATTTTTAACCATCTCGTGAGATACATTTCAAAAAGAGCATTTTCATTTCGATACCGCTCGAGCATAATCGATAGTATTTCGGTTTTGATCAAAGAGCAAAGTAAAACTGTTCCTGCTCTAAATAACGATTAATTTCGCTTGCTGATTTGTTCGCAGCGCACCGACCACCACCACCACCCTTTTCTCTTGTTTCCAACCCTAATCACTAGCTCTTGCATTTTCACTGGCTCACATAGAAGTCAAGCTGGACTTACCATTTTAAAACGCCATAGTCACCACGCCATCCAAACTAGGTAGGTAACATCCTAACCATGTGAATCCTAGCAATCACAAAGCTCGCGAACCGAGTCGGCTCCGAGCGAGCGTTTACTAAGAACCTGGTTAAGAATAGGGATCCAATAAGCCAACTACCATTTTATAGGGTGCGCCAAAGTTCATATAAAATTGCAACTCCGATTATTGGAACTCCGAAAATTTTTCTCATAACATTTTACATCATAATGATCACTCCTTATAACGTCAAAAAAAATATTTATACTAATGATCGGAACTCGTAATCATCTGAACTTATAACGCCAATATTCATGGAACCGTACACTTTCCAGAATTTCTTAAATATCTTACGTGTAGATAATATTAGGTTAGGTTAGGTTAGATTTATAACAATCCTTAAAAAGTAACAGTTTGTTAAAAAAAATCATTATGAGTTGCGATAAGTATGAGATTTTTTTTTCGAAGAAATGAAGTATGAGGAATTTTTTTCGAAGAAATGATGAGTATAGACAGAAATCGTTATATATATAAAAAATCTAAAGACCAATTTTATATGAGCCAATATGGATCCCATTTTATAGTATGTATTGCGCCGCCAGCGTCCAGCTTCAACGGTCAGTGCCAGAGCTGGCGGCACTGTAGGGTTTACTTGCAGTAGCTCTAAATTATTTTCGTCTCGGGTGGCGTTGCTTGAAACTCTCACACACTACACTCAGAGATACATAAGACTGGAGAGATAAGGCTGGATCGCATCTACGACCCCTGTTTTAAACCTGGTAACAATGGGTGGTTAATCGATTAGGTCACCCGCAAACTAGTTTGCCTTTTCTAGCATAACAGTATGAACGTTTGTCGTCAGTTCTGATCGAGGTGGACAACGAGCCGCACCCGCGCGTGCGCGGCGGCCCGCTGGAGGGCGACTACGTGTTCAGCCAGATGCACTTCCACTGGGGGGACAACGACACCTTCGGCTCCGAGGACAAGATCAACCACAGGAGGTCAGGGTTTACACTGTTCATTATCATGTCAGACATCTTCTATTCCTACTGTTTCTTCTTCTTGAGCGCATTTGCGTCCACCGTGTTGGGCATACGTCTCTCCAATTTTTCCTCCGCTGTGCCTGATTCACGGTGGGTCTTTAGTATTATAAAACTGTAGTAAAAGGTGTCTGAAAGGACTATTGTTATAAACTTCAACCATGACATACTAAAGCAGTTTAGTTTAGGTTGAGAGAAAGGGACAAAGCTACAGCAGTTATAGAGCTCCGTCCTTTTCTCTCAACCTAAACTGAACTGTTAAATTACTGAACTTGATATATTTGATGAAACATTTTGTGTTTAAAAGCTTACGATTAGACTAGATTTGGAGATTGCGATGAAGGGAGCGAGAGATATAAGTCCTAAATCCTTGCAGTTCACTCAATACAATTTTCTACAAGTCTACTAGTGAAATGTAGGAACCGCATGGACTAATATTATTAGTCTAGTGAGTTTCGAGAAATGGGACCCAGGCGAAAGCTAGTGGGTAAGTATTAAATACTGATAAACCCTCAGGAACAAATCGTATACCCTGTCGCAACACTAGCGAAATCCCATGTAAAATGGGATATGTTGCACATTGAACCACTTTTAATAGAATTTATATTGTATAAGAGTAAACCGGACAGGCGCATGGAGTCGTGACTGGTTATGTCACGGTTTGTCGTTCTTTGTTCGAGGATACTCATTGGTGTAATTACAATAATTATGACGGGTGGATGATAATGAACATTACTCGCTAGTTCATTTAATCTGTTGTTTATAACATGAGAAAAAATGGAATAATGATAGGGCTGAACCACACAGAAAGAACAGACAGAAGTCCTTCATCATAACGACTTCTATGTAGACAGTGTTTCACAAACTTACAGTTGAACCGTGTGTTAACAGGGGAACGTTTTATAAAGCTACAAGTTACAATTTTACAGGTCTAAACTGGCAACACTGATCAAATGGCTGGTCGTCATTGGTCGAGGTTGTGTCAAATGGAAACTTGTAAATTGTAATTTGTAGCTTTATAAAACAGGCCACAGGAATCAGCTCTCTATAGCTTTCACGCTCTATCTCAGGCATAACAAATACACTGACAGATGCCAAAAAGTGTGACAGCGATAGACAGTCGAGTAGGTACTATAATTATTCTGCTTTGACTGTACCTTTATACTAATTTGTTTTTTTTTATATATTTTCAGTTTCCCGATGGAGCTTCATATGGTTTTCTTTAAAGAGGAATACAAGAATGCTGCGGAGTCTGTAAAGCATTCCGATGGGCTTGCGGTTCTCGCCTTCTTTTACGAGGTTTGTCGAGTTTTATAATTATAACACCTAAACGAACCCCTAAAGTAAAATCAGTCATTTTTATTTGTGAATTTCGGCATTGACTCTCTTTTTGATAATATATATACATATATATAAAACCATACACAACAGAACATATTTTAAACAGAGATATTATATCTTTAAGTGCCACTTACAAATGCATTCAGCCTATGCATCATACTTCACGCAATCACAATTACGCAGTCGGAATTCTAGAATAGATTCAGTGATGCTTATCATTACATGCTCATCAATCTTTTATTAGCTACGAAAGAATAAAACTTCCTATAATTGTCATAATATTATTTTATCATTAAGTTTCTAATGTTGATCTCGTATACGCCAAGAAACAGTCATCCTTAGGTATGGGACTAGGGAATGCAATTTAACCGGTTATTAACCGTTTTTGTATGAAAATAACCGGTTAAAACCGGTTATTTGCATTCCCTGTATGGGGCCCATCTGACTGCTCGCACATGCAAGACTTTGTTATGCCACTGCAATACGCAATTTTTTAAATGTCATATACTTACTTATAGTTGTTTTTATAAGGGCATGTAAGTACTTACAAATATTGGAAAAATAAACCATTAAGTGCAGTGTTCACCAACAATTAAACGGACGGTTAGCGGTTTGACGGTTGTCAAATGTATGGACTAACAGCTGATTAAGACTTAACCGTCTGTTAAATTGGTTGGTGAACTCGGCCCTAAAAAAACTGTTGAGTTTGATCTCATAAGTTCACTGTCGCATCCATTGCCGGCAACGCATATAAGCGTTTTCCAGCCATTCTCCCTGTGCCTGATGTGTATGTGCGTTAGTACAGTATAAGACCTGGGCAAAGGGAAAGTAGCGGATGCGTAATATTTTAGTTTGGCTATTTAATCTTTTTGACAGTTGAAATAAACTTGTGAATGTTACATTTGTAGGTGGATCGCCACCAGCACCCAGCATACGACGAGCTCACCTCAGCCCTGCTCAACGTGACCGAGCCCCACTCCTCCGTGGCGATGAGCAACCCGTTCTCCTTCCTGAACATCTTGCCGTACGACCTACGTCGCTACTTCACCTACCGAGGGTCGCTGACCACGCCGCCCTGCTCCGAAGTGGTCACCTGGCTGGACTTCGAACAGCCTGTGAGATTGGCCCACGATCAGGTAAATTGTGATATTATTGTCAGCTAAGCCACGGATTCACTGGGGGACAAACGTCCCGCGACATTCGTTGACAGTCGCTCGACTTCCCTTGACATATCTCGCGACATCGCGCGACAGGTGTTAGCAGAGACGTCGGGTGAAGTCGAACGACTTCGCAAAAACTTCATCTACCGAAATCTGGCGACAGGTGTCGGGTGAGTCACATCACAGCGACTGTCGCGCGAAGCTGCAAGACATGTCGTGCGAAGTTTCACGATGTTGCTCGACTTCGTCTGACGTCGCTGCCGACAACTGTCACTGGATGTCGCCAGATATGTAGGGCCAAATTCGGCAACGTTGCGCCACTTCATCTGACATCGCTGGCGACACGTGTCGCGGGACATTTGTCCCCTAGTGAATCCCTAGCTTTAGGTGACGGGAGCCAGCGGGTGATAGATCAGGGGATTGCGGGGGTCTATTAATTGCAATCCATTGTATACTCAATATTCAAATTTCATTTTCCAGATTGAGTTATTCCGCGAGCTAAAGTCATCCCACGGCAAGATAACGCACAACTTCCGTCCGATCCAGCCCATCGGCGACCGCACCGTGTTTTACAACGTGGACGCCAATTACTTTAGCTACAACGATCTAGATGACCCGCGCGGACCCAGCACACACAAGCGCCGGGGCAATGTGGCCAATAGTCTTACAGCCAACCTGTTTCTTAGCCTTTTCTTGCTGGCCAGTGTAGTTATGTGATGCCATTTGGAATACTCTACAATCTCTACATTGTAAAAAGGTCAGCTAAGGGAAGTCGCTCACACACTCAAGAATCGAGACGTTTTTGAAGCAGTATAAGGCAGTGCGCTCATAGGCGAGCAGTCGAGAGAGAGTAGTAAAAGCGCGGAGCAGTCGAGGATAAGGCGGGCAACACCGCCGCCATTTTGTGATTTGGTTTAATGAACTGGAATAAAGCATAGATAGCCGCCCGCGCCTCGACTCTTTAAAAAGACCACACCTCGACCGTGCCGCCACGCTGCTGCGTCGAGTTCGCACTGAGCGACTTCCCTACTAAGTAGTCTGTGAAGAGACTTATTACCCCATATTTATAAACGCACAATCACGGAATAGAAAAAACAGGGGAAGTGGCATGAGCTTCGCTAACTATGAGAACGGTTGTCGCCAAAACTCACACTATCATAAAAACAACCACTAAGAAATCTTGAAACTGATTGGTCGAAGGATTTTAAATCATAAAAGAATATGCACCATAATCCGTTAACGTAACGTAAACTTTAATTCCATGCAGCATAGTTTAAATTATAGAACGCATTTTTACGACTTATGACAAACAGATGTAAAACCACAAGTTAGCTTACAAAGTGCTGCCATCTAGTGTTGAGTAGCGGAACGATAACGTTTGTTTTTGTGCGACAGAGACAGACACCTTCTTTGTCGCAACTTAGTGATGCACGTAGCTCATCGCAGTTGTTATGTCGATAAAATAATTAGAATTATTTTTTTCTTCTTAGAAGTCTTATGAATTTTATGATATGAACATAGTATAAATAGACAAGTAGCTCGACTCCGGCCCTTTAGGAGATTCTGATACCTATTGCCGCTCGGGCGTCAGGGTTGTCCGAACATGTTTTTCAAATTTGGTCACCTACTTGACCAAACCTAATTTGATCTATGATTTATAATCATAGTAGTTTTCATAAATTACACAAACCTAAAGTAGGTAAGTATAAATATTGTTAGGTACCTAAGTATATACACACATAAGCACACAGATATGCACGTTTAACTTGTAAGATCCCTCTTTTTTGTCGGGGTTTAAATAGAGTATAGGTATTTAATTTTAAATAAATAAAGTACGAAAACATGGAGTAGCTCCCGTCTATAGCTACTCAACATGGATAAAGAAAAAATACGATGTGATGTGAACAATAATAATATTAATGTACCGAAAATTTAATAAATATCTAAATAATAACATCACCGGAAAATCTCACACAAATTGACCTACGTAGCCCTAAACTAGGTTTAGGCTTTGGGTACTAGGCAACGATACATAATTACTTATGTAGTGAAAAATACATACTTACTTAATATTACTATATATGTACATATAAAACACCTAAGACTCAGAAACAAATACCTACTCGCACTCATCACACGAATTGCCCTGACCGGGAATCGAACCCAGGACCGCTAGCTTCGTAAGCAGTACTTAGTCACTAGGTCACTACCAACTACCTAGGCCATCCACGTCGTCACATGTTAACTGACACGTCACACTCAATAACTTAAATTACCTACTTAATACGTATTTATTTCACCTAAGTAGGTATCTATTCTATAGGTATAGGCAAGCCGGTACGAAATACCTCATTAATTGAGTAGGTATTTACATTAATCACTTGCAGCTTTTATTAAATCTGGATAGTTGTAAGTACCTACTTAAGCTAGGTTTAGGGCACAGTTTAGGCGTTTTGAAACGAAAGAAAATGTCACGCTGACAATAAAATAGATTTAACAAATGCTGCAAGTGGGATATAAGCTATAGGTAAATATCAAAAAATAAACAGCATTCTTCACAACACAAGCTCTAAATAGGTATTTAGGTACCTTTCCGACTCAAAAGGTATGTGCAAAAACGATAGCTCCGGATTTCTTATACCATTATTTAAACACCCGTAAACTGAACAATATTTTCTAGTTTTCGACGAAGACATAGTCGCTCGATGTTTTAATTTAATGCGCACTACCTACAACCAAACGTGACCGAACGCAATGGCCCCGTCTAATCACCATTCCCGCACCTCTGCTTGTAGTTTCGTGTGGGAGGTTCGCCCCGCCCATAGCCGTACGGTCGGCGTAACGCACACGTGCAAGCCGCGCGATGTACCTTTGTTTGAAGACGAGCTACTTCTCTATTTATACTATGATATGAATATGAATAATCGATAACATTATCGACAACACCCTCTCTCTACTCGCGCAGCGCGTTCGGTCCGAGTAGCGTGGAACATTCGAGATTTATCACCTTATTCTATCAAGGTTACGAATCGACCTTACCCTTTTGACATAAAGTTCATTTTTGGTTGGTACACAAATCATAATGTTTTGCGGAAAACATAAAATGAGAAATATATTAAAAGTAAATAAAATAATAATTACCTATGATACGACACGCCACCATGGGAGACGTTTTTGGTGCGGCTATCGTTTTTACACTCCAAAATAGCACAGTAAGGCATGCTTTTTGGTTTATTTCCTTTTCTAAAAATATTATTCGCACAACGGTCACGTACAAGTGACAGCGGCAAACTGAGCTAGGTTATGCGGAGCTCCGCATAACTATGCCACACGTGACACGCCCACTTCCCACTTCTACTGTTTTTTCTGTTCTGTGCGCACAATATTGACTAACAGGTCAAATCAGCTACTTTCTTTAAATGTCACTACGACAGCAAACACGAGGATTGACATGAAATGTAAATGATGATGTACTGACGTGATGATTTACTATTGTTAAATAGCACACTATTCATGGGTTTCTATTGGCGCGCTTACATTAAGTCGGAGACCGAACAACCGGGGCATAATTTTAAGCATGCTGTAGCTATAGTGCGTTTATGAATAAGGGATTAATCATCAAGCTTGTTAACATTACTCTATCATGATTTTAACCTTTTGATCGCCCCAGTCGGCAAAATACGTCTAAAGATTTTTGTGCTGTTAAAGTTGAAAGTCAGTTAGTCCTACATTTTATGCATATTGTGTCGCTATCGACATAATGACGTTGGGCTTCCATTCGAATTGATTCAGCCCATCTTGCTTTTATATCGTTATCATATTGATATATTACGCAATGTACACGGAATTATTATACTCGTTATAAGTCACGTCATCAACCAATAAAGCTGTCGGATGTGGCGTTCACATTGTTAAAATACCTCAATAAGCCATTTTTGTAAATTTTTGCCATAGGTATGTTTCTGTGTTTTATTTACAGCCAGTAATAAAATAAAAACAGCATTATATAATTTTATAATTGTAATGTTAAGGAGCGTCCTCACTGAGAGCATTCGCGTGTAATGAGCATTCGGCGCGAACAT
The DNA here is from genome assembly GCA_948252455.1 of Acleris cristana. Taxonomy (NCBI): domain Eukaryota; kingdom Metazoa; phylum Arthropoda; class Insecta; order Lepidoptera; family Tortricidae; genus Acleris; species Acleris cristana. Next base: position 17,320,877 of record OX411780.1, read on the forward strand.
CGAGTGGTGTGTAAGCATTGTGACGCTCGGCTCATCGTACACACCACTCGAATATTCGCGCGAATGCTGTCAGTGAGGACGCTCCTTTAGACGAAATTGTAACACCAGCTTTTAGAGCTTATAACTCCGATTTTCATAAAAGTTGGTTAAGAACGACCTCGATATAATTAATTACTAAACAAAAAAATACGCATTAGAATCCGTCCAGTCGTTTCGGCGTTGCAATGTCATATACAAAGAGGTAATTATTACGCCTGTATGTTCGAGGTTTAAAAAGTAGTTTATTTGGTCAATTTTTTTTGTTATAAATAAATAGTGGTTGTTCGAAAATTAATTAAGTAGTTAATTTTACACAAGTACTCGTACCACTAATAAGCAGGGATGAAGTACGGAGTCAACAAAAATATTAAGCACTTTAATGCCTTGTCATAATAAACTAAAAACTGAACACCAAATGACAAGGATGACATGACGATGACAAGGTTACAAGTATGCTCAACATTTTTTTGGGTCAAAACGTAGATTTTAAATTAGATTTTGGTAATATTATTGTTACTCATACCATATTTACAAGTAGGTAAGACTATTTATTTAAACGTAATTTGTAGAATTACTGCACTGCAATATTACAAACAACTGACTGATAATGTGTATTGAATATTGAATTCAGAAAACTTTAGTTTTAATGATTATCTATGTAAATTAATAAGTGTGATTGAATTTCCTGTGATATTGTACCACAATTATATTTTTGAGATTAAAACCAATATTGTTTTACTTAATTATGGTTTAGTTTAACTTAAGCACTTTAATTTCTTTGTACCTAATTAAGGTGGAGCGCTGGGATACAACTAGTAAAATATGTCACAAAACAGTTGTGAACACTGTCTGTAATACTCACGCATGGCTACCCTTGTCTTTACAAAATATAAAACAAAGTCACTCCAGCTGTCTGCACGCTTAGATCTTTTAAACTACGCTACAGATTTTAATGCAATTTTCAGCAATAGATAGTGATTCAAGAGGAAGGTTTTTATGTATAATTACTTCTGAATTATGTACGGGTGTCACTCAATACTTTATTGCAATTCATAAAGTACCTGTTGGGCACAGCAATGAGAGAGGAAAAAATGCTAAAAAATATTGATATCTCAGACAAAATTCCTGTAGCAAGTGCAAGCTCATTACTAATAGGAATCTGCTTTGTTAATTGAATTTGAGATACGACCTATTAGCTTTTGAGGGCAATATAGACTAGCCTAAATATTTTAGGGCATCAAAGATAGATAAGAATATTTTAAAATACATATTTAATTACTACTTACTCCTTAATCACTAGTTACAGCATACATTATCAATCAGCGTTAGGTTTGTCCGTCATCGTGACCATGGCTCCCAAGTTATCTTCCTTCCCCTGTTTCAGCCTCTCCCAGATAAGTTCTGCTATTGCCTTCTGTGTTCTTCTTTCAAGTTTCTCTAATTTCTTAGACACGTCTCGTTTCAAGTCCCAGTCAGGTTTCCTCGGTGCTAAACTTGATATGTCCAAATCTTGAAGCACCACCTGAAAGGTTTGTACTTACTTATGAGGTAGAGAACAGATAAAATTTTAAGAACATAGAAACATCTGTCTGTTATGAATTTCATATCTAAGTATAAGTGGACTTGTATTGGCTGTGAATAGTCAAAGAAGATGTAGGTTTGTGTCTTTACAACCTACGGACTTTTTATGCATGCACCCTTTATGCATTTGCTAACATAATTTAAAAAATAAGTCAATAAAGTAATAAAATTATGAGAAAAGCATCAATAGGGAGATACCCCAATTAATTGGAATACCTCTAATGGTATTGTTGATGATACTGAAAGAAAGAAAGAAAGAAAGAAAATATATTTTTTAGTGCCTATAGTAATTACAAAACAAAGTGCAAACAACTTATACAACTACACACACACACATACATACATACATACCGTCACACCTTCACTCCCAGAGTGGGGTAGGCAGAGCTACAGAATTACCAACAACTCTAAAAACTTGTTGTTAATTCCGTATCCACATTTTGCACAATCAGGCTGAAATGTTTACCGTGTGTATATTAGTGACAGGTTGCAAGCCCATCACCTAACAATACTACAAGCCTTAACTATTGTGCAAGATACACCTTAGTAAGTAAGTCAGTATTACACTTAGCAACTTATTGAATTTGTTGGTTACACATTACGGTAAGGCCGCAGAGCGTTTGAGCCGCTCCGCTTTCGTGTTATGAAAATAGTCATAAAGATTTATGTCTGTGGCATAAATTTTTAATTACAATAGGTAGTTGTGATTAGGTTCTTACATGATACCTGGAAAATAAATGCTTTTTGTAATGATACATGTATTTTTTTTGTAACACAAAAGCTTGGGTGGTTCGAACGCTCCGCGGCCTTACCCAATATTGCAGTATCACTGACAATATGCAACCTAAGCAACAATCCTGTTAATCACAAATAAAAGGCACTATGTCTCCAATGAAAGATTAAATATATTTCGTTTCATTTTAACAGTGGTCTCATCTTGAAAACAATTCATATTCTGCCTTGTAATTATGCCCCTTAATAGCTCAATTTAAACAATACCGTTAGGCTAGTTGGTAGTGATCCTGGAGCAACCTGTCTCACTAAGGTCAAACACTTATGTGGCGAGCTTAAGTGTTCTAATGGAACAGATTAAAAAGGAGTTCTTGACAGGAAACTATTGACAATAATCTTGTTTTTAATTAAAGTATGCAGTAAATGATAGAAATCAACCAAAGCGTAGATACTTTACCTTCTCCTTGCCAGCTTCAAGGAGGTCCTTTACTTCATCCTCCACCGCGGGCGGCTGCGCATCCTCCAGCTTGGCCTCCTGTAGGGTTTCATCCTGTGGTTTGTAGCTCCGGAACTTAGGTCTGGAAGTAGGCAATTGCAAAATTTCAACACTATACATGAATAACATTTGTAACCAAGCTAAGAACTAAGCGTGATAGCAATACTTACAAAATAAATTTGTTTTGTTATTGTAGTTCTTGTTTTGTTAAATTTGTTTGATACATAAACACAATTTTCCCAGGGCTAACACATTCATGAGTCTTACATATACTAATTTTGAATATGTATTTATAAAATTGGATTGGAAGTCGAATTAGTAACTCTGCTGTAGATATAACCTAAAATACTTACTTAGGAAGTGAAACTTTTTCAGCCGCTGCGTCTGTAGACTCATTTTCAGGAGTTTGGTTTTTTCGTTTCAAGTTTTTAAGCCTTTCTTTTCTTTTAAGAGCTTGTTCCTCAAGACCACTGACGCCTTCTCCTACATCCATTATAACCATAACTTGTTACCACAAAGGAATTTATTCAAAATTGTAACTTATAGACTATGTTATAGATAAGTAATACGTGAATACTATATAGCTTTTCTTTTAAGTTTTCGAAGGTATGATGCTTTTAAATAATAAATTATTCTTGCTTAAACGCCATGTTTACGCTTTCCAAACAAACATCTGTCATTTTAATCTGTCAAATGAATGATGGTCACACGTCACGTCATGTGTCAGGGGCTCTACTTTGAAATCCGTAATTAGAAGTTCGGATCGCCCCGGCACTTTCTTGCGAAGTAGTGACGTGTCGAGAGTAAAAGGGACAGCAATAGACGAAGTTCGAATTACGGATTTCAAAGTAGAGCCTCAGATCTCCGGTTGATTTACTGTCATTAGGTTCAAATGGAAAATCGTCCACTTGAAATTATACGTCAGTTCAGAAAAATGACCATTTGAAATACAACAAAAAGGAAAATTGTCCATCTGGAAAAACGTCTAAAATGGAATCATGTCCCATGGTAAAATTGTCCAATATGACATTGGACGAAAAAAATATGTCCATTTGTATTTACGTACACTCAGAAATATGACCAATTGTAAATACGTCCTACCTGAAATTTGTACAATTTATATTATATTATATGGTCTTAATTCATATTACACTACATTCACTTGTGCGTATTTCATTTTGGTCATAATTCATAATGGACAAAATTCCATTGGGACTTAATTAATTTACAACGAAAATAAATTTGGTTGTAAATACTTTTGAGCACAATTACATTTTGACTAAATTCACTTTGAACACTATTACTTTTGACCCATTTTCAGAATGGTTATTTCACGTGGACGATTTTCCATTTGTACCTAATGACAGTAAATCCTCCGGTTTACTACTAAGCTATTTAAGCTATAAGTTTCCTAATATTCAATGTACTCTATGGCTATAAGTTAAACCGCTACGGACAGATTATAAAATCAGAGGCCCGTTTCACGAAGCTACAAGTTACAAATTACAAGCGGAAGTCTCTTTCTAATTCGTACTGCTAGAAAGAGGGTTCCGCTTGTAATTTGTAACTTGTAGCTTCGTGAAACGGGCCGCAGGAAATCTTAATTAAGATTAAGCTATTGGCTTGCTATTGGTCTGAGCTGGCTACGGAAATAGGTTTGCAATTTATAGAGCAACGAAATCCCTCTCGTTAAGATGCCATACTATCATTATTTATTAATCCGGGCGCCTGGCAGCTGTTCAGCGGTGGGTGTGGGAGTAGATGGGCAACAAAGGGGTTGTAAAATCAATTGTAGGTTTGCAATTTATAGAGCTCTATGTTTGGCCTAATATTAATAATTAACATTGCCAGGAGTTTTAATTAGGGGAAAAGCCCGGATAATTAAACGAACGAGTGAATATCCCGGCGGCGAGTTTAAGTAGCACTGGCTGCTAGCGCTAAAATGTGGTTTGTTCGCTCTGACGGGACTACTAAAACTCGCTGCTGGGACATTCACTCGTTGGTTCGTCCGACTGCGTTTTTAAGAGAATAACACTACAGGATCAAAGTGTATTTAAAAGGGCCCATTTGAAAGCCACGAAAAGATAAGATTTGGGACCAGACGGCTTCTCGCAATCACGATCGTTTTCATTTTGAAAATCGAAGGCTTGTCTGCATACAAAATGAAAACAATTGCTCCAATTTGAAGCCGGTTGCGATTGCGCGTGCGTTAGACAAATAACCCCCTGGGCCTCTATTCTACTAGGGTAGTTTTACCCCAGTAGAATATTTGCCTTGAGGAGTTATCGTATTTTCAACTTTACGATAGCTCTGTAATGGCGGCCGAGTTAAAAACAACACGATAACACTTCAAAGCAATATGGTTTAGCCGTGTTGAATAGCTCTATTCAACATATTTTGATATTTTTCTTTAATATCTTTACCGTTATTTTTTGTCCTTTCTACATAAGTATAATAAATATCAGATAATCTCACACAAATTTACTTTGTCCCAAGCTAAGCTCTAGGTATAGAGAAACAAATACTTAAATACAACAATAGGTACACCTGGAACAAATACAACCGCTCATCGCACGAAATATTTGCCCATACCGGGAATCGAACCCTGGATCGCCAGCTGAGCAGGATCACTACCACAAACTATACAGAGATAGTCACTACCAACTAGGCTAAATGCATCGTCAACGTCTATACAGTCGAGTTCATAAATACTTTTACACTTTAGTACCGTGTCACTTTAAATGCTGTCACAATTCATTTATGGCAGTTTAAACATGGCATTAAATAGACAAGGTACTAAAGTGTACACATATTTATGAACTAAACTGTATATATACTTCGATAATACTTGGCGATACATAGCAAGCCGTCGATTACGACGATGTTGTTGTTTTAAGTATTTTATTTTATATTTTTATTGGGTCATTATTTTTATTTTATGAAAGCTCTTATTGACTAGATAGGACAGTAGCGTCCTACGTGGAGGCGTTTGTGCGTCTTTTTGTGCCCTGTCGGTACACTCGCGCTCGAAAGCACCCGCGCTGGCGGTGCCGGTGGCGCGAACGCGTACACACGCGCAGGCGCCATCGCGCGCGCTCTTGCGCTGCCTCAACTCCGTGCTCGAGGCGGCGCCGGCGCCACAGTGTGAGTCCGATTGGGCGACTGACGATAGAGTGCAAGAGAGTGATAGAATGAGAAATGCCCAAGAGCACGATAGAATGATGTAAGTTTAGTTAGACTAAGGCTGGATTTTATAAAGATCTGTTAGATCAAATTTCGGTCAGGAATGTCAAAACTTGTATGAAGTTACTAAAATTTGATCTGACATATTTACTAACGGGCTTTTATAAAACCGGGCCTAAGTAGTTGTAAGTTTGTGCTGTTTTGGCTTTAGCTGTTAAGGTAAGTACACATTTGTTTAGCAAATAAATAAATACCTAAATAAAAAAATATAAAGCAAGTATAAATATTCTGGCGTACTTACTCTTAACTTTCAGAATTGACAAAAACTGTCGTGTGTTCGCATGTCATTACATACTTTTTTTTGGGCTTCTAGTCACTAGCTTTCATACAAAGCAACTTGACTAGCCCTAACTGGTTACCTATTTGTGAAACTGAAGTAGGTAGTCTTTAGGTACCTAATCGGTAGACGGTAGAAGGAAGACATGTAATAAGTAAACAAAGGTATATTTTTATGTTTATATTATTTACAAATTCATATACTCAGATACAAAAAACAACACCAGGTACAATATGTCTCTAAAATACCTGTTAAAAATATTTACTAAGTCAAATACTTGTAAAACTACTTAAAACAATGAAAATAAGAGTCATTTGAGCGATCCTACTTATAAGAATCTTGTACAGTCCACATCATTAATAGGTGATTTTGATAGGTACCCTATTGCATTCGTATATTCGACAATTATATGACATTCCAAATCGGGACGGTTTCATCGCTGCGGAGAGTGCGGAGTGTTGGTAAATTTGGATAAAGCATCCGTCACACTTGCACTTAGGTACTTATATACTTAGGTGACTTTGTAAAAAGAGAACACTTAAGTAGGTACTTAATGACATTGACTGTACGAACAATAAAATGGTTTTGAACTTAACAGTACTACTATCCTAAGTTGTTTTGTTTGTCCAAGTTGAAAAACGGATGTATCGGTGCATATTATTTCACGGCAAAAAATAACTTATTCAGGTATACGTAACATTGTTTTCATTTGTGTCTTAGTTCTTAAGCAAATTAAACATAATGATTTACTACTTATGGCAGTTCGTAAACATTAAAATACAATAAATAATGTGTATATTATCTAACGCTAAATAGAATATAAATGAGTATAACGTCTGTAACAGATTGGTGTAGGTAAATATGCATTCAGATCTTCTTTGGTCTGTTGAAAAGAAAATGTCGGAACAGTCTAGCTAGATTATTCACAAATGGATGTTTAAGTACAAAGTATCTAATAGCCATTTCGCCAACTGGTAAAAAATAATTAAGTTGCTTTTTTTGTTAATTAAGTTAAAGGTAATTTAATTTTGTATATGTTTGTATGCCATACTAAATACAATAATGAGAATTTCAACTAAACTGTAATTTTACAACAATACCTCTACAAATGCAGAACCCCTTTCTGAATCACTTCACATTATAATTAACAATTCGCAACGTTCGTCGCACGCAATTGACTGATTTAAGATACGAGCATCAAAGGACAACCCTAAGAAACCCGTGATTATGTAACTAAGCACAATTATAATCTCCTTATCAGGATGCCATTTAAGAAACGAACATGGTCGAAAATATTGTAAGGACGCTCTGTGGCGCTGAATACCCTGAAATGGAAGGAAAGAAAAGTTTTGTTTTTTGTTATACTACTTATAACGATGTTCTGAACTGCTGTCTCCTGTCGAATGTCAACCTATTGTTGTTATTGTTAAACGGCACGCCGTGGTTCAGAGAAAGCACTTTTGAGACAATGTTCAAGTCCTCAGGACTTCTTGAGTTCAAGCCGGTTTGAACTAGCAACTGATTCAGTTCAATGTCTGGGCTAAACTGATTCTGCCTAGTGACTGGAAACAAACGGTTATTATTATTAAAACCAGAGCTGAATAGATTAAATCTATTTTGGTTTTGATTCTGGAAATTATTAAATCCAAAATTACCGACGCCGCTTTCTTGTCGGAACACACGGTTTCCTTGTTTTTGTCTAAACGGGTCATCAGTTCTTATTTGATTAAAATTAGTCCCTTGGTTGAAAGGCTGCAAGAAGTTGGTAATGCCGTGTGGGAGATGATTTTCTTGCAAAGGAAATTGTTCCGGTTGCTGATTACGTAAATGAATCAGGAAATCAACGGCCTCTCGGTTCGGCAACTGTTGTTGTTGGATCGTCAGACCGTTTGCGTGGTCGAGAGGTACGCTCGCTTGGATCGACACTTGAGAGCTCTGGGGGCGGGGGCCGTTGTTTTGATTTATAAACTGATTGGGAGAATTGTTCTTTGGCAGTCCCTGGAACTGGAAGCTATTTAAAGACGGAATAGCCTGAATTCGCTGTTGTTCGAACAAAATTTGCTGTCTTTGAACATCTTGTTGCTGTTGTTTTTGCTGGAAAAAGAACTGTTGTTTCCTAAGCGCTTCTTCCTGTTGTCTCTGTTGTAATTGTAACAATCGAAGTTGTTCTTCAAGGACTCGCTGTTTTTCTTCGAGTTGCCTTTGCAATGCTAATTGTTGGGTAATGAAATCTGGTTGATTTATTTTGTTTTCGTTAAAGTTTGGCTGTCTTAGGAGTTGCGATGGCACGTCAACAGTAGGGAGAGCTGACAGTGGCGTCGCAACGTTGGCGATATTCTGCTGTTGGTAAATAGGCACCACCTTTTTCGGTAAGCCTCGAGCGTCTTGATGGACAGTGAACGCTGCCACCAACGGCGCTTGGAATACTTGAACGTCCTTTCTGTTGACGTCTTCGATGTTCTCTCCGTCGTCGTTGTGCGTTGGCTTGGGGGTCGTGGTGGTCGTTGTGGTCGTGGTCGTCGTCGTCGAGATAGCCGGCTTGGCGGTCGCAGTACTGTTGATAACATTTTCCAACAAGGCAGAAACTGGTATACTCCTCACTTGCTGCACATTAATGCCAGATTCTCTTGTTTGAATTATCTCATTTTGCGGTGCCTGGGTGGGGAGTGTTGCGGTTACTTGGTTCTCGACGTTCCCTGCGGTCGTGCTTAAAATTGAAAATGTATTGTCGATAAACGTTGGCGTAACGTTTGTGCTGTTTGCGAACGCTGACTGACCGTTTACTACAAAGGAATGTATTTGGATTCCTGGAGTCTGTGTAGGTGAATTTTCCGTGATTTGTTCACCATTTTGCAGCAGTTCGGAGTCAACAGTCGAAGGGGTTTCGGTGTTATCAGTATCTGTAGTGAAACTGTCGTTTTCTTCGAGGTCGCTGAGAGCTTTGAGCAGAGCCTTCCTTATGTAGGGGTCCAGGCGCACTGAGGGCATCGTCTCGATGCTGTTGGCGCTGTCGCTGACGTCGGTGGTCACTTCCTGCGCTGCCACTATTGCACATAGGGCAGCGAGTAAAAACGCCGGCACCTGGAAATAAATAAATATATGTTTAGAAATTGATCTCTAATACTTCAAAACCTTATCCTTATTTAAAGTACGAATGCGAAAGTATGTTTGTCAGTATGTCCTTCTTTAATACGGCGACAAAGATACTGTGATGTTTCATAGAGATTGTGGAGGGCAGAAGAAGTGATGAGTGATTGTTTATCCTTAGAAATTAGGTACCTACACCTAATATTATCTTGCTAAAGATGCGCCGAATTAAAGGTAAGACCGAAATAAAATCAGGCATTTTCACAATTTGTTATGTGGTTTTAAATATTAGCATTATCTCTAAAACTACTACTCTATTAAAATCAACATAGTCAGTAAGTCAACGAAGCATTTGCGTCGGTGTGCCTCGATTATGATAGCTACCTACTTCCACGTTTCCACGATCTTAATGTTTTTAGATGTGTTCGGTTACATTGTTCGTGTAATGTGAAACAATAGGCGTTTTCTTGCGGGTTACACAACGATGGGACCCGCCTGTCGCGCGTTAATGTGAATGTATGACAATTTCCATTATCTCACCAGTTGCCCGTGTCAGATCTCCAGTTCAAGATTCGTAACAATTTCGTAAATAGGTCAATTAGGTCACGGTACATTGTGGCTACTACAATGTATAGTTTATTTATTAATAAGCACGACTGCTGCGGGACAATTTCAAACATCATTAATTACGCATAGATTTCTCTGGGTGTAAGCATCATTTATCAATATTCGGGTTGTTGATCAATTGTTAGTGGGCTATTGTTGCGCGGGCGCGTGTGCCCGCGTATATGTGTAGGGTTGCCATACGAATGTTCTGAACTTTCTGAATTTTCCGGAGGTGTCCGATAAATTGGCCATTTGTCCGGCTTATTCCGGATTAGTCCAGAATACGTATTTTTTTTTAAAGTTTGTTTTAAAAAATTTTTTTTTAAATAAACACCATTTACAACATTTCACAGAGTTTTTATTTAGTAAACTGTGTAAAACTATCTAGATTGTTCATATTCTTAGTTATCTGCAAGGACACAGTATTATAATGGGGCAAATGCAATTTATAGCAATATACTACAAGGCAGGCAAGCCATTGTAAAATAGTTATCAAAGTAAGGTAAGGATATTTTTTATCCCCGGTATTTTTACTGCGTGTGATACAATTTCACATTCTACTTAATATAATAATTACTATTTGTAAACTTTTAGTTTGTTCTTCTGGTTTTTTTTGTTGAATCTGGTCACCCTAGCCGCGGGGCCCGCGGGCCTGGCAGGGCGACCTTTTGGGCCTGTCGGTGTCATAACGTACTCATAAGCAACGCTTATTCGCCGGAGGTGTGCGATAACACTACGTTCAGCTCTCGTAATACATTCACACCTCATTACCCTACGCACCTCCGGTTTCCGGATGTCATAAGGAAAACAGGTCGCATCTCCAACTTAATCTAGTGAAATAGATGTATTCTACGATTTACAAGTCAAATCGATACTAATTAGTTTTCCTGACTGGGTACTTGGTAATATACGCGTAGCAGTACATTGCATAATATTAAAATTATGTAGTTAAGAGTATTTTTGATCCTTAAACATTTTTGAGGCTTGTATATCTAAGATGGAAAACCACTCAAGGAGTGTCATAATAGGATCTGAAATAAGGGTTATTAAGAGTGTATTAATTTTCATTTCGTTTTTACGATATCAAGCAAATTGCTTAAAACAAAGTCGCTTCCCGCCGTCTCTCCCCTCTGTATGTACGCTTAGACCTTTCAAAGTAGGTACGCAACGGATTTTAATGTGGTTTTCATCAATCGATAGAGTGATTTAAGAGGATGGTTTCTATGTATAATAAAATGTGGTTTATGTACGGGTGATACCGAAAACTCCCATAAGTACGAAATAAGATAAAGATACGAAAGCCTTAGTATTTCCTCCGTGAGAGTGTGATGATTACGTACGCGGCGACGGATGAGCAAGTGTCAGCGGCACGTCAATACCCTTACCATGGGGCTTAGTATGCTACGCGAGATTTACTGTCATATTTTACGTCATTCATATTATTATGAAAATAAGAAAATATGACATAACGTCACACTTTAAGATGCTTAGTAATAAAAGGACTCAATTCACACAAAATACACTTTTATTTAAAACCTTAAATGTTTACCCTTACGTTAGAATATGCAACAGACATATTTGACACTAAATCGCGTTTGACGAGGTTTGACGTATTCTCCTCGCCTCGCATGCTAAGCCCACATGAGTTACAATTACAATTTGACGACGCGCTAGCCTAGTTGGTAGTGACCCTGCCTTCGAAGCTAGCGGTCCTGGGTTCAAATCCCGGTAAGAGCAAATATTTGTGTGATGAGCACGAGTATTTGTTTCTGAGTCTTGGATGTTTTCTATGTATTTAAGTATTTATTTCTCTATATACCTAAGTATTTATATCGTTGTCTAGTACCCATAGTACAAGCCTAGAGCTTAATTTGGGACTGGGTCAATTTGTGTGAGATCGTCCCTTGATATTTATTATTTATTTAATTTTATTACCGTACCCGCAAGCGAGGGGCAGCCCTCATAGTATTCTTAAGCCCGATTTACATTGGAACGGCGAGTGGCGTTTCCCGCAGTCCGAACTTTACGTGTGCAGGCCGCTATTGATAAAGGACAGTGGACAGTGACAATGGCGGACAGTGGCGAGTCAAGTTGCCTTGCCAGTGGATCCAAACAGAATCGCTTTCTATTTTATCACTCCTCTGTCCTTGCCACTGTACTTGCCACTGTCTTTGACCAATGTAAATCGGGCTTTATAGATTGCGAGGGACAGAGCATTCGACTCGCTAGCGAGTACGGTAATTGTAACTCATGGGTACTGTAAACAAAGTGGGTGTGGGTACTCGTAGGTAAGCGTCAGCTCCTTAACAATGAAAGTTCAATAATTGTCCGAATGTGCGCCTGAGTGAGGCTCTTTCATTCAAATGTTAATGAAATGAGTCAGCAGATTCCACAGTCCGGTCTATGGTTAAACGGTTAATCAATTTGCGATGACTGTCGGTGGCAGATCGTAATCACTTTCCCAAACGAGAGGGTGAAGAAAGTTATTTGTGTGCTCTATGCTATTGTCTATAGCAGTGGTTCCCAACCTTTTAGCGACCAAGGTCCATTTAAATTGCTTTTTTGAACGCAGCAGGGAACACAAGACCACAAGAGAATTCGCTTTACTATAGTTTACCATTTTGATTGTTTTTTGGTGAGCAGGGACCATAATTTTTTAAAAATAAAATCTGTAATCGTTACGTTGAATTTACAATTTGATTCATAGGCCACAATGGAACTCTGTCAAAGTCGCTTTCAATTCTTTAAATTTCTCAAGAATTCCTTCAGAGTCAGTTGCAATTCTTAAGAAGTCTGTTACGATGTGAATCATTATCTACGTCAATTTGTCACAGTTCCATTGTGGCCTAATCCAATGCCCTTCGCCTAATTAAGTTGTGAAGAAGAGCATAAGATAACGAAAGGCGATTTCCCTATTTTAGTATAAGAAGTCGCTTTTAATCATCATCATCATCATCATCATCATCATCATCATCATCATCATCATCATTTCAGCCCGTAGTCGTCCACTGCGAAACATAGGCCTCTCCGTTTGATTTCGAGCTAGAACGATCCAATGACCGAAAAAATATATTCACCCTATTTATTTATTTATTTATTTATTTATTGGGAAACAAACAGCTTAAAATTAAAATACATGATAAAAATACAAATTTGCTTAATACATAAGCCAAAACAGTTTCCACTAATGAAAAAAAACAGAGTTGCTCAGAGAAAACTAAATTAAACTAAAGTATTTAAAAAGTACAAGTAAGTATTTATAGTATATTGTTTTCAAAATCGCCATTAGAACTGTTAAATTGTGTAATTTTGTTTGTCCCATGCCGCGGACCGCTCGCTATGCTCTCGCGGAACACCTGTGGTCCGTGGACCACCAGTTGGGAACCACTGGTCTATTCCAATACGGCGGCGAAACTTCAACAGTATCACAATAGTTTCTTCGGCGACCGAGAGCCAGGGTTTATCTTGGGAAATGATCTAAGCTTTTATAATAATGGGCTTCATTATCTTTCGATGAGATATAAAATTATATAATTATAATGCTAAAATCAAATTTCTTCCTTCATGGTTGTTGACTAGCGACCCTAGGCTCTGCCTTTATCACTTTTATACACACCAATCATTAGAAAAGTGTATTTAAAAAAAAACTAAGCACAGAAACAGACAAGTAAATATAGTGACTTGGCTCTTACAGGGTGTCCTAGAACTACACGTAAATACTATGGTATGGTATATGTAAGCCCTTTCCATACCGGTCCAGAATATAGTTTTAATTTAGAAGGGGCTTTTTAATGCCGTAATATTTACGTCAAGTTCAGGGACACCTGTTACAGATTAATCTATAATGCTGCTATTTTAGAACCGGTGGCGACATCTCTGGACAACAAGAGATAAAACTTCGACTCGCCGATGGCTCGGTGTTGCCGCTTGGTTTAATTCGTAACTAATTTCTTCTGCATTCAAATAGATGTTTGTTTTATTTTAGGAAAACCCTTCTGGTAGGTTCTATTTATTATTAGATATTGTTAGGATCGGTTTCTGCTAATTTATTTAAATCGAAATATCTGATCGAAGTGTCAATCGATACGTTTAACTCTAGGTTTGATCATAGACGCTTGTCTACGGTAGGATAGTTTGGGAATAGGCTTGTCATTGTCACTCTCGCAGCCGCTACCATTATGTGAGCACGTCCGTCACGATTACTGGAGAGTCTCGCTACGGCCGTATGGCCATTTTATAATTTAGCTTCATAGAAATTTAACAAGCTCAATGCATCCTTGTTAAATACTAAGTGTTTCTACGTAAGTATCTCGTGTGTGCTAGAACTTGGTCGACATTGTCGTCAGGTGCTTTTATTTTTGTGAATTGACGGGATTTTCTTGTTGTAGAATGAAGATGTAAGGAGGACACAATATTTCTAAATTTAAGGCGAACATCGTCTAGAACATGGTAAAGTCGCCGCTGCCTTGATATTTCTTTAACCGGGTAAGTGTATTTTCCTAGCTAAAAAGCCTGTCTTGTTTTAGGAAACGTGTTGTTTATATTGTGACTTTCGTTTGCTTAAAGTTTCTATTCGCAGGAATAAAACTTATGTTTATACAAAGTGCTAATGCCAACAATCTTTGCAGCTACAAACAGCCGGTGTGGGTCTCTGTGTGTCTCTGTGTGTGCGAGTGTGTCCCTCTGGTCACACCTATCAGTGTGAAATCTACTTCTACGCTCTTGCCACGCTGTCTTCCTTTCTACGTGGTGTTGCTGCGGTCCATGCTTCTCTGTGGATCCACGCGCTGCACTTCTCCTTCATCTACACTTCTTCTTCATCTTGTGGCTGGTGACGAGTGAGACACCGAGAGGCGTCATTTGGTGATCCACGTCTAATCATAAGGTGAACTCGTTTCTTACTACACTTGCAGACATAAACAAGAACGCTCGATAAACGTAAAGAAGTAGGATTTAACTTGCCCTGTCACTGTTACAGTGGAATAGTATGTAAGAAAACACATGATAACGTAGAGAAGTAGGATTTAACTTGCCCTGTCACTGTTACAGCGGAATAGCTTTTAAGAACGCTCGATAAACGTAGAGAAGTAGGATTTAACTTGCCCTGTCACTGTTACAGAGGAATAGTATGTAAGAAAACGCATGACAACGTAGAGAGGTATGATTTAAGCAACCCTGTTATTGTACAGTGGAATTTTTATGTAAAAGACTTTAGAAGGTACTAGTACGAAGGTACTATCTAACTTGTACTGTGTTTCTTTTCTAAACAAAACAGATAATAAACTCTGTTGACAAGGTTCATGTTTGTTTACTTTTAATCTCTCTCTAGTTTAAACTTCTATCCCTATCTTTCTGTTGGTTTAGATTAAAACAGATGGCGCCCTTTTCTTTCTAATTTCTACTAAACGCTGCACCAATTTTGTGCCACATTTTGTGATAAGTTGTTTTCATACCGGACTGAGCTCAAGAATCCACGACCCTAAATTGAGTCAATCAGCCACGGCCTAACATCAAGTGTGGACAGAGATCTGTCAAGTCACCTCACACATCAGTAACCACTCATACTACAATATAGTGTTACATTTTGGCGCCCAACGTGGGGCAAAGCTTAGTTTTACTAACAGTGTCGGTGAAAGCAACTTATTATACCGGTTTCTTTAAATAACTATTTTATGAACCTTAACAACAGAAGTTCTCTTTCTGTATTTTAATTTATACTATGTGTTAACAGACTGTATGGCTCTCTTTTGACTTCTTTGTGGATCTGATAAATATTCTGCTTTTACTATTAACTTTTACTTTAAACTTTTAAAAACATAACAGTGAATTGAATTTGGTCTTAAAAAATTTAAATAAAAGTGTTCCTTTGTATCTAAATGTACATTAACTGAATTAAAAAAAAAAAAAAAAAAAGATATATTTTGTACCTAAAGTCTTATACTGCATAACTATTTTTGTTTTTATAATTTTAACTGACATATTTAGCCATGGCATTACATGTAGATGTTGACTGTTTGAATAAGGATGAGCTATTGTTTGAACTAAGATCCCGGGGATTGGAACCTGATGAGGAGGATACTGTAGACGATTTAAAACGTCGTTTGAGAGCTACTAGGGGTATAACACTCGACACTGACAAAGTCAATACATACATCTTAAGCTTGTCTTTTGACAACGAATTTCAGATCTGCAAAGAGAAAGTTGAGATGGTGCTTCAGGCTGATCACTCTTCATCGTCGTGTCGTCGCAGGTGTCTATCGAAGTTGTCACACGTCATATTAAGGTTGGAGAAACTTAACTATTTGACATCTGAACAGCAGCTTGCAAAGATAGCTCTTGTCTCACAGGCGTATCACGCAGTTGAAACTCTCAAGTGTAATCAATCTCCTGGTCAATCTTCTCAAGCTGTTGTGAGAGAATCTGTTGAGGTAGCTCCTTCAAATTCTTGTTACAAACGTGCTTCTCAAGTTCTTAAGTGGAATCTTATTTATGATGGTCGAACACCTGTTCATGATTTTATATTTCGGTTGCGTGAGTTGAAACACTCCTCAGAGATCACTGACATTGAGCTTTTAAGGAACTCTGTTCATCTTTTTTCTGGTGAAGCGCTGATATGGTTTAGGACTAATAGGTCTCACTTCGAGTCCTTTGAAAATTTGATTGAATCACTTAAAGCTGAATTTCAACCCATCGAATATGAACGTTGTTTGTTGAATCAAATTAGGACCCGCTTACAAGATAAAAGTGAGAATATAAAATCTTACATTAACATTATGGAAAGTTTGTTCTTACGTCTGTCTAAACCGTTGAGTGAATCAGAACAGCTGGAAATTATTATGACTAATATGAGTCCTTTCTTCATATCTCGTTTAGCTTTAACGGAGGTTAACTCGATTAGGGGTTTGAAGGATATCTGTTCACGTTTAGAGATCTCTAAATTTAAGTGTGAGAATAGAGGGTTCTTAAACACTGGCAAAGAGTCTATTTTGCCAAATTTCTGTAGCGGGGGTGAAAATTTCAATTCATCAACTTCTAATGCTAGGATTCGTGTCACTAATCTTGAACAGAAGAATACTACTGTTTTATGCTTGAAATGTGGAGGTGCACATCATCACTCTCGGTGTGATGTACACAAAACACCAATATGCTTAAAGTGTAAGCGACCTGGTGTTATTACTAAATATTGTCCTTGTTCAAAAAACTAAATAGTAGGTCGGAGGATCCTATTACTACTATAGATAAAAATATTACTTCTAACTTTTCTAGTACCTCTGACCGGTACACTCAAACAAATTTGACAATGACTAATTTTGATGACAACAATAATTGTTCTCTTTTATTTAAAGAAAATGTGGGCGATCCCAGACCATTTCTTTCTGTAGGTATTTTAGGACTAGAGTGCAATGCATTGGCTGACAGTGGAGCTGCCGTGTCATTAATAAGTGAGTGTGCCTACTCCTTATTGCAAAGTGAAGGTTTAGACTTTCCCTTGCAGACATGTGATACTGAACTTGCTGTTGGAAATGGGGCATCTCTGGAAGTCTTAGGAAAGATAGAAATACCTGTTTCATATAAACATATTCTACATTATATAAATTTTTATGTTTGTCGTGATATTAATACTCCAATTATATTAGGGGTAGATTTCTTAACTAAATTTCATCTCTGCTCAGATATTCTTAATATCAAACGGTCGATTGAACAATACTCTGTTCTTAGCTTATTGAAGGATCCTAATATCCATTTACATGACTTGGAAGATCTCAATCCTGAACAAAGGTCACGGTTGAATAGCGTGGTTCTAGATTTTGAATGTATTGCGGCTACTAAGGACACGTTAGGTTGTACCACTCTGGAAGAACATGTCATTGATACCGGAGATAATGCTCCAGTTAAACAAAAATATTACCCGATACCTTTTCACCATCGAGAGTATGTTCGTGGGGAGATTGATGATATGTTGAGATTGGGCATAATCGAGAGGAGTACTTCTCCATGGAATAGTCCTATTTTGCTAGTTCCAAAGGCCAATGGCGAACTTAGAATGTGCTTGGATAGTAGAAAGTTGAATAGCTTAACCAAAGTGGATACTTATCCAATGCCTAGGGTACAAGAAATACTGGACTCTCTCAATAATGCTAAGTTTATGAGCTCTTTAGACTTAAAGTCTGCTTTCTTTCAAATTATGTTGTCTGTTGAGTCGCGAGAAAAGACTTGTTTTTCTGTGCCAGGCTTGGGAGCCTTTCAGTTTAGAAGGTTACCATTTGGCTTGGTAAATTCAACTGCTCGAATGATGAGACTAATGGACAAGGTATTTGGTCCGGAATTTGCTAATAATATCTTTTACTATGTCGATGACATTATACTTATCTCTGAAACTTTTGATGAACATATCATATTGTTAAAAAGAGCTTGTGAAAAGCTACGGCAAGCTGGTTTAACCATTAATCTTGACAAGTCAGTTTTCTGTCGCTCATCTTTAAAGTTCTTGGGTTATGTTGTTGATCGCAGAGGTCTGAGGACGGACAAGGATAAAGTTAAAGCTATAACTGAGTTCCCTACCCCATCTTCTCAAAAGGAACTTAGAAGATTTCTTGGCATGGTGTCTTGGTACCGTCGTTTCATCGATAACTACTCTACTGTTTGTGCTCCTCTTAACAAATTAACTAAAAAACTGCCTAAGGGATCATGTTTTCAGTTTACTTCTGAAGCTGATACAGCTTTTAGGGCTGTCAAGGAACTCTTGGTTTCTGCACCTATCTTGTGTGTACCTAAGTTTGACAGACCATTCATTATTTCGACGGACGCTTCTGATGTTGGACTTGGTTGTGCCATATCACAGCTGGACGATCAAGGTCATGAGCATGCTGTTGCTTATGCCAGCAGAACTCTTACTGGCTCTGAGAAAAATCACTCTACAACTGAGAAAGAGCTAAATGCTTTAATCTTCGCTTTAGAAAAATTTAGAGGTTATATTGATGGTTCTCCTTTCAGGACACAAGTGTTCACTGATCACAGTAGCTTAAAATGGTTGGTTAGTCTGAAGTCACCAACAGGACGCTTAGCTAGGTGGGCACTTCGGCTGTCACAATTCAATTTTGATATTCAATATAAGAAAGGTTCTGAAAATAAGCTTGCTGACGCACTTTCTAGGGCACCCATTCCAATCGAAACGGTAGATTTCATTTCTCCTGTAGACTCAGTCACTGATACGTGGTACACAAATTTATTTGCTAGGGTTAAAAGTGCTCCTCATAAATTTCCTGATCTTAAGATACTAAATGAAAACTTGTTTAAGCGTGTTAGATCTAAAAATCCTTTAGCTAGGGACTGTGAATGGAAGAGAGTTGTTCCACAGGAGCTGCGACAGGAGGTACTGAAGCTATGTCATGATAGATCAGACGCCGCTCATTTAGGCGTTTTCAAAACACTCAAACGTGTTGCTCAAAGCTACTTTTGGCCTAAAATGCTGGGAGATATAAAACGGTACATAAAAACCTGTCAAGTTTGTTTAGCTTATAAGAGCACGAATGAGGCTCCTCCAGGTTTAATGGAGAACCCGAAAAAGGTTCAACGACCCTGGCAGGTTATATGTACAGATATATTAGGACCCCTTCCACGTAGCCCAAAAGGTTACAAATTTATCTTGGTTGTGTGTGATTGTTTTACGAAGTATACTTGTCTATTTCCTATGAGAAATTCTTTGGCTAAAACTGTAGTAGAACTAATAGAAAATAATATCTTGTTAAAACACGGTATCCCTCAGTGTATAATAATGGATAATGGTCCACAGTATATATCTAAAAATATGCAAGCACTGAGAGAAAAATATAAGATACCCAAACTTTTCTATAACTGTAGATTCACTCCTCAGAATAACCCTGCTGAACGAGTTAATCGTGTGGTGGTGACTGCCGTTGCATCTTATGTCGGCAAGAATCATCGTACGTGGTCTGACGAACTGAGTGCAATTGAATTTGCAATTAACACCGCTGTGCATGAAGTGACTGGATATAGTCCATATTTTATGAATAATGGACGGGAGGCTATTCTTTCTGGCGAATGGTATCCATCAGCGCCTCTGCAAAGTGATGAATTGCAATTCACTGATAGAAATTTATATACTTCCATGCTAACACATCTGAAGCCTATCTTTCAGAAGGTGAATGACCGCCTTCAGAAATCTTATCAGCGTAGTAGAATTTACTACAATCGTAATAGAAGATTTATAGAGTATAACGAGGGTCAGGTTGTCTGGAAAAAGGAATATCCGTTGTCAGACGCTGACAAATTCTTTACAAAGAAGTTAGCTCCTAAATTTAAAAAGTGTGTTATACGAAAAAAATACTCTCCTGTGACGTATGAGTTGCAAGATATCGAATCTAAGAAGTCGCTAGGTATTTGGCATGTCAAAGACATTCTAAAACTACAATCTATGAATTTATAGGGTTAGTACTATAGGACGCACTAAGGGTGTAGGGTTCCTTCTTTTCCTGTATTCTTATTTCTCTTTTGATCACAAGGTGGCTGAATATACTTTGAACTTAAATAATTTAACTCTGAGACTATCGTTTGGTGTAGAAGATACTTCTTGCTAACTTTGTGTCTTGTTATTCTGATTCTCTTTACAAGAGAACAGATGATGCTTCACTTCTTTTTCTGTGTAGCATTTGATCTGGATAGCAAATTTTTTTTTGGGTAAATACGTAATAGGTAAATGTAACGTTGCATAGAGTCACATGGTGTTTTCCAGCCTCATTTTCGTTGAATTCTAGGTATTGCAGAAATCGTCAGCATAGTCTGCCTTCCAGTCCTATTCCAAGATGCATTGTTAATAAAGTCAACGTCTAATGCAATTTAGTTTAATAAAGTTGAAATAGCGTAATATGGAGTCGACTCACTAATTCATTGCTAGTAAATCATAAGTTAACAAATACCGTGTAATTTTTCTTTAGGGTAGCTGTCCAAAACATAGTCGTTAATTAGTTAAGTTGTAGTGTGAAGAGGTTTAGGTTATCCGTGGAACGTTAGGAAGCCTACTCCACGACACATGATTTCACATGTCTGCCCAGATGGCACAGACAATCCAGTATTTATTTTTTTTGGACTTCTCTTGTGTTGTCCAAAATATTGTCGTAAGCATAGTTCGTTAGTTAGTTAAGTTGTAGTGTGAAGAGGTTTAGGTTGTCCGTGGAACGTTAGGAAGCCTACTCCACGACACATGATTTCACATGTCTGCCCAGATGGCACAGACAATCCAGTATTTATTTTTTTTGGACTTCTCTTGTGTTGTCCAAAATATTGTCGTAAGCATAGTTCGTTAGTTAGTTAAGTTGTAGTGTGAAGAGGTTTAGGTTGTCCGTGGAACGTTAGGAAGCCTACTCCACGACACATGATTTCACATGTCTGCCCAGATGGCACAGACAATATTAGTTAAACTGTAGTGTTGTTGTGAAAATTCTGCGTTGCTTAGGTGATAGATGATCTTTATGGTCTAGGGTAGGATAGAGACAGTAGTAAAAAAAAAAAAAAAAATTTTTTTTTTTCTTCAAGCAGGGAGGTAATGTTACAGATTAATCTATAATGCTGCTATTTTAGAACCGGTGGCGACATCTCTGGACAACAAGAGATAAAACTTCGACTCGCCGATGGCTCGGTGTTGCCGCTTGGTTTAATTCGTAACTAATTTCTTCTGCATTCAAATAGATGTTTGTTTTATTTTAGGAAAACCCTTCTGGTAGGTTCTATTTATTATTAGATATTGTTAGGATCGGTTTCTGCTAATTTATTTAAATCGAAATATCTGATCGAAGTGTCAATCGATACGTTTAACTCTAGGTTTGATCATAGACGCTTGTCTACGGTAGGATAGTTTGGGAATAGGCTTGTCACTCTCGCAGCCGCTACCATTATGTGAGCACGTCCGTCACGATTACTGGAGAGTCTCGCTACGGCCGTATGGCCATTTTATAATTTAGCTTCATAGAAATTTAACAAGCTCAATGCATCCTTGTTAAATACTAAGTGTTTCTACGTAAGTATCTCGTGTGTGCTAGAACTTGGTCGACATTGTCGTCAGGTGCTTTTATTTTTGTGAATTGACGGGATTTTCTTGTTGTAGAATGAAGATGTAAGGAGGACACAATATTTCTAAATTTAAGGCGAACATCGTCTAGAACATGGTAAAGTCGCCGCTGCCTTGATATTTCTTTAACCGGGTAAGTGTATTTTCCTAGCTAAAAAGCCTGTCTTGTTTTATGAAACGTGTTGTTTATATTGTGACTTTCGTTTGCTTAAAGTTTCTATTCGCAGGAATAAAACTTATGTTTATACAAAGTGCTAATGCCAACAATCTTTGCAGCTACAAACAGCCGGTGTGGGTCTCTGTGTGTCTCTGTGTGTGCGAGTGTGTCCCTCTGGTCACACCTATCAGTGTGAAATCTACTTCTACGCTCTTGCCACGCTGTCTTCCTTTCTACGTGGTGTTGCTGCGGTCCATGCTTCTCTGTGGATCCACGCGCTGCACTTCTCCTTCATCTACACTTCTTCTTCATCTTGTGGCTGGTGACGAGTGAGACACCGAGAGGCGTCATTTGGTGATCCACGTCTAATCATAAGGTGAACTCGTTTCTTACTACACTTGCAGACATAAACAAGAACGCTCGATAAACGTAAAGAAGTAGGATTTAACTTGCCCTGTCACTGTTACAGTGGAATAGTATGTAAGAAAACACATGATAACGTAGAGAAGTAGGATTTAACTTGCCCTGTCACTGTTACAGCGGAATAGCTTTTAAGAACGCTCGATAAACGTAGAGAAGTAGGATTTAACTTGCCCTGTCACTGTTACAGAGGAATAGTATGTAAGAAAACGCATGACAACGTAGAGAGGTATGATTTAAGCAACCCTGTTATTGTACAGTGGAATTTTTATGTAAAAGACTTTAGAAGGTACTAGTACGAAGGTACTATCTAACTTGTACTGTGTTTCTTTTCTAAACAAAACAGATAATAAACTCTGTTGACAAGGTTCATGTTTGTTTACTTTTAATCTCTCTCTAGTTTAAACTTCTATCCCTATCTTTCTGTTGGTTTAGATTAAAACAGATGGCGCCCTTTTCTTTCTAATTTCTACTAAACGCTGCACCAATTTTGTGCCACATTTTGTGATAAGTTGTTTTCATACCGGACTGAGCTCAAGAATCCACGACCCTAAATTGAGTCAATCAGCCACGGCCTAACATCAAGTGTGGACAGAGATCTGTCAAGTCACCTCACACATCAGTAACCACTCATACTACAATATAGTGTTACACACCTATACTACTTATTTAGAGTCATACACTTGGGAGCAAAAAAATCGAGCCACTTAGTACTGAATTTCCATAGAAACTGGCTCGATTTCTTTGCTCCCAAGTAAATTTGTGAGCAGGGTAATTAAGATAAATGACCCACCGGGAAACATTGAGCCTAGTGCGCAGTATAGCTCTGTACCTTTCTCTAGAAATAGATAGTTAAACGATGGTTAAATTGCATCTTTATCCATCCAGTAGTCTGTGAGATAAGCGGTAACATACGCGATGGAGAACAATCAATACAATGCAATACAAATAAGTACTCTTGAACAACAAAAAACAAAACGGAACAGTACAGCTGTGTTACCGCTAAATAGCGACTAACAATCATTTAGGTACAAGCTTTTGCCGTGACTCCGTCCACATAAAAGGCGTTTATTTCCAGGCTATATCTATTCCTGTACCAAATTTCGCTTGAGACGTTAAACCGTTAAGACGAAACGTACAATGAATCACTGTCGCATTTATTAATAAGATAAACGTAATCATGCACGGATGTATTACCATCAAATATTAATATCAAATTAGTTCTACGAACATTCGATTAGGCATCCAGTGGTCATTGCAAAAGCGCGCGCGACGCTTTCACCGCACACGGCGACGCGGGGCGCAAATGTCAACAGCAATCGACGCGGGCGCACCCACGCGTGACAACGTTACGCCCTGCGCATCTTGGGGTGGCCGGCGACAAATGTCACGGCATTGATTGTAAATTATGTATTAGCGTTGTCGTGACAATGCGTGTCAAATTCAAGCAGTAACATGTTTAACGTCTTCGAAATTGCATGATATGGTACTAATAAATCTCATACAACATTTTCTACGGCCATGGACGCTGTCACATTTAAGTTGTGTCAAACATTGTGCCACTTTATGACGGAAAATACATGTATGTAATTTCGTACAATAAAAATCTTACCTACTGTGGCAGCTCGTCCACGGCCGTTACGTCCACAGCCGTGATGTGCCACAATGTGTCCATGTGCATGAGGTTGAGGTTGCCCTAGAGCGTTTTTGCTGTGACACTAGCGGCTTGTGTTAAAGCCTAAAACGGCACAGAGTCCGTGCTTTCTATAAATGCTATGGGAAATCGCCGGCCGTGGACGAAGTTCCGTTTTTGGTGTAGGTAATTAAAAACACCGGCCACAGCCGTAGTGCCATATCACGAGGGTCTTAGTTTACGTCTCTCGACTCTGGACGTACTGTCCGTGAACGTGTTAAGTAAGAGCGCTTCCACATTAGGCGATTTGCAGGAGTTTACACAATGCAAAGAATGCGATTTTATGCGGTGCGTCCGGTGCTGATCAGTGTGCGATTATGTATGTATGTATGTATGTAAACACTTTATTGTACAAAAGAAAAAAACAGAACAATACAATTAATATAAAAATAAGTACAAAGGCGAACTTATCCCTTTAAGGGATCTCTTCCAGCTAACCCTTGAGAGATTGAGAAAAGTTAAGGTTGTGCATCGAGTAAGCAAGTGTACAAATTAATTTAGAAGAACAAATAAAATAAAAATATATAAATATAAACAATAATAAATAAAATAAAAATACATTCAAATACCTACATAAATAGATACAGTAATATATATTAATACTTAAATATACATACATAAACTACATTTTATGTACCTAGAGGATAGTTGATATTTAGGAGATAGAGTCAAGCCAGAACTTCTTTAATTTGCCTTTTAGAGAATCTACCGTTTGTGATTGCCTAATGCCAGTTGGTAGCCGATTCCACAACCTGACAGAATGCACCGAGAAGGATTTGGAATAGGATTTGGATTTGTGGGACGGGAAAGCGAGGGTGAGATTGGCCTTAGAGCGCAACCGGTTTTGGGAGCCGGTGGCCATGAAGCTAAATCGCTCAGAAAGGTAGGTGGGAGAACGAGGATTAAAAATAGTATTAAAAAGCAGCGACAGGATGTGAACGTTTCGGCGAAACCGAATAGGTAACCAGTTTAGCTGAGCACGGAAGTGGGAGACATGATCGTATTTACGTAGGCCGAAAATGTATCGAATGCACACGTTTTGGAGTCGCTCAAGTTTATCAAGGAGTTGTTCTGAGAGGTCCATATAAGCAACGTCAGCGTAGTCTAAGAGAGGGAGAAGAAGAGATTGGGCTAAAGTTATCTTGGTATGTTGAGGAAGAAAATTCTGCAGTCGCCTGAGAGAATGAAGTGAAGCGAAGAGCTTGCGACTGACTTCGGTAACCTGAGTCGACCAGGAAAGTGTCTGATCTATTGTGATACCCAAATTTTTAACTGTAGAGGAAAAGGGAATTATGGTACCGTCAAACACCAAATTGGGTATCACAACGTCAGACAGCTTCGAGATGAAGTGGGGACTTCCAACAACAATGGCCTGCGACTTCTTTGCATTGACCTTTAGTCCAAAATTAGAGGTCCATTTCTGGATCGTCGCAAGATCGTCATTGATAAGGTCAATCAGGGAAGGGAAGTCATCAAAACTAGCCCCCGCATAAATCTGCAAATCGTCAGCGTATAAGTGGTAAGAAGAAAGAAGGGAGGTTGTTATACCATTTATGAAAATTGAAAAAAGAAGAGGAGAGAGCACAGCCCCCTGAGGGACACCAGCAGTGAGAGTATTCCAATCAGAATGAGTTTCATCCATCTTAACACACTGGCGCCTTCCAAGGAGGTATGATTCAAACCACGTAAGGGCCGAAAAAGAGAAATTCAGGGTCTTGAGGATGCCGAGAAGAATATTGAAATCAACTGTATTGAAGGCACTACTGAAATCTAACAAAACCAGGACAGTCAGATGTTTATTTTCTATGTTTAAACGAATGTCGTCGGTGACCTTGACCAAAGCAGTGACAGTGCTATGCCCGGGGCGGAAACCAGATTGAAAGGGGTTAAAAAGATTGTGCATATTTAGGAAACGAGACAGTCTTTGATTAACAAAGTGCTCTATTATTTTGGAAAGTACAGGGAGAATAGAAATAGGACGATAATCGGACAAGGACGCAGGTTTTGACACTTTTGGAAGAGGGAGTACATGAGCAAGTTTCCACAATGTAGGGAAACAGCCCGAAGAGAAGGAAAAGTTGATAATGTCGGAAAGGATAGGAGCAATGGAATCCGCCACCAGCATGAGCATGTCTAAGCTCAGGCCATCTTCACCGACGGCCTTGGTTTTTATTGACTTCAGAAGGTCTATAGTCTCCTTCGGAGTAATTAATCCTAGATCAAAAGGGGGAAAGTCGGGGTTCGGGGCAGTAGCAAGAAGAGATAATGTATTATTCTTTACGGAAGGGTCTAAAGTGACCGGAGAAGAGCTAAAATGCTTATTCAGGGCGTTGAGATTCATTTTATGATTAGAAGAGTGAGTTTGAGATTTGCCTACCCCTAGTGACTTCAAAAATTTCCATAATTTATGGGGGGGACAATTCTGAATAGACTCATGGATATAACAACGTCTTGCTTCCCGGCACTTCTTGTTGCAACGATTTCGCAGCATGACGTACTTATGACGATTGTTCTCAGACGGATCGTGGCGCAACCTCACGCGGGCGCGGTTCCTCCTCGCCATCAGGGCTTTGATATCCTCGGTCAGCCACGGCGCAGGGTAATGCTTGACGCGCATCGGCTTCAGAGGGGCGTGTCGGTCGTAAATCGCAAGCAATGTGCTGTTGAAAATCTCAAGTTTAAGGTCGATGTCAGTGCAAGTTTCGATAGACTGCCAATCAGCGTTGTGAAGATCGGAGAGCAGAGCCTGCAGATTGATGTCGCCAAGATTACGGCGAAGGACGAATTTGTGTCTACGTTTCGGGGGGCGAATTTTGAAAGAGGCGTAAATAAGGTCGTGGTTTGAAAAGGCAGCAGCATTAAACTGGCCGTGAAATGAGACAAAATCAGGGGATGAGGTTATAATAAGATCTAAAAGAGAAGGGGGCCCATTATGAGGGAAATGAGTGGGACCGAGAGGGAGAATACTAAGATTCAGTGAACTTACTAGAGACTGAAGTTTAGAAGAGCGAAGGTCGTTTTTAATGAGGCATGTATTAAAATCGCCCATGATTACGCTATGTTCGAACTGGGGACAGAGATCAGATAACGCATTCTCAAATGCATCGAAATAGCTTATGTTGGATGATGGACTGTAATAAACCCCGAGAAGTAGTTTAGTGTGGTTTAAGGAAACGCTGAGAAATAAGTATTCCGGTGACTTTGAGTACACGGATGGGGACTCAGCCACAATTTCGCAAACGATATCATTTTTTAAATAAATGGCAACACCACCCCCGCGAACGGTACTCAAGCCGCCATCTTTGAACCCAGTCCTGTCGTTGCGAATTAATTGGTAACCGGGTAAAGGATAGAGGGTAGATGAGAGGGACGGCTTAAGCCATGTCTCAGAAATGAGTATGGCGTGAATGTTCTTATCAGAAAAGGTTGAAAGTAGGTCAGGAAAGTGAGCTGGTATACTCTGTGCATTGATGTGGACAACGCTAAAGTGTTTTGAAGAAGTGGTAAAAATGGTATGCAATCGGTCACCGAGATCTGGCATATCAGATGAATCACTTAGCGAGTCGTAAAGGCTTGACGAAGACAAAGAAAAGAATTCGCTATCATGACTAGCGCCGAAAACGTCAGACATGTAAGCATAAATAAATATATAACAATTTAAATAAATAATATAAATATAATTATATGTATAATACTATCAAAATTTTACAATTTTAAGATTAAAAATAAAATAACAGCAACGAACAAACTTTAAACTCAATCGCTCGCCATCAGCTGTTATGGATACAAAACAAGTTTGGCTGTTAGTCGGTAGAACATATCAAGATACAATTACACATTAAAGTTTTAATTACAGCATACGATTTCAAGAAAAAGTATTTATGAATTTTAAATATATTTCATAAAAATATAATTTTCTCCGCTGATCCTCAAACATCGACCAAGACAGCAAACAAAACGCAAAACCACAAACCGCGATCGGCCCTGTCACCCAACTGTCAACGTCAAACGTCATACTGTGCGAGTAAAAAAATTAAAAATAATAGGAGTTAAATTAAAGTAAAAAGTAAGTGAAAGTGAAGGTAGGGATACACAGTAATACAGAATGGCGGACGGGAAGTTACGTAGACACTGCACAAATACCTACCAACATGTAACAAGAATAGATAAAGAAACCTAACCAGAAAACCGTAGATGTGCCTTAATATAATGAGAAAGCGAAAGAGGGCAACAACAAAATACTACTTAGGCTTGGTTACAGTCACTGTCCGTTTGGGGGGCCTGACACGCTGCGAAGGTGGCTTGGCGGGCTCCTGCACTGGAGTTGATGATGATGACGGAGCGGACGATCCCGACGAAGGCACCGGAGCCGGCAGCACTCGCAGCTCAGCCAGGGTCGTGACTCGTCGACGGGAGCCGTCGCCGCATAGTACGACAATCCGCCCATCGCTCGTCCAGCTGTTCTTGACTCCGTGTATCCGCCGCGCCTCCATAAACACAGAGTGCCTAGTACCGGTCAGGAACTCCGACATGGTTAGACCAGAGCCCTTAAGCTTGGTCTTCGAGGACCACACAAGGTTCCGCACCTCGAGGGAAGCAAACCGCAAAAGGAGGGGTCTAGGTTTTGCATGATCTTTTAGCCTTCCGAGGCGATGACATACCTGAAGTGACTGCGCTGAGACACTGTGAACCTGCAGATTTTGGTTGCATATAGTAACTGCAGTCTCTTTTGCTGTTTCATTTGCTACTTCAGGAATGCCATGCAGTAGCAGTACTTTGACCCGGGACCTCATCTCTAAATCCTCTAAAGATTGAGCCACCAGTTCCATCTGAGCCTGCAGGCTTGATACTGCCTTCCAGATGAGTGACTTAAATACCTTGAATTCCTCAAGCGAGGCTTGGTCAGTGTTGATGTTCGAGGCGGTGCCTTCGAATGAAGTCATCCTAGCTGTGAAGAACTCCTTCATTTCCTCCATGCTCTTCTTGAGTTGACTCAGGGTGTCCATAGTGCCAAGGAAGTAATGATAAACCAAGATGAAGTGAAGTGAAGTGAAGTGAAGTGCAGGTAGTGACTAATCACTTAGTTGGTAGGTATTAGAAAAGGAAATTAGCTGAAGGCGGCAATTAGAGCTAAATTAAAACATTAAGTAAATAAAAACTGTTGATTTTCGGTTGTGTATAATTAATTTAGTAATATAAATATGATTATCGTTCCGACCCGACGTTGTGACCCTGCCTACGAAGCTAGTGGTCCCGGGTTCAATTCCCAGTATGAGCAAATATTTGTAAGATGAGCGAGTTTTTGGTTCTGAGGGTTTACCCATGTTTGGCCAAATTATTTTTCGTCAAATGGATCATTTGGTCAAACGCTTTTTTTTCCAAAACTGTTAATATTTCAGGATTTTTATAAAACTAACCTAACCTAACCTAACCTTTAGGGTTCTACACTATGGTTCTGAAATAAATCCTGAAACAGTTTCGGAAAAAATAGCGTTTGACCGAATGAAACATTTGACTAAAAATAAATTGGCCAAACGGCAGTACACCGTTTCTGAGTCTTGAATGGTTTCCATGTATTTAACTATTTATTTCTCTATGTAAATATTTATACCGTGGTCTAGTACCCCAAGTACAAGCCTAGAGCATAGTTCGGGACTAGGTCAATTGGTGTGAGAATGTCCCATATTTATTTAGTCAGAAAGTGACAGATGTTATATCCACGTTTATTGACATTGATTTATAAACACCACCATAACAGGCCTGGTAATAAGAACCTGAATGCGGTCGCACCGCTTAGACTGGACACTAAAAGTAACAGTAAGTAGCTGCTTAGCCGCCTAATGTCTATGTGCTATAGTAGCTGTGCGAGTACATCTCCTAACTCAATAACCCCCTTAATGTGAATTCGATTATGTCAATTTTCAGATAGCCAAAAATGACTTGCAGTGACATACTTAGGTCATTACTGATTAGTTTCGCAGTACGTAACGCGCTAACGTAGGTACTATAAATGTAAATAAGAATGGGATTCAGTTTTTTTTACCGATATAAATTGATATACCGGTATTACCGGTAAGTAGGTAAACTTTTAGACCACAAAAGTGCCACCAAGTCTTTTTAACAAGGTATCTGAATAAATATGGAACTTTATTGGCGAGTTTCTAGTTTCGTGCTAAGTTCAAATTAAGCACGTGGCTTGCACTTTTGTAAATTATCACTTTCTTCGGAAATGTTGTATTTTTGGGTTAACCTTATGGCTCTCTCGAAGCTACGTATAAAATTATACTAGTGTCATATAAGTAGTAGTTTGATTTACAGTGTTTACTTTGTGTTAGCAACGCGCTAATTTTTTTAAAGTATTTACGAGTACTTGTAAGTGTGATAATATGTTAAGTGTTTTGGTAAGCTCTAATATATGGTTAATTTGAATGCTAGATCGACCGAGGATTTGGAACCTGTAGTTCAGACATCGGTGCTCTAGGTACTAAAGGTCCAACAGGACTACTACACTCTTCCAAATTCAGCCCGATAACTTTAGCCTATTCAGAGAAATGGGGTCTTGACAGACGAACGAACATCAAAGTCAGTTTATATATTTTGTGTTTGTAAGTATTTAGTAGCGAACCTTAAATTGTAAGAGACCAGAGATCGATAAGAATGACTATTTACAATTTTCACGACGAGGTCAATATTGAAGCAAAATAACATCAGTTAAGTAAAATAGTTAGAGCACACTTAATCATAATCACTTTTCCGGTGCAATTTGGACCTTAACGCATGTGGTTTAACACTAATAAATGAATTACTACTCTTCCATCCTACTGCAAAACTGGTCACAGGAGTCTGACCGTCGCACGCGCATCCTCCGCAATGCGGTTAAACAAATTAACGAGATGAAAACGTAAACATTACGACAAACACTAACCTCACTTTCCATATGCCTATGAGGTAACCCCATACATGAGGAAGTTAGTTTCGTACAAATAACTAAGGATGACTATCTAAGATTTCAGATAGCCAAAAGTGCAATGAAATGATGCAGAGACGGGACCTTAATTTAGCAGCACGTAATAGCAAACCTCCCACATAAGAATTTTCGCAATATTGTTTTGTAAATGGCTAGCCTAATCGTCCCGATTAGCCTTTTCATCTGGATAAAGACTTGTTTCGTTGCACAAGTGTCTGTTTGTCTGCATTGCGCCTGCATTGTTGCAGGTTGCGACGCTTGAGTGACATTAACCTTTGTGGAATTCCGTTTGTTATCAAAGTATCATCCCGTGTCATGCGACATTGTGACACGATTGTCGAACAAAACACCCTGTCGTCGATTAAATTATAGTTTTGGTATCATAGATAGGTAGGCTAGGTAATAAGGTAGCATTGGCGCAATGTTATAACCATAAAGTACTGTAACTTTTCTAAAAAGTGCCTGAGAGTGACATTATACAGACCATTCAAACAAAACTTCCTCCCTAAATAAAATAGAATGTAATTTCCTGAGATAATAAAATGACTTAATACAAACGCTATGAGCAATTCGATTTTCTCCATGTCTAAAAGTCAAAGTGCAAACATCTACGTAATAGAAATGGCTTAGCTATTTCTTATTAGTGGTAGGCAGCAAGGGAATACCAGTTTGAAGTCGTGAGGTTGACCCACGACCGGGCTCTCATGCAACTGAGAATCTTCACTTCTTTAACTTTGTTTTAAAAGGCGTTCCTTATTCGTCGGGTAACCTGTTCAAAGCGGTTCGCATTGAGAAATGTTTTCGAACTTGTTTCGATCACAAATCACAACCAATCTTTTTGGAAACCACTGGATTTTAATATGTGAACCTCTATTTTCGTTGTACAAAACGTTGCACACATCGTCGCCTGTCACATTTTATTCACAACCAATTTTCAAAGATAATCAAAGTTATTAACGCCTCGCACAAGCATTGCATAAGTTGTCAACAAAGAAAGCAAATGGCTTTCAATGGTGAACAAATACTTTTGTTGGTTCAAAGGGATTTCGCAGGCGGCGCACGATTCAATCTGGGACTAACAATTGAGGTTTATTGACGGAGATATTCATCTGATCGTGGCTTGTATGAATAGTTAATTTGTTCAGCTTTTGACTGCCGATGGCTGGGGCTCATCATGCCGACACTAATCATTACTTATGTGAGAGAAGGAGGCTTCACACGCAGCAATTAGCATCGTGTTAACGTCCCTAATGAAGCTTTAAAACTTAATTTGGATCTTAAGTGGTAGTGATGCGAGCGTGGACTTTAATTAACTTTACTGCAGGTTAATGGGTAATTGTGCTGATGTGTGTAAGAAAAGTAGTACTGTTAAGTGTATTAAGTAAGATGACAATTAGGGCACAAGGTCAGGGACATCAAGAAAACAACATATTATTCCTGAGGACGAGTTATTAATGTAATATTTTTATACTTTTTTTGGACCCATTTTTTTTTTATAGATGGTCAATATAACATTTTGGTTGCTGGAAGATCCCAAACTAAGGCAATTAAGATAATCTGCATCGACATAAACCTTATCATTTCTAATTGACAAAAAAAGACAAACAAACTAAACAAATTGGTTGACTGCAAAGACATTATTCAGCAATTTGATGGGCTGCGCCTGCGACGGCCGCGGCGTTACGCGCGGCGCCGGCGCGGGTTGAGCAAGCGCTTAATACGGTCAAAGCTCGGAGTGGGCGCAATTACCGCGACCGCCGCGAGCCCCCGACACGCTCCTCCTCCATTATCCAACTATCCGTCACTGAAACCTCTCGTACGGTACCTAACAAGCCACGTTCCTGTCCTTTGCGCAACAACGTACATGCATGCGTATTGTAACGAGGTTTGTTATTAATTTCATGGGCACCCAAATATACGACATTAATTTAGTTTTATTACAAGTTGCTTCATAGTTTGTCGAAATTTAAAATCAGGTTAGGCCTTTAATCTATAGTGCAATTGTAACATTTAATTGGTCCTAGTTTACTCCTATTGCAATTAGAAAAGACAGTTATTATCGTTTTGCACGCACTAACAGAAATGTAACTTTGTAAAATGAAATAAAAATATCCACAAAAAAAAGTATTCTAAAAGTTCTTTAATATAGCGTGGCGATACAGCTGCTAAAAATGCGAGTTGTTTCCTAACAAGTCGTTTAAGACTCGTAAACGGAAACAAAACCACGCAAACGAAGTATTCACCGCAGACTTGGGAAACACCAAGAGGAAGCATTTTCTTCACATGCTTATGACATTTTATGAGTCATAAAACTGAGCGCGGCTCGGTAAACAGCCGTTAGGAATGCTACTTTCTATAGGAGTAGTACGAAACAGCCTGCGGTCAGCCAGACCAAGACCACCCCTGACCCCTCCGTTGCCCGTAAGTTTAAACTTTCCAGGGGGCCTAGTCGAGATGCATAACGCAAAGTTAGCGAATTTCGAAAATCGATAATAATGTATAGGATTGACGTAAGTTGATGACAGATCGCGTCAATCGATTATGTCAACTCCATACATTTCGAGTCGATAGAAAATAGAAACTTATGCATCTTGGCTATGCTCTCCGCGCAATTTGCAACAATGGGCGCTCTTATGAGTAATTTAATGTCTTCGTCGGAAATTTCAAGACATTAAGTCGTTCAGCGTTTAGACGAAGTTGAAGCGGAAATTATGTTTGAGGGTGTTCTAGAAATAAACTGTGCTTATGACAGTTTATTTCAGACACTAATAGTCCTACAGCAATCGTAAATAAGCCAAATAAATTGCAAAGCATAATTATTAGGGTAGCCTCCAATATTACACGCTAGAATTATTTTAGGAGATAGGTATATCCTTACCAATGTTTATAAACAATGTGTCCTTTCCGTTCTCACGTACTGACCCACGGGTTATAAACATGGATGCTCAAATATGAATGTAATTATATGGTTGCACGAACACGTCTTGAGCAATTCAGGTACTAAAGGAATTTGGCGAATATTAGTAAGTACAGGATAACATAAGCTACTCTTCGCAAGAGAAAGCAGACTAGGCAGATCATCGGCCCAACTGTTGGGTAGAATTAACATGTTGTCAGGCTTAGGCGTACCAGATTAGAGTTAAAACAAGAAGACCATTATACTGGAGTTGGTACCCTGATTTAATTTAAGGTGCCTTCCGAAAACAGCATGGGTATTTCTTTTTTGGAAGCTATAATTATTACACATGTCCGCAACACGGCGGTCTGCTTTGCCAACTG
The DNA here is from genome assembly GCA_948252455.1 of Acleris cristana. Taxonomy (NCBI): domain Eukaryota; kingdom Metazoa; phylum Arthropoda; class Insecta; order Lepidoptera; family Tortricidae; genus Acleris; species Acleris cristana. The sequence continues at coordinate 17,355,539 of OX411780.1, forward strand.
CCGCTATTATTATGAGTTGATCTAGCTTTATGCAATTTAAGCAAAGTACGGCTGTTTGAAAATTTCCGCAGTTTGCCGGCCGTTTGTGGTTGTCCCCACGGTTTTCCGGGAAAGCCGCTAAATGCAACTGACGTGTTACAAAACAACCGCTTACCAGCCGTTAAACTTCATTTCATAAGACATATGGAATAGTGCCAGCATTATTCATATAAACCAATTTAACCAATTCGATGTGTACATTTGACACGGAGAAATGAACTGCGTAATGATGTTGAAAAGCATCTGTTTACCATTTATTATCATGTGAAACATTAGGCTGACCTTAGTGTGATGAACCGTTAAAATGTCCGCTAGCTATTACACAATATTCCGAATACACATCGAGTTGCGCGTGCGCCCACCGTTACGTTGATCTGCCGCGGCTTTTTGTTTATAAACTCTATTAGAGCGCCGTTGCGTGACACTTCAGGTTTGTTTAATTTTAAAGTTTTTTGGTTCGTCGTGGTTTGTACGAGTAATCAACGCTCTAGACGCTAGTTTATAAATGACAAAAGAAGTCGCATTAGGTTTTTTGCTACTGTATTCAATCAGGTTATGACTTGAATTGCATATGTAATTACTGACACGAATTGAATGTGTAATAATTATTTACATATGTAACAAAAATGAAGGCTACCCGTAATCGGACAAGGGTTGAGTGAATGAGAGGTAAAATCCGCTTAACATTTTCTTCTCCACGCATTTTCCTTTTGGTTAAAGTTACGTTAATTGGAACTCACGACTCAATTGTGATTTACATCGTTTTCTAGGGTTCCGTACCCAAAGGGTAAAAACGGGACCGTATTACTAAGACTCCGCTGTCCGTCTGTCCGTGTCTGTCACCAGGCTGTATGTAATGAACCGAGATAGCTCTCTAGACAGTTGAAATTTTCACAAAAGATGTATTTCTGTTGCCAAAAATACTAAATATGTAAAATGAAATAAATATTTATGGGGGGCAATTCAAGAAACGTGATTTTTTTGCCGTTTTTTGGTAGATATTAATAATGGCAACAGGTAGACACTTGAAATATTCACAGGATATTTAGTTGTATATTCACTTTATAAACAAATAATTAAATTAAAATATAAAAATATTTAAGGCCCCCCAACAAACGTGATTTTTTTTGCCGTTTTTTGCTAATGTTGTATTGATAATGGTACGGAACCCTTCGTGCCCGAGTCCGACTCGCACTTGGCCGGTTTTATCTTCGTTGCAGATGGGCGAGGAGAGATGAGGTTACCTGTAATTTATTGTAAGAATTTGTGTGACCTTTGGATGTGAGACTACTAACAAATAGACTAGGTACCGATTTTACTACTTCCTACAGCAGTGTTTAATTCAATTGACCACAATCAGCCACATCAACACTTGTTAATCATTATGTAAAATCACTTAAATAACACATTTTGTAGAGTCTCCATAATTTATGAAGCATTTTTGACGGAACTAACGCACAGACATGTGTTTAGTCTGTGTACGGGCCGTGTCCACTCCGGCGCCGCTGAGAGAGCCACTCCGCGGTAATGTTCCTACTGTATTATTACGCGTTAGACTACGAGATGGAGGTGACTCTTCAAACTTCCTTGCGCAAAAGGTTATAAAAGCGAAAGTTTGTCAAATATCTCCAGCTGTCGATTGATTGTTTAATTAACGAGAAATGGCTTTAATTATCGGTTTAGCGAAGCCAGTCTTATGTAAAAGGTCGCGCCGTCAAACGCGTGTTGTTGAATGGCATTGGTGTCACCGGATTAGGCGAGCCCTACGCGAATAATATTTATCGTGATGAAAAAAACAGATTTATTCTACTCGTAGTAATAACTAATCGCAATCAATATCACAGGATTTCTAGAAATCCAGAATTTGGATACTGGAGCGTAACCTAAAATGTTTATTTATTTAAACTTTATTGCACAATACACAAAGTAAGTACAAATGGCGGACTTAATGCCTTGAGGCATTCTCTACCAGTCAACCATTGAATGAGAAACATTAAAAAATGTTGCGATATGGATTGGGAGAGTAGTATGCATGTATGTAAACACTTTATTCTACAAAACACAGAAATTAAAATAAATTATTTACAGATTATAAATTTTCAAAGGCGAACTTATCCATTTAGGGGATCTCTTCCACCTAACCTTAATATATTGACGGACTGCGATTATCTGTACAATTAATTATTTTCTCCGTAAAAAAATTGCCTCAGTATTTGATTTCGTTTCAAGTTTTCTAAATAACACAAACAACAAGTTTAACCTGAACGCAAATAAGCCGTGTTATCGCTTCGAATCACCCTGTAGCTGTACAGTTCATAGTTCGAGAGGGTCTCGGCTCTCCCTTCGGGTCTGTTCGCGATGCGCCGGCGCCGATATGCACGCGCCCGTGCGCCCGCGTACTGCAATCACTGCATTCAAGTACGTGCTAGTGATGCATGCGATGAGCTTGCACGAACGATAATCATCGCTTATTTTACCTATTAAGGTTAGTAAGGTTTAATACGAGGGAAATAACAAAAAGGAAGCTTTAAAAACCAAACTCCTGTTTGCATAATGTCGTCAATATAATGTTACTTATCATGTACACAGAATTATACGTTTATATTACCAATTACACATTTAAAAACAAATACCCAATGACACCCGCGACGCTAAGAAGAATCTAACGACACCTCGCTTGTCGAAATCGGGCCTTCCGTTCAGCCCTTACGAACAAAGAACCTCTTATTCGCCCGAGTGGGATCTATATATTATAATTATACGAATACCTACCTAAACCTTTCGCATACAGACGGACAGAAATAGCATTTCACAAAAACTATTTAGTGAAGTGAAATTAGATGTTTTTTATTTTTCTTCCCTTTTGGGACATAACATAGTTTTCTATGTTACGTTACGAATGTATTATTACCATAAATATATTAACATAGTAATTTTAATTTAGTACTGACTTTACAAACTTTTATGAATGAAAATTTACTTTTTAACAGCTACATTATATTTCTCACTATATCACAAACTATACCATAAGCTTTAAAAATGGTCGTTATGTCGAATCTCCACTCGTCTAATTTGTCGAGGTTGCTTTAAATATACAATAAAATCCGGCGGTGTGGCCGTGCGGCCGTGTGAACTATGCATAATTGATGGCTCGGCTACTTTCTTTCGATTAAATAACGCTGGCTGAGCATGCAGACATCTCGGTGGAGCGGATTGTGCAACCAACACATAATCGAAACGAAGGATTTACTTCACTTGCCACTGTATCTAAAACTTTTGTAACAGGCATCATCTTTCTCACTTTTTCAAAATAATTGATAATTTACTAAATAGGCTTGATTGCTAACGAAATCAAAATCATGCTGTATACTATAGTTTTAAAATCTCCAGTCGACTTTAATTGTTGAGTAACTCAAGGACCCTGTCGCAGAATTTCAATGATTACTTAAGACGTAATTTCATTCTCGTGATTCGTCGTTGTCATTATGACAGTGTTCTATAGTGGCTCAGCAATTAAAGTTGTTGACGGTACAGTTAGTCTTAATGCTCACTTAGATCACGCGTGGTACGATTACCGATATAAATCACAGAGCATTAACTAAATTACCCTCGATACAATACACGATGCTAAGTCGAAAGACAGATAGAGTGCTAAGTAGCTTAGAATCAGTTACGTTACGACGTCAAACACACGTGATTTCATTTCCGTGTTTTTAGTATTAGGTCTAAAGAGATAGCACAATCAACAAAAAGAAAGCTTTACAAAATCCGACTGTTGCTAACCAACTTTAAATCGTTATAAATCTTAAACGATCATTCAAAATGAAAAATGAAAAAATAAACCTAAAAATCATTTCTAAATATCTATTCAATGATACCCCACTGGTCATAGTTCGTCGACTTCGTGCGTCTGGTTGCCGCTATATTGAATTTTGATTATTGTCATATCTTTAGTGACACTCATGAAGTGGATGCTCGCCATTTTCAAGGGTCATAACGACTATGACTGGAAGACTTCGGCGACAGGTCAGGATTCACCGTACATACATGACATTGGCAAAATTACGTTATTATGACGCCTTTTAATAAATAAATAATAATAATAGTGACACACAAGATTAATACAATTCGAATGACATAAGAATCATCAAAATCGGTCCACGCGTTTAGTTTCTAGAGCGCCACAAAGGAACAAACACAAAACAGTCGGGTAAGACTGGGCAACTAAGCCCCATTGTATGTTCAGCGATTTTTACTAGTTTCGGAGATATTGATCATTTTAATCTGAATTTTTGTAATTTTCCCTTATGTCCATGTTACGAAAAATCATTGTTTTCTTTTTTTACATTTTACATTTATTCATTTTCTTATTTTATATAATTAGAATCATTACGAATCCGTGAAGTAATCACATAAAGTTGTTTTTTTCATACAAAGTGAAAAGCAAAGGGACACCTAGTATGGAGAAACAAACTTTATGTGATTGAAACTAGTAAAAATCGCTAAACATACATAGGGGTTAAATCGATAGCTTTTTTGCTGCTCTATCAGCCCTAGGTGGATTGACGTCGGTTTCTGGGACACCCTGTAGAAGGACCGATGACCTCTATCCTAATGGTTAAAACCGTATTGCTTTTCACATGTTACCGTATTTTTAACGTTACGATACCTCTTATTAACTTGACAGTGATGGTGGCCGAGATAAAAACAATACGGTAACTCGTCAAAGGTAATATAGTTTTACCTAGTAGAATAGAGGCCTAGGTCATCTGTTTAGGCCTAGGTCATTAGTATTTACCCCTATTGCATTCGTATTGTTTATGGCTCGGCCACCTTTACTATCAAGTTAAAAAGAACTCTTTGCTTCAGTCCTCCGGATTCTCCTGAGCCATCAACCACTTACCTAAGTTTTCTTATTTTGCAAGCTACGTCAATTATTTCAGCTCTTTTCCGGGTGACCTCAACCTACACATCACAAAGCGATTCTTTCTTACTAGCCTCACTTCGCCATTATATTGCCTAAGCAGGGCTGCGAAACTAAATGAACCCTGAGCGTAAATTAGGTAACGATCGGCAAAGTGTGAACTTTGAACTGAAATAAATCATAACCCGTAATAAAAAACGATCAAGCATTAACCGTAATGGAAGGTGATTTGTTACATTATCCGTGCGTGGAGCTTGAGGCTATAATAAATATGTTATTCTCTAATATAGAAAAGTACTTATGTCCTCCGTCAGTCAGAGGAGCACACGCGTCACGTCGCCAGTGAAAGTTTACGTCATATCCCAACGTGCAGAAATGCGCAAATGGTTTTTCTTTCAAGTGTGCTTTCGTCGAGGAAGCAAATTAACTCTACAGAGAGTTATGGATATTGTAATTTGATTAGTTTGTCATTTGTATTCGCAACGGACATAATTTTAAATCGATGTTAATTTAAATTTCATTTTTCATACAAAGGCTTTGCCGCATCATAAGGGGTTCCATGTGTTATAGAAAATCGCCTTGGCCGTTAAGTGTTATGTATGAGCTCTGAGAGGTCGGGATTAATTAATAGAACCCATATCGTTATTATATCATAGAAATATGATATGGCTTCGAAAACAAGATGGGTTAAAACAAATTTGAATTGAGACCCAACTCATTTTCACATTATGTTATGTACAAGAGGCCAGCGACTATGATTACGTTCTAATCGTTTGAATTTTTTTGCTACTTCCCTTATTTATTCCCGCTGAAGGTCGATTAAGGAAAAATATTCTTAGTGCTCCTATCAATATTCTTAGGGTACCTAAGGAATTTAAATTTCAAGTGCCTGGTCTAGCGTTTTAAGCTATGCGTTACCTGTCATGTCTGTCAGTGAGTTAGTTACATTAATTAGTACAGTCGAGTTCATAAATATGTGTACACTTTAATACCTTGTCACTTTAATCGCTGTGACAATTCATATATGGCAGTCTAAACATGACATTAAATAGACAAGGTATAACATATTTATGAACTACCTATGAATAAAGTAGACACGCGCTGTGCGGTCTCCCGCATTGCGTCTAGCTCCATCCGGTTGACCGAAAGCAACAAAAGGTATGTAAAACGCTCGCGGTCAACCCGACAGCTATCCACCATACGGGAAAGAGCATCAAAAAATGATGTGATGTGTTATGCTACTGTTTTTAACTCGCCTGCCATTACTGTCTCTTCACCAGGTTGTTCCAACGGAAGACCAGGGTATTGATTCTCTCAAGAAGCAAAGTTGAGCGAATGAACGAGTGAAGTCCAAGCGGTGAGATTAAGTAGTCCCGTCAAAGTGAACAAAACACATTTTAGGGCGTGCATTTTCAATTTGGCAGCATGTCGTCTCGAACGTATAAGGCTGCCTAATTGAGAATGCACTCGCTAATGTGTTTTGTTCGCTCGGACGGGACTTCTTAAACTCGCCGCTTGGAATTCACTCCTGCGTTCGCTCACCTTTGCTTTTCAGAGAATAACACCCCAGTGCTGGCTTTACGGCTAGCGAATACTGAGTAGGGACCTTTTCGCAATAATTTCTCTGTGTCTTGTTCTTTTTGTATCTATTTAATGTAATTTTGTATTGTTGTGAATAAATGTCTCTTTATCTTTATCTTAAAATAAGAGCTATCAAAACGTTGACAATACGATAACACGTCAAAGGTAATGTGGTTTTACCCTGTGTTAAGTATACTTAATAGTGGCCCTGTGCCTACACAACTAGGTATCCTCATGCCTATGTAAGTTGGAAAGCAATCAACGCCATTGTAAGCAAACGACGCTCTTCTCCAGTGTTCCAATCACTTTGTAATTAGTTTCTTCCTAGATTTTAATCGATTAGCACTTATACGATTTAATCTTCGGAACAAAGAGTCGTCGGAGCGGTGATTCGACAAGCGATGGGAGTCATTGTTTTATTGTCGGATAGAGATATATCAGTTACTAATTCAAGATATATCAAACAGAGAGTTAACACTACGGTAACTAATTAATTATAGCAATCATTATTTTGAGTTATAAAATCATGGTCCTACAAAAAAATACCGAGAAAAACCATGAAAACCAAACGAAAGCGCTAGAATCCGAAGTTTTACCTGCAACAGTTAATACAATAAATCATAATTCACTAAAAATTACAAACTGCCACCGTTATTAAAACTAATGTTTTTTTCCGTCGTGTGTGAGAAATTCAATTGTGTTTAATTCTGAGAATTTTAACTATTGCAATTGTATTATACCCAATTGTTAATCTGCGCTAAACGACATAAATCCCATGCATTGCGACAACTGGTTTAGATCATGATGTTGTAGATGTGGGGCATTGTATTCGTCCTAGATTATTGCACATTGTTAGTTGAATGGTATCGGCCGGTCTACGATATCAGTTCTCTTAGTGTTTCATCCGCTTCTATCTTCAATGTAACGACCTAATTAGTGCTGATTGAACGATAACTCAACTCGCGACCAACACAATACAGACACCTTACGTACTTTATTTGTCTGTAATCATATTTAATGATACAATCATTATGACTTATAGATAGGCATACATAATCGATGCGAGAATTCATACAAAATAATGATTTATTAATTCAATATTCGAGAGTGTACATCCGCGTAGGGTCGAGTGGTAACGCTGGCAGATACTTGAGTTAAGTTAAGAACCATAGAGGTATCTTGTATGTCTTGTGACTCTTGTGAGAACAATTAGAAAACTCTTTTGCAACAGCAGTCAAATCGATGTAGTTTCGTAAACTTGTTTCAATATCGTTATACTTGCACATAAAGTAGGACATGTAAGATTAACGATGTTATAACTGATCTCTGTCATGTTATACAGCCCGGGTACAACAAAGTAATTTATCAGCGAACAAGCAGCAATTATCGTTTGTAACAATATAGCAACTCTAATTCAATTCAACATACTAATTTGATGCAATCACGAGTAAGGCAATTGTACGTATACAGTTATGTTAAGAACTTATGAATGCTTGTCCGAGTGTTGTCCAAATTATAATAATAGGTCTATGGTTCGTTGACAACATGACGTGTTAATTGGTTATTGTCTTTGAGAAAAGCCACTTCTTGTGTCACACCTACGCTTCAATTAATCACTTATACGACTAAGGCCTATTAAGCATTCAACGTTATGAATTATAATGATATCACTGCAGGAACTAGGAAAGGTGCATTACTCCCACCCCGCCTCGGGATTAGATAATCATATGTGGCAAGAGAATCGAAGTTGTGTACGGTCAGCATAATAAATAGCTAAACACCAATAGAGGCTACTTGTCGTTCTGTTTGAACTCCGTTGAAAACTTTGTATTGCGGTTCAAACATGACGTAAAAGTTTATAGTTGTAAGTTGCAGACTGTACATGTTTAGATTGTCATTTAAGTAAAAATTGAATTTCCATGTAAATCCCCATTTGGATATTGTATTAAATGACGGCAATTTACATAAAATGAAATGCCTATGTTATAGAAAGAGAATATTTATTTTCGTTACGTTACGTGGGTGGTTCTTAACGATGTTACAACGAAAACCCGATTGGGTTTGTTCTCACACTTCTTCTTTTAAAAACGCATAACTAGAATAAAAGGATCTTAAACCGTGATATTAATCAATAATTTACTCAGAATGAAATTGCCTATGTCGTAGAAATAAAATATCGAAAGACAATATTTATCTTCGTGACGTTACGTGGGTGTTTCTTAACGATGTTACAATTACAACTTACAAACCTGATTATTTCTGTTCTCACGCTTCTTTTAAAAACGCATGACTAGAATAAAAGGATCTTAATCCTTGATCTTAATCGATAATATACTGAGGAGTTGCGCAAGTTCCTAGAGGGTGATGAAGAAATGCGTTGTCACCGGGTCTAACACGGCGTCGAGTAATGTTCCACATTACTCATGCTTGTCCACGCATTGTCAGGTATTGCCATCGTGCTGTACATGCTTTGGTTTATTTGTAACAGATCCATTCAATACTTAATTACAGGACATATATTCGACTGATGTCCTCTTGTACGTCGCTTTATCCGACTATGGTTTTTTTACCACGGGCGCCTTTGCTGTCAGGTAAATATAGAGCTATATAGGCAATGTAGAATAGATGCCTAGGGTGTTTTATTATGTGGTGGTTAAATATTGCGTCAGACTTCAATAATTTACTGCTATTACAACTACTTAAACTTAATTTTAATTGTTACAAATCCTCGTGTTCATTATCGAACCTAGTCAACGTACCATTAAAAAAATGTTATAGATTTAGACTTAGGTATGTTGGTATTGAGCTTATTGTTCATCGGACAAGATGGATGGGCTTTCACAACCGCGGCATAACCTTTGTCTGCCCTATAAATCAGCTTCAGTATAGAGCCGATGAAGATGCAAGTCGCTCGAAGGTATCTGACGATGGGGCCATTTGTAATGTACAATCAGAATACGGTGTCAAAAGGATATAAATTACACGATGGCAAAGAGTGATACCTTTACCTATGCATAGTTCGCAGGTCGTGCAAGCCGAGAGCATGAGAGAAAATGTTTTAGTACTGCTTTGATTACCGCAGACGTCATGTTATGTCAAGCAGAGTGTATTGATTGGCTGGATGCTTCCGTAATTTTATTTTATTTATTTATTTATTAAGGAAAGCAAACAGTAATAAGTGAGTACAAATACATTATCTCTTAAGAATATCAATGAATAACATCCACTTACTCCCTCAACAGCTTTCACTAAGATACAATGTGATTTTTTAAATCACATTTCTCAACTAAACATGAAAATACCGTAAAAGAGATTACCAAACGTGAAATTAAAGTTAAAATCGGCCAAGACATAAGGATGATACAAGCATTTTTAACTGCTAATTAGACAGCGATTAGACAGAGAGATCCGATATGCACTGTGACGTCATGTAACAGGTCGGTAATATAAACTCCATGTTAAATTCTATTTTGCTAAAAAGACATAGGAACAAATCTTTGTTGGCTTATATTTCGGTTATTTTATAGCTATTCAAAAAATGTTTTTTCTGAACTGTTTGTTACATGAATCACTTATATTAAAGCTGTGAAAAAAAAAATGAATATTCCCAGTTATTCTTAAATCGTTAACGTATTCTTACCTTTTTACCTGCCTGTTGTTTGATCAGAAGTTAAAATAAGTAATAAATCTTGAAAAATCATAATTAATGATTAAATCTCAAGGAGTTAACAATTAGTTGAGGTAACTGCTGATCAAACAACGGGCCCTAAGTGACGTTTTCTTTCGGCCTTCTGCCTGGGGCTTTGGTAACCCCTTTTCTACCGCTCTTGCATATTCAGGAATGACTTACACTGTAATAGAACCAAAAAGCACCTTCTCCCCATAAATAATACCTACGCAGCGATTTGTTGTTTATAACATGGAAAATGCAAACAAGCACACAGGCCACGATGATGGTAAGTCTAAAGTCTTTAGACGTTTACGACTCTGCGACGTATTTACGACTATGGGCAAGATAATAGACACTTAACGTAACCTACTAGACGCCTAGCCTAATGTAAAATCATGTGAAAGTTAAATGACATGAATATTTTTCGTGTCAGGATTCCAGTCCCTAATAAAAAATATTTTAATTGAAAACACATGTCTTCCAGTGTACTTTATGTTTATGAAAATCTTAAATGTATTTTTTTAAGAATTGATGAATAAACTATTATATTCTATTCTATTCTATTCTATTTGTATTTCTAACGCTTACGGAAAAATTGAGTTATGAACCTGAGCGAATCATAAGAATACAATCCTAAGAGAGTTAGAGAGTCACAAATAGTAACACAAAAATATATTTCAAGACGAGAGTTAATGTTACTTACATTACAATATAATCCCACTGTGTAAATCATTAATTGAATAAGTAAAATAACGAACATCTGTAAGATTAGCGGCAAACACGTAAACAATGGAAATGTCCTGTAATCAGTGGCAAGATCGTGGGAACAAAAAACGTCCAAAATTTGCGCGCGCGCCGGCTTTCACCGTCCCACGGCGCGACGGAACCCATTATAAAACTGTGAGCTATCAGATCTGCTGTGACAAATACATATTACTTTTATCTTTCAAGATAACTAGAAAACGCTGTGTAGTAAATTATGAGAAGCTGGAAGAAACGGACATATGTTATGTTATGACTTAATTGTCGCTTAGTTCAGCCTTGCTTTTTTTGCTAGAGACAAAGGAGTTCTCGGGTCACCTGGGCCGAGATTCTAGGTGGTAAAAACCATATCGTCTTTGACCTGTAATCGTATTGTCAACGTTTTGATAGCTCTTATTTACCTGACAGTAATGGCGGCTGAGTTAAAAACAATACCGAAACAGGTCAAAGACGATATCGTTTTTACCGCCTAGAATGGAGGCCCTGATGGAAAGTGGTCACCGCCGCCCACTCGTATGCGTAAGACAACTTTGCAAATAGATGTCAATCGAAACTGACATTCAATTTCACGTGTGCGTCAATACGTTACGTTTTTGAAAATAAGTTCTGAACCTATCCGTAGCTCGAAAATTTAGGGGCCTAAAACAACAATACATTGACGATATGAAAGTAAACGTAAATTTAAGTACTGGATTTCACATATTTTCTCGATTACGATACTTTAACGTTTCTTACTCGATAGAAGGTAAATCGTGCTAGGGGTGTTCTTAATAACTGTTGTGGTAACTTTACGAGTAGGTACCTACCTACACACAAGAAGCGCAGTCATAGGGTGATTTTATTTTGCGTTTTCTCCAAAATTATAGCACTCACAGCTAAATTATCTATTACTGATTTAGCTATCACGTTTCTATCAAGACAAATACATACACGAATAGCTTCATAATGAGTTAGTAGGCAAGAGTTTAAAAAAAAAAAACAACTCATCTTGAAAAATGCTACATATGACTTTAAAACCAAGTCAAGTTCAAGTTGATATGCCTTTTCAATGAACTTTAGGTTTTACTTCTTTATTTTTACTTCTATATCACTTAGGCCATAGTCATAGGAGATAATTGAATCTACGATTACTTAATTCCTTAGATAAAATAACATCTATTTTCCTAAAAACATTTTGTTTGAGAGACGACTTAGGTACCTAAGCGCTGCCTTGCATGAATAAAAAAAAACACAAGAATTTATCCGACATTATGTTACACGTACCTAGTAAAGTATTAAGATAGTTTGGTATTGAGCGCTATTAACTGTTGCTCCATGTGAGGATAGTTCTAGCGCCTCATCAATCATAGAATACGTTAAGTGCGAGAAGCTGTCATCTCAAACATCTTCCGAACTGTCAAATGTACAAGCGGCCATACATCAGCGTTGATACCATCACATTAATAGTTCACACCGGAACAGGTTGGACAATGTGTGAAGTAACACAGTAGCACATTTGAACTAGCTGCAGGACTGCAAGACTGGTCACTTCACTGAAATACGACATAGCTGCTCAATAAAAATTACCCCAGTATTTCTTGAAATTATTTAGATATAAACCGTTTTAAGAAACAAATTTGCGTTTAATTAACGTAAAGAACAAATTAATTGGTGGAACAATTACATTTAAACCAATTTTTATGTGATTCTTAGCTATTGAAAACATTGTATTTGCTGTTGGTTATGCTAAGAGACAAATTTTGAACCCAAAAAAATTAAAATGATACAACTTACAATTGATTACCTATAGATCAATTCCTCGGAATGGTTTTTTAACGAGCGTACTCTGTAAGCGTATCCCAATTGATTAGAACACTTAGAACCTTACTGAAATAAAGGTTAACTGATTAATAATTGATGACGTGATGGATGCATTTGGAATTGATACTTTCACCTCATTCAATCATCATCATAAAGCACGGACTGATGATCATCGGCAGAAAATCAATAGGCGAAGTAATGGTGCACGCTCGCGGTTACTAATCTAATAATATAATACGGTAGTAGGCTAGTAGGTAGTACTTTGTAGTTCAGAGACATCTAAAAGACTTTTTTTTATGCTTGAAGAAGGTAAACGAACACACAGGCTTGTAAGTCGATGGTGGTGGGTGTAAAGTTCAATATTATTTCATTTTTGTATCAATTGATGATGATGATGACAATGTAACAAGTAAGTCAGTAGTTTATCTAACGTAGTAATTATAGTCCACAGGTAAGGCTGTCTCAGATTGAAAATGTAAAAACTACATACTAGTACTACATTTACATAAGGGTCCGAATAAAAAAGGTTCGTGTATTTCATACGTCTTGATAGTCCGATATCAAGAATCTAATTTTAATTAAAATTAAGTTTAAAAATAGGGCAATTCTTTTAAAACTATTCCTTTAAAACTATTATTTAGAGTATTGGGTACATATTTAATATGCTGATTATTTTATGTGTTTACGAGCTAATATGCGATTCACTTATTTTGAGAGTGGAAAGTGGGTCAGTAAGCATATTCCAAATGATTTTTGAATGACCATACATTGTAAAATAATTGTGTTTCGAATGCCAATTATGTTCCGAATGGTTTCTTTAGATACGGCTGTAAAAAATATCTGACGCGGTGTGAACAATCAATTACCGATTAATATTCGTATTTTAACAATGCAAAAACAAGGTATGGTTTGAGAATGATGGTCGGCAAAAGGCAAAGATGTCAAGACAAATGTGCCAGCGTGATCAATGCCGCAATACGCGCTTTTACTTTCATCCTACTTATTGAGGAATTTTGTTATTATGTCACGGCGCACCATCCTTCCCCGCGGCACTCGTCGCCTCTTATGGTGGACAAGAGTTTATTCAATTAAAAAGGCTTGAAAAAGTATTACGCATAATCGAAATGATGGGCAAAATTTGTGCTGATGGTGTCATTTGTTATGTCATCATTTTACTTTGTGAAAGAAAACAATACAATTTTATAGTAGGAAATCCGAATAGGAGACGACCTTCACACAGCTGTTTATTCGATAAAAGTATTTTATATCAAATTTTAATATAGTAAGTATATGACGGATAGGTTGACTGAAAAATTTCAGTCCAGTACAGTCCATAATAAAAAAAAATGAACTTTTTTTTTAAATTGCTATTTCTTGTTTAATATACCAATTACATTACTAATCGAAAGTATGAAGCTTATAGAATATGCAAACGTTTGGTTGACTATTTTTCCCATCATAACCATTGGGTAGGCAGGTAAGTCGGTACTAATAATTTGCACTAAACCTAAATTGTGATCAGCAGCTGATAATTGCGAGTGTAACCTAGCCTACGCCGCAATCAATGACTCATTGTTGTAACTATATTAATAATTTAAGTGTATACCATTAAGTATAGAACATTGTCGGATTAAACCACGATAAAATTGAAGAAACTCATTTACAAGATCGTAGATAGTAGAAGAAGTAGTAGTTATTGTGTAAAACTACTTTCAATCGATCTAGCATTTTGTATTTTTTTTGGCTACAAGAAGCTAAGCGAAGAAGAAAGTAATATGAAAATAAAAAATAAGCAATTAACGATTTGAAAAACAAGTAGGTAAGATATTTGTTAACGATTATGTAATACGTCCATTTGTTTTCTATTGTAGAATCTTTTCAACGGACAAGATCAAACTAAAATTAATACAAGGTTATAATGATATGTGTGACACAAATATTTTATATGCGTAAGACATCGGAAAGAAAGACAAACATAGTTTTTTATTAGCTTAGACTCCTAGCCGAGAGCATAGGTCACAGAGTAGTCATTAGATAGAGAGTCCGTTGCGCAATGCGCGATGTCAATGCGACCTGCTGCGCCGTAAGCTTGCGCATATATATTTTGCATTAGTTTCGTAATTTGGAGACACAATTTGCTTGTTTTTGCATAATTTTATACAAATATTAAATTAAAACATAAACATTGATTTTAATTTATCAACCAGATGTTTATTGCAACCTAGATACAAGTTTCATATTAGTTTAGTTCAAACTGGTTTTTACCCGTGACTTCGTTCGCATAGAAGTCGTTTACGTCATTCTTTTATGAACATTAAAATGTCCGGGACAAAAGGTATCTCATGAGATAATCCAAGACAAGAACTATCCGTGAGCAAAATTTCATCCAAAAAAGAGGCGTTTAAAGTGGGTAATAGAAAAACATAAAACGCTCTTAATGTTGTAAGTATTAGTAGTAGATTTCCTTATTCGGGTTCCATATCAAATACTAGGCTGAAACGGAATGTTTACAAGATGACTTTGTTGTCCGTCCGTCCGTTCGTTTGTTTTTTTGTCTGTCAAGATTCTTTTTCACTAAAAAGGCTAAAGTGATCGGGATGAAATTTAGAACAATTACTTAATAGTATCATCATTATAGAGGTAGATTTGAAATTTGAAACTATTTATAAAAACCGAGAGACCGAAAAATATTATTGTACCTACCTATCATAGAAATATCATTTGAAAGTTCTATACTTAGTTAAAAAGGGTAAGTAATACATTATTTTTATAGATTTTTGAAATGGTTTTTTTTAAATACTTGTGTAATTAACGTGAAACGTGAAAAAAACACCTTGTCCCCTAGCCCCCTTTATTTCAGAAACAACAAAAAAATATGTTTTGCAATTTTTAGTAGTTTCTGAAATAAAGAGGGCAGGGACAAGGTGTTTTTTTTTCAAAATCGATTCAGTAGTTTTTAAGTTTATTTATTATAATGTGACTATAATCAAATTAATATCAGTTGACAAATTTGATTAACTATGTCAAACTACATCACGTACCAAATTAAATAAAGGGTAGGTAGGTAGACTTCATATGATTTTATTTATTTATTTATTTTAGGAAGCCTTACAGTCTAATACAGGAAAGTAAGAATTAGGTAAGTATGTATAACAACTCTAAATTGCTGACGACATCACTTTAATTATAACGTTAGTTTAACAAAATTACATGGTGCTCTACAAATATATTTTATTTGATACATTCATTATCATATCCCCCACGTTTATACAAAAATACAATTATACCCGTATTATTTTGTATTCTATTCAGCTTTGTTGACATTACCTGTGAGTTGTGTACGTGGTACTTGCAAAAGCTACTTAAAGCATTCTTAAGCTTTTTACAAATTCATGGTTACATTTGGCCTGGTATTGTATACATAGAATGCGGAGGCATTCTTCTGTCCGATGCACTATTTTCGGAGTATTGTAATGGTCATTCAAAAACCATTTCGAGAAATAGGGTTAACGACGTTGACCCACAATCCGGTGTCATTTTTTTATGTTATATTTTGAACCTGTTGATTGTATTCATCATTGAAGTTTATTTGTTCTTTATGTTTATTGTTACAAACTAAACGCCTTTGCAATGAAAACGGGCACTTACAATAATTCCCAGGAGTAAATATAGTAAGTAAATAAGTAAGTAAGTAAGCTCTTTATTGCACAAAAAGAAATCTTTTCACAAAAAATACACTTATATGAATATAAATTACGTACCTAAAAAGGCAAACTTACTCCTTTCAGGGATCTCTTCCAACTAACCTTGTAAAGTACCAGTCAGCAAAAGCGATACACTTTTAGGAGTCTATCTCTGTCCCTCTCACTATCTAGAACTTAACAGGTTGTAAAGTAGAGTAAAGTAAAATATTTATTTTCTAAAAAATACAGTGCAAAAATCAATATTACCTTTGACCCCACACTAGGCTAGGCCCACACACTTGACAGCACTGATAAGTCCTGTGACTTGATTTTTCCCTAATTGTCTATAGTAGGTATACAAAAAAAAAACGAATTTGGGAAAATGTTTTTGACTCATTTAGTAACTTGAAGCTTTTTTTACCGTTAGACAGCAATCCTAGCAACTGCACAGCATTCGGCTTGCGTTAATGGCTTACATCATTACACTCATTACGTTGTTGTTATTTATTTGCGGAACAGCAAGCCGACGAGTGCTGCGAGTAGGTTTAGTACCTAAGTATCTTTCTCTTCGCTGGGTTAGGGCTAATGATGCCCTTATACGTGAATTTCCCCATTGATCGATAAAACGTTACGCTGCGCAAACTTCGAACTTCTAACGTTCACAACTGCAAAAGTTTTTTAAAGGCAATGAGAAGGCGAATGAGCACAATAAATTGAATATTGACTCTAACGAATAGATGACCGAGACCACAAAGTAGTTGCCAACTTTAAGAAAAATGGAACTAGTATGGTAAGCTAAATGTGGAAGCCAATACTTAAGGTACAAGAGCATGAGTACGTAAATATAGAGCAATTACAAAAGTGTGTGTGTGTGTGTGTTATACTCGAAACCAAAGTGTGCTATCGTGACACATTGTACAGGGGAATATTTACAGCAAAAATTTAGTACACAAGTTTCTAGTGAACAAAAGAGAGCTGCACAAACTAGTTTCGTAGTTTCTGAAAATCTATTAAGCGTTGCTGATTCGGAAACCGTCACGATGGCATCATATAATCTTACTGTAAAAAAACCAAACTAACTTTCCGAAAGCAAAACAACACGGAAGCGAATTCCAATTTTCATGTCTACTATCATCAAAATTTCCTTGTAAACCGTAATGTAGCCTCATTCCGTGCACCGCAGCGCAGGCGCACCGACGGCATCCTTAAACAGCGGCTTCTTAAGTAAACGAGTAGATCGCATCATCGCGCATGCGCGTTGCGTCACCGAAGGGGGAAAGTGCATCGATTATTTTATTGTGCCCGCCAGCCAGACCATTAACACGGATTCAACCCTTGATCGATTATGTAAGTAAACAAATGGTTCGTTTGCCAGATATATAGTTACGGAAATTGACAAAGGTTTCATGTAAGTTTGGTGTTGTGCTGAAATGAACGGCTGTTTTTCATAAAATGTCTAAATTTTAGTTTTAATGTGATGTTTGTGCAATTTTAAATGTTTTTTGGCATTCTATAGTGTATAGGTAAAATAAAAGGTGAATAATTTATATGTTATCATCATTATTATTACTATTCTACTACATAGGTAATTAAGATAAATGTACGTGTATCTGTCTGTCTAGTCAGTTATCGAAACAGTATTGGGGCCCATTTATCAAAAGCTTGTAACTTGTATTACAAGCGGAAATTTCTTATATGTATTAAAAAGAGACTTCCACTTATATTACAAGTAACAAGCTTTTGATAAACCAGCCCCAGACGCCCGTTTCACGAAGCTAAAAGTTACAAATTACAAGCGGAAGTCTCTTTCTAACTCCTTTTGCTAAAAAGAGAGTTCCGCTTGTAATTTGTAACTTTTAGCTTCGTGAGACGGGCCACAGTTAGTTTTGCCGACTGTACCTTTTCTGCAGTCATCAAGATCAGAAGAAGAAGTTTTGTTAGATTTAAAGAAAAATATAAGAATTATAGGATTACAATGTAAAATAATAGAAAATTTATTCAAAGAACTAAGCCCTATTTATATACTTTACAGTATTACCTATAGGTCTTAAAGCCTACCGGCAAAGGGAGTTGTAATCATGAAATGTCAATAAGGTCATTGTTCGTCAAGATCACATGAATTCAAATTGCACCAACTGTCTATGATACCAGTTTTTGTTTACTTTTCTATGACATAAATACTTGGACTGATAATATAAATTATAAGGATAAGAAGCAATTAATTATTATTTCTTTTAAAGCTATCAAATTATGGTAGGTATGGTAGTTAATTTAAAATTTCACACATACGAATTGTTACCTAAACGATTTTTGACAAGTATAATATAAAAATTGAGATGACAGTTGATCACCAAACACCATCACTGACATTGTTCATGCGCTTAACTATGGTATTAACAATGCTGTAATATTTATAAAAGAACTGTTATTACCATGGCAACGCTCGTTATAGAACTGTTTTAACGCTTCAGTTACGCTATAGGTGGTATAAGGTATTCCGATACCGGTTACGATATCTATATTAGCGGTTTACAGTACGCGTGTAGAAAAATGATTTTACGTAACACGGATAATTCATATAAATTGAAACCACATTAAATGTTTAAGTAAACAATAATACTTGGGAGTTACTATGGTATGGCATTGTTGGTATCTTATTATTACGGATAAAGCAACTTCAGTTACGATAACAGGATGGAACCCATTGCACCGTTTCCTAAGAATTCCATTCCAAAATTAAGTAAACACAATGACTAACATAGCCTACAGCTTCAAAGTGACTGGTTAAAAAGTTGATTACGAACGACAATTCACTAGAAAGGCAAGAATAATCTTCAGCAAGCAATTATAATGAATCGGTAAGGAAAAGAACGCGTGGGAAAATTCATTAGTCAAATAATGTTCAAGGGATTATGCGTTTCTACATCGAAGCCATTAGGTCTTCACAAAAGGTGACGGGTTACATAATTAAGACTGAGGCATGGCAATTTAAAAAGAAAAAGGAAAGATGAAAACTTTGCAGCACTTAGGGAGAAGAAAACGTAGGGACTCGAAAACTTACGCTAATGATGCACCTCATATAAAGTTAGTTGACTAATTTGCATTATTATTAGTTGACTAAATGTGTATTAAATATATCGACACTATTTACATGATTACTTCGTCTTTTATAAATTATAACATGTTTACGTCGAATACATAACGTGCACAGGAAGGATAGTCACGTTTTTAAACAACGCAAGAGTTCATAGTATCCGGCACATCGAAATTTATCGACATCTTGCTTGCATAAGCTTGTATCTGCATACTTGATCATGCATTTCAACTTAGTAATTATTAATTAATTAACCACTGAACAACCTCACGAAATCGAGATCCTATGTGACCACCTTTTACCCGGGACTTTGACCAAATTTTTCGGGATGAAAAGTACCCCTGTCCGTCTGCGTAATTTTTCTTTTCCATCTTTGTACCGAATTTCACATCAGTCGGTTCAGGTTTTGAACCGTCAATTATGGAAGAAACAAACACTTTTTCGCATATATATTAATAGTTGTAATGTGATCATCCTTATTTTCACTAACTAGTATAACTTTAATCTATGAGAGCTTTACCAACAAAACAAAACGTATTATCAACAAAAAAAGCTCCAATGAATCCGACTGAAAACTCCTGAAAATAATATCAGGTCATACACCGCCATTATACAGGCTCTTATAGCATCATAATAATAATATAAACACCGGTACTCACTGGTCGCATGGTGTCCGGTCCCACTTCACTGTCAGATACAAGTAAACGATCACCGGTATTGGCACGGGCGCGTGCTCACTTGCGCTCGCGGCGGTCCGTCGGAGTGCACTGCCGTGAGAGCGCGCCCGCGCCGCCCGCCGCCCAAAACAACGCCGTTGTGTAAACCAGCAAATGTCAACCGACAACGACATGACATGATATCATAGGCGAATGTCAATACGCATTCTTTCCTTTATAACCTTTGTAACTATTACTGTTCACGTTTGAGAGGAATATCAACAACGTCGTCAAAGTAAATTTTCCGTAGCTAGGGCAGATGCCCACAGATGTGCGTACTGAAAAACCTGTCTGGGAATGTTGACAACTGCTACTACAAGTCTTAGGCTTTAGGCCTAGGGCCTTATTCTAATGTCTCTACACGTATTGTTTTTAACTCTGCCGCAATTACTGTCAAGTAAATAAGAACTAATAACAAAGAGTCATAACATTCATAATACAATAACATGTCAAAAGCAATTAGGTTAGGCCAGAGTATAACAGAGCCCCGGCCTGTCAAATTGTAATAATTGAACGGTTACGTAAAATTTTACATTTTCTTTCATTTCCCCAAACGATAAATAATGTCTACATGGACGAAGTCGCGGTTAAAAAAAAATACGTGTAAATCAAACTCAATCTCATCATAGTCATCATTCATCAAACATTTGAAGGAATATGTTTACAAACGTGGAATGGATTTGACACCAGATTCAAATTATTGGAAACCAAACTAACCGAACCGTGATAAATTCTTAAACATGCACACTATTTGATTGAATAGGTTAAACATAGACTTCGTGAATTCAGTTTTCAACTCCAACCGATAGATTAACTTCAAAGCGGCGGTTCGCCTTGGTGGAAGTGATCCTGCCTCTGAAGCTAGCGGTGCCAGCCTCAATTCCCGGTGATGGCAAATGTTTGTGTGATGAGCGCAAGTATTTGTGCTTGAGACGTGGATACTTTGTACGTATTTAAGTAGTAAATTCTTGACAAATATGTTTATCGTTCTCTGTACATGATACAAGCCTAGAGCTTAGTTTGAGACTTGGTCTTGGTGGTATCTTCTTTATCTGATCTTATTCTTTAACCTTCCACCAAACAGTACTCCACGCTTTTTTGTTCTGGCGTAGGGATAAGACAACTAGTGAGATTACTAGCATAGAGGCATTCCATCTCCGTCCTAGGTTGCCAATTAATTTTCAATCTTAAGATTGTAGTCATTTTCAATGTCAATGTATTGCCTCAGATCAAATCCCACTAACTTTCAGGGGCCTATTTTATAAAGCTTCAAATTACAATTTACAGGTTACAAGTTTCCATTTTACACAACTTCGACCAATGACGACCAGCCATTTGAGCAGTGTTGCCAGTTTAGAGCTATAAAATTGTAACTTGTAGCTTTATAAAACGTGAACCAGGGGCCTGTTTTATAAAACTACAAATTACAATTTACAGCTTACAAGTTTCCATTTTACACAACCTCGACCAATGACGACCAGCCATTTGAGCAGTGTTGCCAGTTTAGACCTATAAAATTGTAACTTGTAGCTTTATAAAACGTGCCCCAGGTGTCCTGCATTAGCTCGTCCGCCATAAAAAAAGATTAAGTATTTTATCTTTTTACCGTTAAACTGCTACATACCAAGTTATCAAACGAGTAAACCTGACAACGTACAAAAGTAATCATCTATGTACGAAGTTTAAACGTTAACTATACGAGTACAAGAACACTTAGTAAACAACGGGCCATAAAGTTATTTAAAAAATCTTAGGTAATGTTTGCAATAGATTTCTCCTTGCCAACCAGTGTTGTAAACGTCCTGCCAATTGTTATGGAATATTCGGTTAGCGCCAATAACGATAATCGACTCGGCTGTGGAACCGAGGGCAATCGTATTACGTGAGCCGTAATATTTGCTGAACGCGTAACGGACGAAGTTTCCCGTGGAACCTTGTGCGTTTAAAAATGCTCCGAAACTAGTGATGGGCAACTGTTAAGTTGACATCGATAACTTAAATATTTTTAAATGGCAAGGCATGCAACTCAGCTCAGTGACCATCAGCTCAGTGGTAAGGTTCTGAGACCGTAGCCATTTTTATTCTCAAGACTGCTACAATAAGACCTTACCTTGGCTAGGGAAGCGATCCAGACAAAACCTACACAGGTGATACCACCAATAAACTGCTAAAGTGTAATTTGTGCGAAAGAAAAGGTGTCCATAAATTTCGATTATTGAATTTCATTCTTAAATTTTGTTAAATTTGATTTGAACTCGGTCAACCAAACGTCCACGATAGCGTCTTGGTAACGAGGTTTTAGTTTGTCGAATTTTCTATATCTATTACCATTGATGGCCAGAAAACCAGAACCACAAGGGGTAACATTTTTATATATATAAGAGGAAGGCCGACGAGCATGCGGTTTACCTGTAGGGAAGTAATCACCACCATAATGACCACCAGCAACTCACAAAGGGTTTTCGGTCGGTCTTTGAGGGAAATGAAAGCTCTCTTTTTGATGGCTCCTCGACTGAAACCTAACACAAATATTTATTTAAGAAACTTGTCCAAAAGAAGAATAATTCACTATAATGGAAACTTTTGAAGTGTTTTAAAAATTGCCCATCACTAACCGAAACTTCTCAAATCAGTATGACCGAAGACGAATTGCGAGACGAAATTAATGTACGCAACGATTTGTTTCCGTTTGATATTTCCGTATTGTTTGATTCCGAATCGTCAGCAATTACGATCTTTAGGAGATGTTCAGTTTAAAGAATGCAATTTCTGTTACTCTTTACTAGCTCTTGCCCGCGACTATGTCCGGGTAGATTTCGATTATCGTTATTCCCTCGGAATCTTTTAAATTCTCCGGAATGAAAATCCTTTGTGTTAAGCCGGCTTAGAATTGTGTCACTCCATGTCTTCCCGTGGAAGTCGGAAGAGGCGACTTAGGCCCTGTTGTTTGATCAGTAGTTAACTCAACTAATTGTTAAAATTGGAATAAAATAATCGAAAATTTGACACATTTCCTTGAGATTTAACTATTAGTTATGATTTTTAACAATTGGTTAGTTTAACTACTGATCAAACAACAGGACCTAAGGGAATAAAGGCTTGTAGTATTCTTAGGCGATGGGCTTGCAAAATGTCACTAATGTACATTACACTGGTAAACATCTTAAGCCTGTTTGTGCAAAATGTGGTTACATAATTAACAACAAGTTTTTAGAGTTGTTCGTAATCCTGTAGCTCTGCCTCCACTCTGGGAATGAAGGCGTGAGTGGTATGTATGTATGTATATACTCGTATGTAAAAGTGAACCCTATCAAACTAAGCCCTAATAAAGCTACCTTTTTTAAGAAACCGCGTCTAAATCGGTCCATCCGTTTGGGAGCTACAATGCCATAGACAAACACACGGATACCTAGACACACAGAAACAAAATACACACGTAAAACATGTAACAACCCTCTTAATTAATCGGGTTAATAAATTAAATCACTTACCTATTTAGCATACGGTCTCAAATTTCTTATCCTTTAACTGCCGCCCAATAGCGGTGTTCGCATTGTTGTGTTCCTGTGTGGGGAAAAAACCGGTGAAATAACCTGCATAAACGCATTCCATATTAGTCCTTCATTCCCAGAGTGGGGTAGGCAGAGCTACAGAATTACCAACAACTCTAAAAACTTGTTGTTAATTCTGTAACTACATTTTGCACAGACAGGCTAAGATGTTTACCAGTGTATATTAGTGACAAGTTGCAAGCCCATCGCCTAACAAAACGACAAGCCTTTACTCCCTTAGTTGCCTCTGACGGCTTCCACGGGAAGACATGGAGTGGCACTATTCTAAGCCGGCAACCACACAGCTACTACAAATAATATAGGTATAAACAAAATAAAATTCAAAATCAAAAAGGACGTTGATACGAAGAATGGTACGGAACCCTTCGTAGTAAAGACGTCAAATACGCAAGCTAAACTAATATTTAGTATACTTACGCAAAAACTGACAATGAAAAGTCTAGCAGCTCAAAATTCTTCTCTGTGGCACTTAACATCATTAAAAAAAATGTAAAAAAACTTGAATGAATACGCTAATAGTATTCGGGCGGGTTAAAGCGCCCGAGCGGCCGGGGCGCTGCGCCCGCGCCGCTCAATGCGATATTATGACTTTCTTTTCCGTGAATCGCCAGCTTAGTTGGTAACCAACAATGGTGTTATTGCCGTCACACAAAAGGTTGAATAGCAAATACAAACAGAAATGTATACGGAAGAGGTATGATGTTGATTTACAGTCTTTTCATTCATTACCGTCATTTTTGTTTGGGGCCAATTCCAACAGTGTTCGCTAATTTAAAATATCTGTAAATCGAAATTTATAAACGTCAAGCTCTATTTTAAGACACGAAAAATACTTTATACTAGGTTTATGTGAGTTTTCTGTACCTAACACTCGTACCAGAATATTTTAGACATAACGTAATGGCACCAGTGTTCGACATTTAAGCTGACATGCACCAATAATCGACACTTAACTCTTAATTCAAAGATCATACGGTCATAAACAAATGAATAAACCTTATCTTCTGTAAAATAAGAATCAGTGTCGATCATTGGTATTTGTCGATTACTGATTCCATTACGTTACATAAAAACCTTACTCTTGAATCAATATATCTATTGGTTCAAACTCCATTAAAATCCAGTGCGGAGTGGGAAGCGACTTAGTTTCAACTATGTATACATAAAGATTATAAGAAGACTGCTCAGCTGCTGCCAGCATAGTTTAGCTAGACGAATAAGTGGGATAGACAAGCGTTGCATTCTTCTAACAGTAACAATTGCAGACAACTGAAAAAGTGTGTGAAATTGACGTAAGCTACCAATCTAGTCATGTATTTAAATTCAATTCACGATTAGTCTTGCCAAAAATGAGAGCGCCAGCGTTTGTTTTTATTCCCAAGTTTCGTTAACTTTGTAATCTATCTCCAACTATCTCTAACTACAAAGGCTTAACAAAAATGCACTTTTACGTAAACGTTAAACTATTTAGATCGTACACCGTTAGTACTAAGTGGCACTGATTCATTCGCCTACAGCTAAGTAGTAACCTCTTTTAAAATACGAATAAAAATACCAATTCCGACGGTCAAGTTGACTTTCATTAAGTATAGGCCTAAGCCGCGTTTATACTTTCAATCAGCACGAGTACCAGTATTATCTAAACTCTATCAACCGTTCCTTTCCCATGATCCATTCGCACGTCTTTTGTGTAGACTAGACGTTCTCACTAGACTAAACATTAACTTCTGTGAGCTTAAACAAACATTGCATGCAGAATGAAGTGTTGTCGGTTGCCATAATTAAAATGTTTTGGTGATTCATTCGTGTCGGTACCACCTCCAATACTTTGGACAATCAGAAGGACGCTTGCTGTTGCTGATAATCAAGCTGCAGGTAGAACAGAAGCCTCGGTAAGCCTTTAGCACCTAAGCTCGGGGCCTGGAGAGCCTGCACTTGAAAGCAAGTGAGGATTCACCGCTGCACCGCATGAGGTAAGTGTTCTCTTGATTATTCAAGGTATTCAACATTTAATATCGTAGTATTGTCATTTTCGTTTTGTCTATCGTGTCCTGTTGCATCAAAAAATTATCGCCATACAGTCCATTTCATAACATTTTTGGTGCATTAAACAAATTGCATTCTGCATGATTCTACAAACTTAACGTTGAAGACTGCACATCAAAGCATTTGAGCAGCCTATTTTTAAATTCAAGTTCTGACATTTACTCATAGAATTTAACGTCATTTTCACTATATTCAAATACACATACAATACAACACAATGTCAATATACATACAAAAAATGGTATCCTGCCTTTTGGCCCAAATATGTTTGGCCAAATGTATCGATTCCCAACTGTTTCATTTGCGCTTTTTTTTCTGTAACTGTAAATATTTCAGGATTCATTTCAGTACCATCGTGACCCTATGGAATAGGTTAGTTATTATAAAAATCCTGAAATATTTACAGTGTAATCTTTTAACCACGTTCGTCAACTCCAAACACCTTACTGATAAAAAACCAATTAAATGTTACGTACCCTCTAATTTGTAAACGCGCAACAGCCTATACTTTGTTGAAAATATGATATATCCAAATCTGTCTTTGTGACATTTAAATTTGACAGAAAGAGTCAATGAAAACTTTAGCTAAAGTAGGTTTATTGTGCGTTTATGAATAAGGAGGCTAATCCTTACATAGTATAAAGCACAGTCGCTTCCCGCCGCCTGTCCTTCGTGTGTATGCTTTCAAACGGTCTTCATTACTAGACAGAGTAATTCAAGAGGAAGGTTTTATGTGTAATAAAATCTGATTTATGTACGGGTGTTACAGAAAACTCACATAAACCGAAGCGAAGCGAGGGCGGGTCACTAGTGTGCAATAAAGACGTAACGTATCTGCAACAACGCGTTTGTGGTTGACGTGTTACTTGGCAAGCCTCACTTTGGTTACAGCGATACGGAGTCCATAAGCTCCTGCAGCTACAGTCGTTTGCATCTTGGCTAGCTATAACAAACTTATTCGTCTATTGGTTCAAAAAGTATCAAAACACATATGTTTGACATGTTTATTTTTCCACCCACCTTCCACCACCTACGACGGTACTTACTCGTATCTAATATTAATGAAAAATTTGCCTCATTGCCTTCCCACTTAAATTTCCTAAGGTTTCAGATTGATGCTAACCAATTATTTAATTTATTGTACCATTACTCAAAATCGATCTCGCATCTTCCCTTACAGAACGCCATTGATGCGTATGTCTAATGAATGGTATTCTGGGATCCATCAATAACTATCGCAGTGATCTAAACGCGCGGTTGCCGCGCGGGGGTTAACCGGGGTCACGCCGGGGTCGTTAATCAGATGTTATCGTTCGTTTTTGGATACATTTCTTCACAATCATCACCGGTAGATGAGCTTCCCTAAATTCCATGCCGGTGTTCTTTGTAGATCTTGTCTACCTTAATTATAATGATAACCATTCGACTAACCAACTAACTAAGTAAAACGCTGATTGGATTCACTTCTCATTTACTTATAATCATCGAATGCGAATGGAGTCGTGTTGGAAACATTTGGAACCATTCAGTAGTTACCTTGAATGTGTGTTTCTTGTGGCTCTTCTTCTCCGCACTGATGGTCTGGTCCGAAGCGCTAGTAGATTCACTCCATATAACCGACGTGTAAAAAAGCCCCCATATGGCGAATTTAAAGCATAAATATTTTTAATTTTTGAAGAATTCCCTGTAAAGTTTTTCCTTCACAGCCAAGACACCGATGGTAGAAACTATTGACTATCCACCAATGTCCGCATTATCACCAATGTCCGCACTATTGTGTTACAGTGCCGGGGTGTGACAGTGCCTCCGCTGTCGCGCAAACCACCATATAAAAACTCATTACGTAGATGACGTGATTAGACTAACTTGGTAGAGGAACTCCCTACTAAGGGCCTGTTGTTTGATCAGTAGTTAAACTAACTAATGGTCAAAAATGGTTACTAATAGTTAAATTCTCAAGGGAATGTGTCAAATTTTCGATTCCTTTTTCAAATTTTAACAATTAGTTGAGTTAACTAGTGATCAAACAACGGGCCCTAAGACATATAGCGGTACCCGTGAAAAATGAGCGTCGTGCAGTATCAAAGTGTCAACTGCCAAGGAGAAGGCTACGACACATAGTAAACAATAGTACTGATAGATGCACTACAAAGGAATTTTTCGGAAAAACAACCCCCAATGGAGAGAACGTACGAAGTCTCGGGCTTTCTCTAGTATCCAATATAGACCTTAGTTCTACATTAAATCTGGAAGTTGATATTTTGTTTGAGGTAATTAGATTAGAGTCGCAATTTGAAAGCCAAAATATATTATGTATAAGTAACGATCTTGTGTTAAGGCGACCCCGTGATAGGTCAATCAAATCATCTTTTCTACTTTCTTTATTTTCGAGTTGTAACATAATACCAAGTTTGTAATCTTCGCATTGACAAGATAATGTAATAACGGATGCCAACAGACATAAGCACGACCTAAGAAATTATTAAAGAAGAAAAGATCCAGCCACACCTTGGCAGAAATGACAGTTTTTTACTGCTTTATCGTCATTTCGTCATAATACGTGGCTTTCTCCGGCGCGTCATTTACATACGCACATCTTTGTTTGCTCTACGAATTTCACCATGCGCAGTGCCCACGCGCAGGCTAGTGTCCGCGAAGCTTAATTATAGAATAATGAAATGTTTACGGATGCTTGAGTAGATCCGAGTGGCGAGTATTTGCATTGTCTCTGTCTACATCAGCTGTTCTCAAACTGTACTGTGCCTCTGCCCTGGGCGTAACGCCTCTACACGGACTACGCCATAAAATCAAAGATCAATGGTAAAATGCTGTTGTTACTTTCAACCTATAAACATTTTGCCTATTGTGGGGTTTCGTGAAATACTCCTCCAGATGGGCTCTGTTGCAAAAAAGTTGAGAACTGCTGGCTAATAGCATTATGCGTGGGCATGCGCGTAATTTGTTAATCGCGCTTAAAAGCACATGCGTTGCGGTGTCGCAAACAAATACATAAATTTAACTATTAATTAACGAGTGTAACACGCAACGGTAGGCTAATCTTACTCCAAGTACCTATTGATATCCTCGCAAGTCAAAAGGTGGCTGTATTGTGTTCATAAATGCGTTTTATGGCTGTCGCATTTCAACACCTCCTGTACCTATATGACCTATCGCGAAACATCTGATTGCACCCTCATTAGACGTCTATTCAAGAGATTAAGTGAATTAGTCTTAATTTAATTATGTGTGAATAATCTATTTAGATTTTTGTGCAATCATAAGCCTCGGTTCCCACGGTCTTTGTTTTTTATTTGGACGGCTCATTATAAAAAGGCTGCTTGCTACGCCACTGCTAATATTAGGCAACTTTGTGGTTGAACCTTAATATGAAAATAAAATTACGCATAATTATCGTTTGCTTTCATTGTCAGTCTTATTTACATAACAGAGTTGGCGGGAGAGGAAAACATTAGGTTGCACAATTTCGCTGCGACGGCCGGTGGAATTTACTGCATGCCGCGGTAAGGTTTAGGTCATTGTCTCGGTGGGTACTGCGCTGCGCCGGCGACCGGGTGAAATTGTTCCTCCGGGTGAGTCCGATCGGTGCACTCTTGCGCAACGCGCTGACTTCGGTGGCCCGGATGCAAGGGGCAATCAAAATCGTCTTATTATAAGATGCATGATTACATGGTGCCATATTCAAATTGATCGTTTTAGAAGATTATAAGGTTCTTTGTATGAGAATTGTGTTGGAAAAACACAACAATATCAGCCGCGTTACATTTTGGAATGGACACTGAGGACCGGAACCAGGAGCGTTGGCCACCAAAAGGCTATGTGGACGGACGACACAACGAAGTTGTTAGGGAAAAATTGGATAAAGACGCCTAAGATCGGGGAGAGTTGCGTGAGCTACACACTCAGCAGTGGGTGACCATAGGCTGAAGAAAAAGAAGAAGAGTAGGTACTCTGCTGGACATTTATGTATGTAGTTAGGCCTCTTCCAAGTCCTACTTCGGCGCTTAGACTTCGTTTGCGTGTAACTCGTTTATCGTTATTCCCTTGGCCACTTTGATCAAGTATGTTTACGAAAAAATCTTCTAATTAGGTTCGGCTTTAGCAGGAAGACGTACAAACCGACAGACAAACGAAATTTTGCATTTATTAGTACGACGACGGCCCAAAGGACTATAGAATTTCTTAATTAACACACTTAGGTGACCTGCTTGCTCACCTGCTGCTTGAACTGAAACCCAAAGAAGGGTAATTAACACCAAGTGTTTTTAACCACACTTTGACTTTAGTCAATCATAAAGTGTAATCAAAGTGTTTACGTTTAAGCTGTAAACTTTGGGAAAGTTTAATTAAGTAACTTGAGCATTTTTGGATGGATACACGTTGCCCGAATTCCAATCTAGGCTAGCGAGACTTACTGGCGTGGTCGTTTCCGTCACTGTGGTTTGTTGTTTATACATAAATATTCATGGTAAACTATTAGCCGATGGCTCCGTCAAATTAAAAGGTTGTATCGGCAAGCGCATAATGAATATTCAAGACGACGCGACGTGACATCTGACGAGCCCGATCTCTTCATATTTAAATCTGCATTATGGAAATAAACAGGCTGTAGATAAACGTTTTCAATTGTCGTAATTGTTACATTGTGTAAGAATCAATATTATATAATATATTTTAAATATTAAAAGTAGTGTATAACTATCTTTATTTAATTCAAAACGAAACAGTTGGTTGAGTCTAGATAAGTTACTTAACGCTAACGTAAACGGTTGTCGAAAACTGACAAAATGTATGGAATTGACGTAGGCGCTCGACGCGACCGTCTGACAACTTACGTCGATCCTATATATTTTGGATAACGAACGCCGAATGCATCTTGTCGAGGGCCTTCAAGCGTTTTTTCACTGTGATAGTTGTTGTTTAATTATGGCGTTTTTCTGCCCTCGAATATGCCGGTTGGAAATGTGTAACTAGTTTATTATACAGTGTTTTCTTAGTATTAATATTAAAGTGAGAAAAAGTGTAAGAGTGATCTTATAGTTGTAACATTATAAAGGCGTTCTCGTGCGGCGTCCGAGAAAATGTGGTCTGGAATTTTGTAGTCGTATCCGAAATAGTTAAAAACGTATAACATCGGTATGAAGGGTTGCAGTCTACTTAGATTATTATCTTTATTTCCCCAAATTTGCGACTTTGGTATGTTATCCCATTACCGTATAGGTAATTTTTTATGACCAACTTTCTCGTATCAGGATCGCGCGCTGTGTGATTTCGCTTCAAGTACGTTTCTTATGGAAACATGGTCGGATAGCAAAATAATGTTCATGTGTTATTGAAAGACAAACCCACATATCAAAACATTCAACTTTCTTTACAAACTCACACATTTGCCCTCTTACTAATAAACGTTGAGTAACGGTGGTATAGCTATACAATGTTTTGTCCTTATCTGTCATATCCAAATGTCACAATGACAGATAAGGACAAAACATTGTATACCTAGCTATACCACCGTTACTCAACGTTTATTAGTGGGGTATTAAGGGGGTTATAATATTAGTGGGATAGTGGGATAGTAAAAATCTAAGGTAAGTAGGTTTGTTTTCCAGTTTCGAAAATTAATTATAATTTACCAAATTTGGAATAGGAGATAAATAATTTACCGAAAATCTATTGAAAACATTTATTTTGTAACAGTATACATATTAAATTAAAAACTTAAAACATTTTTAGTCACTCCCGGTTACATAAATACATGCGGAACGTCTAGTAAGTACCTAACCATACAGATATACCGACGGCGTATTCTGCTTTGTACTGCTTTCTCCTAGCAATCCGAAGGTCTTTTTAAAACTATTATTGCACTAAATATACATTAGGTGTATACAATACCATACAATTTTCTATTTAAGTCTATGCTTAAAATATGTCACGTCGCAATACAATGCAATAAGATTATTTAATATGGAATATGTAAGATAAAAACAACATTCGAAAACCTTATAGGATGTCGTCTATATAAAATTTACCTAATCGAACAAAATGCAACGTTTGAACTCTTACGACAGTGTTAAAGATCAAATAAAGTGTTAACTAAGTCTATTACTTCTTAACCTTAAAAACCTATGAATAATATTACCAAGAGACAGCTCCAATAAATGTTTGGTTACCCAAAAGTCAAAGAACGGTTTAAATCCAACCGCTATCAATTCTACGAGGGGATTATCTATACGACACCTAATGATTCATTCAACGCACTTTAATTTACATAGTTGGGTCCCGATATAATGAATAACAGTGAAATTCTATTTAAGTTGATATACCGCCTCCATCTTTACTTGCGCAATGGCTCTGCCTACCTTCCGAACTACGGAATTTCAAAATTAAATTAAGTCACAAAATGCTTTTCCACTTTAATGAAATAATTTTAATTGCAAGTGATTGTAATACAAGTATCTTAATTTTAAATGCGGTTAACTCTGAGCATTTTACAAAATTACACATTCAGGAGATAATCGTTGCAATGTTTTAATTTCAAATGCTCGTCGGTTCGTCTTTTGTTCTATCAAAATATTAGTTGTACCATGATCTAACATTTTTTTTGGCGATAATTTTCCATCTGCAATATTTTCCTTTTCCTTTTTATTTATTGCAAGCAGGTAAAACAAGAATTTGAACAATGTTACAAAACCATTGGAAACCATATTATTTAGGGTTAAGTCAACTATACCTAGTAGAGGGTTATTGTGGTCACTACGGCCATAATAATATGCCTGCCTACAGAGGTATACCGCCCGCGGTCACTCGCGCGTTGCGTATCTCAGCGTGAGACAACGAAATTTCGGTTCCCAATTACAATTACATGATTGAATTAGATGAATAAGTAGGTATTACAATAGTTCGTTGTTGTAGAGGCCTTTATAGAGGGTCGGTGAGCGGGACGATAGAGCACCTTCACGCGTAGTGGCCTTCTGCGGGCCTATTATGGTCGTGTTTATCGATGTGGATAAACGTGGATAAAATATTGGTCACTTTCTGACCCGTATATAAGTGCGAGAGTGACGGATACTTTATACACCGCTATAAAGGCGCGGACCATAATACGGGGGCTAAAGCGCTTCGTCGCTCCGGTTTTATGTCGAGGATTAGGTTAGGTACAACTAATGCCGTATTATATGCTACGAGAATCTTCTAGGCGGTAAAAAAGAAAAGCAATATATAACTCCTATTATTCTATCCTTTCCATTGAGTGGAACTTAACAGCCTAGGTTTAAACAGTTTATAATACGGCCTAAGCTTTAGTTCTTTGTTGGTAAGTGAGCCCACAATGATGCTGCTGTTGGCTGTTCCACGTCAAGTTCAACTGTAGTTATTTGTTGGTGAGGGAGCTTATCCAGGCCGCAGTGCCGCAGCTGTTGGCTGTTTCATTTGCAGTTCAACTGTAGTTATTTGTTGGTGAGTGGCGCGACGTAGAGCAGACGCGCGAGATTGCTGCGAGCGTAGCGGCCCCGCTGCGGCGCGCCGTGCCCCGGTCGGCCCCACAGCGAGGCCCACGTCTCGTGGTGCTGCCGGACGCTCTCCGCGGAGTTTAGTCGCGTCTCCTGCATCAGATGCAAGGATATTAGAAGTTTTAACCAACCCACGTTAAGGTTTAACCATTAGTCCCTCAAGTTGTAAAAGGAGACAGTGTTGTAGAAAGAAACAGAAGTGTGGAGGCGTGACGATATAGATACCTAGAATATTTACACTCAAAGGCGTTTCACAAAACCGCAGCGGTTTTTGAATCAGAACATGCAAATGTTTTGAAAACTTCTGTTTCAATTGGGGTAACTGGCATAGCTGAGCTAGGTGGAACTTGACAACCAGCACCAAGACATGAACTGCTTGCAAAAATATGAAAAGCGAGAAGTAATCAAATAAATTACCATTTACAATTGTTAAATATGCCAGAAAAGCGACAAGTTTAATCAATGTTTGCAAAGAAGGGCGGCAAGATATCGACTCTACTATACTCTCCTTGGTTTGACATACCTCTTTCCGTTGACATTTCACAGTCATTTGATGTTTTAATTCTCTCAAGTAATCATCGTTTAGCATTTCACGCCACCTACGACAAAAGATTAGAAACTTTAGGTGTTTTTACACACCAGTAGAGAAACTAAGCGTTTTGAAATATGGGTCCGTGATCACGACGTACCATAAGTTAATTAAAAACTATTATGGAGGTGTAACAGAGTCAAAGATCACAATGTGACGAGCGGTGGCAAACATTTTATTAAGAGGCCTAATGAAAACCGTAAATCTTTCGTCGATCCGTACATCACGGCGACGCGGGCGCAGCGCGGTAGAAAGCCGTGACGCAACCGCGCCGCACGATCCTCGTTTGATCACACGCGGCTGATCATTACACCGAATGGGTATCGACAACCCAAATATGTCAAAACCGATAAACCCAACTTTAACTATTGTTTTCACAGTTCATTACTTGTTTTATTGGGGTAATACATCTTAACATTGTATTGTGGCTGCTTAATGGATACTGTATGCAAATAAGAATAACCTTTTACCTATTCACGTCATTTTTGCAACAGTTTATACCAAAAATAAGATAAAGATCTCTGCGAGCGTTGGGAAGAAATATGAAGCTACAGCCCGCCTGCCGCCGAGCGCGATATTTTTCAATCGTATTGCACAACGCATTACAAATATTCCATAATGATACAACCTGGCTATACAGCCTGCAGATTTGGCAAGATTGTCATAAAATAAATAATTTACATGTTTATAATGTATTCATTAATCCGAAGCTCTAATTAATAAAGTTTCTACAAACAAGGTGCGTAAGCATTAAGTCATTCGCACGCCCTAGTTAGAATGATCGAAGCGTTCCGATTGTTGGATGATTTGAACACAAAGTTTGCAACGGCTGATTGTTTTCTCTAAACGTAGCTACTCCTTATTTCAACACGTATTGGCCTTTCGATTGAAGCCACAACAGCGGCTTCGATGGCCTCAGGCTAATGAGTTGGAGAAGAAAATCCGCTATACATTAGCAGGAATTCTCTTAAGGTGTCACGGCAAGTTTAATACTTAGCAGAGGGTCAGTACCACGACCTCTTGGAATTAAAAATCTATTATTCTAACGAACCTTGGACACACCGATTATTCGGTATAATGCCCATCTGTTTTTTGTTACATAAGATGGCATCTGAATAATGGAAGGAATTGTGAAACTACAATGGGATGCATGCAAATAAGTGGCATGTATAGATTTATTAAAGAGTTTGACAAAAGGTAATCGTCTTTTGTTGTTTGACCTTTGGCTGATAAGAATGGCTTGAGGCTGCGCGCGCGCTTGTCGAAGGGTTTATTGGTGGGCACTCTTACGTCGACGACGTATTGGTCGTTTGTCACCATAATGATTATGGTTACCTAAGTCTTTCTTCATTAAAACTCTTATGGGAATCATGAAAAGAAAAATAAATGTTTTGATACACTATTTTTCAAATGTATGGTAATTAAAGAAACATTTCGAGGAATAAGCTTAATATGCTCATTCAGTTGAAACATGATACTTTTTTCGGGAAGTTCATTCGTTTCGTAAGTCTAACAAATTGTTCCACCTTCAGATTTTAAAACAATAGACAGATGTTGCGAAATATTCAATATGATCCAAGAATAATCCTATTTAAAAATAAAATTATT
The DNA here is from genome assembly GCA_948252455.1 of Acleris cristana. Taxonomy (NCBI): domain Eukaryota; kingdom Metazoa; phylum Arthropoda; class Insecta; order Lepidoptera; family Tortricidae; genus Acleris; species Acleris cristana. The sequence goes on from OX411780.1 coordinate 17,391,149, forward strand.
GAGGAAACTAATTTAATCTTGAGGTCGCGTTTATATCTTTAGATAAATCATCCATCACTTTTTAAGATAATTCATAGGTATGATAGTGAGGACTGCTTTCTCCAGCATAATCCAGACCATAACCGGCCCGTGCCCGTGATACATACTCCGGGAACTCGTCGGGGGGGCGCGTGACGTCACTGGAGTGCAGCGTGCGCGCGCCGGTGCGCCTGCGCCGCGCCAGCAGCGGCACCAGCTCCACGCCGCCCGTGGCGCGCAGGATGCGCTCCTCCGGCGTCAGCTGAGCATTCGTCCCACTCCCATCCTCCTCTGGAACCACCCGCCTAATCGCTTCACCATTCGGCAGTCTCTTCACAAACTTCTTCTTCTTTGTTTTATCCTTCCCTTTCACCGTTGAAGAGTCATCTTCCTTACCATTGACATTATTACTTTCTTTAGCATTGACACCGTTATTGTCTTGAATGTTGACATTATTACTCTCTTTATCGTTGCCAATGTTACTTTCTTTAATGTGGACATTTCGTTCGTTCGTTTTATGTTTTTCTTGATCTAATTTGGGACTGTTCGTCTGTTTAATATTAGGTAATTTTAACTCGTTGGGTTTCGTGTTTTCTTTGTCAGCTGTTTTTTGTTTTGAATCATCAGCTTTCTTTACATTAGGCAAAGTCAGCGAAGATCGCTTGAAACGTTTGTGTTCTAAATGCAGCTTGGTAAAGATATCGTTGTCGGTCCAACCCTGTAAGTAATAGTTTTCATAGCAATACGTACCAAAGGAACAATTATCATTAATATAAATAAATCAGGGTAACATTCAACACAAATTAATGTATTCTCAAACTCGTCATGAAAATTATGTAGCAAAAAAGGAATTTTATTACTTACCATAGAATTAGAGAAATTTTGTCCAATATTTCGAGGGTTCCTCCACATGGTCCCGCCAGGTCCAGGTTTTCCCCAGGGACCGTCCAGCGTTTGCTGTAAATATTTAATTGGTACACTTTATATTGAGCAAAGGAGCATTATGAGCAAGACAGCCGTACCATTTTCCGATCGTACTCCAAGTTTCGTTGTACTTCGTCTTTCATGGCTCGTTTCCGTTTGTCAACCATATCATCTGAAACAATAACAAGACGGTGTTAAGATACCAATAATTATTTGTCACTAGAGGTTTCCCCCAAGTTTGTACGAGTAGAGTTAGTCTTCCGCTTCTGTCCCTATTTCTTTCAGTTGAGGGTAAATTTCTGAAAAAATATTTATTCCTTGGGTAAGGGTACCCGAGGAATATTCTCTCTAAATTTTAAATCCCTATATTCAGCGGTTAGGCTGTGTGTTGATGCGTGGTTTGTCTGTCAGTCAGTCAGCAAGTAACGTTATATGTATAGATTAAATATAGATACTCGTCCTACTCTTCAAGCATCTAAAATCGCCAACCACTGCCTATCTAGGCCCAAAATCTTCTTTAAAATCTTCCGATGCGGATTATGGCTTATTAACAACTTCAACTTCAACTGAAGACTTACGATAGAAAAACTAGGTGGAACATTATAAGATTTTAAAAATCAGAAATGTTTCAAAACTTTTGATTAGTGGCCACAGGCAAACTTACAGTCGACTATAGAAGTAACCAATTTTAATTTATTTAATAAGATCAAAGAGATAGGGATGTGGCATGCTACGATCCAAATTCGAAGCGCATATAAGCAAAGTAATAAATAATACAAAGGTCACTGTAATCAGGCCAGCACAATAATGGTATGCACAATTTTATACCCGTCAATTAGGCTCATTTTGAGCCTACGGCTTGCATTCCGATCCGACAGAAAATACAAGCACAAGTGTTGGTGTCTCTAACGCAATTAAACCATGCCCATAAGCGTTAGATTTATAATCATTTGTCCTTGTAAAGATTACCTATTTATCATCATCAACATTTCGCTGTCAAAATATTCGCAAACAATAAATCTTGAGTAACGCCAGACGCCAGACGACTGAAAAGATTAACTTGTAAACGCGGTTCGTTGCATATTTGGGATACTTTGATTAGGTATTGAATTGCATTATGTTTTGTAGGAGAATAGATAAATCGTTAAGAAATAAAACCAATTGCAAAGAAGCAGAGATATTGATGATTTGCCGCAGTACTCACAGACATTTTAGAGAATAACTGGCTTTTTTTTGGACTCGCACACGAAGGATTCCGTTCCATTCTTATATCCTTGTAGATACTCTGTTAGTTTTAAATTAAATTATTTGGTGTTATAGCGGCAACGGTAATAATTACTCATACATATTATATAGGTACATACATAAACTCACGCCTTCATTCCCAGAGTGGGGTAGGCAGAGCAACCAACAAATCTAAAAAAATATATATAATAGTGTATAAGTGACAGGTTGCAAGCTCATCGCCTAACAGTAACTACACACCATTATTTCTTCAGTGTTACCCACTTTTTGAAAATTCCATGTGCTATGTGTACGGTGCAAGAGATACAACTAAATATTGTTACGGTTGAGCAAGCCCCCAAAAAAAAACGCGATTTTTGTATGAGAGTTTTTATTCGATTTTTTAAAACGACTATTACCAACCAACTGTTTACCTATTACAGTTCATGAGGTACAGCCCACTGACAAACAGACAGACGGACAGCGGACGCTTGGTAAGTAATAGGGTCTCTTTGTAGTGACACCCTTTGGGTATGGAACCCTGAAACAGGCGCGGACAAAGACTAGTCATAACCACACACGCACCTAATATCTGCCGATAGGAGTTATGCTGGTCTGGCGTCTGCCGGTAGCGGATGTCGTTGTCGACGCTCCTGCGCAGGTTGTCGGCGAAGCAGAGCTGCGGGTCCTCGCGCAGCCGCAGCGGCGTGTGCCGGCGCCGGCGCCGCCCCGACCAGCGGCGGCACGCCTCGTGCAGAGATATGCCCTGCGAATGTACGAGTAAGGTCGTCTTTTATAATTCTTACGGGATCCTACCATAATATATAACTTTCAAAATACATAATGGGTCAGAATACATACAGGGTGAAATCTAAATGGTAATCACCATTATCACCTCTGTGTTCTACCCACGAATATGAACAACATTCACTACGGGACCAACTATGAAATCACGAAAAAAAAATCAGCAGCGTCATACATTTTGGTCGAGTACCTACCTAATTAACTTTTCTATGAAACAGCTGTTTTTTTTTCGTGATTTCAGAGTTGGTCTCATAGTGAATGTTGTTCATATTCGTGGGTAGAACACAGAGGTAATGATGGTGATTACCATTTAGATTTCACCCTGTATAATGGTTAAAATATATAAGGGTATTATTTCTGAAACCGTAAACTTTTCAGGATTTTTTAAAAGGCCTTTTTATAAAATCCATTAGTTTAGGTTAGGTTTGTTTTTTAACAATCTTGAAAAGTTAAAGGTTTCAGAAGGAAAAATCATTATATTATTATATTATCACCATTATGTATTATGATGACCTATTATCTATTTTGAACTTTATATATTATGACACGTACCCAATCTTATACATATAAAAAATATTTCAAATATTAATGGAAAAGATAACGTACACTCGACTACAAAAAGATTATGTCCACTTTTGAACCTTTGTAGTCGACTATACAAATCATAATAAAATTACAACTCATATTGGAGAACTATTAAGGTATTCCTTAATTTTTTTACAAAAGTGAGTGACATCATGCAATATGATAAAAATGGGTGGTAGGTACTATCACGAACGTTAATTTGCGACCCATTTCAAGAAAAATATGCTTGAAGTCGACAATGTCATTAGAGATGTCACGTCATTTGTAACTTTTAGGAAACTCAACCTTATTGTTGTAGAATGTCAGATTGACTTTGAACCTAAGGTGGGTACCAAATTCGTGTTCGTGACTGTATATCCCAAAATATTAGTGGGAAAGAGGATTTTTGTTACCAAAACGGGAAACAACAACACAGAGACAAAAAGGTCAGACAAATGTACCTACTTAAAACCCCTCTTTTTGTTTTGGGGGTTTATTAGGTAAGCCATGTGTTAGTTAAAAATCAATTGGGCCTCGAGCTACACTTAATTGTTGTTACATTATTTTGAAATAGCAAGCACATGTTAATTGTACCTCTTTCATTCACGCCCTATCGAACATTACAAAACAAACAAAGGGCATCGGTGACTACTTTAATACATAACCACCAGTTCCAGTTTTTATCCGATTGCGTCGGAAGGAGGGTTATGATTTTCGGGCGTATGTATGTATGTATGTCTCCTTTGGCAAACTGTCTTTTTACGAAGTTTTGAAATGTTATACAGAGCCAAATCTGGCTCTAGTTACTCACTTACTACTTATTAGTTATTAACGTTGACTCTAAATTTAACAATACTCTATCGAGTCTTCGTCGTCGTCGAAGCGTCGAGTCACGAGGAAGAAATCACGTCAAAATTAAGCATTGCTTTTCTGCAACCGACTTCTATAGTCACTCTCCAATTAAAATAGTTTATACCCTCCATTGCTTCTTTGATTGATTTATTAAATTATAATAGTTATTCATGCGAAATATTATGGTTCCAAATACATCGCGATTAATGGAGGTGAGGTTGGCTTGATTAACCTTAGCGTTTAAGAGATGCCATATCGATCGACAGATAGATTAGCAAGTTCAGTCTTTGGGGAAATCGACTGACTGGTTCTACCCGTCACACCTGGGTTGCGCCACGCTCGGTTAATTTACACTGCGCAATATGAATGACCCCTTACCTTATATAGATTTATGGCCATCGGTCACTCCTTACATAATAATTATCGCTAATATCCATCCACCGGTTCAAACATGATAAAAACATATTAAAGTATGTATTAAGACATTAAATGACTCCTACGATTCGGTTTTATGAACCTAATTTTAAATAACACGTTTCTATTGATTACTTTTTAAATTACGGCTATTTTTATCGGTCTCCGTTTACGCTGTACAACTGTACAAGCTGGTAATTTATTACCTATCTGCATTTCCATGGGAAAGGGTTTAAAAAAGTCGTTAAATAACTTAACATAAAGGTGACGTGCAAGTATTCGAAAACATGGTAGAAATACGGTCAAAGAAAAAGTTAAAAATAAAAACCGTTTGTTGTGAGATGGACTCGCGCACCGAGGGGAGGATTCGCACCGCACAGATAGGTATTGTTATATTCCGATTCAGAACCGAATCAGCGCGAGCTCAACTGACACTTGACAATTTATTAGTATTTGTTGTTTTTCTTCGGGGCTTGTAATATAATCATAACGAATCTGACGCTTGTAGGGTAAATCTTCAATAACTGGCCACTTAAGAAAGTGTAATTTAGTTACTAGCCATCAAATTTATTTAGTTAGTAAAGATACTTGGACAGTACGCCGGGTAATAATTCAGGTCTAGCTATTCTAGTTTAATCGCAAAAAATTCAGCATACTTCTTGTTTTACACACATTATTGCAAAGTGGCCAGCTGCCGTAGGGTGGCCAGTAATAGGCGATTTACCCAAAGTTATACCGTTATTACGATACAACGAAAATAAAAATACGTTGAAACGACACGTTTCTTCTATGGGGTTGTTAGTAAATCCGCCGACGACAAAAAAAAAACAACCCGCTATCTATAACAACGGTTCAAAAGATCTCATTAAAGTTAGGATGACGGACGGACGGACGGACGGACGGACACCGGAGGCATATTAATAGTGTCCCGTTGGGCTCCCTTCGGGAACGGAACCCTAAAAAGGATCCTTTTATTAGAGCCTATACAAAAACCAATTACTTAAATAATTATAAATAGGTACCTATATTTATAATTATGTCATAATATCTTTTTCGTAGCTTGAAGCTGTCATTATAGCTTCTTTGAAATTTGAACGATTAATTTCCATGATGTTTCACCTCCTCATTTTAGGTAGTTATAAGTGAAAATAACCACTGAATAAATGACCCAATTCGGCAGCCGTCTCACGCGTCAATCATCGAATGTAAATGGAAACCCTTTTCGTGGAAAACTCGTTAAGGGTCACGAAACCTGTCCGCCTCGTCCCTGTGCGTACATAAATAATTTTGTATTACATAAGAATTTACGATAAATCGGTTCTCTTTGCAAGGTTCTGCTTGTTACGTGGAAGGCAATACGTAGGGTTATTGTATATGATTGTACCGTTATAATGAGGTATACCCGGTCGTTTACGGAGCATTTCAAGGGTATCAGAGTCACTATTAAATATGACATTTAATATGTGTAAACCTAATAATATTAACTAAACTTCGATGGAAATAAACTGTTCCTCATGCACATCAACTGATAAAACAGCCTGGTTTGCCACCGGGAGTTGAATCATTTAGCGATATATTAATATATCAAAAAAAAAACTTTCCTACCTACTAAAATATCTATTATGAAGAAAGATGATACAAACTTTGCTTTAGAAAATTTCCTAAGTATTTTTGAGAAAAACTTTGAATGAATTTTCAGGTGATGTTTTATGTTGATGAGTGTTTTCTGAATTTCGAATTCGTGTTATAACATAGTGAACAGCATTAAGTACCTACATAAAAAAATCAGCTAGTTTTTTTAAAACTTTGCCCCGGAAAAATAATTTAAACTACCCTACTTCATAACTTTAATTTTCCAGGAAAAGCTATTGAGTTTCTATTCAAACTGTCTGAAACTACTGGTACAGTCTTCAATAGATCGCCTCCTTACACCATGTATACCTAACCTACTCGAACATAGATTAGCAGTTGTACCCTAGACACAGATTAATCAAGGTATTAAGTACGAGGGTAACCTTGAGCTCGTCTTCCGGGAAGATGCCCCCGGCGCGCAGGTCGGTGCGGCGCAGGCTGCGCGGGTTGGGCGCGCCGCCGCCCACGCGGCCCCACGGATCGTACGACGCCAGCTCGGCGCGGGCCTGCCATCACATTCACGTTCAATAAGTCACTGAAGCCCTAAAGGCTGGGATAAGCAAAAACGGGTCACTACTTAATGTTTTTCCAAGTCATCATTTGGCAAACTATATCATTTTACAAACTTTCATTTCGCAAAGAGGTTGTTGCCTCCGCATTATTTTATAATTTTTTGTGGCTTAAAGTCTAATCTAACTAACTTATTTAACAAACCCATGTAACCTTTGTTATAGTGTAAGCAGAAAAACATTTTTGGGAAATTAAAGTATGTCAAATGTACTTTTGGTCAAACGAACGGAACTTCTAGAATAAGTACACTCGCCCTCGACGGGAGTTTAGCTGAAACTGTAACAACTTTCTACTACATTTCCTGCATTTCTATCGCCTACACCATCGAACTATCGTGCCAGTACTCGCCTCCTCAACCTGCATCACCTTGAGACAGTCCTTCACCAAACCTGCTCATTCATCACTGCGCCAGCACACTAGCCTGTGACCGAAGCTGAGGCTCTACTTTGAAATCCGTAATTCGAAATTCGTCTATTGCTATCCCTTTTGCTCTCGACGCATCACTAATTCGCAAGAAGGTGACGGGGCGATCCGAAGTTCGAATTACTGATTTCAAAGTAGAGCCCATGGTTCAAGCCCGCTCGCCCCTCACCTATCGTTGTTACTCGCTCTTCCTACGCTAATACTCTTGAGCTTGCTGGTCCAAAAAGCGGTGCTAAAGCAGTGTCTTTCACAGTCCTGAATTTGCTTACCGCTGACTTGTGCTTGGTTGTGTCTCACACTACTCTAGTAGAACCTCCGTCCGACCTGCCCCAAGCCTGCTGGCTGCTCATCCTTGGCGGCAGCCTGTGCTCTAACTCTCCCCTTGCTTACCCTTCTCTGCTGCTAGCTCTTCTCCATGGCGTGTTTCTACCGCCCTGCTGCTGTACTCACCCTTGCAACCTGTGTCCCGGCTGCCCCTTGCCCTCCTCACCCGTCTCTGCTGCTCGCCCTTCTCGCGTGCGCGCCGCTCGCGTCGCTCCGCTGCCAGCAGCTCGCCCTCGACGCGCGTGCGCTGCGCCTGCCGCCGCTCCCGCGCCCGCCGACGCGCAGATCCCGACGAAGGGGCACTTAGCCTCCTGATTCAAAATAATTTAATTTAAAGGAGAATTGGCAGAAATGTATAAACACTGGCCTAGAAATCAATAACAATATGCTTTATATCATCCGATAACAACGACAACGACGAACGGTTTTGTGTAGCGGGAAACCTCTGAATAACTGTGACAAATATTTAAAAATCTGGAACATTGGGACGGACACCTACATAGACGACGTTAGCGTAATTACTTTGAAACACTAGAGGATCACCGAACAACGACGAATTATGTTTTTTTTGATATGTATATGTAACTCCTAACCTTGACACTGGCAGAATTGTCCCAATGGATGGACAGAGGCCATTTAATAAAGAATTGAATTGAATTTTACTTTGAAACACCGCTGTCTTTGCATGGCGATAACTTTTTTCACACAAAGATTTCGAACTACCTGCCATAGTAATAGTTTTACAACTTAGAATTACCTATCCGGTGGCATATCGCTTCTTCTCATTGGTCACTTAAGCCAATTAGCCCACCCTCCTTTAATTGTACTTCTTTGCACAATCATCTTATCGAGACGAAACTGTAAGTTGAAACTCAGGGGTCTACGTTAAGTACAGTTGAGATGTTGCCATATTCCGGCTCCAACATTAGATCAGCTGATAGAGCCCATAATAATGCAGTGTGTGATGTGGTTTAAAGCCGACTTGCAAAATTTGACAAGAACATGTATTTTAACAACTCTTACAAAGGCAAGCGAGCTTTAAAAACCAGACTACATTTTATGATATTATCATCTAAATCAGCCCTTTTGGCAAACATACTGATATTTAATATAATATTACAGTTATCAAATCGAGCTTACGGTCTGGCTATGACTTTATGCGGCAGCGATTGCGACGACCAACGAGCGGGAACAAACGCATAGAAATCGTCTCATCACCTGTGATGTCGATGGTGACTCAAATCTCTCTCTCTCTCTCTCTCTCTCTCTCTCTCTCTCTCTCTCTCTTTACGTCGCGTCTCGTTAAGCATTTGTTTTTTGCCGCTCGTCCCTCGTCACCGCCGCTGTACCTTCACCCATTTTTTTTAATATCATGAAGTAGAAAAGGAACACTCACACAGGCCATGTGATAGTGAGTGGAAGCTGAGACATAGGTTGATATATTTTGGTGCAGTTCGGAAAGTACAGGCAACAGACAACATGATATCGTATTTTGACTTGAAAATATTACATTCTTGTAATGTTTTAAGACACACCACGTCAATCTTTTTTTGACAAGGTAATAAGTAGTAGGTATTAGGTATATTACGAACTAAACAACCTCAATCAAATTCTTCAAATTATTTCAACTGTGAAACCATTTCTGCTATCTATGATTAATCATTGCAGCACATTGTAACCCATTAGACAGGACGGCTATTAGTATTCGCGTTCAAACATTACCTATGCCTTTAATGACTTTCATGTCAATAATAAAACCGCTTAACACCTTTGTAACCAGGAAGTGCTTGAAACGTGTTCACAGATGACACTGCGATATTATGCGTTACCTACCTACGCAACCGCTGAGTGCGCAAACCAAACATTATGACCCACTCATCTTCCGCGGAACCCGATAGACAACGTGGAAATAGAGTTTAGTGGTTATATGGCGAGGTTGGTCGCGGGCGGGCTTTCGCGTTCAACTGCGCTGAACGGGACGTTGAAACGACATGCCGCTGAATTCAAAGGCTTGCACGCTCCTAGGATTGTTTCCATTGCTGAATTGATTCAGTCACGACATGACTTCGCATGAAATTGATAGGAAAGAAAAGGTTACAATCAAAATAAGGTTTAGCTTTAGAATAGAAAACGTTTAAATCAGGTATAACAAGGTTCCTATTTATAACTATCTATTTAGGTGGTAGAGCATCGGTGGCTTAGTCCTAGGGGCTTAGGGGGTCCACTCGTGATCGTAAGGTACCGAGTTCAAACCCCCGCGGTCACCAAAGAGTTTTTCTAACTTAAGTGCACTCTTACGGTGAAGGAAAAACATCGTGAGGAAACCTGCACATTCGAACAGCTGAGTGTGTAAGAGGGTAATTGCACAAAAGATCCTAAAGGGTCGAAGTGTATCCGAAAGGGCCCATCTTTAAGATAAGATAAGATCTATTTAGGTGACAAAACACCGTGGTTCTGTTTATTGAAAGATGAGGTCGTACTCGCTGCTGGAAGGCCTATGGGCTGATTAGTGGTTATGACGATGATATTCGCAGATTTACAGTCGCAATTTAATTAAATTTACTGTCTGGCTAACCTCAACCTGACCGCATATAATAAGCAGTGCACGATTTAGAGCTAACCACTCGACCTCGTAGAAAATGAGCTCAGCTCTAAACGTACCCTAAAATAGCAAGATCACTCTTTATTTTTATACTGTGTTCACCAAATACACCATTACCTACTCAAGCAACACAAGAATTACCTGCTAAACTGCCGCAAAGCACCGGAATAAAACAGTGTTCACACTGTTATATTCCGGTGTTGGGGAAAGACAGTTAATTGTATAGCAATAAGGCATTTATCACATCTATATATTACATCTTAGGTAGTTCTCAGTTGTAACAACGCGATGGCAAAATGTCCATAATATCTGTCTCACAGCCATCAGGTGGTTTTATTTCGCCATACTCTAAGAATTTTATTATACGTGTAGTAAAATACGAAAAGAGGCTAAAGGATACTTTTCTTTCAGCTCTATCGTTTAAAAATTGAACTTTTCACTTATTATTTATTCAAAGCCTGCGCAATACACCACTAGCTTACCTTTTCTCACAGGTTATTAAATGGACGCATAAATATAAACGTTGAGTACCTTATAAACCGTACCTAAGTAGGTACTTAATTAATCTTCCCACAGGCACTTCAGAAACGTTCAAGCCCTAACAAGAAACTTCACGAACTGATTTACAAAAGCCTAAAGTAGTTTTTGCCAGTCATTGCCAACAAAGGGACCCGCACACCAACCTTAGCGTGCCTTTCAGATACCAAATTGAAAGAATCCACAGAAAAAGAAACAAGTAGGTCATTCGATCAACGATCAGACAGGGGCGTATAGGCGGCTCTTGCTAAAGGAGAGTGTTCACAGCGCTTTGTTGACTTTTTAATAACACAAATTGTTTAGCAATCGATATGTGACCCTTGAACTACCATTGTTGTGCCTTCAGCTTTTAAAATGTCGTTATACTTTTTAAAAGATTTTTTAATAATTTTAAGTAAACTTGGAGTGTAAAACAAAACACGATATACTTACGGTAATTAATCACCTAATCATTTTTTGAAAAAAAACCTCTTCCTTAACCGGGATTCGAACAGGTCGTGTTTTATGATCCAGATCGAAAGGTTCATTGATAGTGATCATTATTATATCTACAACACATACACCTTTAAATTAAATAAAACCGTAATAAACCCTTTATTATTTTGTCATATTCGACCAGTTCACTTCCCGGTTAACGCAGACGAATTTTCAAAAACTTATGGGTTTGCAGTATTTAATGATTTCAAAAATAAAACTAGGTCTCCTTTGCGTAGAATTTGCTATCTGAATCAATATTAAAGGTAGTTGCTGTCCATGTGGCGTTCGTTTTTTCCACCCTGGATAGACGAAAACACCGAACAGAAAAAACAGTAGAAGTGTCAAGTGGGCGTGTAACGTGTGGCATAGTTATGCGGAGTTCCGCATAATCTACCATACTTTTGCCGCGATCGTTTATTTCGATTTTTCAATATTTCGATATTTCTAAAATAGGAAATAAATCCAGAAGCATGCCTTATTGTTCTATTTTGGAATGTAAAACGATAGATGCACCAAAAACATTTTCCATGGTGGTATGTAGTTGTTATGATAGTTTGAGTATTGGCGACAACAGGTCTGATACTAAGCGAAGCTCATGCCACTTCCACTGTTTTTTCTATTCCGTGGACGAAAATGTTGAAACAAGCAGTCGGGTTTTAAAAGCTTGCTTTTTGTTAGATTTGTTTAACAAATAAAATACATTGCGCAAATTTTCCTTGTTTGCATTTTTATTGACCGAGTTTCTATTCTAGGTAGTCATTGTTATGTCAACGTTGAGTGAAGTAAGTGATCACTTTTTTACTAGGGCCTCTATTCAACCTTGTTACTCTATATAAATATATATAAATAAATATATATCGCTATCGATATTAAAGTTATGGCATGCTTGAGCCTGGTTTAACAAACTGGCTAACAAGAGCACGAGCCAGCACGATAGAATCTAATAGTATAAATAGAAAAGTACGAACTACTGGCTATACGTTTTATATGTTTTTATTCTAAATTAATTTGTTCTTCTAAACTGTGACGATAGCAACACTAACCCAAGATCAAGAGTCAAGATTTGGACGAGCTTTCCAGAGGGCTTATTGTTTAACGCACTCGTAATCGCAACCGTCTTCAAAGTGGAGCAATTGTTTTCATTTTGTATGCAGACAAGCCTTCGATTTTCAAAATGAAAACGATCGTGATTGCGAGTGCGTTAAACAATAAGCCCTCAGAGGGGCTTTTGTCTAACGCACTCGTAATCGCAACCGCCTTCAAAGTGGAGCAATTGTTTTCATTTTGTATGCAGACAAGCCTTCGATTTTCAAAATGAAAACGATCGTGATTGCGAGTGCGTTAGACAATAAGCCCTCTGGTCTCTTATCGGTTTGTATAGCCACCAAAGGAAGTGCCTTTAATATCACACAGGTGTTAATCATCAGCCAAAGACGTTGCCCATTCATGGTCGTATCGTTAACAATACTATATTAATAACCAAACGATTTGTTTAAAGCAGTGTTTACGTCAGATTTAAAGTGCTTTTCGAAATTGACAAATGAGTGAAAGCGACAAGGTACACAAAGTAAAAGTATTCATTTACTATAGGGATTGCACTTAACGCAGTAGCTTGCGATGCTTAGAAGAATCGAACGACACGTTAGTCAAAATCGGTTCATCCCCTCAGCTTTGGACCTATTTGTATGAGGATGTGTATGTTTATTTCTTTGTAGAAAATAAAGGATCATAAGTAAATATCTACATACATGCAGGTCAAAAACTTTATCCTGCTTCATGGACAGTCGAGTGCAAAAGAGCTTTAGCTGATCCACTTATTCAATATTCAACTTTTTACGGTAAGTACTTAGTTTAGTTATTTATATTAGAATTTTAGCCATAACTTTCGACCCATCCTCGCTTCTCTCAGGTTTAAACAAAATAAAACTCCTATATTAGTCAGGAAAAATGTGGCTTTACATTAGTGAAAGAGTTTTAAAAACGGTACGTAGTTCCAAAGATTCCCTATAAATCAACAAAAAAAATAACTTTACCTCGTCATCATCATCATCATCATCATCATCATCATCATGTCAGCCGAAAGACGTCCACTGCTGGACATAGGCCTCCCCCAAGGCTCTCTACTCAGACCGGTCTTGTGCTTTTCGCATCCACCGCGCTCCCGCGATCTTACCTCGTACTCGTAGATAATAGATGATTGGTATAGATAGTCCAAATACTCGTGCATCCCTTGCGTGCATGAATTAAGTTACATGATCAAAGAAAAATGGCCGGTGAAAAGCAAGCAAGGTCAGATTCTTTATGGTTAATCGATAAGTAATCAAACCTTCTCGGCTAATATATCTCGTACAGTGAATTAACATACGGCGATGGCGCGCTTCGTATCGTCTTTTATTCTATGCTATAATTTGACTACACTGAGTAGGTTCATGATGCAACACAACTTAAATTTATGCTTCTGGCATAACATGAGCTCTATATTTTACTAAAGACTTGAATTCACAAGTCTAGCAAATAGGTAGCAAGCTTTGAAAACCCGACAGCTCTGCGAGCCACATTCCGACTGTTTTGATATCGTCTTTATACCTACATGTAATGTTATAAATCATGTCGTCTAAGTAATGTAGAGGAAAACTCACTTATTGTAAGTCATTATTTGTAGGTAAGTTATGGGGCCAATTCGGATCAGTGTTTTCTAATTTTAAATATCTGTAAGTAAACCTAAATGTATAAACGTCAAACACGATTCTTGTTAGACTCCTTAGAATCGAGTTTGACGTTCATAAAATGTATTTTACTGACATTTGAAATTACTTAGTGACTTTTTCCTCTATAAAGACGTTGTACACTATTTTTAAATCCATTTTTTTTTAATCAAGTTTCTCGGTGGCTCTCGTGACGTTAAGTTATAGGGTACTTTTTCCTGCAAGTAGTGATAATCGACTTCTACGCGGAGAGACTTTCGGATAACAGCTAGAATGGTTATAACTAATTTTTTGTAAAATGTCTGAATAACGCTTGTCTTCCTTAAAATAAGAGTTAAGTGTTTATCATGGTCCTTGTCTATAACCATCCTCCCTTATCCATCAGCCAGCAGCAGCAGCTGCATATTTTACTAAAAAAATACACCTAAATTAATCGTTGAGTCGTCCATTATGCCACCCAGTAACAGCATAACTTGAAACCATAGAGCAAATAGACTAAACGGACAGTTCGCCAACAAAATACACGTAGGCGCTATACTTATTACGAGTTTATGAGCTAGTTCATTCGTGGCCGCCTTTATCACCAGACCTGACCCAGCGGAAATGTGATTCTAACTCACCGTGCTACAGTTTAGTTTCGTGGTTCCTTTCTTGTGTAAAAGTACACACAGAATGTCAGTAAGCGTGTTTGTGAGCCTTCATGTCATTTTTCAGGCTTTAGGCCCGCGCCGGCGGTACCGGGCTCCGCATCGATCGGGCGCATTAACTGCCTTGCATTCCGAATCCTGAGGACCTACTTTGAAATTCGAAGCTCTAAGTTACGTTAACTCCATCCCTTTCTCTCGATTTAGTCTTGAGTGACGAGTGACAGGGACTCCGCATGCGAAGTATCGAATTTAGGGTTTTGTGGTAACCATTCTGGACGATTCTGGGACAGTTAAACGTATGGGTTCATATAAACGAAGTAAAGTAGGTCCTTGGCATGTTGCCAGTTTTTGTTAAACGTAAGGGAACCTATCTAAGTAAAATTTTATTTTATTTAGAACGCTACTGATGCATGTTAGGTTTTAAATAAGAATTAAGAATTTTATTTTTGGATTAATCATAAACGTGCAATTTGTTAGGGCTGTTAAGGCTGTTAAGCCGTCTTGTTACTGACTTTTAATCTCTTAAGGATTTGAACCTATAAAGGCTTGCAATAAAGTACTTTCTATTGTTCTAGAATGCAAGGAAAAGGAATACAAGTATTTAAGGATTGGATTTTATATGTATTTACTAATATCATAAAGAGAGAGTGCGGATTATGTGACTTTGTATCCGACAGGTAACCTCCGAAACTACGGAACCTATTCGAAAAATTATTTCACCATTTAGTTAGGTACCTGCATTATTCCGAATAGACATATTGGCAATCTTCATTTAACGGAGTAAAAATAAAGGGCGCCCTTTGTGTCCCATATTTTTTTTGGTCATAATGTCATTGTTGACATAATTACTGATACTTAGTCATATTTTTTCATGTCGCTGTTAGCCTGTTAGAATTTCTGAAATATCTAACGTGTAGACAAGGCTAGGTTAGGTTAGGTTTTTCTGAAAAATCCTGAAAAAGTAACAGTTTCTTAAAAAATACGTTATGACTAAAAAATATTATTTAATCGTATGGCGGAGTAAATTGTAGGAAATTCTTATAAGTCGATATCCAGGTTACGCAGCCAGTCGATAGCCTCAGCAGTCAGTTCCTGGTAGCGGTCATTCGGGTCGCCTTGGTAACGTCTCTGCGGGCAGCGCTCCACAATGTGCTGGGTTGACTGATCCTCAAGACCACAGTCACATAAAGGGTTCTCACTCCATCCGCACTTATGCTTCAGGGCCCAGGGGATTTTCTCTTCAGAGGAAATATTGGTGCCGTCTCAACAGAATTCGCACGGGGCACGGCAGGTGCAAATATATGACTAAAAATAATTATGGCAGACAATATAGACCCAAAAATAAATGCACTAAATCGTGTAGAGTGGTGGAACTAGTAATGGACAAGAACCCAATGATGGACACTTGATTCTTATTTTAACAGAAGTTATGGGTTATTCATTTGTTTTGCAACAATCAATTTATAACCGTATAATCTTTAATTTAAGGGTTAAGTAGGTATCCATTGTTGGTGCCTGTCAGTTTAAAGTGTCCAGCACTGGTGCTATCACCCTAGTTTCCGTTTTTTTTTTCGTGGTATTGGTGACCCCCGGGTACAGTCAAGGATTTTAATTGTTGACACTATGGAACCCTGTCATAATGACAGCGTCAAACCCCATGAAAGAAATTACGCCAAAATGAATGATTAACGTTATACGACAGGGTTCCATAGTGGCATAACAATTAAAGTCCTTGACTGTACCTACCGACACACTAGGCCACAATCAGGATCAGGATTAGATCCTCATACAACTGAACGTCTCATCCGATCTGAGGATTACGTTTCACGGGTTGAGATAAGTTTATTAATCAGATCTCAGTCTTGTGACGGCATCTCAGCCAAGACAAGTTTATTAAAACGGACCTAAGAATCCGTAAGCGTAGCACCCCGTGCTTTTGATGACAAAGGGGTTAAAAGGTACCTTTTGCTTTTCCGTGAATATTTCAAATACTAGGTTCTTAGAAAAATCCTGATGGTAGGGAAACCATAAAGCTTATAAAAATCTTATTATCTGTTGTTATTATCTGTCTCTGGAATAGCTTGTTTTTTTTTAAAACAAAGCTTATTTTTCTCCTTGTCATAAACAAAAAGGCGGTAAAGAGTGATAATTTTTTCACGTGAAGTTTCTGCTTTTATGCAATTCAAAAAATGAGTTGGTTCAAGCGATGAAGATTTTACTGCAACACAATTTTTTTCTTGCGGTTTTTGAGAAAAGCACTATATTTGCCTCGGCAGGGCCTGGCAACGGGCTTCGTTTTTTTAAACGGACTCGCAAGCTAGCCCGCAATGGCCTACATCCCTGCCTTGGCAATAATGTGCTATTATTTACTAGTTATTCTTTATCAGTCTTTAGCACTGCACAAAGCCTCAACAACGCATGGGGGTAGTGAGTTATTTTTATCGCTATAGCTCTAGCTATAAGGTTGACATTTGCTCCAGTTTTCTACTCATTTTCGGGCAAGTGCCGGGTTTTGTTTAAAATCGCGTTAACAAGATCATGAGCGATCAACTCTAGGTGTCAACAGGGGCCTGTTTTATAAATGTACAAATTACAATTTACAGGGAACAAGTTTCCATTTGACACAACCTCTACCAATGACGACAAGCCATTTGAGCAGTGTTGCCAGTTTAGACCTGTAAAATTGTTACTACTAGCTTTATAAAACGTGCCCCAGGTGTCTAGCAGCCAAAGGCTTGCCTATAGCCGTCCTATGCCAATTTGTGGCCTTCTTAGAACACTTATCCCAATATTGAATAGAATAGAATAGAATAGAAAACATTGGCTGCGTATTTTGAAGCCAATATCGCCAACCCCGTGTCACTAGACCTTTCGAATCTCGTTAGCTACGAGTTTATTGCGAGTATATCTCGAGGGCTTCCGTTTTTTACACGACTGCCCAAAAAAAGGAATGTAATGTTTTCAGGGTTCATGTATGTTTGTACGATTCTTTATTCCGCCATTACTTCTAAACGCTTGAGCCGATTTAGATGTGTGTGGTATCGTTAGTGTCCTTTTACCATCCAGGGTGACATAGGATACCTTACCTGTTAAAATTGAAATAACAACAATGGCAAAATGTCATTATTAACATAGGTACACCTGTATCAACGACAATATCAAAAAATGCAGTCTGGTTTTTAAAGCTTGCTTTTCATTTAGTTATTAAAGTATCTTATTCGGTCGTCGTAATAATCCGTATCAACGACACTTTAACTACAGTCCCTAGGCAATAATATTATTATCCGACATGGAGCTCAAAAAGCTCAAAAAGATCTGACATGATCTAGCAAAATAAACCATTAATTAATTAATTCATTCACGTTTTAATTCCTGTTGCAAGAGACGTGAACCGGTGTACCTAAGATATTTTTGGACCCAATGCTAGATAATGTATATTGTGACTGCAGCAATAACACTAACACCGCAATAAATAAAACAATATTCTGTAACTAATATTTATAATAAAAATTATTCATGATTTTCATTTGACGGAGTATTCATATTTACAAACAGTATTATCTACGTACACGTCTACATATAAATAAAAATCATTGACTCCCATGTTTAACGTAAATGTACAAAAAACATACAACTCCAAAATCATTTATTGTATTCGCTGACATAATGACCAAAATTGCATAACTAATATAATTTTACATTTAAACACAAAAAGCGCGACCAGAAATACATGAGTTCTGTCATGGGGCGCCTCATACATCCTGACATCTTAGCTTGATTTCGGATTACATATATTTGACTTTCATTATATTTCTGGTCGGGGCATAGGTATATTTGCTAATTTATCGCTTACGATTACATTATACATTCGAAACATCAAAGTTTGAACCACTATACATACGTAACGTAAGTGTATCAAATCATTAGACATACTATGGTCCACTCATCGCCGCGGGAATTATTACAAAACAGTGTACCTGTACCTTTTTTAATACAGTTTAAGCTTCGTAGGGAAATTATTAGGAATTAACTGAGCAAAGGTATGGTTACATATTTTTTCAATATTTGTACGAATATTTTTATATGTAACTAATGCATTTTTTATAATTTCCCGATTAGAGGGTGACTTGTATTTTAGCACAAAATCTAAAATGTTCTCAAAGCACTGTAAATACCTAAGACGCTTCTTAAAAAATATTTGAAAATAAAAGTAAAAGGTACCAGCGTAAGTATAAACTCCCGCGGGGCGCGGCGCCGCGCGGAGATTTAAGTCATCATGTCGGCCTTACTCTATGTTACCTCTTTAAGTGACTAATATTTTGTTAACTAACAAGACTACAGACAATTTATAAAATACTGCGCTCCGGGTTCACTTCGAGGGCTGCCCGGCGCCTCAGGACCCAGTTACACTGATTAACATTTAATTGCATTATTTACAACATATTTATACTAGTTAGCGAATAGAGTTTACGAGACAATTCGTCTAAATATTATTGTGCGGCCTGATGCGAAGCTTACAATTTAATACTAAATCAAACATACAGTGGACACTCTAGTACTCTAGTATGCGCACACTATAGAGATTGAGGTAATTGGTTTTGAAGACAAACGGGTAACTTATCCAATGACTCTCAGTATTTACACAGCAAGATGCGACAGGGGCCGGCGAGGGCCCTGCCGCGCGGGATGGACGAAGCCCCGTGGCTGCACTGGCCTTCACTTTACACCTTTGGGAAGAAATTGCACAACAACGAAAATTTAACAATAAAGAAGCAAGGGAGTGAAACATATTCTTACACGTGTGCTAAAACGGACGCAACAATATAGAAGTACGAATACTCTATCAACATAGAGTGTCAAGCGCTGAATACAAGTGTATTTGAGCATTTACTACTATCGTAGGATTATGTACAGCTGTATTTGGTAACAAGTAGTCACACACACGCATCCGTCCTATCGTTAGTTCATCGTCTCAGATAGTTTACGGTGTTAAAATATTTTCATAGAAAACTATCTTAAAATAAATCAGGTCACACAAGTTGGAGATACATAGGTACTCTTACGTACAGAAAAAGTATAAAATATATACACATCGAGTATAAAATAATAAATATCTGAATCGCCGCGAGGGCGTCAATAAGGGGTCGGCGGTCCGACCGATCGTTCTAGTATAACCATACATCCTAAATACTTTTTATATAGGTAATGTATACTGAATATGATTCGCTATATTGAATAATTTATCAGGGCACATTTTGCTTGACGTTAAAAATATCTTCGATAATATCTAGCCGTACGTCGGCTCGGCGCGTCGCGCTCACAGTCCGCTCACTTCATAAGGCTTCATGCGCACGCGCCCTCGAGAAGGCGTCCATATTCGGCGGAGCGTTTCGCCCGCCCTCGTACATACTTCGATCCCTCTCTCCTGGAATCTCCATCCTAACGCTAAGAAGTAGTCTGAAAGGCTAGCCTGGGTGCTATTTGATCCGGTTGAGCACGAGGTCGGTGGTGACGAGGAGCCCCTTCTGGTAGGGCGAGTCGGCGAGCTGCGCCGCGAGGCGCTGCGCCTCGAGCCCGTGCTTGCGCGCCAGGAAGCGCGTCTGCTCCAGGCCGCGGGACTGGTGCACCAGCTCGAAGGCCTTCTCCACGTCGCCGGCTTCTTGGAACCGCCGCATTATCATCGGATTGAGCTCTGGGTACTGAAATAAGTATAACATTACATAACATTAAATCACGCCTGTTTCCCATAGGGGTAGGCAGAGACCACTTCTTTCCACCTGCTACGATCCTGGCAAATCTCTCGGTTTTTCCACATTCATATATCGAGTCATGCATGCACGTCGTGTAAAACCATCTTTAAAATATGGATTATTTATGAAAAATACGCGAGGAAATATTCAAATATCACTTCGGTAATGAACCTCATGATCACAAAATAATCTCAAAACTTAGATCATTCTTGGCATTTCCTACTACGACTAAAAGGCTGTAAAAAAGATAGGAATCAGTGCACTCAAATTGCTATAATTGTGGCACCAAATAACAGTCTCTTTGTAAACCTACAAATCTTAATTTCAGACATGAGTGCCTCAGGGTAAAAAGCTTGGGCCATTGTTATTACTACTTACATAAATGATCTTACACCTTAACTTACGACTAGAAATAATTATAATCGATGACGACATACAAGACTAACCCTCACACACAACATACACAATAGCTAAAGTGTCCCTAAATTATGCTTTGACTTTCTTCCATTTCTTCCACAGGTTTGGCGTCATTATCCGCAATAATGTCAAATCAAAATTAAATTAAATTAAATTTCAGGTAAGTTTTTTTTTAAATTTAATTAAATCTTTGGAGTCATGTGCTCACCTTTTGCGAGTAATGATGCCAAATTGTCCGATCTCTGGTGATAACTGATAACTTATACTTTAAATAAATGAGGTTTGTAGCGGGTTTATGAAAAAGAGAAGTTTAGTATTAACCTTTTCGCAGGCGAAGAGAACGGGCGCGGTGGCGAGCCCCAGCTTGAGGTCGGCGGCGGTGGGCTTGCCCATGGCCTGCGCCGAGGACACGAAGTCCAGCATGTCGTCCACCAGCTGGAACGACAGCCCCAGGTTGCGTCCGTACTGGAACGCGAGTTCGCTCGTGCCCTCGTCCGCGCCGCTTAGCAATGCAACCTATATACAATCTATGTTGAGTACTCGTGGAATGAACATTATTTCTGTTTGAGGCAAGCAGGGCTTGTATTCCATAACGTCCTATTACTTTGTAAACCTCTTATCTGATAGAATAGTTTGATAGAAAAAACACTCGTGTTCAAAGGTATAAAATGACTATTTTCCTATCAAAATATTCATCAAGAAACGATATAGACCATTTACTTGGGTCAATGTAGAATGATTCCTATGGCAGCCCACATAAACACGTAATGTGTAATACTTTTTAATTGATTCTTCATTGATAGACCATTATCAATTCTTAATATTTGAACCACACACGTGAAACCAAACGTCAGGGAATAGAAACTGTTACTTTGCTGCGTTTTGAAGGAAGCTTCTCACTTAAGAAGACTTTTGTACTATCGAGGTGATAATCGGCTAAGAAAAGCAATTGGTTCCCATCTAAATTGAACGGGTTAGAAGTTTTATTTACCACTTTGTCGCCCTACTACCTAATACTAGTGTAAATTACGAGAGTGCTCACCGCTTTGACTGAGTTGGCGATGAGCGAGGCGGTCTTCCGGTAGGTCTTGGTGAGGTAGTGCGCGAACCGCTCGTTCTCTGTCTCCTTGCTGCCGAGCTGCATGAACTCGCCCTGCACCAAGTCTGTTACCACCTGGAATTAAATAAAAAATAGTCCGTAAGTATTAGACAATTGGGATGGCTCTTAACTAGGGTTCATGAAGGATTCATGAAACACAGTTGGGCTGTTTAAATAAGATATCAGGTCTCAGATTTAGGGCGAGTTTTTTTAAATTGAGTTACTCTCGTAAGTAAACGTAGTTAAAAATCGTAACCAATTGTAAATTCTAAACAAAATGTTCCGATTTAAAAGAGTGTCGATAAGTTATCATGAAATAAACAAAGCGCTTTGAAACTAATAAATCCTACTAATATTATAAATGCGAAAGTTTGTGTGTGTGTGTGTTTGTTACCTCTTCACGCTGCAACGGCTGGACGGATTTGGATGAAATTTGGAATGGAGATAGCTTATACCCTGGATTAACACATAGGCTACCTTGAATCCCGAAATAAATCAGTGTTCCCGTGGGATGGCAAAATTACTAATTGTACGCGGACGAAGTCGCGGGCAGAAGCTAGTTATTTATAAATGCCAATTTACTCAACACATAGTTTGTAAATTGAAAAAATCCGCTTTGTTCTGCTCGCAGCTAGCTAAGGTTGCTGCGTCGAATTTGGAATCTTACTTCATTGTAATACGATAGATTATTTTGTAGCAAAAAATCACGAACTGGAATATTCGTAATTGTACAGGATACGAGCACAATTAAAACGATTAATGCAGTTTTTTTAACCTCGGTCGACTATTGGTTCGTGTATTGTAACGATAAGTTATCAGTGCAATAAACATGTTAAATAACTGTTATACATATTAATTGCAAAAAAAATGAATAAAAAAAAATTGCAATCTTTAATCTTTATTGCACATAAATAAGTACAATGGCGGACCTAATGCCTACTGGCAATCTTTACCAGTCGACCAAATAATCAATCAGAAAATTACATAGCGGGTGCACGGAAAAATAATGGTAATAATAAATGTATATTAGTTTGCCACCTTCGAATATTGTAAGTTTTATTGTAGTTGTACCTATTTATCTGTAATTCCAGAAATACGTTCCTTAATTAGAATAACCTCAATACTGCCCTGCTCTAGATAAACCTCAACTAAGCCACAGCTCAAAGTATTGAGAAAAAAAATTTGAAAATCTATGAAAATTATTAATTTTGACACGTTTGTTTAGTGACTCTGTATCATTGAAACCAAAAAATTAAACAATATTTCCAAAACGCCATTTAAAAAAATGAGGACCTGTCTAAAGTCACTTAGGAGGTTTATTAATAGTGATCAGGTTTCATTATTTTTCCACTGCATATCTAAGTGTCTATTCTATGTAATTTATCATTGAATTACTCATATATTCTAGAGCAAAATAACGGAATCGCGTTGTACTGAAATTCAGCACAGTGACCCGTTATTTTTGCCCGCCAGTGTAAATATAGAGTAGGAAATTCATTAAGACCGTAATATCACGCCGGTTACGGAGAAATTTTCTAGATCTATAAGTGAGCTCGCATGACAAGTCATGTGCCTATTATTATATGTATGTAGTAGTAACGAGTATACTGTGTGTATAGATAGCGAAATTTTAGGCTTTAACGTTTTATTTTCCTTTATTAGGTTTAGTATTGACGCGTTTCATTTGGTCTTGGCGTAATAATTATGTAAATAAAGAATTTTATCTATCTGTCTGTACATTCATACATACATACCTTCACGCCTGTCTCCCAATGGGGTAGGCAGAGATGGAACGCCAGGTGCACCAGTCTAAACATAGAACTTCCGCTTCCTCTACATTCATCAATCTCTTCATGAACTTACGTCGATTTTGGGTGCTTTTGAATTGGCCCTTACATCTTGAATCTGATCACTGTATGTGCGTCTAGGGCGTCCCCTACCGACATCTCCACTC
Organism: Acleris cristana; assembly: GCA_948252455.1. Classification (NCBI taxonomy): domain Eukaryota; kingdom Metazoa; phylum Arthropoda; class Insecta; order Lepidoptera; family Tortricidae; genus Acleris; species Acleris cristana. The sequence continues at coordinate 17,415,086 of OX411780.1, forward strand.
ATTCTCGCTCGCCATACTTCTTTCGTAACTCTTCTTTCATCCATCCTCTCTAAATGACCATACCATCTTAGCATACCCTTTTCGATCTGTCACTGCTTCTTCTTCTTCATTTATCTGTCTAATTTTATTTTTACCTTACATTGTATTTCTAACAATTATTCGTTAGGCGTTCGACCGTAAAGCCCTTACTGCCCCTTAACTTTCCACCCATTTAGAACGGAGTTGTTAATAGATCGATTGAAAGAGATGAGTGTGTCTTTTCGGCATACTTGACTCAACACGAGTGTGCGTTTGTGTGTGTGTGTGTGTGTGTGTGTATTGATATGCATCGTACCTGACTGAGCACGAGTGTGACTTCATCGCTGCGCAGGCGAGCTATCATCATCGACGCCACGGCGAGGATGAAGTCGCCGGCCATCGCCACCTGGAACCAAATAACATCAAACGTTACGCACATTTATTTATTTAATATTTATTGCACAAATATAAGTACAAATGGCGGACATAATGCCTAATGGCATTCTCTACCAGTCGACCAAAGCATTCATTAAAATTTACCGTTAAGTTCACATCTTGTACTTAATTTAATTAAAAATATTATAATATATTAGTTTGCAAAAAAGATAAAAAAAAACCGGAAATACGAATACTGCAATAGGGAATATGTATGGATTTTTTAAATCGAATTTCTCAACAAAATATTAAAATACCGTAAAAGAGATCACCAAAAGTGAAATTAAAATTAAAATCGGCCAAGAAATATGGATGATACAAGCATTTTAAATTTTTAATTAGACAGCCATTAGACAGAGAGATCCGATATGCACTGTGACGTCACATTCTGCTAGAAAAGGCTTTTAAAGTCATGAATATTCCTTATTGCGGACCGTCCGTCTGTCTGCTTGCTCTTAATCCTTTCTTATTATGCAACCACATCAAAGTTACTTTTTGTATAAAAACGTTTAGCAACATTATAGATAACATTAACTTTCTTTAACGTGTCATGTTATAGTCAACCGGCAATTACCTGATGCAAGGAAACGTTTCTACAAAGAAAGTAACTCAGTATGGATGCACTATTAAATAAATGATAGAAACGTGATAAAATAAACATCATTAAAATTGTACCTTCCTTGTACAACAAACATCACAATCTAAACTCATTATTGATAATGATTCTCCAACTTATAAGGATCTGTTAACCTAGATGCTCAAAAACCTCGCCATTTACTAAGTATATATTTTTCTAACCGTCAAAACATGTAATACTAGTGACCTTAGACAAACCTTTGTTTATTAACACGTTCACTGCCACAAACTAGCATTAGTATGTAATTTGAACACGCTATGCGTGTCACTGGCACTACTCGTATGAACTGACATTCAAGTGCCGGACACCTAAACCTATTACTTGATTAAAGTTAAATTAGGCGTTATTACAGCGTGTCTAGATTATTATGCTAACCTTCCTTTGTTTCATAATGTTTAATGTTTTTTTTATATTAGATAATATTAATAGCATTTAAATGCACTTGAATGCAGTTGTGTTACTACATTTATTACACGAAAACAATAAGCTTAATCTTCAGATTTTTCAATGCCAACTTCATAACCATCGCTCAATTAATAAAAATATATTTAAACAGGCGCTGTTAATCTTTGCCTCACTGAAATGTCAGGTAAAAAAAAACAGCATAAAAAAAAGAGAAAAAGGCACTCAAAACTCCAAACCAGGATCTACAACCAACTGCCTACGCCAATTAAGGTATCAGTCGGATCAGACCACAAGGATAGAGTAAATGTTTACAAATGTCAAAGTATTAACACAAATTGAGTACAATATAAATATTATTTCATGTAATTCCATGGCAGGGAAACATATCAATAAAAATACTAAACTATTTTTGTAATTACACACATTACCAGCAGGATCTGCCTGTTAATATATGTTAATAAGTTACACAGACATGACAGACATTACTTTAAAGATGTTACGAGTATAAATAAAATAGCAAGTCCAGCAATTTGCAAGCTTAAGTATAATTAATTGCTCTTTTTCCTGGTTGCCGATTGTTGGGTCTCTCTCACCATCGCTATACTCGTATGGTCATCACATCAATAAAATTAATTTAATATCACCCTTTCAAATTGGATGCGATTTTTTAAAGGGTAAAATTACAATGAGAATTGTAGCGTCTCCTGGTGCTAAAGTCGAAATTGAAAATAAAACAAAAATATTTATAATTTAATGTGCAAGTAATCCCAACACGGGCTATTTTATGTATCGGAATTCGGAATAAGCATTTCAAACAGGATTATATCCATCATCAGTCAAGGGCAATTACATGGTAGCGGTCACAATCATAAAAAAAAGATTTTTTCATTTTTTCGACTTCAAGTTCCATCTCCAGGAGCTACAATTATTATTGTAATTTTAGCCTTTTAAGAAAAGCATCCAATTTAAAAAACGGGATGTTTCAATAATTTTATTGATGACCATATAGCGATGGTGAGAACCAACAATCGGCGACAAGGAAAAAGGGCAGTTAACTCTACCTGTTTGGACATATTATTTCGTTAGGTTGGCAAAACAAGTGATCCTGTAATTGTGGTCAAGCCATTCCGCTTCCACATCATAAAATAATTAGGTCAATAATATACGTCTGTCGAACGTCTGTCGATTTGAAGGGTCGACTTTAGCGACATTTTAATTTCATAGGAATTTGTCTGAAAATGAAAAGACTATAGTTATCTAGCTGATTGGACGTAACTATATTATCAATTTACATATTTTGGACAAACGTAGTACACTACTTTTTTAAAAGATTACAGAAACAATAAAACGCTAGAGGCGCGCGTTGCCCGCGCGTTTCGTGGGCGCTCATTTCTCCGGTCGTATCAGGAATGTCGTGAAAGTCGGCGATGCGGCGGCATACTAATGTCGCGGACGTTTCGCCTGGTTCCGTCGCGGGACTCATTAGCTCACTGGACACTTGTTAGCCTACATCGGGGACGGCTGCCGCGCCCACGCCCGCCACGGCCAGCTTTTACGATAAAACAAACACTGGATTAGTCGATGAAGCTCACGTGGATGACCGACATTGTGAGCCATGTCACAACTTAGGGCCTGTTTCACAATCTTCAAGTAAAGCATATCTGACACATAAATTTAGCCCTTTCCTTTTCTTACACTTGAACATAGACAAGGAGAGAGCTAACTTTAACTGGCACATAAATTTACTTGTCGATTGTGAAACAGGCCCTAAGGGGCATAAAATTATAAATGTTTAAAATATTATATCACCGATTGTTTTCCCGTCAGCTGTTACAGTATTTCCAGTCAAGTCCCACCCCCTACTTAATTTTCAATTAACGTCAGTGTGAGTGGCGGGCCACCTTTATATTTGTAATAGCTTAACCTACAAATTACATTTTTATTGCACGCTTTATTCCAGACTACACTGATTATAATCCTGCTATCAAAAGACGAGTCATATGAGTCTAAACTCGGCGGATCTATAATACCATATTATTGTATTGTCATCGGAATAGCATGAGTATGCCAAATTTCAAGTCAATCCGATAATTAGACGTTGGTTAAAAATGACTTTCAAGATTTGATTACATTGTTAGTTTGTTAGTTACAAATGAAGTTAATTTAAAACGTGTAAAAAGGTCGTAAAAAACATGATCTTCAGCTACATAATATTCTCAAGACATGCCTTAATAAACCATCATTCCTAACGCCTCTCGGAGACGGGAATCTTATTCAATATAAGTTTATTAATTACGACTTGTAACATAAATGATTTTACAATATTATAATAAAGAGTAGGTAAATGCGCAAGTGCTTTGACCCAGTACATTATAAATAAACTAAGTTTTCTTTCCTGACACAAAGATGGTAAAAAATATAGGTCACATTTAAGTTTAAAGTGTACCTAAGGTTTATGGGAAAACGCGTTTTATTTTAACGCAGTCAATCTCAGAGGGAAATGCTACATTACTAACCTACACCAAAAATTAGACTTGAGTATACACAATTTGCATGGGACTCAAATAATCACTATAAAAACGATGTCATGGTAAAGTACGTCACTTTTCCACTAACAAGTTCGCTGTAAATAGTTGATTATTTTGAAAGTGCTTCTCGTAATGAGCATAATGAATAATTGGTGGCTATTGGTGTCAATGACGGTGTTCACTGATTCGGACTAATCCATGTGGTTGCCTTCCATCGCCTTAAATTCACATCTACTAACGAAGCCGCGCCCCACCTTTTATTTAATGTTGCTTGAAAGTGGGAATGTACAAGGACGTTTGGGTTGAAAATAATATTATTAAGGGTTTCCTTGTTTGCAATGACTGAACTAAAAAACCACTGGACCGATTTTAAAAGTTAATTCACCATAGAATGCTATATTATCCCTAAGTAACAAAGGCTATATTTTATTTTTCTACGCAGACGGAGTCAGTGGCAACAGCCAGTAGACAATATTTTATGATCGTTATGAAAACTATACTACTAGTATGAGTGGTGACATAATAATAATAAAAGGCAGTCGTAATCGACACTTAGGTCAGACAATAAGGAATGAATAGTTCAAAGTAGTTTTGTAATCAACATAATAGTATTACATAGCGATATATATTGCAGTTCGGACCGTTATAGTAATCAAATTTCCCTTTCTTCGCTGCTATTTAAGTAAAACCATTAAAAATCAACTAACAGATATATTTTGATCTGATAAATTAGAAATAGTGCCCAGAATTATATTAAACTGGGCGATTGCTATATAATTGGTTAAAACTAGGTTAAACCTTTTTAAATTACACGGCTGTGGAAAAACTAGACAGAATGTCCAAATCGAAACGTATATCTCAAAATTTAGACAATTCAAAAATATATTTACAAACGGCAAGCTCAATTCTCTTACAAGAAAAGAATTGGACGATCATAAATGTAATATTTTGACTTAAAATTGAATAATTTTAGTTTCGAATGGGACTCGACAGTTGAGACGTGATACGAAAGGACACGATGGACTAGATCGATCCCATTAGACATTCGAAACCGATCGACCGCCGCGTGCAATGTAGACCGTAAAACGAGCCGTTGTAAATACTAATTTGTCTCACAGGCTGCGCGCGCGCCGCGCGGAATGACAGGCGCGGACGCATTGGGCATAGATTCCGCGCAGAAAGTACAGCCCACGCTTTAGCTATAATCGGGTTAATTGGCTAACGTCCTTCGAATGTTATTTAAACTTAGTTGTAATGGGATTATGTTGCCAATCGAGATAAAGTTACAAGCGTGATATATAAAAAATATGCAGGTGACATTTTATCTCGAATCGGTGAGGCTAGACAAGTTACTTAACGCTAACGTAAAAGATTTTCGAAAACTGACAAAATGTATGGAATTGACGTCGTCAGCGCTTGACGCGACTGTCTGACAACTTATCTCAATTCTATACATTTTGAATAACGATAACGAACGCCACATGCATCCTGGTACGCAAATTGTGAGATCAAAGAATTCCCGGTTTAAGCTGTATGCTGTGGTTTAAAAATCCAACGGAAGAACTGAAAGGGAAAAGCGAGAGAAAGAGCTCGAGATTCGAACCTTACCGATATTACCAGAACTCGATGGTCTGGGCCTCTATTCAAGGCGTTTATAATTTATAACCATATTGTCTTTGACCTGTTATAGTAACGTTAACGTTTTGATTTGTAGCTCTTATTTACATGGCAATAATGGCGGCGGAGTTAAAAACAATACCACAACACGTCAAAGACAATATTGTTTTACCATGTTGAATAGAGACTTATCTATCGCTTATTCGATTCTAAAAGGAGTGACCACTTGCGAAACCAAGTTTCAGTTCAAGTTTGATGATTCTATCCTATGTGTGGTTGGAAATATTTTGGGCCGTTCTGGAGTTATCAGCTCTGAAATTAGAGGCCTGCAACAATTCAGTTAAAAAAAATTATTAACGAAATGCTTGCCCTACCTGCTTACCTCGATAATGACGAAACATTGCCACTAATTAAAGTAATCATAAATCGTAGTCGTTACGGTACCGCCGATTTAACGGATTCGCTCACGGGAGCAGGTACTGGCGCATGCGCATCGTGCGCGCTTGGTTGCGCAAATCGCGCACGCATTAACACACTTTCTGCCGCCGACGACTATCCGGGCTAAAAACGTATCCGCCAACAGCTAGGGAAACACGCACCGCCAACACTATCCCTGTCCCAATGATTACCATGTAACCAACGAAGAATGATTCTGCTGCCAAGAAAAGACAGTAAGTATAAGATTATAATGTCCATACGGGCCTACTGCTCTAAATGCTTTGGTCACCAAATTTTTTCTTTCTGATAATGGGTTTGCGCTTGAGTAAGGGCTGCAATTAACAGACTGCTTAGAGCAGCAACCGACAGCGCCGTGCTGGTCGCTATTGGACGATCTGCAATTTTAAGGTTCGTATTGAAACTGCGAATTGACCAATAGCGACCACGGAGCTGTCGGCCCTGACTGCTCTAAGCAGTCCGTCTATGGCGGCCCTAACTCTTGCCTTTGGAGAACGAAGATTTTGTCGACGATGGAGAGAGCTCACCCTGAAGATGCCTATTCACCCTAGCTTTAAATAGGGTCAGATTGTATGCACTCGGAAATACAGACGCCGGAAGCGCATTCCACTCTTTTGCAGTACAAATTATGACGGATTATGCAAAGCGCTTCTAGGAGTTTTGCTACCATTTCAAAGGAAGACCATCTTGGATAGACAGACGGAAAATAGACACACTCCTACTATATATTATACTCCTAAACAAGCATTATATTCATTTGAACAGTTGAAACTCACAAAACGATTGGATGCCAATATGTCAAACAAGTTACCACTTATCACTTGGCATAAATGTGACTCATGTGGAACTCATGACGGGCGCAGTGGCTACTTCGCTAATTTTCTGCGGCCCAAATTGGAATAATGTAAAAAGACTAAACGCCTAATTTCTACAACCCACGGTAAAACTATTTAGATTAAGTTCTAGTGTGTTTTGTTACTTTCTGTCTTATTGAAATAATAGATAAGGCCATTACAGATCTTAGCATATTTTTATTATCGTTCGTTTACAAAGAAGTTTAAGAGTGTATAAAATAAGTGGAATCTCCAAAAGCTCATACAAGAACTTTAAAGCCAAGATTATTATTGTAATAAATAAGACGTTGGTCTAGCTAGATAATATAGTAAAGCGATCTATAGTTAAGACGTCACGTCAATTTGTACGAGTATCGACGGTGACATCTCCCTCAATAAGAAAGACCTATTATCAGTCAAGTCTAATAATATAAATATTTAACAGTTAACCATGAAGCATTTTAATAGCAGTACAACACTCAGTCAAGCGGAGCTACAACGGTGCGGAAAATTGACTGAATGCTAACTTTTTTGTTGTTGTATATAATGAATTACAGCTAATTATGCGGGGAAAACTGCAGTCTAAAACCTTCACAGCATTTTGCTTTCAGTTAAAGTGAAAACTAAAGGACATTAATTAATAAATAAATCATATCATGGTTAATCTTAATCAGCCACTGTGATAAAAGTATGCCTCCCAAGATAAGAGTGAAAGGCTTTCTCAACAACGCGTCGAAAGTCAGCCCAACGCGAGCCACATGAATAATTTACCAGAAAAATCTCTACGATTTCACACGGACTTAATTCCGAACGCGTTGAAGTTTCTACTCTGTAATTCAATCCAACACTATTACATGTACAGCCAGTTATAATTGCATAAAATAAACTTGAACTTCCCATTACATTTTTGTACGGTTAAATTATATTCGTTATTCCGTAAGGGCCGTATAATGAGCGTTGAGCAAGCGCGATTTGTGCTTCAAGGCGACGCGGTGGCAGTCACCCCGGTAGTCGCCGGTGCAGCAAAACAGTGCGGCATTCTACTTCTGCATTTTTGTTTTTACTATTTTTCTACAAGGTTATTTAGAGTGGGGTTTCGAAATAAGTGTCGAGTGGGTTCTGATATTAAAGAGTGGTCGCGGTCCGGTCCATCATCGGGCGCGGCGGTGGCGCAAGCAGCCTTGACAGTGGTGTTTGGCAGGTGGTCGGAAGGTGAATGTGGCTCGGGATGTGTGTCACCCGGTCGGCCTTGACTCCCCTCATCCCCTCCCTTAACACCTGCCGACGCAGTCTATGCCTTAATGCCTAAGAGTAACATACTGGTATAGCTTGTCTAAAATTGTAGAAATATAGGAGTGGAGTGGAGCGTTGATCCCTACTACTAAATCTAGAAATAAAAATACAAGATGTTAGATTATTTCTGTATTTGTAATCTAATGGACAAAATTTGGCAAAAAGGTGTCCTGAATCGACTATTAATTTCTGAAATCAATGAAACCGTTTAAATTAAAACAATCGTTTCTCTGTTTTAACGTATTAATTGCACCTGCCTTTAGTCGCGTAGTCAAGTCAAAACGAGCTCGAAAAAGAATGTTAAATTTGTGAGTAGGGACCGATCTACCTTGACCCGCACAGACGGCGAAATATGTAGTTTGTTTACATATCATTTGAATTCACTGCTGCTGAGGAATTTGTGTCCTAATTCGCAGTCCGAATTTAACATTTTAAGTAGACGTTTTTAACCATCAAGCCCAAATCTGACGTTCAAAGATACTATAGGTACATATTCTCATTAGCTGACATCGGTAAAAAATTGCAAAACTTTTTAGGATATGAATCGTGTACATAATTCAATACTATAACTTTAAGTTAACTCAAAGCGGCGTGGAATGTTACATATACAATTTAATCCTCGCGATCGATAAGCGTAGATGCGTTATTGATCGTTTTATCCAAGTATTTCGTACGGAGTGAGTGGCCCCGGCCGATTGGTTGCGAAACTCGGTATCTACCTCTAGTGGCGATTAATGATCGAGTGGGGCATCGTTTCGACACACCTGGCTAAACGTAGGGGTATGCACTCGTACCGGTAAAAATCCGATGACCGGTTTGCCGTTACCGGTTAGATGAGAATCTAAGTCTTAATGAATCAATTGCATTATACATTTGAATACCGATCGCATGTGTACAGTATGCGAAGCGAGGAGGTCTAAGAGGCAGTCTAGCAGTGAAAGTAAGCCGCGAAGACGAGCAGTGACCTTGACATGGAGTCGTTCACGCCGATCGATGATTTTTGTTTCTTAAGAACAACGGTGAGCTATGCGACACGATATTCGACTTTCACAACACTATATTTTTCAATACACGCGTTGTTTATCACACTTCAATTAGTTACGTCTTTTAAATTGATTCGGCGCATGCGTAAAGTTTGGTGAAAGTTACAGATCATTGACCAAAAGCCGACTGACGCGGTGAGAGTAATTAATTTCCATCTATTCGGACACGAGTATGGGATTAATATTGAGTTTGAAAATACGAAATAGGGGAGATATACAGAGAAATTGGTTAATTTATAAGAAACTACAATTTACACAGCGGAAAACCTTAAAAATAACTGTTCTTAATAAAGGAAGCATTGACTAAATGTACTGTAATGACGATGATGCTCAAAAATGGACAGTTACAAAATTGAATGGCAATCGAATAAAAAGCAAGAATTTTTAACCATTTAAAAAGGAGAAGAATTTACACCACATGAAAATCGTGTCATAACAAGATGAGGTCTTGAAGCCAGACAAAATGCAAGTCAAAAAGAAGAATCCAGGTAATGACCAAAATATCGTTAACCGTTGACCAGCCCATAGTCCTTAGATTACGTCCAAAAGAAAAAGGCAATCTAAGAGCATGAAGTCCATATGCACGTACTTCCTTTTAGCATTGGTCGGCGGTGTACAGGTGCGGCACTCATTTATATCTCTGGTACAGCCAATTCTTAAATTCTAGACAACGTCCGAATATTAGTTTAGGATATGATAACAAGTTACGAGGTTGCGGCCTGTCGCGGCCGCCATGTCCGACCCACTTCCCCCGCTTGTACAGTTAGGTATACTGCGACCAGTTTTTGCCTCGCACTCTTAACATAAGCTTTGGTGGGTCACTCGAGGAAAGTGTTGAACGAATTTTGCTTTCGACGGCCCGACCGGTCGCACAATGACGGCGAAATAAAGGAAAGTAATCGTGCTCTTTTCGTTCATTTATTAACACGAATTAAACGAATAGAAGAGGATGATGCAAGACATGTTAATGAAATTGCGTGGCTTCTGTCGCCATTTCTCAAGCTTGCAACCGTCCACACTAAGGACACCGACGTGGGAACGGCTCGAGGCATTTTAATACGACTTATTAAAATAATAAATTATTAAAAGTATGAGTCTAGTAAAATATACCAACATTTGTACATTTGTACTTGGGTACCATTATATTACTGTCGCAGAGACATTTTTAAAACATATAAGTCGAAATACTTTCCATTTTAGACTTATGTAACTAAGTATAACAAGATAGAACGGAAGCGTAAATAAAAATAAGGAAAAGTGCATTGTTATTATGACACTTATGAACAACGACACAAAATTCCGCGAGTCAAATTAGTCGGGTGATAAAACGTGATTTTTACGTAAATGGCCCGACTCGTATAATTAGTAATCACTATAATGAAGGTCTGGGGAAAAGTCGGAATTATTAACTATTAAAAAAAAACTCGTCCCGCGCGAAAAGGGCCGCGTGCCTCGGACGAGTTCCCTGAAATGGGCTTTAGCAACGGCCGGAGAATGCAGGACCATTCGTCATGTCGCGAGGCAAGTGTAAAAAGCAATTTTACTCACTTATCGAAATTGGGTATTATGGTAATTCGGTTTATGAATGATTCATACAGTAAATTCATCATTGTGTCACCTGTGTTTTAAATCTTCTTTTTGTAACTTAAAAATAAGATATTAGGTGCGCTTAACATACTTGCGCGTCTGAAAATGATGCGTCGACGCCGGCCAGAGGTTACGCAGCGCAGTTGACATTTTAAGAATGCAGAATTATTCTTGGTATCGGTCCGAACAACTGTTAATTATTTTCGATAATAAGCTACACCGTTTTCGGCCGGAATAATGTATGGGCGCGAGATATAATGAACTGTCGGTGACAACTTCATTCGACATCTTGGCACATGCTGAAAACTTGCATGTAATTTTGACAGCGACATTTAAATACACGCATTACATGTAACTACTTTCAAAGTTATAAATGTCGTGGTTGTTTGTCAATCAAAACGGTGTAAGTGAATTTTACGTGAAATTTTAAAGTCCTGTTTAAGATACCCGAAAACGAAACATAATGGAAGTCTTAATTGAGCTTTAAAAATCTGACTGCCTCTATAGAATAAGGATTTTGACCCCTGCAGCATCAGAACTGGCCTTTTTTCTACTTGGTAAAACCATATTGCGTTTGACGTGTTATCGTATTGTTTTTTACTCGGCCACCATCATTATCAAGTAAAGAAGAGCTATCGCAACGTTGACAATTCAACACGATAACATTACAAAGGCAAAATGGTTTTACCGACAAGAATAGCCCTGAGGAGATGTTACTTCGAAATTGCAAAAAAAAAATCTTGACACTTTAAACACCGCGTTTCAAATCGGCTTTAACCTCAACGCATCAAAATTTAAGGACCGAGAGTCTAAATACACCAATACACCCTGTGATACAATGAATAGCATACCAAACTCCAAAAGGCATTCGGGTAAATAAGGTTACGGTTACAAGACCTCCGGCCCCGTGACCCAAATAACGGATCCAACCAATTAGAATACCAAGGCAAGGATTACGCAAGAGGTCTTAAGCCGGATCGTGGGGTTCAGTGACCCTGGGCAGCACCTGACGCATCGCAGCTTGATAGATGACGCTCTGCCCCGAAACGCGGAGAAAGCTGCCACCGTGGCTGCCGAGCTCGGTTACGTGTCCTTCCGATCGAGACGCGGACGTTGACTCAATCGGAATATAATCTCAATACTCTACTCGACAAAAAACGATCATCGTTTGTTTTGCATCATCTTTGTTGCTAATGCTCAGGGAACATATAGTGCAAGAGGTCTGTCTTTCGGGTTCGGGTAATGTCAGTTACACTCGCTTAAAATCGTATGAGAGTAAGTGAGATAGAAATACAAACACGAAGTCTCTTTTAAGAACTGTCACACTGTACTACAGACCAAAACAAGTAGGTAGTATATCATATACATGGATTTCATACTCATACTACTACTAATACTACTCCTTTTTTTTGGGCCGCAGAATAGACCTATTCATATCGCCTACTGAAACCTTCACGGAAAGAAAATCAACGAAACCGAAAGCGTAAATAATTAGACAATGTCAAATTCCTACTATGTGGAAACTTAGTTAGAAAATGTTTCATTGCTCTTACAATACCAGCAAAAGTATTTCTAATTAGTTAATGACTATTCAATCTTTAAGATGAAATCATCCGGTTCGTCTGTGCAATAGGGCAGGCCATATAATGTTGAGTAATCAATGAAAATATGAGAACACTCGCGTATTATGTAAGCGCTAATTTAAATGCATACGGATGTCCGTCGAAAATGAAAAAGGGCGCGGTCAGCGTTCTTATTCAGCCCAGCAGGCGCTTGCGACAGACGTAAACGCGATGTGTGAAATAGTAAACCTACGAAACTCGCATCTTATGCCCTACCCCGTTCAATCGTCATTTAAGACTTAAGCGGAAAAAGAGATGGAAGATGGAGTCGAAAATTTTCAGATTCAAAGAGGCTCGTGACTGCGGAGGTCGAAACGAGATACATCTAGAAATCGCAGAGAGATCCGAACTTTCCATCCACCAACCACCGCGACCGTCTACAATGTATCGCGTTACTGCGCATGGACAAATGCAAAAATGTATAAAAATTCAAGCCGCGTATATATACGGCTCATTTGAACACGCTATTCCGCTGCTCGCATAGCTGCCGGGAACAATAAGTATCGCGACATATTCTGAACAATGGCCTCAGATACGATACGAATCGCCAATTCGACGCTGACGTCGTTTTATCTTCGACAACCTTGCCTATTGTCGCGGGCCGCGCACACGCATCTTATATAGAGCATGCTCATTATGCATATGATTTGAAAAGGAAAACGTAGAGGTCAATGACTGTTCATTTTTGCAATAAAATTAACGATTTTAGTTAATGGCACATGTTTGTTTTCTACTTTGCCTGTCGGTAAGTTGAGTTGAAAAGAAAGTTCATTTTGAACCAGTTCCCGTGATTGAAATGGGAAAAAATATTTTCGGGCAAATGAAAATTTCGGACAACCGAAACAGCGGACAAAAGATTTTCGAAACATCGATCGATAGTATACACTGATATATATAAAATCCGATGACAGTGCATGAAGGAGTCGGAAGGTTGCCGCCTACAGGATCTTCGCCATAACAGAGTCTGGATCCGTCAATTTGAGGTTTATATGTAGATGATGACTGTGCAAAAAGAAATTCATCATTACCTTGTTAATAATATTACTTAAGTTCAGCAAACAAAGACATGTCCTTGAATTGGGTGCTAGTACTAACACAATTATTACTTTGAGTATGACATAAACGAGCGGAGCAAACAGTCTCGCATCCGGGCATAGTAACAAGCTCGTATACGAATATGTCGACGACAAACAGACGCACCTAGGCCCCGAAATACCTTAAACAACATATCATATCCATATACGACATATATGCACAAGTAGTTAGTTATGGGCACAATCTTCATTTCAACTTAAAGTATAAACTTGTAACGGTATCAAGAAGTGTTAAAGTAAGTAGTTTGTGCTTTTCGCAAATTATCAACCCAAAATTATTTAACCGCGTAGCTGTCAAAAAAAGTCCAAGTCCTACAAATTTAGCTCCGGGCGATAACATTCTCACGATCTCACCCCCTAAATCAAGTCCTAAAATGTTTTCTTTCAAAGGAAATCGTACCGACCTAGTTTTTCATAAAATCTACCACATATTAAAAAATCGTAAACATCAGACGTTATCGGTACTTGATATAGATCACGGGATTTAAGAGAAGCAAAATATACTCAAGTAAGCAGTGCTTAGAATCTAACTACATACAAGAAATAGTTCAATAACAGCATTTTTCCATTGGACAACCTTTATTAAAACTGTTATTTTAAATTACATTTGTTTAAGCAAAATTAATTTAAATGATTGTATTCTGCAATTGTTTGTTGTGCTTACATTTTTTTTATAGTTTATATCCATTACTGGTCAATGGCCTCCATTCGCCATTCCCACTTCATCACGGTTCTTGGCAGTCTCCTGCACTGTCTGTACTGAAACCTGTCAAGGCTGTCCCGTTATCTCCTTATTGGTGTGCCTCTTGTACAACTATTTAACGACCAATGAATAGTGTACGTATTTAATCAATAAACTAATTAATGTCCAACACTACGTGAAGGTGCAAATACAGGGGAGGAACTGGTAACAGGGTCAACATTTGCGTATTTGGATGACATAACTCAAACACGATTATTGGGCGAACTGGTGTGACCGAACTGATACAACATCCGCTAGTACGAACTTGGTAGTACACACTAATGTTACGACACGTCTGAGATAGACAAACAGACGACCATGAGAACCAAATGATTTATGAACTGTTGTTGACTAAATAATATACCTAATTAAAAAGGTCCTACTTTCGATCGTTATCTAGTAGGCTGATCTGTGATGCGATGATTCCTAAGTTCAGTATAACAGCATAATACGCTTCGAAAGACAATTTTCGACACGTGAACAAATAACGTGCCATATCTATGATAAACACATACGGGTCGTTTGACTCAATAGCAAAGGTCGACTCAAATTGCTTAACATTTAACCCACATAAGCAGCGAAGTGAGTTTACATGGTAATTTATTAGACTCGCACATTTTCATCTCGAGTGTTGTGCGTGGGGAGTATCGAGTAGGATCTGAAACCGTTTTACGTTGCATATCAGATCACCGGAACACATAACTGCTGGACATTACCAGGCATTTTATTCGTGAAGGACGAACAGGGACGCGGCGCGCGTACAAGTTGAATAAATGAACCTTTATAGCTTTAAAAACTAGCTTTGACTTTGTTTGTTAATTCATCTGTATGCCGACCGGCGCGTTCCTTTGTTTGCATCACTCGTAGTGGGAGCAAAATCATTGGATTCACATTTTCTTCCTAATCCAACATTTGCTCTGCCTTATAACCATGATATGAATGACAAGCGCGCCAGCGCCGCGGATGCTTACGAAAATCGCCTTGACGAAACTAATGGCCATAATAGCTTCAACAAATATATTCCTTTGAAGAGGGACACGTTGCATAACGATCGTGTCTCAAACGTAAATGTACCCAAGACTTCTGTTTTGGTGACATATAAACTGCACGTTTTATTACAAATGCCATTATGATTATTTCCAAAGACATAAATGGGAGATCTGAAACAATATAGTATCTGGCGCAAGTTCTTAACGGTTGTTGATCTTTGTTAATTACAGCCAGTTGCAATGGAACCCCTGTGCCTGGCATTCTTACAAAACTTACTGTAGAAATAGCTAATTTAGCAAATGCAGACAGAGATTTTGAAAACAAATCTAAAATGGTTTCAAGGCCGATTCATGTGGATTTGACAAAGTTTGACATTCTTCACTAAAAGTAACAACAGCGGTTTGGAGAAGGAAAACATTAAACGTTTGAGTTTTAAGCAATTATTTGTACCTATACTTTTACAAGTTTATTGTAGGGTGCGGCAGCACCAAAACTGTAGAGACGCGTGGCCGCGAGGCACTTTCACCGGGGTCGTCCGGCTTTCGTATGTGGGGACCGTCTGAGAGCCGGCTCCGCTCTTAGAAGGTTACACTACGGGCTATAAACATTATCACGCGGCCCGAGCTCCCCTGCCGTCTCGCTCGTGCCCCGGCGGGAGAGAAAGAAATGGCAGTCTCGTAAGTCGATTATAAATACGAGATAGCTCGCCGCCGGTGACGCGGCGGTCCACTTCCCACAGATCGGACCATTCTTGTTTCCTCCAGGTTGGGGCAACAACCTGTGACCTAAGAAACTGCCGCCATCACATTTACTTACTTTCTTTTCAAATTAAATGAGGGCAGGTTTGTGCACTCAAATATTACCTCTAACGAGAAAGTAAAAGTTTATCATTATTAGCACAGCTATTAAATATTCAATAGCGGTGTCATTTGGCGAACTCGGCCTCGTAAAATACGTCAGTGCAAAAAAGCTTTCTATGGCGAATGAAAACGAAATTGAATACGCCTTACATAGGTCCGCTTAGTCCAATATTTAAATAACAAATGGGTAAATATGTGTGGTACCGATCCTAGGCCTTAAATCAATAACGCTAAGGCCAACGTATTTGAGCGTTGTGATATCATTTTGTTTTATTGCCTTTTTATGGTTTCAAAAGGGAGGTAGTGAAACTGTGATGTTAAATAACGTAATTAGAAGTAATTTAGAAAGTTCTGTTTATGGCCGGCGGAGCCCGGCTGCGCGGCGGCGGAGAGCGAACTCATTGAGGCGCGTTTTGAATGGCGCGATCTTAACCCAGATTTTTCACGATCGCGACCTAAATTATAGTTACGGCAGCGATGTTGTCTTGTCGTGCTGTTTGTTCGGACATGTGGCTTATGGTCCGGTGCCCCTTGCCATGTCCTCAACATTAGAATGAAAATATAGGTCATATTTAAACATAACTATTGGTACGCGCATTATAATTTCAACCGTTAATATTCCACGTGTAGATATGCTGGCAGAAGGCTTAGCAACAGATCGGAATATTTGCAGACATCGGCTGCGCGATTCATCAATGATAGCGACGCGCCGAACATACTAACGAGATACCAACTTGGGCTGCCCCGAAACTATACGACATCAATCTCATTGGCAACTGACTTAAGCCGTACAATACATTTCAATCAACGTGCTTCAAGTGACAGACATACTTTATTTAAAATAAGGTCATACAAACTCATCATCATCTTGAAAATTATTTTACTTGAATGATTGGTTCAAAAAAGGAATCTATTCAATATGTCGATTGGCTATGCACGACGGGTCGTTATCATTATCTCATTCATCATCGATATTAATTTGTCTATTAAGAAAGGCTGAAATCTTTAGCGAATTGGAATATTTTTCAATAATAGGTATGTATATATGTATGTAAACACTTTATTGTACAAACAAAAGAGATAACAAGTATAATAGTATGTAGGTCACATGCACTAAAACGATGTTACGTATAGTAGACGGGCCAAAAAAAGGTTCAGAGGCCTGAGGCAATACCTCTTTAAAATGCCATCCAGTGAAAGCTCGACCAATAATAAAAGCACTTGCCGAGCTTTAGTTCACAGCATTAATAAGGAAGTAATGCGTAAGCTACTAATTATTCATATAGACTATGATTCAGCCACGTCGAGACCGAGCATATATTATAGCCGGCACCGCCGTCGTTACTAAGTCCGCATTAAGCCGAACATTCACGTAGGCCCTAAGGCGGGATTTACGTCAATCTACATGAGATGCTATAATGTGATAACTCCCGTCACATCCATAAATAACTGCCTATTCGTATTCAATACCCCACTCTGCCCTGAGCCTACTAAAAACGTCATAAAATGATAAAGGCATTTATAAATTCCACTGCGAATACATCGAGCGTGTTTGTCATATAGACCTGATAGTTAATAGAATAGATAACCACTCGAACCGCGCACAGAATGAACCCAAGGTGCATCTTGAATCTTGACAAGTAAGGGAGGAAAATCCGCCTGAAAAGCAACGCATTTCTACTTGTCCATTCAACTCCCAGGCAGATACTTATCTGAATACCATTCCATCGGCGTGCGATACTAATTTGAATAATGCAGAATTAAAATGCACGCGGCTACTGCACTGAAATAAATATGCTTGGGAAGCTACTGAGACTCAGAAAACCTTTAGATAATTTAAATAAATATAAACAAGACATATTTCACCGAGCTGTTACTTCGTAAGACGTTTGGTTGTAAAGCAATCTTGGCAGGTTTTAATGCCACGAGGTTTAATAGCTATAATCTAATATGCGATGCGAGTACCATTTTCATGTAAGTGCGCGTTGGCGGGACACTTAGCACAAAGGTTGTGATTAAGAATCACTTAACTATACACACAAAATAATAATCTAATCAACATTTGGTGTCTATTTGTGTACAGTCAAAACCAAAACGGCCAATGCGCCAAATATAAATAAAACCTTATATTAGCACCAAAAGGGGCATATACAGGGTGTCCCATAAATCGGCGTAAAACCGCCTAGGGCTGATAGAGAACCTAATTTCTCTGGATTTTAATAATGTAAGATACAACTAAAAAACTTCTGAAATAAAACTTGAAATTAGGGATTTTTCGTGACAAGGACATAAGGAAAAATTACAAAAAATCAGATTATGCTCAATATCTCCGAAACTAGTAAAAATCGCTGAACATACAGGGGTTAAATTGATAGCATTTTAGCTGCTCTATCAGCCCTATGCGGGTTAATGTCGATTTACGGGACATCCTGTAGATATTTTTGACGTCTTGGGAACGTAAATACATTAATGAATTCGACTCTACAACAGACTATTAAACTTAATTATATTATAAACTTTCATAGCTAACAATAATTAGGTCACAGGTACACAGATGTTGGCTGTCTTTGGCCCGTATTAACAAACTGATCTCGACTGAAATGCTTGTCTCAATGCGTCAAAAATGACAGTGTTCTATGGGTTGACGTTTGCTTTGACGTATCTTGTGCCGGGCATCTGAGCCGAGACGAGTTTAATAATACGGCCATTACAAAACTGTTTTTATTAGCAGCATTAGAAGTAAGCTTACCTTCTTGTGGTTCCATAACACGTTGACTGAAGGCTTGCCGCGCCGGAAGTCGCTCTGGTCGATGACGTCGTCGTGGATCAGCGACGCGGAGTGGATCATCTCGCTGATCATTGCCACTTGCCGCTGTGATGCCAGGAGTGCACTGGGGACAAAGCGTTACGATCACAATGACATTGACGATGTCGTAATAGTTTAGCTCATAGGTTCCCAAAGTGCTCCCTACCGCCCCCCAGTGGGCGCTGTAGGTAAAAAAACAAAATATATTTTTTTAAAAACCCACGACGTTTAAAGCTTAATTGAAAAAGGATAAAATAATTTAGAAACCCCCGACTTAAAGAATTTATGTAACGAGAGATAATAAACGTAAAAAGCTTTTATAAGTAGAGTTAATCTCTCGCGGCGTCGGTCATATAAACAATAGAGTATCAGTTTCCATAGCACTTCCCTATGTGCCTATTTGGTTCTCGAAGATGACGTGGCAATAGCATATTCAACTCAACTACCTATGAATAAAAAACCCAAGAGTATCCGTCCGAGTACCGTCTCCGTACTGCGTGGGTAAAAATAGGGGGTGCTGAAGCCATTTAAGGGGGGCGCTATGCGTGTTGATTAAATAATAAAAACTGTAAAAACATAAAATAACGTAGAGTTCGAACAGCAAAATCTTTATAAGATAAAAAAAAAAAGATAAAAGATGTTTATTCAGTAAGTAGGCCGCACGGGCACTTTTACACGTCAATAATCTACCAGCGCTTCGCAAGAGACCACTGCTGAGAAGAAACGCCGCAAGAAACTCAACAGTCAAGTAAGTTTAGCTGATTCCATGGACATAAAATTGATTTTGCAATAAATGTATTTTATTGCTTTCACAACAGTCTATGGCATTTGACTATCCACTAGGAAACTAGGATCAAGTATTCCTCATAGAAAGATAGATTTTCTAAGTCCTAATAATGTCCAATTTTAAACCTTGGACCATTTTTATGTTAATAAAAAAGGTAGGCTGTAAAGATGACATTTTGTTCCGCCAGGTTGCCTGCAAGTTCTATTCTGCCAGGCTGGACATATTTAATTTACGTGCTAACGGTTCGTTGATTTCAGATCATTGTGTTTTTGATATCTTTTGTGTAACGTAAAATACAAGATGTACATTTAAGTGTCAACTGTTTTTTTTGTGACTTGCATCGCAGCGTTTAAGTTTCGCAGATTCTATTTAAAGGCAAATTATTCTGTCACACGGTTCTGTCAATAGAAAGTACATTAGTGTTTTTGCGGCTAGTACTTTACAAAAGAAAATAATTTGTCTGGAAATGATTACTTTACTCGTATTTTAAATGTGTCAGTCAGTCAGTCGACCGGGACATTACCTTTTATACATTCAGTTGTGTACTTATACAAGGTAGCTGGGTAAAATATTAAAATAACCGCAAATTACAGCAATTTAAAGTCTACCCATGCTTAAGTGTTACGCACAGTAAGTTTACGAGACTGACATGAAAATTAAAACCAACTTTTAAACTGTGGGTACAGTCGGGATTATAAGTAGCATACTTTTGTACATTGTCACATTAAGGCTTTTGATAGTTTAGTGCAGCCGTTCAAACATGACGTTAAAGTGACAAAGCACAAAAGTGTACAGTCGAGCTCATTAATATGTGTACACTTTAGTACCTTGTCATTTTAATCACATGCTGAGTTGGGATCGTTTCGCTATGCACTAGCACTACATGTCGTCTCTATTCCCTTATTTTTGTTAAAAAAAAATCGGCTTTTTGTTCTTGTTGCGAATAAATGTTTTACTTACTTACTAATCACCGGGACTATTCACATTATGGCAGTTTGAACATTATATTAAATAGACACAGTGTGAATGTGTGTGTCGACTGTCCAGCTACTTATAAGACCGTAAACGGAATCTCCATAAAGTTTTATTTTCAAATCGTTTATGCGAATGTTGATGTCGATAAATTGGACAACATTGTTAGCATAAATTAATTACACAATTTGATAGAAAGATATAAATCCTTAGGTCAATGTTACATCAGCGGATTATATTACGACCTTGGTACAGCCGCATGCGCAGTTTGCGCAACTTAGACTGAGATAGCTGGGGTCCTAGTGAAAAAGGGTATAAGTCTCCTGAAGATCGAGTGAAAAAGGGTATAACTGCCGCACTAAGAGACGTCAATTAAATTTTATACTTGTTTAGTGACGTGTTGTCTTATTATATTGCTGTAGCAAATAAAGTGACAGCAGCAACTTTAAGCAAGCATTAAATTAAATTGACGTCTCTGAGTGCGGCAGTTAGTCTAGTATACTCCGTATGTATATACGCTTTTTTACTACGAGTGAGGTCGACTATACTCTTTTTACTGGGTCCCCAGAGTTTTGGCTGTCGCACACGTTGAGAACCTAAGATTTATTTTACACGCTTTATCTATATAATAAAAAATAAATAGCTAAATGTATGAAGCATCACTTGAGACCGGCTCGACCGATTTTGATATTGTTTGTTTTTTTGTTGTTTTGTATGACACAAACCTTTGTATGACAGAAAAAAAACACGCGACGCCGGGCGCAAACATTTAGTAAAATTATAAAATAAGTGTTTTATGAAATCCCTGTACTTCAATTAATTAATTAGATTTGGAAACTAGACGATTTGTAATCGCACAAGTATGCGCATGTTGCATTAAAATGGTAAGTAATTAAAGCATTTGTTTCGTGTTCGCATTCATTTCGCAGCTACACCGTGCAATAAATAATCAATAATTTAACAAAACGTCTAAACTGCGCCTCTATTCAACACGGTAAAAACAATATCGTTTTTGTCCTGTTATCGTATTGTCAACTTTTTGACGCTCTTATTTTCTTGACAGTAATGACAGGTAAACTACGATATCATTTATACCGCCTAGAATAGAGGCGCTGGTAGACAGTCATTATTGATCGATAAAGCGCATTTAAGTAGTATTACAGTACAAGGTGTCTTGTAATTGAAGATACTTTATTCACGACGAAGAGAAAGCATAGAACTATAAACTGGGGTCCCAGTGAAAATGGGTATAAGTCTTCTGAAGATCAAGTGAAAAAGGGTTTAAGTCCAGTATTATATACTCCGTTCATGATACACCCCTTTTTTATAACGAGTTAAATCGACTTGTACCCTTTTTCACTAGGACCGTAAAAAATGGGTCGTAATTTTGGTGACGATGACGTCAATTTGCATATAGGTCATTAAAAATAAAATACTAGTTATGAAAGGTTGAAATTTAGGGTGCGGCTCCACTGAGGCGGAGACGAGCGGAGCGGAGCTGTGCACGTTAGTTTAGATTCTATTGGTTAATATTGGCACAGTTCCGCTCCACTCCGCTCATCTACGCCTCAGTGGAGCCGCAGCGCAGCCTTAGCCCGGGTATCGCGGAACCAGATTTGCATAAACCCTTATTAAACTTTCCGAGTTGATCGATACCGATCTTGAGATGGACAGTGGCAAAAATCATCGAATAACATATCATTAAAAAACTCTTATATCGTAATAAACAATTGTATGGCAATTCTATTCTGCATTATTATTTTGAACAATACTCGTCGAATTATTATTTTGAAATTTACTTACACATACATACATATCTACACGCCTTTAATCCCAGAGTGGCGTAGGCAGAGCTACAGAATTACCTTCTTACACCTTTAAAAACTTGTTGATAATTCAGTAATCACATTTTGCACTTTTAGAAACAAAATTGTGAAAAAAATTAAGCTGTATCCGTATTTTGATTTCGACTGTATTTAACTCTGAAAATTTTACGGTTTTTTTATTTTATGTTGTTTATTTACTAGTACCAGTTAATACCTAAACACCTGCTAAATGAGAGCACCCTGTGAGTTGCACAATTTCATCAATTGGACGTCTTTAGCACTAAAAGTTTGACCCCTGGACCAGTATTCTAAGAACCATAAAACCACACATTAACACGTCATTGTGTAAATATGAATTGGCCAAACTGATTTATTGTAGCTTTTCTATTGATGAAGAAAGACAGACCGTTCAAGGACGGCTGCAGGCCTTGAACGCTGACGGTAAGGTCAGATGACCGAATGCAATTCTAAAGTATTGGCAAACGGTTAGGCAACTCCAAGATGGCGTAACCAGCGCGACCGCACCGATAATTCTCCGCATATTTCTGTATCAAACCTTAATGTTAGGCTCTCGGTAAAGTTCAGCTGCTCGCCGCGAGCTAAGCCTAACTTTGAAACCAATTTTATCGTAATTGTCTGTGATCGTGACGATTGGAACGTTATTTGTAATAGCACTTGAGTTGAGTGAACTGAGTTTCACAGCGATATAAAACTTGGATAGATTAAGCATTAAAACCAGTCAAGTGCGAGTTGAACTCGCGTGGAGAGGTTCCGTTCATACATATTTTTTTATTATTTTTTTGGTCGAATTCTTATAGGTTTTCCTGTAATCTACAACCAATGAACTAGATCTTGTTATTTTTTTTAATTTTAGGCTCAGTAGTTTCGGAGATCAGGGGGGAATGGTAAATTTTCGTCTTCTTTCATGAATAAAATCAAAACTATTTATTTTATAATAATAACAAAAATATATTTGAGATCCTCATAACGAGCCCTTTCATTTGATATAATGACACAGTAAGATTTGCAAAGCTTTTTTTAATTTCGAGAATGACCCTTATTTAAAAAAATATATTTACTTTGCACATCTGTGTTTGGGTCATCCATTATGTGTACCAAATTTGAACTTAATCGGTCCAGTAGTTTCGGAGCACACTAGCTGTGACTGACGGACATACAGACAGACGCACGAGTGATTCCTATAAGGGTTCCGTTTTTTTTTTTTCATTTTTTGTTCGGAACCCTAAAAACCAGTCAAGTTCGAGTTGAACTCGCGCACCGAGGGTTCCGTGCCGCCGCAAAGTAATTCAGATTTGAATGCGATTTCGAATCGAATTAGCGCGAGCCCAACTCACACTTGACCGTTTTTTAGTATTTGTTGCTATTCTTCAGGATTTGTATTATAATCATACCAAATTTGATGCTTGTGTGGTGTTCCGTTTAAAAGATACAACAAAAATGAAAATACCTACCTTTATTATTTCAGAGTTTTTAAAAAAGTTACTTAAGTAAATATATATAAGTAAATCCATCGCAAAACACATTCAGAAAAAAGAACGCTATCTATTACGGTTCAAAACATACAGCTGTTTAAAGTTAGGACGGACGAACAGCGTAAGCATATTAATAGGGTCCCATTGGGTTCCCTTCGGGTACGGGACCCTAAAAAGACATTAATCTTTATACCATAACGCCCATAACACAATGACAGCATTACACATAATTATAAGATACCTACAGGTGCATCATTTGATCATTAGAGTCACCTTCAAAATAAAAATCAGGAAGGTAATCCCGCACTATTTATCTACTAATGTTTAAAAAATGTGTGACCTTCAGCGTGACTTGCATTCAGCAGTCATTAAGTCCAGTGTCAAGTTGTGGTGGTTTAGTGAGCCTTCGGCGTTCCCAGCTCGCAGCGGTGGGGCGTAGCTCCGTGATAATAGACACGAATTCACGGCAGTCGTTATGTAAACACTTGTACAGACAAGGGTAAAAAAAATCTATTGAAATATCTATTGCTTTAATAAAAAAGCGACACAAATCAAAATTTGTCCGTGTTGAATTTAAATTCGGAATGCTATTTACTTTAAGTTTAAAATCAAACTATATTTATTTTTGATTTGTGGCGCTTTTGTATTTAATATGACACTTTTCAACATTTCATTTGTTTATTTATTAGCCTAAAGTGTCCCACTGCTGGGCAAAGGCCTCCCTCTCGTCGTTCCACGCATCCCTGTCTCGTGCTGCCCCCTGCCAGTACTTTCTGAAAGCGTCAAGCTGATCTCACCATCTACGCCTAGATCTACCGCGACGCCAAATTATGTCATGTGGGATCCAGTTTCCGGTGGTTTTTGCCCAATTAGTATCGGGCATGCGACAAATATTAAATAAAAAGTAAATAAATATCAGCGCCTCTATTCCTGACGGTAAAAACGATATCGTAGTTGACCTGTTATGGTATTGTTATGACGTCAGACGCCATTACTGTCAAGTAAATAAGAGCTAAGGACCGTTCAATTTACTAAGCGGACACACATAATTCAATATTGATCCTTCAACTAAAAAATACTGATAGACAGTGGCTGGTTATAAAATAAACATAGACAAGTCTATCAAGTGTCGTATTTTTTTTTTAATTGTCTAAATATTTTTCACGATGGAGCGAATTAACATTAAAGATCGCAAATTAATCTTGCAAAAATGGTGTACAGGCCAATTTTCACTGCGGAAAATTGCGAATGAGTTTAAATGTTCCAAGTCAGCTGTGTTTCAAATCATAAAAAAATTTGGAGAGCATCATACGCTCGACGATTTACCAAAATCGCGGCGGAGAAGTGGCCCGGCAAAACCAAATGTCGAAGAAAAAGTCGTGCGGCTGCTAAAATCAACAAAGTACATGTCCGTTCGTGAAATTGCTAAAAAAGCAGGTATTAGCGTAGGCACTGTACAAAATATCAAGAAAAGAAATAATATACGGACATATAAGAAGCAAAAAATGCCGAAGAGAAGTGCCGAGCAACAAATACGGTCCAAAAAAAGATGCCGCAACTTATACGATATTTTGCTGCAAAATAAATCTCGATGCATTCTCATGGACGACGAAACGTACGTGAAATTTGACACCAGTACGTTACCGGGGCCCCAGTATTACAATGCGGCTGTAGGAGAAATTGTACCCGATTCCGAAAAAACCATAAAAATTGACAAATTCGGGAAGAAAGTCCTTGTATGGCAGGCAATTTGTTCCTGTGGCCTCAAAAGTACGTCTTATTTTGCAACTGGAACTATTGGTGGCGAAATTTACAGAAAGGAATGCATCATAAAACGGTTACTTCCTATATATAGAAAACACAGTATTCCCCCTTTGTTTTGGCCTGATCTAGCGAGTGCTCACTATGCTGGTGAGACTGTGGCGCTATTAAATTCAAAAAACATCGATTTTGTTAAGAAAGAAGACAACCCACCAAACTGCCCGGAGCTCCGCCCCATTGAGCGATACTGGGCCATTGTAAAAAGATACTTGAGGAAGGATGGCCGAGAAGCTAGTACATTGGCAGAATTTAAACGCATGTGGTTTGCTGCTTGTAGAAAAGTATCCAAAACCGATGTGCAAACACTTATGCGACGAATCCGGGCTAAAGTCCGAAATTTTTACCGTTGTAATTAATTCTTTTTTTCTTGTGTTATATATTACTTTATTTTAATATTGTAAATAAATATTCACCGTAATAAAGATATATTTGTTATAAAAAATCCGTAAATGAACCTATTTTTGATGTCCGCTTAGTAAATTGAACAGTCCTTATCAAAACGGTGACAATACGATAACAGATCAAAAACGATATTGTTTTTACCGTGTTGAATAGAGGCCCAGGTGACAATGTCACATAAATTGACCTAGTCCCGTAGTAGGCAGGGTCGCTACCAACTAGGCCAGCGCGTCGGCAAAATATCTGAAATATTTGCAATATGACAATTTCCAGCATTTAATGTAAAGTGAGATTGTGTATGTTTTGCCTTAGACTTCAAACGGTCCACATTAAATAAACTTATGCAATTGATTCAGTACATTGTACAATTATTACGGTCGCCGCACACGGGCCACTGGCCACAACCACAAAACGCCGCCACTGGCATATTTCCTGTAGTTTTATACATTTTATATGGACTCGCCGCACAAGATTGACGCCGGTGGCCGCCACACGCTAACAATTGACAAGCTTCTCGTGGCGGCGTTTGTAGCTGTGACCATTAGTCTAATTATTATTGTATAAATTCTTAATATTGCTTGTTTTTATTTTTGTATGTGTATATAAGGAATAATATGTAAAACTACTGTGTTGAGTTGCGAGGGCAATAAATATTTTACTGTTTCTGTTCAATTGCAGAATGCTGGTAAATTTATTTTACGAACAAACCGTGATAAGTAAGTACACAATTTTTCATGTGCTTAGAACTCGTCTTTTTATGTCAATTTGTACACAAAACTAGGTATAATTTAATTCTAACTCCGTGTATTGTGGTGCGAAAACCGGAAAAACCATTTACAATCCGTTTTAGTCTGTTCAATATTTATTCTAACCACTATCGAAGGAATGCAATGTGGTCATCTCCGGCTACGATCGAGATCGAACCCGCTAGTTAGTATGCAGCTTAGCTACCATGAAGTAAGATTTAATGATAGCTATTTATCAATGAACTGAAGTCATCATTTATCCGATGACACAATGATAGGTACCCAGATATAGTTCAGGAAATATGATTTGGCCGTCTGTTATTTACTTGCGATCTTTTTTCTGCGTTGAGACTTACCGGACCTAACCCTAACCTTAACCTTTTAACCCACTGTGTTGTTTGAAGAACGAGGGCAGTTTTACGATTACCTCTTGTTTGATATTAACAAAAAGATCTTAGTGAAGATTACAGACGGCCAATTCATATTTCCTGAAATATATCAGCATGAATTGAGCCGACTAGATGTAACATTTGTGCACTCGTATTTACTGGACATTGATGAAATGTCAACTGGGGCGTATTTCACAAATCTACAAGTCTACGGATTTACTTGTTACCAGTAACCAGTGTTACAATTACAAGTGCTAGTAAATCCTGTTTCACTGTTACCTCTTGTTAGACTTGTGGAATCCTGTTTCTCAAATGTTATCAGACTAGTATTACTATTCTATGGACTATTATTGTTCACTAGCTTGTTAGTATACGTTTCACAAATTACAATAGTAAATTACCAGTTACTAGTCGCCAACCAGTAAATACTGGCTAATTTCAACATGGTAAACTGGTTTTTGTTTCATGAAAGTTGAAAACTTTAAACACACTTGTATTCTACAAGCCTAAACCTACCAAGGCCGGAAGCTTTGTAAAAGTTACAAGCTATAGATACTTGTGTCAAATTAACTCAATATTATTGTGAAAAATACATATTTAAGATAACCAAACATTAGATATTTAAAACAATGTGGACTGATTCCGATAGCGATGAAGAAGTCATCATTATTTGTCGACGTAGAGTATTTCTACCAAGAAATGGATTCAGGGGCCTGATCACTACTTTCGAATTTAACGAAAGATTTCCCACAGCGGCAAAGGGTTTAAGACATATAGCCAAATCTCGTTTCGACGAACATTAAAATCGCAACATGTTTTAACACTCTTAATAATTAATACAATTCTAAGTAATAATTAATTTATACTATTTAGACACGGGACCTCAGAATAATATTTGCCCAATACTCACTTGACTGGTACCTACTTAAAATAAATAATATAATACAGCCATGATAATAACGTATACAGCCAAATCTTAACCAGTATTTATAGTCTGTCTACCGATACTAGCTACAAGTCTTGTAAAAAAAATAATGAAACGTGATTTACCAAGACTTGTACATATTAACTAGTAACTACTTACTAGTAAAGCCGTATATTTGTAGATTCGAGAAACGGACACTAGTAATCCCAGTATTTACTATTTTACAAACAAGTACCTAGTAACTTACAATGGTAGCTTGGTGAAACGTACACTTGTAAACTTGTACAAAATATTAGTCCATGGACGGGTATTACTAGACTAGTAGCTTTCGTGAAATACGCCCCTGTTGCCATTTAAATAAAACCAGAAGTATCAGTAAAAGTGACTTGGTAAAAAAAATATAGTTAAAAATCGGGATTATGTATGGTCATCAAAAAATAAATACCTAATAAAGTTATTTACATATTGAAATA
Source organism: Acleris cristana (assembly GCA_948252455.1). Classification (NCBI taxonomy): domain Eukaryota; kingdom Metazoa; phylum Arthropoda; class Insecta; order Lepidoptera; family Tortricidae; genus Acleris; species Acleris cristana. Next base: position 17,443,883 of record OX411780.1, read on the forward strand.
CATTTCAGAACAGGTAACATTGCTCGTAAATTCAATAATATTTTAACCCAAAATAAAGGTAAGGTTAAAATGTAACTAAACAATAAAAAACCATCTGCCAAAAAAAGTGTTAACCAATGAATGTGATTAAGAGAAAACCGACCGACGACGTAGAGAGCACTTTACTTGGAGAAGGCATATATTGATGATTAGTTAAAATTCAACAAAAGGTTTAACCCTTTATAGGTCAATTTTAAAACCTGGTACTAAAAATGACCACTTACAACTGACACTTTTTGTATTTTTTATTAAAAGAATTTTGGGCGAATAGGATAAACCTAATAAGGCTAGAATTCAGTTCTATTTTTAGTTTTGCCCTATAAAGGTTTAAAACTTTTTATGATGTAAAGTACCTACAATCTCTACATGGGATTGTTAAACCACTCGCCACTGTTCGTATTTTGATCGTTTATTTAACATATTCCCCCTTACTAATAAACGTTGAGTAACTGTGGTATAGCTATACAATGTTTTGTCCTTATCTATCATATCCAAATGTCACAATGACAGATAAGGACAAAACATTGTATATCTATACCACCGTTACTCAACGTTTATTAGTAAGGGGGATCGGGTTTAGTCGGTTATACTCGTATATCCAGTATGTATTACTCGGCTAATATAAAGAGTAGCAAGTCTTTTAACATTCCCTATTTTACCCTATCTTTTTTAACATACCCAGTGTTACCTAGATAAATAAATAGTTAGTTAAAGGCTCGACTCACCTGTTTTCACCGTAAAGGTGGTAGTTGACGGCGCGCGCCATGAGGATGGCGACCATCGGCCGGAGCGCCTTGCCCTGTCCGTCGAAGTAGTACGTGGCTATGGTGTTCAGTTCGCTCTGGTTTGTGTTCCGTTCCAATTCCTACAAAAAACAATTATAGTTTATATTTGCTTTCACTTATATGTGCGAGGAGAGAGACAATTTAAACCCTTTATTTTATTGGGCTGAAATATGGAGCTGATCTGATGATGGAGTCGGAAGGTGCCATCAGTACCTCCGCCGTACTTAATGTAGACCTACTTAGTTTAGAACTTTAACTGCCGCACTCAGAGACGTCAATTAAATTTAATGCTTGATTAAAGTTGCTGCTGTCACTTTCTTTGCTATAGCAATAGAACAAGACAACACGTCATTAAAGAAGCAATCAATTTAATTGACATCACTGAGTGCGGCAGTAAGACTCATTTACACTTGCACTCCTCTTGACAATCAGCTGATGACTGTGCGAAAAAATATCAGCTGGCGAAAAAACTCTTCCCAAATGTTGTTCTTTTACATAAACTTTTTCATTGCCAAAGACCGGCCAACAGGTAGACTAACCATCTGATGGAAACTGGTTAGCCCACGGAATAGAAAAAACAGTGGAAGTGGCATGAGCTTCGCTTAGTATCAGACCTGTTGTCGCCAATACTCAAACTATCAAAAAAACAACACGCCACCATGGAAAATGTTTTTGGTGCGGTCAATCATTCCGAATTATTAATGCAGGCGTATCAAATATATCCGAAAATTTCTACTGGTGAAAGGAGAGATTTAAAAAAAATGAGATGAACAGAACCTCCTGTAGATGGTACAGTCCAACTGAGAAGTCCTGTAACTTTTATAATATTGTCGCAGCTATTTATAGAAATTAAAACCATAATACGTTACTACGACAAGGTACTAAATGAACAACTACCTTCCAGTTCGTCTGTACGATGACAAAAGTATGACACAATAGTTTGTCCCGGTGATTCCGTCTGCAAAGCATTTATATTCTCTCTAACGTCCATGTATGTCTAGGCAAAAAGTCACAACAATTGACAACATTTCATTTTGGTGACACCTGCAAATTACTATAGGAATCGAAAGTATTTTGTCTCCTGAACACGTCAAAATATTTATTTCAATTTATTTTTCTTAATTGAAAAAATTATAAGAAAGTTAAAAAAAATATTGAATTTTACCAATACTACGCCCGAATAGATATACTACAATTGCCTTTTTCACGAGAAAAAAAGCGGTCATAATTCTAAATTTGACATTGACACTATTGACAGACAGACAGATACTTAAATAATTCATCGGTGGACCGCCATTATTAAAAAAAAAGAAGAACTTTTTTTTAATACAGTCTGGCCTAACGTAATATGTCCATTGCGTCGTAGAAATGAAGTTACACCCTTTTAGAATAAGTACATCTTAATAAAAAATAATAAAATAATTATTCATCCTAGGGAAAAATTAAAACTATTAGTGTCTTCCTCCTTCCAAACAGTATCTATAGAACGAATAAAATTAAAGTCTTGAAAATATAAAATCTTGTCAATTAGATGCAAATCAAACGGGAAAAACATACTTTTAAACAATACTAGCCATAATTAGAACAACAAAATAAATACGACAAACAAAAGTAATTACCCGAATTCCTACATTTGTTTACATACCCACAACAATGGTGGCGTGTTTAAAAGTTCACGGTCGATAGAAAAAATACACACAATGGAAATTTTCGCACGGTCAGGTGAGGCACGAGTGGCACGACCCGTGCGATAATAGGACAGAGATAGACCCCCAGCGTCGACATCGATTATTCTTTACTAATCTTTGCAATTAAGTTTTGTAGTTTGTATTATTTCTTCACAGCATCTTTCAATAGAATATAATATATTTATTTCGCTTAATTTTCCACATGTTCTTAAATCTAACAATTTAGAAGAAATAACAGTTTAATAACAGTGCTGCGAAAGTGGTATCCACTCAGGGTCGTACCACCTATTAGGAAGCTTTTTGTAGACATTGCTGAGATTTTAGTCCCAGTCAGTCTTTCTAATGTCCATAAGCGAGGATAACCGCTTTCCATCAGGTGTTTTTTTCCTTTGTTAGACAAAGGGGCTGTTACAACATAATACTCATCAATTACTTTTAATTATTTTTATGGTGCAAATAAGACTCAAGGCGAACAATCAAAATGTATGAAACATTCTCAACATTTCATCTCTACCAATTAACGTATGTGAATGTGGTCACGTTTGGACAATTACTGAAATGCATGACAGATGCATGAAACGCGTGTAATTGAAGTTATTGAAGTGTGATATTATTGTGTTCATTTTAAATTTTCCATTGACGTGTAGATAGATAATAAATATAAGTACATTGTATACAAGTACCTAATAATAAATCCAATCAAAAAACACGACCGTGATCTTTAACGAATACTCTAAAGCTTTTTGATGCATTTTAGACCTTCGTTTATAATTATATATTATTTAAAGTTTAATTCTCACGACTTTGTGTCGGCGTACACGAAGTGCTACGGTTTCGTAGACCTTGCTACGCTACGACCGGCTTATGTAGCAGAACTTAATTTTATGAACTATATACGTCAATATTACTGCAATATTAGTTGTTAAAATGCCTTTTGGCAAAAGAGGATAAGTTCTTACCCCCTTACTAATAAACGTTGAGTAACGGTGGTATAGCTATACAATATTTTGTCCTTTTCTGTCATTGTAACATTTGGATTTGACAGATAAGGACAAAACATTGTATGGCTATACCACCGTTACTCAACGTTTATTAGTAAGGGGTTAACGTTTAACATTTTAAACCATTAACATATCATTATCTTGTTAGCAACAGGCTTCGTCATGTCTTCATCAAATACTCTTAAAACAAAACAATCGACATCACGGGTTTTATTCTAATTAACCCCGACCCTGCATCGTGGCTGGCTCAATTAATCCAATTACACTGGGTGCACTGCCTCTGGATTGCAATGGAAACCTGCTGAACCACTGACGACGGCCATGACCCAGGATAACCCTCTCTGCCTCGCTGCCGGCAGCCCATATCCTTCTAAAGCTCTTTGGCTTCTGAACCCTAAGATCCTGGTGTCTCCACCACGACCGGGTTTAAGTTGTACGTGTTGGCCGCAAGGCAGAGTACGGTGGTTTTCGCCACGGACCCAGCTTCCATCGAAGTCTGTCTCAACTGAGAAGCGGCAAAAGTGCTCACGCAGGTCGCATTCCATTAAAGATAGCCTCTTTGCGATGGAACTAACATAAGACCATCAAGTCTTTTTCACATTCATGCCCACATTTTAATCGCGGTTGAAAGGAAGGTTTAACCGAAACAGGTTTTTGTGATTTGTGTGACCGCATAATTTGCTTTTGTTATTTTTTCCGCTTGCCCTTGAAAAACATATGTGCTAAATGTCAACAAAATCGAAAACAACGAATAGCTCTGTTAACCAGTGAGACGACTTTCGATTGCACGTGTGAACGTAGCACGAAAATATTTAGTATCGATTGGTTACATAAAATAAATTTGACATTTTAATCGAAATCTGTCAACATTTGGAAAACAGCTCTCTAAGTTGGTATAAATTATTTTTATAACTTAACAAATAAAAGCACCAAATACATAAAACGTAAAAAAAAGGGTTTAAATGGAATTAAGTTAAGCAAAAGGCAACTAAGTTCATCAGTTACTATTACATCGACTTTTAAAAAACAGTAATGTATACATTGCGAACTCGTCTCGAACAAAAAATGATTTCCAATACGTTACATAGTTACAAATATATTTCGTAAAATATAAAATAACTTGTCAGTATCTGGTAACTCATCAGCGCATAAACTGTTTACATTTTAGTACCTTCTATAACATCGTGGTTTTTTTTTTAATTTCAACCAACTTGTTGAAATTCATCACATGCAACCTAAGACGTATCGGCCACGCTGTAGCGTTGCACGTTGCAACGGTGCATATGATGAATATTTTCAGCTAGTGTTGCAACCCGATGCAACCCAACGCACCTGTCTTCCGACCTTGGCCAGCCCAGCCGCGGTTATTGCGACAATTGACTAAATCTCTATTGTACATGCATACCAATTTTATTGTGCTCAAGCGCCGTGGAAGGCTATGGGAGCATGAATATTAAATTGCATCTTAATGTGCTTTGTATTATAAACGCAGACGCAGAATTAAATAAAACATAAGTACATGTCCATCAGTTGAAGTTGCTTGCGACACTCAAATACTTTACCGTAGTTAATGTGAAGCGGTGGCTAATGGGCTTAAGCAAATTTGTAAACGTGTCTAATAATTTGAATCCTTTTGCAACGATTGGCACAATCGTCCCTCGCGGCTTCACTCAACTCAAATCAATTTTGCTTTAAATTATGGAAATAGGTCAAACGAACTGACACGTATAATCAAAGTTGACTAATAATTATATTATATAAAAAATACATAAACTAAACAACGTATGCTCGAGGTCAATCTTGAAATGCTTATACCTTTTGATGTTAGTTAATGTCGGCGTTGTCCGAAGACTCGATCGACACAATAATTACCAATTCAAATATATTTTGTAAGAAAGACCCACGAGGGCCGATCACATGGCCAACAACGAAAGGCGAAATTTGGGTTAATGCCCACAAATTGATGCTAGATAATATCCGAACACAATGACGCACATTAATCAACATTACTGTGTAATTATGAATGCCAACACCTAACAATTTCAAACATTGTCAGGAAAATACGCCATGACGCATTTCTAAGCAAGTAACAGTTTCGAGAAACCAATAAACAAACGTCGCATCTTCAAAACGTTTGTGTCATTTTCTATGAGTGCGATGTTCAATGTCAGGTTTCGCCACTGTTGTTGTCTGAGCACGCAACCCAGCCCGCGAGCGGAGGCATCGCAGTGGTTTGCAAATTATACAAGAAGGTTAGCGAAGCGGCCTGTCATGCCCAACGAGCAAAGGTTATGTCACCAAAATACGAGTAATGCCATTTATGCTAATACCACACACACACACATCCATCTATTTTAGAGTGTACATATTTTATTCAAAGTACGTGCCATTCATTAATTTTATAAGCAAGAAAAAATCCTTTTTTTTCTTTAGCGCTATCGTTACATCAAATGTGACGCTCGTTTGTTTTTACGATTGAGCAAAATCAAAAAATGTAAAAGAAAATTATTATTTTACTTTTTATTTTTTATTATTTGTTAGATAAATCGCCGTTAAAACACATTATGTAATAAAAATCGGCTATGTATTACTGTTTAAAGTTAAGACGGACGGACAACGAAATAGCCTTAGTTATTGGGTCCCGTTCGGTACCCTTTAGGTACGGAACCCTAAAGATAACGGTTTACCCTTGTTTTATAGACACTCATTTCATAGACACTCACTTCATAGAATTTTCATTTCATAGAAAACTATTTTCTGCTGAACCCGTGTTGATTTCAGTTTATCTTGTGATGGTTACAAGTCTAACCTAACCTAACCTACGTGAATCATATTTAAGATAACCTTTAATCAACACAGGTTCAGCAGTTTGTCTATAAAAAGGGGATCCCAAAGATAACAGACCGCATTTCAAGAATCCATAAGACCCACTTGCGAAGACTGAGGACTTCCGTGGCCAACTTTCCGCAAGCATGACCTTGATATTATTTTTACCGCATTCACTTTTTAGAATCTTGGCATTGGTACCGAAAACCCACGTGCTACAGACGTCGATTAAAAGTTCCTTACTACACAGCATTTAAAGTAGAAAATAGCTTTATTATACATATGAAGAAGTGAATCTTTAGTTACACGTGCAGTGACGACATCTATCACGCCGAAGACTGATTGCAAAAACTCACATACTCAATACAACTCAGTTGCATTCATAAAGTGATAGTAAAAGCGGTCAAGTGCGAGTCGGACTCGCGCACTGAGGGTTCCGTACCGCCACACAGTAGATATTATATTACGATTTGAATTCGATTTCGAATCGAATCAGCGCGAGCCTAACTCACACTTGATCATTTTTAGGGTTCCTTACCAAAAGGGTAAAAACGGGACCCTATTACTAAGACACTCCACTGTCCGTCTTTCCGTCTGTCTGTCACCAGGCTGTATCTCATGAACCGTGATAGTTAGACTTTTGAAATTTTCACAGATGATGTATTTATGTTGCCGCTATAACAAGAAATACCAAAATCAAAATAAAATAAATATTCAAGAGTCCCATACAACAAACGTGATTTTTTTGCCGTTTTATGTTCAATATTAATAACGGCAACTGGTATAGTGTCTAATGTTGCATAGTTAATGGTACGGAACCCTTCGTGCGCGAGTCCGACTCGCACTTGGTCGGTTTTTTTAGTATTTCTTGTTTATTTCAGAGTTTGTAATATAATCATACCGAATCTGATCGCTTGTCTCTTTTACCGTTTTTACGATGCAACTAAAATAAAAATACTTCGAAAAAAAAAGTTTCATACCTTCCCAGGCCCACCCGCTTTATTATTTCACTTTCGTTAAAAACAGAAAATTGGTGGTAAACTGCCGCGATGCTAAAAAAAACAACCATTATGGTTCAAAAGTTACAGCTCTTTAAAGTTAGGACGTACGGACGGACGGACAGCGTAGGCATATTAATGGGGTCTCATTGGGGTACCTTTCGGGTACGGAACTCTAAAAACCAAAATGACACGCAGCGGACGTCATCCGTTGAGCGTGCAATTTAACAGCTCGCCAACCTTGAATTACCTGTCACAATAATGACACTTTTACTGGAGACAAGCGTTTGCGGTGAGACAGCTCCTAGGAAACGTTTAGAAACGGCGCGCGCGCCTAGATACAGACGGGTTTTCCACACCGAAAGTAGGCGAACAGCCTCCTTAGGCGCAATGATGACACGACGGGAATGGTGACACCTGCCATTCACGTTTTATGTAATTAAATAATAACGCAATTGTTACTAGCTTTTATATGATTTTACGGCTTTATTTATGGGATGTATATTGTGAACACTTGTACAGTGGACCGCAAAGTGATGTAGCCGGTTCCCCTATGAAATCCCTAATCGTCATTATAGTATACTTACTATAAATAAAGCCATTTCCGATTAAATTTTAAAACTTCTTAGTGATGTTATAATACAACCCTAACTTAACCGCAGATACAATTGCAAAACTTAAAAAGTTGCCTGACTCATCTGAAGACCAGTTTAGGGCAAATGAAAATTCGGACAAACGATTTGTTAGGACAACCGTTGTTAGGGATTCCGAGGGACACCCGATATAGCCACCTTTTCACCTTATTGCACTGTCATAAGGGCTAAAACTGGATATATCTCTTTGTAGTCGACTGTAGGTATACCTCTAATAATTTGAAAGGGATATGGAAACTGCACAAAAAACAAGAGCATCATATATCTAAATATGTTATGTAAAAAAAACTTTACGCATTTCAAGCGACTCTTCAAACTAGTTTGGTATTTTTAGGTAAGAGACAAAAATAGCACAAAAAAAAAACATGTTCAGGCCGCACACCAAATTACTATTTATACCGAATATTTTAATGATAGGCGTGCAATCTATTTATAGCCCGTTGTTATTCATAGACAATATTAAATTGAGAGCTGATCAAAACGCCGAAAAAAATCGGTGAAATTTAACGGTTGAACAGGTATACTTATTTTTAAACGTCTGCAGTTTTCAACATTAGCGAATGCAATTTGTCTAGTTTTACAGGGATCGTCGTACACAACACAACCAAGAGACGTCACGTCATAAATATTTAAGTATCTGTACTAGTATTAGTCAGTTGTCTGTGTCCATATTATTTTTGGCCCCCTGTGTCACTTAAGTGGGCCATAGACAAGTTCGGTTGAGCTCGTTTTATCATCGGCAAAGCTTTTTAATAAGAAAGTTATAAATTTTACAAAAAAGAAAGCATTATCTCCTTTTAAACACATAATAATTTTATGAGCAATATTATTACACTCATAAAATAGGGTGTTTTTTGTGGATTGATTTGAGTAAAATTGTAATTAATTACTTTGTCTTAACTTCTTATTGAGATCAACGACACGAGATTAACTACATTGGTTTCCGGCTCCATCATCAGACTAAGCACATGACACCGTAATATTAGGTACGTTACATTACATGGGTCATTGTCACCCGGTTTACGTAGATACGTACGTATGCAGAATGCGAGAAATAGATAAAATGTAGAAGGGGGTAGGGTCACATCACCTCCGCTCCGCCGCTAGGATCTGGCAGTTGTAGTAAATCTAAATAATTATCGATGATGTGCGAATTGCACAATACACGGCCGCCCGCGTGCTAACACGTCGTGACTTTGACACACTTGCCGATCAATGGACACCGCTCACAACAACCATTCTCATGAAATGCGCCTTTAAAACTATTTACGTGTTGCTCTTGTTGTGATCGATTTTAAAATGGTAATTGGACAATCGATTATTAAATTTGATTACTTTATATCGCCTTTTAAGCGAGTAAGCCTTTAAAATTAAGTGAAGGGATTCGATATTCTTTCGGATAAAATGTCAAAGAGTAGTGTTACTAGTTTTGTAGCTCTATATGAGTATAGAAAACACTTTTCTTTAATCGATAATGACGTCTAGGAAAAAGTCAGGTAGTCACGTAGCTACTACTGTCGAAGAAAGAACGAAGCGTGTATTTACAAGTAAAAAGAAACAAAAACTTGAGCAGCAATCACCAAGTGCCATTTAACGCGGAATGCAGTTAAAAAGATAGTTCATACGATATCCGCACTCAGTCATGAACCGATTACTGACTCATCAATTCATAATATAATTGGGACAACTTTTTACTCGTCAATTCATAATATAATTGGGACAACTTTTTACTCGTCAATTCATAATGTGATTGGGACAACTTTTTTAACGACCATTGCAGAAGTGTAATTTAACAAAAAACCCAGAAACGATTTAACACAGCAGGGTTATTCAAGTGTTTTATTAATCTGTTGTACTTTTATTTAGACGCCGACTATTTTTTGTCGATGTAACCTGATTACTCCAGTCCTTTATAAACTCTACATTATTATTCACTAGGATCATGGTTCAAAAAATTTACAGAAGACGCATGGCGACCATATTAGGGTGAACCACCAGAGCTGTGCTAGGTAGCGGAGAGGTGTGCGAGGAAAAATCCACCAATAGAAGTACTTCATTTTCCTAGCCTCGCTCAACGCAGCTCTCCTATTTGTGGATTTTGCCTCGCACAGCTCTGGTGGATACTCACCCTTAGTCTCTGGTTTGTGGTTTCGTCAATGGGTCGCAAAGCAGATGATTCAGACGAACAGAATTCCTCAACAGCACAGATCGTGTTTCTTCGTACGTATACGCCCTTGAGATCATGTATTAAAAGGTATAGAGGTTGACAAATTCAGTTTTGCCGTTTGCTTACATTTCTTTACGTAAGTTTTAACTTTCTAATGTATTTAACAGAAAGGGCCAGTTTAAAAGGGTAAGTTCTTACCATAACATAAGTTACGTTTAATTTCAAGGCATCGTATCTTTTAGAGTCTCTTAATTATAAATAAAGGTTAAGTTCACTTGATTGATTTTACTCTACTGAAAAATTAAAAAACAGTTGGGAAAACATAAATCTGGAGCACAGGTAGGTCACTGCCCACGATCAGCGTGGCTTAGTCAAACAGCGATCTTGCGCTGTGCTAAGCTGTCGAACTTACCGATCGTATGTCTTCATATATGCCGTTAAGGTCGTCCTCCAGCAGGCGGTAGGGGTCCACGATCTGTGTGCCGTAGTCGGGCAGCGAGCCCGTGGAGGTGCTCTGGAGGCTGGAGGCGAGGCGGCGCGCGACGCCGGCTGCGCTCGCGCCCGCCGAGCCGCACGCGGGCCCACATGTGGCCACACGCTGGAACAAACATCAATACGTTGTACACTTTGTCTGAAGTAAACACTAAGAAACCCTGTGTACAGTAGGTAAAAGGACGGGGATTATTAATCTAATCATAATAGCTTTGTCCTTTATAGGTTTTAGCCCATTGATAGGTTTTGTCAGTTATAGCCTCGGTGCCAGAATAAAGGTTTTGACTCATCAAAATTATATACAATTCCTAATTAGGCAATTAGTTAGCACCGAATGTGTCAATATTATGTTATGTTATTATGTTCTTAAACATATTAAATTCAATACCCACGCATCGGTGTTATGTAAAGACTATTTGTGTGTTTGTATTCGTACGGCACGCAAAATCTCGGAGCATAAAAGAAACACTAATAGTGTTCATGCCACGAAACGCGGTAGCAACATTACCATTAGAATTGCCGACGGTTTCGAATTCTGGTTGCAGATACAAGGAGCGTGTTAAAACACGCGTCATGTTGTAATGAGTGACATAAACTAAAGAACGAGCGGTTAAGACAACTAATTACTCTTTTAACTAATAGTTGTTGGCCTTTTAAATGAATCGTTAGCTGTGAATAGGCTACTAGTGTTAAAACTTCTTGTAAGTTCATAGCAAATCCATATAACGCTAATACAGTTGCTCTATGTCGAGTGCAACTGGGGAAATTCACAGATAGAGATATATTGTACGTATTTGAGGGCTCCATTAGAAAAAAGATATTGTTCCGTTATTGTAAAGAAAATTAACCATAGATATGACTATTTTTTATTACACAATTGAAAAAGTACATACCTACTCAAAATAGGAAAAGCAACGCTATAGAGTCCGCAATACACGAGCAATTTTTATGAAAAATTACCTACTACCTCTAAAGGTCAACAATTCCAGATACTTGTACAGTTAACTAGAGACATAAAATCTGCAAGCACAAAAGGCTGCCAAACAGAACTAATACGTGCAAAATACGCGACATTCACGCACAATGTCAAGGCGAACAGACAAAGCGATATTAAGTACGCTTAATAAAAAAAAAACAATAAGCGAATGATACAGTTTAAATATTGATCAGATGACATCACAACCGCAAGAGCGTCAAGTACTAGTGTTTAGTGCAAGTGGGGAAGGGTGCGGCAAGTGCCCTTAGCTATGCGGCGGCGGCAGTGACCGCGATACGCATTTCGCAATTCGGTTTATGCAACTGCAAGCGAGTGCAGTCCGCACCCGATGGGCCCCGACCGGCCGTTGCAAAACCGACACACGCATGCATGCACCGCTTAAAGCGTAAACAAACAAGTTTCCTACGAGAAAAATCAATTACAGCTCATCACACTATACACTCAGTGTTTGCCGTTAATGTGTCCACTATTTAATAGTGGTGACGCAAAATCCACAGTAGCTAACTTGGGATTCCCTCAGGAAATGATAAGGTCAAATCAAGATTGAAGATCCTTGGAAACTTTACCGCGTGAGATATGACTATAGCTCAAATAACAAACATATTGGCTCGCCTTAAACGATATGGAAACATCTCAGTTTGTAGCAATAAAATTAGTATATTAATCGTTTAGCGGCATGGCAACAGCTACGTTATTTTCTTAGTAAACATCGTCGTCATATTGACGGAAAATCTGAACGGAGAACCTCATGATTGTAGTCATAACCGTATCATTTTTGTCTTTTACCTGACTGCCGAATAAGTACATGATAACTAATAATTGACCTAGTCGTAAACTAAGCTCAAGACCCACCACAACACCCAAGACTCAGGAACAAATACGTGCGCTCTTCACACAATCCCCCGACCTCCTCCACCCCCAAAACAAAATTCTCGAGTCGTGACTGGCTGACGAAGTATTATTTAAGACACTAACACACAGATGTCTATAACGTTTTCAACCTGTTTGTAGTGAGGTAAATAGGAACCGTTACGTCGACGTCACGCATTGCCCGTAACCGAATCACGCAGTTATTCCCGCACGCGATCGCAGGCGCATGAGGCGCAGGACCGGTCGTCCTTGCTCGTAATTACTATGCACCTCGCCGTTTCATAGTAATCCATTGGTTACGAGCGATCAAATATATCTGCACTAACTAACAGACTTAATTATCTAGCTTTCTAAATTTGATTGCTATTTGATTAACATATTACGATCGTGGTTTTCAATTTCGATCAGTGATATGAAATTTATTTTTTGGAAATTGTATAATACCACTCTGCTTTTACCCATTTGGCTTTTGAAAATATTTTTTTTTTTTACGATGTGGCCTTAAAGTGAATATAAGCTACCGTAATAAAGTTCGAAAAATTACAATATGATAAACAAGTCTAATCGCTCCACTACACTATCGGCGATGATCGTTGATGGTCTGATCGTCTATAACCGGCACGATCATCGTGCGAGTATCCACACATCGCCCGTAGTAGTTTGTCGAAAGGCAAGCGTACAAGATTCCCTTTGATGCGTGCCCGGAAAACCGACAAATCACGGGTCGCAGGCGATCGGCGATCATAGACGATGATCGGCGAATACAGCCGAGTATGCCCTTTGCACTATCGTGCTCGCCCTTAATCGTCTGTAATCGCCGATAGTGTAGGGAACTATAACAAAAAGCAAGCTTTAAAAACCCAACTGCTGTTTGCATAATGTCGCCAATATAATGTTAGTTATCATCTTATCGTGTATTTCATTTCGGCAATTTCACATTTAAAAAAAAAGGTTACCTACCCAGTGATACCCGTGACGCTAAGACGAATCTAACGACTCGTTGCTTTATCGAAATCGGGCCATCCGTTCAACCTTTACAAGGGAGTAAAGAACCATACATTACCTCCTTCGGCAGTCGGGTTAAAACTGACAGACAACACGAAGCCGTAATGTATTAACGTAGAAATGTGAGATTATAAATATAATGGGTAGGTATATCATTGGAATAAAAAATAATATCTCAAAATTCGACAAAACAGAAAGAAATAGGTATAGCAGCTAGTAGCAACATGGAGTTTAATTACCGCCATATTGAATTTTACTGTCATATCTTTAGCCACTCACGTGCTCGCTGGCAAAAATGACACTCACAAGATTAAGACAAATCGAGTAACATAAGAATCATGAAAATCGGTCCACGCTTTTAGTTTCTAGAGCGCCACAAACGAACAAACATACATACATACATACAAACATATATAGGCTGATAAACACATCACCCTCCTCCTTCAGCAGTCGGGTAAAAAGGGGAATTTTGATGACAACTGCTACCTTAACGAGACACAAAATCTATTGATGACATAATGGTAAAAAACGTTTCGAGTTGCGAAAATTTACACCTAGTTCATGGGTAAATAAATTAGAACAAGATTTAATAGTTCAACATACAACAATATGCGAAACGGTAACGTCGCCGTGTAGGTGTTATTATGGTAATAAGGCTGTTGAATATTTGAGATCATCCTTAATGCTATGGAACGTATGAATATATTAAGAGAATGGAAGAATGATTAAATCACTTCCATTTCATTGAATGGTGAAATGAGCGTGAGTATTTAATTTATTCGTCAGGTTTATGTAAAACTAGCGACCACCAGTCGCTTCGGTTTACGTGAGTTTATTGTAACACCCGTACATAAACCAAAATTTATTATAAATAAAAACCTTCCGTGAAAAATGATCTAACTGGTGGTCAAAACCGCATCAAAATCCGTTGCCTGGTTTAGGAGAAGTAAGCGGACATACAGACAGAGAGACCAACGCGGACAGCAACTTTGTTTTATACTAAGTATTAGAAAGGTTCAAAATGGAATGAATATCCTGAAAATTTATTGAGATTTGATATTCTATTTAAGTAAGGGTCAATTTCTCCAATTTTCAGATACAACAATCTGACAGTCGAGTTATGGCTTTTCTTTTCTTTGTCATATGAAACAAAAGGACAGAGCAACGATTTATCTGACAGATAGTGTTATTTAGATATTGCAAAATCAACTGTGTTCCATAGGAGGTACATACCTAATAAAGGCAATTTAGTTTAAACTTTATTTTAACGAGAAGAAAACTCATTTAAATTAGTTTGAAAATTAAAAATTGCATTTAGGGCAAAAGTAATTGAACTTTATTTCCTTGATGGGACATTGAAATTCCCACTCACAAAAATCTCCCTGTTTGTGGTATGGTTTGGTATGGGCCTCACGAAGTTAAATACAAATTCGAATTCTAATTAGCGCTTCAGAGGCTGTCTAATTTGCTAAAAAACAATAATGTATCGATTGACGTCACTAAATCCCAGGTGCTTAGTTGATGTTGCCGATTCAAAACTATTTTAAACCCGAAGTTTTTGCAGTCTCATCGTCCAATATTGAATCTATTATCACCTGTTGAAATACATAGTCATTGTTGTAGTCCTTGAAACGGAAAATGAAATATAGCTGTGTTAATTGTTACTATAAACAAGAGATGAATTGAATGTTGGAACCCGTAAGTAGGTAAAAATGGCAGTTCAACTACGAAGTAGAGTAACTGACAGCTGCAGTCTATAACAGATATCTCGTAACAAAATGAAACGAAGCCAGTAAGTTACGCGCAGTAATCCAACTTGATACGAAACATGATGCTCTTCACTAATGAATAAATGAATTGTCGCTCAAACCGAAGCAGTCCGAAGAATATCAATCGAAAATGTTAATCGACGTATTAATACATCCTACGAACGTTCCACGCACGTTGTAGTATAGTACACGACTGCACGTGCAGACTTTGTACAACTAGGGTTGCTAATAAGAAAGAAGCAGTTGTTTAGGGGTTTAGGGTGGTGAGAAATACGAAATAACATTAAGCTAGGCACAACATGGTAATTTTTGTGGTAGTTTTAACTGCAACGATTAACATTCGTTCATTCTTATTAACTTATATTCGACATAAAACAGGTATGTACTCTAAAGATATTTGAGCTATGACGCATTTCGTTAATAAAATATACAATGAAAATTTATCGCTATGGGGTTTTCCGTGACGTTAATGGCATAGAAGAATTTAAGATGATATCCTGATCGGATTGTATCCTGATTGTACAGTAAAATTCACGAACCAAAACCACACTAATTGACTATATTGTAATATTAGGTACCTTGATAAATAAATTAGTTTATTTATTTAACTTTAAAACCTTGTAAAAACCAATTACAATAAAAGAAAAAATATATTATTGAGATAATTCACAATAAGCTAGTTCCGTAACTTTATGATTCAAATGGACAGAAAATAATAAATTTATTACATTTATTTAAATCAATATCACCCACTACCATACCATATATCAGTCGAAACACAAAAAAATATGTATCTCTACATAATATAAAACAATATCGCTTCTGCGGTCTGTCCCTATGTATGTACGCTTAGATCTTTCAAACTACGCAACAGATTTTAATGAGGTTTTCATCAATAGATAGTGTGATTTATTAGGAAGGTTTTATGTATAATAAAATCCGGTTTATGTAGGTACGGGTGTTACATAAAACTAACATGAACCGAATCGAAGCGAGGGCGGGAGGCAAGTATGCTTAAATGATTTAGTAAGTTTATTTTAAAACCAATTTTTAATTTGTAAAAACCAAAATTTAACCTTGAAACAAATCATCAATCAATCAAACAGCCAACCCTAGCCAATAAAAAACCGTGTGCAATGTAAATGATTAACAACATAGCCGCACGTAAAATTGCATGTGTCCGCCGCGCACATAACAATTAAAACCCGATAGAAAGTGAGCGTTTCGACTCTTGCGCATCGGTCGGGCGGCTCTTTAAATAGAGGCGAGCTGCGATTGACACGTCCAGTAGATGACGGATGGGCGGGACGTGGCCCGGGTCGCGAGCAGATGCCGCCGTTGCATAACAATGTGATGCTGCCCGTGCGCAGGTACTTTAGGCGCGAGGGAAATAAATATTATATTAATTAATTACATTATGGGCATCGAGAAGTTATATGACTCGATTGGCGAGTTGCTTTTTAATAGCATAGACGGCAAGCATACATTTACATTCTTAAGACTACAATGTTAAGACTGCAATCCCAAGTTTATCAATGAGTGCTAGTAATTTCACCGGTTGCCTTATCCCCACACCGGAAAAAAACAATGCAAACTGCTGCTTGGCGGTAGGTTAAAGAATAAAGCAGCAAACATTGAGAGCAGAGGCAGCACAGTGCGGCGCGTTCCTATACTAAAAAGCGTGCGCAAAGCGTCGCGGAGGCGTTTTTAGTATGGGAACGCGCCGCACAGCGCCGCCTGCGGTCTCAGTGCGTTTGCAAGATGGTAGGAGTTACTCGGGAGCGCTTTGTTTCATATAAAAATTTGTAGTCCGAATGTTTTGTTATTCATAATCATCGCAAGTCAAAGTGTTTTTTACTGAAACGGTTTTTATTTCAGGATTTTTGAAATATCTAGCTGGTAAATGAGGATAGGTTAGGTTGGGGAAAAAAAAAAGGTTTGTTTTATAAAAACCCTGAAATAAAAACCGTTTCAGTAAAAAAAACACTTTATGACTTGCGATGATTGTGAATAACAATACATTCGGACTACATTTTTTTATATAAGCCAATATGGACCCACCGTCTCGTCATGGTGACCAAACATCTTTCATTATCATCTACTGTCTGTGTGATATCATGATCATGATACTACACTCATTCTTCGAGCCTTATCTACCGATAGGTACACATTAGTCATACTTTATTAATCTCCAATAACATTTTTTTTCTTTATGTTATGACTTTAGTGTGGTTGGACCTTGTGCAGGGTCCGTCCCTCCTTCTGAATAGCTCATCGCATCGTGGCGTTCGGTAGATAAGGCACGAAGAAAGAGTGTAGTATCATGATCATGATATCACACAGACAATACTGCCCTCATAAGCCAATAGGCGGTATGACAAATTCAATAGCCAAAGAAGATTCAATCCTCTCCCGTTAGAAATAAGGTTTCATTTGATTCAGTAGTTTTGTCTGAGATATCACCATTCGCCTTACGGCCGAACTCTATATTCAAACCGCGGATAGATAGGCTTACTTCGGATTAAAATTTGACACATTTTGTATGGGCAAGTGTCAAATTTTAACCCGAAGTAAGCCTTATCTGTCCGCGGATTGAATATAGGGTTTGGTCGTTAGCAGGGCAGAATAGATGATAATGGAAGATGATTGGTCACCATGACGAGAAGTTACATAAAGATGATGATTGAAGGGGTAAGGAAATAGGAGACCAAGAACATATCTGGACTAATCTAGAACTTCACCGAAAAGAGCAAAAAGAGCTCTTAAGAAAATAATGCCGACCGTGCCATCAAACTATGTTGTACCTACTACTAGGTATTTAAATCAAGGTCGAGAAATTAATTAACTTTTAATCAAAACGGCACATCATTGTGTGAAAATAATAAAATTGTGGAGATAACCACGGGTATTACAAAACCATTATAATTGGGTAAAATACATTAGTTAATGTTTAAGAATTTCCTGTAGCCGAAATTTCGAATCGACATTAATAAGCATATTTAATTAATTTAATGACGTATTGACTTGGATGCATTCCGCAGCAACTGGCCGAAAGAGGCATAGAAAGGGAGACATGGAGATCTAGTAATTTATATCTTCGTAAACACTTGAAAAATCTACCGAGTTTCAATTATGTGTTAGGTTAAAATCATTAGCAAAACTCCTAATGCATGACTTATTCAATAATGTATTCAACAATATGTAAAATCGAAGTTGTCATGTCAATGTTTGTATAATTTGTGTTCATACATACATATACAAACATCATAATTGATATAAGTGCTGGCCGTTGGACACTCAACCACTAGTTTCATAAATTTATTGTAATAAACTGCAGCCTATAATGCACGCAAAATTATGTTAAAGATTAATTAACAAATATTAATAAAAGATTCATGAAACAAATATTCATTGATTATTAATTAAAAATTAATGAAACAATTATTAATCAAAAATTAATAAAACATATGTGAAATACAGATTAATTAAACGAATATGAATTATCTAAAGATTAATTAATCATATATGAATTCAAGATTAATTAAACAAATATTAACTAAATTAATAAAAGTATATAACTATTGATATTTCGCAATCAACTTCATCATCAAAGCACATTCTCAAGACGTAAACACGCGCAAATTTTATGTGAATCTTTAAACACATCTTACCTTAATGGGTGTTGGAGCCGGTTTCACTTTTAGGCCAAACACATCCAAACATATACAAACTAGAAACATAAGGGCGACCACAACCACGTTGTTTTTTTTATAGGAAAAGTGGTTATTGGGAAAAAAAGATCATGAAATACAAAGTCCTTAGTAAAGTTTCTAAAAAACCAACCAAGGTTCCGTAGCTTTAATTTATATTTTTATCCTATTTTTACTATTTGTTTTTAAAGCGGCTATAGTAATACCCACTTTTTTAAAATTTCTTTTTACCTACGGTTAAAGGGATTGAACCGCCGATTGTAGAGGATGAGCAATAAACGCCAAAAAAAAAACCGGGCCCCATACAAGAAACTATGGGGCCCGGTTTTTTTTTTAGTGTTTTTTGTTATAGCGGCAATAGAAATACACCCTTTGTGAAAATTTCAACCACACACCACATGATATACAACCCGCTGACAGACAGACAGGCGGAAGGACAGCGGGTGCATCATAGTTACCTATAAACTGATAGGTAATGGCTGTTAGAAACAAATGTATTAAAATTAGTGATGCACCGTTACCGTAAATTACGAGAACAGAGAGAATGGGTAACGTTCTCGGTAATGTTCTCCATAACGGTAATTATCGAGAAAGTAGTCTAAGTTTCTCGAGAACTTTCGGTAATTTACGGTAATTTTTCACGATGAGCATGACCGTAAATGCGTAATTTCTTGATTTACAATTAACAGTTACTGCATTTCACAACTGGGTTTGTGGATTAATTAATAATTAGAGCCGCAAATGATGATGACGATGACCAAATATTAGATTAGTCACTATTGACGGTCTAAATAATGTGCCGAAGTGTAAAAGGTCGATAGTGTTGAAACTGATCAAATTTTGTAATTTAATAATACTATGTATATTTTACAGCATGCAGTACATTTCTATCATTTTCTTAAAAGCGATTGGCAATCTTCGTTAAAGACCCACGAGTGACAGATAGAATTCAAATTCAAATAATTTATTTGTAGACTGTCAGTTGCAAGTGCAACTTATACAGGGTGTCCCATAGGCTGGTTTGGTAGGTCTAGTGGTGGGCTATCTCCGGTGTCAGGGTTACGTGTCCATTATGGGACACCCTGTAATTACTTTCATAGCTCAAGTCATGAATTAATTAATTTAAAACACTAGGTCTCTTCCATTTCTGTACCAACATATTTAGAAGATGAGAATTAAAAAAAACATTTTTAAAACCAATTACAATTTCTCAAAACAATATTCAACATTCCGATGACTAACGGACGAGTCCACCAACAATTAAACAGACAGTTAGCGGTTTAACGGTTGTCAAATGTATTGACTAACAGCTGATTAAGACTTAACCGGCTGTTAAATTGGTTGGTGAACTCGGCCCTAAGAAGGGTAAAATTGAGGAATTTAAATTTTTAGCAGTTTCATGAATAAACATGCAAATTTGCCGTGTTATATATTTCCAGACTTTGTATTTACGTCATGACACGTCGGGGAGGAATAACTCGGCAAATTTAAATATGACGTCACCTGTTCAAAATTTTAATTTTAGCATCCTACCAATATCGGTGACATTCCGATGATATTATTTTGAGAACTTCCTGTAAGTAGATATAAATGTTTATTTTAGTTTGTTTTTCAATATTAAAACGAGGTACTTATTAGGTTTGTGAGTTAGGAAGGTAGAAGGTTCCGTACCTGCTTTTCGCTTTAAAAAAACTTTTGTCTTTCAGAAAAACCATTTAGAAGATTACTATTTAAACGGGCTTATTTTTATATTATAAAAATTACATGTCAATAAACGTTAAGGAATCCTTACACAGTATAAAACAAATTCATTCATTAATTCATCTCAAACTACGCAACGGATTTTAATGCGGTGTTAATCAATAGATAAAGTGATTCAAGAGGAAGGTTTTTATGTGTTATAAATTCTGCATTATGTATGAACGTTATAGAAAACCCATACAAATCGAAGTGAAGGGGCGGGTCGTTAGTTATTAATAAGGTCAAATAAACCTAACATATCAAAGTTTACCAAGCCTTGTAGTTATAAGAAAATCAAATAACCTTAAAGTATACATCAAAAGCCCTTACAAAACTGCCTTAATGTAATATAAGAGTACAGTACAGACAAGGCCATCAAATAATTATCGCCGTAGAGGCTGCAGCGTAGATATGATCTTCACGGTGGTTGATACGGCAGAATGCGAGGCGTAGCGGAGGTCGCGCGTAGCGAACAAAAGACTTCAACGGGCGCGACGAGCTTATCGTGAAAATATAATTTTTAGGATGGAAATAACTTTACAAAGAAGTGATAAATATAAATAATGATTAAATTTAACTCCTCAATTACGTTTAATTTAGTACATATTTACCACGGTAATAAACCTATTTTAATTAGAGTATTATTTGACCCTTTCTGTCAAATTCAAATTTCATAATGACTGATAAGGATAAACATACGGCACACTTAAGCTATTACGCGTTCATGAATAAGAGGGTAAGTTTATAGCCCAGATTGTTTACGGTTACGACATAAATACTAAGCCATAAAGACTAATTTGTGCAAAATGGGACTGCCGGACAGTAAAATTCCTTCTAGTGCACAATCGCCCACACGGACAAAGACCAATAAAATTGGACAGTGCACGGACAGACTCGCGAGCAAAAACTAGTAATTATTCAAAAAAATATATTTATTTATTTGATTACTTGAGCTCATATCGTACCCAACTACCTACAGTTTGTTTTAAAGAGTAATTTTGATTAAAGTAAGTAGAAGTACGAACCCAAAAGCTATAGTATTAAAACGGACAAACTAGTATTATTTTACTAGCGACCCGCCCTCGCTACACTTTGGTTTATGTGAGTTTTCTGTAACACCCGTACATAATCCAAAATTTATTATAAATAAAAATCTTCCTCTTGAATCACTACTTACTGATGAATCCAGTGCGTACTTTGAAAGATTTAAGCGTACAGACGACGGCGGGAAGCAAAGATAAAGATTACACATTAATTGAAACTATTTGAATTGACTGCCTACATTGTGAAGTTCATTATTATAAATAAATAAATATCGGGCACAATATTACACAATTTGACCTAGTCCCAAACTAAGCTCTAGGCTTGTAGGTACCTACTATAGGTAGTAGACAACTAATAAATAGGTACTCAAACATAGAAAACATATAAGACTCAGAAACAACACTCGGCCCACCACACAAATATATGCCTGTACCGGGAACTGAACCCAGAACCACTATAGCGTCCTATAAGCAGGGTCACTACAAACTAGGCTAACGCCTAGTCAATTTACATCACTAAATAACTAAACTGTTCAGTGTTTATTCGACCACTTTTAGTACTTAACACTTTAGAATCAACCTCGAACAGGGGTACACATAGTGTTTGACTACGCACTGCCTCATTAGACACTGACATTAGATTAGTGTGACCAGCAATTAACGCTTCAAGCATTGGTCTACAATTACGAGAGCCACGACCTCCACATCGTGTCTATTATCAAAGTAAATCGACGAATCAGGCTCTGAAACTACAAATCACAGGCTGTGTTAAACTGACAGGTAATGCATGTGCGTGCTAGCCGCTGGATGTGTATTTAGACCGATTCTAGGTCGAAGAGGGTCAATATCATCTGAATAAGTATGTTATCTCGGGTAATTGCTCGGAGCATGCAAGGCCGAAAGACGGGAATGGTTAAGGGGCAGCGTTTTGTTTTAGCCGATTAACTAACAAGTAAGGTTAATACATATTCGGGTTTCTGATTTCTCGACATATTTTTTTTAACGCGAGAGCTCTAGACCTAATAATTGCCGGAAATTCCCGGACCTTCGAGAAACTTCAAAAACTAAGAAAAATTACGAAAATGTAAATTAAACGTAAAGTAAAATCGTCAAAATTGTATTTTGATTAAACTGACTGATGCCTTAAAAGAAAGAGCAATAAAAAGGCATATTTTTAAAAATGTTTCAAATTTCATAGGATTTTTTTTATATTTTCTTGAAGGCACATAAAAATGAATGAATTAAACTGAGACATTTTTAATCATTTCGAATGCCCCCATTTTGTTTTTATTACAACAATGACGCTTGAAACTTGTTTAATTTGGTCCAATAGACATTAAACTATCTAAAAAATATATTTTGTTTACTAGGTAACGTTTATTGGGGCATTACTAACACGTAACTGTCAAATTCTGGGTATTTTCTGTAAAATTCTTAAATTTTCAATAAAAAAGAAGAAAAAAACCAAATTTCGGATAAACCAACTAAGATTTGTTCAAAAATACCTTGTCTATCACCCCTTTAAAGCTTTGCACCTAAGAACCTAACACCCTGTGTAATATGCATTATGCATCCGATTCGACTACCTTATTTAGATTGGAAGTTTAGAAATACCTAAATGAACTACCTACCGTGTCAATTTTTTTACGGTTATTTTTCCCGGTTGATTTAGTAAGCAAAATGTAAATATTTCTCCCGGTTATCCGGCCTCTAAATGATTTGTTTATATGTTAGCAAAGTTGCAGACTTCACGCGTGGCCAGACTTCGGCATCGGGTCTGTTCATATACGATAATCAGTGTCTGCCAGTGACCTGACAGTTGCCTGACAATTTAAATTGGCTGATATGTCCGGCATTACCCCTCCACGAGCACAAATGACATGTGTATAATTGACGTTAGCCCGTCACGTAATTGTCAATTGTCAATTAAACAGTACCTGTTTTTTTTAAGCGCATTTATTATTATAGGTACATATACCTGTTGTCTTTAAAATGGAATGACATGAAAGGTTTTATTGCAAGAACATCGGATTGTTTGGGTTGTTAAAATAATAAAAAGATGACGAATTACAAAACGTCATTTTCAGAATGATTACTTACACTTTCAAGGGACCTTAATTAGGTCCCATTAGGTCCCAAGTTCAGAATATTTAGGTTTGATAAATTAAATATTAACTTAAATTTCGTATGATCTATTTCTCTCGTCTTGATCCATCTATCTTTGTAATGCCGTGACATTCTGGTTCCTAACATTTAGAACGCGGACTATTTAGGTTTAATATGTAGGAAACTTCGGTTTAAACTTTAATAATATTAAACATTTGAAAGGTCTTCAAAATTAACAAACAAACACCTGGTTTTTATTAACCACCACCGAATGCCGTCGTATATAAATTAATAAAATTGTAGGTCCATTAAGTACAAAATTAATAATTTTAATAAGCCGCCTCCACAATAACTTAGCTTATCATGATATTAGGCGAACTTTAGGTAAATTAGCCTCAAATATACGTTCCTATTCAGTTGTATAAATTAACAACAGTCAACTGGAACATGTATGTAAGAACCTAACCATGCAACCCCTTAACTGTAAGCATCGTATCCTGTTGGTAATCCTTAAATAAATAAAGAAAACAGTAGTGACCGGTAAAGCCCCTCGTAGGTAACACCGCGAAAGTAATAAATTAAATAAGGTACAAAATACACCTTAGCACGTCAGTCAGTAAGGGACATTTTACAACTTGTTGGTTACGTGGTATCGCAGGATCACCGGCGCCCTGCTTCCTCGACAATGCGGAGTGGAAGTGAGAGCGGGTGCGATGCGCCTACGCCGGTGTCCTTGAACTATAAACAAAGTGGTTCACGGGGCAGTACCGACATTATATATCGTACATTTTCCTGCTACGCATTCATACATAAAGCACTCACTTAAATGATAAACTATCTCGTTTCATGAGAATATGCTGGTTATATTTTTAACTCCCGGATGCGAAACGGTCTCTGAGAAAGAAAAACAAGTCGGAGGGCGAGGTACTATGAACTGATATAATCTGCCAGGATCCAGGCAGTGAAAGGCGTACGAGTATGCTATAGATAGAGATAATGCTTAAAGATACGTGAAATAAATCACGTAGTGGCTCCAATTCGAAGCTTATGTACCAATACTCAATTTAGATGTTTTACAAATTCGATATTGAAATGTCTTACACTACTCTTCTTAGACAAACAACTACGTTTGACACATCTTCATTTCTAATGTCTTATCAATCTTATCATATAAGCAGAGCTCATTACTATGATAGATTTTTTTAAATTAATATTTAATGTTCTTCCGATTATAACCAGTGAATCATCGCATCAAACGTTGTATCTAATGGTACCTAGTACACCTAGAACCGGGTGTACCGAGACCGAGTGGTATGCAGCCTTAAGTACCATTCACACGCAGAAGTACGAAGGAATCCGCAATCAGCGGCATTCGGGTCGCGAGGTCACGGATCAAGGACGCAGGCGCGAGCGCGGGCAGAACTCACGCTCGGTGTGAATACGGCGAGTATGTTGGTTGTATTAGGAACGAGTGCGTGTTCTGTTCAGTGTGACAGAGTGGTTTGTTTATGTATATTTTCTTTTTAAATAAATAATTAAGTATCAGGGGACAATGAAACACAAATTGGCCTAGTCCCAAACTAAGGTTTGTAATAGGTAGGTACTAGACAACGACAAACATGCTTACATAGAGAAATATAAATAAAAATGTTGAAGAAAATAAATCATCCTGTTTAAAACTTCAGCCAGTTGAATAATTTGAGTTTAATAATTTGATCTGTCTGTACCAAGTTTAGTACGGGTCAATTTCGCTTGGTAATTCAAGAGTAACCGTCAATTATTTGAACTGTTCTCTGTCAATGGAAAGATAACAGATATAGGATTTCCTTCGCGATTTATTGGATATTTGATAAAGTAAAAATAGGCGCCTAAAGGTCTAAAACTGATATGATGCATCAAAAAATTATAACAACCGGACCTAACGCAAGGTCGGATGTATATGGCTCTTGGATTAGTATGCCTGAGCATGTTCATTACTTCGTTGATTACGCTAAACCAAACATAACAACACAAAGCACGTGCTGATTGCAGATTAACTTTAGGTATTTAGCTAAAACCCAAAAACCTAAATATTTGCAAAACAATTCGCGAAATTAACATGTTGTAAGTGTTCCATATTAAGAAGTTGTTCACTCTTAAAAATTTCCTGTTTAAGAAAGTGAAACTCATCTTCGTCTCAAGTCCCGTTATTCCGGTGTAACACTTAAACCAAATTCGTATATTTTGCTTTAAAACACTTGTAATTTATCGAATACACCCAAGTTATAAACAGATTTAAGAAAATGTTGCATTAACTATATTTCTGATTCATGGACGTAAAACGCGAAATGATCATGTACCTACGATAATCAGATGATAATTAGTCACAGCGACTACACATGTAGGTAACGCTGGCCGATTAGACGCCTATTTAGCGTCTAAGGCTACAAGAACACAGTAATACAGCAGACGAGACTAAAGCCACAATTCTGTGTGTAAACTAAGTTGAGGTATGTATTACAAAACGGAGGTTTGAGGTCGTGCCGAAACCGATATAGAAACGGCACCATACTTAGTAGTGCGTTCAATAAACTTTAAATCATTGATTTTTAACCATGACATTATTAATGTACGTTCACCAATATTAATAACCACTTCAAATTGTTTGCCACTTTAATATCAAAGGACAGTCTCACACGAATTTGTACGCCCCGATCGGCAAGACACGTCGACGGGCTTTCGGCCGCAACCTATGAATTACTACATGATATATTACATCAAATGCAGCCACCTAACAGCGTAGTAAATAAATATAACTTACAGCGAGTTGTTCTAATCTTTATACATTTTAAGGGTCCGTTCACACAGACCGGCTCGGAGAGGAGAGCAGATTTTTATCACGGTGGAAACAGAGTTTTGAGTATTTGTAATGAAAAATTCAAGAATGCTTGAACGCGCTTCATGTGAAATAATAAGAGGGGCCGACCGGCTGCTTGAGGTGCTCTGGCTGACGTGCTCGTGGCCAATTCCAAGCGTATACGAGCCGGTCTGTGTGAAAAGAAGAGCGCGGGCCGATGCTCTCCGAGCCGGTCTGTGTGAACGGACCCTAATTCGGCATGACATTAGATCAACAAGTCTATCAAAAAAAAACAAGCTCCTGTTTTTTTTTTAATATCAAACGAATAGAATCGTTATGCGTATACGCATATTGATTCCTGCAGAATCAGGGCTGCAGATTTGGAACTTGAAATATTGAAATATTTGCTGAAATATTTTCCCTTAAACCCCATATTTTACATTTGCATATCTATACAGCATCAGAATTTGAGGGTCAAAGTTCGAATATCTTTGGATTGGATAACTCGACGAAACGTCGTACTTTAAAATCCGCGCTATCTTTACAAAAGGTGACAAAGGCAAAACATGGATGAGCAACATACATAATGTATTTACAAACGAAAAACTTCATTCATGTTATGCAGTCGGGTAATAATTACTTACTTAGCGATACTTTAAAATAGATTAAGAATAGCTGAACGTACAATAATTACATTCAATAGTAGATTTTCAAACACGACCTAAAGGTTACACACTTGCGTAATTCCAAATCAATGACGATGTTTCTGTATTTAGACTGGAAACAATACGGTATTCATTTCCAGCTGTAACCGTCATGAAAGTGAGAGGCCACGCAGTCCATCGGGCAGTCTTTAATGTTAAATAATTTAATATATAAATGCAGCGTGAGTTTTTTTTCTTTGTTTTTTAAGAGTGGTATGTTCCTGCTTGGGAGCCTTATTGTTTTTTTTTCGTATTACCCTATTTCCGCGGAAAAAAAACCTGCTTGGTCATTTAAAGGTCTAATAAACCCGCTCATGAGGTCTACTGTTAAGTAAGTATTACCAGACTGCCCGAAAGTATCTTAATTATACACCAACGGAATCCTTGATCTTTAGTGCATTAAGACGCTTTTGTGACAGTCTGTCTCTTCAAGCCTTCTGAATGAATTAGATATTTAAAAAAAATGGCTTAGTTTTTTGTGTTAATACAGAAAGGCCTTTATCCAGCAGTGGATTAATATATAAATAGGCAGAAGACGATAAACTTTAAATACCTATAAAAGGTAAGATGGGGCAAGTGTATCTTTGGGGCAAGTGTGTCAAACAATATCTCCTAAAATATTAATGGTTTGTTGCATGTTTGTTACCCCGTTGACACACTTGCCCCACCTGACCTTAACTAGATTTTTTTCCGACACAAAGTTATTTAGTCAATAAATTAATCTAAATATACCTACATGAACCAAGGCTAACCCTCAGGGGATGCGTTACCAATGCGTATCACTTTGATACATCTTAGCGAATGGTTTCGTTTTCTTCTGACGAAATGATGCGCAGAAATAAGTTGTAAAGAAACTTGTAAATAATAAAAGCCAACAAAGGTTTCATTGCATCACACTTAAGTGCATCGACGTGTTATACGGGATATCAAGTGATATTACCTTCAAGTTACTTGTAACAGGTCCTCGTATTTTGGCGTAGTTACATGCACCATAATTGACAGTAGGTTTTTTTGAAAATGTGTTCTGATAAAAATCATGTTTATAGATGTTTGGAAGAAAGAAAGAAGGAAAGAAAAATCATTTATTAAGCGAAACACATATTTTATGGTTTATGTTTCAAAAGCATAAAAGTTTATTCCATTTTATTTTGATTATTATTTACTGGAAAAAAACTGTTCGCCAAGCCCGCTTTGGACTAGTAGTCGGAATGAAGTCATTTTGTTTGTAACCGCGTTTTGTTTTTTGAAGTGTAGGACTAGCTGTGACATAGAAAAACCATGTGGCGTGTCAGCTCTTAAGCTCTAAGCAGAAATTTGTTTATTTATTGGCTTAGTAAATAATGAACAAAACAAATAAGTAACAAAAATGCATTATTTTTTTCAGAGCGCCTTTTAAAAGTTCTTGTTGTCAATTACGGGTAGACTGATGGAGTGAACAACATTCCGTAAAAAATATGTCGAATATAAACAATTGTGAAACATTCAAATTTAAATGTATGTTTTTTTTGTCTTTTTTAACAAAATGTCAATCCAGTACAAAATAAGTGTCACTGTGCTATGTTATGAAATGAAGAATGAAAAAAGGACGAGGCCAGTATTTTCTTATGACAATGCTTATTCTAATCATGCTGTAAAATTTTAACGGCACTTCATTTAGGAAAAATAACAATAAGTTCATAAAATTAAATTGATGATTAATTTAAATAATACTAAAAAGTTTTACAATTATTTTATGTAACATTTTGATCAGCCAATCACATTCCCACGCCACATGCAGATATAATAAAATAATGTCATAATTTACGGCTTGCTTGTGAACTATACGTTTTACGAATGCGATATTAAGGGACACTATTGTCATTTAGCTTTATAACGACTTGTTAAAGGGGCTTCTAAAAGGGCCATATTTTCACTGCAATATGTGGCCGGCAACTATTGGTGTCCCTCTCTTACTCGTATGTTAGAGAAAGACACCAATAGTTGCCGGCCACATATTGCAGTGAAAATATGGCCCGTTTAGAAGCCCGTTAATACAATGACAAGTTTCAATGTTCGTATTCGGTTTATTGAGTAAAACCTAACTCATGCAAGTATGCATACAAAAAGATATAGGTGACAGATGGATTTACAATATTTTTACCACAGATAAAAATTAAAACGTAGCGACCGGTATAAATTAGTTTTTTTTTAAACCGTTTGGAAATGTCCTTTGTGTAACTACTATTTACCATATAAACATAAGAAAAAAATGGTTATACAAAAGGAAACGATTGTTAAATTCATTAAACGTCCTTAAATTCGTACAATATTTAAAAACTTTACCATCCTCAACAGCGTCCTTTCAAAGCGAGATAACGAGCGATTAGAACAGTACCGTAAAACCGGGTGAATAGGAACACAACCTAAAATGAAGGTAACTTGTTACAAATAAGAACAAGTATTTACTGAAAATAACGTTACGTTCTATTTACGTCATTTCAGTCTTATAATTAGTAACATATGCTTCATTTTAGGTCGTGTCCGTATTTACCCCTTAATTCCTATTTATCCCGTTTTACGGTATCTACCTATCCAGATATTTTAATGAACACCATTCAAACTTGTTCCTTATTTTGTACGTGAACCGAACCATGCAGTTCCTCTTAACATGGGTGATGAAATCTTACGAAATAATATATTGAATGTCAGTTTCCCTTCCGACACTGCAGCTATGTATTAGTTGGCATTGGCGATGCGATTTCGCGGATGCATCGCAATGCCCGTTATAATGTGTTATACTTGTATAGATCAGTGCAACGGGCCCTGCGCGCGCATTGCAGTGGCTATTAAACGCGTTACCAAATATGCACCCGTCACGCTCTGAATAGCATGCATTCGGTTGTAATTTGATAAAGGTATGCTTCTATTAAGTAAATTTACTGAAGCAGTCACGTGACAGGATTCATTCAACTGAAATGAAAAATCACCATGGCCATATTGCTACAATTAGGTATACCAGCTTGATGGTATCATATCAATGCGTTGTTTCCAGAACTACACACTTAATTGTCAACATTTAGAAGTAGATGAAATTTGGTTCGCGGGATTCCATTGCATAATTTATTACTTATCATTTTTAACCGACTTCAAAAAAAAGGAGGAGGTTCTCAATTCGTCGGTTTTTTTTTTTTTTTATATATATATGTTCCCCGATTACTCGAAGACTACTGAACCGATTTGAAATTTTTTTTCGGTGTTCGAATGGGTATACTTTCTAGTTGGTCCCATTGTCAGCACGTCACGATCTGATGATGGGATCTTGGAGAAATCAAGGGAACTCCTCGAATATTGTAGGCACGCTTATAGCGATTTTGTTATTTTTCTCTGTAACTCGTGCATTTGCTTATGAAAAGTACTATATGGTGAAGTGGAACTGATGATGAAGACCACAGATGGCCACCGGAACTCCTTAACGGTACCGATTTCAAGGGTGGCGATAAGATATCTCGATTAAGATAGTTGAGCGACTACAACGAAGCAAATTTAATTGTTTTAAAATGACTATGATTTTCCCGCGGCGTTGCTTGCGGCGAGCTTGAAATGTCTTAAAGTTTCATATATCAACTAAGAAGTGGGACTACATAAGCTTATTATGATCACTAAAAAGTGTAAAATAAAATAAATGTTTTAAAAAACAAAAAACCGCCTTCAAAAACGCAAAAAATAACTTCTACTACTAGGTACTTAGTAGTAGGTACCTATCCTATTAGGTTAGTCTAACTGAAGTCGGCGACCACAATATTTTCAACAAAAAGCCGACTTCGGTTAGACTAACCTAATAGGATAGGTACCTACCCTTCCGGGCTGTTTGGAACTAATCTCGAAATACACTATACTTAATACGACCTAAGATCTAAAAGACCTTTTCTCATAAGGGATGAAACCCGAATGAACTTACTACCAAAAAGAGCGGTTCTCAATACATACTATTGTCAATAAGACCCAATTTCAAATGGACTGAGTCGCATTTGAACTTATTCCCAAAAAGTCTAATTCCCATAATACACTAATTTCTAGTATCAAAGTACACGATTATCATAAAAACTGATTCCCAAAACGTCCTAGTCCCAAAACACACTAAATTCCGTCATTTATACTCTCTTGGAGAAACAAAATCATCCAGCACATCTTTGACGCAGTCAAATTTCAACACTATCTAAAACGTAATAAAAGTTAAGTTTCAGGTAGCAAAAAAAAACTTAATGTGTTTTGCCTCTCAATAGACGTTTTTGTTTAAAACTTGGAAGTTCTGGGTTACACACGAGTTCTATTAGGTATATTCTACTTAAAATAAAATAGAAAAACTTGTATGTATAATGTACAAATTTATTACGTCAAACAAATGTTTAAAAAACCTCTTTGCTTCTTATTTTTTACATACCTTTATGTAAGAAATATAACATTAACTTTACTTTTTAACTACACACGGTTATTCCCCTTTACACGCATCTAGTCAGGAACGCAAAATGCCAGTTAGACAAAAAGCCAGAAACGCAGAAGGCCAGAAACGCCGAAGGCCAGAAACGCAAAAGGCCAGAAACGCAAAAGGCCAGAAACGCAGAAGGCCAGAAACGCAGAAGGCCAGAAACGCAGAAGGCCAGAAGAAAACCCTTCAGACCCGTGTCTCCCCTGGTCAACCCCCTGTGGGAGACATCAGGTATCTTTAGTACTGGTGTCTGCCCTTGCTGCCCATCGGTACTAAGTTCTCAATCATATTTGAAGTACTCATGCATCCCCTGTCAGGTATGACTTACACCTTTAAAATATAATTAAAGTAACGATTTTAATAGTTATTTATGTAACTGGTACATAATGAAGCCTCTTAAGGTACGAGAGCCGAGGTTAGAGCGCGAGCTTGCGAGCGCTCTAATTACAGGCACGAGTACCTTAAGAGCTAATTATGAACCGTTGCATACATAACTTTTTCTACAAGCTTAAAATGATAATGATAAAAATAAACAATCGCTAACTTTTCTCGTATACTTTACTCGATTTTTCTGCTAACAAATTACTTGTCATCGAAGACATTTTCACTATTCCGATGCGCGGTAATAGTTTGTGAATTTTATTGATAAATGTATACAAATTTCATGCGAATTTTAATAGATAGTAAAAACAGTTCTATCAAATATCATAAACAAGTTGGAATGCCAACCGAAACGCCATTTTGTTAATATCCATATTGAACGTAACCATGGTAACCAAATAACAAATCGATGGATATTAACCATCTATTTTTAGTAATTGAATAAAAATGTTATTTTAAACACATAATTACTCATAAAATTAATTTTGTTTTTAATATACGTAATTGTTATTGGTGTTAAATGTTTTTAACGGTTTATTATACAAATTATTAGGATGTCAAGTGTTAACTAAACGCCAAGACTGATATCCGGAATGACCGTTACCATGGTAATAACAATGCTATAATAAATTATAGAACTGTTATTACCATGGCAACGCTCATTATAGAATTGTTTTTACGCTTCGGTTACGCTATAGGTGGTATTCTGACACCATTAACGATATCAATATTAGCGGTTTATAGTACGCGAGTAGAAAAAGTATTTTATGTTTTACAGTGTCAGTAAGTCGATTGTGTGTGACAGTTAAAACTGTGAAAAATTATTTTCATGATGAGTGGCAAAATTCCAGCACCCCAAGAAAACGAAAATGCGGTTCCACTTCGAAGAACACCGGAGTGGACTACATGTTTATTCGGCGGCTGTCCCTACACCGACCTATACGATGTTCCGATAATGCTTCCGTTCAGGCAAGGCTCTTGGTGAAATACAATTTGTACAATACATGGGTGTGTTCATTTCATTTGGGAAAAAACTACGGAAGATTGGGACGAAATAGCAAACGCCGAAGACAATTTATTCGATTTTAATGCGTATTATACGCGTGACATTAATATTTTTAGACATGTCTTGGATTATATTAGTTTTACCTTGACGGCTATTTTATAATAAATGTAAGTCTTAGTTTCAAATATATATTTATTTAACTTCAAATTAAAGTAAAGTATTTTTATACACTAATAATAAAAAAAAAACAAAACGTCACAGTTCTATGGAACAAATGGGAAGCACTCAGGTAATTTAGAATATTGACAATATTTTTACATTCCAAGCCCGGACATAACAAGCCGGAAGCAACAAGCCGAAAGACGTATCAAATAAGGACTCAGTTTTTCACAGTTTTAACTATCACACACAATCGACTTACTGACACTGTAAAACATAAAATACTTTAAAATCGTTACTTTAATTATATTTTAAAGGTGTAAGTCATACCTGACAGGGGATGCATGAGTACTTCAAATATGATTGAGAACCTAGTACCGATGGGCAGCAAGGGGAGACACCAGTACTAAAGATACCTGATGTCTCCCACAGGGGGTTGACCAGGGGAGACACGGGTCTGAAGGGTTTTCTTCTGGCCTTCTGCGTTTCTGGCCTTCTGCGTTTCTGGCCTTCTGCGTTTCTGGCCTTTTGCGTTTCTGGCCTTTTGCGTTTCTGGCCTTCGGCGTTTCTGGCCTTCTGCGTTTCTGGCTTTTTGTCTAACTGGTATTTTGCGTTCCTGACTAGATGCGTGTAAAGGCTAAGTGAAATTCAATGACAATTTATCTCAGTCGTTTTTTTAAGCTGATGATATTTTTTAAAAAAGATGTGGCAGTCACATGTCCCAGGCTCAAGTCGGTCAATTGTTCCGGACGCGTCGTATCCGTACCGTTTTTGACGCATGCCCTCCACACCAATGCTTAACGGTGCGTATATTACGGTACGTCAAAAACGGCGCCATGTTGTTACTATGACCTCGTCGTTTATTTAAGCAACGACACCGTTTTTTAAGCAGCGGTGTGGGGAGCGTGCGTCAAAAACGTTGCTGATACGACGCGTCACTGCGATTCCGTACCGTCACCGTTTTTTAAGCATTGGTGTGTGGAGCTTGCGTCAAAAACGGTGCAAAAACTGCCGAATCAAACATTTAATGTATTTTGGGATTAGGACGATTTGAAAATTAGTCATTATGAGAATCGTGTGTTTTGATATTTCCATGTGTATTTATTTTAGTGTATTTTGGGAATTAGACTTTTTGGGATTAAGTTCAAATGCGACTCGGTTCATTTGAAATTAGGTCTTATTGACAATAGTATAAATTGAGAACCGCTCTTTTTGGTACCAAATCCATCCGGGTTTCATCCCTTATGAGAAAAGGTCGTTTAGATCTTAGGTCGTATTAGGGTTTAGTGTATTTCGAGATTAGTTCCAAACAGCCCGGAAGGGTACCTACTACTAAGTACCTAGTAGTAGAAGTTATTTTTTGCGTTTTTGAAGGCGGTTTTTTGTTTTTTTTTAAAATTATTTTATTATAACTTAATCGCCGGTCGACCTAATAAAGTGCTTTATTAATTAAATCCTAAAAGCCGAAGTTGCTAGAACACTCAAAACTAATATTGTCTTACAACTTGAAGTGGTAGATACCTCATTAACTCTACGCATTACGCATTAATTACCGTGGACATCTAATAATTCCAATGTGTAATTAGCGACGACAATGACGGTGTTTGCATATTGTACAAAAGTGGGTAATCCGAGGACGCGGCGAGCAAATGACGGATTACACAACAGTGGGCGAGCTAGGACCCTTATCAAACACTGCGCGCGCACGACGGCAATTAATAGTGCTTCCACAGATGATGAGTTCATTGTTTGCGAGTGGCGACCGAAACGCGCTTGCCCAACCGCCGGCTGCGCTCGCGGCGGCAAGGACGAAGCCCGAAGTCCGGCAGTTAGGACGTCTACACACCACTGGCTAACTTTTAAACTATAATAGATACACTTACAACATATTTATGACTAGAGGACGCCCGCGACTTCGTACGCGTAGAATTAGTTACCCGCTACTCCCCCCATTTCTTCCCGTTGGGGGTCGATTTTCGGAAAATCCTTTCTTAGTGCCCACTTACATCATGAAAGGAACCCCTGTACCAAATTTCAAGTTTCTAAGTACAGAAGTTTCGGCTGTGCGTTGATATATATAAGTCAGTCAGGTTTGCCCTTTATATATATATAGATGAGTTTGAAGAACTTAAGCTACCAACTGAATGTGTACTACCTTTATTACTATCACTCAAATAAACACTAGCTCGTAATTCATGCAAGCACTGACAATTACAAAGTGAAGAATATTGCACCAAACAGGTGGTAAACTAACGACTTAACTCTGACAATATATCAAATGTCTTAATACTTGGTTTCGTCATATTAGACGGGGCAAGACTGGCAATAGATGTAATCCGAAATGTGCCTGACAAATCTAAACGCTTTTAAATTTAAATAAAGCTAACCCAGTTTCCGATTAGACGCAATGATCGTTAACCGAGGCGGTTAAATAAATAGATATGGATCAATAGTTTACTATCTCACCGCGATAAGCTAAGCAAACTCCTTAATAAATATCGGGTATCAACTCTTATCAATTTGCACACTGGTAACTTTATCTAAGGTTAAACAGTTGGTATTGATTACAAAATGTCAATATAGCAACGAATCCAGCAGGGTAGTAAATAGTAGCACAAGGGCAGCACAAAAACACAATCTTCAGAAAAGATTCTGCAGAAATCGCAGGACCTTTTTACTCAATCTCTCAAAACTCAACTCAAAAGGTCAAGAAACACTGTTTCACCTAATTTCAAGATCCTACTCCCTAGTCCTGATGATGCAGAGGCCAATATCCTTATTCTACTGAGGAAGTCGGGTATTCGCAAACTGATTTTTTAGATATTAATAACCGTAACTCCAAAAGATCTTATGTAAGTACAGTCAAAATGAAATTTTTAACGTCGTATGCGGAGTGTTTCAACAACTTCCAGTGTTATATGATCAGATTTCTGGTAAAAACAAATGTACAAAACACTTTACCGTTCTTCGACATCCCTTTGTATTGTCAACACGTAATTTAGGATACAACAAAATGTTGTAAGTCGAAAATAACATATGCTGCGACGCGCGTTGCCGCAAACGCTTATACAATAATGTCGACTGAACAAATAGATGTATGTTCCGCATTTCTACCAAGCATCGTTTAAGCAGGACGTTACGTGCCACGCAACTCAGTCGACCGGCACATACCTAAATCTAAATAAGTTCGGCTTTACAGAAGTAACAAATCATCGCGTACTTTCTAATTGAAATTCAACTAGGCAGCCCAAGAGTTGGCGCATTATTTATTTATTTTCCCAGCTTTGCTACACAAGCATGCTGGCCGTACGTGATTAGTTAGGTATCCTCTGAACGCAATTCAAATTTTTCAAGCCCTTCTTCTCTATTAGTTTAAATAATGGTGTCACATCGTCTGCTTGCTGGCTTCTTAACCGAAGCTCCTTCGCGAAGTTGATTTGTTATTCTCAGTTTTCAAATCGTTATTACGTATTTTACAGTACATTTTTCAAGAGTATTCGCCGCTTCTTGAGATAATTTCAACAATGACTCCAGAATTTGTAGGTCCGGTCATTAGATCGACTGTCTGACCTCCGTATTTCCTCACCTTTACATTACAAAAACAGAACAGAGACAGACTTTTTAAAACTTTCGGACGACACCCGTCTATCCCAATATTGATCTAAACTTAAAGATTGTTGTTTTCCGTTCTTACATTTTGTTCGAAAGCAAACTACCTAATGGTATTTTGCTAAATGTAGATTTTCACATTGGCAAGTATTTCATTATTTATACACTGTGTTATAATAGGTAGTCATAAGGTATAAAGAAGACTTTCTGATTGGAGTAAGATTGACCTGAACAACTCGGAGAGATCACACTTGTCTCTACATTGATAATGTCTTTTGAAGTATTGAGCACAGATTCTTATACCAGCTACTGCCTTTAGGGAATTCTTGGGGTTCCCTGGCAACTTCTTCTCTTTTGCTGCATTTTATTTGAAAGGCCACTTTTAGGTGTCTAATCTACACGCTTCTTCCAATTGGTAGCTTTAATATTCCCTCGTAACATAGCATACATTGACAAACCTAGTACCAAGTTAAAAATAGAACCAAGAGATTGATGTCATGAATACTTAATGATTAATGATCTTGATAAACTTAGATAGACTTATCGAAGTCATCCGCGATACCTATTCACTCGTCTGGATTAGAAGATGGCATATCACATTTGTAGTAATTTTTAAGAAGTTTCATCAGCATATATTTTATTGGGCATGACCATGACCACAGTTGAGAAAAACTTGCTAACAATTTAGTATTATATTATGAAACTCGTACGAACTAAACCACGCCGCGGAGTATGTTGGTGAGGACATCGTTGAGAGAGATGTCGTACTCGTACCATACTAGACCGGGTACGGTACGACACGCAAGACGACCGATTACTAAATACTATGCTCACGCCGAACAAGGTCAATGCTCGCCAAATGTATAATAAAAATAAGAAAGGCTAGCACTGCTTCGACAGGTGACTTACCTACCCAGTTTTCGCTCTAGGTATTAAAAATTCAACGAATCATCAGCATCACACAACTTTCACTAACGGTGAGACAGCGTACGACTCTCTACCCCGCGGAGAGCGAGTTGAAGAAATCTCCCAAAACAATCGCAAGGGCAGGTTATTGAAGTAGTTATTAGGTTATTATAACCATCTTCCTCTTCCAAGCACGCGATAGGTAGGTACCTGCGTTCACGTTCTTTCCTCTATCGTGTTGTACCACGCTAAGTAAAGCAAGTAATGAAATCGGTTAGCAACTCGATAGCCAATGAAAGAGCAAATGAAATATTAATGCGAAAAATATTTGTAATGCTTAGAAAGTTTGGTGCGGGCGGTCGCACCGGGACTGGGCATCGCATGCGTGCGCGCACGATGCGCGAGAAAGCACGACGCGCCGGCGCGCGCTGCCCGCGCAAGGGATGATTATATGCCGAACATTTGAATTTGATTAAAACAATGTTTTAGACAATTGCCGACATTGAAAAACGATCATTAGCAAATTGGGAAAATAATCAATGTGAAATAATATTCACATTGGGTAGGTTGTTTGAGAAAGGGGTTTTCGAATTAAATAAAGCCAATTCCAAATATATCCAGTCAACAAGAAACTTTAGAATTTGTATAGAATGAGATGTGCTGTTATACCTATACCTAGGTATACATATATATACTTAAGATAACTTTTACGAGCCTATCAGTGGTCGCATCTAAGCAGACCTGTTTATGGTGCGCTATACAAGACTCCGCATTGTTTGTCGAAAGTAAGAGTCGTGATTATGAATATGGTGAAAATCGTTGAACAAACTACAACAGCCGAGCGGAGCGCGACCCACTGCGGTCCGGCGCCCGCTGCGCGACCCACCGATAGATTTCACTTTTCACATTTCCAATGAATGACCCCAGAGAACATGTTCCCAATAAGACCACTACTTTATCGCTGGTTTGCGCCAATTACAAATACCAACCTCATTCATAAAACCTGACTTATTCTTTACAAATCAGCTGACATAGAGGTTACTGTCACGCTGTTATGTAAACAGGACCTTACTGATAGACCGACAGAAATGATAATGTAATCCTATTAGATTCTTATGCAAACCCAAAAAAACACTTTTTATTTATTTTTAATATTTTACAACTGAAATGTTTTTGGTAATAAATTAAATTCAAATTTTCTAACCTGACATGTCTTTCCAAATATCCGCAATGGAGTTGGTCCAGGGGGTTTCAGTTTCACAAATACAGTTTGTCTGCGAACTTTATGTCCGAATTGACACAGTAACTTATCTTGAACACGAGCACAGAGCCTACTCGGGCTTAAACACGCCATAGCTACAACTGCAACGAAACGCTTGAGGACATGAACTACATAACACTCGAGTATTCGACTTTTCCTCCCCACTTACAGCTGATTGTCAACCGCCATGTTGTATGGTGTTGCCAGTTAAGGTTTTGTATATTGGTGATATACTAAATTCGTTTTTAAGGATAATTACTAATTAAATTACTTTTATAAATTAACAATACTGGATTGGGTAATATTCATGAAGTTCCCTTTCCATTGCAAAAGTGCATTGGAAAAGTTGTATTCAAAACATTCGCTTTATTTTGATCTCATCAGAGTTGTTTGAGTCGTTTAATCTATGTGTGGAATAGTAAAAGCATGGTTTCATCTTGTTAAGTTGGTTTCTTGGCTGTCTAACTGACAGTTCCCATCCTAACCTCTTCTCGTTTCTCGTACTGAATAACATACAAATTATTTATTTTCATTTCGTTGCGCTTTTATTTTCTCTGTCAACATGATTCCGCGTGTGTCAGCATTACTAAATGTACTCAAAAACTTGGAAAAATGTTTACTCTCTTCACTTGGACACCCGCCTAGAGGTATGTTTGAACTAGCAGTAATTAAATTACTTAATATCAATAAAGTCTTATGAAGTTATTAATAATATCTCAACCTCTTTTTACAGAGCTTGCCCTAGCTTACGTTCACGAAAGGAAAGAGATGACAAGGAAGCCGTTTTCAATAAAGGATATTGTTGGCGATGGTTTTCTATTAGCTGTGCCTAAGTTCCGACGAACCGTCGAGAAGAGGCTAAAAAGGAAGTTTGGCTCGCCCGAATATGTATGGAAGATGCTTGTTCCCCTGACTAACATCAAAGTGTGCCAGGAATGTGGCCACCATCATGAGCGAGGGCGACTTTGCGGTTAGTTTACTTTACACACTATATAGTTGAGTCAAGTAGATACAGCCAGGGCTTAATACCGGTATTTATTAAAATTGAAATATCTTCCTTAATTTGCATTATTTCCTTGATATTTTCGACTATAATTTAGGTAATAACACTATTCTATTATATAAATTCATTGAAGAGCAAAAATATTCAATAATAAGCGAGATACCGAAATTGAATACCGGTATTTTTGTATGAAAATAATACCGGTATTCAAGCCCTGGATACAGCTTTTATCAATAAGAATTACATTTTTTTTCTTTTACTTTTCATAAATCCTACATTTGATACAAACCTTGCCAACAAAGTTAGTAATCAATCACAGATATTTGGAAAGCAACACAGGTAGCACAAGTTGTATTTTCTCGCTTGTCGCTCAGTGTGTCTATCGTTACTGACTAGAAAGAAAGGGCGAGCGACAAACATGTCGCGGACAACGTGTGCTAGCCGTGCTGATGTAACTTGCTAGGAAGAGAGGGAAAGATTCACAGGGGTTATTTGGCTGCTTTTCTTTCATAGATTAGTTTCTGTTTATCTTTCTAAATTAGCAGGCCTTTCTGGACAATCCTTTGATCATTTGTGAATTGATTAAGAATGTAACTAATATAGGTACCTAAATAAATAAATAAAATAAATTTATTAACGGCTAGCAATAGCTATCCAACGAGGAAATGCAGCCAGCATT
The DNA here is from genome assembly GCA_948252455.1 of Acleris cristana. Lineage (NCBI taxonomy): Eukaryota > Metazoa > Arthropoda > Insecta > Lepidoptera > Tortricidae > Acleris > Acleris cristana. The sequence continues at coordinate 17,484,781 of OX411780.1, forward strand.
ATGGGCACCATTCCCAGTGGCAGTGGCCTAGGGGACATTTGTACATATTATAGTTATTTAGAATAAGTTAAGTTATTTTAGTATTTAGTTTTAGTTAGGTATGTTTTATTATTTTTCTGTTTAATGTTTGTGTCTTTTGAATAAATACAGTATGTTACTCACAAAAAATAAATTTCAGGGGACCATCTCGCACAAATTGACCTATTCCCAAACTAAGTTGTACTATGGGTACTAGACAATGATAAACATACTTTAATAGAGAAACAAATACTCATGTTCATCACACAAATATTTGCCCCAACCGGGAATCCAACCCAGGATCGCTAGCTTCGTTGGCAGGGTCATTACCAACTAGACTAAGCATCGTCCAGTTATAAAAACAAATAAAATTCCACCCTATTTTCTTTACTGTGGATTTTTACTGACTAGACCAACAGCATATAAAATATTAAAAAAAAAAAATGTAAAATATTTATTCAATGCACACACAAGTAAAAAGAAGACATTACATTCAATAGGATATATAATTAAGTTTATAAAAATTTAGATCCAATTAATTGTATGGGCTAAAATATTTTACTTATTTGATTCAATACCTGGGAATGCAAACCGGTAATTTTTTGTATGGGAATTACCGCGGTAACGGTAAATTACCGGTAATTTTCATACAACGAATTACCGGTATGCATTCCCTATTCAATACATATTAATTTTTTCTGACGAACTTTATTTCTTTTTTCCAGAGCACTGCTACAAAAGGGTTGAGGGAGAAACAAAGGAGATCCAAAAGCAGATTCAAGAAAAACTGGCAACAGGGCCGATCGAGAATGATGTGGTGGTGTTGTACTCTGGAGAAGAACTTCCAGAGAAGGTACGGTCAGCCTTATAAGAAGCTGCACACTTTAGTGTTTTGTCACTTTAACGTCATGTTTGAACTGCTGCACTAATCTGTCAAAGGCGTTAAAGCGACAAGGTACCAAAGTGTCCAGCTTCTTATAAGGCCGACTACATCATGTTCTACCTTCACATAGACCTAATGATCTGAGTTAGACCAACAAGCTGTGCATTGTTGGTCTAGCCAACCTTCTTAGTAGTGTTTTAAATCCACAAAGACTTGCTCCACTTTAACATACATAAATGCAATCTTGCACATCAATTTTACTGATGAAGCGAGCCTTAGTGGATTGAAAGCATTATAGTATTTGCCCGAATTACTAAATGTGAACAAGAGAGGTTGCACATGCAATTAAAGTGTAGGTATCTGTGTACCATCTGCACAAAGTTATGGTAACATTTTAAAACTGAATTCTAATTAGGTAAACAGCTGTTTACAGTAAAGTTATGGATAAAATTGAGATTTTCAGAAATGCAATGGATCTAAAGTCTAGCAGTTTGAAATTAAACCTAGCTTTATCTTATCTTTGTACAGAACTCAGAAGGACCCTTTGCATACATTTAGACACAGTAGAATCAATACATAATATAGCGGTTCTAGGTTCAAATCCCGGTAAGGGCAGATATTAGTGTGATGAGCGCAAATATTTGTTCCTGAGTCATGGATGTTTTCTATGAACTTATTTAAGTATATATTTCTCTATATAATAACCCCCTTACTAATAAACGTTGACTAACGGTGGTATAGCTATACAATGTTTTGTCCTTATCTGTCATGTGATATTTGAATTTGACAGATAAGGACAAAACATTGTACAGCTATACCACGGTTACATAACGTTTATTAGTAAGGGGGTAAGTATTTATATTACTAGTACCAGTCTAGACCTTAGTTTAGGACTAGGTCAATTGGTGACATTGTCCCCTAACATTCTGACATAAGTATGTAAATTGAGTTAAAAATTTACCTTTTCATATTGCGACTGTGCCTTGTTAAAAAAATCATTGGGAATTTGGGACATGGTCATCATTGGAGTTCGAAATCGGCACCGTGTCGGCACCTTACCATCAATAGTCAAGACCCTAAGCCGGGAACACTCAAAAATCCTGTTTTTTTTTCCGAATATTTATAGTTCCGAATTTTCATTTTCCGAAAGGTACCTACATGTTATGCTGGAGCTATTTTAGATTATATTTATAATATAATTACTATACGTACGTAGGTTAGTTTAGGTTTGATAATAGTCATTGTCATATATTTTATTGCCTTAGGGCCTACGCTAGCTGACGCGGATTATCCGTAACGGACGCCCGTCTAATAAGAAATGGTATGAACACCGCTAACTGGCGCGGGCGCGTGCGACGGACTTCAATCCGCGCGGCGGGCGGCGGGCGTCCGCTCCGTGCGCACGCGGCGGGCACACGCTCGCGGACTTGTTATTATACTGGTAGCGCTAAGTTAGGCGTGATTAGGCGTGCGTCCGTCGCGGACGCCCGTCGCGGACTCGCTGGCCCGCGGCGGGTGTCCGGAGCGGGACCCGCGAGCGTGCGCACGCGGCGGGCGTCCGCGTCAGCTAGCGTAGGCCCTTATGTTGTAGTTACAAAGATCTTAAATACTATTGGATAAAAATAAACCCTGTAAACATAATCATAAACAGTATCATAAAATAAAGGCTCTATCAAAACATTGTATTCGGAATTAGGCTGAGGCTCCACTGAGGTGGAGATGAGCGGAACGGAGCTGTGCCAATATTAACCAATAGAAGGCGCATGCGGTCACGTCGAGCGCGCCTTGAGCACGTTAGTTTAGATTCGATTGGTTAATATTGGCACAGCTCCGGCCCACTTTGCTCATCCTCGCCTCAGTGGAGCCGCACCCTTATGACTCTTCGGAGTTATGTAGTACTTATACCCCCCTAAGCCACTATGCTTGAATGCGTACTTTACAATATGATCATGAACGTTTTTTTATACTATACCGTAAAACTATACAACTATGGTCCTAGCCTGCAACAATAGTCCAATTTTCCTCATTACATTATTGTAAAATATAAAACCTTAGCGCTATTATTGCTGGCATGTACTTACTATTTGGCCTAAAATCTTTGGCTCTAAACTCTATAGTTATCATATTTTTAGAATAATGTAATGAGTAAAATTGGACTATTGTTGTGGGCTATTTCCAGCTAGTCGCACTATTTAAATTTGACTCAACTGTGTTAGTTTAATATCTACTTAAATACATTAATAAAAACTAAAACACAGTTGAGTCAAATTTAAGAGTGCAAACAACTAGGAATAATAATTCCCACACCTTATCCACACTGTAGACAACTGGGATTTTTTTTCCCAGTTGTCCACAGTGTGGACAAAGGGTGGTGTGGACAACTGCGAATAGCCCATTGTTGCAGGCCAGCTAGGATCATAGTTTTACAGTACCTATTCTTTTCAGGTCAAAGAGTTCTGGAAAGGCAAAAGGGTAATTGAAATGAAGAAGGAGAGACCGCAGTGGTTTAGCAAGAACTTGCTGCAGAAAACAACACAACAACCCTCCACCGCCACAGATGTCAAACCCACTGATCTGGCGTAATTTAAATAAGACCAACAGCATATAATGTAGAATATATTCAATAAATAATTAGTAAAGAACTTAATATTTCATTTATTTGTATCCTAGATTTTTCATCATATACTATTCTTAAGCAATAACAGCCATGCAATTTGTAATAGATTTTCAGGATTTCATCATTTTAAATTACATTATCAAAAGAGTTAGGAATGCAAATGTTATCAAAATCATCTGTTATGGAATCAGGCTCAATGTCTCCCATGAAATGTGATTCTACATGTGATTGGAACTCATTAAAAGCTGTATCTTTCTGGAATGTTTCCCCACACATTGGGCAGATTTTATCTGTGGTTGGAGATGAAGCCTCCTTTGTATCCTGCTCTGGAATGCTCTTTTTAAACGCTGAAGTATTTAATTCATTGAAGTTTTCGTTGTATGTACTGGAGTCTGCAGGCGTTGCCCAATTCACTAAACTATCACTGGTTTCTATTTCCTTATGTTCGGAGCTCGTAATTTTGGCATTATTTGCTATACAAGTTGGACATTTATAACCATCTGAAACAAATAATATAGTTCTTAATAAACCAAAACTGATCACAGCTGAATCTTAAACTGACCTTTCATTTGCATAATGCATTTGAAAGCAAGTACAAACAGTAAACTATGGCAGCTGACATACAATCTTACCCAAGAACTATTTTGCCATTTAGATGTCAATTTTATTCTGCACATTCTCGTGTTAAATACCACTATGTTTCACCTTTTTTTATGCCATGGTCGACAGCAATTTTGCATACCCCAGACTCCACATCAAGTTAATTATTCTAAATGTGTAGAACAACTCACTGTCAAGTGGTGTGAGCAGCACAACTATTATTGTGTTAAAGCATCTTAAAGTGGTATTCAAAAGGATACAGATTGATTGATGGGTCATTTTCAAAAATATTGTCATATATTATATTGTATTGTATTGTATTGGCTTATTGAAAGCAAAATCACGATCACATACATTGTGTAACAAAAGTTAGTCATACAAACTATATGGGTAACTTTTGTTACAGAAAGAAATCAATTAAGTTTTGTTTTAATTAAAGCCCTTAACTACGTACAATTTTTTAGAAAACGACCCTGATTTCCTCTTTTTGATTTCAATGACTAGCACCCTGATTTCCATACAAAATGGACCCGACTAGCGAATCATTGGAGTTAAATGTGTTAAAACTAATGGTGCGCCCACACTACAGTTACATGATGGTATATAACATTATGAAACATTTTATGACACCCCAATATTCTACTTAATCTAAGAATATTGTTGTGTTACAAAATGTTATGAAATGTTATAACAAATATGCACTTCTGTTGAATTCAAACATTCTACTTACATTTGAATACACTTTCAACTTTAGATATAATTAACTTAAGGTCTTTCTCTTGCTGAGCCATTTCCTTTTTCAACTGTTGAAGTTTCTCAGCCTGGCTGCGGATTTCTTTCAAGGAATCAAGAGCAGGATCCTCAAGGTATGTAAAGCCAATAGAATCCACATTCAATATCTCTTCGCCTGCATCCTGCAATTCACTCATTTGCTCGTATTGCTCTACTAGCTGTGATTTCTCCTGTATGTAGCTATTTATAACTTTAAGGGATATTTCCTCTAAACTAGCTTCTGAAAACTTTTCCTGGTAGTTAGAACTTGTTTTGGGGGTGCTATGAATGTATGTGTTAGTCCGAATTAACGGATGCTTTGAATGTTCTGATTGATTTAACTTTTCAGGTCCCTTTAGAGATGCGATTTTGTTCCACAAATTCTTATTCTCACAAGACACCATGAAGACATGATGCATAAGCTGAGACTTTTGTTTCTTTAGCTCCCCAATCTTTTGCTCCAACTGCAATTTCTCGTCTTCTTGTAAGGGAATGTACTGGGAACCCTGAGAAGCCTTACTAATGTCGACCTTCAACCGCATATTATCCGTTTCCAAAGTATTTATTCTCCGTTGCAGCAGCAGACAGCGATCTCTCATTGCGTGAAGGGCCAATTCATGAACACTCACATTGTTGTACTCTCCTTTCAACGTTGACTGGAATGTAGAATCATTGTTGAAACTTACAATAGATGTAGACTCCATTTTACCACGTAACTGAAATTGTTAACGTGAACAAGCCAGCTCAACGGTTAATAAACGGTGTTTCATGTTTAACGAAGCACTTACCATTTTTTCGGGTACTTAACAAACAAAACACTAAAAAAGAAGGTTGATGAAAATGATCCAAAACTTTGCTTACCAAGAGCTGCGTTTCGTTACCATTATTAAAAAGAATGCGTTTTTAACAGGGCATCGAACTAACTTCCACAGATTATATATTTCAAAGGAAGTATAAACGAAAAGGAATGGCTTATGGTCATAGACAAAGAATCGTTTTTTTTTACACATTTTACCCGTTTATTAAGGTGCGTACTGCGTTCATATGTATTTAGCATAGAAGAAGTACTAGCATCTTCTATGGTATTTAGTCACGTAGATTGAAGATCGCGGCTGATTTAATTCGTCAAGCCAATCAAGGAGCATCAAAAAAAAAAGAAAATGCATCACCTAGACTTTTATGAAAAGGTAATCAGCGATCGTAAGGTATTCCATGAATTCCATGATAGATTAGAGTGTAAACAGAACAATTCTAACATGATTCTCTCTGAGATTACTGGGGCTCTACCTAGACCCCAGTAATCAGTAATTCGAACTTCAGATCGCCCCATCACTTTCTTGCGAATTAGTGACGCGTCGAGAGCAAAAGGGATAGCAATAGACGAAGTTCGAGTTACGGATTTCAAAGTAGAGCCTCTGCGCCGCCGTGACCGCATATGTCTTTAATGCTGCGGCCACATTGGCCGAAAAAAAGTGCCGTCTCTTTCTTTCATGGAACGCGCAAAGCAAATCAGCAGATTTTTCGATTTTGATTTTGCTTTGTGAATCGACCTTTATGCGACAATGGCGACAACAAGGATCTTCTAGGTAGGTAGGTAGTAAAAGTAAGTAAACCTTGGGCCACGATGATGATTGGATGCGAAACGCAGCGCTTCACTATTTAGTCCATTGTTTGTGTGGCATCTGTCAATGAATGGTGACAGTGTGTGTGTGGAATGTGCGTATACATACATGAACCTGAACGTCAGGCAGGAACATTTTGTGTTTGGCAGCACGGGAAAGCACAGTGAAGTTTGTTCTGCACTTCGTTCATTCTGCGCCGAATTAATGTTTGGATTTAATTACTCAAATTACAAATAAATATTTTACTAAGTAGTGTAAAAAGTGGCTTTTGATTATTTTACGCGAATTAAGTGTTTCAATCAAATCAATGACGAAGCGACTTGGTGACGAGCGTTACGAAGTTTAGTTCGTGCTGATTTCTTGAGTGTTAGTCGAATGACTGTAGTGTGAAGTAAACAGAAGCAGTGAATCATTGTTAATACGGAGGATTTCTTTGACGAAGCATTCGTAGTGGATTCCAAGTAAGTCTGCTATTCTTTTTGATAGTGTAGTTTCTAATTAGTTCGCGGGAGGTTTTCTCTGTCTGGGTATTGTTAGTGTGCTATTTTTGCCTGACCTCCTATCTCTGCTCTACTTTCAATAAAAAACTATCTTCTGTACGCAAAACTATTGGGTCACGTATCAAACAATCAATTACTTAGGTAGGTATTCGTACAATAAGGTAATTATGATGTCAGAAGAGCCATTGTTTACTATTTATATTTTTTTATAATTGATAAGGCTGAAGGCATTTACAACTTCTAGTATAACAACAATATAGATTATAGATATTTTTACCTAAGGATTATTATCTTGGTATTTCCACTTCCATATTTAATTAATTGTTGCTTATTAACTTAGTAGTTATTAAACTGAACTAAGTTATGTTTAAAACTTTATTAAAATTTTGGTGCCATAAGATATACACATAATACTGCGCACTGGCCTTATCTTGCCATTGATTGCAAGTTGAAATATGATTAACTTAGAGCATTCAGCCATTAAAAGTGGGTATACAACATAAAAAAATAACTTTTTAGTTAGCTTTGCTAAAAATATTTTCATGGTGCCAGGTACAACCACAATAGTCTCAAGTGGCAACCAGCCCTAATTTTGGATAAAAATTGGACTATGTTGCCAATAATTCTGAACAGTAACCTCATTTTTTTCAACTAACTCTTATTTGCCAACCTTTGCATTGTTAGAGTTATTTAAATAGAAAATAATGGATTTGTAATTGTAATCTATTTTAACCTTGGCAGTTACAAGTTGAAATCAGAACAAACTCGCCAACTGCATCTTACTTAATGCATGCATACTTAGTGTAGGTGCACTGCCTAAAATTATATAAATAAGTATATATTGAAGTTTCCTGCTTGAGTCAGTTAGGCCGCTTCCTGACTTGGCGGTATGCTTGCAGTAAAGCGTACTGTCGGTATAAACGCTGCGCGTTGATTGGTGGATGCCACTAGTTGCCTAGCAACGGATACCGATTCCGTGTTTTACTGCAAGCGTACCGACAAGTCAGGAAGCGGCCTTATAGGGTTAAAATTATCTGTCACATGTCATGATAGGAGCCATTGATCTCATATAAAAATAGATGCTCAGAGTAATCATATCTTAAGGATGTAATAAACAAAATGATAGTAGGTAAAAAGGTATTGAATGAGGATAACTGTCTGTTTGTTATCAAAGCAAGACTAATTGTAATTGTAATGGCCAAATGGATTAAGTACTAACTTAGGATGAGCCCTATGATCTTTTAATAACATACTATTAAGCAGCAGCATTAAGCAGCAGCGTTGGCACTTTCCTTTAATGTTGCTGTCAATTATGTTAAATGATTCATTGATATTGGTTAAGATTGATCATGTTCAATTATTTATTTTATCATTTGTCTGCATTTATTTGTTAACACATTCGCTGCCAGGCTCTAGTGACCTTTTTCTCCCGTTTTGTAATAAAAATATTGTTTATTTGCCATTAAATTAATATAGGTACAAATTACTTATGACCACCACACTAGGCACAAAAAACTTGAAAAATTGTTGACTTCAGTAATGATCGGCGACCCGTAGCAATTTTTCGACGAAAGTATAACATAGATATGATTCTATTCAAATTTCGTGCCCAATTTATACATTAGAAATGTATGCTGTTTTATTATCGAGATGAGACGTTTAAGAGTTACCAGCTCTGATGGTAACGGTTGTAATCATGGGTTTTTATCTGTTTTATAGAACAGTAATCATTATATTTCTCATCATGCAACATAGTAATTATGCTGAATAATATGATCTTAAGGATGTTGTGAATCATTAACAAGGTAGGTAGGTACCAAACTTCTTAAGTGTATGATCAGATCTTATTGAATCAGATGTGCCCAGTGCTGTTTTAGAACTCAATTGTTTTTTATACATCATTCATGAGTAACATCCTGAATTTTCGGCTTTGTTAAACATATGGGCTCCACATTTTTGTAAGTGGTATTACGTCGTAGATACCTAAATTCATCGGAATAAAAATAAATGTGCAATTTTTTGCGTTCTACCTAATAATGAATTAAAAAGAGTAAAATAAATTTTTCCATCAACTTTTTTTTCTCAGTTAGGTATAACATTCTGACTTTTTTTGATGTATCTAGTTAGACCTATCTACGTGTGTGAACTCTTTATTGCATGGTTGACGTCAAAGATATTACATTATTGCACCTTATTTCAATGGAATAAGGTAAAAATATGTTAACATATCTTTGATGTTAACCGTCAGAGGTACATCAAGAAATTCCACAAAACACTAAGTAAGTACTTATATACAAAAAAATCAGTCGACCTTGTACAGTCGACTTCATAAATAAGTGTACACTTTAGTACCTTGTCTATTTAATGTCATGTATTAACTGCCGTATGTGAATTGTCACTGCGATTACAATGATAAGGTACTAAAGTGTACACATATTTATGAACTCGAATGTATCTAAGTGGCTGCACACTATTGTACCGTGTCGCTTTAACGCCTTTTGACCGGTTACTGCAGTAGTTCAGCGGGCCTAGTATGGTTGCGTTTACCGCGTGACAAAATGTGAATAGAGCATCCGTCACTCTATACCATGTACTAAAGTGTGCAGCTACTTATAAAGCCGACCGAAATAGGATGTAAACAATTCTACAATTCATTTGAGAAAATTAGATTTCCTAATTGATTCTCCCGTTTTACACTGTATAATAACTAGTAAAGAGATGATTTGGTGAATATAATATTACAGGGTTACATTGCCATATGGTATAATGGCATAAAAATCACGGGCAATAGCCAGTAAGTACCTATTACACAAACAATTGTTATAAATTTGTCCTTTATTAGTGTAATGGGTGGTAATATTTCATGGTACCCCACAATAGTAGGGTGCACTTCACACCCTTCAAATTCAAAATGAAATGTGTAGTAATTGACGGCGATAGTAATATCGCCCCGCGCCGGATGGCACGGATGAGACGGGCGTCGCGGCGTCCGCGCGGCCGCGCCAATTCGCGCGCAGCCAGTAATATTGTCGCCGATTGGCCTAAATCACAAGCGGTGCCGCGCTTGGCCAGTCCCTAGCCCTAGCCATGATAGCCCACAGAGTGGATACTGCCTTTACATGCGACACCCCTGCGACAGGCACGTCAAAGTTTATTTGAATTTGAATTTAATTTGATTTGATTTGATTTATTTTGAGTTATTATATCATAAATATTACATAAATAGAATGTGTTGAAAATTGTTAAATATGTTAAATATGAACTAATAATAATTTAATGTATAGACCAATTACCTAATCACAAACATGTAAGAATAATCTTTTTATTTCTAATGAATTGAGTTACAGTTATTTCAAATAAATAATTCATTTGAAATGTCTGAATGTAGGTAATTCAAATTCAAACAATTAATTAATTATTAATTCATAATTAGTTGATTTTTAATTACATTTAGACATTTTCCTTTCAACATAATAATGTAGGAAGGAAAATGGTAATAACTAATAATAAAATAATGGTAAGGAAAAAGGATAATCAAATCAAATCAAATCAAATCAAAATATTTTTATTGCATGACTGTAGGTATCAAGTATAATATTATACAGATGTCAAATACATGTGTGTGTGCATCACCACAATCTACCATAAATTATGGTGTACAATAATTGACTGAGTCAATGAACAATAGGTAGTTATAAAAAATCTTACAGTTAATTAAGCAACATTTAGTGATATTAATTTTATAACGAAATAATTTATGAGAAAATGTAATATTATGTATTAAAAATTAAACATTTTCTGTAGACTAAAGTAGACTTACTCACCTAACCATACTCGTAAACACAGATAATATCACACCAATTGACCTAGTCCCAAACTAAGCTATTACTATGGGTATTAGACAACGATATACATATATACTTAAATAATATAGAAAACATCCATGACTTAGAAACAAATATTCGCGCTCATCACACAAATATCTGCCCTTCCCGGGATTTGAACCCAGGACCGTTAGCTTCTACCAAAATACCCTTACTTATACCCATATGAAGATAATGTAAGTACAATCAAAAACGCTAAATTTTTTTATTATTTAATTATCTCTTAATTATACAACACTGTTAAACTAAAGCCTTCGACATCAATAGATTTCTACAAGTACAAGTGGAACTAAGCTATCAAAATTTACATTTTTGGCAAAAAATACTGATAACAAGAAGCCACTATTTCAAAGAAAACCTGGTCCACTGTGTTATCATCGGTGAAGGAAGAATTTTAATTGTTTAAATAAATATGTCTATTCATACAATTCAGTATTTATCTGTATAATAAGAACACGCAATGTTTTAAAGAAAACCCATTTCGTTTCGTTTCGTCGAAAATCGTTTTTCTCTGAACCCATTAACTTCAGAAAATGTTTAAAGAGATATACCTACAGAACCTGTAGGTTAGGTTGAGTTAGTTTTATAACAATCCAGGAAAGTTAAACGGTTTCAGAGAAAATGACTTTCGGACAAATGAAAATTTCGGACTTACGAAACAGCGGACAAAAAATTATCGAACTTCAGATAGGTACTCTTAAATGCCTTACAAACTTGAAAAAAGGTAATATGTACAAAGAATACTTGATTGAGCCACCGCAATAATTTATAACCTCGCATTTAATCCAACAGTTCCTAAAAAACACATTTGAATTGTGACATTATTGCGGTTAAAATGAATTAACTTTTGCGAGAATTCCTTTTTTGCATAGTGTCACTGTTGATATAACATGCGTACGTTAGCCTTTTTAGGGTTCCGTAACCATAGGGAAAATGAAAAGGGGAAGGCGAAAGGTGCTAAACGGGAGCCTATTAATAAATAAGCTTTCGTTGTCCGTTTGTCCTAACTTCAGTCTTAAGTATTTATCGTCTTTTTAACCGTGAACGAACAAACTAAGATTAACATAAATAAGTTTACTATCTCTTTTTTTCTGTGCATGCGGTGATCTTCTGTAAATTTTCATGTATGTTATTTATGGGACATTGTACTGATTGTTAAAGGTCCAAATAAATAAATAAAGGTTTTTCACGATTTTCGCTTTTTTTCAATCGTCAACACAATTAATGGAGATATATGTATGTGTCTGTGCTTTTAGCAGATGTCTAATAAATTGTATGTATGTACAAGAAAAAATAAAAACTGGCCAAGTGTGATTCGGGCAGTACGGAACCCTCGGTGCACGAGGCCAACTTGCAGTCAACCGGTATTTCAATGTTTTTTTTAGTTGATTCGCTGTCCGTTCCTAACTTGCGCCTGCGCGCCTCCTGAATGTTTACCCACACGTTGTTAGCGGTGACCTGTTTAAGCAGGAATTGTTTAAGTCTTCAACGTGCCGCCATGTTTTGACAATAAATTGCGACCTACTACACTACACGCTTCTCGGGTAACCGTCCATGCAATGTCATATTTTAATTACGCGGCGTGGGCGACTTGATATCTCCTACGACTTTAGAGAAGTCGGTGTCATGTTATTGTTAGCGAGACTTTTAATTCGTTCTCAGATGCCTTTGAGGTAGTTAGAAACGATTACTACTCTGTATGAGACAAATAAGTATTTATTAAATCTCTGTACCTACAGATGTAGTGAATAATCCTTTCTCGTCTAGAGGTGAGACGTACTAGGCAAATCACGTACTGAGTCTTCCGAGTACGCGTCCACAAAAAGACTAGGTCCAAAGACTAGTTCCACGAGTATTTAGAAGTACGCGGCTTACGAGTAAAATATTTGATTCAGAGTCTTTCCGAGTTGCAAGTGTTGCGAGTCTTAAGTATTAAGAGGTTTTTCTCGGTACGCGGACGCTGACGTCCGGCCCGGGTTTTAGTGACTGAGAGTTTGAGAGTACATATTTAATATATATTTCATATAATAACTCGAAAACTTATAAAAGTAAGACTCAGTATTGAATTGACAGAAGTTTCAGTATAATCCAATATTATGTTTTGTGTCAATATTATGGCGGTTACAAAAAATGGTCCACACACACGCATTGAATTGGGTTAAAATGATCCATACACAATTCTTGAATTGAAAAAAGTTGGTTTTTTTATATAATCTTTCTTCGACACCGCGCTGTTTTCGCGTCCTGATCCCGATACGTGTAAAGACTCGGTACGCGTTGGCGCACTCTGATGGGATCGCGTATTTGGACGTCCAAGCAAAAACCTATTCCAAAAACCTATTCCAGTATATACGTCTCACCTCTATTCTCGTCGTTTTCGACGCCTTGCAGTCGTCAAAGACAATGTTAATCTACGCTTTCCTTTTCAAACGTAGAGTCAATCTGGGTCAACGGACCACGCAGTTATCACTTTACCAACACCGATGACAGTTCTTAGTATAGTGACATACTGACAGCGGATGTATTATCGTTCGCTTAACTTTGCAAAGCACTAAATTAGTCTGCAGTGGGCGCCCACACGCGGCGCAATACATTTATTTTATGAGTAAGCGAAACTATTTTTTTGCCTAGCCATGTGTGCTAACGAAATCGCACATGAATTTAGCCTAAGCAATAGACAAAATGTAGAACATAAAATGATCACTGTTTTAGAATTCAAGGAAAAAACTTTAAAATATCATCACGATCGGAATTATGGTCGCGGTGGATAAAGCATACGTCCTTCTCGCACTTACATACTGGTCATAGAGTGAAAGTTTTATCCACATCGTTAAACACGACCATAACAGGCCCGCAAGATACGATTCAGCAACAATTCAGCATTAGTCAAAACCGCATTTTAAAAATAGGTAGGTATACGAGGAGGTACTTATAAAGTGAACTACTTACTCTTTCACTTAAACGCTCTTATGCTTGTCTATGGGTTTTAGATCCCACTTACTTAATAAAAAAAGTCTAAAGGAGTTTACCAGAACCCGAAATACTTTTTAAGAGCTACCTATTGCATCCTATTACAATTGGAGAAGGGCAAGTTTCTCATGACAATTTTCCTAAATCAAATAAAGTAAATATCCAGCGGACTCCAAGCACTCCAAGCAGTGAGCCTGTATCTAGGGAGTCCGTAGCAAATAAATCGGGAATTTTCTCTGCAATGCCCTCGATTTCAGCTGGGATACCTATACCAATAAGTTTATCTACGTCACAAGATAGGTAGGTAGTTTATGCACACGCTGGTGCTAATTATTCAAATTCGCTTACCCTGTAAAGAATCGAGGTCAGGCACATACATAAGCAGATTCCAGTTGCACAAACAATCAAATTAATCAACAAGCACTGCCATACAGTCAAGTCAACTCACGTTACTTAGCTTATGTTACCATCTTTGCATAAATAAATTAGAAAAAATATTGTATTTCGATTTATTGATTGAACAGCGGTTTCTGTTATGCCTGCTAACACGGATAAAAATCCCCAATAGCAGCCTTTACACGTAAAGTTCGGATCGCGGGAAACGCCACGCGCCATTCCAATCTTCGTTCCGAACCGTGCATTTTTTACTATTTTACTATTACAGTTGCATTTACACGTACGGTTCGGAATGAAGATTGGAACGGCGCGTGGCGGCGTTTCCCGCGGTCCGAACTTTACGTGTAAAGGCCGCTAATGTCTCTCAGTAAGTTCAGAAATGTCGCGGTTAGCCATAGTTAGTTATATTTTTATTAGACAAAATAAACAGATTTTATTAGACAAAATCAACTGATAGGTAGTCTTTATTTTAGTGAAGGGTAGCAGAAATTGTAAACAAAACTTGTTTAAATAACCCTGTTTCAATACATTTGTTATAATTACACAAAGCTAACATGATTGTTATTACAATTAAAACGGCTAATTGAAATAAACCATTCATGAACACTCATGGGCATGAACTGTCAGTTTACTTTGTCTGAACAAAGAGACTTTTTATTTGGTAGTGACAGACTTGGCACTAATGTTTCGATTCCCGGTAAGAACTAATATTTGTAGTAAGCAAAATGTCTAGGTTGTAAGTAATCCCTAATTAGGCATACTTAACGTCATGGTTGTAAAATGACAAAGTTAGCATTAGATCCAAATTGTACATGGCCTTGGTTGTATTATGACTCATTATGCAAAGTATCTGGATAGTATAAGGTCTTGGTTTTAAATAGTCTAGGTAGCAAAACTTGTCGTGATTGCATAACGACTAGGTTATACCTATACGATGAATATTTAATATTAAATATAAGGAACTCTTCACAAACCACAGTTTGTGATTTCCTTGTCATTCGACCATCTAATCGTTTTGCCACTTTGACGTTATCAATTTTTGACGATATACCTAACTACTGGCGTTTTGCAACTGGGACATTTTGTTACTTTATAGAACTATTTAAGTCCAATCTTCAACCCAGGCATTCTACTATTAAGACGATTTACACAGTTATACATTTTGCAATCAAGATCTTATGAAACTAAGTCGTTTTGTCCTTACGAACATAAACCGTCATTTTTTTTCAAATTATAATATTGCCAATTGTCGAAGTAGCCGGCGGCACGAAAGCGGAATGTGCAATAACAAGGTGCATACCGATTTAAACGTCTATGTACCCGTTTCGAGCATGTTTTTAGCTCGCCAATTACCTAGTCAATTTGTTACTTCGTTCAACGACGCAGATCTGGGTTTCCTTCTCGTGAACTCGGCTACAGCCTTGAACGTTAACAATAAAGATAGTGAAGGTCTCGGGAAGCGTAGAGAAATTGATCCGGCTTAAGTTTATATTATTGCGGAATGATGCAATCGTTTCGATACGCGTATATTTTTCCCAAACAATTAAAACAAACAACTAATATCTACGGTTACATTTTCCTGCACGAGCCTACGTTGCTTGTGAAGTATGCCGTCAAACAGCTTCATTCTAGACGTAAAGCTACCTTAATTATGTTTTTCTTTGCTCCATAGAAACGAGTATTATTTTTATAATACCTAGTGAATGTTGCCTGTGTGTACAGAGGGCTGAGTACAAGTTGCATTTTTATCTGCAAGCGGCTTATCTCATTCAAAGCAAGTATTTTTAGACCGGTCGTGTCATCCTCCAGGCTAAATACTTGAGCTAGCGCTGAATGTTTGTATTTTTAACTCTCCCAGTACATATAATAACATGCATTACGTTACGCATTAGATTCGTGATCTGAAAGTTCGTTTGTTTAGATGTTAGTATTTTCTGTCAATCACGCATTAAAGGCTGAACTCATTTGGCACAACTGGCACACAGCACGTGCCCTACATTAGTACAAAAGGTACTTTTTGTCGCGAAATTTACTCTTTGACAGAAGACGAATACACCCGAAGTAACACTTTGTAAGTCGATTGTTTGGTGAACTTAGTCCCAGAATCCTGCTCAAACCTGTTTTAAAATCTCACTGCTTTAGAACGGCCCACCCGATTTATATCAACTATAGCAAGAACCTGCAAGACAATTCTGGAGTCCTAGTGAAAAAGGGTACAAGTCGACTTAACTCGTAATAATAAAGGGTATATACATGAACGGAGTATACTAGACTTAAACCCTTTTTCACCCGTAGACCCCAGGATTTAGACTATCAAACAAAAAACCTTATGATGCGTCCATTCGTTCCGCCTCTGCGATGACATACATTCCCAGACAAAGGGTTAAACTTATAACGTCCTACCTGACCCACAAAAGAGGGCTCTATTTCAATTTGAGGTTTAAAATATCAAATAACCTATTTGTTACTATCGCTTTCTTTGTTTCCGCACTCAGCGAGGATTGTACGCAAATAATATACAGCAGCTTTTACACAAGCAGCACTTTATCGCATGCATTTGGCCTGCTGCCATTGCCCGTGAAATGTGGCGGCATTTAACTGCAAAGATGATAAAATCTATAAATAAATCTTATAACATATAAAACTGTTTCTTGTCTTACAGACAGTGCACAAAAGCCTTAACCGCTAAACGTACTCGTATAGGAACGTGAATATTATCATAGTATAAATAGATTATCTATGATATTATTTATACTATTTATACTATGATATTATATTCTCCTGTGGTTGACCGAATAATTACTTGAGGTCTGTTCATTCTTACTTTTCTTATATAGTAAACAACTTTCTAACCTCATCAAATCAAATGAACCTTTTTTTGGCTAAAACAGCTATTTTAAATAAAATAAAAAAATTACACACCAAGTGATGTCCAAAATGTTTTCTCAGTTTACTTTATTTGTGATAAAAGAGCTGTTTTAGCCAAAAAAAATGTTCATTTTGAGGTTAGAAAGTTGTTTACTATATAAGACAAGTAAGAATGAACAGACCTTAAGTAACATCGTGTTTTGTCGAATAAGTTCGTATTTCTCTTCTATGTAAACTAACAGAGCAAATTAGATACAAACTTATCTGACATAATTTAATAAGTGACATAAGTGTCGTTTATTATTCAATAAGTACATCTGATATGTAGGGGTGCACTAAGAAAGGACTTTACAAATTCAACCCCTGTAGAAAAGAACAGAGGGGTTAGCAGGAAACATCCTCTAGTACACGCATAATCTTACGAATATTATACATGCGAAAATGTGTTTGTTTGTTCCCTTCCTTCTTACTGCTCCGTAACCGATCGACTTGTTTGGTACAGAGATAGTTTGCAGCTCGTAGACTTATTGTACTTTTTATCCCGGAAAATTGTCCGGAAAGTATTTAGACGGACTGAGTCACGGGCAAAAGCTAGTATACCTACATCAATCTTTGTTTTGAAGTTTTATCTTAACTGAACACGAGTACACAATTAACGCCGGATAGGGTCGATATCGTGGGCACAACAATGTTTTCATTAACTTCTCGGTAATTAGTTATCTAGTGCTTTAGTGGATACTATACAATTCTTATCTCGTTTTTTCTCGAACGACTGAGAACCCTGTGAATGCGTACTACAAAATACAGCTACAACGGGAAATTGGAAGCTGCAAATAAATAAAAAAGGGCTAGTTCGCCCAAACGGCAGAGACCTGAATTCTACTATTCGCCCATTTAACATACCTAACAGAATAAAATAAGGCAACAAAATGTAATGAGCAAAAAAGTTATTTTTGAGACCCAAATTCAGAAAACGATCACCTAAATAATTTGCCCCTGTAGACAAAATTTAGTGAATGACTAGCAAATCTTAGCTAGCAAAATTACGAATTATGAATTTTTTAATTTGTAATAGTAGTTTGTTGTAGTCGTAATTTAGTGTCGACTATACTTTTAATTGTATCAGCGGACTCTGCCGCACTCAGAGACGTCAATTTAATTTAATGCTTAATCAAAGTTGCTGCTGTCACTTTCTTTGCTACAGCAATAGAATAAGACAACACGTCACTAAACAAGCATTAAATTTAATTGACGTCTCTGAGTGCTGCAGTCAATTTAGTAAATGACCACTAAATATTCTTAGCGTTTCGTTCAGTAGGCTTGGCAATATAGACTAAACTCTATATTGCCAAGCCAGTCCGTCACACAGTTGATATGAATGAAGACCACACGTAAATATTGATGTAATTGACTTGTGTAACTAATTGTAATTATTAATATTCCCTACTTGCCAAAAAAAATCAGATCAAATTTTAAATAAGTCAGTAAGATACAAGCCATTGAAAATAATAAACTCGTATTTACAGGACATTACCATTCAATTCTCATTATCTAAAAATGTAAATCCAGTGAATTACACCATTCATTCCGTGTGGTATTTTTTATAAATATCACAGCATTGCAGTTAGATGTGATGATTTCATCCCGTCGTAAGATGAATTTCGAAAAATCGTTTCAAACAACATTTCAAAGTTCTAGCTTCAGGCATATCAGCTTTGCCAGTCACTTAAGTAATGGACCAGTATCATAAGAAAATACGTGCGTGTATTTATTTATTTCATGTATTTCATTTGCCAACATATTGTTTATGAAAATATTAGGTACGTTTTGCAAATGAGTAAACAGGATGTCTTATCTGGTGACATGTGGTTAGAAGTTCTTTGTTTGGTAAGTGATGCATGTTAAACGGTTCTGTTTTTCAGTCATTGCACTCTGTTCTTCTCGACTAGATACTTACCTACTTTATGGTTTCAGTTTTCCTCATTACTCATGAAAACAATGCCCATTCCACTAATATGAATATGCACCTAAACTTCTCGGTAACATGCTGATTTAAATAACTGAAATGAAAAAAACTGAATGAATATCCTTAACATACCGCCAAGTCTTGCTATGTTCCCGTGAAGAGATATGACAACCAGTGAAATTACTAGCATTAAAGCATCTAAATATCTCAGTCCTCTGGGTTAGCAACGTATTACGAGTCCTAGGATTGTAGTTTTGAGAATTCAAATGTCTATCGGTTTTGCCATTTTTCATTTAGGAATCCTTACATGCGCTGGTTTCACAGCTGATGATAACTCTTGAACGTTCCAAACTTAGCTAAAAGCCAAAACATAAGATTTCAAATTAAGAAAAACATAATAACTCGGGCTTCAAATGCATGTAACTTTGAGTCAGGGGTTTAGAAAAAAAACAACTTTGCTCACAGCATTACGCAACATTCTTGCACTCTATGAACTGGCCTGACTTAACCCCAGCACGCACTAGGAACGTGCGGCGATTCGTGTCTATGACTCAGTGTAGCCTCGGGAAAACCAAGTTTTTAGACAAGGGTGGAAGGATGGTGGTGTTCTGCTTAGGATATCGGGAAAGAGCTGGATAAACGCAGGATCGGACAGCTTAGTGTTAAAGAGAGGAAGCTATGAAGCTTATGACCTGGGGCCAGCTTCTCGAAACCCACGGTAGACTTTAGACGTAGAATATTAGATGACTCAATACAATTTTCTACAAGTCTACTAGTGAAATGTATTGCATAGACTAATTATTATTACTATAGTGAGTTTCGAGAAACGGGCCCCTGCAGTTATTGTGGGTTGTTTGGTTGCGTGGTAGGACTTGGTCTTTCCGGATAGCAACCACGTCTAACCCCACCGCCAATCAAAACAGCTAGTGGAACAACTAGCATTCTTTCTTGGACTTGGACCTCAAAGATTGGCAACTCCAGAGCCCAACTATATCTCGTTTGCCTTCTCGATGCAAAAAAATATATAATTCTACAATATTTTTGCATAATTGAAATTGTTATAATAGTTCTCAATTCTTTTCAGACACATCCCGCACGGCGTTCACAGCATCCTTCTCAAGAAATACCTACCGCTAACCGGTGATTTGAATGCACATTGTGACGCAATTCCGCGGAAACAATAGTTTTGTTATGGCGACGCGGCCGATTGCGTGAGCCCTGAGCCTCCGCCGGGATGTGGCCGAAGGTTGTCGCGTTTCTGGAGCTGGTGGCGGCCGCCGCCGCCATCTTGGAAGGACCCAATGTCTGCACTAAACAGGAACCGTGAGTATTTATTTGATTTATTTTGTTTGATGTGACGTACATTTATACATCTCTGCTCAGTAGATTTGGCTGAAGTAGGTATAAGAGCGCGAATCCTTTTTACATTTGGGGATAAAAGTTTGACGTGATGATGACAGGTGGAGTATTTTAAACAGGCAAAGGCCTCTTCGTCATATTAACGCTATGCGGCGCACGAGCAACTTTTGTTGCCGCCACAGTACATCTCTCTTTTTTTCTAAGGGGTAAATAGTGAATAATGTTGCCAATATTTTCCTAACTATGTTTTGCCAAGCTACTTGTAAGTTTTATGTTTGTTTACACTGTACTACATTTGTTTAAGTAGTACTAACTAAATATAAGCAAACTAAATTAAGTGATACTGTTAAACAGCCAATTCGTAGTTGAATCTCTTAAACAACTCGCTCTTGAACTAGGGTTAGGTTAGGTAAAATATTAACCGGCGAGTTTAAGTTGTCCCGTCAGAGCGTACAAACAATATTTAAGGACGTGAATTCTCAATTAGGTAGCTTTACTGCTTACCCGCCGATCGAGCCCGCTCGAATGACTTCGCTCACTCGATCAACTGTTTGACCGAACCGTTTTTGAGAGAATAACACTTTTGTTGTTTCGCGGTCTTTGTTCACAAACGCGCGTGCTCATGTTTTAAGTTGAGTTTACTTCATTGACGCGTGTGTGATTCACCGGTAGTCTAGCCAGCGTCACTAGGTCTTGGACTCATGCGCTTGCGCTGCCCCACTTAAGGAAACGGCGTGCGGTATGAATTATTGCATTACAAATAGCTAGGATATTCTACTTGAGTATTACTTCTATCTTTCCAGCAATTGAATGACAGACGTCACACAACCTAACGTAAAAACCTGAAAATTGAAATTTACACTACTGAGAGCGTATCATGAACTGCCAAGTTTCATGCAGTAAAAGAGACCGATTTAAAGCAATTATAACTCTGTCTCTTGATCTGCCTAGATTTTGGCAGGTTTTGATAAGTTTAAAAAACGGCACTTGTAGTACTTTATAATGCCTAAGAAAGGATTTTGTGAAAATTTAACCTCTGACCGAAAGAAATTTAGGAATAGCGGTAAAGAACTTCTACGCTAATTCTTTTGTCTTTTTACGCGTACGAAGCCATAGGTAGGCCTGCTCTAGTTCCTAATCATTTACCTTGGCCGTATCTTCTTAGGAACATGCGAGCTTGTACAGTAGTAGGTATTCATCAAACAAAGCTAGAAAAGAAGTATATAACACAAAGAAGACTAACGACCCTACTGAATTTTTATTTACCGTGTATCTACTTATTCATGTTAACTTTCACGTCAGCAAACAAAACTTATAGATACACTCCTGAAATAAAAAGACCAATCCAACGACACCCCGTACTCCAAAATCTATCAAGTTGTTAAGTCTACATGGGGTCACGTATAGTTTCAGATCGTTTAGAGATGCTTAGCCTCCGGAGAGTCATTACATCTCCCTGCATTTTCTACCGTCTGTATAATGGAGAGTGTTCCGAGGAACTGTTTAGACTGGACTGGTGCCCACGGCCTCGTTCTGTCATCGCACTTCGGAATGCGAAGTTCGCATTTCATCAAAAAAATCGTTATGGCTATTTCTACTTATGTCGACTCCAGACCACAGAGCTATGCATTTTCTGACGTATTTAAGGCCTAGGCATTAGGAACTGCTGGCTGAGATGCTAATAGGCGGAATGCAAAGTTAGCATCTCATTTGAAAAAAAAACGTTTTTCTGAAAAAATATATAGCAGAACTATCGAAAAAAAATATGTAGGACTGTAGAACTCATGGGGATGCTACTAGAACTGTGTTTAATTTTTGAGATTCAAGAAATTGATAAGCTAGGTTCACACACATCTTCGTCATCAGCAGCATGTTCATTCCCATGTTCTTGAGTCACTGCGCTCATCTACGCGCCGGTTCTCTAGAAACGTTTCTAGCGCGTACTATATGGATTTGGAATGAGCTTCCTGCTGATACTTTCCCAATGCGCTACAATATGAGGCTTTTTAAAAAGGGTATCATTAAATTTCTTCGAAACAGGCAACGCATTGGTGACGCCTCCGGCGTTGCAAAATAAATTTTTGGTTAATTGACAAAATTGAAAAGTCATTTTTGGGCAATTGTATGGGTAAAACGCAAGTGTTTCTAATTATGTGACCACCTATATACAAACATTATATGTATATACACCTGAAAAGCTTTACCCACCTCCTACACAACACAGTTCTTTGTGACTTTGTGAGTACATAACAAGCTGATACGAAAGTTTAAAGTTCCCCGTTTGTTTATGAATGCGCTGGCATCCACAAACAAGGCTGGACATTTGACCACCATACTCAATGCTCCGGTCGCGCACACGCATTGTTTTTTTTTTTCAATAACGGGTCGTCTGATTGTCTGGCCGGTGTCGGTTGCCGGTATTCACTCGGGTCAGTTAACTTTATCGGGGCTCTTCCCTTCCCTCATGTATTCTTTGTTTCTGCCCATGTATACACACCGATATCTATAAACAGAATCAGGGGGGAAATATACAAAGCACTTGCCTCGATTGAGTTTTATTGGGATGGAATTATGAATCGCTCGCTACTTAAAAACGATCAGTCGACTCAGTCATAGAGTATGCAGGTAGGCTAGGTTTGAATATCATTGAATTTTAATTGGAATAAGCACTTGTGGCATCTTTTGTTCAATTAATGTGTGAAGTGAAGGTCATAGCTCAAAGTAGTCTGTGTAAACGATAATCATACAAGACGAGTAGGTATAATAATTGTGTGTTGGTTTGTAACGTAAGTGTCTTAGTTTGTTCCGATTTTACGGCTCAACGCCTCGATTGTCAACGTAAAATTTGGCACAGAGATAGCTTAAAGCCCGGACACGGACATAGGTTACTTTCATCCGGGATCATTGGACAGTTTCCGGAGACACAGAGCGATAAACAACTTCTACGCGGACTAATAAACACGATATTGAATGTAAAACTCTTTCGGTAGGTACTTTTCGCTGATCACAAACGTAAATTATGTCTATAATTTGTCATGCTTTTAAACAGTTTCCATTCATTTCAACCGTAGGAACGGACAGTGAGTTATTATAATGATGTTGATGTATGCCAATGTAAATGACTGACGCTGTCACACCCACTCGCATCGGCGTACTATCTCGTATGTTTTGTTTGATAGAGACATTGTCATTATTAGGAAAATGACAATGGCGCAGCTAGGACTTAAACCAAAACCTAAACGTAGTCTCGTAGATATCGCATCGTAGAAATAGATACCCTTTCAATTAAAGTTACGCTTTCTAGCATCGCACTAAATTAAGTTACCGTCACGTCAATGTGGGACCATTTAATTCATCTATGTCATCCGGTATCTAAATTCTTTTCGTCTATCTATGTAATCCGGTATATAAAAATCAGCGGAGTAGAAAAATACATTAAGAATAACTATAATAACTAATCAGTCTATCAATTTCAAATTCGAAGTATTAATTGGTACTACCAATAAATAAATCATGCCCGAAATGCGGGACATAAACTAAACTAAACTAACCATGCGGGACCGTGGGATTCCAATGCTTGGACAGAAGTTTCAAACCTGGGACTGTCCCTTAGAATCCATGTTGGTTGGCCATCTTACGCTAGATGTCACTAGTTTTTGTATGTATGTGTATGTCTGAGTAGCATAAAGTACTCATAGACTACAAGAGACAGCCACCTTACGCTAGATGTCACTAGTTTTTGTATGTTTGTGTATGTCTGAGTAGCATAAAGTACTCATAGACTACAAGAGACAGCGACAAAACCAATAAATAAATCATGCCCGAAATGCGGGACATAAACTAAACTAAACTAACCATGCGGGACCGTGGGATTCCAATGCTTGGACAGAAGTTTCAAACCTGGGACTGTCCCTTAGAATCCATGTTGGTTGGCCACGTTACGCTAGATGTCACTAGTTTTTGTATGTTTGTGTATGTCTGAGTAGCATAAAGTACTCATAGACTACAAGAGACAGCGACAAAAACACGTGTAAAGGAAAAAACTGCTTTGCTGTAGCATTGAACTTTGGTAGACTAACTTATAAATAAACAATAAAACATATCAAAGTTGCAGTTTAGGAAAAGTTTTAAACATAATAAAACAATAACATTTCCGTAACAACAATGACGCGGTTTTAATTAAACGCTTTTTTAACTTTACTTGGAACTAACCAAGTAACAATGTAATCAAATCT
The DNA here is from genome assembly GCA_948252455.1 of Acleris cristana. Lineage (NCBI taxonomy): Eukaryota > Metazoa > Arthropoda > Insecta > Lepidoptera > Tortricidae > Acleris > Acleris cristana. Next base: position 17,509,470 of record OX411780.1, read on the forward strand.
TGGAAGTTAAATTTATCGATTCGTCTTTTGTTTTTATAATCAGTAAAGTCTGCAATAAAACATGTTATTAAAAATAATGTTGGTTTATTATGTCCCTGCCTCCTTTGATATGATAGCTTTAGCATCAAAGGGTATTGAGTAAGTTTATACTCAACTCACCAAAAAAAGGAAAAAATAGGCCATCTCATGTGCTACCAAAAATAGTGATATCTAAAAAGGTGCCAAGTTATAGGCATTTATTACCAATAAATGCATTGTGAGCCCTAAATTGTCAGTTTTCTTAAATATTCAACAGGTTACCAACGATATTGTAACATACTCTATTCAAATTCCCATTCGCCAATTCGGCCGCTCATCTAATAAAAAATACATGGCTTACAAGTTACAAATGACAACACTTTTACTCAAAACCTTTTATTAAGAAAATTAAATGTTGATTTTAATTACTCTTTCCAGATACACGACGCAGATACGAGTTTCGGAACAGCAGCCGTATCAAGTGAAAGAGTACACGTGGTGTTTTAGCGTGCCCCCTCGCTGTTCCAAGTACAAGATCAAGTTCAAGCAAGTGTTCAAGACCCAGATGTTGGTGAAATACCGGCCCCGGGAGGACTGCTGCGCAGGATTCACGCCGGACGCGGCCGGCCAGCAATGCGTGCCTGTGTGCGTCGAGAGATGCATACAGGGGAAGTGCGTGGCCCCCAACACTTGCGCCTGCGAACACGGCTACGGGGGACCCGCCTGTGATATATGTAAGTGGGAGTGGGGTTGCCAGACGTAGGGAATTTTCGTAACTTAAGGAGTTAGTAAATAAAAGTTGAACATTTTAGTACCTTGTACTAGCTATTGATAAACTAAATTCAAACCACTCTTATTTTAATGTGTTATTACGACAGGGTACTAAAATGTGCAGCTATGAGAGGTAATCTCCCTATTCTATAAAAATGTGAAAATAATACTGGCCAGTTTGAAAACGTATTCATCTGTTTTTTTTATTGCTGACATTGAGATACATTTCATTTGTCAAATTGTGCAAGAATCGGCAAAAGCAACGCACGAAACTTAAAAAAACTGCTTTTAACTACTGGAAATAAAGTCTCATATTGCTAATAGTTCGGCTGTAAGTAGGATACTCATTTTTATCCAAGACGGATTGTAATGGTTTTCGGATGTTTTACATTGGCTTTTTGTTAAACTTGTTCATCATAACTATAGTACTTAATAAAGGTTTAAAATATCTCCTTTATTCGCGAAGCGTCCTTTAAATATATCAATAAACTATTATGTAAAAGTTGTGCATCGTTGAAAAATGATTGGTATTACAAAAGTCAGGATTTTTCTGTCGAGAATTAAACTTTGTATCTGGTAACACTATTTGCGAAGAGTATTGAGGCCGCGATTCACACGTTCGTTAAGTACCTAGGTACGTTTCGATAGCCAAGTCAAACGCTAACGATAATTGATTCAATCATTTAAGTCAATAACCACGAAGCTATCTTATCTGTTATTATTATCACTAATTTCTAAAGTCATACTTTTAACCTCATTAGTGAAGCACTAACCTACCGCACTTTTTTACCAGGCTGTAAGGCAAAACATCTTATGTGTTGTCAGTATTTTTAGGGTCCCGTACCTCAAAAGGAAAAAACGGAACCCTTATTAGATCACTTTGTTGTCCGTCTGTCCGTCTGTCTGTCTGTCAAGACCCTTTATCTCGGGAACGCGTGAAGGTATCAAGTTGAAATTCAAACCATATACTACAGTCTATGGTTTGAATTTCTAGTACTACATTCTACAGTCCCTTGAAACTTGAAGAAAATCAAACTTCTACATTTACGTAAAAAAAAAGATATGGCCATTTAAGTTGCCAAAAACGTGTATTTCGACACTCTCGAGGGAATCAAAATGTATAGGGTATTTCCCATTGACCTAGAACTATGGAATTTGGCAAGTAACACCGTCTTTTACTACAAGTATAGGAAAAAATCTGAAATCTGTACATTTTTAGTTAAATCACAAAAAAACAGGGTCTTTATGCAAGGAACGGCGGTACAAATTTTAAATTGAGTAATCCGTGTCATGTGCGGAACCCTCGGTGGGCGAGTCCGACTCGCACTAGTCCGGTTTCTTTTTACAAATGATAATTATTATTATTTCCTCACATTGTTGGAGAATATCAATAGATATGCTTCGGCGGAAACGGGGATTCCCTGCCTCGTATTAGTTATAATTCTAGATAAACTCTGCTTGTCACGTAATCCTTTACGAACACTGTAGTAATGTAATATTTTACTTCGTTATTTGATCGAGTCATTTATAACGTGATCGGAGAACATCACAAAGTATTAGATTAAATGTGGTATCTATCACTATTTTACTCGTTGACGGTTGTCATTGAAAATCTACTTTGACGCCGATGAATGACGCCATGTTAGCCTAATTGTTATTGTGGCCCTGCCTACGAAGCTAGCGGTCCCGTGTTCGATTCTCGGTATGGATTTTGTTTGATGAGCGCGAGTTTTGCTCTAGTCTTAAGTAAATGTTTTCTATGTACTTAAGTACATTATGTTTTTCTCCATTTAAGTATATTTACCGTTGTCCTGTCTGTACCCATAGTACAAGCCTTGAGCTTAGTTCTAGTCAAATTGTGTAAGATTTCTCCCCTTTAATGCACACAGTTAACAGTCAGACTTTTTAGAAAATTAATAGGTTTTTAGACTGGTCTTAAGTGAAAACCCGTTACAAGATCTGTAAGAGGACACAGAGTTGACACTTCTATATGACATGACATGTACAAATGACGGTCAGGGGCGACAACTAAACTACAATTTAACGCACAATCTGACTAGATTGGCAATTAAGCGTAATTACAAATGAATCGAGTGAAATAAATTAGTAGTGGATCCCGACCAGAGACCTTGTGATTTCCCCTCCTAACTCTTTGCCCTCCGATCGGTCCAGCTCATGTGCACCACAGTCAAGGGCAAAAATATGTATACTTACACCCCAATATTACTATGGCAATATGGTCTGTGTATATATATTTGCACCTTTGTGTGGATATATACTTTTACCCTTGACTGTACTTGAAAAAAATATTCACCACTACTACTAACTACTGTTCCTGAATCTTTATCAACAATGCAATGCTCCAATTACCATTAAATAAACAAACAAACATACGAATTCCCTCTCACTTGACTTCGCTCGGGTGATAAAATTAGTAAACCAAAGAAAAACCTTTTATAAATCACTACATAGTATAAAACAAAGTCGTTTCCCGCTCTGTCTGTCTGTCCCTATGTATGCTTAGATCTTTAAAACTACGCTACGGATTTTGATTGGGTTTTATTAATAGATAGAATAATTCAAGAGGAAGGTTTATAAGTATAATAATTGCTGGTTTATTGTACAGGTGTTACAAAAAATCCAAATAAACCGAAGCGAAGCGAGGGCGGGTCGCTAGTAACCGTATAATTACATGAAATTGTAGGGCCTGTAATGTTTTTGTTAATGTTGTCAGCCAATTTGATTGCCATTCAGATTGCCTCATGTGGAGCTGTAGGTATTGTTTTTACCTATCCTAAATCCTGCCTTTTTCTTTTGGCGCTTATTGCTGGGCAAAGGCCAGTAGAATTCCATGAGTCCCCGATTAGTGCCTCTTCCGACCAGTTACTAAATTCCTTCAAGAACAGGATTGGCGTTTTTTTCCAGCATGCCCTCAAGGGCGCTGGGGCCGCAACTGCCAGAACGAGTGCTCCTGCCTGAACGGCGGCACGTGCGAGCCGCTGAGCGGCGAGTGCGCCTGCGCGCCCGGCTGGCGCGGCGCGGCGTGCGAGCGCGCGTGCGCGCCGCCCACCTTCGGCGAGGCCTGCGGGGAGACCTGCCAGTGCGCTAATAACGCGACCTGCAACGCTGCCAGCGGCGCCTGCTCTTGTCTGGCTGGTTTCACCGGCCCGCTGTAAGTATCTGTCATGGTAACCTAAGTTTTGTTTCCCAATTGTTATATTTCTCCGAAAATTCATAAGTTTGCAATATTTTTTTTCCATTCCGAAACGAGATTCCATTGGCTTTTCGAAACGTTTAAGGAGACATATAGGACCCATAGGTAAGGTTAGCTTTGTTTTATAACAATTCCGGAAAACGAAACTGTTTCAGAAAAAATGGATTTCTGACTTATGAAACTTCAGACCAGGGAAAGTCGGAAAGCTAAAGGGCAGCTAGTTTATAATAACTCGTAATAATATTGTAGTCAAACGATGATGTTTGTCTGCAGGTGTGCGGAGCTGTGCCCCGACGGCGGCCCGTGCGAGCAGCGGTGCCGCTGCCAGAACGGCGGGAGCTGCAACCTCTTGACCGGGGAGTGCGAGTGCACGCCCGGGTGGACTGGAGAAGTTTGCGCTAACAGGTAATTAGACTAAGGGCCTGTTGTTTGATCAGTAGTCAAACTAACTAATCGTTAAAAACCGTAATTAATGGTTAAATCTCAAGGAAATGTGACAAATTTTCGATTCGTCTTTCGAATTTTAACAATTTAAAGAGTTAAATACTGGTCCAACAACAGGGCCTAAGGTTTACATTCAGTGTGAGTTAATAATGATTAAGTTGTTCCTTAGTGAAATTTTTTCAAATTATACAAATTAACTGTCTCTAAAATGTCTCTGAGAACAGCGGGCACTTTTAAACGGTTTTTCTAGGTTATGAGTAATTCGCCCATAACAAGTGCAGCCTTTTTTTCGTTATGGTTTATGGTATTCGCTTTCAAAGGTATTATTATTTTCAGCAATAAATCTATATTTCTCTGTAGAATAATTGAAAAGTTTGCAAATGAGTATTCATTTTTGACCATTAAAAAAAGATCTTTACATGGTTTATGTATGTAGATAGGCGTTAAACTCACCTATCCCTTCATTTTAATAGTGCTTTTTGTTTTCTTTTTTCATTCTGTATTGTAGTTTTCCAACCTCGATATACTCGTTTTTTCAGTTTAAATTACTTTCTATTTTTCATTTCACAATTTCGCGACTGAATTAAAAAATAAAGCTTGTACTTCTCTCTCACTCTTGCGCTCTTATAATAGTCTAACACACTTTGTTTAAAAGACTTAAAGACCTCTTACACTGTCCTGTTTTGACACCCGCCCAAAGGCTTTAAAAACCGTTCTGACAAGCTAATTTTAAAACAAGAACCTAAGTTCCAATTGATGTTTGATTATGAGTTCCAATTGATGAGTTTTGGATGTTTTCTATGTATTTAAGTATTTATTTATCTATGTTAGTATGTATATCGTTGTCTAGTACCCATAATACAAGCCTAGAGCTTTAGTTTGGGACTAGGTCAATTGGTGTGACATTGTCCCGTGATATTTATTTATTTAATTCCAACTGACGGCATTTTTGCACCCGGCGTTATGAGGTATAGTACTGTTGGACGGGTATATTGAGCTCACCAAATTGACTTTTTGTCTAGATGTCCAAGTGGAACGTGGGGAGAAAAGTGTATGAAAAGCTGCGAGTGTGCCAACGGAGCCAGCTGCCACCACGTGACGGGGCATTGTCACTGCGAGGCGGGCTTCACCGGGGAAAAGGTATTCCATACTTTCGTACTTGGAAATATGAACAATCGTTCTTGTTACATTGTCCTGAGAAACGAAAACATCGCTTTTGTTAGACACAGGATTTCCGCGCTCAGAGGAAAGGAAGAGTATATTGTTTTATTTTAAATTAGATGACATCTGGAAGACAGTTCACGTATACTCTAATTATTCTGATATGATGCCTGTGACACCTCATATAAACACTTATTTATTTCACTTATTTCTTTAACACTACATAAACAAAAACTACAAACCTAGCGAGCGACGCTGTTCAGGAATTTTAATAATGTATCGCCTATTTTTAAACACATCGCTTGTGAGTATAGTACGAGTCAGCCTGACGTTCTGCTGCTTAAATTACTAAGTGCTCGTACACTTTTTTTTGTGCCTTAAATACTCTTTCATTTGCCACTGAGTTGCCCCAGATAATGACGCCATATCTTAACACGTTACTGAAGCTACGTACCCATGGTAGGCGCTGAGAGCTGCTCGCATCTTTTAATGAGGTACAGGGCAAATAAAAAAGGGTTGACCTTCTTACAAACTAAATCAATGTGGTTTTTCCAGTGGCAGTTTTCGTCTAATGTTATACCTAAGGACATTGATGAGTCTACTATTTTAATTTTGTTGTTGTCATTTTTTAAGTTAAGCTGCAGTTTTTCACTTTAGTAAGTTTTAAATTGTTTTGCATTTGTCTTCTCTATGTTAATTTTCAGGTTATTCATGTCCATCCTTTTAGCTATACTTATTAATGTACAATTTATTCACATTTTCAAAATTATCTTAATTTTCAGCTTTAAATAGAATCGTTTTATCATCTGCGAATAGTATACATTCTTTGTTGGTCACATCAGGTAAATCGTTTATATAAAGGATAAATAATAATGACCCAAGAATACTGCCTTGTGGAACACTATATTTTTTTGTATTAAACTTAGAACGGGCTGTTATTATTTCACATTTAAAATTTTTTTTTATCTCTGTACACTATTTTCGATCTTTTGAGTACCTAAGAAACCACTCATACGCTTTACCTCCTATACCGTAATCGTATAGTTTGCTCATGAGTATTTGTTGATCCACATAATCAAACACTTTAGACATGTCTAAAAGTACTGCTACTATTGGTGGTTATCGATACATTCAGTTATTTGTTAAACTAGTGAAAAACATGCTTGTGGTGTTGATTTCCTTTCCTGAAAACTGTATTGCTCAGGTTTTAGTATATGTCGTATGTTTTCACAGCAATAACCTTTACAAAAATTTTAGCAACGATTTGAATAAGAGTTATTGGTCGGTATTTACCTAAACTTTTAGAATCACCCTTTTAAAAAATGGGTCTAATGAGTGAAACGTTAAGTCGTTCAGGAAATATACCTTGCTCTAGAGATATATTTATGAGGTGAGCTAAGGGAGTTGCCAGGTTATGAGCATATTGTTTTATTAATTTAGTACTTATGTTATCGTATCCAACTGAGTTTATATTATTTAGTGACATTGTTATTTTAGTGTTATTTTTTTAACTTGCTAGATTTTTTTTATTATTTGATTTTATTTTGTTTGTATTCATACAAAAGTCCAACTAATGTCCAGCCGTGAGGATCAAATAGTTTTGTATGAAACTGAAACCAGAAATTACGCAACTCAGAACACAACACCCTCACCCTTACGAGCAGCGGGCCTTGTGGTCGTGTTTATCGAGTGGATAAAACATCTGTCGCTTTCTGAGCAGTATGTATAAGAGACGGATGCTTTATCCACCTCGATAAAGGCGACCATAATACGGGTCCAGGTGTTGAGATAGTCGGTGCGCTTGTTGCAGTGCATGGAGAGCTGCCCGCTGGGCACGTTCGGCGTGGGCTGCGCGGGCACGTGCGTGTGCGAGCACGGCGGGGAGTGCTCGGCGCGCGACGGCGCCTGCGGCTGCAAGCCGGGCTGGAGCGGCGCGCGCTGCGAGCTGCGCGCCTGCCCCGCCGGCAAGTACGGCGCGCGCTGCGACAAGGACTGCGAGTGCGACCCGGCCACCACTGACCTGTAAGTACTCCTATTGTAGCTGATACATATTAGCTCTTTGTATATTGTCTTGTGCAGAGACCTTTAAGAGGCCACATATGGTCCCACACAAGAATGAAAATGGATGGCTTTATGTGCTTCCGCGCGAAGAATGTGAGATGGAGATAGTTCGCGCGCGCCTGGCAGCGTCGAATTCAATTAATTGCTGTTTACTTTAAATCCAAAACATTGATTGAAAGAATGGTTTTCCAGGATTACGAAGTTACATATACTCAACTATTGAATCAAAAATCATCGTTGAAGATCATAGGGTTTCGATGATTTAATCAAAAACATGCAAAAAATGTGTCATGATTGAAAAATAACACTATCGAGTATTTTATCGTGTTTTCACGTTTAGCGGTCTCTAGGAAATATGATCAAGTTTAATATATTCAAAGAACTGACTTGACTGTTTTCTTTACTTCTTATTTGATTCGAAACTCATGAATAACATGCTTATGCTTTGTATTTTACCGCGGTCCTCGTGTTTTTAATACAATCTTGTTTCCAAATACCGGGGAAACGGCACGGGTGCTATTGTCAAATAAGGACTATTATTGAACTGGCACATAATGGACAGTTTTGTTTCGAATCGTGTGTTTATAATGTTCTGTCTGAAACATAAATAGGCTTGTTATATCGAAAAGCGGGTATATTGTGGTTAATTGTTTTACCGTGTTTATGAATACAGCGTGTTTGAACGTGTGGGGTGTACCGGGGTGTATAGTTTTTATAATATTTTTGAGATGTGTAATAAATGTGAACGTGTCAATATATTTTTTTCATGTGTCACAGTTCAAGTTCTGCACCTTCATAATTGAACTCTTGAGATATTCTTGCCTGTTATTAGGACACTCTCTTCGAATTGCATTCTCACTTAGGACTGTATTAATAAACTCATCTTAACCGAGATGCCGGTCACAAAATACGTCAAAGCCAACGTCAAACTATAGAAATCTTAAATTTTTGAAGCAGACGAAGAGCGGGGAGCGAGTAGAGCCAGCGATCAATTATTAAGTAATATATGTGGCTCTTTTATTGATACGGGATCCATAGGTATATTTTGTTCGTTTCTTGAGCGATAATATAGTCCATAGCTAATAGTCCTTAAAGTCCAAATCAGTTCATTAATAAAGCCCTTTAGGCACTCGTATCTTAATAGCTTTCATTATGTGACAGTTGCATAAATAACCACTAAAGAGTGAGTGTGTGTGTGTGTGTGTGTGTAGCTGCGACCCGTGGACCGGCGCGTGCGACTGCGCGGCGGGCTGGGGCGGCGCGGCGTGCGGGCGCCAGTGCCCGCTGCTCACGTTCGGCAAGGGCTGCCGCAGCGTGTGTCGCTGCGAGAACAGCGGGCTCTGCTCGCCTGTCAACGGTCAGTGACTCTCTACTCCTGACAACCTTAACAAAATAACCCTTAGAACGCCACACTTCGTAATCTATGCAGTCCTGGTGGTATTCACACGTACATAATATATTTGAGCACTTTATTTTTTTCTGTGTAACAAACACAAGGTACAGGCAGGCGGAAAAAAGGACAAGTATTTTTTTTATAGTCAAATTACACTGGGCGATGTACTAGGGGCGCATCAATTCCAAGCGCAATTCAAGTTTACCGCTACGCTCATTAGGGGTCTCATTAATTGACGACCGATCGACAGTTTCATATTAATCCATGCACTGGCCCCCTATAGGCCGCTCTTGACAAATATAGACCTGTCCCTTTCTTTCCAGTGTGAAACTTATGCAGGTGACATCGACTGTTATTCTTAAAGTAGTAGTAGTAGGGTAATATAATTAATGTTTCACTTACTGCGGTTATTTCTGCTCGCTGGCTGAATGTGCTGCCGGAGCTCTTGGCCGTTTATGCTCTCCTAGATTTTGCGTACAATTGATCATTGAGTTATTTAAATGTTAATATTTAATTAATATAAAATAAGTGCACGCGTGTATACTCGTTAGAAGGGAAGAAGGAAGAAATGAATCATCGTTTTAGAGGTTAACATAAACTGACAACGAAAATTGAACTTTAGTAGACTGACCATATGTAACAGGGTCGTGTCTATGCGCGCCCGGGTACCGCGGCCTGCGCTGCGAGGAGCACTGCCCGTTCCCGCTGTACGGGGACAGCTGCCGCGACCGCTGCGACTGCCGCAACAACGCCACCTGCAGCCACGAGACCGGCCAGTGTCAGTGCAAGCCTGGGTATGTATACTATCATGTCACGCGGTTACCCACACCTTTGTTACCAAACACTTTCTTTATGTTTGTAATGTTAGTAGGCTCACTATGAGCCTCGATGTGAACATGAAATCATAATGCTTCTTACGCCTTCACGGCTAAATCACTAAGCCGATATGTTCAGGCTCCAGCAAAAGAGTAAAAGTTGCCGAGGGACAACCATAAACCAGTTTTACACGGACGAAGTTGCAAGCGATATCTAGTTTATCGCTAACAAGTGCATCGATAAGCATGTGTCTCGTAGATGGCCAGGAGTACATTCGTCTTTTTTTTTGCAGTTACGACGGCTTGAAGTGCGACCGTCCGTGCAACGGCAAGACCTTCGGACAGGGCTGTCTGCAGCGATGCAACTGCGAGAACGATGCTCCCTGCGACCCTGTCACGGGTAAGGACATAATCACTTCACGTTTTAAACTATGGTCCACCTCTATAGAGCTCAAAATAGTTTCTACTTAACATTTTTTTAATATCGTCTCATAAGCCGAGCAAACTTTTTCATGATCTTCTTGAATTTTCTTGGAGGTAAAACACGTCGGTGGGCAGCGTAAGTCGTTCTACGCTTCCTACCGACTCGAGCACTTTAAATTGCATGAACCCGTCACGGCCAAAGGGTTAAGAAATAACTATTTTATTAGTATAATAAACCTCTAATCCCTCATGGTCACAGGCAAGTGTCTCTGCGGACCGGGATACCAGGGCCCGCGCTGCTCGCAGCCGTGCGCGCCGGGGCTGTTCGGGCAGGGCTGCGCGCACACCTGCGCCTGCGGGCCGCGCGCCGTCAGCTGCAACCACGTCACCGGCCAGTGCATCTGCGAGACCAGCTGGAGAGGTCAGTGCACGCCCGGAGTCTGCAGCGACTCTCAACACTCCCACAGGCAAGGGTCTCGAGGGCCGGGTACCAGGGCTGTTCGGGCGGAGCTGCGCGAGCAGCTGCAACCACGTCACCGGCCGGTGCATCTGCGAGACCAGCTGTAGAGCTCAGTGCACACCCGGAGTCTGCAGCGACTCTCACCACTCCCACAGGGAAGGGTCTCGCGGACCGGGTACCAGGGCTGTTCGGGCGGAGCGGCGCGAGCAGCTGCAACCACGTCACCGGCCAGTGCATCTGCGAGACCAGCTGGAGAGGTCAGTGCACGCCCGGAGTCTGCAGTGACTCTCAACACTCCCACAGGCAAGGGTCTCGAGGGCCGGGTACCAGGGCTGTTCGGGCGGAGCTGCGCGAGCAGCTGCAACCACGTCACCGGCCGGTGCATCTGCGAGACCAGCTGTAGAGCTCAGTGCACACCCGGAGTCTGCAGCGACTCTCACCACTCCCACAGGGAAGGGTCTCGCGGACCGGGTACCAGGGCTGTTCGGGCGGAGCTGCGCGAGCAGCTGCAACCACGTCACCGGCCAGTGCATCTGCGAGACCAGCTGGAGAGGTCAGTGCACGCCCGGAGTCTGCAGTGACTCTCAACACTCCCACAGGCAAGGGTCTCGAGGGCCGGGTACCAGGGCCGTTCGGGCGGAGCTGCGCAAGCAGCTGCAACCACGTCACCGGCCAGTGCATCTGCGAGACCAGCTGGAGAGGTCAGTGCACACCCGGAGTCGGTAGCGACTCTCGACACTCCCACAGGCAAGGGCCTCGCTGACCGGGTACCAGGGCTGTTCGGGCAGAGCTGCGCGAGCAGCTGCAACCACGTCACCGGCCGGTGCATCTGCGAGACCAGCTGGAGAGGTCAGTGCACACCCGGAGTCGGTAGCGACTCTCAACACTCCCACAGGCAAGGGTCTCGAGGGCCGGGTACCAGGGCTGTTCGGGCGGAGCTGCGGGAGCAGCTGCAACCACGTCACCGGCCGGTGCGTCTGCGAGACCAGCTGGAGAGGTCAGTGCACACCTGGAGCCTGCAGCGACTCTCAACACTATCCCACAGGCAAGTGTCTCTACGGTACACCATCATCATCATATCATTACTCTTTCAATTTAGACGTGTCTAAATTTTATAATGGTCAAATGCTATGCATGTTTTGTGAGAATAATTTAACGCCAAACGTACGTGACACATCTTAATTTAGATATAATTGTTTACAATTGAACCGAATGTGTATATGACCTGATTACTTACGCGAACTATAAAATAAACAATCAAGCTTGGTAACCGTCGCGGACAGAATCGCGCGAACCGTAAATATAATCGGCTTAATTTAGAGTCTTTTATTAGCCGTGTTAATTTACACGCATTTGTACGGACTTATCGTCAATCAAAATGTTTTGGTAGACCGACCTTAACGTTCGACCAAACACTGGCTAATTTTGGACTGTGTTATGCAATAACGTGGCCACCCTTAATTTTGAACAGTGCGAAGACAAACCTAAGTGTGCAGTATTAGTAAGATGCTATTTTATTTTAATATATTCTACCGAGCTGACACTAATAACTTTTTTAATTAAAATACTTAGTAACGGCTGTCCTTTAAAAAATACAAACATATATTAAGATTGAGGATATTAAAGTATTATTAAGCTTCTTTGCAGAAAAGTGCGATCAAAATTATAATGCAAATTAGTTTGTTGTTTTAAATTGGTCAATCACGTAATTCGTTGTGTAAAGTCCAATGTAGTAGCCGTATGTGGTGTTAAGGAAATTGATTAATAACCACCGTGGAACCTTGTCACAGCTAAGTCAGTATCAGAAGTGATATGACGTCACTTTCACTATGAAAAGGTTCTATGGTAGTACGCAGTTATCTGCGTGCTGCACATTCAAGCTTAACATATTTAGTTCCTCGCCCAGCATTTCTTTAAAGTTACCAACACGTAAGTCACAAAAATCCCTTAGTAGTTTAATTAAAAAATAAATTTCTTGACGCTCGTCAACTTTAGAACTCAAAATTAACCTAGATATATCTGCTAAATGCTAAGTTTCATGTGCATCATTACACCAAAATACATAATTCAACGGACCAGTTTGACAACTCAAACTGCACAAGTGTTGCCTCAGTACATATAGTTTTCGGCTATACTAAAACATCTTTAAAACATTTACTCATTACCTATTTCATACACAACTAGCAACATTATTTGTCAAGCTAGTCTGTCGAGCTATAGATATTAGACCTAAACTCATGGCTTATTATCACTGCAATATCATTTTTGTCATCCAGGTCTCCCTGGGAAAATTGGTACGTATTCCACCTGGGCGTCATACTAACCGTGTTTTGCTTGTATGTGCATGCCTAACAACAGAGTCTCTCCGGGTCTCGATCGACGCGGACTGCACCAGCAATTCCTCGGAGCAGTTCCGATCAACAACATATACTTCAAGAAAAGTGGAAGCGATTTATACAAGGGAATACAAGACAGTCTTTAAAAAAATAATCTCCAATCGTCTATCAACTGATATGAAACCAGATATGCTAAAACTAAATCGAGCTGAAAAATACGCAGGCTTAAACATCTCTTCACTGAAGCAGTGTATTTCATGGGAGATCGACGAGATACCCAGTTATGATACTACTTTGCTAAAGGCCAGTCAAGTGCTGAGAGAGTTGAAAGTTAAAAATTCCAATGCAATAGTGGCGGTGGTGAATGTTGAGGGAACCTTTACGGGCGACGCCGGGATATATGGGATGTCTTTTGAAGATGGTAGACTAGAGGTCAATAGCCTGTTTAAGGGGGACATGGACATGCTACAATTGTCGGGTGGTTCTTCATAAATAAATATGTTGTGTGTGAAACTTTATTGTGGTCTTTTAATTGTTATCTATTGTTTACATAACTACAGCAACAATATTCACTCGTTGCTGCTTATTTACATTATTTGTTTCATCAATAACCATGACAAGTCAGTCATATACATATAAAAAAATATGTTAACTACCTAATTCAATTTCAACAATCAAATAAAGATAAAATATTACTATTACCAATAAATCTTATTTTATCTACTATCTGTCTAAGGCCGCATTTCACCAAACTGGAATAAGGTCTTATACCTAGATTAAACGCCGAATTTGTATAGACTAATCTCGGAGTAAGTCTTATTCCAAGGTTGGTGAAATGTGACCTAAATATATTTACAATATTTTATACCGGTAATCTTAGAAATGCTTAAATTGTTATATTTTGGACTAAAGTCGAAGCTAACCTTAATAAAATATTTTAATGGAGCTAAAGTGGTAATTCCGATCTAATACCCTGGGATCCATAACACCATAGAATACAGTGATTAATACGAGTATCTAAACTTATTTAAGTGTTTGTGATGTATCGTAATGTGAATTCCCTAACTGCTAAATTTCCCTCATCTTCTATATTATTTCCTGTATTTTGGGAGATCTGAAATGACTGGGAAATAAACTTCAAGTGATACTCTATACAGTATTTTTATCATTATTGATTGTTAATAATTTTACAGTTAGAACTCAAAAAAACCACGTAAATTGCATTTCCCCATCACTTAACTTAAATTTTAGAAATGTTTGCTTTCATACAAACTTAATCAAATTTCCATCCCCTTGAGAGTAGATTAAAAAAATATCTTAAAGTAGTATTGTTTAGTTATCAACACTACCACACTACTCTTAAAACTAACTTCCATAAGGCGTAAATACTTACTTAGTTATAATATAGAGATTTTAGAACATCAATTTCCTTTTAAACTTCAAGTCTTCAGGCTCGAAGGTTTAAGCTCTGCGTCAGTCAGTCTGAGTAGAATTTTTATTATTTATAGTATATTTCTAGGTAGCTAACCAATAATCTGTGGGTTTCCTTTCTAGCATACGTACTTACTTAAATCTGTCCATGTTTCTCAAACCAACGCCAAATAATCTGGAGGATCTAATTGTCGAAGAGAATAATTTTAGTCCCAGTTTGTGGATTTTTTTTTCTCGCTTGTATACTTTAATCTTACGTTTTATTGTGATATTTGGATTAAGAAACAGTGGCAATAAAGTTCAATTAAAATAGGTTTGTTGTGCGTTTTATGATGGGGGTTAGTCGGTTATCGTTGTGTAACTGTAACTTTAACTCGTGTTCCTAGTAAGGTCTGTGTCAATCCAACTTAATAATTATGTAAACAAACTGATCATTACCTCAACCATAGACTTTTAATGATGTCAATTCCTAGAGCCAAATAGAGATCGATTAATTTATTAAATTATTTGTTTCAATGACTCCAATTCGACTCATCACATTTAAAATCCGTCTTCTATTACACAAATAACGTTAATTTTTGAATGTAATTTTAATTATGTTAGTCAAACGAATATATTATAATTAAAGCCATAAAATATCAATTTCTTGTAGTGACAGTATGCGATTTATCGTGACAATCGGTTTGTTTCCATAATGTAATTGAATTGACACAGAAATATACGTATGGCAGTGATCTTATAAACCCTGTAACTGGTGGCAGGCGTGAACTGCGAGACGCAGTGCCCGTCGGGCCGGTTCGGCGAGCACTGCTCGGCGCGCTGCCCGTGCGTGAACAACTCGTCGTGCGACGCCGACAGCGGGCGCTGCGTGTGCGCCGCCGGCTGGGCGGGCCACGACTGCGCGCGGCCCTGCGCGCCCGGCACCTACGGCGCTGGCTGCACGCAGAGGTGTGACGACGGACCTAATGGTGAATACATTAAATTTATTATTTCGTATAGCATACGACGCGACGCGCCCGAAGCGAAGCTTCGGTGTAAGTGAGTTTTTTTTGTAACACAGATTTACATGTAACACGTCAAAGAAGATATGGTTTTTACCACCTAGAATACCGGCCCAGGCCTATTTTTAACTGGTTCGCAAGGCAATGAACGGTTAACACTAAGTACAAGTTCAGGTTAGGTGCCGGCCATTTATTCCTTACATCACAAAACAATGGCATGTGTTTATAAATAGAAATACCTTTTCGCGCTTACGTTGTTTGTTCACAGTTTTAATAATTACACAACCAATACGGTCGTTTTGTATGACAGCGTTTTGCACGTGACGGTTTTTGATGGTAATTTTAATTTTTCTTATCAATAGATATAATTTATTTCTTTCGTTTCATTTTAGAAAACAAGAGAGTCGTAATTGCATATTTCTTTATTAGTACATATCTAACAATATTTTTATACTTCAACGAAGTTCCTCATTTAAAACTTAATTTTTTGGAAAGTTCAAATCCAGTCCGTTAAATTGCTTTATTGAAATGAGTATAATCACATAAACCTATTGCATTCGGGCCACCTATACTATAACGTTAAGTAGTTTCAATCCGTTAAATACAGTAATTTAAGGGATAAACTTTCCGATATTTCGAACTTTTTTTATCATCGACCTCTGAAAAGAGTACGTATCATGGAAAATTTTGAATATTTATTTAATAAAAACACATCGATAAATAGTGGTGTTATCTCCCTACAACTTCTCAAAAGCTCCCCCGAAAATTCGGGGCCCTAATTATAATAAATAGGAAATAACGACTCCATGGATTCTAGAACCACGATTTGCCACGGAAAGTCCTAACTATTAATAAATAACGTTTGGCCTAACGCATCGTTTGTCCGAATGCTCGTTTATCATAAACTGTTTTTCCGCCGAGTTAGACAACTTTTTCTACCCCAAAAAATTTTTTTTTTTGTACATTCAGGCGGATGTGTTTTTAGGATAAAATAAAATTTGGGCAAACAATGCATTAGGACAAATGACGATTAGGGATTTCAATATAGACCCTTTTTTGTTATAGAGTTGCACCAGGTAAGGTGTATTTTCAGCACCCTTTTTCCATTGCCTATAAAAACACTGCTAGATATTTGTTGTACCGCAGGCAACACGACGTGCGACCCCGTGACGGGCAAGTTCTCGTGCCCCGCCGGGTTCACGGGCGCGGCCTGCGAGTACCCGTGCCCGCTCGGGACCTACGGCGCCGACTGCAAGGAGCGGTGCACCTGCATCAACGGCGCCGACTGCGACTACGTCACCGGTCAGTACTCAACCAACGATAAATACATAACACAATTACATTTCAGCCGTGCTGCTAAATACTAGAAATTGCCACGATACCGAGGCAATGCGTTGATTTTTAGCAACGTGTCACGTTTTCCGCGGCGTTTTATTTGATAGCAAACAGTTGTGTCCTGGCCTGACTCGCGGAGTTGAGTGTATTTTTTTTTAAAATAAAAAATATTGTATTTTTTTCCTGAAATTAAGTTTGAGATAATTTATATTTAATTTTCATTCAATTTTCAGCGTAGATAAAAAATCATAGATATTTTCAGTTGTTTAAATGAGCGAAAAAAGGGTGGTCACAAAGCTGCGTCACGTGACAATTGTTAGACAAAAATATTATAGGTTGAGCTTTTCACTGTTCTACACGGCCAAACACGCTTAAAATAACCCTCCTTCTTACGCAGTCGGGTAAAAAACGAGTAAGCCCGTAAAGTCACAGATATAAATGTCCGTGGTAAATCGTAAAAATATGTATACATTATGTTGACGACCGGAGGAATAACTGGAATAAGGTCTAATACTATACATTAAACATACTATACATTAAATCTGACATACACAATGACATACTGGTGCCCTCGAGCCCGTATGGGGGCGTCCATTAATTACGTTCAGGGGGTCGACCCGAATCTCATCTAATATTCTTTTGGTCTCGGCGAAAAACACCTTTTTTTTTCGTAGCAAATCAGAGTAAAATTGGGTCGAATTAAGTAAAACATGTTCCTTCACTATACGGTCTTAACTAATCGAATAAAAATATGAAGCAATTTTTTTACAGTAAATCCAACGCATTTACACTAGAAACACGTTCTCTCACGTGAGATTGGGGAATAGGGGGAGGGGAGGTGTGCCAAATCTCACGACATGTCACAAGGGGGTCATCATATGTTGTGGTGTGTTCCCGCAGGCAAGTGCCAGTGCCTGCCGGGCTGGCTGGGCGAGCACTGCGAGACGGCGTGCCCGGCGGGCCGCTGGGGCGCGGGCTGCGGCTCGCCGTGCCGCTGCGCCGGCGCCGCCGCCTGCCGCGCCAGCGACGGGTTCTGCCGCTGCCCGCCCGGGTACACCGGCGCCTACTGCACTCTTTGTGAGTATAACTGAAATAGTACATTTCGATGCTAGTGCGGAAAGTATGTCATTACTTGAAAATGTAAGAATGACATTTCTGCACGTGTATCGAACGACGTTTTTTAATACATTTGCGAAAAATTACTAAAATGACTAAAATTTTACTAAAATTATTAAAACAAAAATCGACAAATACTAGGAGTGCATAAACATTAGAAGTACTTACCTAAACTACAGTCATCCGCGCTGTGTCGGGCGCGCCCGCCGCCCGCCTGCGCCGCACCGTGCCAGCCTCCTAATTACCTCTGCGGTCCTGGTACTTCATTTAAATATGCAACCCGGTTGGATGCACGGCGGTCTATTTAAAAAAAATGGAAAAGTATAAAACGCACTAGTTCGCGAAAACCATCTTTCCACACGATATACAGCTACGAAAAGTACCACTTTTTGAGCAACTGTATTAAAAATAATTTAACCCGGCGGTACTCGCTAGGTATTTCGCGGTATTTCGCTATTCCTTATTTAGTATATAAAGTTCAAATTCAAGTACTGTGTGGTGTTTTTTACCCAGTAGCGGGTGCCGCCGGGTTAAATATCAAAAAACCGCCTTTTAAAACGAAAACAATAACTTCTTTTAAAATATTACTCCATATTTTTTGTGATTATAATTATGTTGTTATATAGTCTTCTCAATTAATAAGAAACTGTAGAACATTTCAAGCTTGCCGCAAGCAACGCCGCGGGAAAGTCGTAGTCATATACAGCGTGTCCGGCTTATAGCGGACTACCTTACAGGGTGGATAGTCCAGCTCAGGAGTGTTAAAAATATGATAATTCATGTTCAGTAAAAGTCGCACGGAAGACGAGATATAGAAGCAAATTTAATCAGCTTTCTTTCACAGCAAACAAAACTGAAAAATTCTAATAACTGTGGTCGTGGTATCAAAAATGGTGATACAGGGAACCATTTCGAAATTTTGAAAAGTTGAGATATCTAGTTTTCCGTGTTACTTTTACTTATCATGAATTATCATATTTTCAACACTCCTGAGCTGAGCTATACAGCCTTGTAAGGTAGTCCCCTATATCCTGGACACCCTGTATTTAAACCATTTAAATGTGCTTCGTCATAGTCGCTCAACTATCTTCATCGAGACATCTTATCGCCCTCCTTGAAATAGGTACCGTTGAGGAATTCCGAAGCCAACTGTGGACTTCATCATCAATTCCACTTCACCAAATAGTGATTTTCGAGAGTAAATGCACGAGTTACTCTGAAAAATACCCAAATCGATATTAGGTGTGTCTAAAATATTTGGATAGTTCCTCGATTTCTCTGAGATCCCATTTTCAGATCCTGATGTGTTGACAATTGGACCAACCAAAAAGTTCAAACAAAAATAAAAATTCAAATCGGTGTTTGAGTAATCAAGGAAAATATTTAAAAAAAGATCTCGACTAATTGAGGAGTTCATCCTTTTTTTTAAGTCAGTTAAAAATAACAATTTACGTACATACATATAGTTGGAAAGCTGGCGAGCCTTTCGGTATATGATTTGCACACGTTTGACATCGAGGTGGATTGCAAGGTCAGTACGAATTCATTTGGTACGGTCAATTAACGTCTTACGTCGCTGCGTTTTTGCGTTCAGCGGATTGAAGTTGCTTAAAAAAGGGGGTATTAAATCATTGGGGGGGTATGCCTCTGTGGTTCATGGTCACAAGACAATTCAGGGATCTGCGTTATCATGGGACGGAGTTGTAAACATGTTTAAAAAAAATCATTTGCACACGATTCTCATTGCGCCCATTCCATTAATTATGACTCCCTGGATACGAAAAAACTTTTGGCAGACACTCTACTCACTGATTTTTAGCTGTACAACTGTTTGAAATTCTTGGAATCAAGGGAAAGCGGTTATAGATATACCTACGCTATATACATTTAGGTACACAATAAGGTAAAGGTCGGAAATGGGTTATACCGTTCTCACTCATATTCCCAAATAAAAGAGCAACGAAACGAACGATGGAGATATTTTATACCTGCAGGGACGCAGTTAACAGACAGACCCCAAATATTTCTGACGCGTTTTAAAAATCGTTCCCATAGATTATAATGAATTATTTTCAATAATATTCAGTAGATGTAGAATTTTGTACCTGTAGCATGGCGCGAGCGTCGGGCTGAAAAAAATAATTTATATAGTCTGCCTTTGGAATATCAGAGGCCTTATCGATTTTCTTGGTTTTCATAAGAAATCCAAACATCAATCTAAGAGGCAGACATGTGGGCATAATACAGTATGTAAACTAACTAAAACCATCTCTTTAAACCAGTTGATAGCCAAGTCGAGTTAAGTGTTTTAACACATGTTTTGCTAGTACGGGTCGAATAATTTTAATTTTATCATTGTTTAAAAATTATAAAATCTTACCTTTTTCAAAGTCGGTTAACCCTAAAAGTATCACCCTGTGTGTAATGTTTACGTCGTGACAGATTTATTTCATTCAAATTTCACTGGTGTCACTTTATTGTCAGTGTAATTATAAGGGCGATTACAAGACTGCGTAACAATGAAAGAGCGGTTCCGGTTAGTACCGGATAGTAGTAGTAGTAGTGGTGGGCCTCGTCCTCGTATTGACGTCAGAACGGAAAAAAAGGATCTACAAACATTTAACAGAAATACTTGGCTTCAGCACTAGAAACACGGGGAGTTGTATGATATGGTACGTTTGCTGAACCCCACACCTCTAGACTATTTCTTCTGGGGATGGGTGAAACAGTTAGTATTTAAAAAAAGTGTTGAGAACGGAGGAAGAAAATGAGGCTGCGGATTGTACAAGCTTCGAACATAATCAAGCGACGTGCCCGGCAAAATCCAGATTTGATGCGTAGCGTTCACTTGAAACAACCATCGTCGCTTGGTTCAAATAACGGCCACATTTGATATAATCTACGTCGTATTTAATCGGATGTGTGCACATAGCCTTACTTTAACTGACATTGAAAGTGGTGAACTTGGCCTTGACCTGACAACCAGATGACAAATGATACAATTGTAAACAAATAATACAGGATGTTATTGAATCATGAATAACTAAAATGATATTTTTTGTATTACAATTATAAATTCTAAAAAGCGTTAGAATTTCAATAATTTATATACGAAGACCTTATTTATCGCCTAGACATGCCCGGATTCAAACAAATGGTTTTAGTAAGTTTACATACTGTATAGCACAACTTTTTTTTACATTTTTGAGGCGCTGTCATTGGACAACGCAGACGCCACATGCTGGCAGACTATTTTCCCGTGGTCCATCTCATCGTTTTTAATCGAACAATTCAAGTCTGCCAAGTGTGCACTTCATATACAGTTTTTTAAATCATAAAAAATAACTTGAAAAATTGTATACTACAACAGTCAGAGTCTGCCCCTTTGATTTTTCGTGTTTACGGGATGACTGTGATCATATAGTATAGTATATGCGCATAATATAGTACACCTTTTTTTTACATTTTTGAGACGCTGTCAATTGACAATGCAGCGCCACCATGGTGGCAGACGAGATCCTTGATGTTACTTAGGGTATAATTATCGCTATTAATAACGTCTGCCACGTGTGCTGATTATATCGAAATTTTGCTCGTCAGCTCCCTAACCAATACAAACAATCACGCCTCTTTCCCGTAGCGGTAGGCAGAGACCAGTCCTTCCACTTGCTACAATCCAGAAAACTTCCCTCGCTTCCTCCACACTCATAAGTCTCTTCATACACGTGCGTCGGTTTAGGGTCTTCTGACCTGGCCCTTTCTTAATACGTCCCCGATCTGATCGTGGAACGTTCGCCTTCCCCTATAACAATTAAATTTTACAAAATCCAGATATAATTGCAAACCCTATTTTCAGAGCTGATATCTAGGTATGCACCAGTAAGGTGACCATTTGTGAGCATATTGTTGAAACGTTGTTTGGTTCCAGTCTGTCCGGAGGGCTACTACGGCGACCACTGCATGGAGCCGTGCGCGTGCCCGGCGACGGGCGCGTGGGAGTGCCACCCGGTGCGCGGCTGCGTGTGCCGCCGCGGGTTCGTCGGGGAGCGCTGCGACACGCACGCCAGCGACGCCGTCGTGCTGGACCCTGCCGGTACACAACCACTACAGTTATAAACTAGCACTCTTAAAAACGGTATTATAGCTGACTTCTCTAAAGGTCAAATTTTTATTGACAATCAGGAGGTGTATTTTCCCTTTGACATTACCGAAGTGTATGTTTCAATAGAAAAGTAAGCATTATGGTTTTTTGCACTTTACAGTTCACAGTGGGCACGCGGGGCTTACGGCGACGCTGGTAGTGCTGGCGCTGCTGTGCGCGGCGGCGGCGGCGCTGGTGCTGCTGTACTACCGCAAGCGCGTGCACAACCTCAAGCGCGAGATCCAGCACGTGCACTACACTGCCGACCCGGGTTCGCAACCGGGTTAGTGCAACCTATTACCACTATACAACATCGTTTTCTCACAAATGCTATGTAAAATTTTTGTAAAAAAAAAACCGGCAAAATTGCCGGATCCGGCATAGTGGGAACCAGGCCTAAGTGTCCAGTAAGCAAGTATAGAAATTCCATAACATATCATATTATTTGAATTTGGAACTATCTGTACAGACCTGTGGCAGCCTTCAAAAAGGCTACAGAGGTAAGCAAAAAAAGGTCAAATGACACAAAAAAATATGAAAGTGAAAACCATTTTGACTCCATCAGAATTGCTGCAAAAAGCACCATTATTTAAAAAGACAATTTGAATTGCTTTTTATTTAAAATACGCATATTATTTATACTACATGAAAAGCTGAACATTTTGCTCCAAAAGTACCACGGCATCATAAACCAAAAGCGTTTTTTCGTTCAGAGCAGACATCGCGCGATTTCTCTTCATTTACGAGAACGTCGCTCGCACCATCTCCTTTTTATGCGCGCCTAGTACATCTCGACCGGTCTGACGAGTTTCACGTTGTGAATCGTTTAAATTAATAAAAAAACCGGCTAAGCGCGAGTCGGACTAACGCCCTGAGGGTTCTGCACATGAGGTCATCAATAAGTATTTCACAACTTTAATTTATTAAAAAAAAATTTTATCATTTTCCTTGTTCTATTTTTGAGAAAAAATTTACGAGTCCAGGATGGCTCTTAATGGTTGAAGCATGTGTATAGTACATGCTTCGACCATTAAGAGCCATCCTGGACTCGTATGTATAAAAGCTTTACCTCATACTCGTCCAGGAAGGCTCACTTACTGGTCTTTGCAGTAATGTACTATTACAGAGGAAAGGGAAGGATCTCTTAAAAAACTATATTTTAAGTGCTTAGGTACCTACTTCTAATTGTAAAACAAAACAACTACGTGAAATTGCGTTCGTCAGCCCGTAGATAAATAATATGTCAAAGCTCGATAAAACAGTTTTAATTTGGCTATTCAAAGGTATACACGGTTCCATCGGATCGGACTGCGTGACTCCGTGGCGAATCTACAGCACTTGTTATACTAAATGTGGACAGTGTAAACGATGCACTCGGGACGGGTCACATCGCGACACAACGTTGTAACATGACAAATATCGTCCTTATAACCGGTACTGACACGCGTTAACGACACGGTCACGGCACCTTAACCGAGTCAACTAATTTGGTTTGGTTACTTTAAATTAAGTCCCTAAACAAATGTAGTATATAGAGTAGTATAACGGAAGACCAGCGCTGGCTTAACAGCCGGCACATGCTGGGTTGGGACCGTTTCAGAACAACTGTCCAACTGTGTGTAGCTTTATTTATTTACTTTTACTTCTTTTGTGGGTTGTTAGAATTTATTTTCTTTGTTTCTTTTCTGACTTTGTAAAAACGTCGCTTTCTTCATTTTCCTTATTTAAAAAAGTTTTCAGCTTTGCATACAGCCATTGCACCCTATCGCACTGTTCTTAGTTCTCCGAGCCCTTTATCACCATCGTGTTTTCACTAGCACTGTATAACACCACCGCGGTTGTCCACAGAGCAACAACACTTCGACAACCCGGTGTACTCGTACCAGGGCGGCGGGCGCGACGACTCGGCGCTGCTCAACAACGCGCACATACACAACAACCTCGGGAAGCTCTCCAACACCACCATGGAAAAAATTCGCAACATGGCCTCGGGCTCCGGGGACAGTAAGTCATACCTAGACATTACCACTGTCCCACAGTGTACTCATACCAGGGCGGCGCTGCTCAACAACGCACACATACACAACAACCTCGGGAAGCTCTCCAACACCACCATGGAAAAAAATCGCAACATGGCCTCGGGCTCCGGGGACAGTAAGTCATACCTAGACATTACCACTGTCCCACAGTGTACTCGTACCAGGGCGGCGCTGCTCAACAACGCGCACATACACAACAACCTCGGGAAGCTCTCCAACACCACCATGGAAAAAATTCGCAACATGGCCTCGGGCTCCGGGGACAGTAAGTCATACCTAGACATTACCACTGTCCCACAGTGTACTCGTACCAGGGCGGCGCTGCTCAACAACGTACACATACACAACAACCTCGGGAAGCTCTCCAACACCACCATGGAAAAAATTCGCAACATGGCCTCGGGCTCCGGGGACAGTAAGTCATACCTAGACATTACCACTGTCCCACAGTGTACTCATACCAGGGCGGCGCTGCTCAACAACGCACACATACACAACAACCTCGGGAAGCTCTCCAACACCACCATGGAAAAAAATCGCAACATGGCCTCGGGCTCCGGGGACAGTAAGTCATACCTAGACATTACCACTGTCCCACAGTGTACTCATACCAGGGCGGCGCTGCTCAACAACGCACACATACACAACAACCTCGGGAAGCTCTCCAACACCACCATGGAAAAAAATCGCAACATGGCCTCGGGCTCCGGGGACAGTAAGTCATACCTAGACATTACCACTGTCCCACAGTGTACTCGTACCAGGGCGACGCTGCTCAACAACGTACACATACACAACAAACTCGAGAAGCTCTCCAACACCACCATGGAAAAAATTCGCAACATGGCCTCGGGCTCCGGGGACAGTAAGTCATACCTAGACATTACCACTGTCCCACAGTGTACTCGTACCAGGGCGGCGCTGCTCAACAACGCGCACATACACAACAACCTCGGGAAGCTCTCCAACACCACCATGGAAAAAATTCGCAACATGGCCTCGGGCTCCGGGGACAGTAAGTCATACCTAGACATTACCACTGTCCCACAGTGTACTCGTACCAGGGCGGCGCTGCTCAACAACGTACACATACACAACAACCTCGGGAAGCTCTCCAACACCACCATGGAAAAAATTCGCAACATGGCCTCGGGCTCCGGGGACAGTAAGTCATACCTAGACATTACCACTGTCCCACAGTGTACTCGTACCAGGGCGGCGCTGCTCAACAACGCACACATACACAACAACCTCGGGAAGCTCCCCAACACTACCATGGAAAAAATATCACAACATGCGATGGCCTCGGGCTCCGGGGAGAGTAAGTTATATCTAGACATTACCACTGTCCCACAGTGTACTCGTACCAGGGCGGCGCTGCTCAACAACGCGCACATACACAACAACCTCGGGAAGCTCTCCAACACCACCATGGAAAAAAATCGCAACATGGCCTCGGGCTCCGGGGACAGTAAGTCATACCTAGACATTACCACTGTCCCACAGTGTACTCGTACCAGGGCGGCGCTGCTCAACAACGTACACATACACAACAAACTCGAGAAGCTCTCCAACACCACCATGGAAAAAATTCGCAACATGGCCTCGGGCTCCGGGGACAGTAAGTCATACCTAGACATTACCACTGTCCCACAGTGTACTCGTACCAGGGCGGCGCTGCTCAACAACGCGCACATACACAACAACCTCGGGAAGCTCTCCAACACCACCATGGAAAAAATTCGCAACATGGCCTCGGGCTCCGGGGACAGTAAGTCATACCTAGACATTACCACTGTCCCACAGTGTACTCGTACCAGGGCGGCGCTGCTCAACAACGTACACATACACAACAACCTCGGGAAGCTCTCCAACACCACCATGGAAAAAATTCGCAACATGGCCTCGGGCTCCGGGGACAGTAAGTCATACCTAGACATTACCACTGTCCCACAGTGTACTCGTACCAGGGCGGCGCTGCTCAACAACGCACACATACACAACAACCTCGGGAAGCTCCCCAACACTACCATGGAAAAAATATCACAACATGCGATGGCCTCGGGCTCCGGGGAGAGTAAGTTATATCTAGACATTACCACTGTCCCACAGTGTACTCGTACCAGGGCGGCGCTGCTCAACAACGCGCACATACACAACAACCTCGGGAAGCTCTCCAACACCACCATGGAAAAAATTCGCAACATGGCCTCGGGCTCCGGGGACAGTAAGTCATACCTAGACATTACCACTGTCCCACAGTGTACTCATACCAGGGCGGCGCTGCTCAACAACACACACGTACACAACAACTTCGAGAAGCTCTACAACACCACCATGGAAAAAATTCGCAACATGGCCTCGGGCTCCGGGGACAGTAAGTCATACCTAGACATTACCACTGTCCCACAGTGTACTCATACCAGGGCGGCGCTGTTCAACAACACACACGTACACAACAACTTCGAGAAGCTCTCCAACACCACCATGGAAAAAATTCGCAACATGGCCTCGGGCTCCGGGGACAGTAAGTCATACCTAGACATTACCACTGTCCCACAGTGTACTCGTACCAGGGCGGCGCTGTTCAACAACACACACGTACACAACAACTTCGAGAAGCTCTACAACACCACCATGGAAAAAAATTGCAACATGGCCTCGAGCTCCGGGGACAGTAAGCCATACCTAGACTTCACCACTGTCCCACAGTGTACTCGTACCAGGGCGGCGTTGCTCAACAACACACACGTACACATCAACTTCGAGAAGCTCTACAACACCACCATGGAAAAAAATTCGCAACATGGCCTCGGGCTCCGGGGACAGTAAGTCATACCTAGACATTACCACTGTCCCACAGTGTACTCGTACCAGGGCGGCGTTGCTCAACAACGCACACATACACAACAACCTCGAGAAGCTCTCCAACACCACCATGGAAAAAAAACGCAACATGGCCTCGGGCTCCGGGGACAGTAAGTCATACCTAGACATTACCACTGTCCCACAGTGTACTCGTACCAGGGCGGCGCTGCTCAACAACGCACACATACACAACAACCTCGGGAAGCTCTCCAACACCACCATGGAAAAAAAACGCAACATGGCCTCGGGCTCCGGGGACAGTAAGTCATACCTAGACATTACCACTGTCCCACAGTGTACTCGTACCAGGGCGGCGCTGCTCAACAACGCACACATACACGACAACCTCGGGAAGCTCTCCAACACCACCATGGAAAAAAAACGCAACATGGCCTCGGGCTCCGGGGACAGTAAGTCATACCTAGACATTACCACTGTCCCACAGTGTACTCGTACCAGGGCGGCGCTGCTCAACAACGCACACATACACGACAACCTCGGGAAGCTCTCCAACACCACCATGGAAAAAAATCGCAACATGCGATGGCCTCGGGCTCCAGGGACAGTAAGTCATATCTAGACATTACCACTGTCCCACAATGTACTCGTACCAGGGCGGCGCTGCTCAACAACGCACACATACACAACAACCTCGAGAAGCTCTCCAACACCACCATGGTAAAAATTCGCAACATGGCCTCGGGCTCCGGGGACAGTAAGTCATATCTAAACATTGCTTTTACCACTGTCCCACAGCGTACTCTTACAGTCAAAGACTTAAATTTGACCTGAGGTCCAAAGTATCTGACATTCTGCAGCAATAAGGTTGACTTTCCTTTCAGTTACAAATGACTTGGCATCTTTAATGACATTGACGACATCAACTATACTTCATTTCTTTAGGTATTAACTAAATGTAAACAAACCAAACCACTTCGCTCCGTTAAACAGCCAATCATAACTGATTTGTCGATTTTTGACGTAATCTGCTTTTATGGCTAACGAACTTTATCACGTTTTGAGTCCCATGACAAATTAAAAAAAAAACTTGTCATAGGTAGATCTTGAAAATCCATCGATATCATTTTCAAAAATCGGTGTCTCTGGGACACCCATGTCGTGTAAACTCTTTATCACGTGACTGAAAAAAAACAACGCAGTAATAGATATTGCATGAAACTTAAATTGTTCTAGAGCTGATAAATAAAGTTTTGTTCCCTGAAATGGGCTGATATTTGGACCACATAATTATGTAACCGATGACAATACAAATTATCGTATCCAAGAGATGATCTGATGATAGAGTCGAAAGGTGGCGACAGGATCTCCACTATACATAGCGTAGCCCCACCGTGTTGGCAGTCATTAGTTTTGTCTTCGTGAGTGGACGATTAGTCTATGGGCTGGCCCACGAATCTGTGAGGATTTTGTTGAGATTTATTCCAACATTTTAATAGTATCGAACATATTAGTGGCAACTGGGCTTGGGTTTAGTATTGTACGTTACGTATTAGTCGTAACCTATATTTCTTACCAGAATTGCACATATGAATCTAATTAACCTTAATTCTACGAATTGTAGACGCTGCTTGTCTACGCTAATATTTGATTAACCATATTTCTACGAGTTTGTACGTTTTGTGATCGCAAATACTCGTAAAGATCGCATACATGTCGGCTGCAAAATTCTTAATGAGTTTTAAATAGGTAAACATCGTTTTAATTTGTGCGATGACGTGTAATGAAATTGACAATTTCTGGCTACAACATGTTTTTATTGTAATATTAAATTCATTTATGTGTACTGACGTAATGAGAATGAACGTGCAACAATAAGACGACGTACATTTTAATTAGCTACACTCAATTTCGAGACTTTCGACCGGGCGTCACGTACCGCTATAATCGACTAATTTGCACACTTAGATCCCGTGTGGATATTGTTAAAGTAATAAAGAAATAAAGGAGGTTATCAGTACGATCGTTTTTTAGTATTCTATAGTCAACAAGGGACCCTTATAGTTTCGCCACGTCCGTCTGTCCGTCGTCTGCCCGCGGTTCAAACCAAAGACTTATTTTTGCTACAAAAT
Organism: Acleris cristana; assembly: GCA_948252455.1. Classification (NCBI taxonomy): domain Eukaryota; kingdom Metazoa; phylum Arthropoda; class Insecta; order Lepidoptera; family Tortricidae; genus Acleris; species Acleris cristana. Next base: position 17,538,587 of record OX411780.1, read on the forward strand.
GGTAATTTGGCGTGGGTATTGGTGATACATATTAATCACGCCTGCAAAGTTGTATGTATTTTTGGCTTACACGGAAAACGGTTTTTTTTTGTCTAGGATATTGTGTTGGTTGTCATTGGATGGCTTTAAAAAAAATTATAGTACTTACATGATATCTGATTCGGTTGTTAACACGAGTTTTTATAAGTAATTCTGTTTATTGTACCTAGTCGGTTACTAAGTTCTGTTACTAAGGTGAGGCAAATAAAACTAACTTATGTTTATTTTTTAATTTCAATATATATAAAAATAAAAAGCTTAATTCATGTACATTTTGACGAACAAATAATCATTCTTGTTAGTTGTCGCAATTTCTGACACAATCTTTTAACATTCACAGCCGGCATCGATGAAAATACGCATGACTTTTCCGTAAATTTCACTTTTTGAAAACTCTTAAAAGTTAGTCTTTGTTTACCAAAGAACTTTTTTCTTATAATATTATAAAACTTCCTATCTCTGTGTATGTTTAGAGACAAAAATTATATTTCTCAACATGACTTAATTCCAACTTATGAAGCAAGAGATTTGGTGTGTATTCGTATTTCTGCAAAATCATGTGAAATCATAGAGTCGATTTAATGAGACATCAAGATTGACCGGTGTACAAGCGGATCTTTAGTTGCTAGGAATAAATTTGTAACAGAATTCAAAGCTACAAGTCTGTTCAATATGTCACGCAAATTTGAACTCTCTACAAGAACTCTTACAAAAGTTGTGGCCGTTATCAGTATCATCGTCGTGCGTGATTTGAACTATGATTTTCTCGTCCGAAATGGGAATACTTCAAGCTCGTACATCAAATAATTACAATAGTTTAGAATACATTATTTTTATTTATATTCTATATAAATCAAAGTTTTGATTAATATACAGGTTTATGCAAAACTGCTTTAAAATATTTTTTAAATCGTAATAATTCTCAGTAACAGAACTTAGTAACCGACTAGGTAAACTGTTAATTATTTTTTAACGTTTATTTTTTTGTATGTTCAGCGTATGATCCGATGTCCTGTCTGAAGAACAAGGATGCCGACGCGACCAACCCAAATCTGTATCACTGCATCGACGAGGGCAAGTTCGACCACGTCTATGACGAGATCAAGCATAAAGATGGAAAAGGTACGCGTTCGAAACGTTTAGAAGGATGGGTTTTTGGGAGAGAAGACTTTAGTTTCAGATTTCGTTTTACTTTTCATTTGGAATGTAAAAAATGTTAATAAGAAAGAGTTTTGGTGAGTTATTTTTGTGACAATACTCGTATTCAGGGTGGTGGCAAGGTTTTAGTAATGTTTTCGGTCAAGGGCGTCGCCAGCCGGTGATTAAGGGGGGGGGGGGCTTGTAGAAGTTTAGAGGACCGGAGAGTATGGCGGCACTCGAATGTCAACATTGACAAAAAATAAAAGCTACATTTTCTAGGGGGCGGCAGCATTGGCGACGCCCTTGTTGTCGGTTTTGTTTTTTGATAGCGATTTAAGTAACGTTTTTAAAGCAAGAAATAAAGTTCATCACCTTTGCAGACCGCGTCGTTTCCGTTGATCGTTTTGCAATTTTAAAACTCGTTTACAGAAATGGAATACGACCACTTGAACTACACGCCGCCGGCCAACAAGTGGAAGCCGCACTACCAGAGGATGGTGAACGGGTTCTCGACGGGCAGCAGCGCGCCGAGCGCGGCCGAAGCTGCGGGCGCGGGCGTGCCGCCCATCCCGCCGCTGCCCAAGCTGGCGCCCGCGCCGCCGCCGCGCCAAGACCCGGCCGCGGCGTCCGCGACCCACGAGCCCGCGCCCTGACTCGTCGCACACGATCCGCCCGGAGCGGAGGAGGCTAGTGCCCAATTCTTATATTAAGCGGCGTTCTCCAGTAGGTCCAGTTCAATTAACATATGAATTGAGCGAGAAGCTTATCACAACCTTTTGGTAGCCCACCACACTTTCAGTTATACATAAACTCCTAAGCGCCACCGTACAACAAAATTTGTCAGTGGAATATGAATCTATTGTGAATGAAATAAAATCAATTTTCTAATCTGATCATTAGTCATAAAAGCAAAAATTCTACGACTACCTTTGCACTAGATCTTTATTTCGATAGCCGTATTATGTACTAATTTTAGTACAAGGAACTCCCAATCTTCCCGACGCTATAGTTATCAAAGGTATGGAACTTGTTTTTTTTTAACTTTTGATACATACTTAGCGTATAAGTAACACTTTGTATCTGACGTAAAAGGTTATAATATAAGCAGTTACAATACTTATTAAACGGCAACAAATTAATTACCGACGCAATTTTAAAGCAACTATTTATTAGATCTGTTCTTCAATAGAACGCAATCATTTAACATTTTACTCGTTTCATTAACTGACTTGCAGCCGCACTCAGAGCCAACTAATTAAATCATTTCTTAGTGTACACAAGTTTGGCAAAGCAACGAGTTAATTGTCTCTGAATATAACTGTTGCTGCTCCTTGAGAACGCCGCTTTAATTGTCAATCTATAATTAGCTAATGGATCACTCTTCTGTGCGACTACCGCGACTTGTAACCTCGCGCTCGTCGCTCGATCCGTCTTTATCAATTTAGACTAATTAAAACAGGACAACCTATTGTCAATCGAGCAACAAGTTGCGATAGCCGATAATGTCACAATGATAGGATGAGTGTGTTGTAAAAAAATGTAAGTGATCTCTAACTCTATTTTTTTTTATTGTTTAGACAGCTTTATTTAAAAATCAAATTATAATTTTATAAATCCGTTTTATTAACTGTAATATATTTTATTCACTGCCATATATTCGTGCTAAGTATGGCGGCTAGTATTTTTCATTTGTGATCCTTTTAGATAATAGGCCGTACTCGTAAATAATACTTTTCTATCCCGAATAAGGTATTATTAATATACGTACCTATTCTCAGCTATTATATGCTTTGGCGTCTCAATAAATTATTTTATTGTATTAATGAACATAGTGTAATGAAAAAGTTTACATGACCGTTGTTTATTTAAAAGTAAGATTTTTTCTTTAAGTATAAAAAAATGTTTCAATATTGCAAACACGAAATGATGAAATGGAAGTTATATTTAAATTAAATATATGACGACATTAATCTTTATATCGAGGTTGTGATAAAAGATGTGTTCAGACAAAATCTAAAAATAAATTGCTAAAAGAACTTTCTTTAGGTCCGGCCCTTTGATTATTTGATTCCCGTTTTTTAGACTCCCCTCGTTTTGCTTGCTTATTTTAATTCGAACAGTTTTCTATATTGTATTTCTTTAGATATAATTAAACAGTTATGGAAGCTTCGCAACATTTTTTTAAATAATTTGTCACAGTTTACAGTTTTTTTTCTGACAATAGGTTAAAAATAGTCAGAAAACATTATCCAGTACAAAAGCAAGTCATTTTTTTCCGTTAAAAAGTACAAGGCAATCCAGTCTCATCCAAAATAAAATTCCGATACTAAAACATAAGTAATACTTACGATCATATTATAAAAAACGGGTAACATTTGATTAAAGGACTTGACTACTATTATTTCAACTCAACTAGACCTTTATTATTAAATCATTTAAAATAATTTTCTTTCGACGAAGTAAAAATTCGCAACACTGTTTCATTTAACTTTATTAAATGTACGTATTACCATAAAAATACTACATCCATTTACGTCACGTCGTGGCAATTTTTTCATTGAATTTTACTGTTGTTAGGCTAAACTTAGCGGTGGCATACATTGAGCTGACCTTGACGACAGACTTGTGTACCTTGTCGCTTTTATTAAGTAGCTAATTAGTATGACAGTTAACTTTGTTTTAATCAAATGATATAAGGTATAGTGGACTAATTGATCTTAGTCCTGAGGTTTGGCAATGCATTTGCTGTCTTAAGATTGAATCTTTAGATTGCAGCTTTGAAAATGCAAATGTCTTATTATCAGGTGGCCTGTGGGCGAATGTAGCACTACATTTTAAAATGTAATTTTAATTTGAAATAAAAATTTATCATTTACTAAAAATTGTAACGCTAACTTCGACTTCGTTAGTCCTATTCCTTATGTAATTTGTATCAAAATGATTCTTACCTAATGGTGCCACTTCGCTTAGATGTTATTTGTCAAAAATATTTTCTTTGCAACCCTTTAAGTCGGTATGTGAAATTAAAAAATGTAAGACCAGTGCTAGGCAAATACATTCAAGTGAAGTGCCGCCATAGGGGGTTGATTGTACGATACTTGTTCGGAACAAGTGTTTGTCACCGTTACCGTGTGACAGCTCGTAAAGGATCGTGAAGCAATATATTAGTGATATTTCCTAGTGTTATAAGGAAAACGATAAGCTAATCTCACCGTGGATGCACTTGTTACATTCCACATGTTTATATTATTGTTTATAATTTACAGTTTATATTTTTAGAGATCTTCATATTTTACCATTTTATTTTTAACGTAGCAATCATGTTCTATATTTACTTGTAAGCAAATTGAAACTATATCTTATGAATTGATAACATATAAATGTTAATATCATGTCTCATATCGTTGTAAGAGGTTAAGTGTATTTTTATGATCAGGTCAGTTTTAACTTGTGATGTATTTTACGTAGGTTCGCATGATAGTTTTTAAGGGAGTGAGAGTAGGGTCATACACAGTCAGAAAAACAAAACAATGTCCCCCTTGTTTCTTAATGTTAAGGATATTTTAAGCTTTTTCGTTTTAAAGTATCAGGAGCTAAAGGAACACTGTTGAACCTATATCTGTGTATGGTCCAGTAATGTTAATGAGTAATGTGAAGTTTGCTCAATAAGTGCCAATTCATGAACTGAATTAGGTTAGACGTACACGGGTGGTGATAGCTAGCGGCGTGGTGCACATGGAAGTATTTTATTAGGTCATTCTACGGGCTTTAACTGCGGTTAAGGTTACTGTTATCTTACGCCCGTTCCCAATATCCAATCTCTTGCTTACCTTTGAAGGAGGAAGTAATTACAATTTTAAGAAACAATGAACCGACTCCAAATTTTTCAAGGAGTTCCGGTGACTTTCAATAAGTCCCATGATCAGATCTTGACGAAATTTAAATGAGACTACTACAGAGAAAATAATACCTAAAAAAAAGAAACATCAACATTTGTTGACAATTGGCGAAGAAATCGAGTAACATGGTATACATAAAACATATAGACGAATTAATAACGTCCTCCTTGTTTGAAGTAGGTTGAAAATTATGATCTTTCCTAAAACTTACCGTCTTACACTCATTGCTAACATTCAGAACGTGGATTTGGCATTTGCTACATACATAATGTGTACAGTTTTAACCTGAATTAACCTTGTCTATCCACTTTCTGAATATTGTCAACGAGCACTAGTCTTGTCACTCGTCATGTATTGAAAAGATAGCGATATTTTAAACAGTACATTGAATACGGAACGGTTGTTAAGCATCACGGTAATCAGTGCCTAACGCGCTCGCAATCGAAATCAATCGTTTTCATTTTGATAGTCCGAAGGCGACTCTGCTTTTAAAATGAAAACAATTGTTCCACTTAGAAGTCGATTGCGAGAGCGTGTCGTCAAGAGAGAGGTAACTTGGCATTTTTTAAATACTGCTACATGTTGTGGATATGTCAACCTACCAACCAACAACCTGAGAAAGCGGCTAACTATTTATTACTATGCAGTTAGTTGCTGTCTTTGTAATCGCGGCAGAATGATGCCGTAAAGCGTTAACGATTAAATGCTCGTAGAATTAAGAGTCGACCATACCGAAGCTGAAAATACGCTAAAGCTGCTTGAGTTGCGGCGAAATATTTTGACCATGACCACGCTGGTCGGCGAAAAAGACGGGTTTAAGCGTGACGCAGTGACGCGTTACTGCGTAATTGTCAGCGTATTTCTATCTTCGGCGTGGTCGATTCTTTACCCATTTTTTATCGGTATTTAACACTATCTTAGTGGATTCGGAAGTTGTCAGTGTTCGTGTCTTGTACAAAATTAACTGACAATAAACTATTTTGTAATAAATGTATATCGTAACTAAGCTTTATTGTCATTGTCAAAAACAAATTGTCAAAGCATTTACCCTTGGCACTGTCGTGTTTATAATCATGTTAAAAATATAGTTTGTGATAAATTATTTTTCCTGTAAGTAAATGAATGATTTAAATATAAAATAACTCCCAAGAACAAGCGAAGTTGGTTTTTCTTTTCCTCGACCTCTGTCGCGTCTCGCAGAAAGCATCGGCTATTTTCGATCTTTTCAAAGAGTGCCAAAGCAAACGTACCTAATTGCGTGTTAAAGTGGTTAATATTGACTCAGCTGGCGAGCCTTCTGTGACGCGTGTCTTTCTTGATTGAGCAAACATCGTGGAAATTTAAATGGCTTCAAATGTGAAGTACCCGCGAGTGCCTCTCCCGGCGTGCATGGAAATTAACCTCGTTCATTGTTATAATAAATCGTTTGCGCAAAATGAAAGTGGCTACCGTTATATTGTCAGTGTTTGTATTACAGGTGAGTTTCTATATTTTTTCGCAATTATTTTGATCTCTGCTGTTTGGGCGAAATGTTTTTGGTCGAATGCATAATTTCCTAAATTATTAATTAGCAAAAATTTATTTCAGTAGCATTTTATTCCAGTAGTTACTAAGTCTAACCCTGTGGTCTAACCTCACCGATATAAGTGCGGTTTTGGCATCATAAACAAAAAACAAAAATATAAATATAAAATATAATAAATAATATATGTAGCTTTTCGGGAAATTATACTCTGACCAAAAATATTTCGTCCGAACAGAAGCCGCAGCAATTATTTTCTTTGATTATAAAGGACTGTTTGGAATTTTCAATTAATAAATAGTGTTATTTCAGGCGTCCGGGTCGTTCTTCGATCAGATCCGGGGCGCGGTGACGTCGGTCGAGGACAGTTTCGGGAAACTGCTGAGTGACGTGATCTACGACGTGCGGGAGACTATCGACTGCACCTTGTTCGCGGTGGAGCAGGTGCTGGCGCTGGGCATGTTCGGGGACTCGGCCGAGTACGAGGCGCGCTGCCGCGGCGCCGAGCCCGCCGCGCCCGAGCCGCTCGCCGAGCCGCCCGCCGAGCCCGCGCCGCCGGCGCCGGAGCCCGAGCCGCCCGCCCCGGTGCTCACCAAACAAGAATCCCGACAAATCGACTCCTCTATACTGTCCGTGGACGAAGTACTATGCGACGTTCTCAAAAAAGACGACACCCACTCCCAGCTGGAGGGCGTCAAGTTAGCTCTCCAGAACGAGACGCAGCGCCTAGCCGAAATAAGCGATCTCCTGAGAAAACAATTGGAAGAACTATCGAGTGAAGTGAGGGAAAAATTTAAAGCTATCGAGTTGCAGACTTCGGAGCCGTCGGTGATGACTATTTGGAACGATATCAAATTGCTGCACGAAATAGAGCACCGACATGAAAATACGGCGGAAGCGAAGAAGATAAGCCATATCCTCGATCAAATTTTGAGTATTTTGGACGCGAACGAGGAAGACCGCTCGACCGCTGATGACTATAAAATAAAGGAGATCATGCGCAAACTGAGTAAACATTCGAAAGACGGAACGGGCGAACTGTGGAAAGACGCCGACGATTACCCGAAAGATTTCCGTGAATATGCGAACAAAGTGTTTGATGAAAGTAGAACAGGTTTGTCTTCGGACAATACAAACAAGGTCCCAAAATCAAAGGAAAATAAAGTGACCACGACTGCGGCGCCTACTACAATAACAGTGAGTACAGTGAAGCCTAAACGATCAAAACCGCCTACAACGACGACGACAGAAAAAATATTAACCATTGAAGAGTTAGCGGCGGAGTACGGCTCTTTGTTCGACGTCATGCCCGACATCGACAGTATGACCGACAAGAAAGCCGCCGAGTCTGCCAAAAACATAGTTGAGGATACGAAACTCAATGAAATGGTTATGAAAAGTTTAGCGGATTTAGGCTCGAGCAAAGGGGCACGGAACCTCTTTGACGATCCTAACTTATTTAGCCGGAAGTAAAAAGCCGTCGACCAAACATATTATCTATATGTTATGCTCTTTAACAACTCTTTTCAAGTCTTCTTTAATTCTTGCCCGGCAATTTAAAGTTCATCAGAGTTAATTACATTTCAGTGCGTGTATTTTGACATTTTTGACTTTGGCACAGCAGCTAAGCTAAAGTTCGTCGAAGAATTCAGAGAGGAGTTATTAAAGAGAATATTTGTTTTTATTGAATTTTAGATATATATTGCCTAAGGCTGCGTTTCCACGCGTGCGAGGCAGCTATGCGGTGCGTAAGGAAGAAATAATAGGAGTACCTACTTCACTTTCCTAGCCTCGCAAAGAGCACCTATCATATTAGTGGATACCTTCCTCATGCGTAGCCCTGGTGGGAACGCAGCCAACATAGGTATGTGATGCCGCCTTAAAAACATTGAGTACAATATACTAATGTTTAAATCTAGAATCTAGAAAGAAACTTAAGATTATAGATACCTTTGACTGATGATAAAGTGACTTGTGTACGATTTTATGGAATTACTGATTACTTGACCAAGCTATGCTATGGGTAAATGAAATCGTTGTATGATTGTTAATAATTTACGGGAGCACATCTGCTCTCGAATTCTGTTATTAAATGTTTAATTTCTTAAATCGAGTTTTAATTTTATACCCCAAGGAATATTCCCTACAAATTTCAAGTGCCTAGGTTCACCGGTATATTTAGGCTGTGCGTTGTCTATCTGTCAGTTAGTCGGGCGCAATTTACACGGTTACTTCTACTAACTACCAAGGTATCTTCTACTTCTTAGGGTAAATCAAACAAACCAATTCTATATTATAACGATTTTATTAACAATATAAATACGTAATTACAAACTTATTATTCTACAATTGAGCTGCGCTACTCTACTGCGAGCAGTCCAACGTGCTTACTTAATTGTTCTAGATTCGTTAATTTCAGTGTCGAAGACTCCACATGCACTCCTTTACGGTCCATTCATGGTCAGTCCATTTGGACGTGGTCCAATTCGTCGTCAATTAATTTTATTGACTACGGTTGGACCAGGTCCATTTATAGTAGTTTTGACTGACCGTGAATGGGGACCATCAACCGCGTCTAGTCAAACAAGTTTGTGCGCGACTCTCCCGCGGGGTGACACGTCGGCGGGGAGTGCGGTGTAGCGGGGAAGAGTAACGTTCGCAACGTCGCGACACGTTGTACAGTGTGAGCAATCCAAATAGGTCGGTATAGGGTATTCGGAAACTATAAAAGTTACGGTAATCTGTTCTTATGAAAGATAAATGCATTTAAAGATTAAAAACAATTGGTACTACAGATGTCGTGAAAAATACGACTTCGTATTTGTTCGAAAAAGCTCGTTTTTATCCTGCTTTTTCAGTCTGTTTTACTACTTATTAATAAACTAATTAAGAAAGCAAGATAAATACAAACTTATCCGACCGTAAATTAAAAATACGATGTCGTATGATAACTAACTACCTCTGTAACCGGGAATCGAACCCTGCAATTGTGCTTTTATACTTTCCGAACTCCCCGCACTGACCCATTAATGAGCAATCTTGTAATGTGTAGTCGAGTCTCCTCCCTCAAGTTCGTTCATTCCGCGGGGCGCCGCGCAAACTTGTTCGACGAGCGACGCGGCCGCTGCCAACTCCTACCCCATTTATAACTCTACCGCATTCCCGGTCCTCCACTCCAAGTGTTTAAATTTATATAATTATTTCCCGTTTTATTCTTAACACGAAAAGCGTTTTATAATCAGCATTTTTTTAATGTCTTTTATTTTAATTTTGTACAAATATATTTTAAAATTGTTATTTTATTTGTGTTCGCGTTTAAATGACGACTTAGATTTCAATTCCCGTTCAAAAAATTTGGCACCATTTTCTTTTTTAATATTTTCAAACTTGGATTTTGCCGCGAGACACGCTGGCATGGTTTTCGTTTTTCCAATTAGATGTGACGTGTCATTTATAAAATATCTCACTCTAATATGTTAAAGGAGTACGAATCCATCCGTGGTATTCTTAATTAATTGAACTGATATTTAGAAAACAAATTCACATCAAATTACAATAAAATTACAGTGTGAAAATACATATTATATTAACGTGTAAAAAAAAACAAATGAAACATCCCAAGTATTGAATGGATCAGGCTTTGTCAGGAGATCACAGCAGATCGAGTCTAAATGAGTTTAATGTTTATTTACCGACATTGTTTCATGAATTGAGCAATTGCTTAAACTAAATAGTCAATGTTGTACTCATTATCATAAGGATAATTGTTTACTCGCTAAGTTGGCGTGACTTCGCCCGTGGATGGTCGGCCATCCAAGTATCCACGTCGCCCAGAATGGATATGTACAATATTATTGTTCGGTGAAATAATACATTGCTATAGTTTCTGTGCGTCATCCTGCGTTTCATTGTATAAATGGTTATGTTAAATGTAAATACTCGTGATGTATAAATAATATTCCGATATATCCTATAACCTCTAAAACATGGCGGCATGTTGATTTCAAATTCTACATTTCCCTTATAAATAATAAAATCGATATTTTACTTTAATGTACATGTTCTATTCTACGACAAATGTGTGAAATTGCTTAGAAGATTGAAGAAGATACCTATTCGATAGTTGAGTTAATCATTTACCGAGTTAGAAGGTATGTAGAAGTAGGTATAATTAATAATTATACTTATGATAATTGCGTAGTTTTTCTAATCTATTTCGATTCGATGTCTACTTATAGCTAACAATTAGGTCGGTATGGTACAAAACAAATCGCGCTCTTAACTAATCTTACAAGAATAAGCGAGGTGCGAATAGGAGATACGTATACTTGCCATTAGAGATGGGCAATTGCAGATAATATTCCCAAACAAGTTTCCAAAATTGGAAATGAGTCTGAGAATATTTCCGATTTGGCCATCACTAGTTGCGATGGTGGAGCCTAGCGGTCGGGGCTACGCGCCGAGTGAACACAGACAACATTCATTGGTGGCGTTTCATTTATAACTTACCGTTACGACTATCAAAAACGTATTACTCGTACAAACAAATTCATCTTCATCATTGCACTTAAAATTCTAATCTACCTGTGCCTTGAAGTCGCTTCGATACCTCGAATCGTTCAAAATAACTCGGTGTAAGTATGAAGGCGAGCACTAAGGAAACTGAAAGCTATCTTAACGATGCCCTTAGTTTGCCCTTCATGCAACCGTAAAGGTTTATCAATGCAGTAGTTGTTCGCGGAACGCCTCATTTATCTTTATTTACGTGTTAGGCACACCGATCAAAGCGGTATCCAAAGATTAATCTAAACCGGACATGTTACTGTAAACGCTCGAGTACGGGAAATTCTAAGATTATTTAGTCAAACCTTAGATGCACATAGTTTTTATGATGGTATAGGCGGAACCATGCTATGATAATAGTTTATTTTCAAGCATTCATTCGGCAAATCTTAGGTCTTACTTCAGAGACACTAAACGTTGATAGTTTAAAAATACTCGTCAATAAAACCTAGCGATGTCGAATTCTCGAAAATACCTTGAAAATTCGTTCAAACAAACTTTGCATTTATGTTGGTTAATTCCAAGATTTACGAGTAAAACCTAGTATTTATTTATATTCGAGGTTTTACAGTAACATTACATTCCATGCAGGAAGCGCCCACGAAAATTTCAACCACTGCATTGTAGGTAGATACTCCGTTCACCTAGGGATTTTCTGAAGTCCTACATTCTTCAAACAATGCAAGTAAAATACAACCAGGGCACAATATATGCTACACATTATTGTCATGCTTTTGTATTGCAATTTGTTTACGTGTAATGTCAGTCGCAAAAAAGTGTCGATAGTCAAGCCAGACGTTAGGATTACATATAATACCAAAAACAAAAGGATAGGGTTTAGTATAAGGTGCAGAGCTTAAGAAGTAGAGGTCCTTAATTAGTCTAATACATACACGTATGTATGTATACGTGTCGTGGAATAGAACACGTGCCGGGCGGGACGGGTGTGCGTTGGGTCTCGTTCGACGGATGCTAATTCAGCTGTGATTAGTTTGCTCCTAGCTTAAACTCTTCAGGATCCTCTCACCGGAGCTTAAACACGCTGACCCTACGTAAATTGAACTGCAAGACAAAACTACTAAAGGTAGGTAACCTGGCGTCTTATGGTCGTCTTCATACCGCATTAAAGATGCAGTTGTTCGTTTAGTCAATTTTGACGCAGATCAATTTTACCTACGCAGCATTAGATAGTGCATTACCCTTTCAGTCTGCATGGCGCAAATCCTATTTTTTTTTCAGCAAGAATGTTCATAACGTCTTTCTGCCTCTTGGTTTAGAGAAATTGGAAACCACGTTACTGACAGACAGATAAGACAGATGTTATTGGTTTTGACCGTGGATATGTGGCATTAATCCAAATAAATAAAGGGTCAAGCTCCGATGATGGAGAATCCTTAAACCCTCAAAAAGGATTGAAAACTAAGCAATATTATCACAGCGGAATATCAGCCGTCGCGTATAAAGGCGGTTCACGCCGGCGGCGGACAGCGCACCAGCGTGGAGGTGGCGATCTGGTTGAAATGCTTGTCGATGGGCACGCGGTCGTCGTACAGCGTGGGCGCCTGCAGGATGATGCCGGCCGTGCCCACCAGCACGGCCAGCGTGAAGATCCACAGGAACAGCCGGTCCAGCACCATCGCCACGTACTTCCAGTCCTCTTTCACCTGCAAGTAGAATAAATACATCAGGAGACAATCTATTACAAATTGACTGAGTACGAGTACCTACTTGCCTTGGTTACTTATACATTGGATAAATAAACCCTGAAATACTAAAGACAAAGTTTGCAAAAAAATTTAGCTAGTAAGAGTTTAACCTGGTGACAGCAAATTCAATATTTCTTAACACATTCACGAACAGTACAATTCTCAAAATTGCAAGATATGACAGAAATATGTTTCATACAGCATTTTCTACAGCCATGGACGAACTGTCACATTTAATGTTTCGTTAAACATTGTACCACCGTATGACTGAAAAATATGTATGTTATTTCGTACAGTCACCAGCAATAATGTATTATCCTACATTGGGCGCAAAAAAATCTGACACGCTCTTATACCTCTAGTAATAAAGACGTCTCAGATATTTTTGCGCCCAATGTTGGATAATATATTATTGCTGGTGCTGTACAACAAAAATCTTCCCTGTTGTGCCAGCTCGTCCGCGGCCATTACGTCGTATGCAGTAGTAGTCTTTGATAACGTCCACAGCCGTGATGTGTCACAACACGCGCAGTTCCCCTTTTATGGCCAGTGCATGAGGTTAAGGTTGCATTAAAGCTTTTGCTGTGTCACAGTGTGGGGGTTTTGTGGTGTGCATGACACGGCACAAGATTCTGCCTTCACTGTAATCCTATGATAATGTTTTGGCTGTGGACTGTGGTCACCAGTCAGTCAGTCGGTCTGTAGCTGAAATATCCGTGAACGTATTAAGTGGTAACTACCTCATTACGATAAAAAAACCAACTCCTTATATTTTCAAACGATCTTCTTGCTCACCAAAGACTTGCCTTTACCTCAAACCTGCGGGACCGCTAGATTATTATCTGGGTCACTGACAACAGTGCCAGCTTGCTAACCGCGTTGTCAATAAATCCTTGATAGCATTACTTATAATGAGTAGGCCATCGCGTCCTTAGACTGATGTTACAACGACAAGGGCAGCGTCATTAACCAGATTATACTATAACTATGCAAAAAAAACCGATCAAAAATACTAAATTAACAGTTCACTTACTCAAATTATTTAAATTACTAGTTTCATGAATATACTCGTATCAATATCTCTAAAGCGCGAATTAGACTGACAATAAAAAAAATGCAGAAGTTGAATGTCTTGCTTTAAATTCAGTTCTGAAGCACGAAGCACGTTAATAGTCTAAACCTAGCTTAAGACTGAGATTGGTAGGTTGTTGTTAGTGTTTTTGGCATTTATTTGTTACCCAATCCATAGCTTATTAGCTTAGCCAACATCAAAGGGTAAGGACACGCTGAGGCGATAATATCTCCACGAGCGCGTTTATCGCGGCTATAACGTCTATCCACCGTCGTGATAACTACACGGCATTTAATCGATCATATTCCGCCGGTCGTGTCATAAAATTATAGGGGACCGCACGTAGAGTTTTGCATCGGAATTGCATTAATTCGCTACATGGCTTAGTGAGCTCCGGATATTTTCTTTGATATCTGCGTACTTAATAAGTTTACTGCCCACGTGTCCATTGTTGTGATAAATTCGATCATAAAGTGGTTTCTAAGTAATTAAAATGATTTGTTGGTCAGGCATGGCCTGAAAATTTACACTGTTTAAGGCGCTTGGTGAAGCAACTTTAAAACTATTTATTCAAGACAAATAATATTGCTGCGATAAAAAATGTCATTGACAGCTACGAAAATAGACTCTATTCTGTATGTAAGATTGCCAATATACATCGCACTGCCGCATTAATTTTTTATGCAAATCATTGTTTGCAACTGTAAGTAAATGAATAGGTCGGAACATTGTCTCACACACACTTGTGCTAATATCGAGTAAAAAAACGAAATGGCAAAAACGTTACGCTACGCTACGCTAGGTAACTCGATTTTTAAACATCACTAACATAACAGATGAATGTTTATGCGTTAAAGTGTTTATGCTTGTTAGTTCCGCCCTTAGCTAGCTGGCCTTAGTAGAGTGCTCGAGCATCCTCGTATGCATGCGCGCTATGAACCACACGCAGAAACAGATGCGGGGCGCTTAGGGCGGGCACAAGTCACCGAACCAATCGCGATAAGCATGCAAGATGTTGGTGAGTGAACCTCTTCAGTTCTTTAGTATTGCGATAAAAAATGGTGGAGGTGCTGGGATCAAACAACAAACAACAACCAACTTCACCATTCTCCATTTTTTTCTTATATTTTATTCCCGCCAAAACTAGATGACACCACCTTTTCTGATAAGGGGTTCCTTCTCAAACATCTTTCATGCATATCGCGATCATACGAGACACACGTGTCATCAAGCAGCTTGCTTACCTTAGTGGAGTCCTCGAGCATCCTCGTGTGCTCGGCGATGAACCGCACGCAGAAGCAGGTGCGGTGCATCCGGGGCGGGCAGGAGGAGTGGCTGAACCCGGGCGGTGGGTCGGGCACGGGGCTGAGCTCGTCCTCCGCGGCGCCCGTCAACGCGCCGCCCTCGGCCGACCCGTGCACCACACAGCTGCCCCCGAAGCGGTTGCTGTCGCTCATACTGTGACCAAAGGAAACATTTATTACTTAAATATGTTTGGAAGTGTGCATATTTCTTACCTACAAAAAAGAAATGACATAATTTTCTACATATGACGCAACCCGTTCTATTTTATACGGGCGGACCGCACCATACCTCTTTGCTTTTTGTTCTTGCGGGCAGGTAAATGCCGATTGCCAGATGGGAGGGAAGTACTTAGTCACCACCGGCTATGAAAGATGATGAAGAGAAACTGACAGAGTGATGGTTACCGATCTTTTAAGGAAATATAAGCTAACTTATAAAGTAAATAGTTGAAGCGGTTGCGTAAACACTACCAAAATAGCTCACACTGAGATCTACTCCAAAAATCCAAATTCGATGTCGATAAAGAAACTATCCTTAACCAGTTTTTGACCTATTTGAAGCGAATGAAGGTCCAAAAGTTGTAAAAGACTTTCTTTGTCGAATATAGCTAACGAGTAACGAATTCATGGTAAGAGGAATGATGTGTTTGAAGGGGTTGGTTTCAGACAGTCCAGAACGCAATATGACTGCCTACATTGCCTCTTAGACACTAGGCTTAGCTCTATACATAGTCTAGAAAGTCTGAACACAATAAAAGTAGTTAGTTAGGTAGGTACTTCCTTAACGAAATGATGTGGTTTTTATGTCACTGCCTCCTAGGATACAATCGTAATCGTCTCAAGCAATCGTAAAATTGCGAGTGCTATAAAACGAACTCATCAAAACCTACAAATTATTTAACTGGGTGGAAAGCCATGTCTGTTTTATGTTGCTGTCTGCTGTACTTAATAAAAGCAATTACGAGATTTTTGGAGATACTAAAGAAAAGCGTTGGAGTCGACATTGACTTTGAGTTGGGGTTAGCGGCAAGGTCGGGCGGGGCTATTTCAACAGGGGTAAATCAAACTATTTATACTATTTAAAATGTAGAATATGGTATTACTATCAATAGTCACAATAACCCCTCAGTCGAAATAGCCGCCCGACATTATTGATAAACATAGATTTCAGTCTCAAGACTATCAAGTTTTTTTTTTCAATGTTATGTAGAAGTCAAACGTGCGCACGGGTATGATGTTAAAAGGGATCTGTGACTCATAGACATTTGCGTTCTCAAGGAAACAATCTTAGGACTGCAATCCTAAGATCGCAAATGCGTTGCCAATCCTGAGGACTAAGATGGAATGCCTCTATGCTAGTTATTTCACCGGTAGCATGTTACTAAAGATCAGTAGGTCGATTCAAAAAGCAAACGCTGCTAACTTACAACTTACCGAAGTTACGCATCTTAATACGACCCCCAGTTTGTTAATACGGTCCCTAGTCTAATTGTGAAATCGCGTCAACCAGAGACCAAAATCGTCTAGACAATCGTATAATTAGAGCACCATGCTGGAATTTCTTTAAATAGTCACGCACGAATTAAAAAGCTCTACCTACTCGTCACTTCGATTGCAAAACAACTTTCCATTTCAAGTAACCATTAATTGTGTGATGATATGGGTAACCCATCATTTTATCGAATTTCACTTCATCGATTGTTTCATTTCATCGAATTTCATTTTGTCGAACGGTAGTTTCTGCTGAAACCAAGATGTTTTCAGGATATCTTAAACATTAATTACGTAGGTTAGGTTAGGTTACAATTGTCAAAATCAAAAAAAAATAACGCATGCGGTGAGAAATGCCTTTCGATGAAATGAAAATTCTGCGTAATGATACGTTCGATGAAAAGTATTTCGATAAAGTAATAGGTACCCCGTATATTTCGATATATCTTGATTCGGAGTCTAGCACTAACTTTTTAATACCTACTATCAATTCGCCAATCAAATGCGAGAATGAACCACAACTTTATTTTTGAGATGTGATAAATTACTCAAGGATTACTATCTGTGCCGGAAGTGGAGACGGATGATAGCGGATTTCACACCGATTCATCCACATATATGGTCGTTTTCGTGTGAAAATTATGTTGGAACAGATTAATTTCTACGAAAATCCTTGTATTTGTCTCTCTAAATTCTGGGAAAATGGGATTTTATGGTAATTGGGGTGGAACCTAATACATTAATTTATTTATTATACTAAACCATTTTAACCGTTACGCGGCGGGCGTGAAAGATCACACCGGACTGACTTCCACCGAGAGAAAGATCAACTCTCTAAATCATAATCCAGGCGGTAAGTACCTTATTTTATTTTAAATTAATGTACGAGTTAAAAGCTTTCTTGGTCGAGAAATGGACAAAATATGAGATATTGATAGTTCTGAATTACGGGTCTATATCGTTTGACCTAAAATCATTCGCTCCACAGCTCTACATTCACGTTATCTATTTTTTTTAATCAAAAATCAAATGCTATAATCATTTATTATCTCTAAACTTCACTATATAAAAGTATTATATTCTACAATTTCAAAATCTAAAACATTCAAATTCAATACTATTTCGGTATAAAGTTATTTAATACAAATCTCATTTTCTATAATATCCAAAAACCTAACATAAAATTAATGTCATATGATAACCTACGAAGCGCGAATTTGTAATAAAATAAAGCTTAGTTAATGATCTGACGTAAATTGTAAGTATTGTAACTATAAACTAGCAATATCATTGGTCAAAATCGATAGTTGATATAATTTATAGGCGGTGAATATTCGGCGTTTTAGTTTGAACCGCCGCCATTACTCACTGTCTTCACATAATATTCAAGATAAACTTTGTAAATTTCTTGTTCTTTTAAACGGAATGGATACTACCCCCGGGTCCGTTGATTTTGACATCAAAACTTGCTGATAGTTATCATTATTTTCGTCAATATATTGAAGACAACAATGATGACTGTTGAAACGCCCGAATGTTCACCCAGGCAATTAATTTTATGGAAAATTACTTTTATATTATATCGCCTAACTTAAAGAACTGGCTATATCAACATCACCGCACCGATTTTCGGTAGCAGATGTGACCATAACGGGTCTTACCCCGAGTTGAGGTAGGTGGTGTGCGTGAGGTCCTCCTTGCTGGGCGTCCTGGTGAGCGGGCGGTTCGGCAGCGGCGCGGGCGGCGGCCAGGCGCCGGGCGCGCAGCAGTCGTCCTCGGCGGCCGCCAGCCGGTACGGGTACAGCGGCCGCGCCGTGCCGGCGCAGCGCGTCATCGCGCCGCACCCCGTGTAGCGCGACCTGTAACAAACATCAGGGTTATTCTCGAGTAATACACCTTCGATGGAATTTACGAGGACATTACTAAACCTATACTAGCACTAGTGCTGGTAGACGTCCCGATTTCTGCGGGACGTACCGATTTGAAGGGGTCTATGGACACGTTCCGATTTACCCACAATCGGGACGCCAACTGTCCCGACTTTCAGCACAGCGAGTGAGAGTGTTCATATACTTATAAGACTAGTTTATAACAATCGAGAAGGTCAAACGGTTTGTCACAATAGGCATTGCAAGAGGGCTGTAATTCGCGCGATTGTTTGTTCTGTCTTTTTTTAATAGATAAGTACAATAACTCCCGCACACTTTCCAAAGATTCCCTACACTGTGATGTTTCCTAGTTGAGGTGGTAATCGCACTGCACGAGCAAAACATTTTTTCCAGTACAGCCGACCCAATTAAATTATCCAGGTAGCGCTTAATAAGAAGACCTAGATCGGTAAAAGCAGCGCACGTGAGGCGCATAAATACCTACATCGCACTAGGTGTCCCACTTAAGACTTAGCGATCCTCATATTGATGTTCTAATTTTCAATCACCAGATTAATAAATCTAACGGTTAATTTTGGCTCTCTCCTTTTCTGACGCATGATAAAAGAAAATAATGAAGTTTTATTATTTTTTAATAAATTGCGAAGTTGAAAGTTGTTATTTTGTTCAGTAATTATAATGTTCAAACACATTTCATATTAAATTACAGAGCCTATATGTTTGCCATGTAAATTTCCCAAACTCTTACAGAGATGACACTCACGACAAAAACATATAATCTGGTCAAACAAGACGTTACGTGGTGATGTGAGACCTACAATATTTTTAACTGATTACAATTTTAAGCAGTCATTGAATCAAAACTGGATAACTAGAACAGCACTCTATTTACTTTTAGAAATATTTTCCTTTGGCCAAGTTATAGCTAGTTACTTGTACCCGATGAGTTTGAGTTTACGAATACATTTACGTATATAAATTCAGTACCAAAACTAATACCTCACGAATCTGTTTATGGCAAACAAAATATGGACATAATATTTATTCTCGCTGCGATTTACGCGTCGCCGTGTAAAAATAAAACATGTAATATTTCTGTCCCCGTTTCTTCGTACGACACGTTATTCATAAATCACGAATAAATCGGACATTTTCGTATTTCACCACTTTCTCGCTGTTCGTTTATAACGTTTCAATAGCAGCATGAAATGACCTATCGATATATTTACGGTCTACGGGTTTTATGAGGGTTGAGAACAAACCTACAAATAAATAGTTTATCATTTGAACTTATTGAGGCTCCAAATGAAGTTATGCCCGACCTAGTCAGAATGAGAAAGCGGCTTCGTTTCCTTTCCTTTCAATGTAAAAATACAACATTGGTCGATATCATCTCTACACCGTTTCCGTTTGTTATTTTTATTGGCTACTTGTCAAGTCGTAATAGGACGGGAAATGAGCTTTTGTATTCGTTTCAGTGGAAAAAAGTATCTATTGTAGACGTAGCTTTGACTGATTCCAATTTATTATTTGTCGATACAACTTGGCGCGGAATATTTCTTCCATTATTTTCTTTTGAAATTAATTTTTTAAATACGAATCACAGCACTTCTCTCAATAACAGTATCCAGTAAGTCAACCTCAAAGCAGTTAAAATTGTTTGATATTTCTAAATCAATTGAATTATGACTGACTTGTTAATTAAAATGTTACAACTTCGTGTCCGGTAATTGGAGCTCTTCCGAGGGACGTCTCATAAAGCGTTTGACCCGGCTAGTCTAAGCCAGTGATCCATTTAGGTAATGTTCGGAAACCGCACAGCGCCGGCCTATTACCTACGCCACTCGGCTAATAGATAGCTCCACTAAGTGAAACACAATGCGGGGGAGCCCACCAACGATCGGGAACGTTTACCTATTGATACAGCTGAGGTGAGAAAGGATTTCCTTACATATTTAAAGAGTTTAGCCGAACAACCCCGCTAACTGTTAACGCGATGCTTACGTCTCGGCTCAAGTGTAACGGAACAAGATCAAATAAGTTGTCTACAACTGCTACAGTCAGATGTTGCTTTGTTGCCGCAAATTGCAGCTCGCTACACGCGCTAAGGAGTTAAGTTATGAGCATGACCATGTTGGAAACTTTCACCAGTTCACTAACTCTGTAATAATAATATTAACATTATGGGAATATCTGCTAACTTCTCTATACAACGCACTGAGGTTCACTCTTTGGTTTTGACCGTAGAGAAAATACTTTTTCCAATTAAACCAAGCCTACTTGTTTGCAATTGTTTGATAAATCTTACATGAAAATTCAGCCTCCGTATATATTTGCTAGCAAAAATCAAAAAGTTGTCAATCGATTGACTTGAATTTCTGGCACAACGTTGCCTTTCAATACGAGAGCGTTTTTGTATGTATATATATATTTGGAATGTTTTGTACTGAGCCACGAAGCCGGGTTTAGCTTGTTCTTTACAAGTCCTTACTATTAATACGTACGCGTATCTTAATGTATAAAAAACTCAAAAACCTAAGGACACAGTACAAGTTCCTCTTATTCAGTTAATTGAATATATTTTTAATTGAGTAAATAGTTTAGTTTTGCGAGAGCCACACATCAAGATTTTTTTTTTACATTTTAGTCGGATCTGTAATTTATCTTATTGTAGTACAGCTGCTAATGTCTGCCCCGTTTCTTCTTAATATCAATCATACATTTATGTACATACATTATGATATTATTATGTGATATCCGAAACGCCATATTTAAAAACAAAATCCTTAAACATTTTTATAAGGAACGAAGACACGTGGTGAATGATGAAAAGTAAACATGGTTTAAACCGACATAACACGCGTCCCTAACGGTGATCTTTTCATATATTACGAAGATTGATTTACTCATGCTACCTAGCTTGTGGAATCCTCATTTTGGTATACCTTCGAGATCTGTACATTTATCCTGGGAAAAATATCGTGTGTGTAAATTACGTTTTGACGTAAAAGGATCAAATTTATTATTTATAAGGGTTTCGCTTTTCAGTATCAAGTGCGGAACCCTAAAAACGAGATCATAGTCATGCTCCATGTTAAGTAAACATTTATTGCTGTATGTGTTGGGTGGGAGCGGCGCCGACCACAGCTGGAGCTGGCCGGGTCGTCCCGCGAGAGCGCCAACTGCCGAGAACGCACTTTCGAGTCTAATCTCAAGGATGAGATGGAAGAGGGAAAACAAGATCAATATCAAATGAGATTAAAGGAATGATCGCATTGCTGGAGTTCACTGAGTTGTAAGCGAAAGGTTTGAGAAAAATACTAGTCTGGGATTTCGCGTATTAAGGGTTTTAATAGGTTTTAAAATAAACATTATTATCCTAGCTGAATTTTATGTTTTCTCTTCCTTCTTATTAGTAGATCCACGGCCATCTGACCGAGTTTTTTTATATTTTTAACGGATATGTTGATGATTTCGTTTGTAAATTCCTGTAGGTTGAAAATAAAGAGAGTGCAGTAGGAGAGGACTCGATTACAGAACCCTACATTTCATTTTAAAGTAGGTACGTTATAATCACAAATATTTCAAAAACCTGTAAAGCAATACCTATTTTAATATTTTTTTATCTCGAAACATTAATCAGTCAAAAAGTTGAAAACAGACTCGAAGTAATTACTTACTTCAATCGTTAAATTTCCGCGATAACAAACCTGCAACCTGCCAGCAACCTGCCGTTAACTTCAGTTAACTTCCGTTTCGACATTCCGCATTCCCGGTAGGTATGCCAAAACTCATCTCGTTGAAATCCGCAGACGCAACTTAAGTTGTGGCTCTGTTGAGCTAACAAAAGCTCAAGTTTCCGTTGTATGGCCGAGGTCGGGCTGTTTACTCGAGTCGCCGACGGCTGTCGGCCGGACTGCTCCCACTTCACTTGCAGCTACAAACTTGTGAAATAACCACGAAATACCTGTTTTCACGTTCGATCTGCAAATCCTACGAGGGTAAACATCTCGGTTGTAGTTTTGTAACGGGCTTAGGGTTACAACAAGCTGTATTTTTGCTGTGTGTTCTTACTAATTGATTTCTCCGCCGCTTTTCAACCAATTTTATTCATGAGTAGGATATACCTACCTCAGCGATGGTCCCATTTAAATTTCGTCAAGTCTGGAATCCATAGAAAGCCAATAAAGCTACTACTTTGGATTAGATTCATTGTTTATAAATTATAAACATATAATTGCATTGCTACAACATTTACTCGTGTCCCTATAAAAGTATCTTAACCGTTTCTTTTATCCATTGTAGAGCCTAATGAACCTTAGTTTGAGACTAGTTCAGTTTGTGTATGGTTGTTTCCAAATATTTATTATTTATTATTGTTTATGTGGCGATGCGATTTGTCTAGTTGGTTACCCTGCCTTGGAAGCCATCGCTGCAGCGGTCTCGGATCTGATCAAGTAAGGTAAGGGCAAATATTTGTTAGATTCTTAGATGTATTTATTTTATGGATATATAAGTGCTTATGTTGTATTGTAAGTATAGGTACATCGCTGTAAATAGCATCACCGTAGAGCTAAGTCTGGAACTAGGTCAACCTAATACAGTCAACCAATTGGATTCTTAGGCCACTATGGACTTTGTCAACGTGACATTGTAAACCAAATCATAGGAAGTCTCTTACGTTTTGGTTGTCGACGTCACTTTAACATAGTCCATAGTGGCCTAGAAATCCAATTGGTTGACTGTAAATTTTCGTGGATTACAACTTTTTCGATTTACAGTTAAATCACGATAACTTACATAAATTATTCCCAACAAACACCTGGTTTCTTCGAATCGCCTCCTCATTAAACGTTTGAAAGTGAAAAGTTATGCAAATTTTCGAAATTGTTTCTTCGACGCCACCTCCGGCAACGCTGGAACTTTAGCCGAGTTTACTTCGTGGGAGACACTGTGTCTACTTACCGACTCTAAGCTTATTAATATCAAAGTTAAGACCGGCGGCGGAAATAAGAGGGCAACTCTGTCGGTAGACAAGTCTTTACCAACTTATAATTAATTTACACTTGTTATTGGTCTGCAGCCGGATTTAGATATACCAAGCCGGCTCGGCGCTTCAATCAGAGTAGATCGAGGAAACTGATTACGACGAGAAGTTCAAAGGTATTTTAAGTCGGCCGTGCAACCTTGGTCGACTTGAATAATGAAAAATTGCTCTATTTCTGATGCTACGAGGCAGTGACATAAAAACCACGTCATTTTTTTAGGCCATTAGCTTTAATTTTGTTAGTTTTATATCAAACTCTGGCAGCCGTGCGGCGTTGAGTTGAAACGGGTAGACTAATTGTTTGTTTTAAACTTTCGCGACGTTCACACATACCTACTGTTATAAATCTAAAACGGGACTCTATCTAAAATGGGGTTCATAAAAATTTACAGAAAAAAAAAAACTTATTTCCCTAAAGTTATTGTTACATTATGAAAATGAAAATGTTTTTTTAAGTATTCTCTCTATTCACTTTCACGTGTTTGTAGTTTACCAACCTATTGATAGTGTAGTAAAGTTTGATAACACTATAAAAGTACGTAGGTACTTAGTTCCTGATTTTTACGTCACTGTCTCCAACATAAAACTCCACTCACTGGCCTTTGAGAAAAGAGTATGCCTATCTCTCTGGTAGTCCTTAAGTCAGAAAGGCGGAGCGCTGCCATGTGATCCCTAAAAACGCCTCCGCCACGCTTCGAGAACGCTGTATATCTGCGTGATGGACCGATTTGGTCGCGGTTTTTTTTAGAAGAAAGCTAATTCTGTGTGTTTACGGGTGATGGGAAGAGTGACGTCACCTGGTGATGTCGAACTTGTATTGCGGCCGCTTCATGAAGAGCAGCCGCGGCAGGATGTGGATGAACACGCGCTTCACCCACGGCGCCATGCGGTGCGTCTGCGGCGACCGGAAGTGCACGTTCAGCACCACCACCGTCACGCATATGCTGTGAACAAAGGCAATTCTCAAGTTACTGTAAATACTTGTGAGCTATTTGATTTGTCTATTCTATTCTAGACTGTTTTATATTTCGTTCCTTATATTATAACTGCAGTTAGAGAAATGCTATAATTGATGATAATTATAGACGGAGAACTGGCCTCGGAAAAATGGTTGCAATAATTGCAATAGCGCAACGAAACCACTCAAATAAGGGTTCCTAATAACGCCCAACTATCATTATTCATTGTTTCGGTAGTCTGAAAACTGTTCATGGGTGAGGGCAGGCGTGGTAATATTTTTTTCTACTCGCGTACCTACTATAAACCGCTAATATTGATATCGTTAATGGTGTCAGAATACCACCTATAGCCTAACCGAAGTGTAAAAACAATTCTATAATTAGCGTTGCCATGGTAATAATAGTTCTATAATTTATTATAGCTTTGTTATTACCATGGTAACGGTCATTCCGGATATCAGTCTTGGCGTTTAGTTAACACTTGACATCCTAATAATTTGTATAATAAACCGTCAAAAACATTTTAACACCAATTAAAATTACGTTATTGGGCGCAAAAATATCTGACACGCTCTTATACCTCTAGTAATAAAGCCGTGTCAGATATTTTTGCGCCCAATGTTGGATAATATATTATTGCTGGTGACTGTACAGTAAGGAAAATATAAGAAGTACCTTTTTATGTCTTATTCACGTTGTGACAAAAGCGAAAAAGGTACGTCTTTCTATTTCCTTGTAATAGCAAGGTTGAAGACGAGCTCTACGACGAACTGGCCTAACTTGGTCCCTGGACTTGTTCTAGGAATGCGTCCCGGCACTATGCTTCAGCTCGCCCTAAGACTACGGTAATCTTGCAAATGAGATGAGCACGTCAGTAACGATCTCATTAAATAACGGTTCCTCCATAATAAGTCTCGCAGACACGCTCATTAAAAATATTGATGGCTCTGTCCTCGTCTTTGCGCAGTAAAAGCGTCATGTAACATTTTACGTAACACGCTTAATGCTTACATAAAACGACGGGGAGTTCCAGTTGCGAGGTGGTTTCAGAATTACATAGCACAAGTGAATAGGGTTGATATTCTACACAGTAAAACCTTATTGCTTTTGACGTGTTATCGTATTGTCAACGTTTTGATAGCCCTTATAGACTTGATAGTAATGGCAACGAGTCAAAAACAATAAGTCAAAGGCAATATGGTTTTAACCCGTAGAATAGAGGCCATCGTTAGTTTGTGCGTTTCGATTTTATTTACACGATTTAGCTGTTCGTTGTGATAAACCACGTGACCAACTTGTCATCCCATACATTTTAAGTCGATCGAATGAAAAAATGCTAACATCGTTTGCATCTTGGCTAAGCCTACAGATCCAGATGCTAAACTTAATTGCTTTTGACATGCTCTCGTATTGTCGTTATGACAGCACCTATGAACTTCACAGTTATAGTTATAGCGGTCGAGTTAAAAACAATACGATACTTAACAATAAGAGAAAGTAAAATGAGGCCCTACTTTGTCGTTTCTCTATTGTTATCGTATCGTAAACATGATAGCTCGGTATTGTCTTGACTGTAAAGGCGGCCGAGCCGTGATAATACGAATGCAACGGGGTAAAATTGCAGTTAAAATAAAGCCCCAGAGTGCGAATTAAAACGGTGTTAATCTAACTATTAAGAAGTGTTAATATAGTTAAATATTTACATTAATTCCAGAGTTAATAGTGTTTCTGTGTAAACGAGCTGAAATCGAATCTGTGCAAGCAACACAGTTTAGTTGTTTGCCCTAATGGGGTGCTAACGGTGTATTAGTTAGATCCGGAGGCGCGTAGTTTGACGCACACATAGGTGGTGAGCATGGGAGACAGCAATTAATCAAGATTTATTGGGCGAAGTTAATCACCAGAAGGATAAGGGGAAGGGTGCCTCGGAGAAGGCTGTTCGAAATTCGCTAGTTAAGCTTCGCGGAACGGAAATTGCCATGGAGCATTTTAATTGTACTGGGGAAAACATCTATGTATTTACGCCGAACTTAACCAACGATTTGAAAGTTTAATTAAATATTTAATTATTTTAAATCAAACGCAATGACTGTGTTTGATATGGTAGAATATGGATAAGCCATCATTTTATAGAATTTCACTTCATCGATTGTATGATTTCATCGAATTTCATTTCATCGAACACTATTTTATGCTAAAACCATGATGTTTTTACTTTTTAGCATATCTTAAACGTTAATTACGTAGGTAAGGTTAGGTTAAATTTGTGACTTCCAAAAAAATTACTCATATAGCGAGGAACGCTCTTCGATGTAATGAAAATTCTGAGTAACGATACGTTCATTGAAAGGTGTTTCGATAAAATAAGAGGTACCCTAGAATACGAGACCCTACCCTACTCTATACCCTAGAGTATGAGTAATGTGCCTACCCGCGATTTCGTACGAGTAAAAATATAAACAAACTGTAAAGACAGATCGAAATTGATGTGTTTATCATCAATATCACTTTAAGCGTACTTCAAACAATCATTTTGATTAAGCATACCCTTTTGCCGATTCTCACCTTTTCTCAGTTTGTAAATTGTTAATCCTTACCCTTTGTGCCCTTTCTCCGTAATGTTACTTAAGTAATTGATTGTGTTTAGTTACTACTAGCGACCCGCCCTCGCCTCGCTTCTGTTTATGTTAGTTTTCTGTAACACACGTACATAAACCTGTATATATTACACCTACATAAAAACCTTCCGTGTTTTTTTTACTGATGGTGAAAAATCACATCAAAATTCTTCACGTGGTTAAGGAGGAGACAAAAAGACACACGAAAGCGGAAAGCGACTTTGATTTTTACCATATAAAAATCCACTATCGGTGTACCAATGTCAACCTTATGCGATGTAAATCACTATTGCTACTGGATTACTATCAGTGAGAATCTGTAATTGGCTTTCTGAATTAATGTAAGTTTCCAATGTATTTATGTTAGCTGTTAGTTTTCCTTCATTTAATATAATAAGATTCCTACTTTTCTCACAACGTTGATCAATCCTAGGTGTTCTCGACATTATATAACAGGAGTTTTTATTTCTACTTTTTTTTATACAAAATGGGTTTGCTCTTGACTAACTTTTGTTTATAAGAAGCGCTGCGATTACTTTCATAATTGCTCAAGTTCACGGATCAATAACCATCCGATAATATCTAACTTCGTTATCGATTACGATTAGCTTTCTTTGATATGAGCCGTAATTATAGACTTTACTTTATAATTTTGTTTTACTCATTTCGTATTTATTATGAATCTGGTATAGTAAAAATTAAAAATGTACGTTGTCTCTGGCTTGGTGAATTGCCAAACCGCACTTAGCCGTAACGGAAGTTTTATATAGAAATAATAATTATGAACATTTTCAGGAATATGTTAACAAAAAATGAAAGTTTTTTTAAAATAATATTCTTCCTTAGCGAATAACGAAAGTCACGAATGTATTGAATAAACTAATCTGTGATTAAAATGAGTGCGTTTCCTTTTAGACAGCTTGAATATCAAACCCAACATGTATATTTATTATACAGCTATACATTTCTTCGCCCATTCAATTCGTCCTCTCTTGAGAAATAACCTTTACCGGAGCCTCTATTCGACATAGACTAGACATCGCAAATTATTTTGCTACGATATGAATGCTCCTATGTACTCTTATTAAAGAGATGAATGGGCTGTGTGATGAATATGATGAAGAAGAGAATTAATGGTAAGATCATGCATGATAAGGATGTAAGGAAAAAGTCTAACAAACAGCAAGCTTTAGGAACCCTTTATATTTTTATATTGTCGTTTATATAAATGTTAACACCTATGCTTTATACTTTTAATCGGCTATTTAAAAAAAGTAAGGGGAATCTACCGATACTTCGTCTGTGAAAATGGAGTCATTCATTCAACCGCGACCAGAAAACAAAGAAACATACATACCCGGAAGAAGGAGGTATTGGGGTACCCTCCCATAGATGAGAAAATATAGTTTAAAACGAAGCGGAATATAGATTCACTTATGTTAAATCTGTCGGATTGTTTCCTTTTATAATTATAGCTATTATCTCCCCCGAACACGTCCCAAGCCCCGCATAAATTACGCCGCGCAAGGTGTAATTTCCTCAAAGCAATTTACTTAAGCTGTCCCACGTCCACGTTGTTAAAAAACGGAATTCTGAGTTACAAGAATGTCACTACGCTATCTCTGAGCAGCTAACAAGGATATTTTTACTTAGTTTAATAATGATACATAGAAGTGATTATTTTACGAGCTCCATGTCTATAAACTACAGAGTAGCTGGGTGGAGCTATACTATGTAATAGACTACAGTAGGGCCAATCCAGGATGATTCCTATGACAGCTCATATAAACGGTATTACACTTGTTTCTTTGACTTTTAAGTATGACTATTAGTAAAAAAAGTACATAGATTCAAATCTTGCAATTCATTTCAGGGCCCTTATTCTAACGGGTAACCCCATAATGCATTTGACATGTTTTATTTTTGAACTCCGCCATTACTGTCAAGCAAATAGGAGTTGTCATAACGTTAACAATACGATAACATGCCAAGGGAAATATGTTTTAACCGAGTAGGCTTTGTACTTTAAATTATCACTTACGCCATATAAACGCCTTGCTTGTGATTATAACAAGTTTGAAATAACGAAATAAGGGTATTACAGGGAACATCCTATGTTAATATAACGGTAACTCATAATTTTAATGAATTTCACTTATCGAACTTCAGTTAATCGTACACGCTCGTTTCTGCAAAACCATATTTTATTTTGGATTTTCCAAACATTAATTATGTAGGTTAGATTAGACTTGTAACCACCAAAAAAAAAACTCATGCGGCGAGAAATACCTTTCGATGAAATGAAAATTCTGCGTAACGAGACGTTTGATGAAAGGTGATTCGATAAAATAATAGGTACCCACAAAAACTAACTTGACTCAAATCTTGCAACTAAGATAAGTATTTCAAATTATTAATTGCCTGGTAAATAAAAGCCTTGCTTTTGATTATAGTAAGTGTTTGAAGTTACGAAATACGTACAGGTATCACAGACAACATCCCAGGTTAACCAAATTTTATTGGGATGGTTTAAACGTGTGCGATATTAACACATATTTGCTGTTAAATGGGACTTATTCGTTAAATAAACACTTTAATTAAAACGTCGATGTTTAAACGAAGAGTAATTATAATGTTTACTTTACGCGATTATGTGTAATTAAGTTACAAACAGCTGTCTACTCACTAACTATACCTAACTAGTAACTATAGTTATTTAATTTCGAGTAGCTTCGTGATCATTCTATGTAGCATCACAGATACATACCTACTACACTTAATCGTAAAAGAAAAAAAAACGTGTTTCTGATTAATCACTTGGAAATAAAATCAAGTGGAATACATCTTAGGTACAAAAATTAACCAGCTACTTATCAAATAACGTAACAAATCTGACAATTGCAAGCCGGGCCGTAAGCCTACTAATTTTCTTGACATGGTTTATGAATGATATAAATTATGATGTTAAGTATATCCTAATTTCGATATTTCGGTCGTTTCTTGAAAAAGTCACTTGATAAAACCCGCGCAAAATATTTACATACCGCCATCATCAAATTAACGCACCCCTCGAGTTTTAAATTAAACAAGTGGTGTTGTTTGAGAACATGATGCTTCATTGTCGACTTTTCAACTTCACACCTAAAAACTGACTAAAACACTACGTTCAGCTTTAACTTTTGAATGTTGAAAAGTGTTTAAAATAATGTTAGTTAGCTACAGCTATAATAGGCTATAACCTGTAAATCTGAAGATTTAGGAGCCCTAGCCAAGATGCAAACGCTACTAACGTTTTTCTTTTATTTTGGCATTTATAACCTAGAAGCGGATGAGCATACAACGATACCACTAGGGGGCTTTACCAGTGTGTTCTGTTCTACTAAATCTTGGTAAGTACAACATAAACATACTGACAGGGATTTTGACTGGACACTGTCCACTCAACAGACATCTGACGGTAATAGGAGTCAAGCAGGATCCTCGATACCCACACTGTGGCAAAGAGGAAACTAGTCAACACGTCCTGGCCGAGTGTGTAATGTACTCGTCACTGAGACGCACTCTTGTTCTGTAGGGAACAAGAAGATGGGATCAGTGCTGGATGGGAGCGCCGCCGAGCCGGTAACCTGAGGCTTGATCAAGGGGAACAGGGCGGAATGAATGGAGAGCCACTCGACCGCCCGTCTGCCTCGGCCGCGTCCCCACTCATCATCATCATCATCAACGTTTTTCTTTTCTATCGCTCACAATGAATGGGATGACAATATCGTGCGTTACGATACACCACGTTGTCAAATGTCATCATATAGGTACATTTTGCTGTGATAATTGTAAATTCTGGACTTTTACAAGCATCCTCGTGTTCAATTTTATCTACACTCGTAGTTATTAGGTGTTCAAAATCTAAATTTAAGATTTTGAACACAGATTTTTCCACTTTGACAGACAGATACAGGGGGAATAGCGGCAAATAAACTCTACGCGTATGAAGTAACATCCTCAGCAGCTCGATGACAATGATTTGCAACACGGTAGGTCAACTCAACTGTAATAATAATCCGGGCTTGGTTAAATCTACACTTTAACTCCCTTATTCATAAATGCACAAAAATCTATTTCAGTTAAAGTATTCTTTGTCCCTTTCTGTCACATTCAAATGTCATAATGATAGAGCTTAATTTCAAGCAAACTTTAGCTAATGCCCGTTTATGAATAAGAGTGTTAATCTTTTGTAACGTTTTGAACGATAAACAATATTGATGGTTAATCAAACTTAACGTTAAGTAGTCTAAGTATCGGAAATTTAATATGAAATGCAAAGTTCGAGGCGCAGCGCGCGCCACAGCCGGGACACTCGACCGCAACAATTAGTGTAAATTGTGAATTAATCCGACACACCGCGCCTGCGCTGTAATTATGCCATATTAAGAAGGGCCTGATGTTACCAGCGCCCTTGTTTGCGAACGTTTAGAATATTAATCGATGTTTAAAATGTCCCGCGAGATCGTGTGATAAAACTGTACTACATCACAGCGACCCTTGTTCGTAATTTTAATCTGCAAATGTAGCTTCAATAATACTATGTTTTACACACGGTTTGAGTTAAATCGTGAACTTGTCGGTAGCACCCACAAAACACAGGGAAATATTTTTATGTTCCGTGGTAATTGTCACTTTCGCATAGGAACAGTATTTTGATCCGGGGAATTGCATATGCATGGGTATGCATATGCAATTCCCCGGATGCCCCATAGAATAACTGACTGACCTGAACTATCCCCAACACTTCACTTAAGGTTGATATCAAACTCAAGACGGTCGGGTTTTAATTGTAATTAAGTGTGTTTAATTGAGTCCCGTACCAGTCTATAAATCTGCCGTCCTCTTACTTAAAGTGAATCTGAAAGGTAACGGTTCGTTTTCCTTTACTTATTGAGTAGGAAATTTTCGCGGTTACTTCATGGATTTAGCCACCAGGTTTTTATTGAACGTTAGAACCTGGGACCATAATAAGGGGTCTTTATAGTTAACGATAATCTTCGTTTTATATGAAACACGAGTGACAAATACAGTATGTAAACTAACTAAAACCATCTCTTTAAACCAGTTGATAGCCAAGTCGAGTTAAGTGTTTTAACACATGTTTTGCTATTACGGGTCGAATATTTTTAATTTTATCATTGTTTAAAAATTATAAACACTTACCTTTTTCAAAGTCGGTTAACCCTAAAAGTATCACCCTATGTGTAATGTTTACGTCGTGACAGATTTATGTCATTCAAATTTCACTGGTGTCACTTTATTGTCAATTATAAGGGCGATTACCAGACTGCGTGACAATGAAAGAGCGGTTCCGCTCAGTACCGGATAGTAGTAGTAGTAGTGGTGGGCCTCGTCCTCGTATTGACGTCAGAACGGAAAAAAGGATCTACAACCATTTTACAGAAAATCTTGGCTTCAGCACTAGAAAAGCGGGAAGTTGTATGATATGGTACGTTTGCTGAACCCCACACCTCTAGACTATTACTTCTGGGGATGGGTGAAACAGTTAGTATTTAAAAAAAGTGTCGAGAACGGAGGAAGAAATGAGGCTGCGGATTGTACAAGCTTCGAACATAATCAAGCGACGTGCCCGGCAAAATCCAGCTTTGATGCGTAGCGTTCACTTGAAACAACCATCGTCGCTTGGTTCAAATAACGGCCACATTTGGTCTAATCTACGTCGTATTTAATCGGAAGTGTGCACATAGCCTTACTTTAACTGACATTGAAAATGTTGAACTTGGCCTTGACCTGACAACCAGATGACAAATGTTACAATTGTAAACAAATAATACAGGATGTTATTGAATCATGAATAACTAAAATGATATTTTTTGTATTACAATTATAAATTCTAAAAAACGTTAGAATATCAATAATTTATATACGAAGACCTTATTTATCGCCTATACATGCCCGGATTCAAACAAATGGTTTTAGTAAGTTTGCATACTGTATACTGTCAGTTGCGAGTGCAAGTGGGATAGCGATAGCTAGCTGAACGCAATTAAGAAGCTACTGTAAGTGTCTGCCTCATACGGGTAACCCATCATTTTATCGAATTTCACTTCATCGATTGTATCATTTCATCGAATTTCATTTCATCGAATTTTATTTAATCGAACGCAATTTTCTGCTTTAATCACGATGTTTTCAGGATATTTTAAACATTAATTACGTTGGTTAGGTTACGTTAGACCTGTGACTACCAAAAAAAAAATCACACATGCGAAATGCCATTGGGTGAAATGAAACTTCTGCGTAATGATACGTTCGTTGAAAGGTGATTCGATAAAACAATAGATACCTGTCCCAAGCTAAAGTCGCCGTCAATAGAATTTGCTAACTATGTGAACAAATTAGTACTGTTTGACACATAACCTCAAATATTCACCAAGCGTGTTTTTATTAAAAATAACGTAAAATGAATAGTAATTTCATCTTAAACTTAATATAAAAATAATGATTTAGTGTATAAATCGTTGCAAAGACCTCACTTGATCTTTAAAAGTACGTGATTATCGAGTAATCATGGTGAATTGGTTCGTTTGGTTTTGTTCACATAGTTCGCAAATTCTATTGACGGCGACTTTACAGCTCTAGTGTGGCTCAGACCAAATACCTCGAGTGTGACTCACCTGATGGAGACGAGGATCATGGCGAAGATGAGGTACTTCCCGAGCAGGGGCACCACCAGCGACGTGGGGGGGATGATCTCCACCACCAGCAGGAAGAACACGTGGAGGCTAATCAGGATCGATATGGACAGCGTCACCTGGGCAACAGAGAAATCATTCAATCTATTTGTGTTGAGGTAATAGGCTATTTGACAAAAAATATAGATGCTGCCATTCGATTCAGTTTTTTGCGAGGATCAAAAGGGATCGAAAGGGATTATGGGACCAACTGCAAATTGATGCTGAACTATGACGTCACACACATACTACTAAATGTATAACTAGTAAAAACAAGAAATTTGTAATTTTGGTAGTGAAAAACTGCGTTTAAGTACATAGGTTAATTCATTTAAAAATAAAAGGCAAGGGTTCTGATAAAACCATTAAATTTAATATTGGATGAAAAATTAATTTTCAAAACTTTGAGGTCTCATAAAACATTTTGATATTTTTTGTTTGTTTTCAATTTGATACTATAATTTCCATTTTTTCAATCCATACGACTAGATTATATAGTAAAGTTCAACATGAGTCAACATCCTTATTCCATAATTGTCACCATACCATTGCACACTCATCCAACTTACGTAGTCGGAACTAATAACTAACTTAGTTGTGCAAAATTTCAGCACAATTGAACACCGGGAAGTTAGTCAAATTTAACTTGCAAAACTTAATTAAGTACCTCTACAGACACAGGTGAGGAAAAAGCGTAAAAGATATTGAAATCTAAAGATTATTTTAGCCGTGAATAGAATACCTGAGAGCGTATTTACTAATATGCGCTGGTACCTGTAGGTTTATTTTTGATTACTAGAATCTAGTACCTACATACATTAAAATGAAAATATATTTGTAGATTTGTTTGTAGACACGTTAGCCTAGTTGGTAATGCTTGCCTATGAAGCTAACGGTCCCGGGTTCAAATCCCGGTATTTGTGTGATGCGACTGAGATTTTTTTTCCTTCTTTCTTAAGTCTTGGAACGTTTTCCATGTATTTAGAGCCTAGAGCTTGGTTGTGATGGTCCCCTGATAAACATTTCTTTATTTTATTTAAATACCTAATAAAATGGCATCAACAGACTTCT
Organism: Acleris cristana; assembly: GCA_948252455.1. NCBI lineage: Eukaryota > Metazoa > Arthropoda > Insecta > Lepidoptera > Tortricidae > Acleris > Acleris cristana. The sequence goes on from OX411780.1 coordinate 17,573,644, forward strand.
CTTCGTGATATTTTGTCAATTACCCAGTCATCGCAGTATTAGGCAAGGTCTGTCTCGCAAAATAACTAATATAGTTAGAACTGTTTACCTGTAAAATAATCACACCTTCGTAAAATTACGATCGAGTAACAATCGTAATTTCACTAAAGTAATTCGCTACATAGACACGTCGACAAGTCAATGCTCGTTAAAAACGTAAGGGTCCCATTTACGCATACTTTATACTTATTAATATTTATAATTGGGGTGCGTGCATAATGAGGGTGTCGCATGCATTATTCCTTTTCACCTCCACGCATGAGGGCGGGGATGTTCAGTGGCCGGACACCTTAATTTCTTACTTTACGCCTGAATTTAAAAAGTTATGTATTTATCTTTACTCACGTCCATGTCACATTTCTATTCTCCCAGTTTCTCACTATGGTAAACTAACCTAATAGGCTACTTGCCTCATATTAAATTTGGCTTAATAAATTAATATTTTCTTTAGTATTAGACTTAAGAAACCAATATTTATCGATTTCAGATATTAAAAGTGTAAGATGGCTACATATTTTTTATTTAAAAATTGTTCATTTTTATTTTTTATTTTGAACTCTGAAAACGCTGTCGGGCATGTTGTGACGTCATAGGACCTTAAGCAAACTTCATGTCGGTTCTCATACGAGTGAAATTCGCAATGGTATATTCTGCAAGTATTCTGTGCTGTGACATGACATTGTCATTTATGACTCATGTACTTTTGAGGTTGTGTTATGATCGTTTATCTATATGTCAAATGCTCTCGTCAACTGTCAAACAAATGTTTGTTTTCGGCCCGTATGACGTCACAGCACAGATAATCTATAGACTAATATGGCTGTAAGCGTTTTCGCCCGTTAACGAAAACTAAACTTTTAAAATCGGACAATAATTAATAACTTGAGACCTACTTTAAAACAGAGGCAACTAGCCTATTATGGTAAACTTTTGACGAAAATTATGGCCGGAACGGAACGAGGGCCAAAGTTCAGTCACTTTTTAATAAAACAACAAAAACGGACTAGCTGTTAAACAATCACCTATTTTTTTTATCTGCTTTATCTGCCTGATAAATACGCCTAAAACTTACCAACTCTAATTAACAAGGTATTGCTACTGCATTGAACTAGAAATATAACTTTTATAAGGTTTGCTCTTGTTTTGTTAACACTCATTTTATAGAACATGTCACTTAACAGAATTATTAGATATTTGTAATAGTCACAAGTGTAACCCTGAAAACAGGCTTCAGCAAAAATTGCATTCGATGAAGTGAAATTCGGTGAAATGATACGTTTTATAAAATGAGCTTCGGTAAAATAAGGGGACAAGAACCTTTATAATCTGATTGTAGTAAGTAATTTGATTTAACCTCGTGGTTCCCCTCGTACTTTATAAAGTACAAATTACCAAAGACAAAAGAAACCCCATAGTTTATTTGACTAGGTTACTTTTACAACCTTACTAATATAGGTATCGGGATCCACGAGGTTAAAATGGCACGTAAACACACAATGATTAAAAATAAGAAAGAGGAAAATAAACGGCTTTCTAGTGATTGGAATACCACGGGAAATAATAAAGCAATCCTAAAGGGAGCGTCGCTCGTAGGTTTGTGTAGGTATAAAGGAAAACCTTGAAGGGATTGGCGAGGTAAGGGAAAACATTGCTAGCGAATTTTCGCGTTTCAAATAGCCGAGTTACGCGGCGCCCCTTGCGACGTTAAATTCAAATAAAAGGCACAATTCAGAGGAAAGTGGACAGCTCAAATATTAGCCTTTTACCGCGGCGATTAACGACCGCAGCCAGTTTTACAACTCTGTCGGGACTGAGCCACTCGCATTCGCAAAGATATTACATCAAAGCTTCAATAGACGCCATTAGTCATCTCTATAAATGGAGTGTGTTTAATTCCTAATTCATTTATGTATAAGTACAGTAAAACCACAGTATTCATAGCTTTCTATCGCTTTTACACTTTCTCTGGGTGTCCCCTTGTTTACCGACACTAATTTCACAGAACCTAAGTTTTTTCAGATAAACCCGTGTTGATTTGATTTCAGGTTATCTTAAATATTATTTACGTAGGTTAGGTTAAACTGGTAACCATCACAAATCAACACGGGTTCAGCAGATAATAAATAATCTCTATGAATCGAAAATTCCGCGAAGTGATACGTTCTATGAAATAAGCGTCGGGGAAACAAGGGAACACCCTTTCTCTGGCATAAACAGAGATCGGACAAGTTGGCGATATTACTCGCAATAAATTAATTTATTTAAAATCTTTGGAGTCATGTCCACATTATTGCGAGTAATGACGCCAAATTGTCCGATCTCTGGGCATAACAAATAGGTACACTGACAGATGCCAGGGAGAGTGAGACAGCGATAGACAACCGAGTACCTGAGGAAGGAGTTCTGCAAACCTACAAAGATTTTGCAAAGGGGAACCAATCCATAGTATACAGCATGACAGTTGTCATTTAATTGCCAAATCTTTGTGGGTTGGTTCCCGTTTGCAGAACTACGTCCCATTAATACAGTGGTTTGACTGTAGGTACTTATGTTGGGTAAACTAAGAGGGGTTTATTGAAATTACCTAAATTTAACTTGACAGACGTTTTTAATTAAGAGCCTCTTTCCTGCCATGTCTCGTAAGGATTCCCTTTTTAACTCGACGGGCTAAACCGATGGGTTTAAGTTGTCCATTCAGAGCGTACAAACAACATTTTAGAGAGTGCATTACAAACTAGGTATCTTAAAACTCGCTCATCTTAAGGAGTATAACACCTTTATTATGCCGATTTGCCGACTCTGCAGGACATTGCATCACACACACATATATGTACTTGCCGCCGTACTCAAACACATTTTAGAGACAATTAACTCGTCCCTTGTTCAAACGTGTGTATGATGACCGTCACTATGGAACTACTTAGGTAACCGTCATTAACTGACCCTAAGTGCAACCGTTGTTATAATAAACTCGTAGAGATGAGTTGACGGTGCCCGGTGGCTAAATTCTTCATGTATTGTGTGGGCAAATTCAAGTCACAGGAAAAAAGCCCGAACGAGCTATAATAACGTAACCGTAACATTACTCTACGGAATTTACAGAGTAAATAAAAACTTAATTTTTATGTACCGCCGTACTCAAAGGTATGCATTAAACATTAATGGAAGGCAAAGGCGAGACATAATTTATATTGGTGAAATAAATCTTATGGCATGAATAATAAAAGGTTTATTAACGGGTCTTGGAAGCTAGGTGAATAAACAAAACACGCGAGTTTTAAAAGAACAGCTTTAACATTTTTAAATGAAATTGCTCCGATAATTGCTTTGCCCGAGATCATGGTAAATAACTTAAATCTTTCCTTAATCGAGATTAAAGGGGAACAAACATAATTACAAAATCAGTTATGTATCTATTGAGTTTTGTGTACATTTTCATAAAGACCAAGATTTGTTAGGATTTAAAAGTAATTGTTTCACACCCGTATTTAGCAGCAGATATTTTGTTGTCTCAGGAAAATTGATAATAAACAATTGATGAGTTCTAGTTAAACGAATGATGAAATAGCACGCAAATGCTTATTATTTTAAATTAAAAAAAAACAAATCATTAATGAATGTGAATTTGAACGTGAAAGTCTAAAATATCTTCTAGTGATACGACAAGATTAGCGCCGCTCGCTCTTTGCTCCCGAAGCTTAAACCTTTATTTAACTCCCTGACCAGTATTAGCCAGATCGGTTTCTATTAGCACTCCATTAACAGAAAAACTGCCGAGTTTTAAGGCAGAGAAGTACTTACGAAGTCAAGCCATAAACATGGCGGAAGTTGTAAAAGGTAGACGTTAAAAAAGTCCCTTACAACGGTAGGACATTACTGCTTCCTAAGTATATATTTGGAAGAAAGCAGTTGCAGGCAGTATGAAATATAAGAAATGCCAAAACAGGTTAATAATAACAAAAACAAAACACGTTTTCCGCGAGATTCTTTCCATGCAAGAATATTTAAATTGCGTTAAAATATATACATATACAAACTGCAACTTGTAGCTCATTGTGATACGTCTTGAAACAAATTTAAAACAAAATGAGCACAAAAAGCAGTCTAAATGCTACAAGCATTCTCTTATTATGTTTACTAATACATTAAACCGTATAATATTTACTCTATGTAAATACTATGTACACAAGTAGGTACTACGCATTTCACAAAGTTAATCATTTGATTTCATTTGAAAATCAACTGTTTACTTACGGTAAATAGCTCAGAACAACCTAACATGTTTAAAACTAATTAGGAGTTAGTTTAACGGGGAAGTATTATTTGTGTTGTGTGAGCGTTAAATAAATGTTTTTATTTCTATTACTGCAGGCGCAAACCCACCGGCAGCTTTAACCACGGAATAGAAAAAACAGGTGGAAGTAGCATGAGCTTCTCTTAGTATCAGACCTGTTGTCGCCAATACTCACACTAAGTATCATAAAAACAACACGCCACCATGGAAAATGTTTTTGGTGTGGCTATCGTTTGTACACCCCAAAATAGCAAATAAGGCATGCTTCTGGATTTATTTCCTATTTTATAAATATCGAAATATCTAAATAAGCGATCGCGGCAAAAGTATGGTAGGTTGCGCGGAACTCCGCATAACTATGCCACACGTTACACGCCCACTTGACACTTCTACTGTGTTTTCTGTTCTGTGGCTTTAACTATGATTTATATGAAGAAATGCAACCCTCTAGATGTTATAAATCAAATCTTACATTACCTATTCTTGCTACTCGCCGCGTAGTGGAGCAAGAATCCATCACGCAAACGTGATAAGTATAAACTTTAGATAAGAATTGATTGATTGATGGCGGCCATGTTTTCCTGTCATTACGTATTCAAAGTACGAACAAAAGCCAATAAGGTTGGCGTAATTTTTCACAGCGTAACGACGTCGTTATTGCAGTGTTCACGCGTTACTTGGGGTCCCACCATTTATTACTGGCCTAGCTTTAATGACGCCGATGAGCCTTATAGAGCGGACTGTAGGGTGCGGAGAGCATCAAATGTGACTAATCAAGGGTCTGCATAAGATACACAATGCTAACATTAGCGATTTTCGATAACTGGTAAGGTACATAGAATCATCGAAACATCGGCGGCCGACGCAATAGATCGTCAACTTTGTATTTTTTCTGAAGTCAGATATGCATCTTGTGTTTTAAATAAAAATAAAATTATTGCCTGTGTTAAAAACAGATTTAATACATAAACAAGAGAAGAGGAAAAGATACAATCACAAGAACGACTTATAATATCTAAATATTAGAAACCCTGTCATACATCATAATCACACGTTCTTTAATACATCTGTCATTTAATCGATGCTAGCATTCATTCAAGCAATTTAAATTTAGAGGAATACACAATCACGATAGAATTAAATTTAGATTAAATTATATAAAACACAAAGAGCAGGGGTCAGAATTGAGCTGTGATTGTCCACAACGCTGATTTTCAACCCGCGGCGACTGGCATGTGATTTGTAGTTAAAATTGAATTGAATAGATATTACATAGTAATTTGTAGTATAGTTAGTGTATTGAATCTTTTAATAATCAAACAGGCCACCTGTCCCCTATTTCCCATGCATCTAATCTTTACAATAATAGGTGTCGTAAGGATAACAAGTTTTCTTTGGCTGATGAAGCCATTTAAAAAATAGTGACAGTCACAGGTGGTGACAATGCTGGATACTACATTGCGTAGCTTGCATAAAACCCTGTGATGTAGGACCTCGTCGACTTTGCAATGTATACCAATTTATCACCTGTGTGATCTGTCACTGGCAGCTTTGTGAAATAAAGGGCCGATTTGTCTCATGCAGATTGCTCAAACAATGACGCTCTCTATTCTACACCGTAAAACAATAAATTTTTTCGCTTTAATAATGTATATCTTATATTATTTTAATTAATGGCTTTCACTCCTGTTAAGGTGTATTTCGCCAATGTCGAGTTATTTATAGACACTCCCATGGACTTATTAGACAAATAAGTCCATGCATATCACACGCTAGGGCAATTGTTCGGTTAAAGAGATTTTCTCTAGTGGACTTAACAGAAGCACATGGGGTTAGCTCCACGCGCTTCTGTCAATTTCCGCTTTTAATATAGTTTAGAATTTCGTAATAGACGTTTTTTTTCTTATTTAATGGCTTTAACTCCTTGTTTTAACAAGGTATATTTCGCCATTATCGAGTTTTAGACAATCGCCATGGACTTATTAGAGAAACAAGTCCATGCATATCACACGCGAGGGCAATTGTTCGGTTAAAGAGATTTACTCTGGTGGACTAAACAGAAGCACATGGGGTTAGCTCCACGTGCTTCTGTCAAGTCGTAACAGACGTTTCTGTTAAATTAAAAATCTTTGATAAAACTTTGACAAAACTATAACATGCCAAAGGCAACATGATGTTACTGTGTAGCTTCTACACTGTAGAATATAGGCCCTGTTTCGTCATATCCGCTCTTCTCCACTCCACTCGAGTAGAAACGCACCCTAACAATTTAGTCTAAAACAATAAAAACTTACTCGACTGTGAAAGATAAGCATATTCTCATAAAAATAACTATAGCTCCCAAAGCAAGTTGGGATAATTGTCGACGATTTAAAATTTCACGTACCGCTTCAACGTTTTCCCGTCCATTGAATTTTGTATTAGCTTGAGGGTAAATTGCCGGTAAAAAGTACCCGTCATGATGCTTTTCATTTTAAAAGTATTCCTTTTGGCTTAGATAAATGTTTCGTTGGTGGTGCCGAGTTGGAATACAACGTATTCACAAGGTGTGGGCAATTAATTACCGTTTTGTGAAGCAGAATATACGTATTGTCTTTGTCATTTAAGCTAAAGGTTGTAAAAAAAACATCAACGTCTCCGAATTATACACGAGATTTAATAAATTTAAAGGTCCTTAAAAGCAAATTAATTAAATGGATGAAATAAGCTTTTATACGTTAAATTTTCACTATTAACTAAATTGTTTGTATGAAAACGTCTTAATAGTTCGAGTTACCTACGTGACAAAGACGCTGCTTAATCAGACAGAAGTTAACTTAAGAACAATAACAAGGCTCGGAGTAGGTGCTCGAAGTTCGGGAAGGAAAGGGTCGCTGTCGGGGCTACCAGGCGACGGAAACTTCCTGACAAGTAAGGAAATTAGGCCTTTTGTTAGAAAAAGGAAAATATATTAGTTACAAATATTCGAGAAAGAAAGATAAGAACAAATTATTGAGTCTAGTTATAATTTTGTAAAAACTTCAAGTATATTTTGACACGAATTCAAAAAAATAAGAAGAGTTTTCTTGGGTCATCAGGAAAATATAAAGGTACAGATAACGCTGTAATTATTTTTTATCTGCCTCCCACATGTCTATTTATAAAAAAATACTTTCTTAATGTCCATATCATGTGAAAAAAAGATTTTTTCTGAAAATTTATGTTTGGACCTGAGCCTTATTTTATAGCCTATGTGTTGAATTATGTTTTAACCGTGATTTTTTAGTGAAATTCTCAAATGTCATCTGTTAATTCTAAGACTCTGGCGTATTGATCTGTGTGCATGCAATGCCCGAACAATATACGTAATCGTATACAATATTTACGAAATAATAAAATGTTAAAAAATGTGTTAACGTTTAAAATTATTCGAAAAGGACCTTCATTACTATAGAATATTGTAACATACACCAGATACACCAAATGTACAGAATTATTAATTTACATTTGAGAAATTCATTCAACTTCCTTTCAATAATCAAGAAAATTATATCACGCGACGTTGTTAGCACAGCTTTTGTAAGAAAGCTCTTCAGTCAATGTTAAATGTAGGCTGGTAAGACTGGTAACCCTAGCAGTGGCAGCGTGCGTGTCGAAATCTCAACCCGCCGCCGCTGCGCGTCGCGGCTGACGCAGCAAATTTACAATACTTAACGAACCTTTCAGTTAATTAATGCCAAGCTCTTTGGAGTTAAATAGGACGCTTTTCTTATTTAAAGCTGTCAAAACATTTAATTCTTGCTGTGAAGAACGGCTTTAAATTCATTCGGTAAAATGTAACGTTTAAAATAAGTTGATCCAAATAGAAACCATAATCAAAAATATTACATTAAGCAACGTCAAACTCTTGTTAGATGAGAATGAATCAAGTTTGACGTTTCTGAACGAAATTTAAAGCGGGTAACAAATTCGGCCTGTATTTGAAAGGTTATTTCGTAACCTACGTCTGAGTTTTTTGTGAGTGTCCAATCCGCTTTGTATGGCAAAAACCGGCATGATTAATCTAGTGAAAATAAACTAAAATAGCATAAAGGTTCTCGTAGACATAACCGCTCGGCAGCGGATCATACAATATATAAACCCCCTTGCAAAGAAAACAGGCACTTTCAATTTTTTCAAGTAATTTAAACATAATGTTATCTAAATGAGATTAAACGCTACGACATTAAACGAATATTATTTGTATAAAATGATGATAACTCTTCGTAAAATTTATTGTCTTTATTTATTAGCATTAAATCTTATTTAGGTACAGTATTTTAAACTAGTTGAAAAAATCGTAAGTGCCCGTTTTTATTTATTTATTTATTTCCCACACTTACAACTATTTTTACAGGGCTTCCCCTTAAACAATAGTGTAACTAATTTTTGGTATAGTATCAACTAATCTCTATCCTTCTCTTTGCAAGGGGGTTTATTATCGTCCTAACACAAAACAAAGCTCACTCCTCAATGCCGTGCCGAGCGGTTATATCTGCGACAACATTTACGCGATATAATATAAGTGAGTAGGTACAGTCAGCAACTTGGATGAATGAGCCACCAACTCAGTCGTAGGATAGGATAGTATGCGAACCTACTCAGCATGTCTGTAACGCCCCTACCACCAGAGCCTTTGCGCTACTTAACGAGTTCTTTGCTCAAATCCGGGAGGCCGATGTGCGGAGGCTCTTAACGGCTTTAAGTCACTTCGTGAACCTAAGATAAGTGTCGCAATCAGTCAATAAGTTGTATGTTATGTCTTTGTCTATTTTGTATGTTATTCGTGAAACAGGTTTAAAGGTAATTCCTATATAGGTCTTAAGATATCTTGCTGGACCCTTTGGCTAACGCTGTAACTCCACAGGAGTTTGAAAAAAAGTGACAGCATCGAGTTACGAGGCAGTAATTACGTCAAGATTAACTTGGATTTTTTGTCGAACGTACAAGCCTAGGAATTACCTAGTTCATGACTGAATCAATTTCTTTGTAGGTATAAGATGAAATAAATAGTGTCCGACCGAAACACGATTTTTAGCCGAAACCGAAACCGAAACCGAATATTCGGTTTTTTTCTGATTTCGGCCGAAACCGAAACCGAAACCGAAATTTTTGAAGACTTATGAAATTATTCAAAATTACTGTACAAATCGTAAGGAAAAGGTTATTGCAAGGATTTCTTATATGAGAACAGCTACTGTTTTAGTTAAACAAAATAAAAAACGTATATTTTTAATGAAAATAGATATAATTAGAGGTAAAACTATGAAATTTTAAACCAAATAAAATCAAATTTTTAAAGTTTTAAACAAAGTTACCTAATTAATATAATACCTGGATAAAGTAAACAATCACAAATTGCAAGATAAATCACGCCGATGCATTACCTATAACTACCCGGCCGAGCGCGCCCGAATTAAACCGAGCGCTCCCGATGCGAGAGCCGCGAGAGGCCGCGAAGCAATTTCGGCCCGGCCGAAGGCTTCGGCCTGACGTCTTAGATAAGTACGTAGTTACATATATTTATGTCAACGCAACGATAAAAATACTTATAAATATAGAGAAATACATACAGGAGGTTTTCTATGTATACAAAAAAACATCCATGACTCAGAAACAAATACTAGCCCATTACGCAAATATTTTCAAATACCGGGAATCTACTCGGAACCGCTAACTTTGCAGGGTCACTACTAACTAGGCCAAACACGTCGTCAATATTTCCGATTGCCCCTTGTTACCTTTTCCCCGCTGTCGGAGGGCAGGTAGAAGGTGAGCACCGTGAGGAAGGAGATGCCCATGCAGGGGATGATGATGTTCACGGTGTAGAACAGCGTCTTGCGCCGCATGGTGATGTTGAACGTGATGTCCAGGTACGGCTCGTCGCAGCACGTGTAGAACTTCTCGTTCCTGCAACAATCATCATCGTTGAAACACCATCCATGATCTGGGGTCGATAGGTAAATAGTGCTTATTTACCTAAATTAACCTATTAAAAGATAATAAGATAAAACATGTTTATTTAGTAAATAGGCGGCACGGACACTGTTACACGTCAAAAACCTTCCAGAGGGCCCTGCTAAGATGCACTACGCTAACTAACATTTCGTTTCGTTTTTAAACCAATCGCGTCACTGGTAGATCACGTGACTTTTCGTATCACGTCATCTACCAGTGACGCGATTGGTTTAAAAACGAAACGAATAGAAACGCTAGTTAGCGTAGTGCATCTTGGCAGGGCCCTCAGCACTTCCCAAGTGAGAGTGAGAGAGAGAATTCATTATTCCCATCTCAATCATACTGATCACACATCAATGAATATGCATCAAGTTTACTCGTGTGTAAATAAGCCCTACCTATTCCGACCCCTGTCTATGATTTACGGATTGACAATGAACAAATATTGCCGAAAGGTTAGTTTATTTCATTAGAATAGAATAGAAAATACTTATCTAACGCACACAGATGAAAAACAATAGAAAAATTTAAAGTAAAAAGAAAACATTACTTTGAACAGGGCCTCTATTCAACACGGTAAAACAATATCGTTTTTTATCTGTTATCGTATTGTCACCGTTTTGATAGCTCTTATTTACTTGACAGTAATGGCGTCTGACGTCATAACAATACCATAACAGGTCAAATACGATATCGTTTTTATCGTCGGGAATAGAGGCGCTGGATTATGCCGCAGTGAAACTGCGGAGCTGATTCTCAGAGGGACCTGTGACTTAAATTAAAAACTATACTAAATTAAAAAATCGGGCTAGAGCATGTCGGACCATTCTCATTGTAGAGTTCCGAAGTCGTGACTACAAACACGATAATGACATGTACAATGTTTTCTTGTAAGACCTATCCAGAGATTTAAAAAAAATTGCTTTACCTGTACATGAAAATAAAAAAATTGGGAAAAATTTATTCTACATCTTAGTCGACGTTATATAAAATGTATAACTATGACAAAGTTACAGCTTTGTAGTACCAAAAATCTCTGGGTTTAACTGTGGACAGAAGGACATACGGACATGACGAAATTATAAGCCTTCCTTGTTGACGACAGAACACTAATAAAAAACAAATAACTATAAACTGAGGGGCTATCGTCTAACGCACTCGCAATCGCAACCGGCTTCAAAGAGGAGCAATTGTTTTCATTTTATATGCAGACAAGCCTTCGATTTTCAAAATGAAAACGATCGTGATTGCGAGTGCGTTACACAATAAGCCCTCTGGTAACATAACCAACACTACCGACAATTTGATACAGAAGATAAAATAAAAACAATATACAGTTACAGTTAAACAGCGAATAATTCGTCAGACGAGTCAAAAAGTGAGTTACTTAAGAGAATAATATGGCTAGGGAAAAACTTTATGTCGGCGCATTTCCTCTCCGCGCCCTGAGTTTCAGGCACTTAAGGAAAACAAGTTTGTCAGACAAATAAATGTGGCGCTCTCTAAAATTGACGCCCGCGGCAAGTTCGCGCTTGCCCGGATCCGGGTCTGCGACGAACCAGTATGTAAACCAAGAGCTAGATACTTTTGGCAAGTCCTTTCAGGTAAGAGTAAAGAACAGGCTACTTGGAGATATAAGTATAACAAACGTAACCGTGGCTATGGGGTCTATACGGTAATTTTTCATCCATATATTTTGTTATATCGTCAATTTATTTACTAAAGATTTTTGTTCCATATAATGCCCTCCAAGTATTTTTTTTATCTATCAAAACACGTAACATATTTTTTCATGTTTTTTTCATACTTTCCGTGCGGTGTGGTGTGCACGGTAATTGTCCATTTCAGTTTTCGAGCAAATCAAAGCATAAACGTATTGAATTAACGTAAATATACACTAGTAAGTTATAAGTAGGTTTTTGGAATAAATAAATGATAATAAGTATAGTCAATTTAAACATGAAACTTCCGTGAGACCCAGACATATTAAGGAGATCACACCGGGTTACTCACGTAAAAACCCGACGACGACCCTGAACCATGTCGAGCGTTTTTCGAAATTTTTTCCTCCTTAATACAGTTAATTTAATTCGGATAACCGTAGAAGTAGCAGAACAAAGAAGCTTCAACAGAAAAGAGTATGTAATATATCTGAAATCATAACTATTACCAATGTTATATTAAAATAGAGGATGCCCGCGACTTCGTACGTGTAGAGTCAGTTTCCCGCTGCTGCCCCTAATTTTGACCCTTTAGGGGATGAATGTCCAAAAATCCCTTCTTAATGCACCCATAGGATATCCTAGAGATAATTCTTTCAAATTTCAAGTTCCTAGATTCTAGTCCCAGGTTTTTCTCTTCTCTACATAGTATAAAACAAAGTCGCTTATCCCGCCGTATGTCCCTCTGTATGTACGCTACGCTTAGATCTTAAAAATTACGCAACGGATTTTAATGCGGTTTTCATCAATATACAGTGATTCAAGAGGAAGGTTTTACGGTTTTTTTACAGGTGTTACAGAAAACTCACATAAACCGAAGCGAAGCGAGAGCGGTTCGCTAGTCTTTTATTTTAAATAATAGCTATTTAAATTCAATTGAAAAGCGAGACTGTAAATGAAAAGAATCCCTACAGTTCAGTGTTTATTGAAAGAACAGCTTTAAACTAAATAAGACTAAATAAAAACTTTGTCGACAAAACAAAAGGGATACTCGTACTCTAACCATTTCACAACAGTTTCGTCTTTAAGGTTATCGCGATAATTCGCCAAGATTTGCGCAATTGCTGTATTTTATCAGCCGTCCCTTTATCCCGTCGGCCCCGCGGGGCTGCCTCGGATCCATTATTCCTTGCGCGTGACCCGGCTCAGCGCAGCTTTGCTATCGGTTTGACGCCAGGATGCAATCTCAAGTGCCGTGAACTCACTGGAAATACAATTGTTCGTTTTGTCGATTGCTAGAGAATAAAACCGTGAGAAATTCTTTAATGACTTCATTTTTGAAATTTTATTTTGGAGAAAGTCGTAATGTGGTTTGTCACCACGTGTTTTTTGATTGATATCAACACACAGCCTACAAAATTTTGAATCATGAAAAACATTATTTTTAAAGAGGGATATAGCGGAAAACTAATCTTAACCAAGCAGTCGTGTGGCTCTAGACAAGACGCATTCGATGAACGTTATCGTTATTGCAAATATATAGGACTAACGTAAACTGCCGGACGATCGCGTCGGAGCGCTTAGGTATGCCAATTCCATGGTATCCCATTGTTTCATCGAATTTCACTTCATCGACTGTATCATTTTATCGAGTTTCATTTCATAGAACGCTATTTTTTGCTGAAACCATGATGTGTTCAGAATATTTTTAACATTAATTACATAAGTTAGGTTAGGTCAGACTTGTGAGTTGTGACTATCAAAAAAAATTAACTCACGCGTGAGAAAAGCCCTTTCGATTAAAATGCAAATTCTGCGTAATGGTACGTTCGTTGAAAAATGTTACGATAAAAGAATACGTACCTAAGTCCATACATTTTTTCAGCTTTCGGCCCGTTTATGTCAATGATACCGTCAAAATGCGTAATTTAATGCGGTGAGGTCGGTCAGATAGTGTTGATACGAGTGTAAAATGTAGTCGCCTAAATCAAGCGAACCTCGGGATAATAAAACGCGTTGAGATGGAAGTCCGTAAGTCCTTGATGTTGTCGTATGGCCAACAAAGTTTGCAATTAGGTGAAATTAATGAAATACAAAGGTCTATCTCCGAAAGTTGTAATTAAACTTTCAAATTACTTGTTTTGGGTTTTGGGCAACAAATGTCTGTAATGTCGTTACCTTCCCTTTCGAAAATTCTGTCTATCAGTAAATCAACCCTTTTTGTAGTCAAATCATGAATTCGCGACGCGTTGAGTATTCGTAAATCGATATACTTCCCAAGAGCAAATTTTACAGTTTCAGACATATTCACGCTGACCTATTTTGATGGCTCATTCTTAACATAAATTAAAGAACTCTTTAATAATTCTTAAGTTTGTAAGAGAACCGCTGAATGAGAGGCCAGGGCAACAACGATGATTTGTAATCGTCCACCGTCAGCGAATTTTCAGCTGAACCGTTGAAATATAAGCTCCAGACCTTTTTCGCCAGCGTCCATAATTTTACTTTGCAATTGAGAAATTTTGGATTATTTCTACTCTGAATTACAAATACTACCTTTCATATGCTCATTAATATATATTGTTTTTCTTTCAAACTAACGGAATCGGAATGATAATTTCTATTTCGATCAATTGGTACATTGCTGGAATAACAAAAAAATCCAATTGTGACCAAAAAGTCGATGGACTTGCCGAAAGTGCCCTCTCAATCAAGGAACATAGAAGTAAACACAATTACATCAACAAAGATGTAATCACGTAAAGGCCAGTGCCGCAGGCGGTTCAAAGTGGATTTTCCTGTTTTGCTTTCGCCCTGCAAGCTTGGCTTAACTTAAATAAAGCGCATTACAGAGCCGTAAATTAATGTTTGTGGCCTTCGCGTTCGGTGTACTTCATTCAGTGAAGAGATAGTTTCTTGAGAAATATTAAATAATTAAACGTAGTATAATAAAACCGTAAAACTCCAGTTTTCCTAATGTCATAAATAGGTTAACAATCTTATAACAACGCTTAAGTTTTATGTCGTCAAGTTAGTTGACGCGAGTTGGAGCCACGTTTAGCTTTAAAAGGGTGGATTTCGTGATAAGGGTGGCGAGTGGGACCCTTAGAGCAAGACTTAACGTCGCAAAGCGGATACACGTCGTAAAGGCGATGTCGAGTAAGTGATGTTGGCTTAATAACCTCGCCAGATCGAGAGGATAGCGGCTGGAGGACCGGCCACTCGGCTGCGCTATGCAGCTGTGGCACAGCTAGACTGAACTAAGGTCACTTTTGTACCCCGGACATGAACTTTTTTCCTATCGAGTAAGGGTGCCTGGCCAAGATGCAAACGCTACTAACGTTTTTCTTTTCTATCGCTCAAAATGTAAGGCATGACGATTACGATAAACGACGTGGTCAATTGCATCTTGGCTAGGGCCTAAATAACGTTAACATATCGTCATCGAGAATTAGTGTATTTGTATCAGCGCCACGTAACCATAAATTTACTACAAAAAAATACAGCGAATTACTTTGACTTTCGTATCGATCGACATCGAGTAGTAAAAGTAAAGCATAACTACGTAAAATAATGTATAAAAACGTGAGTGTAAGCTGTTTTAGGGGCTCGGGCTACGAATTGATTCAGAACACGTTTACGAATAGTAAAGGCGATTCGAAAACGTAACTTTTGATTGAAATGTTCAATCTATAGTTACTGTTAAGGTTAGTCACGTACATGCAAAACTGTATCTAAAACTTATTACTTAGTCTCCAAGTAGGTACACTACATAATCCAAAGTATCAATGTGTTCAATTGATCGGCTTTCCAACCCAATCAAATTCAAATCCATAATTCAAATAAAATTTAATTTAATTTAATATTTTTTAATATAAAATTAAATAAAAATATGTAAAATTGTTTTGGCAAACAATTTAATTATTAAAAATGTTTAAACAAAAACCAGAGAAAAACTAATGCTAATGCTAATTACTACTACTATTATAAATATTTTCTAAACCAGGATATGGAATATGTGCCAAATTTTACACAAATCCATTCAAACCTGCGAGAATATAATAGAAATTTACTAGTATAGCAGGATAAATAAACTAGCATGAGCACGTTGCTTGTCGTGTGAACGTCGCGTCATATTACTACGGCTGTATGTTTATCTGCCCGCGCCGCCTGACAGGTACAAATGTAAGTGCCCGCAGACTGGTTCGTCTTGGACGTCCTTTTTCTCCGCGAAGCTCTTTGTTATGATATTATTTTGTATCCTGTATTGGTGTTGTACGCGTTAGGTTGCCATATTTTTTTAAGGAAACGCTTAATTATTTTCTGTATGAGGTCGCCTAGTTTAAATGCTTGACGCTGAGATACCGATTTCGAAAGTTAATATAAGATTAACGTAACCGGAGAGGCTAGACAAGATGCACAACGCTAACGTAAACGATTAACGTGAACCCTATACATTTTCGATAACGATATGTAACCTCGCAAGGACTTGACAGAAGCGCGTGGAGCTAACCCCATGTGCTTCTGTTTAGTCCATTAGAGAAAATGCTCTTTTACCGAACAATTGTCCTCGCATGTGATATGCAAGGACTTATTTCTCTAATAAGTCCATGGGAGTGTCTATAAATAACTTGACATTGGCGAAATACACCTTAACAGGAGTTAAAGCCATTAATTAAAATTAGAACCTTCTCGCAAAGGATCTTATCTAGAGCCACTGATGACAGAGCATGTCGAACGCTTCGAGAATATATGGAGTTGACATAAGTTAACTCCATATATTTCGAGTAAATATAAAGCAGAAACGTTAGCAGCAGCGTTAGTATCTTGGCTAACCCTACGAAGATGTATTTGTTTAGTTTGAGTGTTTTCTTGTTTGTGATTAGCAATATCATTCATTTTCTCTAAACTTTCGTTTTTTGTTTTGCGAGGTCGAAACTTCAGTCGTTTCTGTAGCATTTAATTATAATATAATGTAATATTTTGAAATCTAAAAAGAACCTCATATTTTTTCGCGGCTGTTTGCTGATGTCTCTTCCCAGGTGCCACACCTATTGTTATGAACTAGAGGACGCCCACGAGTTTGTACGCGTAGAATTACCTATTTTACCGTTGTTTCCGCGTTTCTTCCCGTTGGAGGATGATTTTCGAAAATACCTGCCTCAGTGCACCCCTGGGAATATATCTTACAAATGTAATGCGTTAATTGAAACTAGCCGAAACAATATTTTGATACATGTATCTTGATAAATAGCATAGTGAAACGTCAATTCTCAAATGTGGTTTGGCGGGCTGATTAATTATTTATTTATTTATTTATTTATTTATTTATTCATTGTTTCATGTACAATACAGTATTACAGGACGTTGAGGTTGCAATGTGTAGGCAGGTACATGGCACCCTGTAAGGGTATTACAATGTCACAAAATATTAGTGATTAAGTATGATTAGTTATAGAAGTAGGTACATTTCATTTTGTCAATAATATTAATTCGATACAATTGCTATTTTAATATTTTCTTATACTTAAGTTAGTACTTGTTAATTTGGTGACTTAAAATCTATACTTAATATTTACACATGGTCAATCCTATTAGGTATTATAGTTATTTAAGCTATTATCATTGAAAAAATCTTCTATACTATAGTAACATTTGTCAATTAAAATATTTTTGAGTAGTCGTTTAAATTTATTGTCATTTTCTTCTTTAACTAAATCCTTAGGCAGCTTATTGTATACTTTTATTGCTCTGACGTATGGACCGTCTCTGTACATGGCTAATTTGGACCGCGGCAGGGCTAGCCGAAAGTTTGATCGCGTGTTAAAATTAAACGTATCTTTATTAGTTTTGAATAGGTTTATGTGTTTACGGACGAAAAGTGCAATTTCTAGGATATAAAGACAAGGTAGTGTAAGGATCTTGAATTTTTTAAAGTGGGGACGACAGCTGTTCGGCACTCGTATGTTGGCCAGGATGCGCACGCACTTCTTCTGCATGACGAACAGGTCGTGCGCATCGGTGCTGGCGCCCCACAGCGCTACGCCATATCGCAGCCACGAGTATGCGTACGCGTAGTATGCCGACAGTGCGCTGTTTATGTCTGTATTTATTTTTATAGCGCATAAAGCGTACACGAATTTTGAGAGTTTCTTTTTTACGTTTTGTATGTGAGTTTTCCAATTTATATGGCTGTCAATCGTAAGTCCTAATAAAGTGAATTCTTTTACATGTTCAATGCTAATTATGTTCAATGCTAAGTAAATAATTAGATAGATACACAGAATTATCTTGCCATCTGCTAATATACCTACCTCTAATACAATGCTCCATTTGTTTCGGTAATTAGCAAGAAGTAAAAGTCAAACAATAGCAGCAGAACACTTACACGTCATAGATCGACGATAAAGAATTTGAGAAAAAATTATTGGCTGTGTCACAGATTCACTTGGTTTAGTTTGTTTACCTAACTATATTTAGTTAAGTACCTAAAAAAATGAATTTTACTCACTGTCCTTTACTTAATTCGTGTAATTTTATTTCATTTAATATTTATAGTTTAATGCAGCTTTAATTAACTTTACGTTAATTATTTTGTTCCGTTCCGTTTAGACCGGTGCACCTGGCGTTCCATAGTCTCTGCCTATCCTATTGGGAGACAGGCGTGAAGGTATGTATGAATGTATGTATTTTGTGCCCTTAGTATTTAATGCAAATAAATAAAAAACTTTTAAATAGTAGCTTCGTTTTCGAAGCGCACAAGATACAAAGGAGTTGACGGGAATGGCGAGGCTACCGGCGTTCTCTTTGAGTCGGTCGCGCCTTCCGGCGGCGTATCGTGAATTATTAAACCGAGAGGCGTAATTCAGCATAGTTGTGTGCACAAACAACCAGAATGAGTTCAGTTCTTTGTTTGTGTAAAAGGTCAAAATCCAATTAAAAACGGTGCTTATCTTCAGACGCCGTAAGTTAATTTAAATATTATATGGAGTGCACGTTAACTTGAGATTGTTTTTTTGTCTTGCTAAATGGAAATGTAATATTGGGAAGAGCGTGAATATGAAAGTATGTAAACACTTTATTGTACAAAAAACATAAAATCAAATAAAATAATTACAGAGTTGGAATGTACAAAGGCGAACTTTCCCCTTTAAGGGATCTCTTCCAGCTAACCTTAAAGTGCTATCGGCCAAGCCCGAGAGGATTGATTTGGCCGGTAGCGGCTGAGGTTTGTCGGTTTGCTAGTAATTGCAAGTACAGTCACACCAAGCGAATGTTCAGTTAATTGCTTCTGTTCTGTCGTAATCTGAATTTGGTAGTATTTCACAATTTTGAATTTAGAGTTTGCCTTTTTCTGTCATACAGTAGTTTTTCGACGAGTAGCTTCCTCTCGCCGCTTTTCTCTTTTGCGTACACAGCTAGATAACTACTTACTTTGCCGGAAATGTAAAGTTTTGCAAACTGAAACTCGTTAACATGGGCTTGAAAAAATTACAGTAAAAGCGGAAACCGTTATTTCACAATTCACGGTGTGTGATAAATGATACTCAACTCTACTCAGATCATTTTGATCATGACCCAGGCTCTTCCCGAGGATTTTTTCCAAGTTGGCTTAGCGGTTTAGTATACCGATGCGACATTAGCATTTTTTCTCTATTATACTATACCTATATTGGTTTGGTTTTGATTTGATTTTAATTTAATTTGAATGGTAAATTGGTGCATATTGAAATTAAAATAGTTACCTTATATGACTCAGGAAGACTCCTT
Organism: Acleris cristana; assembly: GCA_948252455.1. Taxonomy (NCBI): domain Eukaryota; kingdom Metazoa; phylum Arthropoda; class Insecta; order Lepidoptera; family Tortricidae; genus Acleris; species Acleris cristana. The sequence continues at coordinate 17,593,384 of OX411780.1, forward strand.
ACCTTAGTATTTAAAATAAACCATTCGAACATTTGATTACATCATCTACAAAATATGCTAAGTTTGCCCTAAGAGAAAAATAATATATTTACCAAAAAACTTACGAAATATTTAATTTATAATTGTTTTTAATCCCTACAAGAGTTTTTTGAATGTGCAATAGAATAAATACAATATATTGGTGCCATATGTAACATGTACTTAGTTTAGTAATAATAAGATAGTTTCTATAAGTGTCAAGCATAACATTTATTGTAGTGCGCGACAGGGTTTCATGGCAGAACGAAAATTGTACCTCAAACACTATTGTACCTACCCACGAAAGTAATGAATAAAATGATAAACAGAAAATCAAAACAATCCCACCAAACTCTGGTAGCGGAGCTGTTTAGTTCCGAGTAGACCACAAACACTATCCCATTACAAACAAAGAATAATATTTAATACTGAGATACTTTCTGTTTATTTCCCGCGCTTCCGAGGGAAGTGAAAATAAATTACCGGGATATTTCCTCATTGTCCGCTGCCGGGCTCAGGATTCATTTTCGCCATCTTAACTAGAAATACCGATGTATTAGACCTTAGACCTTTGTATTGTTATTGTCGTAATGGATACGTGGCCTAATGGCTAAGTGTTTCACGTTAGGATTGGTTACCATTCTACAAGTTATAACGTTCGTCTAGTGCCAGTTTTTTTCGACGTTTAAGGGACTTCTAAACACTTTTATATGACAAAGGACGCCCGCGACTTCATACAGATAGACAATACTTGGAATTAACCAAATTGCTTCATTATAATCGTATATTTTCATAGCTATATTAAAAGTCAGTCAGGTTTTAGTTTTCAACTTTTGTAGAATTAATTTCTCGCTCTATTTCTTCCCGTTTGGAAACATTTTTTGAAAAATCCTTTCTTATTGCACTTCTAGAGTATTCCCTCCAAATTTTAAGTCCCTAGGGCCAGTGGTTTACGCTGTGAATTGTCGGTCCTTCAGTCAGTCAACGGAAAAGTTTTATACGTAAAGATTAACGATGATAACAATCAAATAATGTATACCTACGTCAAACATACCGCTTACTGTATCCGATCATCCCGAGGATCTCCGCGCGATCTTTATTAAACAGAGACGCAGTGACCCGGACGGAGGAGGCCAATCAATAAAATATCCCCCTCATTGTGTTACTTACTAGCTAGGAAGAACTGTAAGTCCCTATAAACGGATAACTTGCACACTTAACTGATATCTATACAGTTCTGATTATGGTAAAAGAAAGGGACAAAATCATATAGGTGTGACGTTATTTGTGCGTTTTCGAATTTAGTTTTTCACTGGTATCGCGCTTGCGTCAAAACTAGTTGATGAAGTCACATTGGTATAAAGGTATCTTTATACCTAATCTGTCGTTACACTCGATATACATTTTACATAGATAAACCTTGATTTAATTCCGTAGAATTCGTAGTTCGTACAAGGTTTATGTTACACTAAACACCCAGGGTAAAGTGTGTAGGTATGTGAGCCCATTGCTGGATATTGGCCTTTCCCAATAAGCGCAAGTTTGCTCTATCCGAAGCTCGGTTCTTTTAATTCCAACCGTGGTAACCATGACATACTAAAGCAGTATAGTTTAGGTTGAGAGAAAGGGACAGCCGTATAACTGCTATAGCTCTGTCAACCTAAACTGAACTGCATTGGTATGAATTAAAAAAACCGAGTTTCGGATAGAGCAAACTTGCGCTTATTGGGAAAGGCCAATATCCAGCAATGGCCTTACAGGCTGCTGCACGATGATGATGATGCATAAATATAAATTACATGTGTTTATCTATCTGGTTATGTATACTCGCCTCACAGCCGGCACCTCCAGGATATCCCACTCGACCGACATGTAGAACTCGGACAGGTCCACCCCGACCGACACCACGTTGCTGCCGGCCTGCTCGTCCATGTGCCTCAGGTCCACCTGCACCACACAGTCGGGCGAATGTTTTACGTGCATTAGTACTCATTCATAGCAAAGGACTGTTTATGTTTTGAAGCATTAGGTTTTTCTTTTATACTTATTAAAGGGGCTTTTTGATCGTAACAGCAATGTAATATAAAATAATGTGAACATTTAACACGCTAATATTTACGTTAAATTAACAAAAGATTTTATGTTATTATATTTCAAAGCCAACTACATACTTATGAAAAGCAACGTTTGTTAAACGGTTATTCTGATAAAAGTTACATTTGGTTTATCGTTTTATTTAATAATATAGATTTACCTCCATTATTTAACACTGAAAGCTGGAATTTTATCTTAAAAATTATTTTATACTACAAATAGAGCAAAAATATTGCGTAACTAATTAAGTATATTTTGAAGTATCAGTGCAATGTGACTGAAGGTTGTCTTGCTATTACTATTTTCCGACTATTTTTGCTCTATTGTATGGATATTCATTTATCTTTTATTATCGCTAGTTTAAATATTATTATCAAAACATCCTATTTAGTTCCACTTTATTTATTTGATACATGCACCCTGTCACACAATGTGTACAATTCGCTATAAAACCTATAAAATGCAAGTTCCTTTATGCTTTTATCGCAGACTGGCTTCAAGTGCAGCCGAGCAGCCAGCACAAACAACCGTTCGCATTAGACAGTGGTCGTTAACGCATTCAAGGTGACCTTCGAAGAGTCTCTACGACCACATACCACAGAGTGTGCCAAGTGGGATGTACCTGTCTCAACAAAATAAAAAAACGCAGATAAAATGCTGTAATGTTCGTTCAATACATTATATCAACCATAAACACAGAAGAACCAATGTCAAAAACATCAATATTCCGAATCATGCGAAGTAGGTATCAACGCGTAAACACAGAGAACACCGAATATATGTTGGGTTTGATTTGGAGACGCCGGCGCCGAGCAGACGAGTTACGGATGTGGTCACGGCTCGGCGTCGGTAGCTTTACGGGGCTTTGGCCAAAGAGTGCCAGCCGAGAACTGAGAAGGAGGTCGGGAGCGCCGGCTCCGTCGCGGGTGTGTGTCGCGGACGCGGCGGCGCGCATGCCGCACCGCGTCTCTACGTTACTCGGACATCACGAGTGTGGCACCAAGCGCCAGTTTCATTAAGTGGAGCATGCAAGAATCGTTCCCACGAGTGAAGCGACCTCGACGAGTCTCGCGCTCGCTTCACCCGTCGCACCGTTCACACTAGGAGTCTTAACATCTAGCTTAGACTGAGCACTATGGACTGTGTCTGGACATTGAATAGGATTCATTTTTTCGGAATGATCAGGTATCATGCAATGAAAGACGAGCGACACCACGTTCTTACAGGCACTACGATGTCGCTAAGAGGGAAAGGTATAAAATATGCAACGTGATGACTGTCTATGCTCGAAAGTGTAAGTTTGAGCTTTGAATGTGATTGTCACATTTGATTAGTTCTCAACGTGCTGTGCTGAACCTTGTTCGCGTGTAAGGTCTCGTGTGAAGCTGTGCCAGCCGTGTCCGCGTCGGGCGGGCGGCCGCCGTGATCGGGAATGCAAGTGGGTGGAGTGAAGCCGGAGGCATGCGGTGAGTCGAGTGCACATCGATCGGGAGCATGCACAAGCCGAGGACGTGTTCCGTGTGTGTGTGTGGCGCGAGCGGAGCCAGCTAGGGAGGGGCCTGCGCCGCGCCGCGTCTCCCAGCGCTGCGGTGTCTTACTGCACGTAGCGTTCGCTACTCTTACTGATTACTCGTTAATAATGCTCAAGACAACACTCGCAGGTGTGGGATGACTCGGCGGGGCGGGATGTGTCGGAGAGGGACGGGTCGAGTGAAGTTTTGCATCCCATATCACCTGGCAGTCGGAATTTTATACCTTTCCGTGTCGAGCGAGGAAGGCCGATCGAGCTAAGTGGAACCGGCCGAGGATAATCTGGAGCATTCGTGGTCACGCACGTTGACATACTGCTACTCCACATACGTTAACATCATTACATCACCATCGCAATAGAAAAATAAACTTGCAACATGTCAGAGCTAAAGGAGCGAGCTGCGGGCGGGGAGCGGGCGCGGGACGCGCGCTCTACGCTCGGCGCTGCGCCTTCTTACAGTCAAAAGTAAAAGTGAGTAAAACATACCACATGGACAGAAAAGTAATGATAATTACACGACGAATACGTTCGAGCCAACAAGCTATTGCATGGACATCGGCCGGGGCGGGGCCCTACGGCTACGGCCCGCGCGCGGCAAGCTGCCTACAGCGGGGCGTCACCTTGAAGCCGTCATACGTCCAGCTGCCTAACTTAAGCACACAGGTTTGCACGTCGTAAGGAAAGAACTCGACGTCGATCGAGCAGGAGGACTTATAGACGGCGGGCGGCTGCCACACCACCATGCCGTTGTAGTAGACGGTGGCCTTCGTCATCAGCGTCACCTCGTAGTTGCCGTCGGCGCTGCGGACAAACAGAGCGGTCAGCGAGAGCGGGGCGGGCTCCGCGCAATTACCTTGAATCCGTCGTACGTCCAGCTACCGAACTTAAGAACGCATGTTTGCTCGTCGAACGGAAAATATTCCACGTCTATTTCACAGGAAGACTTGTAAATGGCAGGCGGTTTCCATTCGACCAGCCCCTGGTGGTAGATGGTCGCCTTGGTCGCCAACGTTACCTCGAAGTTGCCGTCAGCACTGCAATGTTAACGCACATTTACAAGCCGGCTCGCGGCTCCTAACATCGCCTCTGGGTGTCGTGTCGTCAACTGCATACAGGTGCATATGTGTATCGCGCTCGGCTACCGCCGGTACGGCTCGCGCCGCCGCGGCTCGCGGTATCGAGATCAGGTATTAGCGGTGTCTACATCCGTTACAATACAACCCGACGTGTGTAAGCATTAAAGATTTAACAAAGGCACGTTTAATACTTGTACTAAGAAACAACTGGTGACGTAGTAGTGTAATGTGTGAACAAGTGTACCGAGTATTCGATTAGTACGTATATTGTTTACCTTTATTTGCATGTTCATGCTTGTACGTTAATACTATACAGTATGCACTAACATTTTAAAATCGAAGTTAAAATCAAAATAATTTTCCGTTTTCCATTATTTTTAGCACCGTTTAATTAGTCGTTTACATTTCTTTTAAAATTTAAATTTAGTCTCTCAATTATGTCGGGCGTCAGATCGTCGAGTGCGCTCCATTGTGCTCGGGCGATCATTATTCCGGCTCCAACTTTACCGTGAACGCTTAGAACTTTCAATGCGGTGATGAATAAAATTGTAGGCACGCAACTTTGATCCGGGCACGTAATGCTAAGGTAGACGTTAGCAGGGCGGGCGCGACGTGAACCGACTCAGACGCAGTCCGTGACCGGAGGCCTACGCGGAAAGCGCCCTGATAACTCATTTTATTCACAAAAAAATAAAATAAAGTACACAACACAACAGAAGGCACACATACATGCAGTAACATTTATTAGTAATTTTTAAACAGTTTATTTATCATTGATTTTTAAGACACCAACGAACAACAACGAAACAAACCACGTAACTACATAAACGTGAAAATGAAACAGAAATGGAATGAAATGGCGTTGAGGGTTAGAAAATTGCTATTCGGGCGAATCGACGGGGCCGTCAGTCGCGGCGGCCCGGGCGGGAGCGGGGAAGGGTGGAAGAGGCAAAAAGGTGCGCCTTGGCCGTGAGAGGAAGGCACAGGTTGCAGGCCGGGGTCGGAAATGAGTAATGTCTGCTGTCCGGGCCATTTATCAAGGTCCGACGCTTCAAGGTACAGGACAGAATTAATGCCACGCTATAATTCAACTGTGACACTTCGATAGAAACTTTTCTACATAAAACCGCGGGCGTCGCAGTTTCATTGGATTTCCAAAAATAATAAATAACGCCGTCTTGTGCGGAAGAAATGGAAATTGCTGATGTTGACATTGAGGTATCGAAAAAATCGTATTTACCTATTCAACAACAGACACTAATCCTTCTCGTGTAGGATACGGTCCACCGCGACCACCGTGCAGTTGATCACATTGTTCAGATCGCTTCGCACGTCTGTTATCAACTTTGTCAGTCCGAACTTCACTCTTCCAAATATTGTGAAAAAGCCATCCGTGAAAGTTGGGTGTCCTACAACCTAAAAAACAAAAAAGTAAAGGTTGTGTTTTTATAATTGCTATTTTCAATTAAGTTTTTGATTTTAACGTAAAAAAAAAGGATAACTTACATTTGACAGCGGTAGCGCAAGAAGAAAAAATAATATGAGTAACGATAACGTAACTAATTTCATGGTAAACGTAATTGCAAGACACGGGCGTGTGGAGCAGACGGCGAGCGCGACTACCACGCGTTATTGCGCGCTCTCAATGAAAACCTTTTGTTTATTCGGTCAATACTCGACCATGGAAAGGCAGACGGCGCGAGTGTCGCTAAACGCACTCATTACACACCTACAACTAGACTGTCGGCAATTTAATACCTCCCGCAAACCGCTTCAAAGTTCTAAGCAGCCTCTTAAATATTCCGCAGGGGCCGCGCGTATGTAAAATATCGGGCCCGTCGTTATCAAACGTACGGTGCAGACCGTATCTTAGGAGAATTACAAATTCACCTGATACTGCGACAAATGTTGAGAGAGGAATTATAGTTATTAATCGCCTTTATGCACAAGCGGTTTAAAGTTTGGTTGGTGACTTTACTGAACCAGCTTTGGTTAGTTATTGAAAGGGTGTAGAGCGTGCAGGGTCTCTTTACATGCATTTCGAAGTAGTTGGACGGCAGGGTTGTACCCTCATCGCCGGGGACTGGCGCGGTTGCACGAGGTCCCGCGATGTGAAAATGCAACTAAGCCGCGTTGTGGAGTAGTGAATCTATGCGCTGCTGTATTCTGCCTGGCTTCTTTTGTGGCCGAGCCAGGGGTGTCCGTGTTGTAAGTGAGCTATTATCAAAAAGATTATACTATTCACTTACCTCTACCAATTTCAAAGAAAATTTGTAATGCATAATACACAAACCTATTCAATTTTAATTTTATAATTTCCTAATGTGTCTTATAATATTGGTTATAAAAACTTCAATTTCCCCTGCCCTAAACGAAAGTGTTTTGGTAACAAAACAGGAATTATTTTTGGGACATATTAGAATAATAGCTTATTATGGCATACACACATACTCGTGCCATTTTTATTTTATCGGTAGATGTGAGTGATATGTACAAGGATTTTGATAAATGCTCAAGTATTTCTGCATTCTGCACTTATGCCGAAGGTTGACAGTGTTATGCCTGACTGAGTTACTTCGGAGGGACATGTGACGACGGGTGTGTCGGGGTGTTGGTGTGAACATAACGTTATGTATGTAAACAAAACAATATAACTAATGTTAATCACATTAACATCTAAAATATACACACAGAATAAATTCAAGTTCTAGGTTTATTAATTATTGTTTATTATTTGGAGAAACATCGATGCATGTACTCATAATGATCATAACGTCAATGAATTAATGGTGTTAACTAAGTGTTTGCAACGCTACATTTATTTCTTTGTACAGCAGATAAGTAAGCGTAACGTGTTATATAAACGCTTAATCCTAATAAACACAAAAACAACCATAATACAACCGAAACAAAAAGTTGCTTTACATGTACAATATTACCCGTAACCCGGTAACTCGCGCATGGTCGTATACCAAACGCATTTCGCAGCACTTATCGTAAGTCATCCGGCGTTATACGACGCCCGCACCAGATAAACGCTCACCTCGGAGGTGGCTGCGCCCGCATTACAGTGCCCTTACCATGAGTTACAATTACCGTACTCGCTAGCGACTCAAATGCTCTGTCCCTCGCAGACCTCACAGTATTCTTGTAGAGTGCGAGGGACAGAGCATTCGACTCGCTAGCGAGTACGGTAATTGTAACTATCGTGGTAAGGGTACGGAACGCGCCTGCGGGCACGCCCAACGGTCGTCACTTTCCCCCAATATTCCACGACGGAGCCTCAATAGCTTTATATGCAAATTTCTATTTCGCTTTTAGACTAAATTTATTCTCGTTTCAAGCTATTGACAGATTTAAACTGCGTTTGTTGCTGGTCTTTTGTACAGTTTTCGTCAAAGCATAAAGTTAAGACGCTTCTACTCGGTAAAACGTTATAACTTTTGACTTATTATTCTATTGTCAACGTTATGATAGCTTTTATACTTGACAGTCGGCTGCCGTGGCCGAGTAAAAAACAATACGATAACATGTCAATAAGTTTTTACCGAGTAGAATATAGCAATTGAAGAGTGCTACCAAAAAGTATCAAATTTACTAGAATAAAAAATAAAGGTACCTATATCATACTGTGAAATAGAGTTTTCCATTTTAAAATTAGTATTCAATATGTTTAATCATGGAGTACGTCCGATCTAATTAACAAAGTTAGGCGATAACGAGCGCATTGAAACAATTAATTAACGTTCAAGTTTCCGTTAATTGCGCTCGTCGCTTTTCAATTTCGACTAAAGATATTCTATCGACGTTATTCCAATTAAATTGATAATATCTTATTTCAAAACGTAATGCATCGATATTTCTCAAGTTTAGTTTAGGGTTGAGATTTAGGGTAAGAGCGGGAGTTAAGGGCGGGTTCTCACTTGTTGTAGAGGACGATGTCGGGTCGCCAGATGTGGTCGGAGGGCACGTGGAGCATGTGCACCCCGCCGTACTCCTTGGGCTCCCAGCGCAGCTTGTAGTCGTACCACGACTGCTCCACCCACAGGTTCGTCGTCATTATCTGGTTTTTCAGATTCTGGAAGGGAAGAGAGAAGTTTTTTACATTATTTTTTATACCAGACGCAAAAAGAGGGGTATAAGTGTAACGTGCAGTGTATGTGAGTATAGGTGTATCTGTTTGTCTTTGTGTCTGTGTATCTGTGTTTATGTGTGTCTGTGTGTGGTATTGTATCTCCCGAATGGATCATCATCATCACCATATCATCCGAAACACGTCCACTGCTGGACATAGGCCTTCCCAAAGGCTCTCCACGAGGGCCGGTTTTGTGCTACTCGCATCCATCGGCTTCCCGCGATCTTGACCAGATCGTCGGTCCACCTTGTGGAAGGCCTGCCACTTAAGGTTCACAATATCGGTGATTTTGGTTATTCTGCGGATTTACTCATTTACCACATAGATGTCCCTATATAATTGTTAGGTTTAATGAAAATCGATTGGGCCGTTTATAGATCAATCAGCTCTGAAGCAGGGGTCGCCAATATCCGGAGATTTTATCTATTTATTAGATATTTAGACAATGGACGAAATGTGGGAAGTTTAGACAAATCTACGTAGACATTTGGGTCCTGAGATCGTATTACGATATGTCAACCTCTAAATTCCCAGGCAGGGAAAATATCAGGGCCTCTATTCAACACGGTTAAAACCACGGAATAGAAAAAACAGTGGAAGTGGCATGAGCTTCGCTTAGTATCAGACCTGTTGTCGCCAATACTCAAACTATCATGAAAACAACACGCCACCATGGAAATTGTTTTTGGTGCGGCTAACGTTTTTATATTCCAAAATAGCACAAGGCATGCTTTTGGATTTATTTCCTATTTTAGAAATATCAAACTAGCCTCCTGCGGCCCACGTCAAATTTCATTAGTTAGAAAAAGAATCTTGAATCAGTCAACTAAAGTCAAAAGTCACTTTGATTAATGTCCTAAATTTAGGACTTTGGGCCGCAGGAGGGTATAGAAGTATCGAAATAAACGATCGCGGCAAAAGTATGGTAGGTTATGCGGAACTCCGCATAACTATGCCACACGTTACATGCCCTCTTGACACTTCGACTATTTTTTCTGTTCTGTGGTTAAAACCATATATTGTCTTGACGTATTATCGTATCGTCTACGTAACGATATCGCTTATTTACGGTTCTCTGCCGTTTGGCCAAACGTTTCCCAAACTGATTCATTTCCCAATTGTTTCATTTGGGCAAATCCTTTTTTTTTTCTAAAACTGTAAATATTTCAGGATTTTTAAAAAATAACCTAACCTAACCTCTACATGATGGTCCTGAAATCAATCCCGAAATATTTACAGTTTTGGAAAAAAAAGCTTTTGCCCAAATGAAACAGCTGGGAAATGAATCAGTTTGGGAAACGTTGTTTGGCGAAATGAAAGGACACCCTTATTTACAAACTACATTTTAATGCGTGCATTCTCAATTAGGTAGCTTAAAAGTCGCTCGTATGAGCTCGACCTCTCGAACGACCAATCAAAAAGCAGTTGTTTTTAAGAGAATAACACCTCAGACCTATAGCAGTCATATAGCTGTGGCCGTTTCGGTGTCTGGGACTGAGCTAGGTTTAATTTAATATTAAGACCTTTGTCAGTTAATGTCAGTTCAAAATAACAAGGCTTGGGTCTGGACTCTGGAACAATGACGTGTGAAATGGCAACTTAAATTGGAAATACAACACAACAGCTATTATGTCATGAAGGGCATGAAACTATAGAGGTAACTACATAAACATATAAGTAGGTAACTGAAAGTATTTGACAACCAGGAAACATATTATTACAAAATTAAGTAGCCGTGATCATTAACGAAGCCATTTGAATTGAAATGTATACCTCCCACATATACTTTATATCACACGCTGTTGAAGCTGAGTGTTTACCCAAAGGTATTCATAAAAAAATCTCAATACTGATATAAAGAAAGAAAATACATTTATTTACAACAACAAACACACTGAGATAAAAATAATAATCTCTAAAAATAAAAAATAAAGAGACAACAGACAGTCTCTGCTGGTTTAAAACATCAACATAATGCTATTGTATTGGATCATATTCATTTGCAGAATTTCAAATGTGAAAGTAGATCAGTCTGCCTGTTAAGCTTTCACGGCTGAACCGATTTCGATGAAATTTGGTATGAAAGATAGCTTAAGCCCCGAGGAAGGACACAGTAAATTTAACACACAGTAAACGACTTCGAGCAGAAAGTTTAAAATAAATCTGAATAGATCTCGAGACCGAGCGACCCGCGTTTATTTATCGCACAAGTTCCTCCATGATGGTATCCTTGAGCGAAAAGTTCGCGCCAAATTACATGCGTATATGGGGCGCGCGAACTTGGTCTTCCAGGTAGGTAGGTTACGAAGCTCCAGCTAGATGCCAGTTAGGAAAAACAAGTTTACATTACATCACACTGATATTATAATAGCGGAAGTTTGTGTCTTAGTATTATTGCAATGGTTGGATGAAATTGGATGTGGCTTTAAATATACTTATTTATTTAGGTTACAAACAGTCACATCACAAATATAGAACAAAAACCATAATAGGGAATACACCAAATTAAATAATTAATGAATATAGATATCTTAATCGAGGCTTAGACTGGCAATAAAATTTGCAGAAGTTGATAGCTATTTTACTCTAACTTTCAAGTTAGAAGAAGACAGCAAAATTGTGCTCTAGAACTAAAGTTAAACTAAATAAGCAATCACCTTCTGCGATTTTTGCTAGTCTATTTCGCGCTTTATACACTGAATTACCTTTCAGCGGCCAGAAACTAGTAAGTCGCGGGCAGAAGCTAGTAAATTAATCATTATAGAATAAATTACGTAGCGTAAATTACTTTTTGAATAATTTTTGTAACTCATTTACGGATCAACCATTTGAGGATCAACGTTAAACGATACAAGTCAGTTTGTATTTCGGATTTCGAAAGGCATTTTCCAAATTGCCATTGGATCGTTCATTTGATATTTCATAACAAACATTTTTAGTAAATTTATTTTCAGAAAATTCCTACTTGTGTTATAAAAATAACGTCGTAGTTATAAGTAGGGGAGACCGGGTATGGTTGTCACACGGGTTGGTTGTCACAGCAGCCATCCTCTGGCCATCCAGAATTTCTAGACTGGGGTGAAGTAGGGAGGGTGATAATAGCGCTCACGGTCTTTTGACGGCGGTCGATGAACTCATTCGTTCGTTTAGTTTTCTGTTATGTTATGGCCCCTGTGACAACCAACCCGTGTGACAACCATACCCGGTCTCCCCTATATGATGATAAAATTAATGCTTCGGCGCTCACTCGACTTCGAAAGTTTGCTAATAAGAGCACAGCAACAGCAAATTCAATTAACCCTGTCGTATAAAGTGTAAATAAATTAGATTATTTACTTAAGGGATAAGCAATGAATATTGGGACGAAGTAGCTATAAACTGGGGCAGCGGTCACGCCAGACGAATCACGAGTTTAGTGTCCGAACGGCGGCCTTAAAATCAATGTTTAACGCCGGCCGCTCTTATTAAATCCTAAGTATATTTCAATCACTCCTTTCGGTTACTTGTTTATTACTTATAAAAAGGTTATTTTCACTTCTCTTAAAAGCCGACTAAAGTGATACTTTTTATCACAAGGGAATAAAGTTCTTTTCTTTTTTAATTTAGTTGGAAAGTCACAAACAGCCAGTTAAATGTAGCTCATGTGAGAGAGCATAGAGTGGAGGTGCAGTTTGGACACTATACTAGCAACTGCATCGTTGACAATGTTGTTTATGGACTATTTGTTGGGTTTTCTGGGTAACCTCAAAAACATAAGTGATGTTGTCTCTTCCTACATTTGAGTGACGGGTTAAAATTGAAAAGGGAAAGCGCAAAACGCAGCAACGTGTTGTAAATTGAAAAGATAATTTAATTATGAATTTATTTTCTTGCAAACTAAGTGAAAATTAGAGAGTTTAATACCAGACTATAAAATGCCATCATGTCACTCGAACTATAGCCACCCTATTGCTTTGCTCGGGTGGCTACACATCGCGTGTCACTATGTCCCGTATTAAACGTTTCGTTGATAAACAATCTACTGTATTAAACTTTTACGTGTTGATGGAAATTACCGAACACATTTCCTAGCGTGTGCGTTGATATAAAATACGTAGCTACTTGTAGCATGGTAATGCTTTCTTTGGCAGATCATCTATTAAGCCACAGGCTTTAAAATACATCCATCGTGACGTAACGACCAAAAAATGGACGCAACATGCAAAACAGCACACGCGTTCGTCGTTAGATCAAAATCAAATAATGGATTGAGGCCCGCCCGGGATATAGGCTGTGTTAAATTATCAGCGTATGAATTTACCTATATTTGATGAATTTTAATCGGTGATCAGTTGAAAAATATTACTAACGAGCTAACATAGAATTTAACGGCGAAATAGGTGGGAAAATATATTTTTCCGTGACGAAATTTAGTAAAAATGGGTTAACCTACATTAGCTGGCTAGTCAATATGGTATTTCTATATTTTTATTTTTTTTCAGTTATTCTTTTAGTTGAGTATGTAATGTTTATTTAGTTAACACATACAATTTTTTTTATTAAAAATACAAAAAGCCTTCAAATATTAATTATAAATAAAATAACCCTTGCAGTTCACCCGCTTGTGGCATGGTCCCTAAAATGCTGGCCGCGTTCCCCCTTTGCACAGCCAGACTGAGCCGCTGCGCAAAGAAAGAGCCCGCTCTGGGATCACCCGCCGCCAAAATAAGTCTTTCCGACACCTCTTTAACAAACTTCTTGGTGTCGGAAGACCACGGACCCAAAGTTTCCATTATTCTTAAGTTTCTTGATAGTAATAATAATAAATATTAACACCACAATTTCAATGTAAGTATTTAGCGAGTTGCCGATATTCCGAAGAAGTTAAAAACGGAAAATGACTCTGTTGAAGACAGAAAAAAAACCTTATACCTGATTTTAAAGGGTGCTCGGAATCCCTAACAACGTTTGTCCTAACGCATCGTTTGTCCGAATTTTCATTTGGCCTAAACTGGTTTTCTGATGGGTCAGGCAACTTTTCAAGTTTTCCAATTATATCTGCGGTTCCGTTAGGTTAGGGTTGTATAATAACAACACTAAAAAGTTTTATAATTTAAGCGGAAATGGCTTTAGGATAAACGAAAATTTGGACAAATGACGATTAGGGATTCCATAGGGGAACCGATTTTCAAAACATCGTGTACACGTTACAGTTTACAGTATCGTAAATTTGTCTTAAATGAAGTGTCTCAGAAGTTTATCGAGTAGCGGTTTTGACTGCACTGTATATTCGTCGGAATTGAGGGGGACGGAACAAAGACAAAACGCCAGGCGGATTCGTGAAGGGGTAATTCAGATTGGATCAAACATCTTAAAAGCCTCTTAAAGTTTTCCGTTTCATCGATTCTGAATCCTCCTGCCGCGGAGTTATGAACTTCGTAATAAAACGCTTACACAAGATCATTATAAATTTATAGACTCTAAAAGATCAATGATTTAAGTAGATAATCCTGTACACTGAGAAAAATTCCCGTAGCCGCGCTACGTAAAATACGTACAAAAATCGACCACTATAACGTGTGTAAACGGCTCCATTACGCGTATGCCGCACACTGCCGGATACTGCATGCCGCTTAATTATAAGTATGCCTCTTATAATTTACGTGTGAAAAGCACGTGGTTAGTATCTGGCGCGAGTATATTACAAGTTTGGTCACCGTAAGTAGCCCGTTTTTCTCAGTGTAATAATAGTATATATAGTATAATATTCGTGTGGGTGCCGGGTTAGAATAGTGCCACTCCATGTCTGCCTGTGGATGACGTAAGAGGCAACTTAGGGCATATAGGCTAGTAGTACTGTTAGGCGATGGGCATGCAACCTGTCACTAATGCGCTAGTAAACATCTTAGCGTATATTTGTACAAAATGTGGTTACTGAATTATCACCAAGTTTTTAAAGTTGTAGGTAATTCTGTAGCTCTGCCTACCCCACTCTGGGATTACAGGAGTGAAGGTATGTGTGTATGTGTGTACAAGATGAAGTGTATAATCTTCCGACATCGTTTTTGATCGAAAATGTTAGTATTTGTCTTGTTTTTTTCAGTCAGTCTAGTACCCGTCGCTAAGCTAGTTGAGAAAGCAAGACATTAGGAACTTATCCGATTGTAAGCTTGTCATAATTTCCTTAATACCCAGTATTTTGCCACGCGAGTGCAATCCTCGTTCGTGTTTCTTTTCCCGGGCAATCCTTGAACGATATCAATTAATCACGGGAGATGGAGATAAATATAATCACTCACAGTCACAGGTGTTTTCCAGCGCTTTATCTCCAAGGATTGTAATTTTATCCCTAGTTGTTATTATAACTAAGTTTTTCTAGCTCTAATTAAAGTTTTTACTTGATCAAACTGTTAAACACTTCTAATTTTCAGTCAGCAAACACAAAAGTGCTGGATAGGAGTCTTATTAAACAAAGCAAAAATTTCTAGGCATCAAAATGTAATGTTTGATGTGTGTGTTTGTATGTCTATAATACTATTTCACTGCCTGATCCTTGACAGGTTTTTATAGATTTTTATGCAAATTTTCGTACTGGCTTCTTAGTCCACTCAGAGTTCACTATTCCCTCAGCAACAAGACCAAAATTTTCCGGGAAGAAAATGTATAATATACATAGGTATATAATATCATTTCCCGTGTATCTCCTTGCAAAAATTCATCAAAAGCCAACCCGTTTTTTCGTGAAAAGGTACCATACAAAATAGAGTTACTATCAAATCTCAACCTGAACTTCAGATAAAAAAAGCCAATAGGTATAGCTTCATGTAGGGATGGAAACTAAAGACATACATACACATCATAAAATGAGCGAACCATTTAACTGTTTCGTTAAAACTTTTGAATTTAGAAAGGAAAGATATTTAATCTTCCTTACGCCATTTCACGGAAAACAAAGCATCGTTGAAAAATTTGAGTTAAAGCAGCACGATTCTTGTAAAATGAAATACCTTAGGGCCGGTGAGATGTCTTCCGAGATTTTTGAGGTATTTAAGTATTACTCAAAAGAAGACAGCTTTAAGCCGGCATCCATCATGCCCTCCCCCACGGACGTGTAATGTGCCCCCCCACCTCACCCCCTCAGCGATTTACAAAAGTTTCCGTTCATGCCCCTAAGTTTCCATGGCCCGAGATATCTTTCTTCTTCTTATATATATTTCTTGATTACAACGTATTTTTCCGAGAGAACTTATATTACGACAATCAGGAAAAAGTAGCCGGGTGATTAGGTTTCTTTTTCTTATTTTTCTTTTTGGAAGTATCCTTCAAGGATTGTCTGTTTGATCATGATTGAGCAAAGTTTTGCTACTCTAAAGTTGGTAGGTAATCAGCCAATTTAGCCAATGAGGTAGATTACTTTAAAATTTACTTTTGATTAATATCGAGTCTCGAGTAATATTAACGAAGCAATTAAATCAGAACTAATTCCAATTTACTTACTTGTTTAAATATTCGGAGTCTTGTTCATATTTAAATAAGTGTACTCTCGCTTTAATTGGCATGAAACCCACTTGAACGTCTGGGATTTTCGAGTAATTTATTTTACTTCACAATCTTGTCGAGACTCGGCGTCGGACAAAGCGTAGGCGTCTTGTCGATGACTGTTTATGCCAATTTTATCGGCCATGAAATTCAAGATAAAAAGGTGTTGCCAGTTTATTAATCGTTAATGACGTGTCATATTTTTGTGGTTTCGTCGCCGGCGCCGCCCCGGCTCCCAAGGGACTCATTAACTTTTACGGCGACAGCAGATGGCAGACATGACACAATCCGTGGACCACAGTGCTGACAATAATCAAATGAAAATTATGAAAGTACTTTTTGAAACCGCGTTTATTTAGTGACTATGGAACTCTTAAATAGGTAAAGCGGTTTTGACAGTGCCTAAAAGCTTGTCAATCAAGAATACTTGCCCAAAATTAAACGTCATTCTATTTAAGCCGACATAATTAATTAGCATTTTTATTTTATAAACTGTTTTCTTTGTCATATGAAAGAAAAGGACAGCGCTAAAATTAATCTGGTGACCAAGCTGTTTTTAAGATATTAAAAAATCTGCCCAAAATAGTTTTTATTTTAATTTACTTAGGTCTGTGCGTAGTTTGTTTTTGGGTAAACACGGTTTTTTTTCCACGGATCCTTATTCTGGTCGGTAAAACCATATTGCCTTGGTCATGTCATTGAATTGTTTTTAACCCGGCCGCCATTACTGTCAAGTAAATAACAGCTATAGTAACGTTGACTATACGATAACATGTGAATATGGCAATATGGTTACAAATAGAAACATTTATACGACGATCACAAGAAAAGAAACAGAATGAAGATTAAACATCAAACAAGAATGGCAAAAGAAATAGTACATTGTTGCTGAGGATAGAAAGTACGCGATTTTTGGACGAGTCATATAGAGTTCTGATTGGTCGATTTCAATTTTTCATTTTAAGGAGCTATGACACAAAAATTGATTGATTGATTTTCATTGCTTCTTAAAGTTGGACAACAATGTTCTCGACCAATCAGCAAACATGCAGACAAAAACATTCTTGGTCTGTGCTTACAAGTGACGTTTTGTGACCCCAAACAAGACCATCTATGGCCATATTTCCGAGCAGTGTTGTGAAATGTCTAAATTCCTTAGAAAATTAATACCGAAAATAATAGAAGCCCATGTGTAAAGAAACTACAATTTCCATCTCTTATAGATGTAGTGAATAATGTTTGCCATCGTTTTTTGTCGGAAAAGTTCGTTTTTATCTTGCGGTCTCGGTCAACTTTAGTACCCACCGATAAATAAATTGAGAAAGCAAGATCAATACGAACTTAACCGACAAAAAAACGATGGGAAAACATCATGTACACAACTTGTTTGAAAAGTATCGTCATTGCGCATAGCAATGAATAAAGCGTGGTTTCAACAAAGAATTTTCAAATATCGTGTCCGTAATGAATGTGGGCATTGGGAAAACATTTTTGTATAGTCACGGTAGAGGAAATGGGGAAAAGTTACATATTCACTGAATGCCGCGATCCCCCCCCCCCCCCCCCCCCCTTGCGTCGGTCGCGGACACGGAACATTCGAGACTCATGTTAATGTATCGAGGATGAGCGCCGGGAATAATCAAAATCTATTAAGCTGTGGCGTGATTAATTATACTCAATTCCACTAATGATGAACTGTAACGTTGATGCATTATAATTATCATTGATTAAGAGTTATTTCCTGTTGAATAATAAGGAATGAAATTTAACCGGTTATTAGAAGTTTTTGAATGAACATAACCGGTTAAAACCGGTTATAACCGGTTATTTGTATTTTCTATTAAATAAAGACAACTTCAAAACGGTAACCCATCATTTTATCGAATTTTACTTCATCGAACGCTATTTTCTGGTGGTACCATGATGTTTTCAGGATATCTTAAACATTAATTACGTAGGTTAGGTTAGACTAGTGAGTAAGAAAAAAAAATGCGGCGAGAAATGCCTTTCGATGAAATGAAAATTCTGCGTAATGAGACGTTCGTTGAAAGGTGTACCGATAAAGTTACAGGTACACCTGTAAAACGTTAACTAATTTAACTATATTGCTAAGTAATGCTTTATTTTTCATATTTACTTGGCTTTTTAGGCAAACATAAACCCTAAATTACTTATTAACTTAACTATAACATGACTATACAGTTCATTTTACGGTGAGCATAAAGGACATAGCTATAGCAGTTATATAGCTCTGTCCTTTTCTCTCAGCGTAAACTGAACTGCATAGCTATGTCATAGTAACCCCCCAGGCTCTTTGTTAGCTGTTATCTCTTTAAATATAAAGCGATGGTAGACAAAAGACATACTAAAGGCAAACAGGGCATTTTACTGTTTCATCTCGGGCTGCTTTTATTTCTTATCTTGTTTTATTTTATTTTACATTGTATACCTACTTACTTATTCTTACCTCGTAATTGGGATTGTTCATATTTTATAGGGTTTTAAAGCCGTTCTGCATTAATAAGTTTTTAAAACATTTATCTATTTCGGATATTTCGACAAAAGTATATTTAACCTTTGTTTGACTTTCGTTTTCGGGTTACGCGAAAACCACTTGAAATAGTATGTTTTCATACATTATTACAATCACTTTTTATCATTAGAATATCATTTACTTGTTGTAATTTATTAGAAAATTCCAATGCAAATAAAAAATAATCATGTCATCCATAAAATGTCTGCTAAATAAATAAAGATATTAAAACAAAACTATTGGGTCAAATACAAAGTTAATGAAATCGGTCTCTTAAAATTACCTATTCTTTCGAATTAGAAAGTAAAAACCGTGAGATATTTTTTTGGTCTATCCCAATTGCTAGATTAGATTCTTATTCTTATTTAAAATGAATAATCATGATTTAAATACTGAAACATTTGTCAATTAACAAATCCCCCTTTTACACGATAGATAGTGTGCTTAAAAGATCCTCCTCTATATGTCCTTATCCTTCATTGTGACATTTGAGTTTGACAGAAAGAGACAAAGAATACTTGACCAAAAATTGGTTTACTGCACGTTTAGAAATATAAGAGAGATAGTTTTTAATCTTTGTCACGTGGAATGCAATAGAAAAGGTTGTACGGCGCGATTGATCGGCGAAATTGTACACGTTTTTAAAGTATGAACCATTTTTTTTTCAGCGTTATTAGCTCACTAACTCCATAAGGTCGTCAAAGTAAAATAAATATTCTTGTTAAATAAACGACCGCAATGTGAAAAGTCGTGTGGGCAAACCGTCCGGAACCCGAAGGGTTTTCTCCGGCTTACAAAGCAAACTCGCTATTTACCCGCATTAGCCCTCCCCCCCCCCGTCAACAAGGTGGCAAACGGTACATTGCGTTTTCGTTAAGTAAAAACCCTAAAAAGCCAACCAAGTGACAGTGAAGCGAAGCCATCTGCCATTCAGTAACAGAACCTTAGAGTTCACTAAGCTAAGCCGGAGACCAGCTGACCTAGCGTGGAAGTAGATTGATGCGTTAGTTTTTAAGTTATGTTCGTTAACTTAGCCTGTTAATATGGATCTCGTTGCCTGAAATAAAGGTTTAGTAATCGTTGTATGTAAAGTCAGCTGCAGAGAAAAGTAACCCCCCTGCATACATGTTTCCTTGAAATGACATTTCTGCGTAATGATACGTTCGTTGGAAGGTGTTTCGATGTATTGTTTTTAACTCGGCCGCCATTAGGTAGGTACTGCCAAGTAAATACGAGCTACCATGACGATACGATAACATGTTGAAGTCAATATAGTTTTACCGCATAGAATAAAAGCCTTTGCCTTCTCGGTGCTATAAAAAATTGAGTTCTGGGCAGTAAAAACCATATTGTCTTTGACGTGTTATCGTATTGTCAACGTTTTGATAGCTCTTATTTACTTGACAGTAATGGCGGCCGAGTTATTACAATATCATAACAGTCAGTCAAAGACGTAATGGTTTTTCCACCTAAAATAGGCTCTGTAATGTAAAATAAAATAAATGCTACGTTAGTACAGTAAACGGGTCTTCGCAACTCGACCCCAAGCGCCTATTGTAAATGTAGTCTCAGAGGGACTTAGCATTAGGACCTAATGGAATCTAAGACTTAAATCTAGATTAGGTAGGTATATACCTAGTCTAGTTATACTTGTGCACCATGGATCTGGAGATACTTAACTTTAAGTTATTATAAATGTAAATGTCGACGTGTTGGCCTAGTTGGTTGTGACCCTGTCTATGAAGCTAGCTGTCCCGGGTTCGATTCCCGGTATGGGCAATTATTTTTGTGATAAGCACGAGTATTTGTTCCTGAGTCTTGGATTGGTGTGAGATCGTCTTCTGATATTTATTATTATAAATCATTCTTTAATTGGTTTTACTTGGGCATATCGTTATATCCAAACGTATGACTTTATTTTTAATTTGAATTTCAAAAAATAACAAACACATTCCGTTTCTCTCAATCCCTGACTAAAATAACCTGCGTTTATTTAAGCAGCGCTTTATAATTATTCAAATAACATTTGCACGCGACACCAAAACACTTTTACAGCGACGCCATCAATATGCAAATGGATTCCGACTCGCAGTGGACTCGTTCCACCCGATGACAACAAATTTACTGTCCGCCCAAGAACGATATTGTTATTTATTGGATGCTCTCTAGCCCATTTTAATGTTGATGAATTACTTTCTAGCACCCCAATATAACATTTACCACGAATAAAAGCTGGTAAGTATTATCAAAAGTGATTATATTTCGTTAATTTTTAGTGCTCGAAATTCTTATGTCGGAATACTAATCCTTACAAAACGTTTCTGCGATGTATGTAAGTAATGGTTATTAAAAACCATTTCCGTTCTTACTAAATTTAACGACCCACATTTAAATGTCCGATATATTTACCAGCTTTCGTATTTTTAAATTTGATATTTATTTGAACCTCAGTGTTATCTTTTAAATAAAATAACACATCACATTATGTGAAACAGTAGGAAGGTATCAAAAAACTAAATAAAAGCTTTTAATAAAAGCAATGAAAAATTTATAAATTTTATAAAAACCTGCTTTATCCATCTCTAAATAACAGTATCCGTCGGATATATTTTTTTCTATCGTTTTTATCCCCTATAAAATGATCTGTGAACTAAATATTATGTTTATTTGTAATCGGTACATTGTCTTGTTTGAAGCATCAAATGTGCACAATTGCACAAAACACATGCGAGTGCATATTTGATCGACCTTATTTATAAGCAAATTGGGGCTATCACTGGTAACTCTGGTTAAACAAAACCCGTCACTGGTTATATGACGATCGACTAGGGGCGTCGAGCTGGGGCTGGTGCACGGGGGCTGCGTGGAGGACCCGCGCCTGCCTCAACTCTCCCCGACTAATAACTTTTATAACCGCTCACTCCGCTACTGCTCATAAACATACGTTTTTTCTTACTTACCTACGTAGTCTGTAATTTTGGTTGTGATTTGTATTTTTTATTAGGTATATTATGCAGCTTAGTAGCTTAGTTTAAACACTCTTACGTACCATTTTATTTGTTTGTAGCTGTCGTGGAATGGTGCATCGGGACAAACCAAACTGTGGTTTAACGGTGCAGTTTTTAATCATTTGTAAATGGTATTTACTTCAATAAATAAATAAATAAAACATGGTCGGGATCGGCTAATGAGTTAAATAATCTAACAAAAACAATGGGTATATTAATTACTAGCGGCACGCCCTCGCTTCGCTTCGGTTTATGTGAGTTTTCTGTAACACCCGTTCATAATTCAGAATTTATTAAACATAAAAACCATCCTCTTGAATCATTCTATCTATTGATGAAAACCGCATTAAAATCCGTTCTGCAGTTTGAAAGATCTAAGCGTACACACAGACTTTGTTTTACGGGTATACTATGTGAAGATGATCTTGAATATTCAGCTGATGGATGTTCGTTCAATAAACTTATTGCAACAACAATTTAAAGCACTGCATGTCAAAATTGAAAGTGTTTAATTATTATAGCCAATATGGACCCAACACAATTTGAGAGATCTTTTGTTAAAACGAATTTTGAATCCGCTAGATATGATTTACTTCAGAGTCTGGCTTCGCTTTGTCTAACCATATATTTTGTTATTTTAAGTTTTAAGGAGTTTTTCTTTATTATTGACTATAATAATTAAAAACTTTCAATTTTGACATGCAATGCTTTAAATTGGGGTCCATATTGGCTCATATAATTATTTTTACTCATAACGTATTGTAAGTCATAATCATCGTAACTCCTAACATATTTTTTTCAGCAACTGTTACTTTTTCAGGATTTTTATAAATCAAACCTAACCTAACTGAGTTTTATCTACACATTGTATATTTCAGAACTTCTAAAAAGTTTGCGGTTCCAGCGGTATAAAAATTGCATTTTCGGAGTTCCAATAATCGGAGTTGCAATTTTATATGAACTTAGGCTCTCCATTGTGTTACATCTACAAAGTTGAATATACGAGTAGTTATGAAGAATGGTCGAAGGTTTCTACCATCCAGGACTAAGTACCTAATTGGCGAGCCCTTCTATAAATAGAATCTCGCCAATTTAAGATTGTAAAATTTAGATTGGTGATGATAATTAGGGTTAGGATTTTGGTGGCATATCGTGGTTCTAGAATCCGTGGAGCCGCTATTTCCTGATAATTGTTACACTTGCATTGTGGCCTTCAGTATCGTCACATTTCCAAATAAACTAAATACATTTTTGTGAAACAATTTCTTTTTGTGTTATAAATAGTTTACTTACTAACTTGCTTACATTTTTTACGGTTTATCCATACCTAACAATATTTGTTTGTTTGTTGCTCTTTCACAGCCAAGATATCGTCCATACCAAAATTAATTTTAACGGGTTTAGCGATTTAATGAATGAATGAATTTTGAAATATGACAATACTGAAGGTCAAAATCAAGGTGGTATGTATTGTAATAATTAGGGAATAGCAACTTCATGGATTCTGGAACCCAAGTGATGATGATCATTAATAAAATGTATGAAGGCAGTTAGTAACATCGAATAAACATTATCAGTATTACTTACTGATGAGCTGCAATCAACTAAACAATTTAAGTGTCTAACAGTTCGAGAGTTCGTTCACACATAAATTGTTAACAGGACCATTTATAATTCTGTGGAATTTTGTTTTATTTTGAGCGGGTTTGATCAGATAAATGACGTACGTATTCCGGATCCAATAAAACATACTATCCGACAAAATTTGTCATTCTACTTTGTCAACAAACACTGAATTCAGAAGCAGCAAAAAACGGATCCGTGGCTAAAAACGATTGGAGAAATATCGGCTTTATATATGTTATGGTTAAATGTTATTTAAACGAAACGTTTGTTAAATGAAACGGATTTGAAAGGTGTGAACCCGAAACCTTTATACGACAAATCTGGTAAAATTTATCCACTGAATAGCCGGCAGGTGTGGACGGGCTCTATTGCGAATTTTTGAAAACTAACTTTGCAATTAACATCATATTATTATGACATCAAGCGGAGCCTAGCACACGCGTGCCTTATTTATTTAAAAGGTCAGTAATTAGGGATTTCAGATGGGTTATAATATCGACGCCGACGCGACGGTATGAGTAAGGTTGACTGGGCAATTTTTCCCATTGACTAAAGTGCCCTGAACGACCGAAAAAGAATAAACAAGCTTTAAAACTTCAATTAAAATGTGTCCCATTCTAAAATTGAATTGTCATTTGAACAGCAACCGTGTCAGCTGTATAATTGCTCGTTTTTTCTTATTACTTATTGTTAGCGAGCGTCCCGGCTATTGACAGACGAGAGGGCTTGTCCAGAGGAATCTCAGCAGGTGAATATTTGATCCCCGCCGGGCGAGCTATCACCGTCTGTATGTTCCCAGGGGATATTAGATTTCCCGGGACTGCCCACGGCGGCCTAGGCTGCCTCGGAGCTAGTTTGTCTTTATTTACTTTTTGAAGGTAAACAAAAATTGGGTTAGGAGCGCACTTCATCACGACCCTTCCGCTTTATACGTGTGTAACTGTGCGGGTAAATATCCCGAAATAAATGTATTCCCCGCAAGGTAACATTCAGCAGAACGGCGTTCCCTCTCCTTCTCAATAATAAATGAAATACTCGTCTCGCCTCACCGAGACATATCGTTAAGAAAAGCAATTTAACACAATCTATCTAACCTTTTTTATATCGTACAAGAACGAAAACTTTCAGCATTCCGCCAATTTCGCTTTGTCTTCCTAGTTATGGTTTACGAGTTTGATCAATTTACATAAGTTCTCCAAAAGTTGAGTTCAAGAAAGTATCTCTGTTATCGAGGCGAAGTTAAACATCAGGCACCTGGAAGAATAATAAACAAAGGTTTAAATGAGTTGGAGTTGAGCTCGGGAAGTCGTTGTCGAACAACTTTCCCCGTTCAAAACGCACGTACTGTGTTCTTCCGTCGCGAGTCGCCGCTAACAATGCCTTTTGGAAAATAATTGAACAACGGTTTTTATTCTCGCTGCGTAACAATGTCTTGGAATTTTACGGGTTGCGCTGGGGCGCCCTTAAGCGGATAATATGCCGCGTGAAATTAATTCCTAATATTTTTACGACGCGTCGTAACGTCGCATGTCACGACGTGTTTACCCGGCCGCGGCGCGGAGCCGGCTCGACTAACGGCTTCGAAAATTAGGTACTTACATCTGTACTCCGCTAAATTAAGTGATTAGTAAGAGTGCATTGCAGATTATGAACACCTATAACTATAACTCGAGAGGCCATTAGTGGAGTGTCCCGGCCGCGGGTCGCGGACGTGCCTAAACCGCAGAGCCGCCGTCTTCCCAAACGCTGCTAATTACACGTCCCAATTCATAACAGTAGTTTAGACAAATAAACATTTGGGTTACTTTAACTTCTGTAATAAAACAGTTACTTTTCTAAATAGACCAAAAAGTCGCCATATCTGCCTATCTGTATGTCCGTCGAGTTCTTTTAAACTACGGTATTTTAATGCAGTTTTCGCTTTTATTTAAAAAAAAAAATTAACTTTTACCTATGTGTACAATACATATAGGCCAAAGCGAAGGTAACTCGCGTTTTTTTTAAACAATTGCTTATTTATTAAAAGTTAAAACTAGGCTTCTTCTTGTAATAAATTCAAATTCAAAATCAAATATTTTATTTGTAAAACATAGGTGTAAACATACAATGATGAATGTCGGGTAAAATAAAGTCGTTTCAATTCCCAATTCACCAAAGCACACGCAGACACGTAAAGGAAAAAAAAGGATTACCTTAAAGGATTAACAGCACGCACATTAATTCATTTCGGTCGGGGACTGATGAGATGCAAGCTACCCGTCACGCTCGCGGCTGCGAGGGATTTTCACTTGTTCTCAAATTTGTATTTTGCTCGTTAATGTTTTATTCACGAAATTAACGGAAATACTGTTAGGTAAGTATTTCACTTTTAAGATACCTTGCTACGTACAGAATAAATGATCGTAGCAGGTGGAAAAAAGTGGTCTCTGCCTACCCCTCTGGGAAACAATGGGATGCATTGTACTTATTTAATTTTATTATTGAATCAGCTTGTGTCGAAAGACAGGGCAAAGGCCTCCCTTTCTCCACCATTTTACTCTTCTCTTGTCTTGTAGAAACTGACAAACCCTTGCGAAACGTGTCAAGTTCATTAGCCATCTCTATGCAAACTGTCATAAAACCCAACTAGCTTCGGGTTGAGTTCGCGAACGCCAGTAAGGTGAAAATATATTCGTTCAAAGACAAATGGCGGCATTTGTGGGCACCTGACTTCAAACAGAGATAGCTCTGTGGAAGGCAAGCAGCAGCGCCTCCATCCGCCAAGTGTAATAATAGCGGCATGGACCCGTCTCTATCTAATCCCTATCCCGTCGCGGGCACGCCGCCAAAACGCTGCGGGAGGGCGTAATTCCATCCCCGCCGAATGGTTTCAAGACGAATATTACGAGTGATTTTTGCGCAAATTGTAGCCTCTGAAGCCGTTAAAGCGTAGTATTCGTAGTATTACAATACGTTGCGTGAATAAGAGAGGTATCCGATAACGAGACGTGTTCAACTATGTGTATTTGAATGAGAGTTTCAGCCGAACGTGAATAATCGACTGAATAGGGACGGAATAACAGAACGCTCCGCTTCGCAGCGATTAATAAAGGGGAATCATACGAAATACCGAATGTGTGAGTGGATTTATAAAAGATCCTTAATCCAAATGGTAATGTTATCGCTCGCTTTGCGCGGTTTTTATTGTTCGAGAGCGAACGAGCGAGCACGGCGTAATTTTCTGTCACCGCAAGCCGTATCCTACAGAACTTTGAATTTTATTTTTGAATAACTTTGCTCTACATTCGTTCTTACTTATTGTTCATTTCCCCTTTGTCACGTGAGCGTATAAACCGCAGGAGCAAAAGTATGAATGTTTTATTTTATTGAGGTTATTTATGTGTTTCTAGTCATACATTTATTTATTACTAAAGATATATCCTTACGCATAGGACGAATCCTTACGCTACATTTAGTTTTTTTTCTTGACTGTGGATTTGATACGAGAACAGAGTTAATAACTAGGATTTAAAAAAAAACGGATAAGTGCGAGTCGGACTCGCCCACCGAGGGTTCCGTACAAATTTCTATGCACCATAAAAATAATAAAAAAATTGTTTAAGCTTGTACCAATGAAGCCCTTTCATACGATACCCCACATGTCACGTTCCGTGCATAAAGACCCTGTTTTTTTGTGTTTTTATTAAGATGTATAGTTTTCAGATTTTTCCCTATATTTATAGTAAAAGACGGTATTACTTGCCGACTTATAGTTCTAGGTCAACGGAAAATACCCTATACATTTTAATTCCCTTGAGAGTGCCGAAATATACGTTTTTTGCGGCATAAACGGCCGTATTTTTTTTAACGTTGACTTAGAAGTTTAATTTTTTCACAGCTTCAAGAGATTGTACACCTGAGTATATGGTTTTAATTTCAACTCGATACCTACACGCGTTTTCGAGATAAAGGGTCTTGACAGACAGACGGACGGACGGACAACAAAGTGATCATATAAGGGTTCCGTTTTTTCCTTTTGAGGTGCGGAACCCTAAAAAAATGTAAGTATAATTCAGTAAGGGAACTTTTACCCGTCAAAAATCTACCAGCGCTTCTCAAGAGGAGATCACTGTTGAAAAGAAACGCCGCAAGAAACTCAACAGATTTGATACTTTTCACTATACTACATAGTTAAATAGTTACATAGCAACAATAACCCTCTACAAATTAATAAGGTATGTTCGCCTAATAAGAACCGGTTCCTAATAAGAGCCACCATTTCAAAAATCCCGCTCCCGATTCTAAACTGAAACCAAGGCTCGCGTCGACGCTCCTCATTAACCAATCATTGAAGTGCATTGGCATTACTTGGATTTTATGCCACCATTTTGTCATATGGCTGTCGATGCTGTTCACGTCACGATGCGTATGTCGTTTTATAAAATTTTATGGTGTTATTTGATTAATTTAAGTGTTTCTGTTTCGTTTCGGCGAGAACTTTACACATGAAAAGGAATAAGTAACATTTATGCGTGGATTGTGAAGTTAAGGTTATTTAAAGAACTATTTTTTTTGTCAATTTTGATTGGTTTTCTCCGGGATGGAGAAGTGCCTAACAAGGACCACCTTTTTGTTACCAAATAAGGCCCTCTGCCAAAAATGTGATTTCTAAAGACTTAATAAGGCCCAAGAGCTAATGACTGAAAATTTCCTAATTATGTTGTTTTATGCTTAAAATAGTTTCACTTAGTAAATATCAATACAATACAAAACTGTGTTTTAATAAAAGACATAAATCAAATCTATTATTTTGTGTTTAAGTTTCTATAGACTTTTTAAGGACCTACACTACAATTCTTATTAATTTTTGGATTAATCCTTCGGGAATGACAAAAACAATTGTAACAGTTAAAAAAAAATATTAAATAAAAAGATTAAATTATGTAGTTTTGGAATAATCTACGGAACAGGAATGAGCCTTATTGAGATAACCTGTTCTTAATAAGGTCCATTGAAGAGCTTTTTAAAAACAATTTTTGTCATTAATTTACTTTGGATTCATGATTTTTGGTTATTGTTTTAACTTCAGGTATGGGCAATTTATACATTTAATATATTTTTTTAATTAAAGTACTTCTTATATCAGATTTATAAGGATTTACAAAAACCTGGTCCTTATTAGGCGAACTTACCTTATACAAAACGTGCCATGAATGAGTAAGTACGTCGTACGTCGTATTATGTCTGCGGCCTCAAAGGCCTAGGAAAACTTAAATATCAAGTGTTGTTTCACACGTGGGTGGAGCGGGTCGTTTAATCTGTGCCGCCGGATCCCGCGCCGTTACCGCTTAATGAGATGCCGAGTAAAGCAGGCGTCTGTGAGCACGCACTATTTACACCGCCCCGCTCCGCGCCGCGCCCGCTCCCTAATAATACCGGGGTTACTATTGTAATATTGTAGAGATTTGCACTGTATTTATGAACTATATGTATTATGTGTGATGACACGAGCAGTGTTCGTTTACAGTGGTGGTGCATTATCAAACGGGATCGGGTTTTGTTGGATAAGTTCGTATTTATAATTTGTCAGTTAGCTTCGGTACATATGGATAAGCTAACTGAGAAACCTAGAAAGACGCACTCATTCCACAGAATACGATGTCGTTTGATAATTCACTATACTTGGTTAATTTTATAATAGAATATTATAATTTTATAACGGCCGAATTAACACATACTTTTCCTTTAATAATAATGTAGCACCTACTCGTATTGTATTAAATTTATAAAAACTTTGTTTAAGGCAAAAATGAGTGAAACAAATAATACACATCTTCCCGTACGAGCGTGCCGGGCAACTTTAGTTTGAATAATATTTCGTTGACGAGTTTTGTTTGATAGTAATATTCCAGGAAGAGAACAATAATATTATACCTTTAACAGTGTATGACCCAACAATGTCTTCAATTATTTTATATCAATACAAACTCATTCATACAAATAGTTCGCGTAATAGGCACATAAAGCCGTCCCGAGAAATGTCGCGCGGTGCGGGGGCGGGGCGGCACTTCATCAAGTACGTTCGCGGACTCAATGAGGCCTTTGAAATCTTTGAAAGCTTTCTCAAATAACGCCCGTAATCTCGGGAACGCGTCGCGTTATATCGGCGGGCGATTGGCTGGCCCCGGTTAAAATAAGGAGATAAATATCAACATTATTATTTATTTGGGCCGTTGTTTAACCGTTTCAGTCCCAATGTTTATTTACTTTCGGCCGGTGTGACGTCCTCCGCGTTTACATTTAATTTCCAACTTTATTTGTAAAGATAACAATGGTTAACGCGGTTAAAACGGTTATAATATTTTACAAACATTAATATCAGTTAAAGCCATATTGCTCGGCGTTATATTAATTCTTACAGCGTAAATCACGGGCTGTCTGACGTTTCTTTTTAATATCGGATGAGGATAATAAGTTAGCGAAGTAACGTTTATTGGAGATTTCTTAGAATCAGCTTTTTTTAACTTCCTTTTTTACTCATTTACAAATAAAGTGAATGTCTTACCCTCTTATTCATAGCCGAACAATAGCTAAAGTGTACTTCAAATATGTTTTGTCCCTATCTATCGTTGTGATATTTGAATTTGACAAAAAGAGACTGCAAATACGTTAGCTAAAATAAGTTCATTGTGCGTTTATGAATGAGGGGTTAAAATCTTTTTGAAATCCCGGCAAACCAGATACTTGATTTAATTACTAGTTCATAGTTTCCCATTAAACTTAATGTGGGAATGGGTAGGAAACTCAAGGAATGAGGCGGAACAACGGTGGACAAGGGCATCATCAGAATGGTGGCCAACCAAGGTAAGCGAAGCAGTCAGTTGGTAGGCTACCTGCCTGATGCACGATAATCAGATGGTCTAGAACTGTTAACGAGAAAGAGTTGGATGAGGCAAGCGTGAGTCCGGACAGCTTTGTGCAAGAGATAGGAGACCTTATGTCCTGCATTAGGTTGTGTTATGTTGGCTGATTGGAGAGGATGGGAGTTTTCAGTAGAATTAAAACTTATCATGGTTCTGCTTAAACGACAATATGCAGGCGATTAGAATAGTACCTAACCTAACTAGTTGACTTTCCTGTATGTCTACTCGTATCTAACAAGATAAAGGTATAATTACTTAACGGAAGTGAAAGCAGACGTGAAATAGCAATCTCTATTTGTTTAATATTGAAGTGATGATATTGTTTTAACGCAGCTTCCCGCTTGGTTACACATCGTCAAATCAGCCCTATAAGTTAATTTCTGAATGTGTTTAAGCGCCGTAGAGCTCCCAACTTTTGGCTCTGAAGAACAAGTCAATTTAACATTCTGACAAACTATTTAATAGAACAATAACTAAATTTTTGACACTTGGTATCTACACTTAATTGTTTCTTTTTTCTTAGTAGGTAGTACGCTATATTAATGCCCGATAAAACTAAACTTAATTTGAGAAGACCCTAAAATCTCGAATTATTCAATTCCAAATTATAAAATACAGAAAAAGAAATAATATACCGAAAAACTATAAAGTCGTATCAACTTGTCTTCGTATTCATAATCCAGCACCTTTATTCAAAGTGTTAAAAAATAAAAATCGTTTTTGACCTGTTACGGTATTTTTTAACTGGACCGCCATTACTGTCAAGTAAATGAGGAAATCAAAACGTTGACAATACGATAACAGGTCAAAAACGATATAATCGTCCCATCCTGAGGGCTTATTGTCTAACGCACTCGCAATCACGATCGATTTCATTTTGAAAATCGAAG
This sequence comes from Acleris cristana, assembly GCA_948252455.1. Classification (NCBI taxonomy): domain Eukaryota; kingdom Metazoa; phylum Arthropoda; class Insecta; order Lepidoptera; family Tortricidae; genus Acleris; species Acleris cristana. Next base: position 17,624,715 of record OX411780.1, read on the forward strand.
GCTTGTCTGCATACAAAATGAAAACAATTGCTCCACTTTGAAGACGGTTGCGATTGCAAGGGCGTTAGACACTAAGCCCTCTGGTCGGAGCCAAAAAATACGTATGACGATGAGCGTAGCGTGGCGGAGCGTAAAATTGAGTTGTGACAGCAACGGTACAGCACCAGAACTAAACTATTTAGGTATCTCGTATCAATTAACTAGGCGTGTGACCAAGTAAATACATTACTTATCGTTATGGGTGCGTAATATAATGCATAAAGACACTTCACGTAATCGGGAGCCCAAAAGTTCAGAATGATGACAATTTGGGATTCGTAATGGGATAATTGGAAAGTTAAGAGATTTGGGATTCGGTTTTGGATTCTATTTATAGTATACTGTATCTAATTCTTTAATCCAAATTGTCTTTTCAACAACAACTTCAAAATAAATATTCATACTGCAAACATCTTTTCTGTTTTCTCCAACAGTTTGTCGCAGTCATCGGGATTTAAATAGGTCGGATATTGGATAATTCGGAAATTAAACAATCGTGATTGAGATGCTAACTACGTGGAACTGGCTTGCTATTCTTAGCGATAATTTGGAGTTCTTAGAACCGGTATTTAGAATTCGTGTTTATAATATTCGAAATAAAATAACTCCCGAGATCATTGTAGACACTGATTAAATACGCCAACCGTTATAATAGTACATTATTGCCTAGGCCCGGAAAGTAGGGAATTGCCTGTGCCTGACGAGGTGGTTGGCGGGCCGAACCTTGGCGTAGCCTGCTGAAATACGAGTCAGGCAAATCGAACAATGCGAGGATATTATACAATTACATAATTATAAATATTTGTAAAAAGCATTCGAGAAATACGGAGATAATCTTTTTTTGAAAACTACGAGTGTCACGCACAATGAAAAGCCATCCGTTCTGAGTATGTTTGTGGTATGAACATTTAAATTAAAGCCTGATAAGATTACGCGCGTGTAATAATCATAATTACTGTTATTACTTACCTGACGTTTTGATCGAATTGTACGGATTGAGTCTGCTTGCGACCGCAGTCGTCGCAAATACGATCAAAACGTCGAGGTGATAATAATAATAATGTTTATTTTACGCGATTAAATGCAGTTTAACAACGGATGATAAAAATACTTATATCGAAAGGAAGTAAACTCACACTGTATGAGGAAATCCGAAACTACAGAAGGAAAATAAGGCACGTACTTGTTTGACATTGTGCCCTGATATTTATTTTATTAAGTACCTAAAGCTGAATTCAAAGTTGAAAAAGAAACTCTCCAAGGAGAAATGATTTTTTTAAATATATATATGTTAACTAACAAAAGAAAAACCTACTTTTGAAATAATTTACAAACATTTGTTATACTTAGTATGAATTCACATCTCACATTTCAGACGTTCCCATCACATATTATAAAGCACGAAGATTCGATGTAGGTACTAACAAAAACCAAGTTATAGATACCAATTTGAAAATAAAATGCCTATTGCTGGGTATAAATATACATTCCGGGGCCCTGAATTCAGAGTTATCCGCCGCAAAATATTTGAAGGGAGGAAATGAGCAAACGTTAAAATAAAATTCGCAGATATCTCGACGGCAACTCCTTGCACGTGAAATGGGACGGCGACATTTTCCAGACAGAATGTGCAAATTGTTTTCAAAATGTTGTTTTGTTACTTGTATGTTGGTACCTAGTCATAATGACAGCGTCAAGTGACGAGAGAGAAATTACATATAGTAGAGGATCCTAATAGGAGACGACCTTCACCGGGCTGTATATTCGATAAAAAGTATTTTATATCAAATTTTATATCTTAACTTAAGTAGTAAATAGCGAATAGGTAGGCTGAAAAATTTCATTCCAGTATATAATTAATTGATAAAATTTAAAAATGGATTTTGTTTTAAAAATTGCAATTGCTTGTTTAATAGACAAATTACATATCAATCGAAAGTATGAAGCCTGTAGAATATGCAAATGTTAGGTTGACTATTTTTTCCCGTCATAACTATTGGGTACCTAGGCAGGTATAAACAGGTAAGTCGGTACTAATAATTTGCACCAAACCTAACGTACTCTTACTTTCTTTCCCTATTGCTATATATATATATGTATATATATATATGTATATATATATATATATATATATATATATATATATATATATATATATATATATTGTTTACACCTTTTGTTATTGTTAGAACAATAACAAAAGGTGTAAACAATGTTGAATGCAGCCGCAGGTGTTCGATTTGATCGAGAATTATTATGGTTTAGCATGATGATTTAATGTGTAAATTTACGTTAAAATTTCCCGACAGCACACGACTGATGTCGGGAATTTAGAACCCGTCAAATTTCGTATGGTGGCAACATGCTAAACATTCCTTAATCGTACCTACTTATTCAGTGTTAAAGTAATTACATGTCAGGCAGCGCTTACGTAAATTTCCAGTAGCTTAATTATCACTTCTGTTTTCATATTCATATTGATATTTATTCATTGCTTTTCACGTTACATTACGTTTAGTAACCATAAAATTTGTTTCATGTAAAATCATTCTGCAACCACAACAAGTTATTACTTCGTTATTCGAGGAACCAAATGTAATAAGGAATGAAATAATAACTGTCAAATCGAAAAAGTTCTGCAACTTCTACCAACTTCAGGAAGAGACCGAGATCATAAAAAAAAAAAAACCGTAAACTGGAACGAATAAGAAAGAACGCCTTCAAACGTTTTCTTGGTTCCGGGAGTAACAAAGAAAATCTCAAATGTTGTTGTGAGCCGTCTTTAAAGGCTTTCTTTGGAATCAGCCGAAGTTATTTAGTAGAGAGACGGTTATAATTACGTTAAGAAAAAAAATAGATTGTTCACATCACTTAATTTTACCATAACTTCAAGTTCCAGGAGTACAATACGGCATGCCTTTATTATAATATTTCGTTTATATTGTTGATGTTATGACAACTCTTACACCCGTATTCACAAACGTCACTATTTAGTCTCACAGTTCTCACGAACGCGCAGGGTGGTTCAAATCGTCTCATAAACAAAAGGTCGGTCAAAAAGGACCAATCACAAAGCTGTATTGAACGCAGTGCGTTTACTCAGTGTAGGATCCCTTAAGTATTGTTTGTGAATACGGCTGTAACTGTCAATTGAATAAAAGCTACCATGAGAAACACGATTACGATATAGCAGCGAGATGGGCTGAACCAAAGTAGAACGCCACTGGACGTAATCGAATTTTCTAAGAGTTGTGGTTTAATCGTCCCTAACAGGATCGGGTTGCTGTGAACAATACCTCTTTCTTCTTGTTTTCTTTTTTAATGTGTACGAGTATCTATTATTTAGGGTAATCTTTCTCAGCTGATGCTTCGGCCAAGTGCTGTCATATTGCTTGGAATCTTTTACGATTTACTAATTTTATCGTTTTGATATGAACAACGATAAACAGCAGTTATTTTCATATGACACTTTGTTATGATTTTACTAAATAGTGAAGTATACACACGTTACGTTACGTTAACGAAACGTTAGCCTAATTGGTAATCAAGCTAGCGGTCCCAGGTTCAACTCCCGGTAAGGGCAGATATTTGTTTGACGAGCGCGAGTATTTTTTCTCGAGTTTTTGATGTTTTCGATGTATTTAAGTAATTATTTCTCTATATGATCGTTGTCTAAACCCCATAGTTCAAGCCTAGAGCTTAGTTTGTGACTAGGTCAATTAGTGTGACATTGCCCCCTGATATCTGTTTATTATTGTTATAATTCAACATAAATATTATTCCTGGAGGAGAGAACACACGTAAGCGACAATTTTACGAGTTACTCCTCTCTGTACGGTTTGTGAGTAGACGTCCGCCGGAGACTTACTAAGTTACCTTTATGATCGCAATGTACTTTATAGACAGTTTTACTGCCTCCCGATGGGCTCAGTAGTGGAGGCTCATACTATCCAGTTCAGTTCAGTTATGTTCAACAATATTTGACTTCGGGGGGATCACGGGCGGTAATGCCCTGTACACACGAACTTTATATGAGATAAGTGATTTTGCATCATGCATGGTTAGGTCCTATGTATTGGTACATATTAAAAGTTTGTATTCCTCTATAAATGTGTATAATATTTATTGATTAGCACTATTCCAGTTTGAGTTTAGACACACATAGATCTAGCCTAAAATCGACGATCCTATCAACACTGGCGCTACCAGTTGAAAAATGAAATCTGAGATTAGATAGATATACTTGACTTTACTTATATATGGACTTGTAACTATCTGTAACTCTGTAATAACCCAATAAACGTATTTCATTCCAAAATTGTTAGAGTTAGGTGGATGTAATTTTTCTACGTACCATTGCAATCTTATCATGACGTAATCGCGTTCGTACGAATTTGCTGTCTTATTAGTACGAGTATGCAGGGTGATTAACAACACTCGCACACACGCGGAGCTGCGATGATGAAGTTATGTTGTGATGTAATTAATATTATAATGCGCCTTACGGCTACACAAGATGGCCCGCGTCCCGGGCTAATGAAATTATTCACTTAACCGATAATAACCTAATCCGCTTTCACAATTTGTCGGGTTTCAAACAAATTACTGTTGCGGATAAATTGATTCGATAATTTTATTACAATAGAGCTTTTAAATCAGATGAATGGAGTTTCGAAAGCAATACCTTGTTCCGCAATAATTGTATTATTTTGGTTGATTGAAATCGGGAATCGTTTTATTTGCCACGGATTTGATTGGCTGGTTACGAAAGATACTAACAGATAGCTAGATGTTATCCAAATGTACTTTGGGTTAGCTAACCGTTAATAAATTATTGTGATAGATAAGGGACGATAACAAACTTCGGTGGGATCGGGGATTCTTTTTAGTTGCCTGATTTATGGTATCCGATTTGATACATCGGAGGAGACTGCGCGGCGTCGCCCGGGAGCAGGGAAGGGTTAGAAAGAAGGTGTATGAGTTCACTTGGAACATTTCTGGGAGTCTTAAGTGTCCTAGTGAAACTGGGTCGCGTGGCGGAAGCCTTGATGCGATTCGTCTATTTAAATTCCAAATGCGGCGCGCAAGTGCAGTGTCAGCGTGTGTTCGCAGTGCACCGCACGGGTCCGGGGCCGATGTAGGTCAGGGACTTACGACGTCGATGAGCTGGCTGAGCTTGAGCTTGATGCAGACGCGCAGCACGTCGGTGGTGTTGACGACGGGCCGCACCAGCTTGTTGTAGTTGGACAGCAGGTCGTCGTACAGCCGCTTGGCGTCGGGGTTGCCCGCGCTGGCGGCGCGCGCCAGGCAGCACGCCGCCAGCCACCAGACGAGCGAGCCCATCAGCTCGCGGGCGAGGCCATGTCTCGTCACACGCGGCCCGGGCGCGGCGCGGCGCGGCACTGCCGCTCCCGCGCGCGCCGCACGCCCCCCCTACCCCCCCGCACTCGCCCCCAGGAATCACCGTCCGACGCGACACTCTTTTGTATATTAGCTCGTTGCGTTGGTTTAATTACGGGCCAAGAAACGGCTTGTTTATAAAACTAATCCTGCGAAGTTTCAAAGGCTCCTGTTTCACCGATTAAATAAGCTTTGTTCGAAAATAATAAGTAAAACAGAGCGGGGATTTAAAAACTTTTAATAAACGCATAATCGAGTCATTGTTTAATTACTATGAAGTGTTATTTTATATCAACAGGCTCGTTGGAACTAGTGGCAAAGTGTTGTGCCGTTTAATAATGCAGCGTCGCGGCGTGTGACATGATCTAAACCGTTTATGCCCGAATAACGAGACTTTTGCATTAATAATCGCTGTTGGTCCGTCCGGGCCTATATTCGTCTAAACAACATTGTTAAAAAAAACAACAAAAATAAGAGTGGTAAATAGATACAGTAAGTATGAGTTACTATTCTATATAATAGTGTTTATAAGTATTTTTTTGGTGGATCTTTGACTGTTAAGCATTAGGGTGCCAAAGTGCCAACGTGACGTAGCGCCTGAAGTGCCGGAGTGCCCAAAGTGCCAGGGCGAGCCAGCGCAGCCCCGGCCCTCTATAAATATGCGAGTCGATAGGGTACGCCGTCTTCTTGTTCGCTGCGAAGACGTTACAAGATGTATATAATGCAATCTCATCCTATTCGGAAAAATATAGCTGAAACATTAAGAAAAGCTACTACGATGAAACCAAACATGATTAATCATTTTGTTAATCAATTTTGATCGCGGCCGCTTCAAATTATGACAGTCATTTATGTAACCAAAAGCAAACACAGTTGAATACGTAGTCTAGTCGCTATACCGCTGGAAATATTATTAATTAAATTAAATTTGTGTTACCAATGAGTCTCTCAAAAACGTTAAATTCACAAAGAGCGAGCGTGACGGGAGATTACGCCGCGTGATGAACGCGCGGCGCAAATTACGAGCTGCAGCCGTCGCCGCAAACCGCGCGTCACTATGACGAGGCCTTTATAAATAATTATCGATTTCCACCTCAAGGAAATTTACATCTTGTAAATCTAGCGCCATCTATCCGTAAAACATCCGTACTTATTAGGGGAAGATTGTCGCGGTCCTTTTATTCATTCGCACATAATATTTATCATTGGTGGGCTGAGGCTTCGCAGTTTTTACAAAGGGTTAACCTGCCGCGGCGGGGCAGGGTTGCGTTAACATGCAAATTATGTTCGGCATGGGCGGACGACGCCGTAGCCCCGCTACGACCGTAGCGCTACGTGCTACGAACGTGCTACACCACAAAGCCAGTATCGATATAGGTAGTCAAAGTCAAAGTCAAAGTCAAATATGTTCATTTTGCTTAAAATGTGGTGCAGTACAGGTCGCAATGTTGAAAAATATTATTTCACACAGTTTGCACGTGCGTAATGCACGTTACATTGTGTAATGTTCAAAGTTTAGTTTGGTTTCAGTAATTTAAAAATACTTGTCTTTAATCACATGAAGCTGTACAAACGATCTTAAAGTTGATACTTCTGTTTTTCTTGTACGTTTTTGTAGTACTTTACCAGAACCCGATATTTCTAAAGAGCTGTTACTCTGTACATATTATTTCTGTTTGAGAAACGCTGATAGACTTAGTAAATATTATTGGAGATAATTATAAACATATGTTAGTAATAATAATAAAAAAGAATTATTATTATTTTGACGACGCGTTGGCCTAGTTGGTAGTGACCCTGCCTACGAAGCTAGCCGGCCCGGGTTCGACTCCCGGTATTGGCAAACATCTGTGTGATGACTTCGAGTATTTGTTTTTAAAGTCTTGTATGTTTTCTATGTATTTAAGTACGTATTTATCTATATAAGAATTTATATCTTTTGTAAGTAAGTTAATAAGTAAGTAAGTAAAACATTTATTAACAACAATAACACAAAAACAAGAAAAAAGAACAAAAAAAAGGAAAAGAGATGACATGTAGTGCTAGTGTTGCGAAACGGTCCCAACTCAGCATGTGCTGTGAAGCCAACGCTGGTCTTCCGTTGGGGCCGCTCGGTGAAAACACGGAAGGCCATACAGATATTAAGGTACATTTAAAACAAACAATGAAATAAAATTAAAAATAACGTGGCTGCATGTCGAAACAAACAGCGCTCAGAGGCTCTACTTTGAAATCCGTAATTCGAACTTCGTCTATTGCTATCCCTTTTGCTCTCGACGCGTCACTAATTCGCAAGAAAGTGACGGGGCCATCCGAAGTTCGAATTGCTGATTTCAAATTAGAGCCCCAGAGGCCTGTCTAGTTCCCATAGTACAGTCGGCCTTATAAGAAGCTGCACACTTTTGTACCTTGTCGCTTTAACGCTTTTGACAGATTAGTGCAGCAGTTCAAACATGACGTTAAAGTGACCAAACACTAAAGTGTGCAGCTTCTTATAAGGCCGACCAAGCCTAGAGTTTAGTTTGGATTGTCTCTTGACATTTATTTTGTTTATTATAGAGTACTAATTCCCGCTGATGTTTGTAACTTGCGCTGGCGCCCTACAGGAGCTGGGTAGTGATTCTTTCAAAAGCAAAGGTGAGCGAACGCAGGAGTGAATGTCCAAGCGGCGAGTTTAAGTAGTCAAAGCGAACAAAACACATTTCAGCGCATGTATTCAATTTGGCAGCATGGCTTTTCGAACGTATAAGGCTGCCTAATTGAGAATGCAGGCGCTAAAATGTGTTTTGCTCGGACTAGTTAAACTCGCCGCTTGGACATTCACTCCTGCATTCGCTCACCTTTGCTTTCGAGAGAATCACAACCCTGGGCGGTTTTATGCTTTGTTATCTGAGCACTTACGTCGGCGATATTTAAGACTGGCGTGACGGCTCAACCTGATCCCAACAACGTAATCATAACATAATACGGCGGCTCAGGCGGCATCGGATTAGAGCTCGGTCACGTGGTGGGGCGAGGGGGGGTGACAGTAACACGGATAAGGCGCTGTCGGTGACAAAACAATTGCTGATACTGTTTTAAGATGGATCGGCATTATAAGTAGCTGTATACTTGAATGCTTTCTTACTACAAAAAATAATTAGAGCGTGAAATAATCATGAAAAGTATCAAGTGCTTGAATAAACAGTAAAAGACAAAACGTTCTCGTTTCGTGATTGAATATTACTATTTAACCTTTAATTGACGAGATGGTTTCAGAGCACTCTCAAAGTAACCCTTAGGCCATGGTGACATAAAGTTCAAAATAATAGTCATGACGTCTGTGACACGTATACCATCGTCAGTTAAAGGTTAAATCATTTACAATATTTACAATGCTATACACAATTCAATTTACTCTCAAGACAGTAAAAGGAGGGTGGGCTAATTGGCCTATATGACCAATGAGGACAAGCGATATGTCACCGGATAGGTAATTCTAAGTTGTAAAACTATTACTATGGCAGGTGGTTCAAAATCTTTGTGTGAAAAAAGTTAACGCCATGCAAAGACAGCGGTGTTTCAAAGTAATTATGCTAACGTCGTCTATATAGGCGTCCAATCCCAATTTCCAATTTTTTTTATTATTTCTCTCAGTTATTTGAGGTTTCCCGCTACACAAAATCGTTGTAGATATAACAAGCTTTAATTGTTTTTGGTCCAGCAACAATTACCGTTTCGATCCATAGGCTCATATAGTATGGTGCGAAGCAGTGAATGTTCATGTTTTTTCAGTTAAATATACTGCTTTTTTTTCAGTGTTGTCTCTTCAATTGCTGCACTGCTCAGCTACTGCATAATCCCGAAAAAAATCTGACGGACAGATTTTATTGCAACTAAAGTAAGAATGCGCTCGAACGCTATTCTTAGTTGACACAATCATCACCTATCTGTATTGATATTGATTCCGTTTGTTTTCTGTGTTGCTAACGAAGTTACGATCAAATGTGAATTTTGCATAGAGATAGAATTTTCTAAAAAACGTTGTATTTTAATAAAGCAACAATAAACGAAACGAGAACGGAAATATGTATTACAGAGACTAAACAAGATGCACAATGCTGACATAAACGGTTTTCGAAACTAACATAATATTGTATAGAATTGACATTTAAGCACTCGAGGCGACCGTCTGGCAGCTTACGTACATCCTATCTATTTTCGATAATGATAACGATCTTTCAAAGCCTCTCGTCTAGGGTCACTGATCACTCATTCATACGAATAAACACTAACTTTACCTACCGACACCGTAAAGTTATCTTGCTTAGTAAATTTGCTTGTATCAAACTCCGAAGTGAATCAACAACACAATACACAAACTTATTTTTCGTAAACCTTCGCAACGTTAGAGCAGCGACATTATGAAGTGCAGACGGGCGCCATTAGGTCCTCGCAACTCGCAATGTCCATTATAATCCAGAGTCCTTCCGGAAAAAGGGTCGCCTCTGCGGGGGGACGCGATTCAAAATCTCTGAAGCATAAATCAAAATTACAAGGGAAACATCTCCGAGCGTCTATGCCTCTTTATGTGTGAAGGGTTTAGATGTTTCAGTCTATGCCCTAAAGAAACAGTTGTTATGGAACTGATTTTAACAAAAATCTGCGCAGTGTCTAAGTTGCAATATACTTTACTATGGTTAATACGTGTTTTTTGAGGATGAGACGTTTTATTTTTATTGAAATTACTTATTTTATGGCACGTAGAAGTTAAACGACTACACTGGCAGGTAAACAGACGAAGCTAGTGGATATTTGCAATTCAACGATTCTAAAATCAATCTCCGAAGTAGCAATCCAAACTGCAGATTAGATGCTGGCCTTATAAGGATTATGATGTAATGCTTAAATAGGTTTGTTAAGATTAAAGATTTTTTTTCAGTAAGTAGACCGCATGGGCACTTTTACACGTCAAAACTGTACGGCGCTTCCCAAGAGGAGACCACTGCTAAGAAGAAACACTGCAAGAAACTCAACAGCCAAACATTTTTTTAAATATTGCTTTTTGTTTACGATGTTACATAGTACCTATATTATAATAATTATTTATATTTAAACTATAAAGTTTATAGTATAAAGAAACCATTCGTTAAGATTGAACACTTCTCAATTCATAGAAGCGGACCAAATATTTAATTAACCTCTATGCAACGTAAGCAAAAACAAATAATACGGCGGTTCAGAATTAAAGTTTGCAATTGCGGCGCCAAAACAAAATGGAGGTCAAAATTAAAACGCGAAAGAAGGGGCTGGGACCTCGCAACTCATTTCACTAATCTGGACTCCGGCGGTAAATTTCGAGGCTATTTTACAAAATAAACCGACGTCGGCCGCCGTTGTTAGCTCAGCGCGCTGCAGTAATACGGCTACTATACAGAAGACTTCAGTTTTTATTTGCCTATTAACTTTGCTAGAAGACTTGCAGCAAAATAGCGAGCCGGGATCAAACAGAGGGTAAATAAGAACCCGGCGCAGCGTGATAAGACTCTTTTTAATATTCATCTCATCGTATTGGATGCCCCGACACGCTCGCTCGCTATGCTTAGGGACGTGTTCTGTACGATTCTTACGTAACTGTGTGTGTTGGAGACATGCTTCTAATAGGATGAGAAATAATTGAGATACATATTATTACAGTGTACAGTGCGATAGCAATTAGAAGATGCTCCGGGTTTGTACTTGTCTCTCACTAACTCTCATACGCTTTTATTAAGAGCGAGTGATAGAGAAGTACAAACCCGAAGCATCTTCTAAGTGCTCACAGACTGTACCTGTGTAGGTATGACGTAGTGATACAAGTGTCCTGAATTGCTTTTCTCCGTTAGATTACATTTTTATACTTTAACCAGCTTTTGCCCGCGACTCCGTCCGCGTAGAAGTCGTTTATCGCTGCTCCTTCGGGATCTGTCTAATTTTCCGGTATAAAAAGTAGCCTATGTCCTTCTATCTCCATACCAAATTTCATCTAAATCGGTTAAGCGGTTTAAGCGTGAAGAGGTAACAGACAGACTGACAGACGACAGACAGACACACTTTCACATTTATAATATTAGTATGGATTAATTAAGCCTTGTCATCCTCTATCTAGGTTTGGAATATCTTCATCATCATCATCATCATCATCATTGTTGCCAACATGTCCACCGCTGGACGCAGGCCAACACCGAGAATCTCCAGTTGTCCACGGTGGTCGGTTTCGTGCTCATCGCATACATTGGTTTCTCGTGACCTGCACCAGACCCCTTAAGGGATCTCTTCCAGTTAACCATCGTCGGCCTCTTGCACAGAATTAATACCTTCATACATTTTAACTAGGTTATAAAATAAAAGGTGGGGTCGTCCATAAGATACATGAACCTTTAAATCTTAATGAACATTTAATTACTTGAAAATACATCACAAAATCACTTACTGCCGCACTCAGAGACGTCAATTTTAATGCTTGTAAAGAGACGGCAGCAACTTTAATCAAACATTAAATTTAATTGACATCTCCTAACCTAACCGAACCTAACCAAATTAAAATTAAACAAGTCGACAGCAACATGTACAAAATAGGACAATTTTATTTAATATTTTTTATTTAGGCCGTTATTAAATGTATACTAGGTTTTTGTATTTAATCTCACCATCTAAATATTATAGGCAAGCAACAAGTTTTTTTTCAATTGCAGTTTACTTAACTTTGAACAGAAATGCTTCTGTTGTAGCATTTTTAAACATTGCTAACGCAGGGCCTATTCTCGTAATTGCCTAACTAAACAGTATTATTTGCGATCTTTTTATTTTTCGCTAATTAGATAACAATATATTTTTACAAATTTAAGGTTGTAATTAGATTACAAACAACTGTGTCCCAAGTAACGGCAGTCAGGGTAGAGGGAGACCAACAAGATGATGGCAGGACGATTTAGACCATTTCAATTCAGCCTGACAGAAATTGTCTAAATCTAGTAAAAATTACTGGATTCATGAGGCGTAGGCTTTTGTCTAGCGTGGGTCAGTAAATAAGCTATTTAATTGTTTATTTATGGCAAGGAGAAGGCCAAAGAGCTGGCAGGCCACCTGGTGGTTAGTGGGATCTGGGACTCATAGACATTTACGATGTATACTTATAAATGTATTTTATAGTTATGTAGCTGTAGAATGATTGGTTTGTATACTTTTTGTGCACATCTTGTGATCATTGCCTATGCTCGTATTGTTTTTTCAATCATGGTCCGGTTAACGGAAGAGATCCCTTGAAGGGATAAGTTCACCATTTCAACGTTAATCTTAAGTTTGTGTACGTACTAACTTGTAATTGGTTTTATGTGCAATAAAGATTTTACATACCTACCTACATTTTCATTTCAGCTAATGCGTTGCCAAATCTAAGGACTAAGGTAAGCCTTTAGGCTAGTAATTAAAGCAGCTAGTGCTTAAATCAATATACTTAATTATAATGTAGATTAGATGTAAGGCCATAAATAACATATACCCCGGTGTAATTTTACTGAAGCAGTCGGTTTTTTGCATGGCTTATTTCAAATAAAAAAACATAATTAAAAAGTCACGAAAGTCTTATACAAAAGAAAGAATAGCATCAAGATTTTTAAAAAGAAACCGCTACAATTGTTCGAGGTATCTTCAAACGGCGTGTTTTGGTCCTTTGACAACATTTTTATTCTGGTCCGTGATAGGTACAATCTAAAAATAGGTTCGTGTGATTAAGGTAGGTTTGAGTAGGTATAAAAATAGTGATAAATAACTGAGTGATATCGGCGGCAGATGAACTTTGTGCAGTTTTCGCCCGCTGCTAAAATAGAACTGTAATTATTGTAATAACTTGAAAAATAAAACTCAGCTTGATGCATATTTAATCTGTGAAACTTAAATTATCATAAGATGAATTTATAAAGTTCCGCAAGACAATTTGCCTTAATGAAGCTAGTGGAGCTGTGAGCAATTCGTTCTTTATTTCGCGCTTTTATGTCTTTTTTCAAAAACTGACCAGCGAGTACTATTTTGTTGTAACAAAAAAACCTTAAGTAGCTATGTTTTTTGAACCGCCAAGAAACGAGAATATTTCTGACTACATGTCACAAAAAAATGTCTAAATGCCGTCCCCATCAAAATGCTTGTGTAAAGTGTACAACGCGTCGTAATGAACTCTGTTAGAAGGGGAGCTGAGCGCTGCTGCCGAAACCAAACCTCGAAATTACTTTAGCTCTATCTCATTCCCTCCATCGCCAAATAACTGTAGAATAAAAGAGACGACGTTCTGAAGCATTCATGTTTAGTGGTTCGGAGTAAACCACGTGCTTCCCGCCGTATGCCAATATCGCGCTGGCTCGATTATCATCTGCCGGGACGCGTGATTGAGTCGGAAGCCACTTTACCCCCCCCACAGTCCCCTGCAGCCGCCCGCGGCCACAGATTTTATTGCGATCGCTTTATTTAATAGCACGAACAGGACCTATCTATTTTGGAACACAAAAGTATAACGGTACAAAAACAAATCTAAAAACCAATCAGCTTCGTTCATTATGCTTTTCGTGGTTAGTTAAATGAAACTATACAAAATGTTTTTAGACTGATTGAAGCGCACCCGTTTTTTTTAAATATTTGAATCTTATCATCTATCGTTACGATTACGTTACGTTACATTGCGTGAGACACCGGTAAGAAACTAGTTCTAACTTGTTTTAGTGGCTCTTACTCGTAATACGCTTATAGTACGCTGAACAACCTTTATTACTGGTAGGATACTAGTTACGGTACGTAGGTGATCCTACCAGGTGATTCATAAGTGGATGTCATTATTCGCGTACCATGCAAAAGTCAGGGGTTCAAAAGTTCAAACTATAAATAAGTTGTACAAGTTTTTTCTAATCAAACATGTCAAGTAATTAAGGCTGGTGGCCGTATTAAGCGTATTAAGAGCCACTAAAACTAGTTAGAACTAGTTTCTCGCCGGTTTCTAATCTCATCCCGGGTTTCGCCCTCGTCCCCGTTGCGATATTCGCACCACTAATGATCGCAATGCCCTCTTGCCAAGCCTACATTGAACATCGCTTTAAAAAATAAAGTTAGGAATTATAAATGAAGATAGAAGATACAAGATGTTTATTCAGTAAGTAGGCCGCACGGGCACTTTTACACGTCAAAAATCTACCAGCGCTTCCCAAGAGAAGACCACTGCTGAGAAGGAACGCCGCAATTTCTTCAATATTGTTTATGACAATGATGATACATTAACTAGCATTTTATAAAACAATGAATATCAAATAAAAATATCATGCGTAGTTGATCAGGAAAACTTGAAGGGAAATTTATAATTTATCTATAACCACCATAAATATTAAAAATTCAAAAAATTAACTACTTTAATTAACAAGTTTGTTTAAGTTTGAAAATTTATTTTAAAATTGCTGGAGGATCATCAAAGTTATTGCTTAACAAACACAAACAAACATGTAGGTAGGTATTGAAATTTTTGAACCAGATAAAAATGAGTCCTTAGATTCGTTCCCGCGATCCTATAATTTGATCAGCCGCCATAGATCACGGAATCTTTTGTTTACCGGCTGCGTGCCAACAAAGCGCACGGAAAACGCTGACGCCAGCCGCAGAGTCGCGCGTCATGCCACGTCGACGTTTTGCTCCATCCCCCTATGCAATCAGGATTTGCTTTACTAAGGACACAACCATCTGAAGGTGCGCGGTGGTAAATAATCGGGAAGTATTATTTAATGGCAAGGCAAGGAGAAGCCACAGGCGCTAAAATCCATATCGTCTTTGACCTGTTATCGTATTGTCAATGTTTTGATAGCTCTTATTCACTTGACAGTGATGGCGGCCGAGTTAAAAGCAATGTCATAATAGGTCAAAGACGATATGGTTTTGGTTTTGGATTTATGGTTTTGTTTTTAGAATAGAGGCCCTGATGGTAAACCGGATCTACGGACTGCAGATGCGTTGCCAACCGTGGCGACTAAGACGGAAGACGGATTGCTTCTCTATGATATTAATTTCATCGGTTGTCTTATTCCCCGTCGGAACAAAACAATGTGAACATGTGAACACTGCTGCTTGATGGTAGGTTAAAGAATAAAATGGTGATAGCGATTCAGAGAGAATTTGCTCAAGGTTCTACCACCACAAACGTATAGATACATGATCATCTCAAATACCTTTTCGCGTTTGCTTGTTAGACAATTTTAGGTATATACTTTTATTATGTTAAAACCCACTAAAGATAGATTTTCCTAAATTAAACCAGTAAAGGTTAAAACGGGCGACTTCTAACCAGACAGTCGATGGCTAATGCTAGTAGCAAATGGCGGAATAAAGTTTAGTGTTTTCTTATTGAATCATTGGATGGCAAAGATGAAAGTGCTTGCAGTACGAATACAGGGCCAATATTCTCCTCGATAAAACCATATTTATTTTGACTTGTTATCATATTGTCAACGTTACGATAGCTCTTATTTACTACGACGTTACGATACCTCCACGCCTGTCTCCCAATGGGGTAGGTAGAGACTACGAAACGCCAGGTGCACCGGTCCAAACATACAACTTTCGCGTCCTCTACATTCATCAACCTCTTCATGCATGTACATGTTGAGTCATGGGTGTTTTCTAACTATGTATTTAAGTATATATTTCTCTATGTAAGTATTTATATCGTTGACTAGTACCCGTAGCACAAGCCTAGAGCTTAGTTTGGGACTAGTTCAATTGGAATGACATTGTCCCCTGATATTTATTATTATTTATACAGGGTCAAATCTAAATGGTAATCACCATCATCACCTCTGTGTTCTACCCACGAATATGATCAACATTCACTATGGGACCAACTATGAAATCACGAAAAAAAATCAGCTGTTTCATAGAAAAGTTCAATAGGTACTCGACCAAAATGTATGGAGCTGCTGAATTTTTTTCGTGATTTCAGAGTTGGTCCCATAGTGAATGTTGTTTATATTCGTGGGTACAACTCGGTGGTGACGGTGGTGATTATCATTTTAGATTTAGATTATTAAAATCAATACGATAATATTATTATTTCAAAATCAGTATGGTTTTACCGAACGGAATAGAGCTATGTATATTTACCGGATCGGATTATTCTGCAGCCACTCGCCACCGCAACCCGAAACTCCTAATGGAAATGCAAAAGTTTCCGCCAATTCGTTACTCCAACATAGCATACATCGCTAAGGTTATTTAAATATGAACGAGAACGTAATTTATCATGCGCATTACGCATTTCGAATGGGTTTAATCGAACTTTGGCTGTCGGATAAACAAATATTACGCATACAAGAGTTAAGATATAGGAGTTGAGGATCGGTGTGTATCCGAATCCTATAACCTTGGTGTTTTCATTTCAAGACAAGAGTGAATGGGCTTTTTTCTGGGTAAGCGTGTTCCACCCTCGACCTCTCCGCCACTTAACATGGTGACAAAACGGAGGAATGAACTTCTCCTCCGGCCTTTCAGCACTGGCTGGGGTAGTATCCGCGGGAGTTTTTAACTTCATTCACAACAAGGGGCATTGGTGTTTTTAGCCGGTGCGAGCCCGGCAGTACCTGGGCCCTCCATTCCCAGGTCTCTGGAGGGGATTTTCATCTCTGCCCCTTTTAAATGTAAATTTCAATATCCTGCTAACAATAGCAAGGACTTAAGTCTTTGGCCCTTCAGGCGACAACACAAAGAAAAAAAACAACAAATGACACTGAGGTCAAACAAAACAAATAAAAAAAATATTGAAATGTTGTATCTCACACACTTCGACCAAACTTAATTTTAGTAAGACTGAGAAATTCAGGGTTTGCCGATCTGCTGTGATATCTGTTTAGACGAGGTTGAGCGATAGTCATGAGTCATGACAAACAGACCTTACACATAGTTTAATAGACGTGCATAGCATCTTATATTAAGATCTGTATTCACTAAAGAAAATGGCGCTTTCGCATCGAAGGCTAATACATTTAAATGAATCAGGCAATTCTCTCCCGTATAAAACGCGGAGTAAAGACGTCGTTTAGAATCTAAATCTAACCAAAGAGCGCCCGTGACATGCCATCAGGGAGGCGACGAGACGAATGTCCATACGACGTTGACGTGACTACCCTTCCAACACAAAAAGCCGCTTCTTCAATATAATGCTAAAAGAAACTCAACCCTGAATTGTCTTTAAAAGGTTGCAAATTAGATAGTGGTTATTAGTGGTTATTAGTGGTGGTTAGTGGTTGTGGTTATATTACAGATGGTGAAGTCTTCAAGGATGGCGTTTGATGCGTTGCGCAGCGTGACCACATTATTAGATATCCTGTTAAAGATTGCGGGGGCCCCTATGAGCTTATCACCACAGTATAAATAACAAAGCTTACAGATAGCTGTATAAGAATAGCAGATTAACAAGAAAATGCTCGCGCAATCCGGTAACGGTCGTATTTTAAATATGCTTTCTAATTGTATATATACATCATCAGTTCAACATTTCGGGGCGACTTTAATATAAAATCCTACTTATCCCACTAATATTATACATAAGAAAATGTGTGTGTTAGTTTGTTATTCCTCCACGCTGCAATGGCTGCACGAATTTATATAAAACTAGCGACCCGGCCTCGCTTCGCTTCGGTTTATGTGAGTTTTCCGTAACACTCGTATACAAACCCAAATGCTGAAAACAGCATTAAAATGCGTTGAGTAGTTTAAAAGATCTAAGCGAACAGACATCGGAAGTGACTTCATTTTATACTATGAAAATATTTGAAATGGAGACGGCTTATACCCCTGGATAAATACATAGGCTACTTTTCATCCCTGAAAATGTACAAGTTCCCGAGGAAATAATCATAATCGAAATCTACGCGGACGAAGTCGCGGGCAGAAACTAGTAAAGTAATTATTCTCATTAGTAACTTTATGAAATGAATGGTGTGTACCTAATGTAATATTCAATTACTACAACTCAACGACACCCTAAAGTTGTTTGGCAAACTCGATGTGTAGGCAAAGTCGTCATATTGATTGATGTTGGTCTACGTAAATTATGAGACGAGCAGAATAGTATACCTAATTTATCATGAGTGCCAGATATTTTGTTCTAAAGACAGCAAAAAATCTAGTAAAAAGAAACGGTCCATAAGGGATCTAACGACCACATAAAAATTTGCGTAAGCAAATAAGTGTTAGGCCCGTTTTATAGCAACACACAGTTTTATATTAAGCGTCAAATAAGGCGCAGTAACGTTGCTTTTATTTCCCAGAATTACGCGCTAACGCCGCCGCGGCCGTTATTGCTGAATATCTTTTCAGTAAATTATTCAATTTCATTTGGTTATCATTTTTCCTAACATCCGAAGCCGGCCCCTCGGTCCGCTGTTGTTTGAATTCTAAATGACTACTGCGATTGCCTATTTTCATGAGGAACTTGAGATTTAAGGAAAATTGATTTAAATTAGGCGTCGGTAAATCATAAACAATCTTGGAAGTTTTATTCAACGTAAATAATGAAAGGACCCTCAGGGGTACGCACTTAGTGGCTTGGAAGTAAGAATTTCCAGGTTCATTACCATAATAAATATCAATGTTTCCGACTCGCTCTCCTGCCGCCCGTTTCTCTTATAGACCGAAGCCTACTCGTATTTTATATTTCAGTGCTGTGCATAAACATTGCAAAGTTTTTATTCTAGTTCGTGTTTTTAACGTTTCTTCGTTTGTTCTGAACACATAGTACAAAGGCAATATTTTCTAAAATTTATGTATATTAGTTGCGCGATTGTTTCCGGCGGCCGCCGTTTCGCGCCGACAGCCGATCAAGTTGCCGTGGTCCCGCCCTGGCCGTGTCCTGTTGTTACAACATTAAATATTTATGCGACTACCCGCTCTTCAATCTTAAGTACGACCTAAATGCGGTGATGGTCGTGAGAGAAGTCGAGATCCACCATTTACTTTATGCGGACGTGAACTTTCCTGGCTATCATCATTCTTTCAGTCCTGAGAAGCACTGTTTAACTGTTGCAAAATTTATGGCAGAAATCATCCAACATATGTATGTTAATTTGTTAACACAGCGCACAAGTTGCAAACATTTTCTCATCGGCAAGTGTGTGGGTGATAAATATTACACATGCCTGCGCCGCGCCGAGCGCCGACCGCGCTCGAATAAACTTTCTACAAAACCGCGAAACCTCGGAATTTAGTTACGGCCGGTGTACGCGTGTACCGACTATTAAAATTCTTCCTAATTTCCACTACGGACTGCTTTTAACGAGCAAACTTGTTAAAGATGTGAAATCTTATTTTGAAAACATTCATAAAAACCTTTTTCGCATTCCCCTAAAAGAATTCCTCGCACCGAGGCGCCTTTCCATTTCATCTTTATACCAGAAAAGTCCATCGATAAAAAATTTAAAAGCGGAAAAGTCGCCCAAGAATTTTAATTTCACCGAAGTTCCATTTAGATTTTCCTACTTTTTCACGCTTCGGCATGTTTTTCCATTTTTGTTTCACTTACTTTTCTAGGCGAGTTTTATCTCAATAATAAAGTTAGGTATAATTATCAAAAGTGCCTGGGAGTATCGTCGAGCAGGATCCTGAACAAATGTTTTTCATTTGTTCTGAGTAAAACTGGTTAAAGTCAATAAGCCCCAATTTTATCGAAAAAGGTTGCTTTCAATTAAAATATCGTTCGGGGCAATCGTAGTTTTTTGGTCCAAATGAAACACGATAAAAGTTTTTTCGAGCACTGGGCGTTGAGTGTATACATATAACTGGTAAGTATACGACTCTTGTCCAGGGCAGAGATTCTAGATGGCAAAACCTTATGCTTTTGACGTGATTCCGTATTATCAACATTTTGATGAGCCTCTATTCTATATGGTAAAATCATGTTATGGTATCGATTTTAACTCGGCCGCCATTACTGTAAAGTAAAAGTTATCAAAACGTTGACAATACGGCAACACGTCAAAAGTATTGAGATTTTACCGTGAAGAATCCCAGCCCAGTTCATGATAAAATGTAAGCAGTGAAAAAGTTTTCAAATCCAGCTGTTCGCTATACGCATCAAACATGTGCCTCTTAGTTCAAACGTTGAAAGGCGGTCACTCGTATCACAAAAACGTCCGCGAGTGTGGCCCGCGCTCGCAGGGCGGCCGTATTGACAAAAACGCGTGGAGAGCCCTCCAGGGCTGCCCCGCGAGATTGCGTCCCGTTTATTGCCACTTCTTTACTACGAGTTCTCATTACCGCCCCAATTATACGAGTGCTTTGACTTTAGTGTCTCATCACGTTCATTAGACCTGAATGTTATTATTACCATTTACACATTAATTACAACAGCTTTCTTAATTTCTATACTCGTAGATACTACTAGAATACTCTGAATAGATTCACATTTTACTCTCTCTGCTAATAGTATTATGAGCTCACCCGATATTGCTGAAATCGAAATGGAAAAATCATTGTTCCGGGGATGAACAGAGGATCATATTCGTCTGTGAAAATTTGATAGTTCGCGAATATGCAGGTCAAATCTGGTAAACTATTGTACCGTCTGTAAACGAAGTAATTTATTTTGTTTTAATCCCATAAATGTAACGAAACAAGCGACGTCTAAAACATAATATTTACGTCACGATAAAAAGGAAATATTACCCCGCCCCGTTGTCAGTAAAACGGAATGAAATGCGTTTCAAGGAAATCCGTAGGAGAAGAGAAAGATGGCCTCGTCATCGCTCAGTTGCGGCGTCATGGCCTTTGTGGAGCGAGCTGCGGCTACCACTGGAGTACGAACCGCTGGATGATTCTAGAAAACAACTCGCTTTTCAATACGTCGACGAATTTTAAATAGATGAGCCTGAGACGTCCCGTCAGATTTCGATTAACATTCAAGTGTGCGTATTTTTAATTTGATGCAGCAGCTCGGCAAACCGGTAGGTTTCTTACTCTGGCTGCAAGAGCTGTTCCCAACTTCACTTGCCGGACGTTTCGCTTGACTTGTAAAAGATAATAAAAAAAATGTACAATAATCTGAATGACCAGGAAAAAAACCTTTCTTTACCTATTTTCATATTGCAAAATAAATAAATAAATATCATTAATTAAGTTCTTTTCACAAACGTACTAGTAAGTACTAGTAAAGTAAAGACTGAAAGTCTCTTTTGGTTTGATTTAAGGCTTTTGAGGTTTAACAAAACAGTACATCCTTTCAGTTCTGATAGTTTCAAATACTTCAACGGTAGTAGTTTTAAATCCGCAAGGAATACAGTACGTTACAACTACCGTATTACTAAACGTTACTCTCTTCTAGCTACATTTCACTTAGAAAGTTAAAGTATATTTATTTCGAAAAGTTGGCAAAGCCATACGTCAATTTATCTTCGTGTTAGGGGACTTGTTGTCTCGGTCGCCTGAAAGGAAAGTAGCGCTTTCCTTGCTCAGTGCGGCTATGGTTCCATGAATGAATGATAAACGCGTCGTCCTACTTCGAATTATTGAACTAACACGTTTGGTTATAGATGCCTTCTTTAAGTTTTAATAAGGATGACCGTTAATAAATCATCTGAAGGTAAACTTTATTTTTGCATATTAATGAAAGCATTGTTTTAAGAAAAAATATACAATTAAAATGTATTTAAATCGCGCGTATATTTATATTAGTTATAGTTATAATGGTTATTTCGCTTAAGCCTCTATACGCTGTAACCATATTATAAACGGTCTCTATAGGTATTACTGTCAGGTCACTCTTCCTGTTAAACAAGTTATAACAGGACAAAATTTTGCATTGTATTAAAAATAAAATCAGTAACATCAACACCTTAAATCTAAAGACGTGAGGTTCCCGAAAAATCTTAATTAATATGATAAGTTAATTTTATTTACTCACAATCCATCGAAGTGTTCTATAAGTTATAAACAGGATTGCAGACACCGTCCAATGACTGCCGTGGCGCACGGCACGGCGACGATTTTCCGGCGGACCGCGTGCGTTTTTTCGCCCATTGATTTGTCAGCAGCCGCATGACGCGCCATTTCACGGTCGTGCGCAGAGTTTTTGCACTCAGTACCCTTACCATGAGTCACAATAAACGTACTCGCTAGCGAGTCGAATGCTCTGTCCCTCGCAGACCTCGCAGTATTCTTATAGAGTGCGAGGGACAGAGCATTCGACTCGCTAGAGAGTACGGTAATTGTAACTCATGGTAATAGCCCAGGTAACTTATATAGCCTTACGCCGTGACAGCGCCCAATTCGCACATTCCCAAACGGAATCGACCCAATCCGTAGCCACTGGTGCCGAACGGGTTAAATGAATATTCCTTTGTGAAGTCGCTACTGTGCTTTTGAGCTTTTTGTTTAAAAACTGTACGTATGCATTTTTCTGATTTCATGTTTTTCTTTTCAAAGTCGATTTGTTTCACGGTATTGTTTCGGCTTTTCCCGATACGAGTTGAATTTCGAAAAATGCTTTATCAGCGCTCAATTAAATCTTAATTAATAAAACGGGTAATAATAGAAGCACTCATTTAGTTACTTTAAAAATCAAAACCAAAATCAAAATATTTTTTTGATAAAAGTGGGTAGATATACGAAACAGGTCTTAAATAATAAAATAGTTTCATCCACTTTCTACCTGTCAATAGGCGTACAAATTAAAGGTCAAGGAATAGAAATAGAAATTCATCCGTGACCTTATAAATAAGTTACCTTGCCTTATATTACGCTTATTAATCCACTTATTTAATTTATATATACTGTAAGTCCGACCGATAGTTTGTTTATCTGCAAACAGTCGGTGCAGTGTTATATGTATGTAGGTTACATTAGACAAAACTAAAATTAATAAAACTTGCCTGCACATTTACATACTTTATAAGTTATAAGTAGCTATTTAATTTACAATTTTGGCAAGCTAAGCAGAGAACTCGTTTGGGTGCCAGTTGCGAGTTAAATAACAACTTGGCGCAGAGAGAACTCCGCGGTAGTCAATCTCATTTAATAAGGCATTAAAAATGTGTCATCAGCAGAACAAAAATAAATCATACACTAGTTAAATTACAAGATTACTTTTCAGGTTAGTTGGGCTTTTTAAATTAACCCATTACTTAGTTTAGGTGATTTGTAACCGTACTAGGCAGTTATTTAAATAAATATACAAAAAGCCGACTGGAAATTTGCTGCTAAGTAATAAGATTTAATTTGAGTTATAAAATAATTACTATCGATAAACAGTATTAGGTCCAAAATTGGTACAAAGAATACAAACGAAGGATACCTTCTAAAATGTTATATCTCTAACTCAATTTTAACGTTTGTTTATCAAAAAACAAGCTTTTTTTCTTTCAACTAAACTATGAATATACTTAATTGAACTTTTCGATCTCATTCATCAAAGTAACAGAGCGAGTGCATTTTAATGGAAACAAGATGGCGTCAAAGTCCGCTTGCAGACGGTTCATGTATAAACTTTTTCTACAAATAAAAAGCAAGGTTTTTCTCTATCCGCCAACGTACAACGGTGCAATGTCTTGAACAAGTTTGATTAAAAACATCATCACGTACCTAAATAAATACAATCCGGTTGCAGAAAAACTTGTGCAAAATAATATCTTCACTTACTTTATTAGGTTTCTGCTTTTCCCTTCTATGTCTTATATTATGAAAAGTGCATAAAAATATAAATAATATTATAATAATATTAATAACTATCTGCGTGTCTGTGATTTACCCGGTTGAACAAAGCCCTCCGAGGCCGGTGCCCGGGCGACCCGCGACATTAGATTAAGCAATAAATAACATTTATTTCGGATCCCAACTGTGGGCCGCGGTACGTGCCTGCTTTCCAAAATCTAAAGTTTAATGCTCTATGAATATACGATTTCTAGTAATGCGTAGTTAGCCTGTTTGTGTCATGACATATCGGGCCGAGATTCTAGGCGGTACAAACCATATCACCTATGACATGTTTTTTTTTTAATGGCATAGAGAAGACAAACGAGGACACAGGCCACCTGATGGTATGTGGAAACTGTGACCCATAGACATTCGCATTCACAAGACTGCAATCCTAAGACTGCAAATGCGTTGCCAACCCTGAGGACTAAGATGGAATGCCTCTATGATAGTCTTATCCCCAAACCGGAACACAACAATGCGAGCACTGCTGTTTGGCGGTAGGTTAGGATAAGATGGTGGTAGCTTATTGTCAAAGTTTTGATAGCTCTTATTTACTTGACAGTAATGGCGGCTGAGTTAAAAACATGTCAAAGACTATGGTTTAACCGACTTGAATAGAGGCCCTTTATCGTATTGTCAACGTTTTGATACCTCTTATTTACCTACTTGGCAGTAATGGCAGCCGAGTTTAAAACAATACCATAATACGTCAAAGACAATAGTTTTACTGAGTTAAATAGGGGCCCAGTAATCATTTAATGCTTGACGACACAATACAAAACCACTTGACCAAACACGAAAGAACAAAACGGAAAAAACATTTATTAAAAACATACAGTTACGAGCATGCAACCAACGTGTGATCTTATCGTGATCACGAAAAAAAAATATTTCGCGTCGACTGGCGGTTTCTACGTTGAGAGGTTTTTATATTCTCGTCTGAAAATAGAGTGAGTGATGTAGCGGCTTCTCCGCGAGAACGTACCCCTCGAACGCTATCGAGGGCGCCGCGCATCCTCCGCTATTCTTAGCTGGATCTACTTCATAATTGATTTCGGCTAAATGCAACTACTTATTTCTGGCTTTGACTTATCGCCAGGCTATTGTAGATACGTTTTAAATGGATAGAAAGGAACGGAACTTAAGCGACAAATCTTACTTGGCATCTAAATATTCCGCATTGGCGTACCGTTTTCACATTTATAAATGTTACATACATGCATACATACACTCACGCCTAAGTTAAGTTAAGTTAAGGAAGGCAGAGCTAAAGAATTACCAACAACTCTAAAAACTTGTTGATAATTCTGTATTTTAAACGTTATGTTAACGTTTATTTCATTCATTATTCAATGTTTAACGACAATTAAATAAAACAATAGTAAAATATCTAACGTGCAATCACCTTTACCCTTACAGGAACGAGCAACGTCCATGAGAGAAAAAGCTACTCACTGTGATTTAACAAAGCCTACTAAAAAAGAAAAAAAAACACTTTATAAATTGTAAGCAAATGAAAATATATCAATCATAATTTACTGGACATAAATTTGAATAGAGACCCGAGATATGTTTACATTGAAACTATAAGAGTTTAAGTACAAATCGCAGCGTCTTAAATCAGAACAAAATTAACATAGTGCTTTGGAGCCCGACAAATGTTTTCACAACAACCACAGCTTGCGAAACCAACTTGCAATTTAGCGGTATATTGGCAGCAAGTTCACCGCTGTTCCCAGCTTTCCAAACAAATCCGTGCGATCGCTTTTACGTTTAACGAATGTATTTAGCTACAAAGGATAAACAAAAGGGTGGGAAAAATCACGAAACAATCGCGTTTGTTTCAAAGGGAGGGATGAATAAAATTGTGAAACGTATCAAAGGTTTAAACATTCGCAGCCGCGCTATCGAGGAATGTTTACTGTTGAATTCACTTATCTGCTTTTAGCTATTGGAATTTTGGCATGGGCTATCACGTTCGTAGGGAGTTGGTTGCGACGAGCGGAAAATTCTTGCAAATATTAATTCAGAGAGACAGATTTTTTTTATGATTATAATAATTTTACATTAATGCATAAAATTAATAAACCTTAAAACCTAGTATGTGGAAAAACTTAAAAGTCCATTAAACAATTGTTATTATTTATTGTGTAGTGAATGTTTTATGTAACATTTAATTACATATATACATACATTAAATCACGCCTGTTTCCCACAGGTATAGGCAGAGACCACTTCATTCCACCAGCTACGATCCCGACAAATCTCTTTGACTTCTTCCACATTCATATATCGAGTCATGCATGCACGTCGGTTTCGGGTACTCTATTCTATTCTATTTTATTGTAATTAAATCTTTTTTATCGAACAAAGAAATGTATTTAGCTGATTACTATTTGCTAAATCATTTACTTAAATTCTAAAAGGTTTTTGTTCAAAAAATCTGAAAAGTCGACCTTACCCCTCGGTAATACCTATTTAGCATAATAGGTGTAGCCCGTCTCGACATCAGACCTCATTTATCTCAGATATCTCGTTTAAAGGTCGGTGCCACCGTAAGTACTGTACCCTTACCATGAGTTTCAATTACCGTACCTACTCGCTATCTAGCGAGTCGAATGCTCTGGCCCTCGTACTCCATGAGAATAATGTGAGAGACAGAACATTCGATTCGCTAGCGAGTACGGTAATTGTAACCAATGGTAAAGGTACTGATTGTGTGAAAGTTTTACACCTCTTTTACGTCTCGACCGCGAGCTTGCTTAGTTAGGCTACTAATCTCGTTTAAAAGCCAACAATCATGAAATGCAATAAATGCACCCACGACCTAGTGTCTGATAATTTAATTAAATGCACGACATGTCTAGAAAAATTTCATTATGCCTGTATTGGGCTATCTGAAGGAGACTATAAAAAAATATTACCAATGAATCTGAAAAAATGGAGGTGCCCTAAATGCAAGCATCTTAAGAAGCCAGTTACCTCGTCTCAGGGCTCACCTAAATCGCCCGTGACCTTTAATGAACCTTCAAATGAAAGTGCCGAAAATTTGCCCTCAATTGTCAGCATTGATACAAGCGCTTTATTGGCCAACATGAACGGTAAATTCCAACAGCTGACCCAGGATATGGTCGAGTTGAAACACAGCTTTGGCGACAAACTGGATGCATTGGCCAACCTTATACAATTATGGTCCAACAAATTTAATGATATTGAGCAAACTGTGCTATGCGTCCAAACAGAATTAGTATCTGTAGCTGAAAGGAACGCCTCTCTCCATGAAGAGTTGTTAGCCTTTAAAGAGGAGAATGTGGTTCTTCGTAACCAGATGGACCTGCTCATCAGGAACGTGGACGATCAGGAGCAAAGATCGAGGCAGTGCAATATAGAAATTCATAATCTACCAGAAAAAAAGTCAGAAAATTTGTTACACATTGCAGGGGCCTTAAGTCAAGTATTAAATGTTCCTATAACATCCACATCTATAAGGGCTGCCCATAGAGTAGCTCCAAATAATCACAGCGGGTCAAACGACCGACCGAAAAATGTCATAGTAGAACTTTGCTCCCGTCGCCTAAGGGACGACGTAATTGCCGCGGCCCGCGCGCGACGGGGCCTCACGGCCGGACAAGTGTTGACGGCGGCGGGCGGCCCGTCCCAGCTGGATGAGCGCGCGGCTGCACGTCCAATATTCATTAATGAGCACCTCACACTAAAAAATAAAATACTATACTCAAAAACGCGCTCGGAAGCCGCTGCTAAGAAGTACAAGTGGGTGTGGGTTAAAAATGCAGCAATCCTCGCCAGGAAGGACGACAGCTCGCGTGTGGTGAGAATTCGCAGTGAAGGGGACCTAGCGAAGTTATGAGGACTGCTTGAGTATTCTCTTTATCTATTTATACTTGCATATAAGGCATACTCATTGAAACCATGTATCAAACTATTTAAACTATTTAAAGATTTATTATCTTGTGATGATATTACATTCCATTTAACTATATACCCGAATTATCTCTACGCATATTTAAGCCATCCAACATGTACTTATTTACTTAGTTGTACTAAAATTTGCCCATCACTAATAACTATTACTCTACTATATAAACGCTTTTTAACTATATTATTGTCATGTTGTCTTTCTATCTTTATGAATCTCTGTAGAAATGACGTGTAATGAGCTCAAACTATATTATCAGAATTGTGGTGGGCTAAGAACCAAAATTATGAATTTGCGTCTCAATGCACTACAGTGTAATTATGATGTAATTATACTTACCGAGACTTGGCTAAGGCCAGATATTTTTGATGCGGAAATACTTGACACAAGTTACAATATATTCAGGCGTGATAGAGACTTGGTGGGTACGGCGAAAAGGGACGGTGGAGGTGTCCTTATAGCAGTAAAAAAATCGATTCTTGCTTCGCGAAGATCACAATGGGAATGTAAGAATATAGAAGAGATCGTTATTGAAATCGCTTCTGGTAAACATAAAATCCTGATTAATGTTGTATATATTCCACCAAAATCTAATATATATATTTATGAAAGTTACTGTAAAAAACTTGAAAATCTTAACGCTGCAAACCAAGAAGTCGATATTTGTCTTGTAGGTGATTTTAACTTGCCTGATATTGACTGGCTTTATAACACAACGTCTCGCGAATCAGTTCCTTCCGATTGCACCCATGGGCCAGCCAGTAGGATATTATTGGATACCACAAATTTGTTAGGACTTAAGCAATATAATAAGTTTAAAAATTCTAATAGTCGCACGTTGGACCTATTATTCTACAATAATGAATGCGTTGTGCTACAGCCTGAACTTGAGCTAACTAATATAGATAGACATCACCCGGCTATTCAATTCCACTTGGACCTTGGTGCAGCTAAACTTGTACACAATAATCGTGTAAAAAAGTACAACTTTGTAAAAGCGGATTACACTGCCATACCTCTAGTGATAAAAAAAATTGACTGGGACCTTGAACTTCTAAATTTGGACCCTAATGACGCGGTCAGCCACTTTTATGCCATTATGTATAATATTGTCGATAGATATATACCTTTGAAGCATGCTAGAAATAACAGGTATCCTAAGTGGTTTTCCCCTGCCCTAATTAGTACTCTAAAAAGAAAGTTAAAAGTCTGGCGTAGGTGGAAAACCTATGAGTCACTAGCTGACTATAGGGAGTACTCATTACTTCGTACGCGCTGCAAGGTTCTAATACTTCAATGCTTCAATAGCTATACAGAAAATACTGAGGTTGCTTTAAAACATAACATTAAGGCGTTCTGGGCGTACGTCTCGTCCCTTAAAGCTAATTCGTCGGGATACCCGGCCACCATGTTCTACGGAGACCAATCTTCCTCTACACCTGTTCAGGCTGCGGAACTCTTTTCTCAGTTTTTCCAATCTGTATTTGAGCCTGGTAATGACATCAGTAACTCTGTTGACCTTGATTTTTCAACCTCAGACACAGCCCCTAATCTTAGTAATATTTATATCAACAAACAAGACATTCTCAATAAATTGAAAAACCTCGACATTAAAAAAGGCATAGGCCCTGATAGAATTAGCCCAATTTTTATCAAAAATTTGGCCGAATCCCTAGTGGGTCCTCTTTATATTATTTTTAATAAATGCCTCACTATAGGCATTTTTCCGAAACTATGGAAAATTAGTCATGTTACGCCTATTTATAAGACTGGACCAAGGTCTAATATTACTAACTATAGGCCCATATCAGTGCAGTCATGTATTCCCAAAGTATTTGAAGGTTTGATACACGATCAAATCTATCCTGCACTTGAATCTACTATTTTACCTGAACAACATGGGTTTATGAAGAATAAATCAACTGTTACAAATCTCACACTTTACACTAATTTCCTCTTTGAGTCGATGGATAGACGTGAACAAGTTGACGTTATATTAACTGATTTTAGAAAAGCCTTCGACAAAGTAGACCATTTATTTCTTCTTAAAAAATTAGCATACAATGGAATTCGCGGCAACCTTTTACGTTGGTTTGTGTCATATCTTGCTAACAGAACGCAAATAATTGTCATTAACGGTTACAAGTCGCTCTGTACAGACGTCACTTCAGGAGTAATTCAAGGATCAATTTTAGGACCTTTGCTGTACATCTTATTTATCAACGACATAAAAAAATGTTTCTATAACTGCAAATTCTTAATGTTCGCAGACGACTTAAAAATCTACAAAACAGTTAAAAATGACAATGACCGTATTAAAATCCAAGAGGATTTAGATAGATTTCTTAAGTACTGTAAAGACAATAAACTACAGTTAGCTAGTGATAAATGTATGCACATATCCTTTACTAAAAATCGAAAAAATAAAATCAATACTGAATACAGACTTGGAGCAACTCTCATCAAAAAAGTATCGACAGTACGTGATTTAGGAGTCTTGTTTGACGATAAATTAGATTTTAATGTCCATGTGGAACGACTTGTTTCTAAAGCGCGACAAATGCTAGGTTTTGTTTTAAGAACAGCTAAAGTTTTTAAAAACTCAACTACATATCTAGTGCTATACCAAGCCCTCGTCAGACCACACTTAGAATATGCGTCGGTAGTTTGGAACCCACTTTATAACAAATATGTTAAATCTATAGAAATGGTTCAAAAAAAGTTTGTACGAGCTATGCATAGACGATTAACGGGTAAAAGAATATCATATTCTAATTTACTATTGCTCTATGGTATTACAACGTTGGAAAGTAGACGCAAGGTAGCTGACCAAATCACCCTATTTAAAATCTGTAGGGATATGTACAATTGTAATGAACTGATCGAGCAAATTCGATTTAGAGTCCCCGCCCGCCTCGGATCGCGCTCCAGCGCCCTGTTCGCCGTGCCTACCTCGTCCGGCAACGCCGGGCTCCGCGCGCCCCTGCGCCGTATGTGTACACAGTACAACAAATCATTTTCCTCGGTGGACATGTTTAGTACAACGATAACAAAATTTAATCGCTTAATTCTACAGCAATCTAAATAAATTGTAAAATAGAAACGTTATATATTTATACCATGTTGGTGCGCAGCTGCGCACTTATTACTTTTAAGGAATGTCATGTCTCGTCATCTATTCGTGTTTAATTGTTTCTGTTCTTCTTTATTATTATTTCTTGTTGTTTTTTTTTTTCACGACTGTCAATCGCAGTCTTAGTGCTAGTGCTGCTTAATTACGTTAAAACATGTTTAAGTGGGAGCTGTCTAGGTAATAAGTGCATGTTAGTTTATACCCCATTTGGTAAAATTTGTATCTTTGTACGCTTATTTCTGTTTGTTCTCCAATAAAGAAATAAATAAATAAATAAATTGAGAGTTAGCGCGATTGAGGCAAAACTTTAAACGATGCAAAACTTACACCAGGGCCCGTATTATGGTCGCCTTTGTCGCAGTCGATAAAGCATCCGTCACTCAAACTTACCTACTAGTCAGAAAGTGACAGATGCTTTATCCACGCTTATCCATATTGATAAACACGACCATAATAGGCCCGCAGGGCATAGATGACTTTGTCGCTGACTAAGGGAAGGGTACGGACTCGGGATCGAGGTAAAATAAGCTAGTTCCAGACTGCATAAAAATACATGATGATAAGTGGGTATCTAAGATCTATAGACATTTTCTTATCTCTTATTCTCAATAGTTAAATCTCAAGACTGCAATCCAAAGATGCGCTGCCAACTCTGAGGGCCAAGGTGGAATGCCTCTAGCTAGTAATTTCACCGGTCTGAACACAACAATGTGAACACTGTTGCTTGGCGGTAGGTTTGGTTTAATAGCGATCTGAAAAAGCTCCTATACGATGCCAGTCACGAATAAAATGAGCTCCGTATTATAAAATAATGTTTAAGGAAAACGTTTAAGAAATAAACCCTTAAGACTTAAGATAGTTATACTACATCGTTACCCCTACCGTACCGGGCCGTCGTGGCAGCGACGTGCCGCGCGGGCGGCGCCGCGGGCGGGCACAGCAGTTCCTCGCGAACTTCCCGGCCGCGACACTCTAAACCTTTTAAATCATTATGTAAGCGATGTCCGTGACTACTAAAGTTAACTCGTAAATTGTATTAAATTGTAGCGAACTGCAGCGAGAATTTCTTTATTTTATTATATACAGTTTTTATACCTACTTACAGAGAATAAATAGTAAAAAGTTAACTTATTTGATACGGTTTTTCTAATACGTGAATTAACACGGGATTGGTTTATATTCAGCACTGTATATATTTTGGTTTTTTAGGGTTTCGAAGTCAAACCAGAAACTTTATAGTCTCGCCGTGTCCGTCTATCCGTCTGTCCGCAGTTTAACTTAATTACGTTAAAGCTGTAATTTGACATAGTTATACCTATACATTTAAATTACGCCAACAAAGCTGTAAAATAAAATCTTTTTTTCCAGGTACATTACTTTACGACAAAGTTGTAAAGTAGAACATATTGAACTCAAAAATGTAATTTTTCCCTAAAGATACGTACGCAAGTTCGAAATACTCAGTAGGTTAAAATCTCCAACAATCTAACATTAAATTCACAGTAATCCTTAAAACGTTTTCTTAGGTTTCAGGCGTTAATTTCAAGAGCAGGAACATTACGACTGTTTATTTTAACGGCGTTCTAACATTTTATGCAAATTTTGACTTGTAACTGCAATAAGGCCAGAATTTTCCTTATAATATTTCGCTTCAACAATCTGCCCATCAATCAGCAGGGTGAGCTTTTGAGATTCAAGGAACTAAGCCTCTATTCCGCTTTATTTCTAACAATATCGGTATCATTGTGTTAAAGTTAGTGTATCTATCTATTTGACTATTAAAGCCACAGCATCGTAAACAATTCGATAACAATCTGGATGAAGACAAAATGAAAAAGAGGCCCTATACAAAAAACCTATAAAAACGAAATACTTATCAAATCACGTGTCCTCCAAATGTTCGTTTATACGTCTATATCTGTCAAGCCACTTTTTCTTTCAAATTGTTAAAAAAAAAACTACTTACACGTAATACAGGAAAAATGTATTGTCCGACTCGCACTTGACAGGTTTCTCAATATTGAAGTGGCCAAACGCGTGTATTTATCACAAGGGAAATTCAAAACGAAAACGATATATCTTTTTCGATTCGAATGTCCCTTGCGACGATAAAAATATAAGTACTACTTTCGCAAAGTGTACAAGTAAGTACTGGATATGTTTGACAGACAGACCCACTTAAGTACCGGAAGTATTTCCCCCCTTCAGCCAGCCGACTGTCCTCGTTCTTTCTCAGCGAGACAGATTTATTCTAAAAGTTCTTTCATTAGGGTTTCCCTTTGTCACGTCAATCACGTGAGCCGGCGGGCTGATTATGTTGGATAGCTCAGGCGTTATCTTTAATTTAAAGCTTTGTTGAACTGCAACCGTAACTTGACCTGTGCGTCCGTTAGCATTATGCGGCGTTGTGTACCTACGATGTTGGTAGTGCTCCGTCAAAATGAAAGTCGGATGGCCAAGTTTGTCGAACCAAGTAAATGGTAGCTAATACTTTAGTTTGTACCTCTAGTCATTCGGCCAAATTAGCCATCAAGTCTACGTTTTACAAATAAATGCCTACTTAAGTACTTAGAGACTGCAATGATCTTGGGAAAAATGCCCGTTTCAAGTGAAAAGGTTGGTTTGATTATAGGCCTTTGGACTGGAACCCAAGACACGCTAACTAAAAATAGAGGTTGCTAATTGGTGATTTCATTAGTGAATAACCACGACTTTGCTGTTATAATATACTTACTCGTGAGCAAGGCAAAACCTTACTTGGGTTTCACATCTACTTGTTGCGATCATTAGGAATAGCCTTGTCACGGTTTGACAGATGAAGGTAAACACACCGTCGAACGAGCGAATTACAAGAATAACCCCCTAGAACGGATCGCACATACATTTCTATAACCCAATTCGCAGCGCATAAAGCATTTAAAAACAATGAATGCCTAGAATATGTAAGTAGGTAATTTTATTTAATGTGTACGGTACGTGACCGGAAATTTGGAGCGAGTTGAGTTTCAGAGCTTGGTGTGGGTGACATGTTGAGCAATATTACTTAAGTAGCGGGCACTGAGCTTGGGCTTTCATTAGATATTGCATAAGAGATATGGTGGATTACTTTTTACAACACGGCTGCCTTTACTATAAAGTTAATAAGAGCTACTACCAAACGTAGCAAAATAATGTACGACAACGCTCAGGCATTATATTCATTCATTCATACTAACATTTATTTTTTCTAAAACTGACCAAATGTATGGCATTGACATAAATGCTCGACGCGACCGTCCGACAGCTTATGGCAATCCTGTACATTTTCCATAACAATAACGTTCGCAGAATGCATCTTGTCTAGCTCTAGGCATACTGGGCAGATTCCAAATAGTTTTGGTTCAGCTCTTACGAAGAGAGTTGAATCAAATATTATCTCTCACCCATCGAGATCGAAGGTACAAAATTATAAATACTTCATATTACAAAATCCAAATATGTATTTAGTAAATTGCCCCCCCGCCCCCTCCTCTTTCACACTACGGTAGTATGGTGTGACTCTACTAGCGCTTCGGACAAGACCATCATTGCAGAGAAGAAGCGCCGCAAGAAACTCCAGCAGAAGGTGTTTTTTTTCAATCATAAAACACAATAATATTTAAAAGAATAAGAAGAGCTGTCATAACGTCATCTATATGATTACATTATAGAAGCAAGATGGGCTAAATTAAAGTGGAATAAATGCTTAATGTAAGGGTCCGCATTCGTAAGCCATCAATACAATTAGCGTGCAAAGTTGTCTTTGTGGTTTAACCCGAACCAGTTGTTTGAGCTGGACTAAGAGCTTCCTGACCTATATCTCGTAAATTGTTTCGCTCTAGTAAGTAGAGCTATTTTTAAAGAATTAACAGTAAAGTTTTTCTTCATTGATTTTTTAAAAATATGTTTTATGTTCTTTTCGATTTGAACCCTAGTTTCTGGTATTGGTAATTTAAAAAGAACCGGCTAAGTGCGAGTCGGACTCACGCACGAAGGGTTCCGTACCATTATCTATACAACGTTAGCAAAGAACGGCAAAAAATCACGTTTGTTGTATGGGAGCCCCTTTAAATATTTATTTTATTCTGTTTTTAGTATTTGTTGTTATAGCGGCAACAGAAATACATCTTCTGTGAAAGTTTCAAGTGTCTAGCTATCACGGTTCATGAGATACAGCCTGGTGACAGACAGACAGACGGACAGCGGAGTCCTAGTAATAGGGTCCCGGTTTTAACCTTTGGGTACGGAACCCTAAAAAGAGAACATTTCAAAAACGATTCCTTGCAACTGGGAATCGCAAGGGTCGGATATTTTTTATTTGTCCCTACTTTTCGTGATAAGCACATACATAACTACATACTATAAAACAGTCACCCGCCGCGTATGTCTGTCTGTATGTTCGCGGTGATCTCAAAAACGACTGAACAAATTTTCATACGGTTTCCACCATCAGTTAGATCATTTTTACCCAACTGCGGTAAAGCCCAAAAGGTTAGGTTATGTGTTGACTTGTATATTGTATATATGTCCGACTCAATGTCCGGTCGTAACTACTAAACGGCTAAATCGATTTAAATAAATTATACGTGGTTAGATTCGTCTTAACCACTAAAGTGTCATAGGCTATGTTAAAATTATTTAAATGTGAAATTGGCGAAATAAAAATATATACATGATAAGTAACATTACTTTGACGACATTATCCAAACCGCAATTGTTTTTTTTAAAGCTTGCTTTTCATTAGACTTGTTCACGGAAGGTTTTTACGTAAAATTACAAATCAACAATAAAATGCCTGCGACATACAGGGATGACAAAACTATAGAGTTAAGGAACCCTAAAAGATTTTAGGAGTATGCAAGTATATTCAAATTTTATATCCGTAAAAAAGTGGTCCCGAAATGGTCATTTGTTTCCCTTCTCGTAAGACAGGCGGCAAAATGAAACAACACACCGCGCGGGCGGAAAGGGCTCGGTGGACACAAAAACATTTCCGGTTTGTGAACATTTTGTGATAGATGTATTACGTTGTGAAAACAAGCTTAAATAAAAAAATAAAAAAATCTGTCTTTAGAATTTTTGCTCAACTTTGTTTAGTTTCGTCTAGACTTTAGAAATTGATGCCTTGAACACGAACTTCGCTTTGTGCGTTGTTTGAGTGAGTTTAATATCCGCTTATTAAAAGCATATTGCCAGTCGTCGGTGATACTGCAATACAGCGTAAGTAACACATTCAATAAGTTGAATAATGAACAGTCAACAGCATAAATAAAAGTGATCATTTATGTACCTTGTCACTTTAACGTCGTGTTTGAAATGTTATACAAAATTGTGAAACGGTTGAAAGCGACAAGGTACATAAATGATCACTTATTTATGCTGGTGACTGTACCTTACTGACTTGCATGCTAAGGTGTATTTAATTTAATTTGCCATTTGTACATTTGCCAGCTCTGGGTTAACTTTAGTAAGCACTCGTATGGCACTGAGGGTACAGTCAACAGCATAAATAAGTGCTCATTTATGTACCTTGTCACTTTAACGTCGTGTTTAAATGTTATACAAAATTGTGAAACGATTGAAAGCGACAAGGTACATAAATGATCACTTATTTATGCTGTTGACTGTACAGTACATTAATGGTTTCTGCTTAAATTGCCACGTTTCTGTAGTGCGAAAGGTATGTTTGCGAACGCGGGGGTCCCGATCTTCTTCGTCATACTGAGGTCAGGAACGGCAGGTATTTGCGAGAGGTTATGGTTATGAGGTTATAGCCCCTAAAAATGAAATACTGTCACTGATATCTGAGGATTTCCTTGACGTATTTAAAAAGTATGGGCTCAAGATGCACCGGTCGGAGAACGGACAGTTATGAATGTCTATTTTTATTGGAAAATATTTAAATAAAAATTAATATTATTATGTCAGACGACTGAATTGACAGAAATTTCTTTATTAGATAAACCTAGCCGTAATAATTATTACAGCGGCTTGGGAAAGTTTATTGTTATTGGGAATCCAGCCGACGAGCGTACCAGGCAAACAGAACCAGCGAGCTACTTCAGGGCACCGCCATAGCATAAACAACCTAAACCAATATTAGTCCGGTGTCATCGCGGCCCCGGGGCCTCGGCAACTATCGGACGCTCGTAGGACCTCCTAGTCTATGAATTGGGCCTATGTTCGACACTAGGCCTGCCCTTATCTAAAATACTACCTTTAAAAAAACTGGACCACAAATCTCACCTTGTAATGTACATCTAAACATCCTTAAGAGCTTAGCTTCGATTTTTTTTCTTTCATAGATATTTTTTTCTTGAAACGGCGCTCTGTCGAACGGTCTATCAAGTGAGAAGTCATACGAAAAACGCGCTCACTCGACGGGCAAAGTGAGTGAGCTGCGAATGCACGCCCTTACAAGTGGTTTTTACTCTCTGCTGGGGAAACTTCAACTCGCCGGTTAATATTTGGTGCATCTACTTCAAGAACGAGTTATTTCAGATAGCTGCCACTATCTAAATCTAGGGTTTTTATATTATTAATTTCAAATGAATACTTCATTAATAATCATCCCTGTAAAACAAATATGCTGTGCAAAATAAACGGTACAACAAAAACGGTACTCGCTCACCGAGAGTTCCATAAGTTACAGTAGGTTTTAACTATTATATTCCGCTGGAAAAATCAGCCCACTATCTTAAAATATAGGTCTTTACAGTTAGGATAGACGGACGGACAGTGTAGACATATTAATAGGGACCCTTCGTGTACGGAACCCTGAAAACGAGTCTGAACTGATTCAACTACACCTGCCCCGGCATAAAACCATGTTTAGAAACTTTTATCCCGCTGGCCTGAAGGCTGTTTGTCAGTTCCAACCGGCAGGAATGAATGTTTAAGCGCGTGACAGAACATGCTCCCAACTTTTATCGGCTTCGTACTAACATGCGGGAATAAATAAATAAATATTTAGCGGGAATACGAGCACGAGTTGTTGAAGTAACGCCCTAACAGTTACTTTGTTTATTTTTAGTGAATTGTTGTTGATAGTCTTAGTTAGTATTACAGAAGTTACGTCCCAACTAGTTTGTACGGTTGAACTTAGAAGTAGAGTTTAGTACCTTGTCGCAGCTATTGATGTACTAAATTCAAACTACTCCCGCTTTAAATGCATAACAGAGTTATTTTTATCTTTGGTCTAGAGCAGGGGTTCCCAAAGTGGTCCAGGTTGACCCCCAGGGGTCCACAGGAGACTCGACGGGGGTCTACGTAATCTTCACATTTTTTGCCGAGTTTTGGGAGTATGGCAGAAATGTGGTGTGGTCTACCAGAACTAGGTAGTTAACTTATGAAAGTGGTCTATGAGAAAAAAAGTTTGGGAACACCTGATCTAGAGGAAGACCCAAAGAAGGGTATAGGTAGTTCCGAAGTGAAGGTCATGGTACAGTCAGAGTCACTGTCAAGCATAGATGCGAGTGGAGAAGCGGGTATGATAAGGAAGGCTGACCCCACCGTCACGGAAGGTTGGACATGATAGCAATATAACAACAACTATGAAAACACGAAAAAAAATCAGCTGTTTCATAGAAAAGTTCAATACGTACTCGACCAAAATGTATACCTAAAGCAGCTGTTTTTTTTTCGTTCACCCTGTATGTTCGTTATTTTAATAGTTATCCAAAAAATGTTTTTTCTCAACTGTTTGTTACATGAATATGCTTTTATTGAAGGTGTGAAAAAAGGTCATGCGTATTCAATATTCCCTTCGAAACTGACCAATTTTCCTGTACAAATCGTATATGTCCGGGCAATAAACGATTACTGCACTAAATTTCACGTTGGCTAACTAACCTGCTTAGAGCGGCAACATTATATACGGAATTCCATTTCGGAATTCCGTTTCGGAATTTCGATTCATAATTCCGAATGCAGCTAATCCATACAAAATCTATGACCCTACCACACACGTCCGTTCGATTTTCCGTTTTCCGTTGTGTGTGATTGTGAATTGTGAATTTAAATAAAAGCTTTTAAGGTCTGTTTCGTTCAGGAACAACAATGTTTAACAATATCCAATATTGGAGACGGTTCTTGCTTCGTTTAAAAGCTGTCTGAAGTAGTTCTCAGAGTGGATGCTTATCAAAACACGTTGTTGCATGGAGATGCAGCGGCGCGCTCTCGGCGCTGAGTGGGCTCCGGACATAAAGGTACAGAAATAGCTCGCATTGCAGCTCACTGTAAAGCGGAGTACCTATAGCTCTCAACCTCGCGTCATCTTATAAGATGCAGTGTTTCCGTACTTAAGTATAGCAAGAAAGCGGGAGTCGGTCTCATAAGGGTTACGAACTGACGGTCGTTAAACTTAAGAAAGGCCTTGGCATTTGCGTTTAGTACAGCAGTTCAGAAGAAATATTAATTTCAGCGCTTTCACAATACTAGCACTACAAACATGTCGTCTTCTTGTTCATAGTTTTGTTTTGTCTGTGTGTTATGTTGTGAATATTGCAATTTTTATTAATTTTCTAATTAGTTGCGTTTCAAGATCTTTACGTAAGTGTAATGTAAGTGTAAATTTGAAAATACGTAGTTCCTAATATGAACAGCCTATATA
Organism: Acleris cristana; assembly: GCA_948252455.1. Taxonomy (NCBI): domain Eukaryota; kingdom Metazoa; phylum Arthropoda; class Insecta; order Lepidoptera; family Tortricidae; genus Acleris; species Acleris cristana. The sequence continues at coordinate 17,664,579 of OX411780.1, forward strand.
CGTACAAATAACGATCCCATTGACTCCCCAAACGATGTTTTAAGAATGAACCCCTAATAATAAAGTGTGGGTTAAACTAATAAAGCATATTACCCGCCACGGTATTGCCGAATTAGCCAATTAATATTATGGATATTATTCAATACAGCAGACATGCGAGGTCGCGCACGGCACGCGATTCATTTACAAATTAAACCCTTGTTCATTCCACTCGAATACCAATTTATTATCAACAGGGTATCTATCGGATTATTGTGTAGTGAGGCTAATTGCCCTTTTAATAGAATTGCGTACTCGCTTGAATTAAATGCCCTAGGCGTGTGTGTGTGTGACGAAACTACGTGACCCGACTTTTATTTACAGCCGTGATCGTTGTTTTCAATCCACAAATCACGAATTCATTTTATTTCCAATGCAACCGTACAACTTCAATCTTGAGGTGCAGGTTGCACCTCCGTAAATTTAAAGTACCTGTTAAAAAAATGATTTTTGGACAAGCTTTTGTTGCGGTCTGCACTTTTTTTTAGCACAGTCATTATGAGCTTGTCATGACCAAACTAACTTAGATCCTGTTTCCACCTTCCGACTTCATTATCAGATCAACTATTAATTACCATAAAGGTAATATTTGCATTTTCATCAGGCTTACACAATTTTTCCAAATTTCAGCCTATTATTCTATTAACGGAAACTACATAGTTCATGATTGACTTGCAACACAAACACGTGAAGTTGAAATAGAGCTCGTAAACATGTCATTATGTAGTGTCAAAACCTACCACATTCTGGCCAGAAAACGGCATTTGGATGAAACCAAAAAAATTACAAGTATTCAATCCAATACCGGTTCAGTATCAATTATTCAACCATCACTTACATTAATTTAAAGTTTAAAAACTTCCCGAAGTGAAAACGGAGTAAAAGTTTAAGAGCTGAAAACTTACAACGGTTCGAACCGAGTTTTACCTAACCTAACCTAACCTAACCCAACCTGCAAAAAACTGCATTAAAATGCATTCATCCGTTCTTTCTCTGCGGCGCAACTGACATACAGACAAAGGCGTCATTTTTTGATTATTAAATGTTCGAAAAAATAAAAATTATCCAACCATAAAAACAAAAAAAAAGCCAAAAGAATTCTAAATGAAATTGCACAAAACTGCTAGGGTAAAACTTCAGCTTACTAGGAACGTGTACGATTTACAAATCACAAATTTAATAGAAATAGAAATAGAAATAGAAATAATTTATTCAACGCATACACACATTTGAAAGAAAAAAACAGAATCTTAAAGAAAAAAACATTTAACATGGCGTTTAAAAGGGCTCCTCTCAGCTTGGTGCCGCAGCAAGCCGCGGCGCTGGTTTTCAGAGGAACCCTGACTTAAAAAACTAACTTACATAAAAAAGACTAAAGTCCTTCGACAATAAAGTGTAACCGGTCAATACCCCTGAAAGTTTTCCATTTTCACTCACAAACCTCGCAGTATAAAGTAAATATTTGTTTTACGAGCCCGTGCCTGGTGTTCGCCGGTTTCGCCAACTTGCTGAATTCGCCGAGAGCTGAACACTTCATTAGATTAGAACGGGTCCTTCTCTTTAAGGTAAACTTGTTAAAACTTGCTGGAAAATATTTCGCCTTCATGTCGAAAGTTTATAACCATTTTGCATGTTTGAACTTCGTTTATGACGTAGCACTTTTGAATCTGTTGCTGCAGGTACTACGTTGGGTAGACTTTGTCGGATTCTTCTTTCGCTAACACACAAGAGTAAAACCTGGAGGCCTTTTTTCCATCTGGTTTATGACCCTAGCCTAGGGCAATGGGTTTGTACAATAAGGTAAAGAACAATTAGATGTATTTTTTGGGAATTCCTAAAATAGTGCCTAAAATTGCCTATTTAGACCTATGACACATAAAAAAGTGTAAAACATAGGGAAAGAGTATGTTTCGTTAATAGGTATAGTGCTTTTGCTTATTTTATTGATGACTTAAGTGTTATTTTTTTACTTAGTAGTGTCTGTGTGTGAGATTGTACTCCGATTATTATTTATTTTTTAGTTTGTTCATTGAATAATAATTAATCGCACCAGATTTTCAAATCGACTGTCATGTGATTGAATACTCACCTACTTTTCTTGACTATCCGCTAGCGTTTCTTTTAATCTGAGGCAAAACAGTATTTTTTTTTATTAAAACGCTGCGTACAGGAAAACCTTATTCAATATTATTCTCGCAGGGAAAATTAAGGAACGTCCAGCCACAACATGAAATGTAATTCCATTCCCTAGTAATGTGTTGACTTGCGGGCAGTAATGGCGGCTATGCGTATATTGTCTCCAGATTGGCAATATGTATTAGATGAATAATGCATGCAGCTTAACTTGGGATTGATGAGCCCGGCTGTATCATCGCTGTGCTCCAAGCGAGTCACTCGGATGGTAAATCAAGACATCTTAATCTATTTCTTCGTTTTGTAGGTGCTTTAATTCTTTATAGACCAAACTAGGTCTTGGAGTCAACTGGGACAGAGCGGCATTCGTCTATTTGTTTTTTGATCTGATCTTTATGAAATTTGGCAACGCTAGATACATAAAGAAAAAGGAAATAAGCACACCTTTTTCATAAGCAAAACTACAAGTACAATAGGTACAGTAATAAAAATCTGAAACATATGTTAAATGAAAATACATACCTACTTGTAACGAATTTAATTAAAGTGTTTATAGCTACTAAAAATCATCCAAGACAGCACAAAATATCAATAAAAAATTCGTTCACACTTTGTATTTCGAGATAGTTTTTTTGTTTAAAGTAACGACGACGGAATCCTAGCAACACTGAGCATGGTCCGACATGCTCTAGCACGGTTTTTTATGTTATCTTATCCAATAAAAGCGGGCCCTTTCGGATACACTTCCACCTTATTTTGGCCATTACCCCTCTTAAGCACACGATTTAATTGGATTTCAAAGAGAACTTAATTAGTTATACGAATACAATAATCAAGAACGACTAGCAATGTGTGATATTGTCTCAATTAAACTGAAAGTTAACAACAAAATCAATTTAATGCTACGTGAATCCTCGTTAATGAATTTCGCCGAATCCTGAATAATATTCGCGGGTAGACAGAAAGTTTCGAGCGGCTTCTTGTCGAGGAAACACTCGAGTATTTATTGCTTTTGAGAAGCTATTGGTTAAGAATTTAAACTAATTAAGGCGGCAAACCTGAAAAAATAATTGAGTTGATAGATCTTTGGATTTTAGAGTTCGTTTTGCTAATTTTTGTGTTAAATAGGTATGTCGCTACTACATAGGTACATTACAACAAACATACATTGCATACATTGTATACATAACACAATACATTACATTGTGAAAAAATAGAGATGCGATACGAGGTTTTACTTACATTTACGTTTCGGAATATTTATACCTTATACAACAGTATGAAGCGCCAAGGTAACGGTGAGGTTAAAAAGAAAGTAGGATAGCAGATGAAACAACAAAGGTGTTTTTCACCCTTAGTGCACCATACATCACTGAAAGGGAAGGTACGAGTAAGTATGTGTTTATTCCAAATTTCTTGATTCTACGTTAAACGACGACGACGCGTTAGCCTAGTTTGTAGCGACCCTGACTACGTAGCTAGCGGGCTCGGGTTCGATTCCCGGGATGGGCAAACATTTGTGTGATGAGCGCGAGTATTTTTTCTGATACTTGGAAGTTTTCTTTGTATTTAAGTATGTATTTCTCTATTTAAGTATTTATATATATACCTCCACGCCTTGATTACCAGACTGGGGTAGGCAGAGCTTCAGAATTACCAACAACTCTAAAAAATTGTTGATAATTTGTTTATTATTTAATAGTTAATAAAGAGTTTACGTATTTTGACGATACTCGAAACACTAGTCTAGAAGGAAGGACCAAAGGCCATGTTTTTGATTAACTTGCGACTATATATGTTGGTATGTATGATTCTTGCTTCCCTTGTAGAGACTGAACCGATGGCCCGATTTTGACAGGTGAGATCTCGTAAGATTTGTCTAACTGTAGCGTGTGATTCATTCTTACAAAATTTAAAACTTGGGTATTAACGTATGTAGACTTGTATCAAAATAAAGACTTGAGTTGTTAAGCTTGTTAGACTTATAACAGCCTTATTAATAAATGTGTAACCGTGGGGTAGCTAAGCCATGCTTTGTCCTTATCTATCATTGTGACATTTAAATTCAATAGATAAGGACAAAGCATGGATTAGCTACTCCACGATTACTCCACGTTTATTAATAAAGGACAATTTATAGACTGTATTTATGATTAGTCACAGTAGTCCTATCTGATTGACGGGAATGTTGATTACAAAGCGCATACATTGAATTGAATGAATCATCGCCTCATTAGTTCCCACTCGTACATGCGCACGGTGGGCGCAATTGTCGGAACTAGATAAAATCATAATCAATTGAGGAAATTAATTCGTTCGTAATACGAGCGCTTAGCGCCGAGCACGTTGTCAGAATTAACCGGCAGTAGATTATGGATATATGTAATGTAATTGCCGCCTCGGATCGATGCCTCGCACTCGGCTCGTCGCTCGCCTAATCCCCGTGAGGCTATCTTCTTATATTCGTATAACTCTTCCATGACTGACTGACTAACTAAGGGCCACTTGCACCAAAAATTTAACATTGGGTTTAGGCACTAACTCCAGTTAAAATGTCAGTTTTCGTATGAATCTGACGTTTACTAATTCAAGTTAGTGTCTTAACCCAAAATTAAATTTTTGGTGCAAGTGGCCCTAACAGATAACGCTCAGTCTAAACTGCTGAACCTAGAGACTTGAAAATATAGAGGGAATATCCCACTAAGAAAGGATTGTTTGAAATTTCACCCCATACGAAGTCGAACGTATCCTCGTTGACTCTAGGTATATATCTATCTCACAGAATGTAGTATGATTTATGTTTATCTACAATTTATATTTATATTCTTAGCAAACAGGGAGAAAATATGAATCGAAAGAAATCATAGTCAAATTTAGCATTTCCTTCAAAAACCTTTTGTATAAACTCCCGACAAGAAAACTTTGTTTATGTTCATTCCAAATTTTGAATCTGTACGTATCACGACATGTATACCTACATAAATAAAGTTCTTCTACCATAAGTCTTCTGCCATATAAATTAGTACCTACTTACCTATTTTTTTTTCTAAAGCCTATAATCCTGCATATTATATTTATTTTTATTTTTAGATTTTCCCCCTGCAGTAGTTAACATTTTCTTGTGTCCGACCAAGGTAGTAATCGATATTATAGTAGATACAAAACATTCTAAAACACATGGAAATTTAAATATGTCGAGTACCAGCAGAACGTATCGATACTAGTGAGGGAGGAGAAAGAAAATTAGTTGCATTTTACTACATCTGTAGGCTAACTTGATCTAATTCTTTCAAAAAACAATTCCAAAAGCTCGCTTGATGATATAATTCGCCCTGAAATGAAATATATGCTTTACACTTTCAGTTTCAGAGCCATCTAGCGGAATGAAGTAAAACAATTAAGTCCGCTCTGCACCGGGCGAATCTCAGCTCGCGTTGAGATCTCGCAGCAGCTGTTAGTACAGACACATCGGAATAAGGTGACGTTAGTAGCTAAGCCAAATACAACAATTGGACACGGCATTGAGACGATCAAAGAAACAAACAATATTAATAAATTATCCACTAAAAACATTAATGTAAAATATGGCCAAGTTCTCCTATGCAACCAAAAGTAGTGGTACGTATAAATGAATAGGTGCCAAGTATGGCACCAGTTTTTTTTAAATTCAATTGCGTTATTTTATTTGGATGAGCTGTGCTGAAAGGGTGTCTTGTTGGGAACTGGATTGTTAACAGTCAAACAAAATAATTGAGACTAATGCATTTTGAGCTCTTAATTGGCTGTTCTTAAATCGCTAACTGATGACATGATATTGTAACATATCAATCAGGGTGGTTCTGGTAGTGCTGGGCAGGACCAGTTACAACGAGTTTGAAGGAGACGGATAACCCGACTACGCCGTTGAGTCAGGCCAAACTGCGATGCACGTGGCTGTAATAATTCCTGGCCTTCGACTAGAAACAATACTTCGAATAGCTTACTAGGATGTGAGCGGGATGGCTCCTTCTGCCAATGTCGATTCTATTAAATTTATACTGTTCGTCATCATATGAGAAGTAGAAGTTGTTTTATTCTGAATCTGAGAATAGAACGTTAAATAGTAAAAAACATTGCAAAAATTAATACTTGTTTCATAACTTTTTTGTAGTCGTGTTTTAGTTTTTAACTTTGTTTTTAATTAATTTTTTGAAGTCGGGTTTTAGGTTTATAACTTTAATTTTTATTTCTTAAAATGAGGCCTTATAATATCCCACCTTTAATGAGGTCATGTGTAGAGCTGCAGTTTGTCTCACTCACACCTGAAGTAAGTAAGGTACAGTCAAAGTCATAAATATATATACGTTCCTATGACGTCAACACGCCTTCATACCACTGACAATAAAGTTTATGTAGACATATTTTTGACGCAATAGGTGTATACATACTTGAAATGTAATGAAATGAAATGTATTATTCAGTAGACACATACAACATTTCGATATATTCTATGGCTCCCATACTTTCGACTGTACTCAAACCGGATTCGCTACCTACCTTCGTCTAAGTATTTCCCCTATTTTTCCTTAGTTTGATGTAAACAATGACGTGGGAAATTTGAACGAAGCGAAATGTTGTGACATTTTATTGGTCATAATGTCATTGTTGACATAATTATTGATACTCATAATTTTTTATATTGCTGAAATTGTAAACTTTTCAGATATCTGAAACATCTAATGTGTAGACAAAGCTAGGTTAGGTTAGGTTTGATTCATAAAAATCCTGAAAAAGTAACAGTATCTTAAAAAAATACGCTATGACTCGCGATGATTATGACCTAAAACACATTATGACTAAAAAATAATTATGACAGTCAATATAGACCCGAATGTGACATTTGAGGTGCGTCTTGTATAATAAATAAATAAATCTATATATTTAAAAAATAATCCCCGTTTCCCTAGGTCACGCCGTAACTCAAAAATGGCTCGACTAATTTGTTTTTTTGTTGTGTTCGTAATAATCAGTACAAGGTTTGTATTAAAAAAATACACCCGGGCGGTGCCGGGCACGGACAGCCAGTAATAAATATACCTCTATCTATATTTTTTTTACTAGCTGCCCCTGTAACTTGAATACAACTTCTCTAAGAAGCCAACTTTGTCGCATCCTTCTAACATAATTAGTTATGTAATTCAAGGAACTGGAACTTTTCAAAAGGCGACTCCTTTATTGCAAAATTAGGGATATAGACTGGACTAAATTGGATGAAATTAAGAACCCTGACGACGCTGTAGCTTTGTTTATACGAATGTCAACATATTATTATAATAGAACCTGTCCTGTATTTTACACAAAATGCATTATTTGTGACACAGCAAGTAAGGCCCACTTTCATCGATAGTGGACGCGCAATAATAATGAAGATGCGCACGAGGAATTAAAATTTTTGCGAACTAATATTAAAAGCAGTGTAAAGATAGCTCACGATAACTATGTCGTAGATGCCTCCCGAAACTTGACTAATAAGCCGTCGCAGTTTTGGAACTATGTCAACACCTTGCGCTGCCGAGGAGGGATTGAGCCCGTGGTTTCCCGAGACGACGTTGAATATCGTGGAGCAGAAGCAGCAAACGCGTTTGCGGATCACTTCCAATCTGGTTACAGAATTATCAACAAATGTATGACTACATTAAATAGTACTCAAAATTTTATAAAAGTCTTATCCATTTTATGCTTTCGTCACCATATTATAGCATCAGTCAGCCGCCCTTTAGTTATCAGCTTTGAAAGTAGGGGTCGCCATTATCGAAGGTTTATATCTATTTTATAGTTAAACACTGGATAATTACTATTATAATTATACTTTCTGTGCTTACAGTGAACCGCAAGAACGGTTTAGAATTTACAATATAAACACACTACATTTGAATTCCAACCACGTCACGGCAATTTCCTGTTAGATACGGTGGGGTAGCGCAGTTACATACGAATATAAGTATGGTTGCAAACAAGCAAGGGTTGCAAATAGCCACCATTTAAACTTGACGAGCACTCACGCCGGCTGACAATTATTGTAGAGTGCTTTTTCGCTGCAGACTTCATCCTAAACAACGTTTATTGAAGCACGCTTACCGAGTTTAGCAGCGTTTAGAAAGAGCATTTTGTAACTTGTAAGTATAATGGATTAGTTTGATTTTTATAAACTATAATAAACCCCGTTGTTCGTAAAGGAGCGTCCTCACTGAGAGCATTCGCGTGAATATTCGATTGGTATGGACATTGAGCCGAGCGTTACCATGCTTGCACACCACTCGATGTTCGCGCCGAATGCTCATTACACGCGAATGCTCTCAGTGAGGATGCTCCTTAAACGCACTCTAAACCTATTTCAGTTAAAGTATCGTTTGTCACTTTCTGTCAGATGCAAATGTCACAATGACAGATAAGGATAAAGCATATTTGACGCATGTTTTAGCTATTGCGCGTTTATCAATGAGAGGGTAAATGTCTAACATAATGTCCGCGACATCATCCTCATAACACCAGAAACACATTCACTCCTGGACATTTCTTTGCTAAAAAAAACATTAGCAATCGAAGTAGAAATAAGCTTATTAAATAACTTCTTATTATTTGATTTTATAACTATTCTTTAATTTATTAGTTTGTTATCTTTAGAGTATGTTATATGTATGTAATTCAATTCCGTACAACTGTATAATGTTATTTAAATTTAAAAAGGGTTCCATAATAAGGCTCAAAGGCATGAAAAGGGTAATTGAGTAACGAGTTTCAGGATCAAATAAGAAATAAGGAGATCAACATAAAAGGTTGAAATAGTTTTTTTGTAAGAAAAAAAAACAAGAATCTAAATCGTTATTAAGTAGCGGGCAATTTGGAGTCATCAACAATTTTATTTACATTATATCACGGTCGCTAATTAGAAGTGCGGGTTGTCATAAACTTTGGAGAATTACCAACCCAGGCCACAAAACAAGGTTATTTCGCTTTACCGTCACAATGTATGCAAGTATTTTCCTGCTTCGTTTATTTAAGTCGTCAATAAATCCAAAAATCTCGTATAAGTCAGCGGCTTTTGTCCGCCGGCCGTAAAAGGTGAAACTGGCGCGCGTCGACATTGCTGCCATCCATGCCGGCGCATTGAGCCATTCCCCCGCCCTTATTAGCCCAGAGACTGCAAAAGAAACAGAGTTATAGCAGTCATAAGGCCGCATCCCTTTCTCTGGCTCGATGGCACGTTTTGACAGTTTGAGATAGCCTCAGATGTGAAATTAAATTTGAGTAACTTAATTAAAGTCTTTTCCTTAAATTTGACGGACGATATCTGGAACACGCCCGGGCTAAGTTGAACCAAAATTACCACATCAAGGACGACATAAAAATCCCCGGAAACGATATAATGTTAAATATACTGAGACGAAGCGGAGGAAGGAATTTGGTAAAAGATTTAGCTAACGTAACTCGTAAAACCTTATATTTTAAGGATGAAATATTTCATTTAATTTGGCTCGTCTTGAACCGCTAATTCACTACGCTCCTGTAAATACAATGTGTGACAATTTGTATAGTAACGATGTGGGATGGGAAGTCACTTTGAAGATTTTACGACACAAGTGATCGAAGCGTTATTATGGAGCAAATAGGTACTATGATAATGTGTGAATGCTGTTTAATTAATAATTATAATCACGCGTTCCGTTTCCTGCACTCAACCTGGTTTTTTAAAGAGAAGTGTAAAAAACGCATCCTCCGCCATACTCAGGTTTGGTGGCTATTGCACACGATCTTCGACTTTTACTACCGCTCACTATCAGGCAGAATTCGAGTCCCATATTGTGTTCCTTTAAAAAAAACTCTGCAGCTGCTGTATTGAAAAAGAACCTAAAATCAATTCAAGGCTATTTTTTTTATTCAAATACGATTAATACTACACTATCATTTAAAACGTGCCTTTTATTTTCTCTGCCCTACCTCATTTGGTTTTTAAACTTAATGTTTCTGAAAACGATTCAACATTATCATTTTTATCATTTAATTATTAAATAGTCACCGTGACCACGACATTACCGTGGCGTCAAATATAAGCCCCGAGTGTAGCATACACAATACAACTTAGGGATCTCAGTTAAACAACTAGACAATAGATTAGTTATCCAAATACCTATTCAGGGCACCATTCCTTACACAATGGTTCACTCTCAATTGTCGAAGGTTTAATGGCCTTTAGCGCTCGACGCGTTTCGCACGCTTAAGAGATTAAAAACGATAAATCATAAAGCTATACCTCTAACTTCAAATCTAAACATAAATACGTATACATTAAAATGCGAATCAGAATAAATTTGTGTTTCGAGTTACTGCCTTTTGCATTTGAAATTGTAATTCCACGGATTCTGCATGTTGACACAAGCGGGGACGCGAATTTCCGAGTTCAGTTGGCACCCGACTCTACACGTCCAAATTGTCCTGTCAGATTATATTATGGATGTAATGGTTCGTTTACGCTGAGGACTTTTGTATCAGCGGGTAAATTTTATTTTTATCGAAACACCTTCCATGAACGTATCATTACCGTGAATTTTCATTTTATCGAAAGGCATTTCTCGCCGCGTGAGTTACTTTTAGTAGTCACAAGTCTAACCTAACCTTCCCTACGTTATTAATGTTTTAAGGGCCTGTCTCACAATCGTCAAGTAAACAATATCTGACACATAAATTTAGCCCTTTCCTTTTCTTACACTAGAACATAGACTAGGAGAGGGCTAAATTTAACTGGCACATTTTTTTTTTCGTAATGGTCCTAGTGAAAAATGGTAAGTCTTCTGAAGATCAAGTGAAAAAGGGTTTAAGTCTAGTATACTTCGTTCATGTATATATACCCTTTTTTATTACGAGTTAAGTCGACTTGTACCCTTTTTCACTAGGACCCCAGAATTTTACCTGTACTACTTGACGATAAGAAAGTCAACGTAAATGTCAAATTGCCAGCAAAGGAGAAACCAATAACAATAAGCACTATTTCATCGGATACTTTTTAATTCTACAACGATTTTGTGTAGCGGGAAAACTCAAATAAGTGTGAGAAATATTTAAAAAATCTCGAACATCGGGACGCCTACATAGACTACGCGTTAGCATGATTAATTTGAAACACCGCTGTCTTTGCATGACTTTTTGATAACTTTTTGCGCACATAGATTTCGAACTACTTACCTGCACTGTAATAGTTTTACGACTTAGAATTATAGGTCCGGTGACATATCGCTTGTCCTCATTGATCATATAGGCCCAATTAGTCTACCCTCCTTTAGTGCTAAATACGTACAGTCAACCAATTTGATTTCTAGGCCACTTTGGACTACTTATGTTAAAGTGACGTTGACAACCAAACGTTACAGACTTCTGTAAGAAGAAGAAGTCTGTAACGTTTGGTTGTCAACGTCACTTTAACATTATGATTTGGTTTACAACGTCACATTGACAAAGTCAATAGTGGCCTAGGAATCAAATTGGTTGACTGTACACGGAGCGCTGTTCCAATCGCAATACCAATTTTTCAATGATTTTACATTCACGTTATTTACTCGATAGAACGATACAGGGTCATGCTCGGGGTACAGTACACAGTACCCTTACCATCAGTTACAATTACCGTAGAGTCTAATGCTCTGTCCCTCGCACTCTATAAGAATGCTGCGAGGTCTGCGAGGGATAGAGCATTTGACTCGCTAGCGAGTACGTTAATTGTAACTCATGGTAAGGGTACTGAACTAATTGAAATTCGTCTCGTAACACTCCCGACACTTGTCAATATTTATTTACATGTAGCGGGCGTAGCGGCACATACAGAAGCGTCTTGGGACTTGTGTCGCAACAGTACTGTATCCACTTTTGCACCTTATTACAATGGAATAAAATGCAAAATGTGGATACATCTCTTTGCAGTCGACTGTACAAAATGGTTATTTGCGTTATATTTACTACGAAGTACCATATTTCATGCAAAATATTATTCGGATGCAGATTGTCCTGTGGTAATAAATCTCGTCAATGATATTTGTTATTGAAAAAACGTTTAGTGGTATTTTTTTAAGATTTTTTTTATACTCTATAATTATATTAATGAAACCGCTTAGGTAGTATAAAGGTATTTTAGTCAATCAAGCATACTATTTCACGAGCTTTTAAAATATTTCAAACCAAGCTACAAAACGGTACAGATATTTAACCAAGTAAACACTCAAAAGAAACCATTCATTCCCCGCCAAGGCCGAGCAAGTAGCTTTCAACTCGACGTAGTAAAAAGAGTAATCATAAAAAGGTATGCAACTAACATAAGGCCTTTGACGTGAGCTCGTAGAACGCAAAGCAACTTGCCAAGCCCTGCAGGTCCGTAGGTATCCACATTTATTGTCTTTTGCCGTATCTTGGTTTTCCAGTAATAGGCTTAAATTACCAAGTTATTTAGCAGACTGGTACAGTCGAATTCATAAATATGTGTAAGATTTACCAAACTATCATTTCATCAACATATGTTGATAGTTGGAATTCTACTACCGTGCGTTTTTCGAGAGCCTTTTTGCCACACACCTTATCTATGCGGAATCAGCTCTCGGCGTCTGTATTTCCGAACCAATACGACCCTAGTGTTGCGGGTGTTTATGGGTCGCGAATATCACTTTACCATCAGGTGACTGGCTTGCTCGTCTGCCTCCTTTTTATACATATAATAATATAGTCGGAAAAGTTCGTATAAGTCTTGCTTTCTCAATAAGCTTAACTTTGGGTACCTACTAAGTGAATCTGACTGAGAAAGCTAAATAAATACTAATTTTCCCAAACAAAAACGATAGGTATTGTATTAGGCCTGCACTTGTACCTCGCCGAAACTATAACCACATGACAGTTGAGTAATTAGTATGTACGTAACAATTACTCTGTCATGTTGTGTTAATTAATAGCTTGTTTAGCCATTCGCAGGCTATAACAATAGAATTAGGCTCGCAATAGCTATCGTGTAGCTACAACCTGTTATCAGCATGGTGCACCATCCGAACTCCTGATAAGGTAGGTACTTATGTGTTGTGTTTGGTTACGCGGTATAATATTTTTTCTCCTAATGCTTTTGATCAATATTGCACCGCCCACAACAACTTTCGGTTTTGCCTTACAAAGGTCAACTGAGCAAGACTTATTTTTAGTTCTGTGAAATAAAGAATGAATAAATAAAATACATAAACAGCACTTAGTACCTAGGGGCTTTTCTCAGCTTAGCTAACTTAACCCATTATGTCGGCTGAAGTTTCACCGCGGCTTTTGGTGAAAAGTTACGCAATATATCTTTATCCGTCCATTCTCGGACCATAGAGGCCTTGATGCCCGCCGATACACACGTAGCTACGTATCTGCGAGTCGGCGAGTTCTATAAGAACACCTGGACTAACCAATTGCATTAAGTTCCAATATAAGATCGATCAATCAACCTAATAAGTGCCTCCATTGGCAACCGCTTCGTACGGATTTTATTCAAAGCTGTCCAATTTAATCCACTTAAGTACAGACTAAAAGGGTCCCAGGAGCATCGTGGTTCGTAATCGCATTCCTTTGAAGCGCCCGTCTTGGCCAAGCATTGTTCATATTACATTCTAGATCCCACACTAACCAGACGTCTAGCACTCAGCTGGAAAATAAAGCGAAAAAATGAAGCTGATTAATTTTGTCAAATTATCTTTCATAGTAATCCTAGGAATTGTATGTAACGGTGATTTTACAAATCAATGGCCGCTCACTGCAATAAGCGTCGAGAGCGCCCCGCATTCACAATGGGATGCGTCGGCGTCGAATTTTCTCTCGTTTTGTTTATTGCGCGGTCGGGCCCATCAGGCCCTCGCGAATGGAATGCAATTAAAAAGGGGCAAGCGTGAAGCAAATAACACTGCTTCGGGTGTGGAGAGACGGATGGCTGTGGATGATAATCGTTTGGATAATAACGGCACGGATGAAAGGGAGGAACTTCATGCAGTCCTGGTGAGGAACTTCTCGCGGCTGTGGCCGGTGGCCCGCTGGCGCGCCGGCGGGTTCTTCTCGGACGACTACCTGGGGCTCATCAACGAGCACTGGCTGCGGTTCCCGCCGCCGCCCGAGTGGCTGCAGAAGACCCTCGGCGCCGTCTACCTCCTGTTCTCTTGCGTCGGCTGCTGGGGAAACGTCCTTGTACTCTTCATGTACTCCAGGTGAGCTATATCTATTTATCTATTTAACCTTTGTTGCACAAAAATACAAATTTGAGTGCAAAAGATGACGTCTCTATCAGTTGATATTTGGGCATTGTTGTGTAGATAAGGATCAAGAGCAATCCAAAAGTTTCTATGGGATACGATTGTTTTACACCCATAAAAACATTACGCCCACAGGTAACTATTTACCTTCGCTATTTGCAACACCATTACAGTGAGACTAGTTAAATAAGTACCTATTTATTGTAGTACTTACTAGCAATTTTTTACCAGGTTATCTTGTTTGCAAAGAAAACTTACTCGCATGTTACATAATTACTTTGCAAGCATCTTGGTAAAACATGGGCAGGTTTCTTCGTATCAAATTCAAGTTTAAGACGAAAGTTAGAAATGTAGAACAAAAGTTTCACCTCCGCTACACTACACCTCCTCTATGAGAAACAAGCGCCCGGTCCGAACACTTAACTACCTATAATAATAAAATGAAGTTTTAATAACATCAATCGTCTGTAAGAAGCGTAAAGGTTGGACGGACAACTTATTCAATTTCAGCGTAATCAAGTTAGGCAACAAGGCGTGTAAGCAAACTTTATATAAAAACAAAATACACATATTTAATTCAAAGCTTAACATTAAACGTTGTCTTTTATATTTGTCTGGCGCTTACAAAGAGATTACTTAAATAAACGAAATTGTGAAAGGTAAATGTATTTTTCTAGTATACCAAGTGAGTAAACGTTATTTTTCTATTCTATTTGATTACATTCAATATAATTTCTTATCTTCTTATATACTACCTACTCGTTTTTATAATAATAATCTATCTTTTATAAAGGTTTATAATAGAAAGAAGGTTTATACAGAAATAAGTATTAAACGGAGTAAATTAATTTATAGGCGACTTATTTTTGGACTTACGCAGGTAATTGAACAACATTGCAATATTTATTGCAAATTGCCAAACTTATCGAGTCAAAAAATGGAATACAATTCATAGCTCATTGGTTGTTCGTCCTTTAGAACGACTACGAGAAAGTGAGTACTTTTGGATGCACTCTCAAAGTCGCCTTGACTCGAACTTAAAGTGCTTTGCTGTGTAAAGTGCCACCTTTTAACGGTGCCCTGCAGGCTGAAAAAAATATCGATTATTTTAATATGAAGATAAATTCACCGTTATTCTACAACTACCTACTTACTTACTTATGTTGTAAGGCTGAGGGTATAAATTAATTACAGTACAATACATCAGGTACATACACAACACGGGCGATAAAATAAATAATGTCTTAGATCGCAGGTATTTGACTACCGAGTCGGAGGCGAGGGCGATAAATTAAAATGTTTCCCTTTAAAATATTTTACCAAGTTTAAAAATGAGTCACATCAAGACTTTAACTCACTCTGTACATATTTCAGTACAAAGTGCAACGAGGTGTAACACTTTGCACCTTATTTCAATGGAATAAGGTGCAAAATTGTACACACATTTTTGAACTTAACTGTACCTTATAAGTAGTGCCGCCGGCACGCACCCACGCTGTCGTTGGAGGAACTTGTTAATGAGGTCTCAAGCTCGAACTCGTCAAGTTCTGTCTATTTGCCATCTGCATTTAGTTAATTATAATTAGGTTCAATAATTATTCATACTAATTGTTACATGAATCCATTACTAGGCAAACACATTACTGGTCACTATTTAACTATTGGTAATTATTGTTACCAAAAGTTAAATTGTAGTTGTGGTATTATTGAATGTTAGACTTAGAACCTATTTAGCCACCCATTTGTGTCCATAATGCAAATAATTTGAAGACAAACTTTTTTACTGTCTCTTTTTATTACACAGTCATCAGCTACATACCAAGACCAAAGTCTACTTAACGAGAACCTACAAACTATCCTGTTGCCACCTTTTGATTCCATCATGACTTAAGCTAATAAAACGTGCTCCGATCGTGGCGATTACAATATTCGGCGATATTTCGGCGATATCAAATACCCCGTGGTCATGCCGATTGCAACATTTGCAGCGTCGTCGAAATAATTGGGAACGCGCCAAATATTGTGACTGTGCGGTAAGAACCCGTTTAATTTACTTTAGTATCATGAATACTGCATTGTCATCGGGTTAATTCACTAATGTTTTATCAGCTCCTGCCAATAATGGAGACTGGTTTAAAATTGGCTCGCAAGATTTGAAATAATCATACTGGTGTATAACAAGTTCAAACTTAAGAGGGCGCCCCCATAAAGCTAGCGTTTGAGTGAATTTTCAAAGGGCATAACGTCACATCATTGAACCAAAACTACTACGGTTTATATAGACATCTCTTATTCAAAAAGCTATCTTTCTCAAATTTAGATATGTGTGGTTTTTAAATGTATACAACGATTCAATCCAGAAGTCATTTATCCGTTTTCTCTACAAATATCTGCCCGTACCGGGATTTGAACCCAGGACCGCTAGCTTCGTAGCAGTCACTACCAACTAGGCTAAACGCGTCATAAACATAATATAAATAAAATTCTAGTATTTTCTAAAAATGCTCGTCAGAAAGAGATACAAGGGATACATTTATATACATATTAAACCTTACATGTTCACAAAATCTGTAATTTATGCTTTATTATATTAGGCTGACGGTACCAATGTTGGATACTTTAAGCTGAAGGCACCAATAATGGATACTTAAATTTTAATTCAAAGATCATAAGTTCATAAATTGATTGTCTCAAAATAAATGCATAACCCTTATCTTCTGTTACATAAGAATCATGTGTCCATTATTGGTTCTTGTTCATTACTGGTTCCATCACACTAGGATATTATATAGTTTCAAAGAAGTTATTAGACGCCAAATTTCAATACTGCTACCCCATTCTTGAGTGAGATAGTCGACTGCACCGGTACTTCCATAAGTAAGTAAAAAGTCGGCTTGCCAAACTTATATTACGATTACAAACCCAACTCGAGTAAATATATGTATAGCATACGACATGAAAAGGTGATATTAAAGCGGAAGTGCCAAGATAACGTCGTCTTCTTATACTAGGTATTCAAATAAAATTATGTTGGTTATTCTTTTAAAGAAATGGGAAGGAAACTCCTCTGCACTGAATATTCAATTATTCACTTTGAAAACGAATAGGTTCGTGTCACGAAACAAGAAACACCATTTCTTCGGTTAAATATACTGAAACTTCAAGCTATGCAAATTATTTTTGCGAAATGATACATTTGACTAAATTTATTTTGGCCAAACGCAATCGACCCCGGAGAAACAGTTAAATATCAGGGGACAATCCCATACTGATTGACCTAGTCCTAAACTAAGCTCTAGGCTTAATATGGATACTAGACGACGGTGTAAATACTCGTTTAGAGAACACTCCCAAGACTCAGAAATAAATACACGCACACCAAAAAAATATTTGCCCTGACTGGGAACCGAACCCAGGACCGCTAACTCTAAGTCAACTCTTACTTCTTACTAATAGGATAGCACGTCGTTCAAGTTGCTCTAGTTATAGGTCACCAAAGCATGCATATTTAAAGATTATTAAAATAACACAATACAAAACAAACTAAATTTAATTAGGTTAATAAAAGAAACTTCAACATATTTAACTCATAATATCTTTCATGAGCACAAAAATCTAGAAGCTTTTTAATACCTTTTATGCTATCAAGACTGCTTATTTCCTGACTCAGACAGCTGACAGCTTTTCTGTCTCTGCATACTTTGGAAATACGAGGCAGAGTACTGTAGAGTGACTGCGTAAGCTCGGTCTGCAGAACAAAACTTTGAACAAGGAACATGGGCCGTGTAGGAGCGCGAGCCGACGTGTAACTTGAACTTACTGGTCGTGCTGTAACTTTCGATACAACTGCGAAAGATTTTAAATCAGAAAAGAAGATCCAAAAAAAATATCCTATAATTAAGCGAAAGTATCTTAAAGTGATGAAGTCGGTCTTCATTTATTTTAATTTAAACGACGCTTTTAATAGGCACACATTATTTAAACCTATCATCGTTTCAGCTGCTGGCAAAGGTCCTACATTTTACTTCTCATAATTATCATATATATTATATAATTAATTTATTCCCCAGTATACTCGTCACGTTCTACTCTACATGTACAGAATAAATAGCACGAGATGTCAAATTACAAATAAGCAAATAAGTCTTCGGTAATAAAGTTGTTAATTAATGTTAAAATTGATACGTATCCTTATTTTTAGACATGACTATGCACTTTATATACGACCCTACCTCGTGGAATTACTCAGAGTATGCACTTGCTTTCATAATTCAGGTAGTTCTGGGACAGTTCTAGTCTAATTTAGTGCAGAATGGCGAATTGAACTGTGAATAATTAAGTAGACTCTGTTTTATATTAAAAGACACATACATACATACATACACTCACGCCTTCATTCCCAGAGTAGGGTAGGCACTAGGCAGAGCTACAGAATTACCAACAACTCTAAAAACTTGTTGTTAATTCTGTAACCACATTTTGCACAATCAGACTGAGATGTTTACCAGTGTACATTAGTGACAGGTTGCTAGCCCATCGCCTAACAGTAGTACTGTTACAGTACTACAAGCCTATATTCCCTTATTCGCCTCTTACGACTTCCACGGGAAGACATGGAGTGGCACTATTCTAAGCCTGCATCCACACTGCGAAATTAAAAGAAGACGCCGGCAATGCCGAAGGTACGATACTTTCAGCTTACTTAGAATTTAATTAGGTCCCTGTAATAGACTTAACATTATATAGAATTCTATGAATTTTTGGGCCATCATCAACCCTTCCTGCCTTGCGCTGTGACATTTGATCTTCAATTTCTAATATTTATTTCATGAGATGGGTTGGCACGGTTGTGTGCCGTTCGATACTACCTCACGTTCGCTTGAGTCGTACCTTTGTACCTTCTTCGGTTAGCAAATAATTGAATGCGTCCAACGACGCAGAACAGAACAAGATATGGGCCGACGTCAAATCGAATCTTGCCGATACATCTCACGGTTTGCCTCAATATTTCGAACCACAATAAATAATTGCATTATACACAATAAGTTTCCTTTTGTATTCTTATTCTTACCTTGCCCAGTTATTGATCGTTTATAAATAAAAAAAACTTATATATATATAACCTTAAATAGAAATAGGACATTACCTTTCAAACGATAACGATAAACATATTAAAAGTAAAAGAAACATATTTAGCGAAAGCATATTAGGCACCCTAGGTCATTAATATTATAATATATGGTGGAGAGTAGGCAACTTGTTAATTCATAGAGTCCAGCGATAAGCCGAATCCTCAGTCGCAGGGACGCTTTCGGCGACGACGCGTCGCGCCGCTCTCTCCGGGAGCACTTCCTCGCAGACGCCGCCGCGCGCGGCCGCGCCAGCTCCGGGATAGCTCGGACAATGTCGAAAGCAATAAACATCGAATTTATATTAATCTTAATAACCGCACAGTGCGTCAACTTATACAGCATCTCCGATACAAAACTTTTAATAAAAGAATACGACCACAATTCGACTTCAATTAGCGAATCAGAAAAATTCAAACAGTGCAAGTTTCTCGGTGATTTTCTGTTGTGTAGTTTGGACCATTTGAAACAGTGGAAGCGGCGGAGAAGAGTGTGCTTGAAGCAGTTCAATGAGACCTCCTTTCAAGCTTATGTGAGGGAGAAGAGGGCTACGTTGGAGTCGCAGAGTGCGGTGCAGCGCTTGCATTTGACGACGCCGCTGCAATCTGACGCCGCGTTGCTCGCGGAGTTCAAGGAGCGCTGGCCGGTGGCTCGCTGGCGCCGCTTCCTGTTCTCAGATGACTACCTGGTCCTCATCAACGCCCACTGGTTGCGCTTCCCTCCTCCCCCTCCTGCAGCCAACTACCTCTTAGGAGGGTTGTACATCGTGATGATGCTAGTGGGATGCTCCGGGAACGCGCTCGTGCTGATCATGTATTTCAGGTAGGTACACTACATAATTCCGAAAAGTCATAATTCCGAACTCATTAAAATCCCGAATTTTCATAATTCCGAAAGCAATGTTTTGATAGAAAACTATATTTTTCCATATCACTTGTAAATTAAACCTAACCTAACCTACGTAAGTATAGCAATAAAATTATGCATTGAATATAAAATAGCTCCATAACATGCCTACGGAGAAAAATGAAAATTCGGACAAATACATTTTCGGAAAAAAATATTCGAAATTTTAAAATGTTTCCATTTCAGGTCAGTTTACAAGCTAGTAATAATTAACAAGTGTGTCACCTCACCTGGTCTATTATTAACTGACTGAGAACTCGTTATTTTGGCGTTCTATATTTACTCATGAACATTTGGAGCTCATAAGCTTGTCTCCATTGTACGCGTTGGTAATATCGACCTTTATTAATGGTTTTATTCTAGGACGCAATGTAAAGGTACCTCGTAAAAAGTACTGTCGCGGCTGCACTCAGGTTATTGCAGTTAATGATGATTAAGTCTTTCCTGAGAAACGATTTTTCACACACAAGGTTTAAAAAACGAGTTATTTACCTCTAAAACATCGCTGCCGTTATCTGCCGAGTCAATTAAGAGGCCTCTTACAAAAGCTAAGTAACAAAGTATAATTAAGTTAGACTCTCAACTTGGTATGTTTCTTCTTTTGTCTCTGTGTACGAGTTTTTTTAACTGTGTAATGCAACATTTTGTAAATTAAAAGAAGAGAAAAAGGGTTTGTTTGGT
The DNA here is from genome assembly GCA_948252455.1 of Acleris cristana. Classification (NCBI taxonomy): domain Eukaryota; kingdom Metazoa; phylum Arthropoda; class Insecta; order Lepidoptera; family Tortricidae; genus Acleris; species Acleris cristana. The sequence continues at coordinate 17,685,751 of OX411780.1, forward strand.
GATAAAATAAAATAAATATAAACAAGAACAAATACATTTTTTAATAAAAGAGTAATACAAACTTAGAGAATTTTATCCAACTTAACACCGATATGGCTGCCTCTCAGCGTGGTGTCAGACTAACCAGCCTTGACGCTGTTTTTAACCCCCTACGCAAAAAGAGAGGTGTTATAAGTTTGACCTCTATCTGTGTGTGTGTCTGTATGTGGCACAGTAGCTAATAAACGGGTGAACCGATTTAGATGCGATTTTATTTATTTGAAAGCAGCCGGTTTTGTAAACTGTGGTCGGTTCTCGATGGTCATAAAAATCGGTTAGGCCGTTTAAGAGATATAGGCTCCGGAAAGGAAGGGAGCCCATAATATAATAACTTTCCTCTGAAACAAACCGCGTCCGAATCGGTCCATCTGTTAAATAGCTACGATGCCATAAACAGAGACAAATACAGACACACACACTACGGTGCCAGAGACAGGCACAAATATACACACACACACGTTTAACTTAACACCCCCATCTTTTCACGTCAGGGGTTAAAATCACATAACCGACTTTTATTTATGTTCCTCTCGGTATTGAGCAAACCGTATAGGTGTTCCCTGCCATGCTTTGTTTACCGAACCGGTTAAGTTTGCGACAAACAGACCGATTCGTCTTATTGGGAAGGAGTCATGATAAATGACTAACGCTGCGGTACACCGGGTTCTATCGGATTCTCATCTATCGGAGTGAAATCGGTCCGAGTTCTGCAAACAAACGGAGTAAACAGTCTGAAGTCAGCTTCTGTAAACTAGGTACTTATCACTACCTATTCGTTAATTACTGAAAAATCACCTATAAGTTCTGAAGGCAATTTTCCATCTAAGTAAACAGTCTGAAGCCAGCTTCTGTAAACTAGGTATCGCTACCTACTCGTTAATTACTCAAAAATCACCTTTAAGTTCTGACGGCAATTTACCATCTAAGTAAACAGTCTGAAGCCAGCTTCTGTAAACTAGGTATCACGACCTACTCGTTAATTACTGAAAAATCACCTATAAGTTCTGAAGGCAATTTTCCATCTTAGTTTGTATAAGGTAATTAAATTTCCCCTTGGATACTTTAATTACAGAGAAGTTAATTAAGATATTAAGTTTGCCGCAGCTTACGGCATCGCGAGAGCACCGCTCCACCCGTTAAAGCAATTTGGAGTCAAAGCAATTTTTTCATTAGTCTACTACCTATGGTTTAAATAAATGAATGAAACATCTATGTTGGCAGTTAAAAGCTACTTGTTGACTTTGTCATTGACGTTACGAACATTCTGAGGTATTGGTTTTTTTCATGTATTAAGATGAAAAAAAAAAAAAAGTATTTAACTAGAACTAGAGATTTTCATAAATAAATTGTGAAGACTGGGCATCTAATCAACTTTGTTTTTAACCCCATTGCAATCAAATCGTTTACGACTGTTTTTACTGCCGAGTTAATAAGAGCTATGAGTTATGCCGATAGGGGTTAAGATAATTTAGAATAGAAGGTAAGGATCCTAACCCACTAACTTCTACAAGTTGTACATAACAGACAACAAGATATTTAATTTAAAAAAAACCGTTCAGTTTTGTAGACTTGTACAGACAGAGGTCTTCAAAAGTCTTTGACGTTCGGATAAAGTCGGTTAGACTCACTTAAAACGGCATGAGAGAGAGTGAAAGAGAAATACAAACCCGAAGCTCGTTTTAGAGCGACGTGTATTATCACACGGTACACTCGTAAAGTTTTGTTGTTTAGGTTTAGGTCCCAGAACAGATTGTCACGAAGATAAAAAGAAAACATTCGTTTTAATCACATGATACGTTCGTTTGATTGCTGACATTTGATAAGTTAAAGTAGCGTCAGACTTATTAAGTAAATCACAACGGACATAATTATCGACATAATTTACGTGAGTAACCAGTTGTGGTCTACTTAATATGTCTGAGTTTCACGGAAGTTTTAGGTTTAAAATAGCGTCAGACTTATAACATTTCGGTGAAATGTATAACTCTCGCCCGCGATACATTACACCGACATGTTACAAGTCAGTCGCCACCTTTAAGCTCACTACGTGATGCATAAAACAGGATGAGTCTAATAGTTTGACGTTTATTTATGTATTATATAGTTTGACACGTCTAAATTCAGAGAACGCAGTATCGAATGGCACCCACTGATTGTTTAATGAATTTATCTTTGCTGGTAGAGTTGCCAAATAACTAATTAGCAAACTCCTGCCAATACAGACTGCCAAAAACGTAAACAAAAATATTTGTGTTATAATTAATTATGATCTATTCCATTATGTACAGTTCTAACGAAGTACACTATGTATTCTCGAAATAATTTAAACCGAATTTCATTAAAATTAAATCTCTAATTTCCGAGTCTGAAAACTCCCAATCATCGCTACTCCGTATTCAAGTTTCCCAAAGTATCACCAAAATCCCGTATTCTGATTTTCATATCTACGCCAAGATACCACACCGCTTTTAAAAATTTCCGTACTACTTTTTTATTCCGAATCCCGAATATTCGGGCTTCCGTAAAGTTAAGTAATGCATATGGATGCTTTAGCTAAATTTTCTGGTCACACACCTTGTACCTATCTAATTTCAACAAAATATTGCTGTCACAGTTCAGAACTATCAAACGATGTACCTATGCATACATTTAGAAAAAAATATAGAAAGCATACATCTTTCATGTTCCCTACCGATCTGGATTATGAATTTTCGGGAATAAGATATTTGGAATTATACCTTTCGAAGAAAAGTAAATTCATGGCAATATATCCGTACAAACAATATCCGGGAAAACAGTTCTCATCATTTTAATACTCGAAATTCTGATTTCACGGTGTTGTAAAAAATTGGAATTATAAAATTTGGTTTTCAAATTCAGAATGCAAAATTTTAGGGTGTTTATTTTGTACTAAGACTCCACTGTCCGTCTGTCTGTCTGTCACCAGGCTGTAACTCATGAACCGTGATAGCTAGACAGTTGAAATTTTCACAGATTATGTATTTCTGTTGCCGCTTTAACAAAAAGTACTAAAACAGAATAAAATAAATATTTAAGGGTACCAACCCTTACAACAAACATGATTTTTTTTGCCGTTTTTTGCTCGATAATGGTACGGAACCCTTCGTGTGCGAGTCCAACTCGCACTTGGCCGATTTTTTAATAGAAAAAGTTGATAGGGCTATTATTTTAGTTAACCGTCTGAGTGCATTAATTCAATCGTCGACGACTTCGACGAGCTCTCATTTTAGATGAAAACAATGCGAACTTTTTTAATTATTCACAACAATTTGTACCCAAAAACATGGTAATTGTATTGTGATGTAGAAATGTTTATTTGTCGACGATTGGATGCCGAGAAGATCCCAATTTTCGGCTGAATAAATACTTCATGTATGTATCTTTACCAATATAAATTTAATACAAACACATAATTAATATTGTTTTAATACACTACCTTACCTCCTCACCTAACTGAATTAATTGACTTTCATTTATTACGGCATTTGATAGAAGAATACGAGTGAATAGTGTCACGGACTAATGGCTTTTCGAATATCATCAAAAGAAATTTCTACTCGATCATTTCCATTGAGATTGTTCTTCCAATCTCCTTTCTCCGGTTGATTGTTAGGATATTATTACCAAAGTTTATTAATACAGAGCACTTAACGTCGTTTTATCTGACTTAAACAAATTTAATAGCGAATTTCAACGTTGTAATAATAAAACTACTCAAGATATCTCGGTTTGGGCGCGTGTTTAAATTAAAATGGCGACGTGATGTGCCTTTTTGAGGTCCCACGGGTCTGAGTAGTTTTATTGCCATGTATAAATCACACCAATTTTAAACCATATTAATCCCGACGTTTTGACCCCTTTTTCATTTCCCACAGGACCGACCACAGAACTTATTATATACAGGGTGTCTTACAACAGGGTGTTTTAAAATATAGTAATAGTTCGCACGATATTGATCACTTTGGTGTGGTTCATTTACGTCTTTATTTCGTTGTTACATTTTATTACTCGTGCCAAACTACACAGTCCTTTGTCGGTTTTCTATAGTACTGTTTTTTCTATCAGTGTCCACAATCCATGCCATTAGCACAAAACTTTGTGCCATTAGGTAGTTAGCTCTGCAGGCGATTCCCGGCGAGGCAAGGGGGTGTAGAGCGCAAGTATTTTGTGTCTGAGTCTTTGAGGTTTGCTGTGTATTTCTCTACACAAGTATGTTTGTCGTCGTCTAGTACGCACAGTACAAGCCTAGAGTTAGTTTGGAACTAGGTTAATATGTTTAATATTGTCCCCCGTTATTTATCTATATATATAAAAGGCAATGTCCCGGGTGACATATCAACGCCCAGCCCAAACCGATAAAGATAAAAAGTTGGAATTTTGAGGGGAAGTTGGTTTTGTAATGGAAGCGTCGTTTAAGAAGGGATTTTTCGAAATTCATCCCCTAAAGGTATGAAAGGGGGTTGCAAAGTTTGTATGGGAAAAAACATTTTTATGGTCCAATTTACTTGAAACTTGGTAGAAATGCTCTTCAATGCAAATGATGAGACACGTATTTCAGCGATTACTAAAATTCAACCCCTAGAGGGATGAAAGGGGGTTGCAAAGTTTGTATGGGAAAAAATACTTTTATGGTCAAATTTACTTGAAACTTGGTAGAAAAGCTCTTCAATGCAAAAAATTTGACCCGTATTTCAGCAATTACTAAAATTCGACCCCTTGGGGGATGAAAGGGGGTGGCAAAGTTTGTATAGATCAAATATTTTTATGATCAAATTTACTTGAAACTTGGTAGGAATACTCTTAAATGCAAAAAACGAGACTCGTATTTCAGCGATTACTAAAATTCAACCCCTAAAGGGATGAAAGGGGTTGCAAAGTTTGTATGGGAAAAAATACTTTTATGGTCAAATTTACTTGAAACTTGGTATAAATGCTCTTCAATGCAAATAATGAGACACGTATTTCAGCGATTACTAAAATTCAAACCCTAGAGGGATAAAAGGCGGTTGCAAAGTTTGTTTAGGAAAAAATATTTGGTATCAAATTTACTTTAAACTTGGTAGAAATGCTCTGAAATGAAAATAATGAGTCACGTATATCAATGATAACTAAAATTCAACCCCTAGAGGGACGAAAGGGGATTGCAAAATTTGAATGGAAAAAAATCTTTTGTAGTAAAATTTACTTGAAACTTGGTAAAAATGCTCTTCAATGCAAATTATGGCATATGTATTTGAGCCATTACTAAAATTCAACCCCTAGAGGGATGAAAGGGGGCAAAGTGTGTATGGATAAAATATTTTTATGATCAAATTTACTTGAAACTTAGTAGAAGTACTCTTCAATGCAAATAATGAAACACGTATTTCATCGATTTCTAAAATTCAACCCCTAAAGGGATAAAAGGGGGTTGCAAAGTTTGTTCAGGAAAAAATATTTGATGTGCTCAAATTTACTTGAAACTTGGTAGAAATACTCTTCAATGCAAAGAATGAGACACGTATTTCAGTCATTACTAAAATTCAACCCCTAGAGGGATGAAAGGCGGTTGCAAAGTTTGTTTAGGAAAAAATATTTGGTATGCTCAAATTTACTTTTAAACTTGGTAGAAATGCTCTGAAATGAAAATAATGAGTCACGTATATCAGTGATAACTAAAATTCAACCCCTAGAGGGATGAAAGGGGATTGCAAAATTTGAATGGAAAAAAATCTTTTGTAGTAAAATTTACTTGAAACTTGGTAAAAATGCTCTTCAATGCAAATTATGACATATGTATTTGAGCCATTACTAAAATTCAACCCCTAGAGGGATGAAAGGGGGCAAAGTGTGTATGGATAAAATATTTTTATGATCAAATTTACTTGAAACTTAGTAGAAGTACTCTTCAATGCAAATAATGAAACACGTATTTCATCGATTTCTAAAATTCAACCCCTAAAGGGATAAAAGGGGGTTGCAAAGTTTGTTCAGGAAAAAATATTTGATATGCACAAATTTACTTGAAACTTGGTAGAAATACTCTTCAATGCAAATAATGAGACACAGCGATTACTAAGTCACCCCCCAGAGGGATGAAAGGGGTTGCAAAGTTTGAATGGAAAAAATACTTTTATGGTCAAAACTTTAAACTTGGTAGAAACGCTCTTCAATGCAAATAATGAGACACGTATTCCAGCGATCACTAAAATGCAACCCCTAGATGAATGAAAGGGGGTTGCATAATGTGTATACTTAGATAAAATATTTTTATGATCAAATTAACTTGAAACTTGGTAGAAATGCGCTTCAATGAAAATAATGAGTCACGTGATAACTAAAATTCGACACCTTGGGGGATGAAAGGGGGTTGCAAAGTTTCTATAGGAACGAATACTTTTATGTTCTGATTTACTTGAAACTTGGTAGAAATGCTCGATTCAGGAAAAACTACTTCTGAGGAGGTAAAACGGGGGGTAGAAAATTGTATGGCATATTTTTGAAGTGAGAAACGTGGAAAATGTTGTAACGGCTACTGTAGTTATAAATTGAAAATATTGCTTCCGGCGATTTTGGAAACAGTTAGGGGTAAATTGGCAGTAGAAGTTTGTAAGGGATAATGATAATTTTTGAAGATAAAAATGTGGAAATGTATATTTACGCTACTGTTTTTATGAACGAAAAAAGTTACATTCGGCGATTTAGAAAAAACTATCCCAAAGGTGGTTAAATGGGGGGTAGAAGTTTGGTAGAAATTTGGTCATTTTTGAAGTGAGAAATATGGAAATTGGTACCTAATGTTTACCTTCCTATAAAAAACCTACCTACCTACAAAATAAAATTATGACTGAAGTTAGATACCTACATGGAACTCGGTATCAACACCAATATAAATTAAATAATAACCATTTTTTAAAACAATCCTTGAACAGTGTGAAAAGCGGGTGAAATTTTGAATAGGAGTTTTTTTTTTAGCCAGGTACATGAATCTAAAACATTGCAATCTTCAGTGTTTTTTCAACATTGGCACCTTAAAGGAATACTTAGTTAAGAGCAAATCCATTATCAATAAAAAAAAACTAAAGGGTAAAACTTGGGATCTAAGACTACTGACCGTAAATTTTGTATCGAAATTATGTAATATTCAAATTACTATATTACATACAGAAAATATTCAGCTTCGGTGTTTTTCGAAAATCTTCTGCTAAGTGGGTTAATTGTTTGTATAGAAATATGGCAAATTTATCTAGAATCGTATTAAAAAAACGTAATGGTGAAAGAGAGGCAGTGAATTTATTTTGTATGTCAATTTTGTTGTTTTAAAGGTTAGTGCCATGAAATTAAAGTAGTTTATGTGGACCGCTTACTTAAAATTCACGTTCTAGACTTTTTTTTTAAAAGCCTTCAAATGTAAACTATAACTGTACTTTTAACAGAAGTTCTGACTCTCCGCAGACGAAGTCGCGGGCGGAAAGCTAGTTTTACTTATAAATATGTATTTGGGAGTTCACTGCTCAACTGCGCCTCTATTCCCGACGGTAAAAACGATATCGTAGTTGACCTGTTATGGTATTGTTATGACATCAGACGCCATTACTGTCAAGTAAATAAGAGCTATAAAAACGTTGACAATACGATAACAGATCAAACACGATATGGTTTTTACCGTGTTGAATAGAGGCCCTGGTACTTAGCTGAAGTTTGTAATACATCTTCGTTAAAGAAAGTACATTTTACTGCGCGATTTACTGCCGGCCGTTTGTCAGCCATTCTCTAGTAAGCTGTTGCCAATTTATATGGAACGGGTCCCATTCATCTTCATAACTGAAACAGTGACATTGTCTGACCTGAAATTTGGTCAGTTGTTGAGTTGAATAAAAGCCGTCAAAATTGAGCAATGAATACATTTTGAAAGACTAAGTCTTTTTATAGCTGCACTAGATATTTCAATTTGTCTAAAGAACGTATATAAGGTAGTACCCAAGTAGTAGTACTCCAGTTTTCCCGAAGTTGACCACTTGACAGATCAATTTCTGGAGCCGAAATAAAATTTCATCAAATTCGTTTGAGTCCATTTCGAGAATGCGATACACCTAAACAAATATGAAAATATTATTCGTACAATTAGTACGTTGTATATAATATATATTATTATAAATACTAAATTTGTCTGAAAAACCCAAATTGCCTGCGCTATTATATTACTTATAAATTAAATCTACATTATTCGACGATGTAAAGGCAAAACCCCTGAAACGACATTTTGGGTGAAATGTCATGAGTGATTTTCTCAGTGTTGTTCGAGATAGATTTTATGACAATCTGACGACTTTGATGTTACTTAAAAGACGACGTAAAAATAAACCTCAGTTTAAAATATAATAAACTACAGTAAATTTAATATTATACGTACCTTCTCTGAATGCATTTAAAAAATGCTTGTTTTTTCTGGTTTAATACAATGGCGCTTTAGTATTCTTATTATTATTATTTAGAGAGCTTCACAACTACGAGTGCGGTACCGTCTACAGAGGTCAATTAGCCGCCATACAGCTTGACGTCTATAGAAGTCACCGCCAACGAAGTAGCTCATTAAAACCTTTAATTACTATTAAGTAGATAGATGTAAACCCCGATATAATGGCGACCCTTCTTTCAGGCCCAACCGAGCCAGGCAAGATAACCTGCTCTCAAATAAAAAACAACCGCATCTAAATCGTTTCACCCGTTTAAGAGCAACCGTGCCACAGACAAACACACAGACACACACGCACGCACACACCCCCTTCTTCTTGCGTCAGTGTTAAAAACGAATATTGAAAGTAAAACGATTTTTTTAATGCATGCATGCATGCATGCATGATTCTTTCTGGAACTGTTGGTAATTTCACTTAGGTGACATTTATTTTATTTGATATACCATGTTAGTTAGAGTTTTGTTCGTTAGTTAGAGGTTTGTATACTGGAGGTCTAGCTATGGTGGCTAATAGCTCGGAGTATAGGGGTTGTTGTTGAGGTCCTTAAGGGAATATAATTCCCCGCCTCAGTACTCACCGGCCATGGTGATTCTCTCACCCTTTCGGGATTCACGATTAGTTAAGTGCTGTGTAATAGCCGAGGGAGTTGGGGTCCTGAAACATACTTTACCCGCACGCACTAATGCACAGTACTCAAGTCAAATATTAGCTCAAGGTGACTACAATCATGGTACTTTTTATAACCTATTAATTACGTCACCCTACCTCCCTACTATTGTAAATTTCTCGATGCCATTAATGTCCAAAAGCGTATAAAACCTGAATATAATTTTATTTCTCACGTAGGTAACACTTTAAAACGCTAACTGTAAAAATTTACTTCATGGGTTTTGCCTTTTTACCGTCAATGTTACAAGTTATAATATTGAATTTGTAGTATACACACAAAGATAGTGTACGATCGTTAAGTAATCCCTCCCTAAATAGTATACCCAATTATTGGTACTTAATATAACTAATCCCTTTACCGTTGATTTACCGTTGTTACACAATAATCCGAAAACGCAATATCATTGTTTTATGTTTACATTGAAGCTAAATAAATAACAGAAACAGAGAAACATACTTATGTGAAACTCTAACACGGGGTAGGGATTATTTTTTCCAGCTTTTTTATACCATCTATAACCGCTTAAATTATATAACCGATATCGCTAACGGCATCAGAATACAGTACCTATAGCGTAACGGAAGCGTGAGAACAGTTCTATAATGAGCGTTCTTTCACAACCGTTCTTTTATAATTATTATAGCATTGTTGTTACCATGGTTACTGTGATGGTGTTTAGTGATAAACTGACATCTCGTTTTTTATATTATATATGTCCAAAACTGTTTGTTCAACGATTTAAAAGTGTAAAACTACCAGACCAGAAGCTTCAGAAGAAATAATAATTAAGAAGAGATCAATAACATTCATTATTTCGGCTGTTTTGCAATATAGCAATATGGTGGCACCAGAAATGACGTTTGGAAAATAAAATTAACATTCCAAAACTTATTGTTCTCTACGTATTTAAAACTCTAAATCTCCGAAATATTAAACAATCAATATTCAATAATAACAAAGAAACGATATATAATATATAAAACAATATAAATCAACTAGGCTGTATGACGTATGACACCATTGTTTTTCTCTGTGGTCGCTATCAATTTAGAAACCACCAGAAAGAACTAAACTAATTACGACAAAACAAATTAAGCTTGTAGATAAAGTCTAGTATGCAACGGTACATCAATTAGCTCTTATGGTACGAGTGCCGAGGTTAAAGCGCGAACTTGCGAGCGTTCTATAATGACAGGCTGCTGGAACAAGCTTTATTATGTACCAGTTGGGTCAATCAACTTTTCTTTGCCCCTCGTTGCCATGGTAACGTCTCCTGGTTCACTGTTTAAAATCACAATTTTAAAGTATATAAATCCAGCAAACATCAGTTTTTTTGGCAATTACAAGCCCATTCTGTTATGGGTTTTCTTCCAAGCGTATTAGTAGTCTATATTATAACCATTTTTCTAAGAAACTCTATCACTGTTTTCTCCTGGCTTACGGGACAGAATAACAGCAACAAAAAGTTGATTCACCCAGTTACATGAATAACTATTAGAATTACTTAAATTAGTCTCATCTCAATTAACGACTGCGACTGACGATTACATAATAATACATCCACATAATACATCCGTTAGATTAATACATTTTATAACTCCTAATTGCCTAATATAATCCTCCTTTAATTTCGTCACTAGATCTCTAGTTAGATTTCTCGTTGCGGTCTGAAATCACAAAGGATTTCAGACTGTTTTGTTTGACATATTATATTATACCTAGTATCTTTAGGCGAATGCGAAAGGCAATTTTGCCGCTTTTATTTTGATCTTTACGTCGCGAAAGGAACACGACATAAAAGCGGTTTGTACGGCTGATATTACATGCCTTTGTGTTCCTTTTCAATGGAATGATAAGTATAAAGTATATTTTCTTTAATCAAAAGTAAAGCTGATAATGTAAGGCTTCAAGCCTTTTAACAAGCTAAATTTAATTTAATTTCATATATTTGTATGGTGTTGCGCCTCTTTGACCAAAGCAGTGCATTATTTGCTGACACAACCGTACACGTATTTCTTTTTCACTTCTCATGCTCGTAAAGTCCTTCTTTATGCTGGATATAGGCTGCATAAAATCGCATTTTATGCACTAGTGCATAAAGTGTTGTCGTCATGTAGACTAAGACAATTAAGCCATACAGCCAGACAGACGAGATGACTGCATTAAATAAACTTCGTTATTTAAATACATTTACTTTTATTTGCCTTCTATGTTGCATCTAACAAAAAAGATATTTAAAACTATTAAAAACAAGCATTATTAACAAAAACATTACGTAACATATGACTTGGCAGTATTGCGTTCGAACTAAGTCAAAAACCTCAAGCAGAAAATTAAAAAAAGAATTAATATGAAAAACAGTGGCGGGAAAGAGGTTAAGGTTTTTGTTTCGTTTTGGACTATTCATTAGTTTTCTTTGCAAAACTTGTTGTGTTACGGATTTTACCATATCACTGTTTTATTCCCTCGTATTCGAAGTGAAAAGCAGAGTGTAAAACTCGAGCATAAAACCCATTTTATGCTCTTGTTGTACTATAGCTAATTTTTTTTACCTAGCCTATTATGTAGGTTCATAGGTTTTCATTGTATAGAGTCTATTAAATATATCATAATTGTTTTTAATTATATGTATACGATACCTACATAAGAGTTCGATAGGTTAAAGAAAAAATATATATTAGTGTCGTAATTATCGAAATACATTACTAAATAAATTAATACATAAATATTCATGCTAAGTTAGTATGATGAGTTGAAAGAACAAAGGAAGCTGAAGCGTACAGGCAAAGAGGAGGATAGTCCTAATGAGCTCATTTAAAGAAAAGAGCAATTCAAAATGAACCATTCATTTTAACTTTACTTTACATCTTTCTTACCAGCAGTGAGTGAAATTAAAAAAAAACCGCCATTTAAAAGTCATACTTAACATAAAATGTTGTTCCTTTAGCCTTCATTAAGAGAATTGTGAAGCAAAAATTTCTCATACAAAATACAATAGCGTTCTCTTTTCTTTGTATTTATTATGAAAAACTATGTCTATACATTTTTTTTTGCAAGAAAATATTTCCGAACCGTACAGACCTAGTTTCTCATAATAACTACAACATATTTAAAAATCCTGGAAATTGAGCAGGATTTAAGGGGTGAGAAATGGCCCGGAGCCAAATTTGTATTTTTTTTACAGCGGCGCGATTTAAACGGCACTTCACAATGCTTTCAAAAACAAGGGTCAAGCTAGTACTTCTTTATAAAAGGACAACTACACGAGGAGAACATGAAGTTGTTTATGAGGAATAACCCACAATCTAGAAACTAAATTGCCCTCCGAGAGCGCCGAGGACTGTATAGGTCAAGTTACACAAGGGTGGCGGTTGAGGCTGCAGCTCCACTCTACCACTACATTCAAGTAATTAGGATCATTATTCACGTACGCAAGCGACGGTGCTTGGAAGATTGAATGTCAATCGCGACAGACACCTATTTGTACTTGTTTACACACACGTTCGCAAGTGTAAGGCCGAAATAATTAAATTAGTAGCTCGCCCCGAACAGAGATCATGGGAATTCCTTGAACTATGATTGGATCAACAACTCTTGTTATTGTGGTACGAATATAGAAACATACTAATGAAACCTCATGACATGTCTATATGCAGTTCATTTTACGGCGACTGTAAAGGACAGCTATAGGAGTTATATAATTTTTAATTAAATTTTATTGACCTTACATTTGTAATGATTTTATTTGTGTTAGTTTTAAAATTAATTATTTATTACTTTATTATATTACCTTATAATGTAACTTACTACGAAAGAAAGTATTATTGTATTTTTTGATTGAGAAATTGACCTTCTGCTGGAGTTTCCTGCGGCGCTTCTTCTCCGCAATGATGGTCTTGTCCGAAGCGCTATTAGATTCACTCTATAATATTAGCGACGTGTAAAAGAGCCCTCATATGGCCAATCTACTGAATAAATATTTAGAACTTTGAAAAGCTCTGTCCTTTTCTCTCAGTGTTTACTGAAATAGCTATGTCATGATTACTCCCAGTTAACTCTCAGACCTAACAGCTCTCGGTCGACTATTAATAGCGCCTCAAAGGTACTGCCTAATAAACCAACAAAAAAAAAAGCGAGAGAAATTCATGACTAATAAAATTGTCAAAGTAAGGGGTTAGTGGGGTCGACCATTAGATCGCTCACGCGTACGTTCAATAAACGTGTTTTTACAGAATAAAATAACACCGAAGTACATTTTCACCAGCAGAATTTTGTCTCACGCGTATAAGCCTGACAGGCCGAATAAATTCACTTTTGTACATAGAATATTATAAAAAAATCTAACCTACACGAGCTGCTAAGTTATTTCGCTGAAAATAATTTGAATACGAAACAACAGAATAACAAAAGGTAGTTCGTAAACTGTAGACATATTTGATTTACTTTCCTTAATATTGCTGTGCCAAAGGGGATACAAAGAAAGAAGTTTATCTATAGCTGTAGCGAACAATCCCTTATTTTTCTCGCTTGTTGTGACGTCAACCAAAGGAAAAGCTAGGAGTAAATATATGAAGACACGCGTCAGCAATATTCAAATCCGTCACCGTTGTGACAATGAGTAAATAAAATATTTAAGGACAAGACTAAAAATAAACACCTAGCGTTTCATAACACATACGTAGCACGACACTATTATATTAAATTAGTGTAGTGTACATACATACAAACATACATAAACTCACGCCTTCGTTCCCAGAGTGGGGTAGGCAGACCTACATAACGGAATAACCAACATCTCTAAAAAAATGTTGATAGTTCTTTAACTCCATTTTGCACAAACAGGCTAAGATGATTACTAGTGTAATAGTGACAGGTTGCAAGCCCATCGCCTAACAGTACTACAAGCCTTTATTCCCTTCTGTAGGGTAAAATAAAATAAAAGATATTTCATAAAACTTCAACAGCGAGTAGTTTTTTAAATAAGCAGCGCTTAAAAGTTTTATTCGAAAATGAAAATGAAGCGGTAATTGGTAACTGGTTGTGACGTTCTCTCGTATGTGATTGATTAATTTCCTCCTGCTCGCCTGCCCTCCATTTTTAACCGACTTCAAAAAAAAGGAGGAGGTTCTCAATTCGTCGGTTTTTTTTTTTTTATGTATGTTCCCCGGTTACTCGAAGACTACTGGACTGATTTGAAATTTTTTTTCGGTGTTCAAATGGGTATACTTTCTAGTTAGTCCCATTGTCAGCACGTCACGATCTGATGATGGGATCTTGGAGAAATCAAGGGAACTCCTCGAATATTGTAGGCAAACATATAGCGATTTTAGTATTTTTAGTAACAAATGTAGCATTTGCATTCAGAAAGTGTCACTTGGTGAAGCGGAACTGATGATGAAGACCACAGATGGCCACCGGGACTCCTCAACGGTACCGATTTCAAGGGTGGCGATAAGATATCTCGATTAAGATAGTTGAGCGACTACAACGAAGCACATTTAATTGTTTTAAAATGACTATGATTTTCCCGCGGCGTTGCTTGCAGCGAGCTTGAAAATGTCTTAAAGTTTCATATATCAACTAAGAAGTGGGACTACATAAGCTTATTATGATCACTAAAAAGTGTAAAATAAAATAAATGTTTAAAAAAACAAAAAACCGCCTTCAAAAACGCGAAAAATAACTTCTACTACTAGGTACTTAGTAGTAGGTACCTATCCTATTAGGTTAGTCCAACTGAAGTCGGCGACCACAATATTTTCAACAAAAAGCCGACTTCAGTTGGACTAACCTAATAGGATAGGTACCTACTACTAAGTACCTAGTAGTAGAAGTTATTTTTCGCGTTTTTGAAGGCGGTTTTTTGTTTTTTTAAACATTTATTTTTTATTTTAGGGTTGTATTAAGTTTAATGTATATCTGTCTGTGGTATCGCATTTCCCAAACGTATAAACCGATTCGGAAGCGGTTATGATCGGTTGTGATGCATAAGTAAGAAAGCAGGGTCAAAACGATTTGGATGATCGTTATCTATTTATCTTTTTATTAGTTGTTAAAAATTAGTGGTTGGTACCATATTAACCGCTAGGATTTGTACAATCAACGTTTTTGTTTTAACGCTATATGAACTGACGTACGATACATATGCCAAATGAATGATAAGTGATCACTTACTTATAACGTTACACATATACAATAGGTAAATCCAAGACTCAGACAAAATACCTACCTTGTTCATCACACAAATATTGGCACATATTCGGAATTGAATAGAACTGTAGGTTGAGTTTATTTTTACATGATTTAAGAAGTGTATGTACTCATGCCCATGTTAGGTATGTGGGTATATAGCCTTTTCCTGCCCCGAGTTCTTTATAGAGAATGCATGGGATATAGTATATTGTGCCCCGGAATTCAAATTAGCCACCGTACCGCGCACAGTAGGTAGGATTTAAACGTTATTAAAAAATAAAAATAAATGAATGTTAACTACTAAATAACACACTTGAGCTCTTTAATGTTAGCACGTTTAACGTTAGATGGATGGACGGACAGCAAAAGTATGCAATGGGTACGGAACCCTAAAAATGACAATTCTAGAGGACGAGTATTAAAGTATAAAAGTAAGTAAGCTTATAAAAGTATCGTGATTAGCTTGTTTATTGTGATTTTAGAAACCCATTAAAAGTTAACGAGCAGGCGGTACGCGGGGCGATTTTCGAAAAGTAAGTAACTAGGTACTTTAAACGACCGGCGAACGGTAGGAAATAAATCACATGAACGTCACAATCAAGTCCTTACTCAATAACGATTCACCGTTTATTTATTTTTTTCAAAAAAATCTTCTCGAAAGCCTTTAACTTGGTTCTTGTGAGATTCGAAAAATCTGTGTTAGAGACGGTCACCGTCGCCCATAGACACATCTCAGAAATGCCAAGTCGCTGCCTTTCTTTATATATCTCAAACCTCTAATAACTGCGTACTGTAAGGTACTAAATTACAATTAAACAGGAAGTTAAAAGTAGTTGCACTGACCGTTCTGGTGATGAAAGCAACGTTAATGGCGGGAGTTGACCCCAGAGGGTACTCTCGGTAGAGCGGTCAAACTTAACGCAACGAGTCCTATTTTAAATTGAATATATATCGAAGTCAGAAGCATTCTTTTTATAATTACTGAGTATGAAATGTAATCTTAAAGACTATTCTGTGTTGGTTATTTCTGAGGGATACTACAGTACCTAAAATAGGTTTACACGCGACATCTAAAGTAACGCCTCGGGCAAAGCCCATGGGGTGGAAAGGGTCTCCAACTTATCACAAGGGCCCTCGATTTTCACCGGGCGCCTTACAAGTGTGCGGCACGTACTTGTTCTTGATTTCAATATAAATTTACCAAACTCACACATTATGTGGGCTGAGGTTTCAGCAAACATTTCTTCTCACTCCTTTATTCAAACTAAACTTAACTTTAAATAATTAAGCACATTTATGTGGGATGGCAATTTAAACTTCAGTTGGCTTGAATTCAGTAAACGTAGGTAAAATATAAATTGGAAATTACACAGAACATGTTTCTGTTTAATAATATTGTAACTAGTGGCAACTTTATTGGTTAATGTTTATTCAATTTGTTTTATTTCTTAGTTTATCGTACCCTTTGTGCCCAAATAAGGTAAAATAAATTAAGTTCGGAAATTTGAATTTTCCGGGATAAAAAGCCTAGGTGTTAATCCAGGGTATAAGCTGTCTTAAGCTAAGCCATTTCAAATTTTGCCCAAATCCGTCGAGCCGTTGCAGCGTGAAGGAGTAAGTAGATACCAAACTAACACACAAACTATCGCATTTAATAATGTTAGAAGGATTTCTTGAGTATTAGAACGTTTTGTCATTTACACCATTTTATAAAGCTTAGTTTTGGTGTTTTGGTACAACTGTAAAACTACTTCCCGTGAGTTGAAAGCACAAACAATCTTAGTCGCGTTTAGGACTTCACGTCAAGTCACCGGCCGCACCTTATAAATCACCGTGGCCTTATCAGTCGCCCGACCTGTCCGGTAGACTCGTGCGCAAGCCTGAATAAACTCTACGAAGCCCGAACACGGGCACATTTAATTTTACTTAGCGGAACAAGCTGAACACTTTCGCAAAAAATCGCACGGTGCCTGACACTTTGCTTTGATTTATTCTCCCATAAATTGCTCAAATCGTTTTCACTATAAATGCACGGGCGTTCATGAAATCCGCTCACTGAACATGTCAGAGTTGTATTGCAGATTATAATTGTAATGCGGGTTATGCGGGCAATGAGAGCTTAACTATTGTTGCTCTAAACCGCCTTGTCAAACCGCATTTCATCCTCTGTGTGTTAATCTGGGTGCTATTTCCCAAAAGCTGGACGTATCTGAATTACAAATCAAGGAAACCAAACGACTATAACGATACGCTGATAAAATGTTTTAATGATAGAGCGCACACAAATGTAAATAATAACGAAAATCAAGCTTTAAAAAAACCCAACTGCTGTTTGGATAATGTCGTCAAAGTAATGTTATTTATAATGTATTTATTTTTTATTTCGCCAATTTCAAATAATTTTAATATAGCCTATGACACTCTAGTGATGAATCTGACCACGTATAATTTATTAGAATCGGTTTAGCCGTTTAGTAGTTACAAGCGGACATTGAGTCGGACATATATACAAGTCAAACACATAACCCTTCCTTTTGGGCTTTGCCGCAGTCGGGTAAAAAGGCTCTGCCTGCGAAGCCGTCGAGCTCAAATTCATACATACCTACCGTCGGCTGTGGTTCTTTTAAATGTCCAGCCTCGTCACCTACACCGGATATTGAGGCGTAGTTCCACTCTCTTATCATTTAAAACACCAAGTCTTTGAAAAAGAGATCACTAATAAGATCTCAGGCCAGAACATCGGTTGTTTCATTTCAGGAACTAAGACTCGCCTGGGAGATCAAAGTTGACCAAATAATTAGCTTGACTTTGAGAGTGAACTAACTGAATTCAAACAACGAGCAGGGGTGTAGAGGGATTTCACCCAAGCAAATAAGTGACATAAGCGTAGAAGGCGACTCGTAGAGATTTCATTTTAACGATCATTTGACACCAAAAAACAAGAAACTTCTGAAAGCTTGTACGTATTTGGGTAAAATAAAGTGTTTTGAAACACTAAGTGTTGGGGAAAAAGCTGCAATATTTCATGCGGGATAATGACACAAATCCTTACAGTCATAATTAAGTATAAAAATACATTTAGATTTAAAACCTCGTTTGTCTTTAAAATTCTTTCTTACATGTTCGGCCCGCATTACTGCTTCTAATGAGCGAGTGCGTTGCGTTCATTATTAAACTACACGCAAATTTATTCAATTATTGTTTCTCGATACAACCGTACGCGCCACACTGCTATTAAAATAAAATTATAATTGTTCTGCTATTTTTTAATTCGTAATAAAAATAATAAATTTTCGCCTGAATTCTACTTACATTCGATATAAAAAAACCTCACAGTTTAATAATAAAAATATTTGCGAAGTTTTACTTATCTTATCTTATATCTAACAGAAAGTAGATTGTACGATGATGTGTTAGACTCGGAACTTCGCGACAACAGATGACGTTTTTAGGTTCGATCACGATCTACTCTCCGGGGAGGCAGACGGAGGCGGCGCGTGACGATAGAGCTGCGCTCGCTTGGCGCCTTCTTGTGCTCCGTAACAATTTCGTCTCGTTCTTTCAGCGGCTCTGCCCAAACCTTACATTGCGGTAGGTTATTATGCTTCACCTGACAGAATGTTATCACTTCATAAACCTAAGTACACGAC
Organism: Acleris cristana; assembly: GCA_948252455.1. Lineage (NCBI taxonomy): Eukaryota > Metazoa > Arthropoda > Insecta > Lepidoptera > Tortricidae > Acleris > Acleris cristana. Next base: position 17,704,779 of record OX411780.1, read on the forward strand.
TGTCGGTTTTGTGCTTTGTGCTCCTCGCATCCATCGACTTTCTGCGATTTTCACCAGGTCATCGGACCACAGTGTGAAAGGCCTGCTACATTGCTTTACGGTATGCATCCCAATGTTTTTTACCGTAAAATATAGTATTCTATAAAAACTGGGGTTTTTTAAACTATATGCGATAAAAAATAAAGTAAAATGCTCGCCTTTTCGTTTTGTTCGTAACGTTCTAGAAATACGTTACATTGTTCACATTGAACGGATTTAACGTATCCAGCGAAGTTTTATCTGCCATCTAAATTTTAGGCTCGAGTCCGGACTCCGGACATCTGAATATATGAAACTGCTATCAAACGGCATGGCATGGTTTCTGCTGCCAAAGCGTCGACACCTGACTGACACGTGTCTGCTGCATGATACCGTCAACGGTCGGCCGGATTGCCGCGAGCTGACATCGGAGCTTTTAGACTTCCGTACACAAAGGTAGTCAACGGGGAACTATTACTAAGCCTCCGCTGTCCGTTTGTTTGTTTGTCAGTCTGTCGGCTGTATATCATAAACCGTAATAGCTAGACACTTGATTTTTTCAGAATGTATATAAAATAAATAAAATAAAGTTAAAAATTAACGAGGAAAATGCCCCTACAAGAATTGTTTTTGTTCTCAATTTTAATATTGTACGGCGATATGGAACCCTTCGTGTGCGAGTTCGGCTCGCACTTGGCCGGTTTTTTTCTATACCGCTCTAACCTTCCGCTCGTGTCAAGCAAGACGAGTACTGTTTCACGTCCCCTTTGTTACGCTTTGCACGTACAATAAAAAAAGAATTCAAACCATTTTCTTTGTCAAAATCACCCTTTAAAACTGCCGTCACCAAATTAAATTCAGCTAAAATTTCTTTTATTAGGTACTTGGCTTGCATGAGCACAGTCAATTTCTATCTACGTATGTATGTTATGTATGTTATCCAGTTAATCGTTATGTATGTTATCCAGTTAATCTCCACAGATTAACTGACTCTGATCTGTAATTAACTCTATTAGGAATAGATTTGTGTAAGATTGCCCCTAATATTTATTTATTTAAATACCCAATACTGGATTGTCTCCACGTAGATCTCCAAGGAGGGCGGATTTGCCCGTAACGTAATCCATTTATTGTTTTGCTTCATTAGTGCGCTACTCATTACCGAGTCGGGGAGTATTATCCGGGGATAACCCACGAATGTTTAATCTCTAATTAAGTGGATAATCGGCCAAGAGCAGATCGAGCCGTGCCTAATGTAGGGTTCCGTATCATTAACTAAAAACCATTAGCGTGCTAAGTTATTTTTGCTTTTATTTTTAAACAAACACTAACACATATTTTTGAGGTAGACTAACAAGTTATATCTCTCGGCTATGCTTTTTTTAAGAAATTGGATTATAATTAGTGTCAGCATACTAGATCCTTACATTTTACCAAAATCGCGTTCCCTTTTATATGAAAGGTGACGTAACCCTAGCCTATCTAAATGGAAAGTAAGCATTTTAAATTCAAATAGGTCTCAGTGTTAAATCGAGGTATAATTTTCAAAAACTGTACAAGAGAAATTATAATGGTTTAAAATGTATACCTACTTGACGGGATAATTAAAGATTATTATGGTCGTTCCCATTTTACACTAAAGTAGGACGCTGTTACGCAAAAATGTGTCATCCCACAATTATTTAGCATTATAATGTCAACTCACGACGATAGTACCTATTGAGGGTTGACACTTTATTGCTAAATACTTGTGGATTGGCACATTATTGCGTAACAGCGTCCGTACAGACAACAACTTTAACTGTTGAGCACCTATAGAACCCTGTTATAATGACAGCGTCAAGTGAAAACAAATAAATTACGTCAAAATTAACGATTGTCTTTCTGCGGCAGGGTTCTATAGTTAAAGTTGTTGACCGTACCTATTATATCTTACATACGGGTGAACTGCAGAAACGGCAGAAACTATAAGGGTTCTTTGTTTGACTACGAAACCCTAAAGAGTGGCAAATAACAATTAGTTCCGTCTTATTAAGTCAACAAGGACGTAAATCAACAGTTGTCTATTGAATTTTGTTTATCTCTCCTCTATTGTTTTTGTTCACTCGCCTTTTATTTCTGATACGATAGAATATTTGGATCAATATTTGTGATAAAGGTTCGACAAAGCTAGTCGTTGGTAGGAACATGACAAGATAAAATATCCGACTGGTAAAAAGGGTGGACATTTCCAAATTGAACTTGTAAATAGCGACTAGATATAAGCTTCAGTAACGAGTTTTGTTATATTTCTCCAAGCGTATTTTAGGTGCCTTAAAGGGTAAGATATAGATTTATTCAACTAAAATTCAAATCATACAAGGATATATGATTATACCTATATACAGTTATATCACTCGGTAATCTCACACAAATTAACCTATATACAAACTAAGCTCTAGACTTATACTATGGGTACTGTGGAACGATTAACATACGTATAGAGAAATAGATAATACCAAAAAGCAAGCTTTAAAAAAATCAACTGCACTTCGGATAATGTTGTCCAAGTACTAATGTTACTTATCATGTATTTAATTTTTATTTCTCCGATTTCACATTTAAATAATTTTAATATAGCCTAGTGGTTAAAACGAATCTAACCACGTATCATTTATTAAAATCGGTTTAGCCGTTTAGTAGTTACGAGGGAACATAGAGTCAAACACATAACCCTCCTTTTGGGCTTTGCCGCAGTCGGATCAAAAACATACAATACTCAGGAAATATACTTGCACTCTTCACACATGTGCCATTACCGGGAATCAAACCCGGTACAGCGACTTCGTAAGCAAGTCACTAAAAACTAGGCTAACCGCCGCATCGTCGTCTAACTAAAGCTTCAAACAATTCCATACAGAAATAAGAGTAAGCTTTATTAGACTATTTCTTTATTTCAACAATTTAATGAGTCTAGATGCTTTTTGTATTTCTGGAACCATTCCTCCAGACTGCCTTCAATCTTCGAGTCCATGACGTGCGGCTTGAATCCTTCCGGCGGTTGGTCGGGTATAGCCACCTTGCTCAGCTCTAAGCTGAACGACTCTATCTTCGTTCGTATGGCGCACTGGATCAAGCCGAGGAGGCTAGAAGGAAGCCCCGCACAGTCATTCCCTGCCGACGAGTCTTTCTCCACATCTAAGTTAAAAAATTAGGGGTACATTTTAATAGGCTTACAAGCTTAACATTGACGTCCCTTCGTCTATACTATAAAGTTAGAGGGTAATTTTGAATACGTACCCCTTTATTACAAGGGGTACGTATTCAAAATTACCTGTAATAGCCCGACTTGTGAATAAAGTCTTGTTTTGAGGTGGTATTAGAGGTTCGGTAAAAGAGATTAGCGGCCTTTACACGTAAAGTTCGGACCGCGGGAAACACCACGCGCCGTTCCAATCTTCGTTCCGAATCGTAAATTTGTTACTATTTTTAGTAAAATAGTAACAAAATTTATTTTGTAATAGTTTACAGCTGCATTTACACGTGCGGTTCAAAACTTGTTCAAAACGAAGATTGGAACAGCGCGTGGCGTTTCCCGCGGTTCGAACTTTACGTGTGCAGGCCGATATTGAATGTTTATTTTCTCGACTCTTAAGGATATGGGGTGTTCTACCGTTTCGTCCGGATTTGTAACGTATTTCCCAAGTGGCTATTTTTAAACTATATCTTCTGAACCTACGTAAAAGCGGCATCTTTTATATTATATAGCTAAAGAAGATGTTGAATAAAATATCAAATAAAAACCTTATTAAAATCTCATTCCTTCGTACCTAAAACGGGGATTCATTAGGTTTAGCATTAAAAAAATACAATTGCAATTACGTTCCTACGTCTGTGAAGTTAGGTAGTAGCCTCTATTGCGAGACACGAACAGCCACGTTGACTTTAATTATGATAAAGCTATTGTTACTTCTCTTAGTCGGAATTTTCTTTACCCCAACTGTTTAATGCAATATTTATAAGCAACAAATTAGGGGGAAAAAATAGGGGCCTCAAAAAACCGCGTTGCGAATTTATGAAAATTTGGGAAACAAAACTCTGAACTTGCTAAAGCATCGACAAACTAAACTTAAAGCCATGTCGTAAAATTCATTATTCAGACGCTTGAATGTCAAATATCTATTTCACAAACGAAACGACTTCTTAACGAGGCAGCCCACCTCGTCGCTTGTTAATCCTATATTTCTGCCGCCGAGCGCACAACTTCGAATGTTGACAAAACTGTTGAATCCGAGTTTTAATGGCATTGTAAAATTTTAAACCAAGAAAGCATCCTCACCCCACCGTCCCCGTATAATAGGTTTCAGTCCTACTATTTGATTCTGAAGCTCTTTATAGTCGGAGATTTTAATGAGGAAGTTTCTAACTCAGCGCCTCTATTCACCTGGGTAGAAAACCATATTGCCTTTGAAGTGTTATAGTATTGTTTTTAACCCATTACTTTTTAGTAAGTAAGGGGTCCATATTGGCTCATATAAAATTGGTCTTTAGATTATTTATACAAATAACGATTTGTGGTATACTCATCACTTCTTCGAAAAATTTTGCTCATTCTTTTTTGTAAATACTTTTTTAAGTCATAATTATCGCAACTCATAATGCATTTTTTAAGAAACTGTTACTTTTTGAGGATTGTTATAAATCTTACCTAACCTAACCTAATTTTATCTACATTTAAGAAATTCTGAAAAGTGTATGGTTCCATGAATATTGGCGTTCGGATGAGTATGAGTTCCGATGAGAGCTAACAAAAAGGTTGACAGGACGGAAACATGTCAAAAATAATATGGTTTTACGGAGTTAAATAAGGCCCTGTACACGATAAATTCACGATTTGAGTACCTATAACAATGTGAGACAAAAGTACGACAAAGTCCCATTAATTCCCACTTTGAGCGCGCGAAACTCAAATATCACCCTAAGGGTCACAAAGTTATGAAAAATATATCCATTGAGTGAGTTCGTTAAAATAAACGGAAATGGACCTCTGAAAGTTTCGAGAGTGTGAAATATGGATAATTTATTGCAATTGAGCACCCAACAATAGGCAATCATTAAACCCTCGAGACAATATTTGTCATTTAAGTCATTATTCGCCGGATAGAATTGGATGCATCAATTGACCAACCTTCCATTTCAAATGAGGCCACTTAGCTGAGCCCCCGCCCGCATAAGAATCTAAAGGGATGGATTTATGTGCTTTCACGCGAAGATCGTGAGGTAGAGAAAATTTGCACGGGCCTTTCATTGCTGCGCCAAATAAAAAAAATGTATTAACATAAAACCACTACAATGATAAGCTATGAGTACTAAATATTAAAATAAAAATCATAGTTGAAAATCGAAGGGTTTCGAAGATTAAACCAAAAAATATGCAAGAAACGTGTCCTGTATACAAATAAAACTATCGAGACGGTATATATCCAAAGAACAGACCTAGACGTTATGTTTATAGAGATACAGTTCGCGGAATAATACCGACTCTAGCATTTTAATGGCCTCTCGATACTTCTCGATTTCAATACAATTCATGGAACTTCTATTGAAACTAAAGAGTTTATAGAAGTTCTAAGAATCGTAAAGTTAGAAGACAATAGTTACTTAACTGGGCCGTTTTCAAATAAAATGTACATAAGTAGTTAAGAACAGTTAAAGCCTCAATTAAAATCCTTAACTTTTTTCCATTTCGCAACGAAAGTTAACCATAATCGAAGCTAAAATGCCAATGGCGTAAAGGACAACTAAATTGTACTGTAAAATTGTCCTTTACGCCAATTGCCATTTTAACCATCGAATGATTTAAGTATTGTAATTTTCGTTACGAAATGGAAATGGAAATGGAAAAAAGTTAAGTTAAGGTTGTTAAGGATTTTAATTGAGGCTTTAACTGTCCTTAACTATGTACAATGTTTTTGAAAACGGCCCAACTATACTCTGTTTTTTGTTGCAATAAAGTACTATGCCATACAAGTTATATGCAAGAAAGAAATGAGCACCACACAGTAATTTTTACGCACAGTACTTTATCGTTAAAAAAAACAGAGCATTTTTATTTTTATCTATTAACTAGAGAGAAAACTTGTGAAACACCTACCCGTTTTATTAGATTTAGAAGGCAAGATATGTTCAACCAGTATCACTTCTGCGTCCACTATTATAGGATTTTGCTTTCCTGCCACTTCCGAAAATAGCGATGCGATGTGTAAGCCATCTTGAATTACGTCCAGACTATTAGCACTTGCACGTTGAAACGCACAAATTACAAATAAATTTATGAATAATATTTTTAACATGAACATTTTTGAACCGAGCACCTGTGACAAGTAAATTCCCAATAACACTATTTTTTGAACTCGCTACGTTGGTGGTGGCAACTGTTCAAACAATAGGTACTTTAACATAATGTATTGTTATAATTACGGCCATCCGAACAAGGCGTCTTTTGATCCACAAATATTAAATTTTACAATGATAATAACCAAGGAACAAGAGTTTTAGTAAATCAATTGTGCACTGTGGAAGAGAAAAACTAGATGTCACTTAATAAACCAGGCCAATTTCCATAATAAACATAATGGTTCTATTATATTTATCATGGTAATTTTCCTGGTTTCCTTGACCTGTCTACTTTTAAATGCAAAACCAATTTGCATTCGAATCATGTTGCAGGAGCTTAACGTGTTGCAGGATCTTATCGTGTTGCAGCAACGTAATGGAATTGACATGACGGCGGGTTACCTTTGTTTCGGCGAAATATGTTTGCCAAATTGTACGGTTTCCCAATCGTTTTGTTTGCCAACCCGCATTGTTTTTTGTAACCGTAAATATTTCAGGATTTTATAAAAACTAACTCACTGGCCGTTATCATATTGTCAACAAAGTAATTCTCATTCACCCACCCCCACCTACTTGACAGTAAAAGCGGCCGTATCGTAGAAAAGGAATATCTTTTCTAAAGCGAGATGGGTTAATACAAAGTAGAATAGAAGCACAATTGCTGAAAAAAATTATATCGTGTGTTTTCCTGGATTTTAGTAGTACCTAATTGGATTTGAGCGAAGCGCCAGAATCGAACACATTTTTACTACGTAATACTTATTATTAACAGTTATATTATAGTATAGTATATTATAGTTATAGTATTAGTAACAGGAATTCGCATTGATACCTATTCGGAATTTTGAAAATCGGTGTTTTAGTAATCGGAATTTTTATTTATCAGTCGGACTTCTTATTCGGTGTATCGAAATTCGAAATTTTGATCATCATAATTGTAACCGTCAGGAATTTTTAAATTTCGGATTCATAAAAATCGGATTTATCAAAAATCGGAATAGTTATATTAGGAGTTTTAACACATTTGGAATTATAAAAATCGGTATTTTGAAATTCCCGATTCCGACTTTCGGAACATTACTTTTCGTGTCTATGTAGTGTAGGTAGGTTTACCCCTAAAAACTCACTTTTTTATTGTCAAAGTCTTAAGCTCAGGCGCGTAACAGTTAGGTACCTACCGCTTTGGCCGGACTGCTTTACGACAAAACCTGGTGCTCTACTTCGAAATCCGTAATTCGAACTTCGTCTATTGCTATCCCTTTTGCTCTCGACGCGTAACTAATTCGCAAGAAAGTGACAGGGCGAACCGAAATTCGAATCACGGATTTCAAAGTAGAGCCCCTGCATCGGAATTAAGAAGACACGCGCTAAAACTGTAATAATGGTCTGCCAGGACAACTATTAACACTAACAACAATACCTTACTTTGAATGTTACGTTTTGGGTTGTCAGTTTATTGAGATCCTGACCTTTTAAATATGATTATTAAAATACTTTTTTTTTTAATGGAAACAATAAACCGATCTATTCTTGTATAACTGGCTAATTGGAACCGTGACCCACTATAGAACTGTGTCACAGTGTAGGTACTGTCGACCAAAATGTCACTGTAACGTAGTTCTATGGTGGGTCACGGTTCCATTTAGCCAGTTGTACGAAACAAAAGACTTATACCGCCATTAAAAATGCTTTTATGACATTGAAAAGTTGGAATGACGTATACTTTATTCCAAGATGTTTCAGCGAGGATCATAACCGAGAACTTGCACCTAAGTGCAATAAACAAAAGAACTTTTGCTGGAAAGATTTGCAGGAAGAAGGAAAACAGATTTCTTAAGTAACAAGTTGAGTCTGTCGAACTGGACAAGATGCTTTGCGAGAACGTTATCGTTTTCGAAAATATATAGGACTTGCTTTTGCCCGCGACTTCGCCCGCCGTTCGTCGTTCGATTACCGTTATTCCGTTGGGAATTTTTCAATTTTCTGGGATGAAATGTAGCTTATCACACACACACACACACACACACACACGCACGCACGCACGCACCTCTACTCCCCTCTTTTTGCATCGGGGGTTAAAAATGTCTGCGAGTATGACGATGACGATTAATATTTAATTTTTCATTTTCCAAAGAAGTTTGTTGATTAATTCTATGCGAAAAACCATTTGATTTCAGCCCCCGCTCGTTAAGATATTGATTTCAAAATCATTTTACTGTCTCTATCACTTGATCCGGCTTTTGAAGGTAAATCCTTATAAAGATAATAAATTACTTTGTATTCGGGCATACCTTGACAGGACCAAATTAACTCACCCGTCCTTCATCAGACTGAAACGCAAAAGTTGGGATGGCAGAGGGTGGATAATCACTCAGTCAGCCTGCCACGCTGCCTGATTACCATATAGAATGGGCTCCATATCGATGTCTTGGCCCTCAACGAGGTACAGTCCTCATGGATTTTGGTAAATATCGAGGAAAAGATCAATACAGAACCCTGTCGTGTGGAAACTAAATTATTCCACGGGTTCAACTCGCAGGTGAAACTGACCCTAACGGTTAAAACACATTAAAGACTTGAACAACTTCCGTGTTTACCTACATAAGTGAGGGCAAAACTACCAGAAATTGAAACCCTACGAAACGGGGTATGGCGGCTGTGTTGACAAAAGCAAATATTTTAAACAGTTTATAGGGGTACCTACCTAAAGTACCTAATTTAATCGAATCGCTAAGATTGTCGTACCTACCTACAAACATAAGTTAGACAACTAGTCGCCACGTCAATTTAAGAGCGTTTTCTTTTTCGCTGGCATGTCGTCAGCTGCATTTTACAACTCGTCAAAGTAATCGACACTTCGCAGGGTTTTGGCCTGGGAATACTAGAAATTTAAATGAACACCGGAATGCGCGGCGTTTTATCTACGCGGAACGAAAGCTTGAAATCTAGGATTGTCCGGCAAAATCCGTAATGGTCGGCTGCATTGTAGAACATATTGGGCAAAGCTAATACTGAAACAATAGAATTACCGAACGATCGCAAAACCAAATCAATCTACTCGTAAGTCGAAATGATGTTTAATAAAAAGAAAACAATTATTTTTCGAATGATTTCTCCGAATTCAGCGTAAATTTTGATTACTTACCTCGAATATGGTCAGCTTATTATTCGGTCTTACTTAAGATTGATATCCAATCGACCTTCCTTCCAACGGAGTGTTGTTTACGTACCATATAGAATGTAGAAGAGGAAAGTTGTTGAGAAACCTGATACATGATACAGTACTACAATTTCTTTTTGAAATCTTTGAGGGCAAAGTTGTGGGGAAAAAATGTATGCGGCTTGCTTACTTTTTTAGCCGAATAAGACAGAAGATTATTGTCGTGTCGTTCAGGATAAGCTGCAGAGAATAGAGAAAAGTGGCAACTACTCCACCGACCATTTGTGCGAGTTTATGCCTTACATAATATAAAATAAAATTAAATTAAATTCTACATAAAACACTATAAGCGAAAGTTTTCCTGAAGCTTTTCCCTGTAAAGACGCTTTTAATGATTGGACGATTGTTTCCCAGGGATATTATTTACTATCATATCTTTGGAAGTAGGTATTTCTTTAAATAAATAATACTCAAAGCCGAGTGATGCAGCAGGTTGCCACACGATATTTTCATGCACGATCTGGTTACATGACAATGGAATTGGGACACGTAGACTGAGGTTGGCTGATTATTAAAATCCAAAGTCATTCATTAGGCCTTAGGTGATTTTTATTCAGACACAATAATCAGGGTCTATATTGTTTTTCCTCAAATCATTTGGTCTAAACTCTCAGTACCTATACATACATATAATTTCATATGACCTAAAATCACTTGCTATAATCAGTCCTATAAACCTACTTATAATGCGTTGCAGGCATAGGTAATAACGGTGTTACAGAACTGTATGATGATGATTACGTCGGGGTCACCAATGTAGGAAGAGAGGACAATACACAGGTCTCTCTCCAGTGGGCTTAGCATGCGAGGCGAGGAGAATACGTCAAACCTCGTCAAACGCGATTTAGTGTCAAATATGTCTATTCCATATTCTAACGTAACGGTAAACATTTAAGGTTTTAAATAAAAGTGTATTTTGTGTGAATTGAGTTCTTTTATTACTAAGCATCTTAAAGTGTGACATTATGTCATATTTTCTTATTTTCATATGAATACGTAACGTAAAATATGACAGTAAATCTTGCGTAGCATACTAAGCCCCCTGGCGGGTGTTATGCCTATGGGGACCGAAGTATTTGGGGATTTGTTTGTATTAGTGTAGGTAAAGAGAATATGAGCCAATAGGATTGATTGTGAACCAATTGGTTAACTAATGTTCCATTAAATCATGATTCGACCAACGTATCATTTTAAAAAGCTTTATTTCTTCCTTTTATGTTGTTCTGTCTTTTGTGGTGTATTACACTGTTATCTTAGTTCTATCTGCGAGAACCTATAATTGGCTTTCTACATTTATTTTAACTTCTATTTCTGTTACGTATAGCTGTTGGATCTCCTCAAATAAAATAAATAAATAAATAAATAAAAATAAATAAATTAAACTTCGGTACTTGACGACGACGCAGCATTTTTTGGGACTATTTACGGTAGGACAAGCGTATAGTTACTAATGGAATTAACTCCAAACGAAGCGGTAGTCTTGTAATTAATAGAAATGGATACTGGTCAAGTAACCCACTGTCCTGTCCTGACGAAACAACCCTAAATATTCCAATTCTTAAAAACATACTAATAACACTTTTCTGGTGAGAAATCCCTGAATATAAGTTAAGTAAGTCAAGTATAGTTTTGATGACTTTCTTCCTTGATCGATCAATACCATTTAATCTTCAGCCACATGTTGGCGCGGAGCCAGAAGCCGCCGGCAATTGCTGTAGGCTCAGTGGCTCGCACTGCACTTCCAAGTTTTGTGCCTTATTAATCTAATGTTTGACGGAACCAGTTGAATATTAGGTCCTTACCTATGAAATTGGCGTTTTATATGGAGAATTTTATGAAAACGGTGGTTTTCATACATTTAATTTTGCGGATTATTTAGTAACGTCAAATGCAAACCAAACAAAATTCTTTCAGGATATTGGACACTTCTAAGCTATATTATACATATCTTAATTGCTTAAAAATAGTTAGCTTCATAAAACTCTCCGTAATTGAAACACTTGAACTCACAGCACATGAAAAGAGTTGAGTTCACACTTTAATTTTAAACACTAAGTAAGAAATTGAACCATATTATTTGTATCTAAAACCTTTGTAACATACTGTATTAATAAAATTTAAAAATAATTTGGAAGTTAACATTGAAATGAATAAATTCCGTACGAAATAAAACACGTAAAAATAACGCCAATTCATAGGTAAGGACCCAATATATTATTTTGTAATATTAAAAGTTAAACCACTGTAGGTCAAAACTTTTATACAATGATTGTTGTTCAAGTTAAAATATTACTAAAATTATGTGCAAAAGTTAAAGCAAGTAAGTTCTGTTGCTCGCCTTTACCTTACCAAATATTTAATTAATAATTAATCAATAATTTTAATCATCCTCTCACCCTAAAGGATTCAGCGGCAAATATAAACTTTTCCCATTAGTTCTGTTTTTAATCACCAGAATGTTTACGAATCGTAATCGTAAGTTAGGGACGAGTATTTACTCATACTAGCAAAACTTATAAAATTAATTTGAAGATAATTTCTCACGTATTTTAGCGTCACAAGTGTTGAGCTAAGACACCGAACAAATCGAGAGAATTAGGTTAAAAGGCTAGGTCAATTTTATTACGTAATAACAACACAATAAACAGGACGAAAACTATGTTAAAAAGGATAATACACCCTCGAGTTTATTAGAATACTTCCACTAACGTCTTGTCAGAGTGTTCATAAAGTGGTTGTTACGAGTATAAGTAGCACAGCGTTGATATGGGAATTATCAGGTTTCCGCTCGCATCGAAAAAGAGCGCCTCCGGTATTTCTTGTCTTATTAAATTCTTGTCCATACATGAATGGTTGCCCAGAAATTAATCACGCAGTACCCCGTGCATGAACTCTTTTCTTCTGTCGAGTAAGTAACGTTAACATAACGTCATCGAGAAAATGTTTATGTCGAACCCACAGAACAGAAAAAACAGTAGAAGTGTTAAGTGGGGGTGTAACGTTTGGCACGGTTATGAGGAGTTCCGCATAACCTATCATACTTTTGCCGCGATCGCTTATTTCGATATTTCTAAAATAGGAAATAAATCCAGAAGCATGCCTTATTGTGCTATTTTGGAATGTAAAATCGATAGCTGCACCAAAAACATTTTCCATGGTGGCGTGTTGTTTTTATGATTGGCGACAACAAGTCTGATACTAAGCGAAGCTCAAGCCACTTCCATTGTTTTTTCTATTCCGTGGTCGAACCTGTCCGTATTTTAGTAATTAAAGTTTGCTAGCACGTTGACATTCACGTTTATCGTCATTGTGTTGTGAAGGTGAAGAAAACCTAAAATAATGTATGGAAACGTATGTGCGTTTTCCATAGATTCCGTAAATTCCTTAAAGTCCGCGATATCATTTTGGCAATGTCGAATGATAGAGGCATGCAGCCCCTTGATCATCGCTCGTTTCGACGTCGCTTTGTGAAAGGCACCTAAAAGGCCGAAAAGGCGGACGGATGAAGTTATGATTACCATCGAGCGTATTGATTGAACATACGTGGTAACCCACACGCAAAATAGGCGCTAGACGTCGAGTTTTGGAAATCAGCTTTTAAAATACAAATAATAAAATACCATCGAGCGTATATTGTCGATAGCGCGAATAATGAGAATAACATCCCAAGTATTTATACGCCGTACGTTTCTTGGAAAGTATTTTTTTATACGGCGTTGTTTTATATTACCTTGTTCTATGTTAACGGCTCGGAGCAATTGTGATATCTTGCGAGCTAACAAGTTTAATCCTATTAAGTTAACTGAATGCTCCGAGCGTCCGCAGTAGCGGCCTCATTACTATTATTGTGTTTTCTAATTAACTAAAGTATTGTCTTGAAATTAAAGGATGTATATTATGACAAAGTTTACCCCTTCGTCTGTGGGAGGGTAAAAAATACCGAATTCTAGTCTCTTCAAATTATGGAATAATCCACAAAAAGAAACTAAATAAAAATACAAAAATTTAGTCGGGATCCTAAATAATAAAACACAGACGAAAGATTTAGTAACCTTTAACCTTCGTGTAGTCAACTTAACGAGAAAATGTGGCAATTTTTTCCGATTAGTTACTCACTCATAGTTCAAATGTTGTTAAGTTATGTCATAAATATACCCTATAAATTGTGTATTCATTTGTACAACAAAAAAACTTTAGTTTATTAGAAAACACATTAATAGTAATGAGGGCGCCAGTGGCCGCTTCGTGCAGTCTTAGGTAAGCATTTAAACACTCATTAAGACCTATTAATGTTGCCCTAATAGACACCGTTCAAAACAGAGCCGACGAGTGCACTTGAGAGGTATAATTTAGGTGCTTACAATTAGTCCCTACTTAGCCTAGGCTCGAGAGGTCTTTTGTTACGGAGTATTTTCACCCTCAATATTAAAAAGGGTGTAAGCAAGTTTGATCTCATTGTCTGTCCGTAAGTAATGTTTATGTGGTTCATAAGAGCAATCTCCCAATCGACTTTAATCCTAAGGAAGGATATATGTCAAATATATATTATGTAATATGTCAAACTTATATAAGCTAAGCCCCCGACATAATATTATAATGGCGACGCCTACTTTCTGAACTTTATACTTCTATTTTTATCTCTTAAATGGCCCAACTGATTTTCATCAAAGCTGACCAAGAACCACTCTAGTTAAAGTAACTTTCCATTTAAAAAAGTTAATTAAGTTCAGTTTATCTGTTTATCGGTGCCACTGACTGATAAATTTACACACGACACACGTAAAACACCTGCTGGTAAAATTAACAGCGCTCTTTTCCCACATTGGGGTTTTAAAGAGTACCAATTTTTTTTTGGTTATCATTTATTGCTAATGAGTTTTGTTCGTTTTTGCGACAAGAATCACGTGAGCAATCCCGAAAGGCATCAATATGGGGAGTCACGTAGATAGATGTTTATTTCCTATTCCGCGCTAGTTCGACGGAAACGCCAATGTTTCTACGTGTCCGAGCTATGACAAAGGCTGGAGACATGTAAACATCCGATATGAGAAAATATTTATTTGGTAAAAAGTGGCAAACGTTGAATTTGTGGTCGTGGAAAATACGAAATTAGGAAAATACGAAAAGCAGCTGACGTCTTTCGGCTGATATGATGATAATCGTTTTAAACAGCATAAGCATAAAAGCAAGGCGGTATGTTCGTATCCGGCTTTTTAAAAAAAGACCTAATAACCTAACCTATCCGAGTCGCTTCTGTCCCGACCAATGTTACTCACTCGTTTCACTTGTTCGCTACGAAACCACAACATTATGCAATATGGCCATTAGGTATACTAAACGAAATTATTCGTAATAAAATTCATTCTCTCTCTCTTTCTTCCTAGCTATTACTAATCTACATGTAAGTACGTGTATATAATTATTAAAAGACATCGCCTATTTTTATATCGCTAAAACTGTAAACTCCTCAGAATTCTGACATGTTGTATTCTGGATTCTGGCATAGGTAAGGTTAAGTGGTTTTTAGGGTTCCGTACCTAAAGGTTAAAAACGGGACCCTATTACTAAGACTCCGCTGTCCGTCTGTCTGTCTGTCACCAGGCTGTATCTCATGAACCGTGATAACTAGATAGTTGAAATTTTCACAGAAGATGTATTTCTGTTGTCGGTATAACAACAAATACTAAAAACAGAATAAAATTAATATTTACAACCTACGTGATTTTTTTGCCGTTTTTCGCTAATGTTGTATAGATAATGGTACGGAACCCTTCGTGCGCGACACCGACTCGAACTTGGCCGGTTTTTTTTTTTAATGAAAATGCTGATTAAAATACGGTTATATCAATAAAATACTTGCGTAATTTATTATCTAAACCGCAGTATGACTAAGAATATAAATGTTCTCATTTTCTTTTTCATATGTTTGTGTAAGATAAGTTAAGATAAGAGTGGGTTGTTGCAGATGCCGCTCGCTACGCACCCCGGGCAACATCCTGGTGGCCAACCTGGCCCTCAGCGACTTCTTCATGCTGGCCAAGACGCCGGTCTTCATCTTCAACTCCTTCAACCTGGGACCGGCCCTGGGCAAAACTGGTGAGGCCCCATTAACAAAACACATCGCAGTCCCTGTCTAACAGCTATGTTAAAAATCCGGACAAGTGCGAGTCAGACTCGCCCACCGAGGGTACCGCACATGACACGGTTTACTCAATTCAAAATTTGTACCGCCGTTCCTTGCATAAAGACCCTGTTTTTTTTGTGATTTAACTAAAAATGTACAGATTTCAGATATTTTCCTACACTTGTAGTAAAAGACGGTGTTACTTGCCAAATTTCATAATTCTAGGTCAATGCGAAATACCCTTTACATTTTGATTCCCTCAAGAGTGTCGAAATACACGTTTTTGGCGACATAAAGGGCCGTATCTTTTTTTACGTAAATGTAGAAGTTTGATTTTTTCACAGCTTCAAGGGACTGTAGACCGGAGTATATGGTTTGAATTTCAACTTGATACCTTCACGCGTTCCCGAGATAAAGGGTCTTGACATACAGACAGACGGACAGACGGACAAAAAAGTGATCTCATAAGGGTTCCGTTTTTTCGTTTTGAGGTACGGAACCCTAAAAAACGGACCTTTAATGGGATGCCCTCCTCAAGTCACGTCAATGTTAACGTCTAGGTAGAAACTACAAACCGGACATTTTCAAAACGTCTTGAGACGTAGTCTTGAGACGGGCATTTGACTTATAATCGTTGTATGAATATGTCCATAGTACTCACAATTCACAAAGGTGTGCCCCTCCACTCATATTGACGAAAATTTCATCCGTCATTTTATTCAATCCCTACTCGACGACATTCAAATAATTGTTTTTTTCTCTAATAAGCTCGGAAATTCCATCTTACTGTACTTACGTAACATAAAAAAAGGCATTACTATCGTATGGCCGCGCGTAGCGGTCAGGAAATATGTATGAAATTTCATTACATCACAGTTTTTTTCACTTTTTTGTGTGTTTTTTTAATACTTGAAAGCAGGTTCGGCGATGTTGCTTATTTAAGTTTCCTTTAAAATTTGTTTGACGAAACATGGGTTCTCACCTCTGAAACAAGTAAATAAATAACTTATTTCAATGACCAAAGTTATTCGAATACGTATAATATTCTGAACGGAATTCTCGAAGTTAAATACGGCTTAATTGGGTGTATTAAGGAAGCGAGACCGCCCGACCGAAGTTATGTATTGAGTGCTATTAAAGTTTCATGCATTATTGTGTGTGTCTTCATCTTACCTGGAGGGATTTTTAATATAATTGTCTGTATATTTATGCCATTCACGTATAAATTAGGCACTACAAAAATGATTATCCATATGAATTATTAATTACATGTTGTTTAACCAAAAAAGAAGAAAGAGTGCGCGTATTTAAAAAAAAACTTAACATAATACTAAGGCGTAGAAGCTATGAAATATACCTTAAAAATATACAGAACACAAATGCATAAGCAGCGGAACAAAGAAAACCTCTTTCCACTAATATATCGATATTAATTAGATAACGATTTTACTACTCCCTTTCCCTCCTTCCTTTTAGCCTCGGCCCACTCTTCTTAGGATATTACAGCTGCCGATCAAATTGATGACAATCGATTAATAATCCCTGTACTACCTACAGAAAAAATATGGCTAAACTCGATCGTTAGTGGCTTGCTATATTAATCATATAGTAAACAATTCACATTCGTTTAAATAAAAGATAAGCAGTCCTTTCCTACCGTAACAAGAACAAAGCTAAGCAGAATAATACAGACGGTCGTATAAAAAATAGTTTTGTTATCAGGGTGCGTGATCTACGGGTTCGTGGGAGGACTGACGGGGACGACTTCGATCGCGACGCTGGCGGCCATCGCGCTGGACCGCTACTGGGTGGTGGTGCGGCCGCTGGAGCCGCTGCGCGCGCTGACGGCGGTGCGCGCGCGCCTGCTGGCTGTCGGCGCGTGGCTGTACGCCGCCGCGTTCGCCGCCGTACCCGCGCTCGACGTGGGCTACGGCCGCTACGTGCCCGAGGGCTACCTCACCAGCTGCAGCTTCGACTACCTCACCGACGAACCGGCCCCGCGCTACTTCATCTTCACGTTCTTCTGCGCCGCCTGGGTGGCCCCCTTCTTCACCATCACCTTCTGCTACCTGAATATACTCCACGTCGTCGTCTACTCCAGAAACGTCAAGACCAACAACCAAGAACAGCGACTCTCTTCCAGACACGTCAAGGAACAGGTCAAACGTAAAGCCGAAATCAAACTAGCGGCTCTTGTCATAGTCGTAATAGCTCTATTCTTCGTTTCGTGGACGCCCTACGCCGTGGTAGCGCTCATGGGCATATTTGGGGAGAGAGATCTAATTACGCCGATAGTTTCTATGATCCCCGCATTGTTCTGCAAGACGGCTGCCTGCATAAACCCTTTCATTTACATAATCACTCATCCGAGGTTTCGTAAGGAGTTTAGGAAGTTATTGTTCAGAGATAAATCTAGGAAAATGAGCACTTATACCAGGACTATTGGATATACAGAGGCGGAGTCTACGAGAGTGCCCCGCCCGAGCAAGGACCTCAGCGATACCGACGTGGAAGTGATCCAGTTGAAAGATATCATTCCCTATGACGCAGAGGAGAATACGAATGATTCTTATAATGTTAAGACTATATCGTCTAGAGTAGCGGAGAAGGAAGGCTCGCAGGTAACCGTCGACGGTATGAAATGCATTGAAGAAAATGTAGTGAGCCCTCCTTCTTGGTACACTAAGCCACAGTTTTCAAAAAAGAATAGTTTTCTTCGGCGTTCTTCAAAAAATATTATATCTACAAACACAGAACCTGTTACTTTATAAACTGATGGTTTTAAGATGAACATGCTGCTCCTTGTCTCCTGATAAATGTACCGATGCAAAACAATTCTAAGTGCTATAGACATGCTTTTGATATCGTGCAATATGTAGAGGCAGTAGATTTAAATATAAGTATACTTCCTGTAACACAGAGGTATTCACACACAATACACTACGTTTTACGATTGTTCACTCTTGTACGATCTAGTAATAATCTAGCAACAGTGTTTACTCCATACGAATCCATTTCAAATTAATTAACACGTTTTGGACACTAAAATGAGGAACTGGGGCACAGGCGTTGAAACGTCGAGATAAATTGAACGTGTACGTTATTTCGCGAGTGCCCCTTTTGTTAATATTATAGTGGACTAGTTTCCATAAATTATTTTGTTAAAAGTTAGTGAGTAAAGCAAGATTGACGATTGTGATATGATATTGTTAGACACTCTCTGTACAGCAAGATTTGATTATGAATAAGTATGTATGTACACCGCTCGTGAAGAATCCACCCGGTAAAATTTAGGGAGGGTTAACCTTTTAAGTTAGGTGTTTTTTGGTATTAAGAGCCTCCGATTTTACTTTAGCTAAAAATATTTAAGGGCTTCTGACGCGTTAGTTAAAGGAAAACAGGACCACTTCAGACTCAAGTATGTGATACTTAGATCAGTGAGTTCCAAACGGAAATAGGAACATAACCAAGAACATGGAATGATTTCCACGTCAAGTCCAATTTCGTTCGGTTCGATGGTTTACTACAGCTACCTAAGGGAATATTAATACAGAAACTAGTAAATAATCACTCGAATACAGTTTATAATTTCCCATCACATACAAAATTGTTTTTATTTCAGCAATCACATAATCTTGGAGGCCATGTATTGGGACGATTATTTTGACGATAAGTTTTTCGTAACGTTAGAAACGTTTGGCGAAACTGCCGTTTTGATAATAAAGTTTAATCATTTCAACATGCCGCTCAGCTGTATAACGACTCATCTTGCCGAATGCAGAAAATTCACCACAGCCGGGCCTAGTATGGCTGCGTCTATATCGTGCATCAAATGTGGATAAAGCATCCGTCACTCTCGTTCTTATTTACGTGACAGAAGGTGACGGATGCCTTATCCAAACTTTGTCACGCGATAAACGCAGCCATATTAGGGCCCCTGATCTGAGGGCCCAGACAACGTGTCAACGCCGCTAACGTTTTTCTGTTCTATCGTCTTGAAATGTATGGGATCACAAATTGATCACGTGGTTAATCTAAGCGAATCGCTAAGTCCTAGACAACGTTTTTATTTCGTTCGTTTTAAATCGAATCGAAACGAACAGAAAAACGCTCAGAGCTGTCACAATGACATAATCCATACAGATGGTTAGACAACTGGCACTTTTGACGTGCATTCTGTTCTGTATTCTACAGTGCAATGTAGAAAACTATTCTAACGCCGAAATGTGTCCAACATGGCTACCATCAGCTGACCCAGATACCTTGTCCCTATGGAAAAACCTTACACGTGTGTACAGACGAGACGAGACGAGAAATGCAGTTAATTAAGGATATCGGTGTAATCCCGGGGCGATGGACATGAAGTGATTCGCGGAATATCTCGCTCACCGCTGCGGATGACATACTAGTTAGTTGAGAGGACGGACGAGATTGAAGTGCCTAGTTATGCGGGAAACTTTGATAAAGCTCTTATAGCACGGATAGCTACTAAAGATAACCCATAATTATACTTTAACGGCCGAACCCTATATTCAAACCGCGGACAGATAAGGCTCACTTCGGGTTAAAATTTGACATTTGCCCATACAAAATTTGACAAATTTTAATCCGAAGTAAGCCTATCTATCCGCGGTTTGAATATAGGGTTCCGACATAAATCCTTCTCAATGGAAAGCGTTTGAAAATAAGATTAGATGAGTTGAACTCGTATTAATAAATATAACAAATGTCCAAACAAATGTCTTCTCTTTTATACATAGATTTTACCACTGCAATCACTGTCACGAACCTAGTCGATGTTATCATTAAATTTTTTAATTAACTGCTGACAGTTTCCATTACATTCCTCTCATGAATGATTATGACCAAATTTTAACGTTATTTAACCTGCTTGCAACCAAAAAAAGCCAAAATTTCCAAATAGCCAAAATGGATAGCATCTGGCGTCAGTGTTCAAACCTAATGTTCCAAGACTTCTTCAAACAAAGCTTTATCTAGCTAGAGAGTGGCTCCGAGATTATCTCTATACGAGCAGCTGACGCCAACGAGAACTTCAAATTTCGTGGCTGGATTACAGACGTCTTAAATCTTAAACTAGTTCACTTTTAGCGAACTAGTTAGTCTAGACCTTTATTTGCAAGACAAGAGATTAATTCAATTATGAATGAAAAGATTCATCAGAATATTGACGCCGAAGTTAAATTAAGAAGAGTCGTAGCGTAGTAGACACGTTTACCTACAATCAACCAAATGAAACGTCTCGGCCCACTTGGAAGTATATGGAATCCTAAGAGACTTTTAAGATTTCACTTAGTTGAATCCATTTAGTTGAGAGTTTTCTGTCCCGGGAATTTTCGGTAACATAATGTATGGTCAGTGCCGAAATTACCTGGAAAATACTGGAAAAATGCAATGCTTAGATTAAAAATCATGTAATTCAAATACCTATATTAAATTAATATTCTATATTTATGCTACTGTAATATTGATTAGTTATAATTTGTATGGACGGGATTATTATATTCATTCTTTCGCTTGTGTACGTTTCATAAATGACACAGTATATTTTAAGTATGCCTCTCTAAATGTGATAGATTTTCTAACGATAAAAAACCCTAATACCTTAATCAATTAATGTTTGTAGATATTGCGTATGTTTAAACCAAAGTAGGTACTTACATTGATATGTATGTAATACACATTTGAGGTTGTCCAGGGCACCGGTGCCACGAGATATTAACTAAAAGATATCGCCCTGTACTGCGACTTGATAGCTCTTGTTAACTTAACAGGCGATGGTCAAAGAAACAACGTAGTTCGAAAACAATACGTTTTACGACAAAGTAAACAGAGGCACAGATCAAACGGTAGGTACGTTTCTTTCTTTTGTATTTTTTTACCAAGAAGAACGGACGAAGGTAATTAGGCCTTTTCATTTGGATCGCCAAATATTATATGTATATCAATTTGATAAATAAGACGTTTATTAATTATGACAAAGTATTACGGTGTGTTCAAATATTCATTGAACTTACGACAATGTGTTCTTTACATTTCATGCCACGTATTATCTCATAACGAATTTCTATTTCAACGTTAACTTCATGACGAACAATTTAAAAAAAATGATGTATTGTTAACTTAAAACTATTATTAGAATAATCAAATACATGATACCACAGAATAAGTAATAGTACAAGAAATGATAGGTAATTCTAGTGTCTGACATTTAGTCACAAAACTGTGCCCATTTTCTTGCAAACACGGAACAAAATGTATGATTAGCACTGTACTAAGTAGTTAATTGCAACTCACAAATAAATTACTTGTCTTTCTATAACGTAAAAATAGTAGGTACTTATTTCTAATATATTTATATATATTTTATGAGTCGAATAAAAATATACATTTTCTAGATAATAAGTAAGTAGTTCTTTTAATAATTTAATACCTAACGTTGATCGTTGTGACAACATTTTATTGTGATTCGAACATAATATACACATAGTGAAAACAATTTCCTTAATTTTGAACTTTGAGGCAACTTATAACGATTCTTCGTAGCTCGATGTTGTAATTACATTAAAGTTTTCCGCCTCGCCTGTAGCCCACTGGCGGGAAGTGAAACGGACGCGGACCCAACCCAGATATTTTAATCAAAATTGAACTTTATCAGTGCATTTCTGCAATGTTTCCGGTTTCGGTTCGCTTCAGGCAGTCTGCTATAGGCTTTATATGATGTATATAAAATGACGTAGCGTACTTTGGTATCTACATATTTTTATAAAGCACGCTGTATTTAGGTACAGTGTAACAAGTCATACTTATTGTAAGTATCTCGATGTCTAATAAATGTTAATATGCGGTAGGAACACTCCACAATGACCTAAATAAATTGATTATATTTAAATGTTAATGGTTATGTCATTTAAATCCTTTGAACGGGTCCATATTGACTCTGATAATTATTTTACTTAGCTTTATCTATACGTTGAATATTTAAGAACTTCATATTTTTTTACGGTTCGAGTGTTAATAAAAATAATGAATAACAATTTTATGAAAACCAAATGATTATGAACAACAAAGTTAAAATGCACGAACGAACGTATAAATAGCACAAGCATTGGTTTCAGTTGCATATTTAGAAAAAGGTGTAGGTAGATATTTTTCATATTTTTGACGTCTTGAGAACGTGTGTATATGTTAATAAATTTGACCGTTACCGTAGGGATGTAATGTACAAGTAATTGGGTGAATCAACTTTTTACCCGACTGCCTATGTAGCTCTGCAGCCTAAACGGCGTGACGGATTTTAACATATTAGGTGCCATTAAATTCGTCTTAATAATCTAAAAGGCGTACATGAAAAAAAAATGGAAGGAGAAAATAAAGGTATTCTAACAATACAGGGTGACAGGAAGGTCGATACAATCCTTTTCAGGAGGCATAGTAGAGCTCATTTGGAACAAATTTGGTCGAAAATTATTAGTTTCTGAGATATTCATATTTTTAATCTGAATTTTTCGTGACACGGACATAAGGTAAAATCACCAAAATTCAGATTAAAATTATGAATATCTCAGAAACTAATAATTTTCGGCCAGGGTACTACTCAACCTAATTTGTTGCAAATGAGCTGAATTATGCCTCCTTAAAAGGATTGTATCGACCTTCCTGTCACCCTTTATATAAATTGTGTGTCCACATAAATATTATTGGATATGTGCCAATTCATTTAATATTGCTAATATTATAAAGGCGAAGTTTGAATGTTTGTTACTCAATCACGCTAGAACGTCTGACTGGATCTTGATGAAATTTGGCACAGAGATAGATTATAGTCTGGATAGCACAAAGACCAATTTTTTTTTCCGGAAAATTTGGCAGTGCCCTAGCCTAGGAAATAGCGGACGGAGACGCGTGCAAAAACTAGTAATATTGAAATAAAATTAATGCAATAAAATAAATAATGTCAAAAAACCACTAAACCAGCAATGGTAACAGCAGTCAGTGGCCCGTTTCACGAAGCTACAAGTTACAAATTACAAGCGGAACTCTCTTTCTAGCAAAAGGAGTTAGAAAGAGACTTCGGCTTGTAATTTGTAACTTGTAGCCTCAGGTGGTGTCCGGTTGACACATAGCTCCTCGGTCGGACACAGCCAGATTATGTTTTCTTTGCACTACAAAGGCCGAGCCTCTTAATCGAGGATATTATCATTAACTCAGTATTAACCCCTCCTTCGGCCAACTCTTCTAATAAAGCTCCCGTCTACAATATAAATCCCTTCCATATTGATTTTAACCCTCATTATGGAAGAATTCCTTCCGCAGTCAGGCACGAGTAAGTAAGTACATAACAACGTTCCCTAGTGTAAAAGAAAATGCTGTTGAAGTTGAAGGCGACACCAACCCCGCCTTTGAACGGTCGGCTTGAGGGTTTGATATGGATTTTATAATTGTGATCTGATTATTGACGTCCTTGTTTCTTCGACCCTAGTGGAGAGCTCGGCGGCGAGAGCTCGTTTTAATCACCTAGAATTTGTACGAGAAATCTGAGTCAGAAATAAATAAGTGGCAGGACTTTTTTCATTTAAACAGCGATGTTATCGTTTGGCTTGGGCTATTAGTTTAGCAATAATAAATACACAATAGAATTTAAATTCAAATAATAAATAGGTATGTATTTTATTAGAATAATAACTTGCCTAAGTACAATACAAAGAACAAGTATGTACCGATTGGGTTAGACAAAAAAACGAATTAGGTAAGCTTAAGTACTTAATATATTTTTAAAAATACGTTGGTACCTTAATTAGTTTTTTTTGTCTTTTACTGTATTCCAACATTTCCAACCTAAAATACCCGCTACAGTAAGGTACCGCTCTGCTTTGTATCTTTTTGTCTGAAGCTGTTCTCACAATTAAATTCTTTGGATTTCCACCTGCATTTATTTATTTGGGACAGAGGGCGCTAGTTACTGCGTTAATTATATAAATTATTAATTATATTCACAAACTGTTACTATTATGCCCAAATAAATATTAAACCATAAAAATAAACTTTCAATTCCCCTGTGAAAATGTTATCTGCCAAAACATCTGTGTGTACGTACGGTTTACCCTTGAATCGCCGACACTCATTTCACCGAATTTTCATTTCATCGAATTTTCATTTCATCGAACAGGCATTTCCACGTGCAGGAGTTATAATTTTTTGGTGGTCACAGGTCTAACCTAACCTAACCTACGTAACCCATGCTTAAGATAACCTAAAAACAATAAGGTTTCAGCAGAAATTAGCTGTCGATGAAATGAAAATTCGATGAAACAACGCATTCGTGAAATGAGTGTCGGTGATTCAAGGAGCACCCGTGTACGTACGAACCCTCCACCTGTAACTGTACTGTAAAATGCCATAAACTATTATTTATATTCTATTATTGTAGGTAGTCTTTAAGAAAACATTTTATCAAGTAAGAATAGGACAACGGATTATTAATGTTATTACCTAGAAGCGGAACCGTTATGGCAAGAGAAATTAGGATTACAAAATTATGGCAAAAATAACAGTTCTTTGTTGAAATTATTTAAAACCTAAAATTTCGAATAGATCCCATCTATTATAATTATACACAATAGGTATTACCTATTAAAGTTCATCGAAGCATCTATAGTGTTAGTGGATTCAACTGCTTGTTTCCGACAATAAAGTTTTCCAGCTGTCGGCAAATACGTCGCGTCGGCGTCCTGCCTCAGCAAGACCTCGTTACGTTACAATATTACGTACGTAATACAAACAAGACCGTTATTTACAACGGATGCGGAATTAAACCGAAACTACTGCGCCAACTTTTGAGTCGACATGCCAACTTAGTGCTATGCAATTTTGTTCAGTAGGTACTTAGTTACTAAGTCGAACCCGAAGTTTCGAATTTAGTGTTTCATGGTAAGCACCCTGGGTTCGGTCGGTTCGGACTGCATTAGTATTTTAAATAGTCGAGTAGAGTATTTTAGTAACTAATCGTGTCTGAAGCGTCCGAACAACAAAAAAAAATTGTCGAGTTGATCCATTTTATAAAGGGACTTCTAAACGGGTCATAATTATTTTCACTGCAATATGTGGCCGGCAACTATTCGTGTCTTTCTCTAACATAATGATACGAGTAAGAGAGGGACTAGACCAATAGTTGCCGGCCACATAAATATGGCCCGTTTAGAAGCCCCTTAAAACACTCCTTAGAGCGGTTGCGCACTACGTGCGGATCGGAATCCGATCCGATTCCGTGAAAATACGGTCCGGAGTAGTCGTAGAAGTATTTCTATGGTAGTTTACGCATTAGATCCGGCTTCCGTCATCCGATTTTATTATGAATCCGGGCTAAATCCGAATTTTCACGGGTTCGGATCGGCGCAGTGCGTAACCGCTCTTACTCGAATTAAATTACTAATGTAGGTAGTCCGAACCAGCCTTAATTTTCTGCATAACTTACTATGGTCAAATAATGCACACATTTAGAAACTAGCAGTTATTAAACTACCTCGAACACAATGATCAAACGTCACACTGACGTAGCGCGTATGGCTTTCTGTCTTCTGTCAATGTCAAACACAAGGCAAAATGACACTACAGAGTAGCCTCAAAATTCGATTATTTAAGCCTTTATTCAATGAAAGATACATAATTCGTAATTGTTATTGTAGCAAAACGAGATATAACGTTTTATTTTTCGGCTCTGATGGAATAGCACTGAAAAGTTTGAAGAAAATTAACGAGTTTAGGTAATTGTGGGTATTATCAAAGTTTGTAGTGCTCCCGGTGTTTAACTTTATATTATACGTATTTTGACTTTGAATTTCTTTCAGGAAATCAGAGAAATTAATCAACCGCCTTGATCTAGTCACAACAAATAACTCTAAGCATAGGTCAATCACAGAAGACTACGCTCAACAAGAAAGCTTGAAAACTGTACAATGGCCATTACAGCGAATTCAGCGCGCAGAGTACGACGTGGGGCTGATAGTTGCGTTTGGTCACCTCATCAAAGACGATGTGCTAGAGAAATTTCCACTGTAAGCAACATTAATTGCTAAACTAAATTGTGTTGCTTTTGTGTGCAGTAGTTATACAATGTCTTATTGGCATATTACGTCTCCTGGGATATACTATGGCAACCTTTTGATTATGTCAGCAGAGTCACCCCCAGACCCCAATTAGACTGCGACTTATCCTATTACTCCATAGGTGAATTTAAAAAATACAGGGCCTGATCATCCATAAGTAGGGTTAGGCCAATGCCACACAGGCCACACTTTAAAAAAAAATGTGTAATGGCCCCTTACATGGTTAATCCGGCCCTGCAAAAATATTGTAAATAATTAAGGCCTTAACCCTTTGTGTGTAGGACGGGGTCACACTTGCACCTGTCGTCTGTTGCAAAATGGCGCATCAAACGTCAAATTCAAATTTAGAACTGTTTTATACCTTATACACATTTCATTCAACAAATGATGAATGTCTATGGTATATTAGTTCATTGGGCTTGGAGAAATTAAAACATTTTAGACTCTATTACACTTAGTTTTAAGTTCATAATCGAATAAAATGTTGATCATGTGACCTTGCACTGATCAGTACCTTGGCATACAACAGGGGTAGCGCTGATCAGTGCTAAGTCATACGAAGGGTTAATAAGGACCATGTTAACTTTTTTCTTTGTGTAACTAAAAATTGTCATACAATCATGGCAAATATTAGTTACACAAAAGAAAAAAATATGGTGTTTTTAATTGAGTCCTTCACTACATACAATATTTTAAAAATTCACTCATACATTTTGCCTATGTGTAAAACTGATGTGGCAGTCAAGTGTTAAGACAGTTCTCATCCAAAGACCAGTTTCAGTCATAAACAGTATTAATTTATAGCTTCATTTATAATCTGACAAAGAATTAATTAATTATACTATCCCTGTTTAACACTCAGCAACTTACCTAGTTTATCAATAAGTAGGTACTTATCTTTCAGGGGTATGGTAAATGTTCACCCAAGCTTGCTCCCGCGGTGGCGTGGTGCGGCTCCCATCATCCACACGTTGCTGCATGGAGACGAGGTCTCTGGGGTCAGTCTCATGAGGATCAAACCTAACGTATTTGATGTAGGTATGTACTTGTTTGTAAAATATCTGTTTCTGCCATTATACCGAGAACTTGACATGACGAGGATGTGGTCATAATCCTCCTAAAAATACATTTTCTGTTGCCATTAGCAATTAGGTTATCCCAAAAAAATTAACACCCAGCTTTTAGACTAATTAAAGACACAAATTTCGTGGTTTTTGCATTTAATTTTATTGGTTTGTTTGAGACCTGCTTTAAAACATCTGAAAGTTTCTTTAAAAGGTTATTGATTGTTTTTTTGCCTGGCAGCACTATGCGTTTTTTTCAGATCACGTCAAGTTTGATAATTCATCCACAGACGGGCAGAGGGTCCAAAATGGACTTATATTTTGATCACTTCATTTTTTTTTAAGTCATGTTTATACAGTTAGAAATTGTCTTGATTTTAATAAGCGTAAAACTAAAACAGAAATAAGTAAGACAAAATTCAATATACAATATTGTATATTACTGAATTTCGGACTCATATTATATGCAGTACTATAGTTGATCATAGATTAGATACAACTTACTAATCAAGATCGTGACGTCACTACATTAGAGGTCAAATAATGTCAAATGATAAATTTAAAATAACTATTTAATACTAATTTTATAAAATAATCTGATAACAGGGAATGGTTCAAAAACCCTTTTTCTCGAAATGGTTTTTGAATCACTGTACATTATTTAATTATGGGATAACCCAATTAACTGAATTTATTTTGTAGTTTAATATGAAATGAATAAATTTAAAAAAAAAAAAATGGTTGATTTAATTACTTATTTTATTTATTTATTTTATTTGATTTCTGTTTATTAATGAACCCAGCATACTTCCCAAGTGTTTTAACCTTTTGACCTCTACGGCCGACATTTTTACATAGACCCGACATTAGAACGTCACATGATGACCCAAAATGTATCAAGCGTAGAACAACGCACTGACGAAAGTTGGGAGTCCGCGGCACACAAATCTGATGTGTCTTGCCGGCTGTGGCGCTCAAAGGGACTTGACGCCATTTAACTTGATCTGTAACCGACTGAACATTTATTTTTAGGTGAAATAATCAGCCAGAAACGAGTGCCAGTAGCCAAAGATATTTTATTACCGGAATTGACAGATCAGCTGTCGGAAATCGGCGCACAAATGCTTGTAGATTGCATGAGGACACTGTCAGAGAGCCTGGCGAATGCTAAACCACAAAGACAAGAGGGTGTTACTTATGGTATGTATTCATACATTTAAAATTTCCTATTAAGTAGTTTTTTGTGGACTTGTATCTGTCCAACCCCATGCATTGTCCTTACTCACCTCCTTCAAGGTTAGCTGGAAGAGATCCCATTTAGGGATAAGTGCGACTTTTTACATTATTTTAATATTAATATTGTAATATTAGATTAGAGTTTACATACATACATACATACATTTTTAAATATCTGGATTAGTTCAAAAAGTTATTGGGTATAGTTACAGTTATACAGTTATACAGTAGTGTATAGGCAGCAAAATGCGAAACAACAACTCTAAATTAACACATTCCCTGTCCGGATGCCCCCAATTTTGGGGTCATGAAGCTTTTTTTCAGGAGTCCGTGCTTCCACTATGGGGTCACATCCCCATACTAAATGCACAGTTGGACTTGTGACATTGTCAGATCATTTTGTATTAGGACAGTGAACGTGTTAAATCTAAACTTAACCTTTTGATTTGATCGCCACAGACGGCTGTGGCCGTCAACTGTCAACTGAAAGTCGTGCCACTGACACCACGACGACTACAGGCGTCACAAGTTCAGGATTAAAAGAGACTTTGTTTCGTATTAATAAGTTGTAATTTTGTATAGTTAGCAACATGAATGACGCATGACACATTTTGTATTCGACGTAAGGCGTTCATAAGGTTAATGAAATCGCTAACGCGTTCCACATTACATGTTATGTAATTTTGGACGCCGTGACATTCTGAATTATGCTGTCACCCTTCCTGCTAAAAAGCGAAATAGAGAAGTGCCCTGCAATATTAACATAATCTGGTTACATGGGGCGTCACGATTTCTTCTGGATTTACATTTACATAAATGAGCGACACTCTTCGTTCCGTATTCCCCTCGCTCGCCGGGCCGGCCTTTACGCCGCGCAACTTACAAGCTTACCGATACAAAGAAGGCCCCATTTTTGCAATTTATCAAAGATACACAGTAGCCGTATTGTGTCAAGTGTATGCAAATAAAATCATTTGATATTTAATCACCTCTCTATTGACAAATGCAATGACAGCGAGTCAGCGTACATGTTTAACAGAGTGTGGCTCATTATTTCCTGATTTTTGGAAATTTTATTTGTTGCAGAATTTCTATTCCCATTTTTTCCCGATCTTAATTTTTCAGTCGTGTTTTTCCTGGTTGGTTTTTCCCTGACGCATTTTTTCCATTCCAGGAATTAATTTGATAGTGTCGCGGAGCTCCTATTTCTGTGCGGTTTGGCCCTTCGGGCCTGCTGCAAATGCGGATAGGAAAATATGCGATTGGGAAAAAATAAGATCGGGAAAAAATGGGAATGGAAATTCTACAACCAATAAAATTAGATTTTCGGAAATTATGGGTAACACTCGTTTAACATCTGTCAAGGCTTTTATTCCACTTTAGATTTACCCTTCTTCTTTTATCACACACTGGTGGCGTTATGACAGTTCTTACTGAGCGGTCGCAGTTCTCCAAGAGCGGTCTTTACGTAAACAATATAATTACGATATCAAAGCAAGATGGACTAATACAATGTAGAATAAAGGCCCAAATATACTACCCAGTTACGGTTTACATCGACTTCAGATAGAAGGTACAATCAGCATCATAAATAACTATACTATAGCACTTTTATCGCTTTAAATTTGTATGCCCTTT
The DNA here is from genome assembly GCA_948252455.1 of Acleris cristana. Lineage (NCBI taxonomy): Eukaryota > Metazoa > Arthropoda > Insecta > Lepidoptera > Tortricidae > Acleris > Acleris cristana. Next base: position 17,735,577 of record OX411780.1, read on the forward strand.
TCCTTTTGAAGGGTTCATCAACATACCTATGTATGTTTTAGGAGTGAGTTTAATGTTGACCGTAAACCTACTTAACTTAGATAATGTTTTGTTAAAAAATATATTGTTTCTCTTTTCGTCAATAGTGGGGTGATTGAAATTGCCCATTTCTGCATTATGGTTACCACAAAAACTTTTTGCTTGTTTTCAAAGGCTGCTCTTTCTCTGTTTCAGCTAAAAAGATCAGTAAATCTATTAGCGACGTTAGATGGTCGGAAATGAGCGCAACTGATGTCTACAACCTGCACCGCGCTGTTTACGGACTGTACCCGCTGACGACCATGTTCAGAAATAAACAACTCAAGCTGTTTGACGCTTTTCTACACTCAGACGACAAATGTGGTAAACCGGCGGGGACGCTCGAATACTGTGAAAACACAAATGCAATAAAAGTGTCGTGTAAAGATAGGAGATATATATATTTTAGGTCGCTTAGAATAGTAGGGAAAAAAGAGATTACAGCTTTGGATTTTTATAACGGTTACATAAAAAATATGCCAGCAGAGAAAAGAAAGTGTGTGGTCAATTAGAATAAAAATAAGAAGTATTTTTTTGGTTTCATTTCACAGAATTATCTGAAAGTTAAAAGGTAATGAATTTGTGTAAAAAAGAACATAATGTTATACATAAATAATAAAGAACATATTATGATATACATTATAAATATACTACGTATAGTTACAATATTAGTTGTATATATTTAAAACTATTACTAAGATATGTCTTGCGTAAGCTAATAATAACAGGTTAAATCGTTCAATTAAAATTAATTTGTACTGCTATCCCATTTACTACAAATTGATAGTAAAAATAATATACTATTTCACTTTTGTTGCTGATCTAAAATATTACTAAATTATTCTTTGGTCAGTTATACATATTCTACGGTGTTATTTACTTCACGCCGTTTTAACCCTGTAAATGTAAAAAATATCACATTAATAAATAATATTTGAAAGAGTACACGGAAGAGAAAAATATAAATAAATTAGAGAATGCATGCATATAAGAAATAGTCAGAAATAAGATTAAAACAGATTTCTCTCTAGTCAAACACTTTTGCGTGCTACTCCGTGATTTATAGGTTGCTTAGACATAGCTTGACGTCTATAGACGTCACCGCTGCGAATTACTGTCATTTAGGTTAAAAGGAAAATCGACCACTTGAAATGGTCATTATGAAGTTGCATCAAAAGTAATTTAGGCAAAAAGTAATTGTGCTTAAAAATATTTAAGCCGAAATTTCTTTTCGTTATAAATTAATTAAGCCCGAATGGAATTTCGTCCATTATAAATAGTCTATTAACATTTTGAACGCCACAGACGGCTCTGGCCTTCAACTGAAAGTCGTGTCACAAGTTCAAGATTAAAATACACTTTGTTTCATATTAATCCATACTAATCCATACTAATATTATAAATGTGAAAGTGTGTCTGTCTGTCTGTCTTTCTATCTGTCTGTCTGTTACCTCTTCACGCATAAACCGCTGAACCGATTTAGATGAAATTTGGTATGGAGATAGCTTAAGTCCCGGGGAAGGACATAGGCTACTTTTTATCCCAGAAAATTAGACAGATCCCGAGGGAGCAGCGATAAACGACTTCTACGCGGACGGAGTCGCGGGCAAAAGCTAGTAAGGTATAATTTGCAAAGCATAGCAGACATGTTTGGCGTGTGAGTGACACATTTTGTATTCGTCATAAAGCGGTCAAAAGTTTAAGAATTAATTAATTCAGATTAAGATCAAAATGTATGCAGCTTCAAACTGCTGTTTTTATGATTATATTTCAGTTAGGACATATTTACGATTGGTCATATTCCTAAGAGTAGGTACGTAAATACAAATGGACATATTTCTGGCGACCTATATAGGTCAATTTTACTATGGGACATGATTCTTGTTATTGTTAATTAGGTTAAACAATTTTTTTTGTCGGTGTATTTGAAACTGTCATTTGTCTGGTTTGACGTTTAATTTCGAGTCGTCGATTTTCCTTTTAACCCAAATGATAGTAAATCACCGATGCTAAGTGTGAAAATAGAAGCTAGCAAGTTTCAATAAATACGTAATCAAGAAGGAAGTAAAGGAAGGAAAACCCAGTAAAGAACCCATGAAGACTGAAAATAGACATGAAATCCCGTAATTGTATAATGTATGTACGAAGGTATGAATGTACTTACTGACATTTAAAAGGTTACCACAAGTTCTATTCTACTAAAGCAGATGCGACGGGCACGATGCCCCATGGCACTGGTTGGTTTGAGACAATCTAAGCGAGACAGCCGAGCTAAATACAGATGATATAACACTTGAACCATATAGGTTTTTTTTATAGCAACTTAATAGGATGAGATTTCAAAATTTCACATAGTTATAGGTCGGCTTTTCTCTTCTTACACAATCTCGAATAGAGGCCGTGATCCACTTCAACATAATATTCAAATTAGCACGTTTGAAATCTGTCATTATTTTGCTGTTAAACAATACAATGTCAATGATCAACTCCTCTTTTTAAATATATACATCGTTCATTTTAGTAATCTATTTGCACATGAACTAAACTTCGTTTGAAGACTGACCCTTAGATTGTTAATATTAGTAATGATAATTAATCGGTTACACTTACACAAAATAAAACAAATGAAATGGAAAATGCGATAATGTAACGTGTAATAATGTAATAAAACTGAACACTACAATTATAAAATAAAAGGTACACGTAAAACGGCCTTTATTGAAAATCAGTACAACTATAGAAAAATAAATCATTTGAACGTTAATCTTACGACTAAGCGAGAGCGACAATTAACAAAAACAGAAGCCTGCCAGATACCTTACCTTCTTCATAATTTCGTTTTATTAACTTATACAGCAATGTGATTTTCTAACTACCCTTATCCTGGAAAACAAACGTGTAGAGGTTGTTACAGCTGCACTTTGGAAAAAATACAGAAAAGCGAAAATGCTTTTCCACCCCGAAGAGCTAGAGCATTTCCGCTTTCCAGTGACATCAAGGCTTCTGTTTTTTTTTAATGACTTTAACCTTTTGACCGCTACAGTATTGTTACGTGACATGAGGACGTCGTTTACAGACGCAAAATGTATGACAGATAGAGTTGGGCGCCACAGAAGAGACACAAAAGTCCGCAGGCGCGTATTGTCTGTGGCGTTCAAAAGGCTCGAATGCGATCAAACTGGCGTTGATGTTTTTATACAAATTATGAAATGTCCGTAATTACTCTTATTGGCAATAAACAACCTTCTAAACGTCCTACACACCAACGATATCTAAGGAAATATCTATCCCTTTTATAATATCGACTATCCCCGCGAGTCCGATAAGAAAATAACTAATTTCATTGAGTTTTGAAGAGAAACTACTACGGATATCAATCGTAACTATAAAAAATATATTGCCTGACAAAGTATTCAAAATCGCGGAAACTTACGATGGTTTTTAAACAGTTTTCTAGATATAAACCAACTGTCTTTATTTCTTTATTTATGTTTATCCCCTTTTTAAACTAGAAGAGTTTTATACAGTTTAACCATCATTTAGAGAACATCTACCAACCGGAAGGGATCTATTTATTAAAAAGTATAGTCGCTAGTTAGTATTAGTAGTAATAGACCAACAAATTTATTTTTTCTGTCAATAGAAGCGCAGTCTTTCAGCTACCAGATTTTAATTCAGTCTTAAAATGCTCCAAAACAAAATAAAATTAACTAATTACTTCCTTCTCAGAATCGCATGGTTTTAATACTACCTAGACGTTAAGTACACCCCCACCCCTAAATTATAAAACTACATTGAAACCGACTAGGACATAATGGCTCAAACACACGCAGCTAAATCATTGCACATCTAATTATAAATGCAGTGCTACTAAAACTATCCGAAACACGCCAAATTAATTAATTTATTAAATTGGCAGGATGATCAACCGAAAGTTAGGCTAGAACCTTTATTTTATTGCTACTCATGCTATGTTTAAAGTTCCGAATAATTCTTATATTCCGCGGAACTAGACTGAACCAGTTGAAAAAATCCTTGACCATTTTTTTCCCTTCTGATTAGATAACTAACCGATAACATAGATTAAAACTAAAGTCTCAAACACTGATATACACCTAATAGCTGCAGGATAACCTTTGATTGTGTGTATTTTCATTGTGGTTATAGCAAATCTTAGGTATGACTACATTTTCATTAATGATTGGAATTTTTAGAAGTGGTATCTTCTAGACAATATCGATTCCGATCTTCGTTTTCTGTATCGCGGAGGGTCGCAATGTTAAATATTTTTAGTTCTTTTCATTCCTTGCCAAGGCAAGAGTAGGGCAAGACATGACTATAAAGAAAACGACCGGAAGGAACATTATTTAGTCAATTCCAAACATAGGCCCTGTAGATTTCATAGCAACTTCATTATCGTTGTTCATGAACTTATGTAGGTACTAACATTTCATTATGACATGACATTTGTAGAACACATATTTGTACAACACAAGAAACAGAAATCTAACCTTTTGACCGCGACAGTCGATAACAGTTTTTCGCGCCCCGAACGCCAGGACGTCATATGCCGACGAAAAATTTATCAACCTTACTGACATAGTTTCCTTGACTGAGGTGGTCAAAAGGTTAAACATAATGTACATGCATTTAGAATAGTTAATAGAAATCTTCACAAGACAGCAAGTGCAATACGCGATACAAGTGTCAAGATTACACTAATACGCAAGATTGTGATCTTAAAACTTTAGTTAATAACACTTAAGTGCCTACCTCAATCTAATATATTTATTGCACACTTGTTTCAAATTATTTTATCGATACTTTAATAGTTTGCTTTTGAATCACACTCTTACTATATTTGTTTGCCTGCATTAAGACAATAATATCTACATTTTAATTTGATCAATGTTTCGAACGTTAACATCTAATACGCTTTATTTATTCATATAACTACCAATAGCTTCTTTAGTAACAGCGGCATGTCAAACATAACCTGTTGTCTTAATGCGGACAAAAGTCAACATCATAAGTAGTTAGTACCTTGTCGATGTCACGTCAATCTTGAAGTACAAACTACAAAGTGGTCATCGACTTATAATGTTGACTGTACTTAGAAAACACGTGCTCGAAATGCAACGATGATAGACTGATATCGGATGCCAAACACTTCGATGAAAAGCTTCGCTCAGTTCACAGAGAGCATTTGGGCGCTGGCTGTTTCCTAGAATATTAGTAAAAATAATGTTACAACACTAACCTATTACAAAACAATAAAAAAACAATATTATTTTTGCAGACTGCATTTCACCTTAGCCCGAGTTGCACTTGCGTGTATGTATTTTTTGCAACTACACAATTAGCGACATAGTTCCCTCTGAAAAACCAGTCCTGTTATAAAAAGATATTGGTTTTGAAAGCAAGCGATCTGTAAAGACGGTAGCACAAACCATGAAATCGCGGCTAACAAGTTAAACTACAACATTCACAGATAACATTGTTATGTGATCGTGGCGGCATGACATGACCGTTTTAGACAAATGTACACAATAAATGCAGGATCATAAACGTTTATTCAAAATACTATGTAAACGAAGACATGCTCATATAAAACACATAAAAGGTTATCAAAAACACTGATGTTAGTTCGTGGCAATTTGCTGCGCGGCTAGAAAATACTAATATTCTTGGGAGCGAATCTGTAAGATGAATTATAAGGACGGGTTAGAGGCGGGTTAGAACTTCGGGACGGAGCTAGACTAGGACTGGCGATGGAAGATGGGATAATGAAAAAGAGTTTACTCCAAAATATTTTTAATTCCACTAAAACAACGTGGTAGCTACCTCTCGGAGAAGATAAAACAGTGTCTTTTATATTAAAGCGAGACGTGCGAGTAGAGGATACAGCTAAAGTGGATAATAAAGATATAATAATCGATTCTCTGTACATATAATATATTCTGTTAATATTACTGTTATTCACTACATAATTACTTATCTACGTCGGACTTACAACATCAATAAATGTTATCTGAATAACAACCACTTCAACTTGTTCATTTACTGCAACTACTAGCCAAAACGAGATAACTCACCCTCGCGGGGAAATTGTTGGCTTATTTGACAGATAATACATCATAACAGATAGTTCTATCTCTCACTCGACATGAGCGACAACATATACATATATATAAGACAACCGGCGTTATGACTCGCCTAACATTTAATAAATAATACATGCTTTATTTACTTACAACAAACAGCGAATCGCGAGTCGCTTCGGGGCGTCACAGCTCTACTCTACCGACTCTTACCGACTAGTGCCGACTACCAAATCACACATACATACTAAAGGTGACCTACTTTACTATTACGTAAAATATTTTTTAACCTTTGACCTAATGAAGAGACGTTTTGAAGCCATATTAGCATAACAAACAAAACGGCATCATCGCAAAATGGCAACCTCTTTAAGGACAATATTTTTAAATAGGCTTATGAGAGATTTCTCGTAACTCCTCGTCTGTCTGTTTTGTCCCGTCCGTTATTGCCTAGAACTCAAAAGAGTAGACTACTTTCAATGCTGTTATTTTATTTGAAGGGTTGTATATCAGGGATGGCTCTTCCTGTTCTTAGCTTGCTTTCATTTAAATAGATTGAGTTAATCAAAAGTTATGAGCTATGAAACGAGTTTCTATTTTCAATGTAAAGCTATTTGGTTTTTCTAAAGCCTAAAACTCTAAAGCCTAAAGCTCTCCCGTCGCAACCATCACCGTTATCTGAACGAGGACACTCCACGAAGCACGATCAATACAACACGCGCGCGGACGCCCCGAGCGGCCGCGGCCGACGGTTAACCAACAACTCAAACTAAGTACTAGCACCCTGTAAATGATACTTAAATACATGTTATGTACGAAATAAGTGCATGCCATTGTATTATGTGTCTACGTAGGAAGGTATAAGGTAGGTGGGCTAGAAGCGGGCGCGGCTTACATGTGCTCGGGGTGGCTGCGGATGCAGTCGATGAAGTCGCTCGGCTTCAGCTCGCCGCGGCAGATGCGGAACACCGCCGTGAACAGCGGGAACCTGCAATATACAACTCCGTTCGTTTTTATTTGCCTTTAGTTAACACTTTTATCATTATATCAAACTGCAACTTTTTTGGTGAAAGCAAATATGTCCTAGTTAAAAATCAATTTTTGATCTGAAATAGGAAGAATAGTGTACAAAATGTTGTATCTAGCTATTTAGCTATATAATGAAGTTATAAAACTGTTTACTACATAAGACGTAACGTTGAATGTAGGTTACGCATGTGATGTAATGTAGGTAATCCGAGTAAAGTAAAGAACTTAGGCTACAACATATATTTTTGCCACACATTATACCTTTTTTATAATCTCTAAAGTTTCATTATCTTAACACACAGATCACGTGGAAAAAAAGCAATTGTTAGGTTTCAATTGTTTTTTGAAGTCGTTGAGTCGCAGCTGAAAATGTAATTGTCCCGTGAAAAATTAAGGGTTATGAATGATTTATTACGACTTTAAAAGTAGATTACCACAAAACAATGTGGAGGATGATTGCTGCGATTCGTAATAAAGCACTTTCAAAGACACAAAGTGTATCCCTCACGAACGACGTGCGTGAAGGTCGACCAAAATCATCGATGTTGTGAGTCAGCTGATAAAGGAGGCATGATATAATTCGGGAGATCCAAGGGTGTATGCATATTTTTTATATTCCTGAAACTTTCAGTTCAAACGAAAAAGTCAGGTTAATAGAAAGAAAAAAAAAGCCATTCAAATCAAAAGTGGATGAAATTGATATTTTCCTAAATAGGTAACGCAGAACACGCTCTCTAGGCAGCCGGTTTCGTCTTAATTCCCCGGCCGATGCTGGCACGTGACTCATTAGTGCACGCTCACGGCACACAGAACAATAATCTCCGATAAACGATCCCACTGACATCGCCTGACCTCCACTTACATTACATCACATGGATGCAAGCCAAGAGATATTTCAGTTCAACAAGATTATCCAACTGAACAATTTCAAGAAATTTATCAAGTACCATAATGTAAAAAGCGAGCAAACGAGCGAGCGAGCCACCTGTAACTGTAACATCCACCTAAAGCAAAGAAAAGAGCGCGCACAAAACGGAGAGCGGCTTATTATTGATTTGGTACTTAATAAAAGATTATACTTTACGTTGCGATTCGCTTTTAGTAACAGAGGATCTTTTAAACATGAGAAATTGGATTAACGAAGGTGGGCAAATTAACGTGCGCGACTGCGCGTAAAGTTCGGAACCGTTCATCCGCCCCAGACCTTGCTATATCTCAAAGACCTCTAAAATTTATGGGAATCGACCTCCAATAACCATTTTATTCACCATAAACTTTAGCAACACATACAGTTTTTTTTTAAATAAATGATTCTTGGTTTGTTGTTTATTCATTTTACTTCCGGATTTATTTTACTTTATCAGGATCAAGATAACTCTTGCCCCACCTTGGGGTAAGTGCGTCTACGGGGCAAGTGCGACGAACCATATATTTTTAGGAGATATTGTTGCTTTACTGTTATAGTGAAAAATAACAACTTTTAGTGGACTTCTACGTAACTACGAGTAGTTGACTACAAAAGTACAAATATTTACGACTCTACATTCTGTAGTTAAAGGTTGGCGTTCATAACCGCTCCGCAGTGGATCAGGGCAAAGTGAGACATTGAAAAGACAAGTGAGCTTTGATTTGTGTTAGTACCACACATTTTAAAAAGTGAAAATAGCCGAGCGCGGGTCACGCGCCGTTCACTGAAAAATGCATCGTATAACACAAATTAAAACTCACTTTTCAATGTCTCACTTTGAGCTGTTCGTCGTCAGTCAGTCAGTACCGAAAGAGTATGAATAAAGCTAGCGGAGCGACTGACTTGTTCTCCATGCCCTTGTTGAGGAGCATGTGGTTGACCTCCTCGGCGGTGATGGGTCCCTGCAGCTTCTGCCCGTTGAGCATCTCGTCCTCCAGCTCCTTGATGGAGCGGCCCGTCTTCACGAACGCCTCCGCCACGCGCCGGTTCCTGCCGCCTGCAACATCGGGGGGACCAGTATGATCAGTATAGGGCGGACGGATGCGATATGGTGACGAAAGCTTAAGACGGATAAGACTTTTATTCAATGTCGAGTAATATTTATGTATAAAAATGTATGCAGTTTCTGTTATACATATAACAGAAAGTACATTATACCTCTATCCTCCATAGTACATAATTAGTATATTAAGAAAGTACCGGCCACTTGTAAATTATCACCTCTTGAGAGTCTTAAGACTATTACGTGTTCATATCTATTACGTCTATTATTTGGGCGTTTTCACTAAAACGTGTACCCCAATTAAGGATTAAAATTAAGGAACCTTAACTTAGTCAGTTTTGAGACAAAATTTAGCAATACATTTACGGCCGCAATGTATGGCTAATTTTTGTCACAAAACTGACTAAGTTTTTCTTAGTCCTTAATTGGGGTACAAGTTTTAGTGAAAACGCCCATTTACTACAGTAATAAAATTATATAACCATTATGCAATTATGTTCTCTTTTTTAAACCAATTGTAGTCATATCCATATAATATATATCGTTTGACATGATTTTGATGTAATTTGCATCCTTCGTCCGCCCATTACTGATCAGGCAGGCCTGTGCTGAGCAATCAATAAATATAGATCAGCTGTCGACATTTATTTCGTCTATAAATATCTCTCAACCAACTACTCTCTCTCTGTCGACACTACTTACACACAAACAAAGCAATTACAACACAACTAAGTACAGTAACGGAATGAAAATATTCGTCAGTTTTCGACTCTATAAAGGTAATGAAATTGACGGCATTATAATAGCGATCGAATGTCGTTTTCCGCAAATTTACTATGTCATTAACCAGACGCTAATACTATTTAAAAAAAAATTACGTTCTTGTGAAGCAATCCATCATTTCGTGACGTTCGCGGGGAGCTCATCAGCTAACAATGTTAACATAATCGAATGACAACCTCATAAGAGCAGTAAGAGGTTGTTGAGCCGATGTGGTAGCTTCTTTATTACCTAAACTTCACTGCGGTTAATAACACAATAAATCGTATTTTCGTTGCAGGTTCTCAAAAATATAACCTTAAAAATATTCAAAATAGACTCATAGATAGGGTTTCCGATACGCAGAAACAAAAACATTATCTTTGTTGAACACTTCTTATCTAGCGCTCAGTTTGAATTGATTTATACATTAATTCAGATTCAGATTCAGATTCAGATATTTATTGGTAAAAAACACATTTTTACAAGTCATTTTTTTACATTTATGTCCTTATTAGTTACTAATTCTAATAATAAGTGTCTAGTTCTAGTATCTAGTTATTGTTAATTTGTTATTATTAATGTCAATATAACAAAATTTATAATTTTATAGCTAATACAATTTAATTTAATTTAAGTAATAGTACCTGACAGTAGGTCGTTGTTAACTTTCATACATATTCATTTTTAATTTAGATATCGATCTAGTACTCACTATTTGTCTATGGGTTAATGTTCCGTTTGCAAGAATTCATTTATATTGTAACATGCTAATTCGAGGAGCATTGTTTTCAGTTTGTTAAAGAATATTGTATCAGTGGCTGAATTTTTGATAGCAGGAGGGACACAGTTGTATTTGTTAGTCTGCAACTTTTGCAAGCCGTACTAATTCTTAATTACACATTAATCAATCATAATGAATCTTCAATTACTAATCACTCGCAAATGTTAAATCCAGTAAATGTCGTAACCGGTACAGTTGATTAAATCGGAAACAATTTTTTTCATTACAGTTCACTACACACCAGATATAAAACCGAATTTTCGGATGTATTCTGAAAAAACTGAACATAAAGCATAGCTGTGTTTGTTTAAGCATTTATAGTTTAGCCAAGCCATGTTGATGAAACAATCCAAAACGTTGACAGGTTGTAGAAATAGTTTACCAATTTATCACAGATATACCGACCATGGCGGATCTTGTAATAACTATAATAGCGTCTGCCGCTGCACAAACAAGCAACGACCTTCGCAGACCATAATGGCAAGCGCTGCGGATTAAACTACCGGTGCACAAAGCTTACCTACCGCGCGATTAGATAAAAATAATAATAATAATAAATATCAGGGGACAATGTCACACCAATTGACCTAGTCCCAAACTAAGCTCTAGGCTTGTACTATGGGTACTAGACAATGATAAACATACTTATATAGATAAATATATACTTAAATACATAGAAAACATCCATGACTCAGAAACAAATATTCGCGCTCATCACACAAATATCTGCCCTAACCGGGATTTGAACCCAGGACCGCTTGCTTCGTAGGCAGGGTCACTACCAACTAGGCCAGCGCGTCGTCAACTGTCACTGGTATATAACTATTTCATATCCTACAAGCGCCATCGACGTATTAAATAATAGTAATGGGCCTTTGTTTTATCAGTCATTTTAACCCGACGAAAAACAAAAGAGATCCTCTTTAATGTTTTTAACCGACTTCAAAAAAGGAGGAGGTTATACGTTCCACTGTATGTATTTTTTTATGTATTGTTTTGAAGGCTTTCTATCTGTGGTTCCGGGTGGCCCGAATGAGTAAATCGATTTCAATTAATTTTTTTCATCACACTTGCACGTAAACAGTATCTAAACATACAGGTTAACTTGGCCGCAATGCCCCATATAAAACCCTCGAGCTTTCTTTTTGTCATGAAACCCAAGGTCGGTAAGTATTTTTTTTTTAATTTGCACATCACACAGCTCATGCAAGTTCAAGCAAGGAGTTTACATGCAATTGAAAAATTTAATTAAAATGTTATCTAAACAGGAATTTCATTGCAATCTCGCTACATGTTACTTAAATACTCAACTAATGTTCTTAATAATCAATTTTAATAGTTTTTTGTATCAAAACTTCGAAATTATTTCATTTTTTTTACACTCCGTCATGGCTGTATACCTACGTAAGTATTTGCCCTTAACGTTTCCGAACGAAACATTTGTATAATCTGTGGTGCGGACAAAAAGTCCGCCACACGCTTAAAAAAAAGTTCACGTATTTCGTAATAATTGTTGTGCTGACTTGTGTATTAAAAACAAGTAAAAAAAGTTATAAAAAATGACATCGTCATCGTCGTCCGATGAGTGTGATTTAAATGCAACACCGCCAGCAGCAAAAACAATTAATGAAAATCTTTTACCGAAGAAGTCTAAGGAGCGGTATATAGCTGCATACGACCAATTTATAAAATGGAGAAACGAAAAGAAAACAAGTTCGTGTTCTGAATATTTATTTACTCGCAAATGTGATGAAAAACATTGTATGTTTCACGGGCGGTACGGGAATTATGAACCTCGACTCAGAAAGCCCTCAGTCTTCGACTTCGGGCTTCTACTAGAGCCTCGATCGTAATTCCTTACTTACCGACCTTAATACACAATGTACTATTTAAGATTAATTTTCGACCGTGGTTTACAGTTCAGTTTGGGCTAATCAACAGTTATCTGTCAGCTCTAAAACGAGCTAGAGTGAGGTTCCAAACATTATGTCGCAGTTTATTATTTTTGTGATGATCCAACTATTTTCTTATTAATTGTTCCCTCGATAGGTCCTTTCGTCTATTAAGAAGATGCAATACGCATCTTTTTTGACAAGATACGTTATCTAATTTTTACGACACAATCATAATCATTTATTATAAAGATATGCAAATACTCGTACACTTAGAATTTCCTAATCGACCAGCTTCTTATATGTATACAGGTGTCCCAGAAATCATTAATTTCATGTTTTATTTAATATAAGTTTTTGATTTTTCGTGACATGACATAAGAGAAAATTACAAAAATTCAGATTAAAATGACCAATACCTCCGAAACTAGTAAAAATCGCTGAACATACATAGGGGTTAAATCGATAGCTTTTTAGCTGCTTTATCAGCCCTAGGCGGGTTGACGTCGGTTTCTGAGACACCCTGTATATATATACCAGCTAGTGACCTAAATAAGCTATTTTTAAGAACTCATTACGCCAGCCAGCTAAAGATCTGTGCGCTTATATTAGGAGGGAGCTCGTGAATGGAAAAACTCGTCACACGTCACCATGCGTCTGCCGTAGAGGTTTTACGTGTGTGATTCATTGCAGCAAGGTTGCAAAAGTATTTTTAAACAAGAAACAGAGTCACACTAGTATTAGTATAAAGAGAAAAAGACGATTTTTTTTAAACAGTTAATTTTAAATCATTATCAAGTTTTCTAAAAAGTTTTCCGTTATATTATCCCAGTTATTTTCAAATATATGGCATCCAAGTCGCAATCTTTACGAGTAGGTATACACGTTTGCGTTGGAGATATGAAATACAACGCGATTAAAATGCAATCGAGTTAATCTAGAATTTCTCTTACAAAATGTCTTTGCTCTTAAAAATATCGTAAACTATAAATTGCTAATGTTACTGTTTTTGCGGTTACTTCGTAACTGTTAACATATTGTTACGGAAAAGCCGCATAAACCACCTTGCATGCTAATAGTTTGTAATAAAACCTACGAAAACCAAGATTATGCAAGGCCTGACATGTTCAAGGACATTTTTAGGGTTCCATACCCATAGGGTTCCAACGGGACCCTATTACTAAGCCTCAGCTATCCGTCTGTCTGTCAGCAGACCATATTTCATGAACCGTAATAGGTAGACAGTTTAAATTATCGTAAAGTGTGTATTTCTAATGACGCTGTACAAATTAAATAAAAAAATAAAGGAGCCACCATACAATAATGGTACGGAACCCTTGTGCGAGTCCGACTCTCATTTGGTATTTTTTTTATATTTATGCTAAACCTTCTGACAAAGTAAACATGTAGCTGTTGGAAACACGAGTATCTATTACAGTAATACACGAACAGACGTCAAAGATAGAAAACGCTGCGTTATACCACTTATGCTACGTGACTACAGACATAAATACACATATATAACGCAAATGCCTCTACTTCGCGTGTCCGAATCCGGACTTAAACCCCGACCAAGCGTCGGGGTTGGCCGTAGCTACTGACGTTCCGCGTGCCTGATGTTGCAGCCGGTCGGCCGTGAAAATTAAGAAAATGCCTCGTTGCGTGATAATAAACTGCAATAGCCCAAAAAAGCGACGACTTTGAATCGATTTTGCGCGGAAAACGGAAAATTCTCCTCTCTTGTTGGTTTTCATACAGATTGAGGTGTTTACGTTATCTATGTGTATTTATATCTGTGTGGGTGACCTTTACTCCTAATAGAGATAATGAGATGCCGCGAAGATAATTCTAATGCCTGTTTCCGTTAGTACTTGGGCGATGGGTCCTAACATTCTTAACCGTGTAAATAGTCTAGCAATAGCTATGCGTTTACATATCGCAAGTTAAATCCAACAGTGGCACTAAATTACGAAAAAAACTATTTGAATAGTGACATTGTTACAGTTAAAAAGAAATGAGTTCCTTTTTTGCATAGCGTCACTGTTGGATTTAACTTGCGATATACTTCATGAATTTTTAATGTAAATACCAGAGGCCCGGTAGCACTTTTGAGCTGTCATAGGGACTTCTCGTTTATCGAGTTCCGATATACATATTTTGTCGATACATTATAGAACACATCATATTAAAGAAGGTTAAAAGTAGAGGTAAACAACAGGCGGTCTTATCGCTAAAGATCGATCTCTTTCACTTACTTTTGAGTATTTGAAAATGTTAAATATAGAGATTTGCAATGAAAACAATCAATAACAACTCTTGTTGCAATTTCTTTCGAAAAACGTTTAAAAGGCATAAGAAATCTACAAATTATTTATAAGAAACAATAAAATATTATTATCTTAGTTCCTATTTAAAATTTCCAAAAAGTTGGTATCTAAAGGTTATCTCGAAGAGATCTCTCATTCGCGATAAGACTGCCTGTTGTTTACTTCTACTCGTAATCTTTTGTATTATGTATTTATCGATATACATATGTATATCGGAAGTCGATCGACGAGAAGTCCCTATGACAGCTCAAAATTGATACGAGAATTCCGGCCTCTGGTAAATCAGCATTAGTTTTATTTTACAGTAAAAATACCAGAAAGAAGAAACAGCTCAGTGAGTCCTTTTTAATTACATAAAGTAATCTACGAAGGCATAAATTATTGAAGGTTATCACTGA
Organism: Acleris cristana; assembly: GCA_948252455.1. Lineage (NCBI taxonomy): Eukaryota > Metazoa > Arthropoda > Insecta > Lepidoptera > Tortricidae > Acleris > Acleris cristana. The sequence goes on from OX411780.1 coordinate 17,750,894, forward strand.
TAATCGTTTAATGTAATGTAGATTAAAATCTCAATTAAAACAGTTGTGGTGAGATAGATTTACGACGTTGTTGTTACATTACGTTCCTATGTTATGCCACGTCGTATCATAATATGATACAGGCGGCCTGGAATCGAGGGAAATGAAGGGCTTATTTTGAGCTACACAGACAAAACCATGGCTATTCAATATGAGATAGAGATGTTAAGACTTATTTATAAAAGCATAGCAGAAACGAGCAGACAGGCCACCTGCCCACATTGCGTGACATTTCAGTGTACATGACGCAGCTTATATGACACCCAGTCATGTATCAGAGTGTTAACTTTGCAATGTATACCGAATTGTCACCTGTCACGTGTCATTGTCACGATGGTGAAATTGTGGGCTGACCGTAAGTGAGAATTTGCGATCTCAAGACAGCAAACGCGCTGCCAAACCTGAGGACTAAGTTGGAATGCCTTTACAATAGTCGTTATCTTATCCCCACACCAAAACACAACAATGCAACACTGCTACTTGGCGGTTGCTTAAAGGCTATCCTTTGAACACCACAGGCGGCTCTGGCCGACAACTCAAGGTCGTGCCACTGACGCCTCGGACGGCCACAGACGACACAGATTAAAAGAGACTTTGTTTCGTATCAATTCAGTTATAATTTGCATACATAGCATAGCAAACATGTTTGGCGTGACAGTGACACATTTTGTGTTAAAATGTTTCAAACAACAGACAACTTGATTCCAGTTGTACTCACCGTAGCAGGTGGTGATGAGGTCAGCGACGCCGCACGACTCGAAGAAGGTGCTGAGCTTGCTGCCGGGGTAGAACACGTCGACGAACTTGATCATCTCCATGAGCCCGAGCCGGATGACGGCCGCCTTCGTGTTGTCCCCGAAGCCCAGCCCGTCCACGAACCCGGCGCCCACCGCCACGATGTTCTACACAAACTCTCATCGTTATTAGGGTTCCGTACCAAAATGTTAAAAATGAACCCTTATGGTGAGACTTCGGTATCTGTCTTGTGTGTTAACAATGACAGTAAAAAAAAGTAGGCAAATAGTTCTAATCTATTATCAATTAGAGTATGATGTAACATAAATATTGGTAATATACAAAATCCCGATTATATAGGTAACATAAAGGTAAACTAGAAAGTTATACTAGTTTCTATATTCTTTCTTTTAAATATTGACTGCATTAGTTGATTCGCAAGTTTACAGCAAACATTGACCATTGCAGACAATCAAGGCTGCTGCGAGTATGACCGTAGAATGTGCAGTGAACTAGTTTTTCATGGTCAACGGTCACAATTGCAACGGAATGAGAACTAGTAGAAGTAAAAACTTGCTGACCACAAAATATCGGGTTTCATCGCGAAATGAACAATGTAACGCAAATGAATAGGAACCTATTTAAAAAGTAATTCGGCGAACCTAACCTAACCTTAACCTAACCATATTTTGGCAATGAATAATTGTTAGTGATTCAAATACCATTTTGATGCAAACTTGATTTTTGACAAGTTACTGGCAATTTTCATCTTTGATGTCCATTTATATGTCTAACCCTGTCTGTCTGTCGCTTTGAAAGGTGACCTAGGTAACTATGAAACAAAAAATAAATTCAAAATGGGTTAAATTACATTCTATGTCCATTGAAAAATATTTTTAATAAAAACTGGGGTAATTTTTTGGGTGTACGAAGGTCGAAAGCATTTTTAGAAAGATATTTTTGACGTCTTGGAAACGTAACTATATTTATGGCTTTGACCGTACTCGTATACATGTATCCCGTATTGATTTTACAATTTCAAGGTTGGAGATAATCTACTTAAATGTGAGAATCAAACTACTTGCAGCGGCATGCGGTGAGTCAGCGTCAACAATCAGCCAGCCCTGCATTACTTGTCGTGTTTATGCAAACTGCTTCTAACTGAATCGCTCACGCTGCCCTGCATAATAGATTATAATCTGATGTTACTTCACGTCTAATATTATTTTATTACTATACACACATTTAGATTGCTTTGCAAGCAATAAATAAATAAGTACGTAAATTATAAAATAATATATGTACCTACATACATACATACATTAAATCACGCCTGTTTCCCAGAGGGGTAGGCAGAGACCACTTCTTTCCACCTGCTACGATCTTGACAAATCTCTTTCGCTTCTTCCACATTCATACATCGAGTCATGCACGCACGTCGGTTTCGGGTACTATATATACGTACGTTGTATATATGTACCTTATTCATAAAATAAACATCTGACAAGCGCAATGCTATTTCGAGTTGTAAATAAAAGATGCAAGGTTAATTTTTTATCGACCTGAGTATGTAATTGCTTACCAAATTATCTAAAGTATACAATTTACATAACGATAACAATATTGAACTTTGCATTCTGTCTTTACCTACATGCTACTGTTCACTTGAACGTAAACAAACTGTAACGACTTTGTGATCATTGTTATATTTTAAACACAATAATTTCAGTAAAAGTTTAAATTTAACACTAATGAGATACATCATCTTTTACAAAGTATGCGTATTTAAATGGTTACGTATCTTTGACTGATGAAAGTGTTTTTTTTTTAATAATTACCAGGAAAGAAGACTATTAGCTAAAGAAAACATTTGTGCTATTTTTATCAGATTTATATTTATACGTTTTGTTTAATTTATCACGGCTCACGGCGGCATACTATTCAATTATTAAATATTTAATATTATGTTACATATATTATATTAAACAAAATCAGCGAGTATTATTTGCATCGATCTCTAGGAACCATTATGATTCGGTAAGGTTTTATTTTTAACTTCAGGGTTATTCTATTTAAGCGTTTTAACCTTCCCAACTAACGAGAATACATCTGGCGATGGTCAAATTAATCAAAAAGGGTTAAGATAGGGTAACCCGATAAAAGGGTAACTCAGTCGCCCTTTGAAAAAGTTTACCTCTTCAATAAGGTTAAACAAATTTCGGTCATTGTTACGACCAAGTCAGTGTCTAGGATAATGTATTCAAGAATGAATTATGTGGCCAAAATAAATAAATAAAGTAAATGTATAAGTATTATGATAGATAATGTGTCAATGTGAGGCCTGAGGCCCGTTTCACTAAACTACAAGGTACAAATTACAAGCGGAAGTCTCTTTCTAACTCCTTTTGCTAGAAAGAGAGTTGCGCTTGTAATTTGTAACTTGTAGCTTTGGGAAACTAAACAAAAGGGCTACAAAGACTAAACAAGAACAGCGCCTAATACAGTGAGATAGTTTCAAGAAGTTTCTCGGTTTTTAGTAATTGAACAAGGTTTTTATAAGCCTGTTGCAATAAACAATGTCAATTCTCATGACTTAATTCTGTCATTAGTTTGGCTCTGTGGTGTTTCAACAACTATAGTCTATTACCTTCTGAAAACCGACCGTTAGAGATGCTTGGGGAAGGCATATGTCTTTATCTTTGTATGATGATGATCGTGATAGTACCTTGAGTGCGCCACAGATCTCGACGGCGTCCTCGTCGTCCACGACGACGACGCGGAAGTACTCAGTCTGGATGATGTCGCGCATGGTCGGTGCCAGCATCACGTCGCGGCAGCCGATTGTCGTCTCGCAGAACTTCTCGTCGGCCACCTATAGCGAGGATAGGTTTGTATTTCAACTTACCCATATATTCGATCAATATAATATTCTATATACATGGCTTGTACTTACTGTACATTAGCTGTTAAAACGAGCTTCGGGTTTGTACTTATCGCTCTCTTCATTCTCTCTCATAAGCTCTTTAGCTAGACTGACTCGCTTTTTCTGAACCTTGAAGTTTTTAAGAGCTATTGCACTGTATTGTATATCAAATGTCTAGTTTCACAAATACCATGTACTGTTGACATATATGCATCTGCGATTCCATAGTTCAGTTCTATAGATGATAGTTCAAGTGTATTAGGTTAGGAACCTTGCAGCTAACCTAACATGCAGTCAGTGTGAAATCGTTAGAACAGAACACAAGCACAATAGAAATATAGAGCGTCTGCCAATAAGATGCTAAAAATTAAATTAAAACGTGGATGTTGACCGTTCGTCTTGACAAACCCCGTCTTATCAACTTTATTGTTTTAAGTCGTGCAAACAACACATTTGGCCGCCTGTACCTAATTCTAATAAATAATAACAGCACAAGATCCTTCAAATCGTAAATACTTAAGTTGTTCAGACTAACCTCGGAAGCGATGTTGGCACCCATCAACACAGCACAAGGGATTTTCAGGCACCTTGTGATGATGTGGGAGATCAGGTCAATGCCGCCGCCCTCCGCTATGTCAAAGCCCTGCCAAATTATTATTATTTATAACAAAGGTCTGTTCGACCTTTTCGCATATTGAGAAAATACTGGGGAATTCTTAAATAATTGACAGTTGAAAAGAGGACTTCAGCAGTCGATGATTTTTGGTTAAAGTTATGATAATTACGTAAAGAAGAAAAATAATAAAAATAATTGTATTAAACAATCTACACAATAAATACATGTAGAAATAAATAACAATGTCCGGAACTTTTACCAACATGATCTTGTTGATCTGGTAAGATCCTGTCATGAGGCAAGTTAAAAAAAGTAGGAGGATAGTTCATTACTTCATTAGTCAATAAGTAGAAGTCGAGCACTGATACTTCGAAGTTTTAGATTGGAAATTTGACGGTGACGTGGTTAAATTTGTTTACATTATATACACACCTAAACAAATAGAGTATAATTACGAAACCTACCTTGATAAGCGAAAGTGCGGCAGCTGTGGGCTTGATCTTCCCGAGCAGGGTGGAACATAATGTGCGCACAAACTGGTGCGGCACCACGAAGATGAGGATATCGGCGTCGTTGGCGGCATCCACCACGTCGGGGACCGCCACCTGATAGACGGAGACATATTTTATAGACAAACTAGCTCTGGTCCGCGACTTCGTCCGCATAGAACTCGTTATTTCCTCTTCGTTTCACCCTTTTCATTATCGCCCTTTTCGTAATTTTAATATAGGAAGTAAAATATCTAAATATAATGGAATAAATTATTCGTCAGGTCAGGAGAATTCTAAACCGACGCACGTGTAAGAAGAGACTTATGAGTGTGGAGGAAGCGAGGGAACTTTGTCTGGATCGTAGCAAGTTGAAGAAGTGGACTCTACCAGCCCTACGGGAAAGAGGCGTGATCGTATGTATATACTTACCTATGTATGTATGTATGTTAATCCAGAACATGGACTACCTGCGTACCAAATTATCCAAATCTGCCAGATTGAAAGACAAACACCTTCATCTGAACATCTTAACATCATCGTCACAAACTTTAACTATAAGATTGTTAGTAGCATGATATGTATTTGTAGACTACTTCCTATCTATATTTACATATACGCACAGCTTAGCTCCAAAAAACTCTATTTCGCCTGGAATTCTCAACATAATGTTTACAGACTTTGTGACTATGGTAATAAAAATGATAGTCAAGGAAATGTATTTACGTACCGCCATGGGATCCTATCGCAAGTAATGACTGGCGTCATCACTCAAACTTGAGCGATGTCGCCTCATTGCGGCAGGGTTCTAGTGGTACGGTCGAGCATGTTTATATACAAAAATCAAACTACTCTCACTTTAATACGTTACTATGACAAGGTACTAACATGTGAAGCTACGTTTGAGTTCTGGTATATGAACGTACGCGAATACATTTACTTTAGCGTAGTTCAGTGTAGTTGTTATTAGTTACTGCTTGGATATTTTAGCATCATCAGCGTATATAATGGTCATCAGAATTTTGAAATATGAGAGACAGATTATAGGTAACATGGTTTCCAGCAGGTACTCTTATTGTTAATGCAATGTAATGATATCCCTATGGATCTATCTGTGACAGCAGTTTTAGCATTGTTATGAAAGATTAGGCTACGCAAATCTTTCGAAAGAATGCCTTAATGATTTTATCGTCTAGCGCATAAATAATACACTAGCTTTTACCCGCGACTCCGTCCGCGTGGACGTTTCATCTTTATCGCCAAATGTCAGCCAAATCTGTTAGCCGTAGCTTGATTAAAACACAATCATCCAAACATCAATATACATTTTCACATTTATACTATGGGTAGGATCAGTAGTAAAAATAACTTTTCATTTGTTAGAAAGTAATCTTATCAAAGTAGCTAAACGATTAAATTCATAATTAATCAAAAATTAAAAGTGTTGACACTTGGTCTGAAAAAAGGAATAAGTCGACTAGGTAGAGCTTGATTTATTAAACTTGGTGTAAGTTTCGGCACGTGACTATATGGTTCGGTTATAACAACACTTACGCGTGATTGAGATAGAATTAGTAATGAATGAAAAAAACCCTATCTTACTCACGCATCAGTAATACTTATTAACCGCTCTGAAGCAGTTAATGACTAAAGTCAAGACAAATTAACCAGTTCCGATCATTGCCGATAAGTTACGTGATCGTTACATAACGAGACATTGAGTGAGTGACATTGGCAGTGAAATCGCTCCCGTAAGGTAGTGGGACCGAAATAGACGGCACGCATAGCACGCGGGCTGCCAACGCGCGGACAATGTATTCCTGAAGATAAAACGCGTATTGAAACAGCGTTTATTACATGTTATTTTATAATCCGCGGTTATCTACAATCCCTGGTGTAATAAACACGATACTGTGATTGTTGGCTAGTTGGTAATTCGCGCAGCGACGAGCAAAGAATCGAAATTATTTTTTACACAAACTTGGTCCAAGGACCAGGATATCTTTTTATGCTAAGTAACAGTTTCCGTAGAAATACTAATAAAATATTAAACGATTTTGCGGATCGAGTCCAGGACAAAGCGTAGGTACTTAAACATCAAACAAGTTAGGTGCGAAATGGAATAAAAATCCAGTTCCTTAGTCTCAGATTATTTAACTTTTAGCTTTTAAACTACAAGTTAACAAAAATTGTGATCTAGTATGATGGTAGTCATATGGCCTTCATATATTTTTCTTAACAATGTACACATCCACAACTTGTTAGAGTTATTCTTGTGACCTGCAGTTGGGCTAGCAAGATTCCAGGGTTATATTACCAGCAGTTTAACCGCATTCCTCCTTGACAGGGTTTTTGATAAATGATAAACAGGTTAATATTGCTAGCCCCAAGTGATATAAAGAAATACCTTGAGGACAATATTGGGGCACGGTCGGCCTTATATATTATAGCTGCAGTTTTAGTGCTTTGTCTGCAATTTGTGAGCACTAATCTATCGAAGGTGTGCAGCTACTTATAATGCCCACTGTACCAACGCTCAACGTAATAGCTAAATCTAGTAATATTAAAAAAGGAATAAGGTAGATAGGTAGGATGCCAAAATACATTGTTACAATGATGGCTCTTGAGCATAATGGACTTTGGGCTGTGTTTTTTAAATGTCTGAAAGATGTGATGATGTTTCATAATGATAACCTTTAGATTTAATTATTTAAATTATTTGTAACCAAATTAGTGTACACTATTATATACTTTATCATTTAAGATTCTTATTAGAAACTAGAGGACGCCCGCAACTGCGTACGCGTAGAAGTAGTTCCCCACTAATCCCCCTATTTTTACCCTTTAGGAGAAGAATTTCCAAAAATCCTCTTTTATTGCACTCTTAAGATAGCCAAGGAATATTCCCTCCAAATTTCAAGTCCCTAGGTCTAGCAGTTTCTTCTTTTATATACATATATGTAGATGATATATTAATAAAAAAATGTTTTTTTTAATAAACCCAATTCAAATTAAATTCAATTAATTAATTGTTTAGGTATTTTTCTACAGAGATAATTGTATATTGAATACACTGGTAAACATCTTAGCCTGATTGTGCAAAATGTGGTTACAGAATTTATCAACAAGTTGTTAGAGTTGTTGGTAATTCTGTAGCTCTGCCTACCCCACGCTGGGAATGAAGGTGTGAGTTTATGTATGTATAATTGACTATAAAGTGTAAAAGTAAGTATTTCCTGAAGTTTCAGTAATAAAGTAATAAACCAAAAAAAAAAAAACAGGCAATATCTAGTTGAAAAATACATTCTGACTGCTTAATGTAATAAATGAATTATAAGTAACTCATGAGTAGAGTGTCATAAGCAAAATTATGTTGGCAAGTACGTTATCTGAAATGGTTGCATTATAAACCACACAGACATCTGATATTTGTGCCAGTTTGTTTAAACGCATTGAGTTGCACTTTGCCCCTACATTACGAAGGAAAACAAAGATAAGGGATTTATTAGCTCTTTAACCTTTTGTAAGCCAGATCGTGGATCCTTGAAATCCCATTTAAATGCTGGAACATAGATAAACCCTAGTAGTTGTTATATAAATTACTCGGCAGGGAGGGGTAGTGTCACTTCGCCAGTACCGGCATACCAAAGGTTAATTAAGAACCATTACTACAGTTATTAAACAGTGGTAAGCAATGTAACTTTTTATTAATTAAAAATCAAATAATAAGAACATAAATTATTAATAATGAAATAATAAGAACATAAATTATTAATTAAATCAGATCGGAATCATATAAAACAAACCCATCAATGTGGAAGAATGTGATGTGTTTTATGAAAGAAAAGAAGGAAAGAGACAGCGCTTACATTAATTGTTCAGAATCTAGCGTACTTTGATTTACTTTCAAACTCAATTTAAATTATTGTAATATATGTGCATATCATTGTTAGATCACAATTGTTATTTAGAAATTAAAAATAATCAATTCCGACTAACATTCAGATTTAAACACAAAACACAAAATAATTATATCATCAATTTATAAAATTTCTAGTTAAAAACAAAAATGAATTTGGTTTTAAACTATTCAGACCTCATCGGATAAAAGTATTTTACTTACAACATTGGGAGGTATTTTGTGTCCAGGCAAATATTTCACATTTTCATGTGTTTCATTGATGATTTCTGTTAACTTTTTCCCTTCAATCATTTCTTCATACACCCACATTGTGACCCTGTCTTCAAAGTTTGGTAGCCGGGCTGCATTTCTTCCAACAATTTTGGCAATTGCTGAGCCCCTATTATGGAAAAAATGTTTATAATAAGGAAGCAGAAATGTAAATATTTTATAAAAACCTTGAGTAACGTGAAGGTGTAATTACGCGAAAGATATTATATCAAGGGCATTTATAAATAAAACTAAATTTCCGGGTTACTGGTACCCTAGAAGGGCAGGTTAAAACTCCCTGTTATGTCATCGGACAAGTAACGTACGGTTACAAAACCATTCCATAAACAGACGAGTATTTCGCCGTTACGAGGTGTTAAACAAAAACAAGTGTTAACAGAATATACTTTATCTATTAAGCTTACCAGTTCCCTGATCCAATGATGCAAACCCTATTCTTGAGTTGTTTTTCTGCCATTATAAAGATTCACAAAAACTTGATTCGATTTATATAAACGTAAATAAAAATAAAACACTGGACGTCAGCCCCACCGTGTCCAAGAGTAGCGACTGATTATGCGGCAATGGCCATGCCAATGCAGACCGTCGGTAGAGCTACGCACACTACCTACTGAGACCGCGCAATAAAACGATAAAGTGATAAGGAGGCAGACAAAATGATAACTGATTTGACACGGTTGGTTGCACACGGTGACAGTGACAGTAGAGTCCCAACAAAACATGAATGTGAAAACTCGGCCAAGTTCAGCACTTTTCAAGGCCCACCATAGTATATAATAATTATATTGAAATTTAATTTTGCCGTTGACTATTCTTCGTCAAACATGCGTTTGATTTGATGAATCTTATTCTGAAGCTCGGCTCGTGGTAGAATATTTTTCATGTGGAAAATACTTTGTTAGTTATTTGTTTAATGTGATCATATTTCATTTTTAGCACAGTTTATTAAGTTTATTTTTGCTTTAATTATTTGAATTTGCAACAGTTTTGGTTTTAATTTGTTTCATAGTTTATCTATAATAATTATAATATAAATATGAATCATAAAATTTTAATTCCCGTTAGGTGATATTGTAAAACAACTAAGTTTTCAATGTGTTTACGAATTATTAACCGGCAATCGTAAGTCAGACCATTAATAAAGGCAATTACATTTTATATTATGTTTAATTTAGTATGATCTTGGTGAAATCCAAATTTCGTAATTTCAATCACTTAGGTACTTTACTCACAACGAGGTAGGTAGTAAAAAATCGACGATTAGTTACATAAATTCCGGAATGGCGTTGCTAGGTTTGTACCGATTACATATTTATGTAAACTTAAAGAAAAAAGTGTGATACGTGTTTAAATGAGCTATCACAGGCATTATTCATCATAGATTAAACACAGTAAAGTGCAAATATTTTTTATTTGGTTGCAGCTCGGAGAAAATGGTTAATACGTAACCCTCCCTTACGTGCTACTTACTGAGCGCACCGACTTCTTTTGTTCGCTGATTATTACTTCGTCGACGAATTGAAAAGCAAGTTGTTGAAGAAAAGAAAACAACACCCTAGACCTGGGATTCTTCTTGTACTTCTGTCATAAAAATTCATCAAACTCGGACAGAAAACAAAACCTCAATCTTCCACTGTCAACTTTAACCATTATGGTCAGAACCTGGGTGGAATCGCACCGAGTCAAATCATATTGTTGTTTAACGATGCGACAGTGGAATGTTTAATTGTAGTTATTTGCAAAAAAAAATAACAATATAAAAATAAAGAGCAGCGATATTCATATAAAAAAATATCATTAAAATTAAAACGGTCGGTATACGGGGTGTAAAGTTGAGATGGGGCAGTAAGGGCAGATACTAAATCCGTTGCTGCTACGCGAAAATGCTCTTAGGAGACCTTTACTAACTTTTAAAGTAATGAAAATCGACATTCACAGATTTTTTGTGTTTTAGTTGTCTACATACTGTTTAATTTTAATTAATTTTTTCCCTAATCACCATGCCACACTTTTTTATTAATTTGACGACGCGCTAGCCTAGTTGGTAGTGACCCTGCCTTCGAAACTAGCGGTCCTGGGTTCAAATCTGGGTAAGAGCAGATATTTGTGTGATAAGCACGAGTATTTGTTTCTGAGTCTTGGTTGTTTTCTATGTATTTAAGTATTTATTTCTCTATATAAGTATTTATATCGTTGTCTAGTACCCATAGTACAAGCCTAGAGCTTAGTTTGGGACTAGGTCAATTTGTGTGAGATCGTCCCTTGATATTTATTTATTATTTATTTATTTATACGCATGTATTTTTGGTAATTCTCTATATTTCGCACTCCCCTCCCCTTTTTTTGAATGACAGCGTTGTGATCTTGCGTCATGTTGTGACTCACAACACATGCTGGGCCAGAACCTATTCATCCGCACACAATATTGCTGGGCTCCAGTGCACACAAGTGTGTGCTCTGCTTTGAATAACTGCCAAGTTTTTTATTCCAGAAAATTGATTTTATATTATTGTGCTGTAAATCATTGGTACTTTTGCTATATGTGCGTTCTCTTTGAATAAATCGTTTTTCTTCTTCTTCTTCTATAATAATTAAATGAAAATGAAAATATATTTATTGATACAGTGGCTTAAGTCGCACGTTTTAACTTAAATAGGTACTTAATACACTAGGCTAGGCTTGTCTCGCAGAATAACTAATGATTGTTTACCTTTTTTGATTAAGATGAAGCGTTAAATAAAAATTAATCATAAATTTACCCGGTAGTTACCACTCTACGTGCTCTCCAGAACTTCGTCTTTATTTACTTAAAACTAAACTACTTGCATGTATCTGTGGTTTTTGTTCTTTATTCACAGCTTATAAGGGGATGTCTGTAATTGGCTCTATTGACTTGTTACATTTACTGTTTTTTTATGAATTGTAATGTGCTGTTGATATTCGTAACAAATAAGTAAATAAACTTTACCTAATCTGGACACTGCCCATCACGCAAAGTTATATTTCATTATGTTCACGATTTAGGTGCAACTTATCACTTTTTTTTGAACTTGGCTCATGCACTACCACGTGTTTGAATAGGTAACAAATTGTAAATTGGCTAAAAGATACCAAAGCAACAAAAAAAAATGTTGCCACTTTAAAAAGAGGTATACTTACGAGTTGCTAAATTACTATTTTATTTAAATAAGTAATTCTAATTTTCAATAACACAATACTTTGAAAAAAGAGCCGTTTATAATTATTGATTCTATTGCAGACCTATTTCTTACAGAAACACGGCCTTCTTGGACATTGTAATGGATAGAGTCTGTCTAATGAATGATGAACCTAAGAAAAAGCGGCAAATTCAAAAAATCTTCATATGGTATTACCGATCAATGTAGGATTAAACGATTTTGATACTTTTCTTATTTTGTTTATTTTGGTGGGCACAAAGGAAGAGGAAACGCGTACTTTTTCACAATACTAAGGCCCGTATTAATAAATTATAGGTACTCAAGTCTACTAATACCGCACTCAAGTGTCCGTTTATCCATATTAAGACCACACACGGTATCATATTTAAGTACAGTTTATTAGTAGAAGCCCGAGAGTCTTACTACTTAATACGTATGGGTGGATCAACTTTTTTGTTGTTGATAGTGTCCCGTAAGCCAGGAGACAACAGTGATAGTTTTTTAGAAAAAATGTTATAATGTATACTTCTATCACACTCAGGGAGAAAAGCCATAAAAGAATGGTAGTGGACTTATAGGTACCCTTTGAAATCATAGTTTTAATGAGTGACCCAGGAAACGTCACCCTGGCACCGAACTACAAAGAAAAGTTGATTGACCCGTATAGTCAGCATTAAATAAATAGATAGTGACACCCAAAGTCACCAAACGTGTACCGAACTATTTAGCAACTTTGGGTATCACGAAGTATTTGATGCTTTGAAACTATCTATGAAAAAAAAATGCAGACCACCATAATAATGATTGCATCAGCATGCTTTCTCATTTGTGAGCTCTTTTAGTAAATAAAATCACCAATAACAAGTCATTAAGTAAAAATATTTTATTTATTATTAGGGTAAAACCGATGCTTTCTCTCAACTCTGCTAATAGGCATCTGAGTGTAGGCACTTGCTTCTTTACAATATAAAATTCGTTCACTTTATTTCTGATGGCATGGATGTCAAAACTATCTAAATTGGATACTGTGGCCTTGTGAGTTCGCTTCTTTCCTGGAGTACTGAAGACACCATGGTTTACTTTGCCTTCATTCTCTTCAATGTCGAAACACTGATATCTGTAAGAAGAAAGAAGGAATGAATTAAACAGAAAACCATTTACAAATATTTTGTGACACGCAGTACAGCCCCATTATACAGTCCGACAGCTCTAAGAACATTTGGGTTTAGGTGAAATCAAATTGCATCGGTGAGGTTCAAATCGCAGCGGTTTAAGAACAAGGAAGACAGGTATAACCCGAACATCTTTTCCAAGAGCTCATGAAGTGTATGTAGGTACATATTAATATGTTTATGATATCTTTTAACTAAATGTATATAAACACCTCCTTAGTGTTTTACTGAAACTAGGTATGAGTGTCAGTTATATTAATCATCTGTCTATTTAATTAATTTAATAAAATTGCGATTGTTAAGAGATTCAACATGGTATAGGTACCTATAGACAATACACCTATGTATAGGGAAAGACAATGATTTAATTAATCTTAGTATTTACCGGTCATTGATGATAATTCTTCTAAATACTTCGTTTGACTCTGGCATAGTAAATCGTTTTGCCCCAACTCTTTCAACTGCTGAAGATTTTTCAAAACCGTTTGTTTTTCACTATCCACGTCCAGCTTATCTGAAAAGAATACATCGTTTAATTTCTTAATGGAAAAGAAATACCAATTTCAAAAGATAGGTAGAACAGAAAAGGTATATATTCTATGAAACTTTGGATTGAAGATACAGAAATAATAAGTATCAAAATTAACATGCCATACTAACCTTGTTATAACCTATGAATTCGGTCACTGTATGTAAACACTCTATTTTTTGTTTCAACAATGCTTCCCTCTTCTCTTGTTTTTCTTTATATTTGTTTATAATGGTACAAAGGATCTGTCGCACACCACTTTTGATAGTTTTACGCATGTTTAGTCCGTAAATTTCGAGAAGAAAACTTTAATTTGGCAGACTCGAACCAACAACGACTTGTTTGTCAATGTCAAAACGTCATTTTAATAGTGTTGCCAGACCTGCCAGTCAAATAAAAGCCCGGTTCATCATTCATTAGACAGACTCTAACATAAAATGTCATAGTATGGCTATAAAGGTAGATTCACACGCAGTAGCCACATCTAAGGATCATTAAAATTCATCGCAGCACTACTTTTCACACACTGTATTGATTATAATTAAGCGAAATAAATGTTTTTCTATTCTATTCTATTCTATAAAAGGCAAACCTGACTTTCTTATAATATCAACGCACAGCCGAAACTACTGTACCTAGAAACTTGAAATTTGGTACAGGGGTTCCTTTCATGATGTAAGTGAGCACTAAGAAAGGATTTTCCGAAAATCGACCTCCAACGGGAAGAAATGGGGGGAGTAGTGGGAAACTAATTCTAGGCGTACGAAGTCGCGGGCGTCCTCTAGTATTAAATAAGAAAGAAAGAGAGTTCAGGTTCGTTCAACATGAATTTTGCACGAATGCTTAGTTTTTAGTAAAGGTGCGTTCAAGTAAATCCTCATTATGAATAGCACTGATGTATGAGGCAAGTATTTTCTACTTAGAAAGAATATTTGCCAGGCCTGCCTGCTAGGTTCTATGTACTATTTCATAAAAATGAGAAAATAAATGAAACGGAGCGGTTGAGAACGGATTGCGTATTGCGGGCCTCATTGCAAAATATAGTTACGGTTTAAAGGCGTTGAAACAAAAGGCTCGAACCATTTTAAAACTTATCCATTTTTCGTAGAGCACTAGTTTTCATCTATGGCGCTAGTTTCTACGTTAAGTTTGTAATAATAGAAAGAGAAAAAAACTCTTTGTGTGAAAATCGATTTCATCTTATTATAACCATAATCAAGAATTTTCTCGAAAAAGCACATTTCGGTATGTACTGAGGTTTTATTCCATGTTCCGCATTTCTCACGTCATTTTTGAACTTCGACTGCGTCAGATACAGTGTGGTGTCAAAGCGTGTTCTTAAACTCAGAAATTACTGGTGCGATCGCGATTTTCTGGAATTTCTGGTAGTTTACATTGTGCAAGTTGTGTATCATAATCAGTCTTCAGCATAGTTTACTCGTAGAATTGTTAAAAAGGTAATTGTAGTCATTTCATTGTTATAAAATAATTTAAAAGATTAGGTTGGTGTAAATTTTAGTAAGTAGTGGCTTTGAGCTGTTTCACGTAGTGTGCCGAATCAATATCGTAAGTAACATCATAGGGAAACCACGTTGAGAATTTTATTAAGATTCCGATTTTGGGAAAATAATTATATTCATCGTAATCACCTCTTTCTGGCCAAGCTTCTACAACAAATGAAAGAGAAAGGAAACGCCTTTTACGAAATTGAAAATACACTATAATCTCGCTGGCATGTCTTTCAACTTTGCTTAGCTTGGCTATTGATCAAATAGGTCTGATTATATGTTGTATCTTGATTCTGGCCAATACATAAATGTTTAATTCTGATCATTTTTTTTGTTACTCTCCCATAACATTGTAATTAATTTTGCTATTCCATTTACATTGAATTTGCCTAGCTAGTGGCACATTAAGAAGTGTATAATTAAACCTTTGCAGGTATTAAGATGGTGAAAGAAACTACATTTTATGACATTCTTGGGGTTAAACCAGGTTGTACTACAGATGAACTGAAAAAGGCTTATAGAAAACTGGCTCTCAAGTACCACCCTGACAAGAATCCCAATGAAGGGGAAAGGTTTAAGCAGATCTCTCAGGCCTATGAGGTGCTATCAAATCCAGACAAGAGGAGGATTTATGACCAAGGTTTGTGAATTATCTCAACAAATGATTCAGTTTTATTTGTGTTACTGGTTTCATTAATGGTAGTTATAGCGGATGGTATTAAATACTTATTATTTTTTAACTCTGCCTATGATGCAATAACTTACTTTCCACATGAAATTATTTAAAACTTCAACAAACAAGGATTGTTATGTGTGGTCTCTATTCAGTGGCGGCGCAAGACCTAAACTTAATGTGGGCAAGGTACATTTCGCGAGGCCCTCTGATGGTGGACGAAGCAGGGAATTATTTTCGGCTGTAAGATGACGATGACAACGACAACGTAGAGACACGAGGCCCTATGCACGGCCAGGCCATGGGCAGGGGCCCACACTGCCCACGCCTTACGCTACCTCTGTCTCAATTTTTTATTATTTTACTATTATAAGCCTTCCTTCAGACACAACTATATTAATTTCTTTGTTATTCATATAGTATTCTTTTGATCTATTTTTGTGTGTCTGTAAAGGCCTCCTCCAATCTTCTCCATTCTGGCCTTTCTATGGCCACTCTACCCCATGTTATTCCCGCGACTTGTCTAATGTCATCATCCCACCTTCTTTGTGGTCTACCTCTCTTTCTTTTTTCATCCCTTGGGTACCATTGTGTGATTATTTTACTACATTTATCCTTTCCTCTGATCATGTGGCCTGCCCATTTCCACTTTTGTCTCCTTATTTGCAAAGTTATATCCTGGACCTTAGTCTTGCTTCTGATGCTGCTATTCCCCTCTTTGTCTTTTCTTTTGATCCCTGTCATCTGCTTTTTTTTAATTACTTAAACTACTTTGCAAACAAAATTTAAATGTTAAATTTGTTTCAAATTAAGAGGAAAATTCAAGTTTTCTCATTAAAATCATGGTTGAAGGTGGTGAACAAGCTCTCAAGGAGGGTGGCGGCGGAGGCGGCAGCTTCTCATCCCCCATGGACCTGTTCGACATGTTCTTTGGCGGCGGCTTCAGCGGCGGGCGGCGCCGCGGCCGCGAGCGCAAGGGCAAGGATGTCATACATCAGCTATCTGTCACGCTCGAGGAGTTGTATCGCGGAGCGGTGAGGAAGCTCGCTCTGCAGAAGAATGTCATTTGTGATAAGTGCGAGGGACGTGGTGGCAAGAAGGTAAGTGATAGAATTTACTTGAAAGTTAGCCTTCAAGAAACAAGATTTGTAGATCAACTAATTGTATATGGCGTAAAAACTTTCGCCATTTGCAGCAAAAACTCATCTAAATTTTAGCTGAAGCTCCTCTAGTTGTCTCTGTCAGCCTTGAATCTTTTTTTATGACCAACGTGCAACTTGTTGTACAAGTGGCACTTAATCATAGTCATGATAATTTATCAAGCATGACCAAAATTTATGTAACATCATGATGTATTGTTAAATTTCTTTTATAAAAACATTTCTGCAATTCTAGCCTATGAAATGCTCTTATTAGATGACAATATGGTTAGCCTGCCTTAAGATAATGGTTTAATTTCCGGGGTGAAAAAACAACATTCCATTGTTGCAAGATTCTAGAATTCCAGAATTCTCCCCCTAAAATGAGTATTCACTGAGAGGCAGCAACTTGGCTGTGCCCCTGGCATTGCTGACATGTATCGGCCATGATGACCGTCCTGTTTTCCTTTAATGGCTATACCAACTCTAGTAGGATTGTCTGACATTTATTTATTTCAGGGAGCAGTGCAGACATGCCCCACGTGTCGCGGCACCGGCATGCAGGTGCAGATCCAACAGCTGGCGCCTGGCATGATCCAGCAGATACAGACGGTGTGCAGCGAGTGTCGCGGACAGCGAGAAATCATCGAACCCAAGGACCGCTGCAAAGCCTGCCAGGTATCTAAGATTTAGTAGATTACGCTTCGTGCTATGCATGTAATTGAGTAAGGGAAAACATTGTACATAACAAAACCTCTACATGTAGGCATCTGATTAATAATGACCTCCAATGTCAAACTATCTGGTCATAAAAAGAATTTAGCTACTTGGTTATCTTGCCTAATTGCTCATTTTGCTACATGGGTCAATCAACTTTTCATTGTAGCTCGTTGCCATGGTGACGTCTCATGGGTTACTCTTTAAAACTATGATTTCAAAGGATATAAGTCCACTAAAAACAGTTTTATTGTCAATTACAAACCCATTATTTTATGGCATTTTTCCTAAGTGTGCTAGAAGAATACATTACAACATTTTTTCTAAGAAACTGTTGTCTTCGGGCTTACGGGACAGGATAAAAACAACAAAAAGTTGATTCACCCACATACATAACTGATACTAGTTAAAAAAAAAATACCCTGTTTATTTGAATAAAAATTGGTTTCGGACAGCGATCAAGATTGATATTCTAAGGGTACTCCATTAACTGTTGATATTTTAAGTGTACTTAATTTAACCAATCATTGTGCGACAGGGCCGCAAGACCGTACGTGAGCGCAAGATCCTCGAGGTGCATGTGGACAAGGGAATGACTGATGGACAGAAGATCGTGTTCAGCGGGGAGGGAGACCAGGAGCCGGAGTTGGAGCCCGGCGACCTCATCATTGTTCTGGATGAGAAGGAACATGAAGTAAGTATTTGCGGACTGTTACGACGCTTGCCTTACTGCCGCGAATGCAAACCCCGATCTCTTTTTTTATCTCCCAGTCATAATTATCGCTAGTCATGAAGTATTTTTTTTATGAAACCATTTTTTTTTTTTACTGGGTTTTTATAAAACAACCATAAGCTAACGTCTTCTGCATGTAAGATATATTAGACATTCTGAGAATGTACGAAATGATCACTCAAATTGTATGCATGTATGACAATGAGTGCTTGCTTGGATATATACTTTGTCTTTAAAAATCGGTATCAAATTAATCAAATTAATAGTGAGCTAGGTGTATATCAACGTGTCGTTCGTTTCCTTTAGTCCGTTTTCGCAATTGCGGTTTCACAATTGGCTGCGAAAGAAGAATTATTTTTCGCTGTTTCGTAATTAATTGTCAAACAAGATTTTTTTGGCTGTTTTCGCAATCGAATATTTTTTCTCCTTTCGTAGTTAATTACTAAAAACATCTCCATTTTCTTTTTTCACAATTAATTACCAAACAAGAATTAGTCGCACTATTGGAACTCCTTGGTAAATAAATAAATTACTTAATGAGGTCCTAAACTAACCTCCTTCCCTCAGCTTAATAAAGAAAAAAAATCGTTTGTGACATTTTATGTATTAAGTATATCAATTTAATGAAAAGAGAGAGTTTAACATAAATATTAATTTCTTATCAACTCTTATTGAAATGTGACTAAGATTTAAGTGCACTTGGAATTGATAAAACCAATTTTCACAATACATTATATCAAGACAACAGTATTATGGCTGATTCTTCAGAGTGCACTGCGTCAAATAGCTTGAGTAATGAAATTCGGTTCATTCCCACAAAGAGAGGAGGCCAAGCATTGCTTTACCATGGCCGTAAATATCACAAAAAGAGTATGTACCCATCACAACGTAGCATACTATAAATGACCGTGCTATGAACGTAGTGTCAAATACATGAAAATGACGGACGGTGACGGAACGGTCTGATGGGTAAAGTCTTAAGGTTGAACCGCACTAGAGCGGCGCTGCGCTGCAGCGGAGAGGCGCGTCGCGGCAGCAGAGCAGCCCAGGAAGAAAAATATTTTTGCCACTGTTTCTTATGAAATAAAACGCACTATAGCGTACTGCAGTGAAGCGGCGCGGCGCGACGCGACACAGTTGACTCCCCGAGAATATTATTATAGTAGTGCGGTTCAACCTTTATACGTTTACAAATAGTACTTTTTTGCCGGTTACGTTCCTAGCACGGCAAACGCCTTTATTGTTATTTTTTTCGTTCAGTTATATTTAATTATCAAACAAGCATTTTCGATTACTGAAACAGCAATAAAATGCTTGTCTGATAATTAAATAATTACGAAGCAGTGAAAAATGATTCGTCTTTCGTAGCCAATTTACTACGAAAACAGAAAAAAAAATCTTATTTCGTTGTTAATTATGAAACTTGATTGTGAAAACAGAAAATAAATTCTTGTTTGACAATTAATTACAAAACAGCGAAAAATAATTCCGCTTTCGAAGCCAATTGTGAAACCGCAATTGCGAAAACGGAAAAAAAAATCTTGTTTGACAATTTTAATTACGAAACAGCGAAAAATAATTCCGTTTTCGAAGCCAATTGTGAAACCGCACTTGCGAAAACGGAAAAAAAATCTTGTTTGACAATTAATTACGAAACAGCGAAAAATAATTCTTCTTTCGCAGCCGATTGTGAAACCGCAATTGCGAAAACGGACTAAAGGGTTCGTTTTTATCGCGTTAAGACATGATTTGAACTTTAATATGTGTAGTAAGAACAAGAATAATATATATGTAAACACAGAAATTTAACAATATGTCTTTTCCTCAGTACTCTTTCCTTTTTTCTTTTTTGACCATGTCATTGTTGAAATAGGTAATTAATTACTGATAGTCACGATTTTTGTATTGCTGGAATCGAAAACCTTTTTGAATTTCTTAAATATCTAATGTGTAGATAAGGCTAGGGTAGGATTGGTTTGGTTTATAAAAATCCAGAAAGTCAGTTTCTTAAAAAATGTTATGACTTGTGATAAATATGACCTAAAACACATT
Source organism: Acleris cristana (assembly GCA_948252455.1). NCBI lineage: Eukaryota > Metazoa > Arthropoda > Insecta > Lepidoptera > Tortricidae > Acleris > Acleris cristana. Next base: position 17,771,589 of record OX411780.1, read on the forward strand.
ATGACCCGTCTCACGCACATAAGTTTTGTGAGTAAAAAAATTATGTTATGAGTTCAAAATGATTTATGTAACTCACTTAAGTTATTCGTTCCATGCGTTACATTGTAAAGGGCAAGTCGGGTGTAGTTTAATTTAAAAGTACATCCATTCAAATTAATCAAAACAGTAAAAGAATAATCAATTAAAAGTCAATTTAACAATGCCCTCAAACAATATTTGACCTCACGAACCACATCCTGCCGTTGATTGTTATTTGTGGTGCTTATTCGTAAAGGCAATTAAAACTTTACTTATGGTTTGCTTGCTTATAGCATGAATTATAGCTAGTTGCACATAACATACGGGGAATCTTAGTATTGAAAATTTCTAAATGTATTGTGAGTGTTATTTTATTGTTATTTCATACATGTTATCTAACTTCCTTTGCGTTAAACTTAAAATTCTCTAGAATGCAAGGTTTTAGGTTTTAAACTTTCTCCAATCCAAATTTCATTGAAATACAGTAGCAAGGTTCAGCAATAAAACTGCGACACGAAGCATAAAACAGAATTTAGCATTTATAATATTAGTAGAAATTATTAAAGAGTACAAAATGGCAATCACTGTAAGCTTAAGTATTTAAATAGATGAAGATGATTATGGTTGGTTCCAGTTATTCAAGCGCTCCGGCAACGACCTCATCCTCCGGCTCAACATCGAGCTGGTGGAGGCGCTGTGCGGCTTCCAGAAGGCCATCCGGACCCTCGACGACCGGGACATCGTCATCACAGTGATGCCCGGCCAGGTCACTAAGCATGGCGATGTCAAGTGCGTCATGAACGAAGGTAAACAAATATTCATTAGATTAACAATCCCCCTATCTTCAGAACTGATATCTCCTAAATGGCCTAAATGATTAGAAATGTAGCTAAAAACCATCCCGATTGAACTAGCTAACTTTTTAAAAAAAGCATTCGCTTAGGAGTTCCGATACCACAAACAGACACACTGACCCAAAGATACACCCCTCTTTTAGAAACAAGGGGCAATTAAATTGAAATGAAAATGAAGAGTTAATTTTGTTAATTATGCAGCAGCAACTTCGTCTGCGTCAAACAAGTAATCGTTTTAGGGATCTGCACCAGTTACGGATGCTAGGGTCCCGTTCCATTTGTTCAGAATTTAGTTTAGTAAACGAAGTGACTCCTAATTGCAGGGATGCCGATGTACAAGAATCCGTTTGACAAGGGTCAACTCATCATCCAGTTCCTTGTTAATTTCCCCACCAACATCGTCCCGGAAATGATTACGCAACTGGAGAACTGCCTGCCTCCTCGGCCCATGGTAAGTTTCACTTAGAAATTTATTGTTTAGTTTAGCTGGTTGTCATATATTACGTAATTTAGCCGTGTTACACATTTCCCGGCGTGACATGACTAATGATAATGACACGTGGGAAATATATTTTAAGAATAATCTGCTTTGATTGAAAGTGAGGGTTAAACCCAATTTTTCAAGTGTTCTATGTTGCTTTTGTGTTTCGTAAACGTTTGTAAAGAACAGCATTAGTAACCTAATTAAATACGTAAATCGATTAAACGACTCTATGACTGACAGCGTCATTAAACAGCTGATTATTAAGCAAGGTTATGCGAGACACGTGATTTAGCACTGCTATTGTCCTCGACTTGCGCAACGCCAGTGAATGTTACATCATGAACCCTATTGTAGGTGATTTTTATTAGCATTTAATGTTTATCGCTAATGGTTTTTTTACTGGACTGCCCCACACGGACACGATTTTATACTTTACCGTTTTATACTTTATTTCAATAGCTTTACTAAAAGTAAATGTAGAGAAAACCGTGTGATTCAATAATTGTGCTAAAATTATGACAGTCCACAGATAAAAAATAAATTGAACATACTAACAATCTTTTCGATTGGCACAATAAGTCACATGACTTTGTTGGTTTTTATTTAGTTAATTGCCAACTCGGGCAAGTACTAGTATAACCTGTATATTTATCAGCTGTGGTCTTGGCTATAAAGCTAGTAATTTGGGTTCGTTTTCTTTACCTAAATTCAAATTCAAATTCAAATTCATTTATTTGCAAGTACATACATCGGGTAATATTTCGCTCAGGTTCAGTTTTTCCATATTTCCATCTCGTACACATTCTTATTTCGGCCACATTCCCATGTCGTCCAGATTCCCAATTCGTTCACATTTCCATTTCGTCCACATTCCCATCTCGTCCACATGTGGACTAATCGGAAATGCGAACGAGTTGGGAGTATGGATGAGACAGGTAGTGGACAATTTGGGATTGGTATGTGGATGAGTTGGGAATGTGGCCGAGATGAGAATGTGGACGAAATGGGAATATGGACAAAGTGAAACTTAGCGAAATACTATTTGTGTGATGAGTGCAATTGTTCTTTTCCGAGTCTTGGAGGTATTTTATGTATACACTTCAAAAATTTCCAAGGATCAAAATTATCGCTACATTTATTTGGTACATTATTATTTGGCATTTACTGGGTCTATATTGTTTTGCTTAAAATAATTTATTCCAAATTTTTATTATACAATTTTATATCACTATCATATTTTATAATTTCAAAATTTGTAACAGTTGAAATTTATAAAATCGTTTGATATTAAAAAGGTCAATTAACTTTTTATAATAATGTAAAACATAATTCAAAAATCTTTTTTTTGTCAGTGTTTTAACCTAAATCTACATGTCTTTTTTCGTTATTTTATATTTTGACTATTATACAGTACGCATTAGAGCGAATTACTTTTATACATTTTGATTTTATAAATAATAAATATTGAGATAATAATATTTATATTAATCAGGCATAATAGATTCCGGTTTTAGATTAGTAATATTTATAGCGAGTGAAATTAGAGATTATGAAATTATAGCATTCGATTTTAGACCGAGAGGCCGCATCGCATTACCAATTTTAACATTAAAACACCAAAATAATGGAGGGATATTTTGAGTGTAGAATATAAACCGTCGGGTTTAGTTTGTGTATAATAGTGTAACGGCGCTGGTCCCCGGCAGGTGGACATCCCGGAGCTGGCGGAGGAGTGCAACCTGATGGAGCTGGACCCCGAGCAGGAGGCGCGGCGCCGGCGCGCGCCGCAGCACGCCTACGACGACGACGACCAGCCCGGCATGAACCGCGTGCAGTGCGCCACCAGCTAGGGCCGGCGCGCTCACAGACACCCGCCGCACGGCGATGACTTACGGGAGCGAGCGAGAGGAACTCCGAGCCTGAAACTCATTTTTAGACTTATTTTACTGTCCTCCCGTAGTTACGCTAACTCGGTCCCGTTCTTTTGATGTAAAGCGAGAGGGCCGGCTTCCGAAATGTATTTAGCGTTTCGAAGTCCTCCTTCAAAGTCCCCGCTCGCTCCGCTCCTATTAGTGAATCCGGTCAGCTTTCCCCGTGACGGTGACTCTGCCCGTCGAGCCGAATATTTGGGGGCCCGAAATATTGGGCGATCGGATCCGGTGACCGACCTTACCTCTAGACTTATTTTATCCTTGGGCAGAGTTATCTCGAAAGCGAAACTGACCGGTTTCACGGTGCCCTAATCTTTTCAATGCTATGTCAAATACAAAAAGGCGTCATTCTCAACATCGACGACACCTTAAAAATAGAGCGAATAACAATTGCGCTAGTAACCATAGTGCCGACATATCCATCAATAGCGTTGAAAAGATTAAATCTTGTATGGCTTATGTTCCATAGCATCACGTCCGCGAGATGAGGTGTATCGCTTAACTATGCCGGGAGTCTGAAACACAGAAAGGAACGAGACCGAAGTTACAGGATATTCTAGAGGTCGGCTAGGGAGGCCTTCGCGATTCTATTGACACCCTTATTTTAATTCCGTTGAATAAAGTTTCGAGCGGTTCACAATGTGATGTGATTTCACTTAATTCCCCTACTTTACAAGTAATCGACTTAATATGTTAACTAGCTTGAAGCATAATAAGCCTGTCCGGTATTATCAGATTAGCTAAGGTGACTGTGTTATAGTGTGTTAGTGTGGTTATAATTTATATAACTATGAAATAAATTATCGCTGTGATTTATATTTCCTTTGCTATTTTAGATTTACTTTTGAAAGTGGCTAACCAGTGACTCGTAATGAACTTGCGATGTATCCATATGATATACACTAGGATATATATTTTTGTTTAGCACGTAAATATTAATTTTAAAATCTAACGGCATTTTTATTTATATTATGTTGTGTATAACAAGACAATAGTATGTAGATTCAGTGTACTGAATATTCAAAACCCACTAAAATAAAACCACAACTTATCTATATAATAAATGGTAGTTTCTTTGTCCCATTTTTTTAACCAAGCCTTGTTTTGCTGTGCAGACAGACCATTGGAAATCATTGCGTCGACTCCAGGTGGACCAATAGATCAGCTTGGCGCGATGGTCTTTGAAAATGCATAAAGGCACGCCTCGTCACGTAACTCAAATTGACATCGCACATTTGGGTCTATATTGTTTGACCTAAAATCATTTGCTCTAAACTCGCATTATATAATTTCATATGATCTAAAATCACATGCTATAATCATATAATTTGCTTAACTTCACTTCATATACACGTATCATATTCTATAAAATCAAAATCTATAACTCATTTGCTCTAAAATTCATGGGGTATGTCAGTAAAAATATATGTAATGACAATGGACATTATAAACTCCTATTTAACCCTTAATAAGGCAGAGGCTCTATATTGACCAATTTGACCACATTACAATAAGCTAAAATTGTCATTTATTACCTACATTTTATGATACTATTTTAATTGTATTTTCCTAAAATATAACATTTTCTATTATTACTCTTTAGAGATTGCGATTCCATGACTGTATTTCATTTTGGTCTAGTATTTTTTACTTTAACGGGGCCTTATTAAGGGTTAGTAATAGTTATAGCAAATTAAATTAGAGAGTATGAAATTATAGCATTTGATTTTAGATCTTCTGAAATTTATATAATTTAGATCAATCATTTTGGTCTAAGATCCTGACTTGTGACTCCTCACTCTTTTTTTCTAAGCTAATTGTAAAATAACAAATACTACAGGGGGTTGTCACCAAGCTATTATTAATGAATAGAAAAATGATTTTAATAACCGACTCTAGAAAAAAGGTGGCGGTTCTCAATTCCCACCGGGGTTTTTTTAAGTACTAAAACCCACAATTAACTATTCAGTTTCACTCTGGTTCACTTTGTCCATGTTCCCATTTCGTCCACATTCTCATCACGGCCACATTCCCAACTCAACCGCTTACCAATCCCAAATTATTATCTCGTCCATTTTCGACTCGTCCTCATTCCCAAATAGTCCACATTCCCAACTCGTCCTCATTCCCAACTCATCTGCAACGTAACCTAGGACTGTAGGGTCGATATCAATTCGATCACTCCGTTGTTCACTAGTTGTTGGAAATGTGAACGAAATGGGAGTGTGGACCGATCTATGGTCACGCCAGATTGAATTGATAATTTTATTTATCCTTAGGATCGATTTTTACTAGTTTCGGAAATATTGATAATTTTAATCTGAATTTATGAACTTTGCTGCTTCGTAATGACTCTAAGTAATTATGTATATATACGACTGAAAAACTTATTAAGTAAAACATGAAATTAATGATTTTTTGTGATAAGGACATAAGGGAAAATTACAACAATTCATATTAAAATGATCAATATCTCCGAAACTAGTAAAAATCGCTGAACATACATAGGGGTTAATGCAATAGCTTTTTAGCTGCTCTATCAGTCCTAGGCGGATTAATGTCGGTTTCTGGGACAGATGTAATGCATTTGAACTGCAACACAGCTGCAAAATGGCAGTTCGAGGGCAGTTCTGATGCAGTTGATGTAATTGCAGTCCGTCTGTACCGGCCCAACAATTAGTAGTTGAGTTTAAGTGATGATCTTACTTGGGTTAAAGTGTAAAAAAAGACAGAATAAGGATTTACAAAACATAATTTTTAATTAATAATTCTTGAAATGTTTTAACCTGTATAAATAAGCACATGTGAGGTCATTCCCTAAAGCCATGTACCCACTATTGGGAGAGAACCCTACAGTGTTTATCTTACCAATGTATTTGCCTTGAGTAGGGAAATTAGCAAACACATTATATGAAGGAATGTGTACCAGCTTCACAGAATTTGGAGTAACATTTGATATTGCTGCCATTATTTCAGTAGACGCATTGAACTTCAGACCAGTTATTTTTGTTGTTAGGTTTGTGATGGTTTTGAATGGCTCAGGGTTATATGTGGTGCTTTCCTTTAATGCTGATGTTTCATATATATTAACAATCCCCTCTCCACTTCCTGTGGCTAATAATCTTCCGCATTGACTTGCAGTCAAAGTTGATGCATTCACACAGCCTTGGTCGTAGAATTTCCTGAATGATCGAAAAGTAGACAAGTCCCACATAGTCACCTCTCCTTGTGTACCGTAACAATACAGCTGTTCACTGTTGTGCGAGAAGCATACAGACACCACATTAGTATTGTGTTTCATACGTCTAATCAGCTCTTTAGATGTAGCAGATAATATAAATATTTCATCAAAGCCATCACTTGTTGCAATATATTTTCCATTGCTAGACATCTTGAAGATTTTTGGTGATTTCACTACAAAAGGCAAGTCAACCATCACTGGTTGAGCTTTAACGAGGTCATAGACACAGTATTGCCTACTAATGGACCTGGATGAAATGAATGCATGGTTGCCATCTGGGGTAAAACTAGCGGTAGATATTTTCCAGCCTTTTAGCTTGAAGCTATGTAGCTTGTTATTAGCTTCACCTCCTACTGACAGCAAGGAAGTGACACCAGAATCACCAGCAACCAGAGCCACACTCAGTTTAGGATGAAACTCAACACATGAAATTTGTTTCCCTTCATTCCATGTTTGAACATTTATCTTGGGCAATGTTTTTATTTCCAGTACTTTAGGCTTGAGCCCTGATATTTCCTTTTTTTTCAAATGTCCAGCTGTTCGTAAAATCTTATCATCATCATCTTCTTCAGTTTTGGGTTGGTTAAGTTTAGCCCAATTAGGTACACCCATCAGAGTTTCATATTTTTGTTTGAGTTTGTCGGTATACAAAGCTTCTTTAGAGCCTGAAGTGGAGACCACACTGGCATTCTGATCATCTTCATCAAACCAAGCAGGCTCCTGCTCTTCTGTTTTTATTTCTGGAGACTGCAACTTTTCTGACAACTTTTTTGACTTGTGGAAGAGCAATTCAGATAACCTATAAAGATATAAATTTGTTTGGATTACAAGTGATTTATTACGGCCGTTTTAGGAATGTGTCAAAGTAGAATTAGATTCTCTTGTCGCTCAACATTTATGTTCTAAATATTGACTTTTCCATGGCCCTAGTGTAAGCATAGTGTGATGTAAACAATAGACGCAAGCACATGATACTTAACCTTACAGCAAAGCATAGTGAATATCAGCGGTTTACCTTTCTTCCTTCTCCTCTTGCAATTTACTCAGCTTTCTCTTCATTTTGTTATGATAGTAATAATAAGTGTCGTAGTTTCACAAATAATAATGCTGTTGCACCGTGCTAAACCATTACCCAAAACTCCATACCATACAATTGACCACCAATTGAGTTGACATTTGTTTGACATGACATGACAGTGGTTGCTAAAATTATTGAAAAGGCAAAGGTTATTATTGTTATTATGCCCATGCTGCCAACTTACCATAGACAGCGGCAATAGCTTTTTAAACGAAACAGAGGCTCTACTTTGAAATCCGTAATTCGAACTTCGTCTATTGCTATCCCTTTTGCTCTCGATGCGTCACTAATTCGCAAGAAAGTGATGGGGCGATCCGAAGTTCGAATTACTGATTTCAAAGTAGAGGCTCAGTTAAGTCCTATTCGGCAATAGATGTCGCTGTTAGTGTCGATAAAGCAGTTAGTAATGTCCCAACACTTTAGTTCATAATGCGGCCGCCAGATGACAATTTATGTCAATGTTGCATCTCTTTTACTCTACCAGTTAATTTTTAATGCAAGAAAGATGTAGAGTCAGCCAACAGATATTCCTAGTATAGAGCTAGAGTTTCTTCATCATTCGTTATTCGCCGTGCTTCATTTCAATGCATCGCCGTTTTAGTTGTGATGGAATCGCTTTCATAATATTCTCAGTGATCGGAGAGTAACTATATCGTTTCAATTTGTGCAGTGAAACCAATCAAAACAAAGTTTATGGAAGCCATATATAAGTTTGTTGCTCGGTTATGAAGCCAATTCTTTTTATTGTGTGACCTTTTTACATCCTCGCATAGTGTGGCAACGGTTAAACTAATGAATAAGATACAGTCGTAAAAAAGTGCTACCTATTTTATTATCTCTCTCTAGCGGTCTGTTCCGTTTTACAATGGGGCCGATAGGGGCACCGCCATAAAAATATTAGGGCCGTCGTTTAGACCGTCATAAAACAATCAAAGATACGCTTGATGACATTCGTGCGTAAAAAGTGTCTCGTCGAGGATGGTGCATCGCGTCATCGGTGCTCGGTCGAGGAGCGATGATCGGAGGCCCGCGCGCTATGTGTGGCGGAGCGTCGCTCGGTCCGGAGGGAGCCCCGCGTGCAGCTAGTGAGCCGGCGGCTGGTGGAGCGTGTGATGTGCGAGCGCCATGGCCAGCAAGCCCGCGCTCCCGGCCGGCCCGCGCGCCGCGCCGCGCGTGCTGGTGTACGTGGCGGACCCGCGGCCGCTCGAGCCCGGCGCCGCCGCCGCGCCGCGCGCGCCGCTCTACCCGCTCTACCCGCCGGACCCCGGCCCGCCCGGGCCTCCAGGCCCGCCGGGCCCGCCGCCCCGGCACGCGCTCTACAGAACACAGATCGAACAAACGGACCAGAGGAATCTACCTAACACCATCTTCTACAAATCGTTAAACAATGATAAACTGAGTACTTATGGAACAGCTGACAATGCAGTCCAAAGAACTGACTTTTATCACACTCAGCAGTTTCCTAGAGAGCCCTGTTTGAAGCTGGATGATAAGCCGGCTGAGAGACAAACTAATATAGTGAGAAGAGACTGTAGTAATAGTTCTATAAATTCAGATTGTGGTGTTGATAATTATAATGCCAGGATACCTATTGAAACAGGGGAGTTAGCTACATATCAAACTAGATGCTCTGGTACGTTGGGTTCGGATGCTGTGCAGCCGGTGCAGCCTGTTGTGCTTCAGCACGGGTTCAACCAGCTGATCGAGAATACGGCTCAGAGTGTTAGTGAGGGAAGGAATGGTATTGACAGAGAATTAGTGGACAAGAATTACGTGAACTATCAGTTTTTAGAACAAAGTGTTTCACATCAGTCAATAGTGAATCAAAGTATTAGTATATTAAATCAGCAAGTCGGTGTGAGCCGTGGGAATGCTGGAGAGCCTGAGGGTGCTCCGCAATTGGTGCGCACCCCAGAGGGGTTGGTGCTAGCTGTGCTGCCACCCCAGGGCTCCTCGCAGCCCACTGAGTGCTCTGACCTTGCTGCTAGGACTGTGCAAAGTGATACTTCACAAACAATTACTGTGCCTTTGGGCTGGAGGAGGATAGTGAGTGGCATATCAGTCCTGTACATAAGGTAAGACCTCATACTTTTTATTCAACTGCTATAAGTGATTGGTTAAATTGAGTATCATATTTCATAATATTGTCAGTTTCATCAATTTCTTTTTAAAGAGCAACTGTCCTGCCCTACCATCTTAATGCTTCTCACATATAATGTATTTATTATATTTTAATATAGTTCCTTTCTTCCTTTTATTTAAAAAAAATGTTTGTTAATCACCTTAAGGATTTACAAAATAAGCAGTTTATAAGTCTTTTGTGATAGCACTAGAATTTTATTGTCATTTACCTAATTTTGTCTAGTTGCTATATCAGTTGCAGTCTCAGCACTCTTAAGCGTTTGCTATTTTACAAAAGGACATTGGTGTCTGTTGTGGCGGGTACTTTCTGCCGAGACAGAGCGTAGTGACAATTTGTATGCAAACGAAATAGTCAAGAGCTTTCCGAAATGTTAATCTTGTTCTTGCGCTGGTAGGTTTTAACACGTAACAGTGCCCGTGCGGCCTTCTAACTAAATAACAATCTTTTATCTTTTTTTTATTTAGCCAGGTTTTGTAAAAACTACCATGTTAGCATGGTTCATTGTCAGGTGTCTTTACGGATGTATACCTACCTACTTTCTGTTATTTATTATACATTCTATGACAATGACTGCATTAATTTTTGGGCTAATGAAACCATAAACATTGATATCATTCAGAGTAGTTTTGTAGTAGGGAAATATGAATAATATTGCTTTATTATGGAATTCCATGATTTGTTTAATTGTTTCATGCCATAGGTACCTAAATCTATCTATCTATATATATAAAAGGCAAAACTGACTGACTGACATATCAACGCACAGACGAAACTACTGTACCTAGAAACTTGAAATTTGGTACAGTCGAGTACAAAGATATGTACACACTTTTGCACCTTATTTCAATGGGATAACGTGCAAAAGTGTATACATTTCTTTGAACTCGACTGTACATGGGTTCCTTTCATGATGTAAGTGAGCAGTAAGGATTTTCCGAAAATCGACCCCCAACGGGAAGAAATGTGGGGAGTAGCAGGAAACTAATTCTATGCGTACGAAGTCGCGGGCGTCCTCTAGTTAAAGATAAAATTATGATAAAGTTAAACTCTTTTTGCCCAACTAGGACACAGTCATGGGGGAGTTTTGATTATTCATTCAAAGTCAAGGTTTGATTTTTATTGTAGGTATTCCCTTATGTACAGGGTGTAAAAGGAGGAGTGGATCAACAACGCAGGTCTATAGAGGATGTCTAGACCTATTGAGTTCACCCCCATGTATGTTAAGTGATTTTTTCTAATTTCGAAGATATTGATCATTTTAATCTGAATTTTTGTAATTTTCCCTTATGTCCATGTCACGAAAAATTATTAATTTCATGTTTTATCTTACATAAGTAGAATCATTACGAATCAGCAAAGTTTTTAAACCTATTTACCCATTTTTTTTGTAAGTTTTTGTAGTAGGTAGTCACATAAAGTTAGTTTCTCCATACTAGGTGTCCCAGTGTTTACTTTTCACTTTGTATGGAAAAAAAACTTTATGTGATTACCTACTTACAAAAATTACAAAAAAAGAGCAAATAGGTTTAAAAACAACGACCATGAACATGCATCAAGTTTAGGCAAATTAGCTCTGCCTATTCCGATTTCTCTGGTGATGGGGGATTTGGTATGGACTCCGTCTCTAACCTCCCAACAGTCTCGAGATTCATGTCAATATGTTCATTAGGATCCAAAAAAATACAAAATATCTACCTACCTATTTTTTTTTTAATTTGATTTTCAATGAAAAAAAAGCCTTTCTTCAACAAGCTAGGCAAGAATGTGTTTATTTGAAACAATTTTCATACAATACGATTATGATTTTCCAACAAAACCACATATCTACCTATACATAGGGCGAGATCCCAATCCCATAATCCCAAGATCTATAAACTGAGACATAGGTACAGTCAAAGACTTAAATTTGTTACCCATCTTAGGTCCAAAGTCAATCTGATATTCTACAACAATTAGGTTGAGTTTCCTATAAGTTACAAATGACTTGGCATCTCTAATGAATGATGACATTGTCGACTTCAATCAAGCAAGACTTCAAGCATTTTTTTTTTAAATGGGTCTCTTATTAACGTTTGTGACCGTACACACGTTTCATTTCTGTTGGTGGGTGGGCACTGAGGACATTTACATTTTTGCCCATCGTCCTTTAACCTTTTTGCCGCCTAAGGTCTTCTATTCTAATCTTAATTAATGGCTTTCACTCCTGTTAAGGTGTATTTCGCTAATGTCAAGTTATTTATAGACACTCCCATGGACTTATTAGAGAAACAAGTCCATGGATATCACACGCGAGGACAATTGTTCGGTAAAAGAGACAAAGAGTATTTTCTCTCATGGACTAAACAGAAGCACATGGGGTTAGCTCCACGCGCTTCTGTCAAGTAAAAAGTCTTCTCCTTCTTCTCTTTAATGGCAGCCACAGATACAAAAGTCTTCCTCACACGCCAATGACAGCTGAAAACCACAGCTAATTTCAACCATACGTCACAAAACTCGTGTCAAATTTGCACAGTATCTGTGACAAGCTTCGATGGTGTGGTAGGCACGACAGTACACGATACCTTTTGGTGTTCTTAGCGTTCAAAAGGTTAATATTGTTTAACCATACCTCACATAATGATTATACCTAGTTGTCTTATTTACTTAAGCTTTATCCTTACTCAACACAATGTTGTGCTCTCGAATTCGACGTTTTTCCCTCGGGAGGCACATATTTTAAGGGACGAAGCGTTCTGTGTCTATGACCTACACCAAAACTTTAATTGTTGATTGTTGACACTCAATCCTGATGATGTGTCCTCTCTGTCTGGACCCCTTCTCCTCTTAGTCCAAAGTCCCTATGTATCTACGCGAGTTAAATAAAAAAGGGTATCAATTAACCGGTCAGCAAAATATTCTCATTTTGGTGAACAGAAATATGTATTTGGTCAGCCAAAATAGCTAGTTGGTAAGCAACTTATGGTTAGCAAACATTTATAAATCTGTCAGCAATTAATGACATATTGGGCTGCTCTAAATTATTTTGGTCAGCAAATTAAATATTTGAGATGTGTGTGAACCTAGCATATCATTTTCTGGAATCTCAAAATTTAAAAACAGTTCTAGTAGCATCCCTAATAGTTCTATAGTTCTACATATTTATTTTCGATAGTTCAACTTTTTTTTTCCAGAAAATCGATTTTTTCAAAATGAGATGCTAACTTCGCATTTCACCTATTAGCATCTCAGCAGTTCTCGATGCCTGGGCCTCAAATACGTCAGAAAATGCATAGTTCTGTAGTCTGGCGTCAACATAGCAATAGTTCTAGCCATAAATCGAAAAAATATTAATGAGATGCTAACTTCGCATTCCGCCTATTAGCATCTCAGCAGTTCTCGTTGCCTAGGCCTCAAATACGTGAGAAAATGCATAGTTCCGTTGTCCGGAGTCGATACAGCAATAGTTCTGTTAAAAAAACAACATAAAAATCTAGATATAGGCTGAGGCTGAGGCTAGAACATTGTAGATAGTTCTGCATAGCATCTCAGCAGTTTTCAATAACAACGCCACAAGTACGTATAAAACTGCACAATTCTATGGTCCGGAGTCGACACAGCAAAAGTTCTGGCTAAAAAACATATATATCTAGACATAAGTTAAGATATTGTAACTTTTTATAAAGTTCTACATAGCATCTCAGCGGTTTTCAATAGCAACCCTACAAATACGTATGAAACTGCACAGTTCTATGGTCTAGAGTCGATATAGCAATAGTTCTGCCTAAAAAACTACGAATATCTAAATATATGTTGAGATACTGTAGCTTTTAAGATAGTTCTGCATAGCATCTCAGCGGTTTTCATGAGAAACGCCACATATACGTATAAAACTGCACAGTTCTATGGACTGGAGTCGATACAGCAATAGTTCTGGCAAAAAAACCACGAAAATTTAGATAAAAGTGGAGATAATGTAACTTTTTAGAAAGTTCTGCATAGCATCTCAGCGGTTTTCAATAGCAACCCTGTTAATACGTATGAAACTGCAGAGTTCTATGGTCTCGAGTCGATACAGCAATAGTTCTGGCAAAAAAACCACGAAAATTTAGATAAAAGTGGAGATAATGTAACTTTTAAGATAGTTCTGCATAGCATCTCAGCGGTTTTCATGAGAAACGCCACATATACGTATAAAACTGCACAGTTCTATGGACTGGAGTCGATACAGCAATAGTTCTGGCAAAAAAACCACGAAAATTTAGATAAAAGTGGAGATAATGTAACTTTTTAGAAAGTTCTGCATAGCATCTCAGCGGTTTTCAATAGCAACCCTGTTAATACGTATGAAACTGCAGAGTTCTATGGTCTGGAGTCGATACAGCAATAGTTCTGACAAAAAAACCACGAAAATTTAGATAAAAGTGGAGATAATGTAACTTTTTAGAAAGTTCTGCATAGCATCTCAGCGGTTTTCAATAGCAACCCTGTTAATACGTATGAAACTGCAGAGTTCTATGATCTGGAGTCGATACAGCAATAGTTCTGGCTAAAAAACTACGAATATCTAAATATATGTTGAGATACTGTAGCTTTTAAGATAGTTCTGCATAGCATCTCAGCGGTTTTCATGAGAAACGCCACATATACGTATAAAACTGCACAGTTCTATGGACTGGAGTCGATACAGCAATAGTTCTGGCAAAAAAACCACGAAAATTTAGATAAAAGTGGAGATAATGTAACTTTTTAGAAAGTTCTGCATAGCATCTCAGCGGTTTTCAATAGCAACCCTGTTAATACGTATGAAACTGCAGAGTTCTATGGTCTCGAGTCGATACAGCAATAGTTCTGGCAAAAAAACCACGAAAATTTAGATAAAAGTGGAGATAATGTAACTTTTTAGAAAGTTCTGCATAGCATCTCAGCGGTTTTCAATAGCAACCCTGTTAATACGTATGAAACTGCAGAGTTCTATGATCAGGAGTCGATACAGCAATAGTTCTGTCTAAAAAACTACGAATATCTAAATATATGTTGAGATACGGTAGCTTTTAAGATAGTTCTGCATAGCATCTCAGCGGTTTTCATGAGAAACGCCACATATACGTATAAAACTGCACAGTTCTATGGACTGGAGTCGATACAGCAATAGTTCTGGCAAAAAAACCACGAAAATTTAGATAAAAGTGGAGATAATGTAACTTTTTAGAAAGTTCTGCATAGCATCTCAGCGGTTTTCAATAGCAACCCTGTTAATACGTATGAAACTGCAGAGTTCTATGGTCTCGAGTCGATACAGCAATAGATCTGGCAAAAAAACCACGAAAATTTAGATAAAAGTGGAGATAATGTAACTTTTAAGATAGTTCTGCATAGCATCTCAGCGGTTTTCATGAGAAACGCCACATATACGTATAAAACTGCACAGTTCTATGGACTGGAGTCGATACAGCAATAGTTCTGGCAAAAAAACCACGAAAATTTAGATAAAAGTGGAGATAATGTAACTTTTTAGAAAGTTCTGCATAGCATCTCAGCGGTTTTCAATAGCAACCCTGTTAATACGTATGAAACTGCAGAGTTCTATGGTCTGGAGTCGATACAGCAATAGTTCTGACAAAAAAACCACGAAAATTTAGATAAAAGTGGAGATAATGTAACTTTTTAGAAAGTTCTGCATAGCATCTCAGCGGTTTTCAATAGCAACCCTGTTAATACGTATGAAACTGCAGAGTTCTATGATCTGGAGTCGATACAGCAATAGTTCTGGCTAAAAAACTACGAATATCTAAATATATGTTGAGATACGGTAGCTTTTAAGATAGTTCTGCATAGCATCTCAGCGGTTTTCATGAGAAACGCCACATATATGTATAAAACTGCACAGTTCTATGGACTGGAGTCGATATAGCAATAGTTCTGGCTAAAAAACCACGAAAATTTAGACAAAAGTTGAAATGCTGTAACTTTTTGGAGAGTTCTGCATAGCATCTCAGCGGTTCTCAATAGCAACCCTGTAAATACGTATGAAACTGCAGAGTTCTATGGTCTGGAGTAGATACAGCAATAGTTCTGGCAAAAAAACCACGAAAATTTAGATAAAAGTGGAGATAATGTAACTTTTTAGAAAGTTCTGCATAGCATCTCAGCGGTTTTCATTAGCAACCCTGTTAATACGTATGAAACTGCAGAGTTCTATGATCAGGAGTCGATACAGCAATAGTTCTGTCTAAAAAACTACGAATATCTAAATATATGTTGAGATACGGTAGCTTTTAAGATAGTTCTGCATAGCATCTCAGCGGTTTTCATGAGAAACGCCACATATACGTATAAAACTGCACAGTTCTATGGACTGGAGTCGATACAGCAATAGTTCTGGCAAAAAAACCACGAAAATTTAGATAAAAGTGGAGATAATGTAACTTTTTAGAAAGTTCTGCATAGCATCTCAGCGGTTTTCAATAGCAACCCTGTTAATACGTATGAAACTGCAGAGTTCTATGGTCTCGAGTCGATACAGCAATAGTTCTGGCAAAAAAACCACGAAAATTTAGATAAAAGTGGAGATAATGTAACTTTTAAGATAGTTCTGCATAGCATCTCAGCGGTTTTCATGAGAAACGCCACATATACGTATAAAACTGCACAGTTCTATGGACTGGAGTCGATACAGCAATAGTTCTGGCAAAAAAACCACGAAAATTTAGATAAAAGTGGAGATAATGTAACTTTTTAGAAAGTTCTGCATAGCATCTCAGCGGTTTTCAATAGCAACCCTGTTAATACGTATGAAACTGCAGAGTTCTATGGTCTGGAGTCGATACAGCAATAGTTCTGACAAAAAAACCACGAAAATTTAGATAAAAGTGGAGATAATGTAACTTTTTAGAAAGTTCTGCATAGCATCTCAGCGGTTTTCAATAGCAACCCTGTTAATACGTATGAAACTGCAGAGTTCTATGATCTGGAGTCGATACAGCAATAGTTCTGGCTAAAAAACTACGAATATCTAAATATATGTTGAGATACGGTAGCTTTTAAGATAGTTCTGCATAGCATCTCAGCGGTTTTCATGAGAAACGCCACATATATGTATAAAACTGCACAGTTCTATGGACTGGAGTCGATATAGCAATAGTTCTGGCTAAAAAACCACGAAAATTTAGACAAAAGTTGAAATGCTGTAACTTTTTGGAGAGTTCTGCATAGCATCTCAGCGGTTCTCAATAGCAACCCTGTAAATACGTATGAAACTGCAGAGTTCTATGGTCTGGAGTAGATACAGCAATAGTTCTGGCAAAAAAACCACGAAAATTTAGATAAAAGTGGAGATAATGTAACTTTTTAGAAAGTTCTGCATAGCATCTCAGCGGTTTTCAATAGCAACCCTGTTAATACGTATGAAACTGCAGAGTTCTATGGTCTGGAGTAGATACAGCAATAGTTCTGGCTAAAAAACCACAAAAATCTAAACAAAAGTTGAGATGCTGTAACTTTTTAGAGAGTTCTGCATAGCATCTCAGCTGTTTTCAATAGCAACCCTGTAAATACGTATGAATCTGCACAGTTCTATGGTCTGGAGTCGATACAGCAATAGTTCTGTCTAAAAAACTACGAATATCTAAATATATGTTGAGATACTGTAGCTTTTAAGATAGTTCTGCATAGCATCTCAGCGGTTTTCATGAGAAACGCCACATATACGTATAAAACTGCACAGTTCTATGGACTGGAGTCGATACAGCAATAGTTCTGGCAAAAAAACCACGAAAATTTAGATAAAAGTGGAGATAATGGAACTTTTTAGAAAGTTCTGCATAGCATCTCAGCGGTTTTCCATAGCAACCCTGTTAATACGTATGAAACTGCAGAGTTCAATGGTCTGGAGTCGATACAGCAATAGTTCTGGCAAAAAAACCACGAAAATTTAGATAAAAGTGGAGATAATGTAACTTTTTAGAAAGTTCTGCATAGCATCTCAGCGGTTTTCAATAGCAACCCTGTTAATACGTATAAAACTGCACAGTTCTATGGACTGGAGTCGATACAGCAATAGTTCTGGCTAAAAAACCACGAAAATTTAGATAAAAGTGGAGATAATGTAACTTTTTAGAAAGTTCTGCATAGCATCTCAGCGGTTTTCAATAGCAACCCTGTTAATACGTATGAAACTGCAGAGGTCTATGGTCTGGAGTAGATACAGCAATAGTTCTGGCTAAAAAACCACAAAAATCTAAACAAAAGTTGAGATGCTGTAACTTTTTAGAGAGTTCTGCATAGCATCTCAGCTGTTTTCAATAGCAACCCTGTTAATACGTATGAATCTGCACAGTTCTATGGTCTGGAGTAGATACAGCAATAGTTCTGTCTAAAAAACTACGAATATCTAAATATATGTTGAGATACTGTAGCTTTTAAGATAGTTCTGCATAGCATCTCAGCTGTTTTCAATAGCAACCCTAGAAATACGTATGATACTGCACAGTTCTATGGTCTGGAGTCGTTACAGCAATAGTTCTGTCTAAAAAACTACGAATATCTAAATATATGTTGAGATACTGTAGCTTTTAAGATAGTTCTGCATAGCATCTCAGCTGTTTTCAATAGCAACCCTAGAAATACGTATGATACTGCACAGTTCTATGGTCTGGAGTCGATACAGCAATAGTTCTGTCTAAAAAACTACGAATATCTAAATATACCCCCACGGCCCCGAGCTTATGCGGTTTTAAAAATCGCCTGAAACGCTGGCTTATTGAGCACTCGTTCTATGACTTTGACGAGTTTATCGCACTGAAGTGATCTCGGTAGGCTCGGTTGGGGAGCATTTCAAACTTGTTAATTTTAATTTTTACTTTTTACGAAATTAATTATATTATTTTTATGATGTTTTTATGTGACATCTTGGTATGTTGATACTATAATGATCTATGCAATATTTGTATGATAGCTAATTGGAATTATCCATGTAATTTTCTCTCTTTAACGTGTAAATTGGCTTTACTAATAAATTACTTATGACTTATGACTTATGACTTATATGTTGAGATACTGTAGCTTTTAAGATAGTTCTGCATAGCATCTCAGCTGTTTTCAATAGCAACCCTAGAATTACTTATGATACTGCACAGTTCTATGGTCTGGAGTCGATACAGCAATAGTTCTGTCTAAAAAACTACGAATATCTAAATATATGTTGAGATACTGTAGCTTTTAAGATAGTTCTGCATAGCATCTCAGCGGTTTTCATGAGAAACGCTACATATACGTATAAAACTGTACAGTTCTATGGACTGGAGTCGATACAGCAATAGTTCTGGCTAAAAAACCACGAAAATCTAGACAAAAGTTGAGATGCTGTAACTTTTTGGAGAGTTCTGCATAGCATCTCAGCTGTTTTCAATAGCAACCCTAGAAATACGTATGAAACTGTACAGTTCTATAGTCTGGAATTGATACAACTATAGTTTTGGATAAAAAAACACTAAAATCTAGACAAAAGTGAGATGCTGTAACTTTTTAGATAGTTCTACATAGCATCTCAGCTATTTTTAATAGCAACCCTACACATATATGTGTGAAACTGCAGAGTTCTATGGTCCTGAGTCGACATAGCAAAAGTTCTGGTTAAAAAACATATAAACCTAGACATAAGTTGAGATACTGTAACTTTTTTTAAAGTTCTACATAGCATCTCAGCCGTTATCAATAGCACAGATACCAATACGTATGAATCTGTATAGTTCTATGGTCTGTAGCCGATATTGCTAAAGTTCTAGTAAAAAAACAGAAATGTTATGCAGAACTTCTAAGATAATTCTGCATAGCATCTAAGCTATTTTTAATAGCAAGCCTACAAAAATACGTATGAAACTGCAGAGTTCTATGGTCTGGAGTCGATACAGCTATAGTTCTGGCTAAAAAACCACCAAAATCTAGATATATGTTGAGATGCTGTAGCTTTAAAGATAAAGATAAAGATAAAGAGACAATTATTCACAACAATACAAGATTACATTAAGTAGATACAAAAAGAACAAGACAGAGAAATTGTTGCGAAACGGTCCCAACTCAGCATTCGCTAGCCGTAAAGCCAGCACTGGTCTTCCGTTGGAACCGCTTGGTGAAGAGACGGAAAGTGACACACTTAACACAAAACATCATGGGTGAAAAAGAAAAATGAACCCCATAGACAAAAAACAATCATTTGTTCGATAATATCTCGAACGAACATAAAAATCGCAATCAGGTAACTGGTAACATTAAGGAAATAAAATAAACAACAAAAAAAAAACCATAGTCTATGGGAGGTTATGCTATGCCAATGAAAATAAAGTTACGTAACAATACTAACAATATGCACAAAAATGGCAGGCTTAAAAGAAATAAAATTAATGTTTAAAGATAGTTCAGCATAGCATCTCAGCGGTTTGTAATAGCAACCCTGCTAATACGTATGAAACTGCAGAGTTCTATGGTCCGGAGTCGATACAGTAAAAGTTCTGCCTAAAAAAACAAAAAAATCTAGACAAAAGTGCAGCTGCTATAAGTTTTTAGATAGTTCTGCTTAGCATCTCAGCAGTTTTCATTAGCAACCCTACAAATACATATGAAACTGTACAGTTCTATAGTCTGGAATCCATACAGCTATAGTTCTGGATAAAAAACACTAAAATCTAGACAAAAGGTCAATTAGGATACGACTCGCTCGAGATGCGTCGTTCGCTGGCAACAGTGAAATTTACTTTGGGTGTCATACGCAATAAAGTTGACTGCATTGACTTAGTCGACTCGGTGGTGCGGCTGTTCGTGCCTGACTCGCGGCGCCGGCTGCGCGCGCCGCGACTGCTGGCGCCGCCGCGCGCGCGCACCGCAACCTACCGCAACTCTCCGCTGCAGCGGGCACTCCTCATACTCAACGCCACGCTCGGCGCGGCGCCACACTGCGATGTGTTCGCCTCACGCATTTCAAAAGTGGTTGATGAATGCAAGAGAGTGATTGAGAATGAATGAAAGGTATAGAAATAAGATTATTTTAGACACATGTTTACTTAAGTTTTAGTTTAAGTTTGTAATGCAATGGATCGCTCTGTAAATTACAAATTGATTGAATAAATAAATAAATAAATAAATAAATAAATAAAAGTGAGATGCTGTAACTTTTTAGATAGTTCTACATAGCATCTCAGCAGTTTTCATTAGCAACCCTACAAATACATATGAAACTGCAGAGTTCTTTAGTCTGGAATGGATACAGCTATAGTTCTGGATAAAAAAAACACTAATATCTTCTAGACAAAAGTGGAGATGCTGTAAGTTTTTAGATAGTTCTACATAGCATCTCAGTGGTTTTCAATAGCAAACCTACGGATACATATCAAACCGTACAGTTATATGGTCTTAAGTCGATATAGCAATAGTTCTGGCAAAAAAACACGAAAATCTAGACATAGATGGAAATGCTGGAACACTTTAGATAGTTCTACGTAGCATCTCAGCCGTTATCGATAGCATCGCTACAAATACGTATGAAACTGCACAGTTCTAATAGTTCTGGCTCAAAAACCACGAAAATCGAGACATAGACTGAAATGCTGGAACACTTTAGAGAGTTCTACGTAGCATCTCAGCCGTTATCGATAGAACCGCTACAAATACGAATGAAACTGCACAGTTCTATGGTCTGGAGTCGATACAGCAATAGTTCTGGCTAAAAAACTCATCTATGGTGAAAACCGCATGAAAATCCGTTCAGTACTTTTTGAGATTATTGCGAACATATAGACAGACAGAAGCGGCGAGGGTCTTTGTTTTATAATATCATGTTCTTATGATGCAATTCTCGAAATAGGAAATTATACATAGAATGAAATCCACATACTTATAAATAAAACCTTAAATCAACTAATACGAGTAGGTAAGTAGTACGTGACTCCTGTCCGTTAATTACTTTATCGGTTTACATTATATTGCGTTCAAATGACAGGATCATTTAAAATTTGGTTAATTACGTCACCGAGTGTGAATCAACTTTCCCTTACAATTTTCCCTTCAGTAAAATCTTGCGCCAAAGAACTAAAGTAAAGTATGTTGTTGACATTATTTATTATTGTAAATTGACTGTACCATATTTTGTACTGTATTCAGTATTCTGCAAATAATTGATTGATTGAGTCTGAATTTCATCAATTAGTGAAAAATCTTTAAATTGTTGTCTTAATTAAACCTCTTTATTTAAGTTTGTTAAAATGAAGAAAGAGGTTTTATTGAGACACCTAAGATTCTGTGATAGTGAGTTTATTTAGTTCAAATCTTCAAGTAAAGTTTAAGCGGTGATCCGGTAAACAGGCACTTTAAATTGCTTTTTGTTCAATAAATAAAGTTCTTAGACACCATAATACTGCCTTGTTACCCGGTTTACAAGTATCCAATAAAATAACGTAACTTCAACTCATTCTAATAACAAAAGTGACCCGAAGTAAAATTATAAGATAGAAACTTAAGAAACAAAAAACATTTGACGTTAGTAAAACTTTTATTCGACTTAAATTAACACAGATAACTAACTGATATTATTTGGACTAATTAATACACTTTGACTTAGTTGCAATGATTAGTTTTCAGTTAAGGTGGTGCGTTAATGTCTCTGATTTTTACATTTTCCTGTAAAACAAATACAATAAATTTGGAACATAAGATTTATCAATAAGTAGCTTCTGCCCGCGACTTCGTCCACGTAGATTTCGATTATAGTTATTCCCACGGGAACTTTTAAATTTTCCAGGATGAAAAGTAGCCTATGTGTTAATCCAGGGTATAAGCTATCTCCATTCCAAATTTCATCCAAATCCGTCCAGCCGTTGCAGCGTGAAGTAGTAACAAACACACACACACACACACACACACACACACACACACACAAACAAACATTGTTAATTCAATTGTTTAGAATAAATAATTAAAAGATATAAATAAACCATATATGAAATGGAAATGTTCTTAAGGCTGTCGGACGTTCGAATGATTACGAACAAAAATACATTATTATCATATTATAGTAAAGTTGATTAAACGTGAAACGCATAATTACTAGAATTATAAGAATACAAACACAATATATAAGTAGAACCAAAAATATTTGAAATCGGAAAGTGTTTGACGTCGTCAAAGGTCTGATTAAAAATTAAAAATCATAGTTGTAAGAAGATTATTATTTCAATTATAAGAAAACATAAATATACTTAAGCAAGAAAAAAAAACAGAAAAAAAAACAAATAATATTGTGACGTTGTCAATGTCTGATTGAGCATGAAAAAAAACCTTATTTTTAAGAATACTAAACAAATATTGTTATTGTATAACGCAGATTTAACGCGAAAAATTAAACGCGTATAGTTCACTCAACGAATTAACCAAAAGAGAGTGAACATACTAAGAATCATGTGGTCTGGGAATACAGAAAAGGGAGACCTACTTTGTGCCTTGTGTAGATTTCTTAGAATCTTTAGTACCTACTTACCCTGAACAAATTTATGAAGGAATCTAGGTCTAGGAACTAGACATTAGGTCTCTACTCACGCACTATACATTTCTTTAAATATTGAGTTATTTATTAATTATTGAATTATTTGAATTAAGTATAAAAGAATAAATAAATATACATACATACATACATTAAATCACGCCTGTTTCCCAGAGGGGTAGGCAGAGACCACTTCTTTCCACCTGCTACGATCTTGACAAATCTCTTTCGCTTCTTCCACATTCATACATCGAGTCATGCACGCACGTCGGTTTCGTTTGTTACTAAAACAGTTCTGATTCTGACAATTTATCATAAAAGTTGGAATGCCAAACAAAACGCCATTTTGTTGATATCCATATTGAACGTAACCATGGTAATCAAATAACAAATCGATGGATATTACTCATCTATGATATTACTCATCTTAATAAAAATGTAATTCTAAACAAATACTTAGTCTCAAAGTTATTTTTATTTTTAATATAGGTAATTTTAATTGGTGTTAAATGTTTTTAACGGTTTATTATACAAATTATTAGGATATCAAGTGTTAACTAAACGCCAAGACTGATATCCGGAATGACCGTTACCATGGTAATAACAATGCTATAATAAATAATAGAACTGTTATTACCATGGCAATGCTAATTGTAGAATTGTTTTTACTATTCGGTTACGCTATAGGTGGTATTCTGAAACCATTAACGATATCAATATTAGCGGTTTAGAGTACGCGAGTAGAAAAAATACCTATTTGAAATTATAAAAATAACTTAGTTGTATCAATCTATAAATGCAGATTGCATACAAAAAAAAGAAGCAGATAGGCTGGTTTTAGTGTCACGCGGACCGTCGGCGCGGAACGCTCCGCGCCGAAGTAATCCGCGCGGATCGTCCGCGCAAGTCGTTTTAGTATCGCACTGATCGCTTCAGGACTCCGCGGCGCGGACGCGTCGCACGGACGCCTCCGCGCCATTTTAAAACGCTCCTAAGCTTTAATATATATTGCTCCGCGCGGAGCGATCCGCGCCGACGGTCCGCGTGACACTAAAACCAGCCATAAGAAGATAATCATTTAAAATCATAAGAAAACATAAATAAAATACATACTTAAGCAAGAAAAAATATGAAAAAACATATCAAAAAAAAGGTATAAGGTATGCGAGAAATAATATTATTTGTACATATAAATCGAATTAAGATCCCAAGAAAAAACTGGTTTACGTAACTAAAAAAAGAAAAGAAAAAAAGAAAAAAAAAACGCCAAAATAACAACATGGAACCATGTCTCACCTCGTCCTCGTCGTTGATTCCGGGTAACGCTAAGAGTAGGAAACTGCAGCTCATTACGTAATACGTAGGTATTCAGCAATGCAGCAGCAGGTAACTAGCAATTAGTTTGAACGTTTGAACTAATTCTCTACAGAAGTTAAGAGGGTTTAGTCACTTTTCAGTACTTTGAAGGACAATTTCCCCAAACCGGTTGAGATTGGGCAGTTAAAAATAATATATCTGTTATTTTAGTTTAGACTACTTACACTCTAACATATATCAAACTAAAGCAAATCGGAGCCGGACGGTTGGATACCTTTACGTTAAGGGCGGGAGCGGGTCGGGCGCCGGGCATGTCGTTTTCATCGCGGGACCCGCGCGGGTCGTCGTATTCACACATAGCGCCGAACCGCGGCGGGCCCGCGGCGGGTCCTTCGCGGGCACGTCGCGGGTGCGGCGGTCCCGACCCGCACCCGACCCGTCCCGCCGCGTGTGTGAATGCTTCCATATAACTCCATGTTGAAACACCCGCCGACCTACCGACCCGCCCGGCGCACGACCCGCTCCCGCCCAGTGTGTGAATTGCCCTTTAGTCTCATACCGTCCGTTTACTTTCTCAACCTCTCATTCGATTAGATCTAGGTTGAGATAATAAAGGGATGATACATATTTATGGGCATGGCCTTGCTATCGTAAACGCTGAGATGCCATGCAGCACGGGTAGCACACGTTGTATTCTCTCGCTTGTCGCTCAGTGCGTCTCTATCGTTACTGACTAGATAGAAAGGAAGATCCTAGCGACAAACAAGTCGCGAGCAACTTGTGCTAGCCGCAATGAACTGTTTTTAACCAACTTCATAAAAGGAGGAGGTTCTATGTTCCACTGTATGTGTTCTATTTTTTTATGTGTCACTTTGTCTCTTCTCTGTCAATTGTGGACCGATTTTGATTCAAGTGCGGAAAGTATGTCATTTTACACGAGTCCCGAGCTGCAGACGAGAAAGTTCTGCATAGCATTGTTCTCTAGAGTTATACTATATGTTTTTTAATATCGACTCCAGACCATAGAACTGTGCAGTTTTATACGTATTGGTAGCTGCGCTATTGATAACGGCTCAGATGCTATGTAGAACTTTAAAAAAAGTTACAGTATCTTAACTTATGTCTAGATTTATATGTATTTTAACCAGAACTTTTGCTATGTCGACTCAGGACCATAGGACTCTGCAGTTTCACACATATGTGTAGGGTTGCTATTAAAAATAGCTGATATGCTATGTAGAACTATCTAAAAAGTTACAGCATCTCACTTTTGTCTTGATTATAGTGTTCTTTTATCCAGAACTATAGCTGTATCGATTCCAGACTATAGAACTGTACAGTTTCATATGTATTTGTAGGGTTGCTATTGAAAATAGCTGAGATGCTATGTTGAACTATCTAAAAAGTTATAACACATCACTTTTATCTAGATTTTCATGGTTTTTTAGCCAGAACTATTTCTGTTTCGACTCCTGACCATAGAACTCTGCAGTTTCATACGTATTAGCAGGGTTGCTATTACAAACCGCTGAGATGCTATGCTGAAATATCTTTAAAGCTACAGCATCTCAACATATTTAATATATCTAAATTTTCGTGGATTTTTAGCCAGAATTATTGCTATATCGACTTTAGACCATAGAACTGTACAGTTTCATATGTATTCGTAGGGTTGTTATTGAAAACCGCTGAGATGCTGTGTAGAACTATATAAAAACTTACAGCATCTCCACTTTTGGCTAGATTTTTTTGGTTTTTTAGCCAGAACTATTGCTGTATCGACTCCAGACCATAGAACTGCTCAGTTTCATATGTATTCGTAGGGTTGTTATTGAAAACCGCTGAGATGCTACGTAGAACTATCTAAAAACTTATAGCATCTCCATTTTTGTCTAGATTTTCGTGGTTTTCTAGCCAGAACTATAGCTGTATCGACTCCAGACCATAGAACTCTGCAGTTTCATACGTATTTGTAGGCTTGCTATTGAAAATAGCTGAGATGCTATGTAGAACTATCTAAAAAGTTATAGCATCTCACTTTTGTCTAGATTTTCATGGTTTTTTAGCCAGAACTATTGCTGTATCGACTCCAGACTATAGAACTCTGCAGTTTCATACGTATTAATAGGGTTGCTATTACAAACCGCTGAGATGCTATGCTGAACTATCTTTAAAGCTACGGCATCTCAACATATATGTAGATTTTCGTGGTTTTCTAGCCAGTACTATTGCTGTATCGACTCCAGACCATAGAACTCTGCAGTTTCATACGTATTAGCAGGGTTGCTATTACAAACCGCTGAGATGCTATGCTGAACTATCTTTAAAACTACAGCATCTCAACATATAATGTTGATTTTCGTGGTTTTCTAGCCAGAACTATAGCTATATCGGCTCCAGACCATAGAACTCTGCAGTTTCATACGTATTTGTAGGCTTGCTATTGAAAATAACTGAGATGCTATGTAGAACTATCTAAAAAGTTTCAGCATCTCACTTTTGTCTAGATTTTCGTGGTTTTTTAGCCAGAACTATAGCTATATCGGCTCCAGACCATAGAACTCTGCAGTTTCATACGTATTTGTAGGCTTGCTATTGAAAATAACTGAGATGCTATGTAGAACTATATAAAAACTTACAGCAGCTCCACTTTTGGCTAGATTTTTTTGGTTTTTTAGCCAGAACTATTGCTGTATTGACTCCAGACCATAGAACTGCTCAGTTTCATATGTATTCGTAGGGTTGTTATTGAAAACCGCTGAGATGCTACGTAGAACTATCTAAAAACTTATAGCATCTCACTTTTGGCTAGATTTTCGTGGTTTTTTAGCCAGAACTATTGCTGTATCGTCTCCAGACTATAGAACTCTGCAGTTTCATATGTATTTGTAGGGTTGCTAATGAAAACTGCTGAGATGCTATGCGGAACTATCTAAAAACTTACAGCAGCTCCGCTTTTGTCTAGATTTTTTTGGTTTTTATCCAGAGCTATTGCTGTTTCGACTTCAGACCATAGAACTCTGCAGTTTCATACGTATTAGCAGGGTTGCTATTACAAACCGCTGAGATGCTGTGCTGAACTATCTTTAAAGCTACAGCATCTCAACATATATGTAGATTTTCGTGGTTTTCTAGCCAGAACTATTGCTGTATCGACTCCAGACCATAGAACTCTGCAGTTTCATACGTATTTGTAGGCTTGCTATTGAAAATAGCTGAAAGGCTATGTAGAACTATCTAAAAAGTTATAGCATCTCACTTTTGGCTAGATTTTCGTAGTTTTTTAGCCAGAACTATTGCTGTATCGACTCCAGACTATAGAACTCTGCAGTTTCATATGTATTAGTAGGGTTGCTAATGAAAACTGCTGAGATGCTATGCAGAACTATCTAAAAACTTACAGCAGCTCCACTTTTGTCTAGATTTTTTTGGTTTTTGAGCCAGAACTATTGCTGTTTCGACTCCTGACCATAGAACTCTGCAGTTTCATACGTATTAGCAGGGTTGCTATTACAAACCGCTGAGATGCTATGCTGAACTATCTTTAAAGCTACAGTATCTCAACATATATGTAGATTTTCGTGGTTTTCTAGCCAGAACTATTGCTGTATCGACTCCAGACCATAGAACTCTGCAGTTTCATACGTATTAGTAGGGTTGCTAATGAAAACTGCTGAGATGCTATGCAGAACTATCTAAAAACTTACAGCAGCTCCACTTTTGTCTAGATTTTTTTGGTTTTTGAGCCAGAACTATTGCTGTTTCGACTCCTGACCATAGAACTCTGCAGTTTCATACGTATTAGCAGGGTTGCTATTAAAAACCGCTGAGATGCTATGCTGAACTATCTTTAAAGCTACAGTATCTCAACATATATGTAGATTTTCGTGGTTTTCTAGCCAGAACTATTGCTGTATCGACTCCAGACCATAGAACTCTGCAGTTTCATACGTATTTGTAGGCTTGCTATTAAAAATAGCTGAGATGATGCAAAACTATCTAAAAACTTACAGCAGCTCCGCTTTTGTCTAGATTTTTTTGGTTTTTTAGCCAGAACTATTGCTGTTTCGACTCCAGACCATAGAACTCTGCAGTTTCATACGTATTAGCAGGGATGCTATGCTGAACTATCTTTAAAGCTACAGCATCTCAACATATATGTAGATTTTCGTGGTTTTCTAGCCAGTACTAATGCTGTATCGACTCCAGACCATAGAACTCTGCAGTTTCATACGTATTAGCAGGGTTGCTATTACAAACCGTTGAGATGCTATGCTGAACTATCTTTAAAACTACAGCATCTCAACATATAATGTAGATTTTCGTGGTTTTCTAGCCAGAACTATAGCTATATCGGCTCCAGACCATAGAACTCTGCAGTTTCATACGTATTTGTAGGCTTGCTATTGAAAATAACTGAGATGCTATGTAGAACTATCTAAAAAGTTTTAGCATCTCACTTTTGTCTAGATTTTCGTGGTTTTTTGGCCAGAACTATAGCTATATCGATTCTAGACTATAGAACTCTGCAGTTTCATATGTATTTGTAGGGTTGCTAATGAAAACTGCTGAGATGCTATGCAGAACTATCTAAAAACTTACAGCAGCTCCACTTTTGTCTAGTTTTTTTTGGTTTTTTAGCCAGAACTATTGCTGTTTCGACTCCCGACCATAGAACTCTGCAGTTTCATAAGTATTAGCAGGGTTGCTATTACAAACCGCTGAGATGCTGCGCTGAACTATCTTTAAAGCTACAGCATCTCAACATACATGTAGATTTTCGTGGTTTTTTAGCCAGAACTATAGCTGTATCGATTCCAGACTATAGAACTCTGCAGTTTCATATGTATTTGTAAGGTTGCTAATGAAAACTGCTGAGATGCTATGCAGAACTATCTAAAAACTTACAGCAGCTCCACTTTTGTCTAGATTTTTTGGTTTTTTATCCAGAACTATTGCTGTTTCGACTTCAGACCATGGAACTCTGCAGTTTCATACATATTAGCAGGGTTGCTATTACAAACCGCTGAGATGCTATGCTGAACTATCTTTAAAGCTACAGCATCTCAACATATATGTAGATTTTCGTGGCTTTCTAGCCAGAACTATAGCTGTATCGACTCCAGACCATAACACTCTGCAGTTTCATACGTATTAGCAGGGTTGCTATTACAAACCGCTGTGATGCTATGCTGAACTATCTTTAAAGCCACATCATCTCAACATATATGTAGATTTTCGTGGTTTTCTAGCCAGAACTATTGCTGTATCGACTCCAGACCATAGAACTCTGCAGTTTCATACGTATTTGTAGGCTTGCTATTGAAAATAGCTGAGATGCTATGTAGAACTATCTAAAAAGTTATAGCATCTCACTTTTGGCTAGATTTTCGTAGTTTTTTAGCCAGAACTATTGCTGTATCGACTCCAGACTATAGAACTCTGCAGTTTCATATGTATTAGTAGGGTTGCTAATGAAAACTGCTGAGATGCTATGCTGAACTATCTAAAAACTTACAGCAGCTCCA
Organism: Acleris cristana; assembly: GCA_948252455.1. Classification (NCBI taxonomy): domain Eukaryota; kingdom Metazoa; phylum Arthropoda; class Insecta; order Lepidoptera; family Tortricidae; genus Acleris; species Acleris cristana. Next base: position 17,801,687 of record OX411780.1, read on the forward strand.
CTTTTGTCTAGATTTTTTTGGTTTTTTAGCTAGAACTATTGCTGTTTCGACTCCAGACCATAGAACTCTGCAGTTTCATACGTATTAGCAGGGTTGCTATTACAAACCGCTGAGATGCTATGCTGAACTATCTTTAAAGCTACAGCATCTCAACATATATGTAGATTTTCGTGGTTTTCTAGCCAGAACTATAGCTGTATCGACTCCAGACCATAGAACTCTGCAGTTTCATAAGTATTAGCAGGGTTGCTATTACAAACCGCTGAGATGCTGCGCTGAACTATCTTTAAAGCTACAGCATCTCAACATACATGTAGATTTTCGTGGTTTTTTAGCCAGAACTATAGCTGTATCGATTCCAGACTATAGAACTCTGCAGTTTCATATGTATTTGTAAGGTTGCTAATGAAAACTGCTGAGATGCTATGCAGAACTATCTAAAAACTTACAGCAGCTCCACTTTTGTCTAGATTTTTTGGTTTTTTATCCAGAACTATTGCTGTTTCGACTTCAGACCATGGAACTCTGCAGTTTCATACATATTAGCAGGGTTGCTATTACAAACCGCTGAGATGCTATGCTGAACTATCTTTAAAGCTACAGCATCTCAACATATATGTAGATTTTCGTGGCTTTCTAGCCAGAACTATAGCTGTATCGACTCCAGACCATAACACTCTGCAGTTTCATACGTATTAGCAGGGTTGCTATTACAAACCGCTGTGATGCTATGCTGAACTATCTTTAAAGCTACATCATCTCAACATATATGTAGATTTTCGTGGTTTTCTAGCCAGAACTATTGCTGTATCGACTCCAGACCATAGAACTCTGCAGTTTCATACGTATTTGTAGGCTTGCTATTGAAAATAGCTGAGATGCTATGTAGAACTATCTAAAAAGTTATAGCATCTCACTTTTGGCTAGATTTTCGTAGTTTTTTAGCCAGAACTATTGCTGTATCGACTCCAGACTATAGAACTCTGCAGTTTCATATGTATTAGTAGGGTTGCTAATGAAAACTGCTGAGATGCTATGCTGAACTATCTAAAAACTTACAGCAGCTCCACTTTTGTCTAGATTTTTTTGGTTTTTTAGCTAGAACTATTGCTGTTTCGACTCCAGACCATAGAACTCTGCAGTTTCATACGTATTAGCAGGGTTGCTATTACAAACCGCTGAGATGCTATGCTGAACTATCTTTAAAGCTACAGCATCTCAACATATATGTAGATTTTCGTGGTTTTCTAGCCAGAACTATAGCTGTATCGACTCCAGACCATAGAACTCTGCAGTTTCATACGTATTAGCAGGGTTGCTATTACAAACCGCTGAGATGCTATGCTGAACTATCTTTAAAGCTACAGCATCTCAACATATATGTAGATTTTCGTGGTTTTCTAGCCAGAACTATAGCTGTATCGACTCCAGACCATAGAACTCTGCAGTTTCATACGTATTTGTAGGCTTGCTATTGAAAATAACTGAGATGCTATGTAGAACTATCTAAAAAGTTTTAGCATCTCACTTTTGTCTAGATTTTCGTGGTTTTTTAGCCAGAACTATAGCTATATCGATTCTAGACTATAGAACTCTGCAGTTTCATATGTATTTGTAGGGTTGCTAATGAAAACTGCTGTGATGCTATGCAGAACTATCTAAAAACTTACAGCAGCTCCACTTTTGTCTAGTTTTTTTTGGTTTTTTAGCCAGAACTATTGCTGTTTCGACTCCCGACCATAGAACTCTGCAGTTTCATAAGTATTAGCAGGGTTGCTATTACAAACCGCTGAGTTGCTGCGCTGAACTATCTTTAAAGCTACAGCATCTCAACATACATGTAGATTTTCGTGGTTTTTTAGCCAGAACTATAGCTGTATCGATTCCAGACTATAGAACTCTGCAGTTTCATATGTATTTGTAAGGTTGCTAATGAAAACTGCTGAGATGCTATGCAGAACTATCTAAAAACTTACAGCAGCTCCACTTTTGTCTAGATTTTTTGGTTTTTTATCCAGAACTATTGCTGTTTCGACTTCAGACCATGGAACTCTGCAGTTTCATACGTATTAGCAGGGTTGCTATTACAAACCGCTGAGATGCTATGCTGAACTATCTTTAAAGCTACAGCATCTCAACATATATGTAGATTTTCGTGGCTTTCTAGCCAGAACTATAGCTGTATCGACTCCAGACCATAGAACTCTGCAGTTTCATACGTATTTGTAGGCTTGCTATTGAAAATAGCTGAGATGCTATGTAAAACTAACTAAAAAGTTATAGCATCTCACTTTTGGCTAGATTTTCGTGGTTTTTTAGCCAGAACTATTGCTGTATCGTCTCCAGACTATAGAACTCTGCAGTTTCATATGTATTTGTAGGGTTGCTAATGAAAACTGCTGAGATGCTATGCAGAACTATCTAAAAACTTACAGCAGCTCCGCTTTTGTCTAGATTTTTTTGGTTTTTTATCCAGAGCTATTGCTGTTTCGACTTCAGACCATAGAACTCTGCAGTTTCATACGTATTAGCAGGGTTGCTATTACAAACCGCTGAGATGCTGTGCTGAACTATCTTTAAAGCTACAGCATCTCAACATATATGTAGATTTTCGTGGTTTTCTAGCCAGAACTATTGCTGTATCGACTCCAGACCATAGAACTCTGCAGTTTCATACGTATTAGCAGGGTTGCTATTACAAACCGCTGTGATGCTATGCTGAACTATCTTTAAAGCTACATCATCTCAACATATATGTAGATTTTCGTGGTTTTCTAGCCAGAACTATAGCTGTATCGACTCCAGACCATAGAACTCTGCAGTTTCATACGTATTTGTAGGCTTGCTATTGAAAATAGCTGAGATGCTATGTAGAACTATCTAAAAAGTTATAGCATCTCACTTTTAGCTAGATTTTCGTAGTTTTTTAGCCAGAACTATTGCTGTATCGACTCCAGACTATAGAACTCTGCAGTTTCATATGTATTAGTAGGGTTGCTAATGAAAACTGCTGAGATGCTATGCAGAACTATTTAAAAACTTACAGCAGCTCCACTTTTGTCTAGATTTTTTTGGTTTTTTAGCTAGAACTATTGCTGTTTCGACTCCAGACCATAGAACTCTGCAGTTTCATACGTATTAGCAGGGTTGCTATTACAAACCGCTGAGATGCTATGCTGAACTATCTTTAAAGCTACAGCATCTCAACATATATGTAGATTTTCGTGGTTTTCTAGCCAGAACTATAGCTGTATCGACTCCAGACCATAGAACTCTGCAGTTTCATACGTATTTGTAGGCTTGCTATTGAAAACCGCTGAGATGCTATGCAGAACTTTGTAAAAAGTTACGATATCTCAACTTATGTATAGATTTATATATTTTTTAGCCAGAACTTTTGCTGTGTCGACTCCGGACCATAGAACTGTGCAGTTTTATACGTAAATGTGACGATGTTATTGAAAACTGCTGAGATGATATGCAGAACTATCTAAAATGTTTTAGCATCTCAGCCTATATCTAGATTTTTATGTTTTTTTTACCAGAACTATTGCTGTATCGACTCCAGACAACAGAACTATGCATTTTCTCACGTATTTGAGGCCTAGGCAACGAGAACTGCTGAGATGCTAATAGGCGGAATGCGAAGTTAGCATCTCATTAATATTTTTTCGTTTTATGGCTAGAACTATTGCTATATCGACCCCAGACTACAGAACTATGCATTTTCTGACGTATTTGAGGCCCAGGCAACGAGAACTGCTGAGATGCTAATAGGTGGAATGCGAAGTTAGCATCTCATTTTGAAAAAATCGATTTTCTGGAAAAAAAAAGTTGAACTATCGAAAATAAATATGTAGAACTATAGAACTATTAGGGATGCTACTAGAACTGTTTTTAAATTTTGAGATTCCAGAAAATGATATGCTAGGTTCACACACATATATTTGAGCTGCATTGAACGACCCACAGATAATTAAATTTTGGTAAGCAATCAGAAGGTAAGCAAAATAATTCATTTTGTCCAGCAGAATAAAGGAAGCAATAAAATCAAATTGGTCATCAACAAAATGGGCGAAACTATTACAAAGTTCATTCAAATATACTCTCTTTTTTTGTAAATTATTCAATTTATATAGAATTATTCCTCTAGGGCACACTTTCCTCGCAGATACACCCTTGAAAAAAGTTCGCCTTTATTCCTTATAGATCCCCTTTTTAAATACCAATGCAGTGTTTCCTAATAGATACACTTTTAGGTACAGTTGTGTACACAAAGGTGTAATTAACAAATTTGCAACACACACATCCCAAACCCACCATCAAATTTACAAATTTAACAGAGTCGACGGAGCTCCGCTCACGCGGATCTCCTATTTCTGGGTTGTTCTGGCCCTCCGGGCCTGATATAAAAACGAACCTAACCTAACCTACCTCATATTTATGATACAAATTTTGGTTAATCTAGGGTGTGATTGTGATAGAAAATTGTGTGACAAAACTTAACTTGTAAACACTGCTGACTTTTCAAACTAAACGCAATCCACTTCTATATTATAGATGACCATTATTTTAATATGCATACCTCTTAATTAAACTGCTTACAGACATGTTTTCTCTGCTGACCAATTGTAAAATCTTGCTGCCCAAATAATTATTTTGCAGCTCGACTGTTTATTAGGCAGACAAATGACAAAAAAAGCTGATCGAAATTGTTTAAAATGTTACCCGTTTATAAATTGTTTGCTGAACAATGAGTTGTAGCCCGATTTTTATTTATTGCCACCCAAATCTTTTTATGCTGCCCAAATGAATTAATTGCTGATTTTTTTTGCTGATCAATTTTAATAACGGCTGACCATTTAATTACTTCCCAATAAAAAAAAGTCTTGTTTGAAATTTCAACTCCTTATCTATGAAAAAAATCTTCACGGTACGTATATCTCGGTACAAACCGAATCATCTGCCGTTTTACGCCGCGTAACTTCAATTTAATTACCTACCTGTCTTAAGTTAGTGCATACCTATCCGACCTCCGCGAAGTGCATTCATTATCATTAAGCCTTTGCATCAATTTATTACGTTATCTGTAAATAATTATTCCCGTGAAGGCTGCAGTGTTATCAACTCGCCTTGACAACTGCCGTGTGTCTAGAACTCTAGATCGACCATTAACTAATACATGTGCGACCCTAACCGGTATCAATAATTAAATGCCAATTAGACAATGCCAACCTACGAACCACTTTCGAGTGAATCACATTTAGAAAGCTCAAGTAAATCCATGATATTAATTGACATAGTTACCTACGCTATATTATATTATAATTATTATAAATGCGAAAGTAACTCTGCCTGTCTTGTCTGTTAAGCTTACACAGCTAAACCGCCGAACCGATTTCGATAAAATTTGGTACAGAGATAGCATAAACCCCGAGGAAGGTATCAAAGGGGTCTTATCTTATCTTACAGATGGGCCCTCTTGGACACACTTCGACCCCTTTAGGGTCTTTTGTAAAATAACCCTCTTACACACTCAGCTTTTCGGATGTGCAGGTCTCCTCACGATGTTTTTCCTTCACCTTAAGAGCATGTGGTAATGTACTTTTGTCTATATTTTTACAATTTAATAGTTCTCTCGAAGGTACATACCTCTATTGAACTAATGTATGCTGTCCAAGTTATGAAATAGGTGTGCCTAGAACCCATTACTTTAAAGTGAGGACAAATAAAGCGAATGCGTAGTTGCAGAACTCTTGTTAACTTTGTGCATAGTAAACCAACGAGACTTGGTCAATAAATAAATAAATAAACTGCATACAGTTATTTACTCAATTCTGTTGAGTAAGTAAATGTTATAATTTTGTTAAATAAATTGTAACGATCTTTCAACACAGGAACTTATGTAAATGGTTCACTGCCTATGAAAATGAATGTCTATTTTGAGACATGACATGTTTTTTCAACCCTTGATCGAAAAGGTTGTTACGTATTTAACGCCTTCGTCTGTCCGTAATTGCAGTTGTTCCAGGAGTGTTTTAAGTCAAGTTTCATGAACATCGGTAGTGCCAAATATCTTATAATCAGTTCGTTAACACCCTCTAAATCGTAAATTTATGCAACTACCTACTACTGTTCCTAATTTCCAAAGTGTTTGTCATTAAACATCTTTCAGAAGATAGTTAATTTGTCGTTTGCTGCAATAAGTGTTTGTAAAGATAAGTAGTAGGTAATGAAGTACGGAGCGGACACGACGGCGAGCGAGCTCGGATCGAGCGTTAACGTCGAATCAATCCGGCGCGAGTGGCCAAACCAGTCCGGCAGCTGTGCGGACGTGCGCGGGCGCAAGCCAGGAGAAACCTGCCTCCATTACACTCTGCACATAACATTACATGGTGAATCTACCACTCTGGATCGCTTCCCATTAACCTACTGCAAAGTACTTTTCGCATTGGGGCCGTTTTCAAAAACATTGTACATAGTTAAAGACAGTTACGCCTCAATTAAAATCCTTATTTATTTTGTTGATATGGCCCGTTGTTGATTTTCAGGGTAAACCAGAGAAATTCAAAAGGCATCCCATTTTAGTCCCAGGTTTAGCAAAGCATTTTCAGTCATGAGTTTGCAATAGTCTATAAGCCTCGGAGCCCACTTACCATCAGTCGGCGTGGCGTGTGTGCTTGTTTGCCTTTTCTATCCCATAAAAAACACTATTATCGAGTTGACATTTACTAAACACGTGATCAACGACTGTCCAAGTTTTTGTAGCAATGCGGTTCAAGTGCTGTTGCTGTATTGGAGTTTTTAGAGCACTGACCTTTGGTATTTATTAATGTGTTCAATGAACACCTATGTCGTATCTGGTTAATATTAATCTCATAGTAACCGGGCATACTCGTATAACTAAGTGAAAGATTACGCAAAAATGTTTTTTTTCAGCATATAATCTGCTCCCTGGTGTTAGGCCGAAGCAGCAGTGGACGATTTTCGGCTGAAATCATGATGATGATGATAAATCCGGTTCATCATTAATCGGAATTAAACTAAAGAAGAATCTGGTAGAGCATTTATTTGTGCTTAGCGTAATACACAATTATCCCAGCGTCTCCACCATCTCAGGAATAATAATATTCTTATTTGTAAATCAATATTATAACATTCTGCCTATGATTAGGTATGATTATAATATCAAGTGGCAACCACCACATCAGCTATAGCGGTTGAGTAAAAATTTAATAAAGATGCCAATACACGGCTCTCTCACTTTTTTTTTCTAAAATATTTTGCCAAACAATTTTGATTGAGTCTTCGCCGAAAGCTAAAGTCAATTATTTAACCTCAATAGTTGCAAAATCGCTCCCGCCTGCCACTTGCGCAGGAAGCCCTAAGAGCGACTCTCGTTGGGTCCCGCGGAGTCGTCCGCCGTCGATGACCGGGGCCCAAGAATATCGCTTAACGAGTGACGTATGCAATGATCACAAGATACGCCGACAGCAACTTGCGTGCCACTTGTGTCTACAGAGTACATAGATCTCTTTGTATAGCTCATTTCAAGTAAATTTCGTTTTATTAATGAACTATGTAAAGCGTACTTGTTTGATCTTCCGCTATCAATTGAATCGTGTACCGCAAAGGCCCGTTCGTTCCTAATACTTGCTACACACCGCAGGTACTTTCGGGAGAGCACGTGGTTTCAAAACACTGATGCGGCACACAAGACTCCAGCCGCTTTGTTTGCACCGCCACACTTTGATATAATATTGTCAAGTCAAGTGTTAATGTATCACAACTAGTTCCTTTGATGTGAACGTGTAAATATAAAGTAACATGTGCCGACATAAAAGTTTCCGATATCTAAGAGAAATTATACCAAATGATAAATTTTGATGCGAGCCGGAAAGTTGTCTATGGGTCGAAAACCACTCGTGCCGTTCGTGCACCAGAATCGTGTCAACAGTCTTTTTAAAAAAATTGCCCGTTTTCTAACGAAAGTACTCAAAGTCTACGTTACGACAGTAATGTGATAAAACTGATTAAATTCATACATAAACAATGAGGTTTTCCTGATTCAACATCACACATCAGCATAACTTAAAATAAACGCATTCTTTAGCATCTATAAAGTATGATTCATAAAGTCCATAAATGTTTCTCATAAACGGGTATGCGAGCCGAGGAAAGCTGTATTGTGGAGCTCCTCGCCGTGCTCATTACCTGCCCGTTATCTGTCATTGGCAGCACAATGCTGGAGCAAACAATAGTATAGGACTAGCGCACGCACCTTGGGCGGTAATGCCTCTTCGTTAACAATCCATTGACTGGGAATACTTTCCTTTCAAATATAAAACAAGGTTTAACATGGGTTTAATTACGGCCTCGCTGTTGTAAAGATCCTGTTAAAGCTGTTTTTAAATAAATGATGTAGGTAGGCTCTGACGACGATATTATGCCCTATCAACATATGCAACATTATACGATTACAAGTAATAAAAAATTAAATGATGTACTTGGACAAGGCAAACCTTATTCTCGCCTCTGCTAGAGTAGCTGTGAACTGTCTTATAGTGCAGCTGACCAACTAACAAAACACTTTGTGCAATCGCTACCGCGCAGGGTCACCTATTGCCTTGTTGATTTACGGTCAGAGCGCAACGAAGATAAAGCCGAACGGAGCCGAGACGCCAAAAATGTGTTTTCTCTCGAGTCATAAACTCTGTCGGATTTCTCCGGCCTCCTTTGTGATGTATTGCACAATGTTGGGATTGTCCGTGCATCTTTAATACTTGTGTAGCCCGGCGATTGTTTCGGCCGGTCGATGGGCGTCGGGCGGCATTCTGATCCGATTTACAATTCGTTCCGATTTCCTTTACAATGTTAACAATGAGCCACATGCACGGCGAACCTTTTTGTCGTACCCTAGCCACCCGGTGGGTACCCGACGCGTAATCTCTTTAGAGAAATGAAGACAACTATCATTTGTTCTTCTAAATAACTGGATAATGTGAAAGTTGTTTCAAAACCAAGATAAATACAGCGATGCAATTGTAAAGGCAAGTTGCCTGTCGGTCCTCTGAATTATTTTAACAAATTCCCTTTTCCAGAAGAAATATGAACTCTACCTGAGGCTGCCAGGGAGTCAGTAAAACTTTACAATGTCCCTAATTTGAGATTTATAGTCCCACCCAATGATGAATGGCTATTGTGAAATACGATATTGCGCCTGTGAAAAACAAAGAGGAATGCGGTTTTTTATTTTCGATTATATTCATAAATCATTGCTTACAATTTATAAGTAATATTGAAGCTTTCTATAGTAGAGTACCTTTATGAAAATAATGATAATTGTGACTGGTGTTTTATGTTGAAAAGATAAAAGTTATTTAGACATCTCAGTTGTATCAAATACGCGTTCAAATAGAAATATTGTAAATTCCTTTTGTTTCCTGGCCTATCGCGATGACTTGGCTAAACACTCGGTAAAAAAACATACCTGAAGAAACAATAATCGACAATAGCTTAAAGCGAGATCATACGCGCGTTGACCTCCGCAGCCTCGACGCGGAAATAATACGGATTACGTAAGCCGAGTCGAACATTTTTTATTGCTCCATTAAATGAGGCACGCCGCCGACGCTGGGTGGAGAGCGTCCTCAACAAATAAACGAACTCCTCCGATGATACGGCTATTAGTCTTCCTACTGTTGATTGCCGAAGAATAGGAGCCGTTTGATCGTGACGAGTAATTAATTGTTCATTGGTATACTAAAATGTTATTCCTAATAAATCCGCTATTAACAACGCCATGAAAACCCAAGCCGGTTAGGAGTAAGTCGTAGAACATGAATATTTATAAAGCTAGTATCATATAAACCAAATGTATTGTAACAATAAGTGGTCGTGGCCGTGCAACCCTTGCGCGGTCCACCGGATGCGCCCGCGCTCACATGGGCCGCAGACGCAGGAAAATGAAACGTGTGCTCTTATTTGCTGTCAGTTCCCACAGAAGCGAGCAGCCGAGGGGATCGAGTCAAGGTTAGCTATGCGAATCTAATAAAAACAGCGGGCTGCGCAAAAACTAGGCGTTGTTACAAGACTCAGTGTTCAAGTGGGTTTATTTACTGACGAGCAGGTGCCGCGCAACCTGATCTTGGCCACTTGCGCGTATCATTCTGTTGCACACTTGCACACAGTGTCTATTTATAGACTGTTAAAAGGCAGCTAGATTTGATATTGTTGTCTCGGATCTGGATTCACTGCTATTTACTTGAGCAACAGGTCGTGTAAATGATTTTTGACCACTGGTTAACCCTTAAATTGTGATTATAAACGTGAGCGATTAGTCATCAAGCTGTGCTTATGGCCTTTTCATTACCACAATTACGAGTAATGTAATCAGTAATGTAGGAAGGAAAATGTCTATGTATAATGAAATGAATGCATTTCATTTGATTTGATTTACGATAATTTTCATAAGGGCCTAACTATACATAATAAAGTCACGTTTGAATTTATTTTATCAATATTCAGTGCTAAACACTACCGGTTTTACCACGCAAAACTTATCTTAGACACACTTTCAATTATATTTTTAATAAACTCGCACATGTTTAACGATTGTCCAAGTTTTTTGTTGAAACACGGTGCATGTCGGTAAAGTGTCTAAAATATTAAATTAGGTGCTAAACACACAACACCACAATACAGCACAAAAGGATTGAATAAAACATTATATCTTTGCGACTGAGCGTTTTATTGATAATGTGGGCGTTTCGGGCAGTTTTGTTTAATTTATTAATGCCTACATTGTTAAAATGTATATTTTTTGTAAGATGTAAAGTGGATAGACAATTCGTTACAAACCTATTACATCGTCACGTTGATAGTCTTTATAACTAAGGAAATAACCCTTCTAAACATTTAGATACAAGCAAACTATAAAATATGGTTGACTCACAGTTCGTGAGCTGCTGGGCGTTGACTTAATCTCAATAATTAAACGTTAAATATTCGGTAATCATAAATCTTACAAAGGTTTCTTGTAATAATATTGCTTAGACCGAGGCTACTTCGCGTCACCGGGCTACCTATTAAATCTGCGTGACAACAGCATGACGTAGCCTAAAGTAAGTTAAAGTTTTATACTATGATCTTAATAAAAAATAAAAAAGTGAAAGGATATATGACCCAAACACAACCCAATTCTCAGTACATAAGTGTAAAATTACTAGTGAGGATCGAGAAGTGTTTAATATTGCAACATAAACCTTGAAATGGCTAAGTTATTTTCATAATTGAACCAGCATTGCGGGCAGCTCGGCTAATATCAGTGAAGGTAGCGAGCGCGTGCAGCGTCGCGCCGGCCGTTCACCTTCCTACATTTTAAGAAAAATGTAGATTGCGCTCAATTAAAGCTGGTGCGCTAGGTGTAAGAGATCCCCGAGTTGCCAGTGGTTTTGCTTCTAGTTATACGTTGTTAATATTAATATCTATATACCGATGACACACACGTACTTGTAACTTGTCCCAACCGCTTTTCGTGATACTGGCATAGGTAAGAACCATCGTGAATTCAACCTTTCAATTTAATAAAAACCGCATTGAACCCTAGGCGATGAGTGACGGGCACGCGCACATATAGATGCTTTAAATTTTGCGGACACATAACACTCTGTTTCTTTGTGTTTGGTGTTATAATACCCAGTGTCAGTTACGTTTAGGCAAAACACCGTCGCACGTTTTGGCACCTTTTGAAGGGTTCCAGAATTAGATGTCCCTTATCGAGCGACCCCGACCCATATCAGCTTTGCTCCCCTCGCATGAATAAATAAAAGCTCAATTTGTAGCTCACTCGTTTACCGACGCATTGATATAAACGCCTCCGGTCTAAAATGGACTCCCAAGCCTCCCCGCAGCTTAACTCCGCCGAATAAAGGACTCTGTTCTATTATCGGGTAAGAGGTCTTTTGTGCTGGTCATCAACAGGTTATGGAAAATCAATTGCGCCCTTTAAGTGGGCAGTTCCATTTTACTTAATCCAATTATGTGATCATTCTTGCTTGATAATTAATAACGTGTTTATTTAACCATGGCATGGTTTTATGTAGAGACGTGTCGTTATCGAGAATAGTCCAGGTTTATTTTTGATTTTATGATACTGTGTATGTTTGCTGTTGCGGGGTCCGTCCAGATCGCAACCAACATCTTTCCCTATGTTACTCGTTAACAACAGTTTTGGATAGTCCTATTGTTGTCCTGTTCCTGTATTATTACAGAGGCATTCCATCTTAGTCCTCGGGGTTGGCAACGCGTTTGTTATCTTAAGATTTGCCTACGTATGGACATAGGCGAATGTGTCTCAAGGTAACCTATATGCACATTTGCCTTCTTTAACCATGTTATTGGTTTTATGTTTTTTTAAATGAGTGTTTGTTTGCCGTTGATATAACATAACGAAAATAAAACTGCACCAGTAAATCTCTGCTGTTGTACAACACGAGGTAATTTATTTCGATTTCGACCCGGTTGTGGAGTGCGGACGTGACGTGAATAGTAAAGCGGAGCATAGAGCGGAGTGGTTTTACTGGGCTATGTAGTTTAGGTGGTTTCTGGTAAAGGTTTTTGAAAAGTTACGTAAAACGAACAACAGTAGCTACTTAATCGTAATTTTGATTGACACGAAGAAATTATAATATTCATACCATAAATTAAGAATCACAAATCCGGAACACCGGCATTCCTAGTAAAAATCTCAGAACTTTTGAGCTAACCCGATTTTTAACTTAGCTATGAACTACCTCCGGAATACACGCTTTAAAAAATCATTTCAGCATTTCGAACTGTAAACAATGACAGACTGACACATGACAAACATACAGATAAATCGACTGATAGAAACTTTGAGTTGAACACATAAAACTCCTTTTTTGTGTTACAAATGAAAATAAAAACATACAATAAGAGATTTGAAAAATCCGTAAAAGCAGATAGCTCGCTCAAAAACCAATGGCACCAAAGACTCTTCAGTTAGCTTCAGTTCTATTAATGCTTTTAATATAACCCACCACATGTGGCAGCTTACTAGTTCGTTGTTGTCACAGAGCCTGCATGTCACAGCCACATGGTAAAATCATAAATCTCTACTACTTTTCCTATACCTACTAAGTCTGAACTCAAACTGCGTGCGATTGCGTATAATGGGTAGGGCCATATAGTTTTTTGTGTAAAATATTTATAATTACAAACGTCTGAATGTCGTCACTTCTAAGTAACCTCATCGTCATTGACATTAGCGTGCTTCACGGCTAATTTAATTAGTATCTTTGCGTTAACTTAACTAATCTACACGCCAATATACAGGTGACTTCAAATTGGTAATACAAAACACTTGAATGTGCCTCAGTTAACGACGAATAGTGTATTAAACTAACTCAGTTGTATAAATTAGTCTTCTTTAATAATCGTAATTTTTCTAATAAAACTAATAGTTGAAGTCCTAAAGTGTGGTTATCCTACATTTAATACCTAACTGTGATACCTGTCCTTCGGTGTTATCAACCTAATTTGAACATTGTGGCAGGGTAACCGCATCAAGCCTCAAAAATTAGGATAAATTAAAAATTACAAAAAATATACTTTTGCTAATTTAATTAGCAGCATGAGACTTAGGAGAGGGGTTCAGTTTAGCGAAGATGTGTGTAAAACGTTGATTTTGTATTACCAATTTGAGGTCACCCGGTATAACGCTGCCTATTAATGCATCTGTAGGTACGTCTTGTGTCGCACAACAATACTGGGAGTTATTTTGTGTCTTAGTTTTTTTTAATCACCTACTCTTTTCTTGAAAATGTATTTTCTACGAGTGAGTACAAATTCTGTGGACCTCGGACGCTTTTATTTATAAAGATCACAAATTAGGGTGCATATTATAAGCTTGGTCATGATTGCATGCGTATGCTCTTTTATAATTAAATTCACGAGAGTTTCAGCCAGAAAGCTCATTTCAAGTGAATGTTTAGTTTTATCGGTACCTTTAAAGAAATTACTATGACCATGTCGCATGTCGTCGACGTAATGTGTTAAACGCTAGCTCTGTTTTCAAGTCCACGCAACACTGCTGAAGTATTGGATCGGTCCGATTACATAAAGATTAAAAGGCTTAGGTGAGGTCAGCCCCTTCTCCCCCACCCCACTCCTCAATCCCATTCCCGAACGACCCTGATGCATTCGTTGATTTTTGTACCGATGTTTAAAACAGTGTACTTGTAGAATTTCAGTCACGTAGGCAACATCTCGTAGGCAAATAGACGGAAATTAGGTGTTTATAATGGTACAGTTGACCAATAATAACGATGAACATGTTATGCATCTAGTCATTATGTCATTGAGTAAATTGTACTTGTCATTCCATGTTTAGTTTGAAGTTCATTCCATATTAGAGGTATGACAAGGTACTGAAGTGCTTAACATATTATTTGGAGTAGGTTCTGACGCCGTATAATATTGTGAGATGTACCTTTAGGAGTAATAAATTGTTATTTTAGTACTGTTTTGCCATTAGGAGTCCTAAAAGATTAAGATAAGAAGATTAAGAGAAGATTAGGGATAAGATCGTCACCGTATTGTTTTTGTTTTTTTACATACATAAACACAGTTAAATTAAATTGTATTGTCTAGTGGGGTGAATCCAGGGACAGGAACCGCTTACCATTTAAAGGGTTTTCGTTAGGGTATATAATTGACTGGTTTTTACAAACCCTAACGATGCGATAAGCATATCTTCGACTTACGCCAATGAAAAGCTATCCCATACGATACAATTAATTCGACTGAGCACTTACCAATTCCTTAAAACCCTCGTTAGGCTTTCCCTATGAAGTGTTTATTGAACGGCTTCAAGCTATTTTAATCTCTACGCGCAGTCCATACAAAATACGTTTGCACTACTTAGCAATTGATTGGCTATCCACAAACATCACACGAATCTGCGAAACAGAGTCTACGGAGAGGGAGAATGGATAGAGTAACACTAAGTGCTTAAATCCGAAACCCTTACGAAACTGGTAACCTCAATGGTTGTAGTTAACTAGTTCGAAGCAGTTCGAAGCAGCCTATCGATAGGGATACGCTAACGTTGGGAGAGCATAATATGATGTAGTTACCCGATCGATAGACTTAATCAAATAAAGGGGTTTTTCGGTCCCTGGGTGATTCAAGCTGGGTTTAAAAAGGCTCCATATTATCCACAGCCTTCAATGTAAACACGTATTAGCAACGTATTACCAGCGCCTCGTTTGTTTATCCGAGCGGGTGCATAATGATGTAAAACAACTACGCAGGGAACTGCCGCGTAATATCCGATGTCGCTGGGGCTCTACTTTGAAATCAGTAATTCGAACTTCGGATCGCCCCGTCACTTTCTTGCAAATTAGTGACGCTTCGAGAGCAAAAGGGATAGCAATAGACGAAGTTCGAATTACGGATTTCAAAGTAGAGCCTCTGTTTACCTCGCCCGCTCATTCTGTATTAAAGGGGGAATCGACGCCGACGCCATTCTGTTCGGGGGAAATAAACGTTATCCAAACCTCTTGCTGTCTACGACTGTGTAACTCAGTAATGTTCGCTTTGTTTACAAATTGTCATATCACTGGTACTTAATGTTTATGGGGACGTCTTAACTGATATTTTATTGAAAAACCTACTCCTAATAAGAACTATAATTCCAAAAGTGACTGTCTGTTTACTGTATAGGTATTTAAAATGAAAACTCGCTCCATGAAAATTTTACGTGTTGTGTCAGTAGTACTAATTTATTAACATTTCTACCCATTTTCCGGAGATTTTACGGTTTATAAAGGGAATAAAACGATAAACGATATCGAGATGAGGAAGTTATAAATTATAATTACAAATATGCCAACATTATCTGTCTTCTCAGACTTGTAATCGTAATTCATAATAAGAAAACCCTTTTGTGTTGCAAGATAAAAAATACCAAACTAAATTATAGCAATGACAGCGAATGAATTAATGGCAATGGAATGAATTGTAGGTGAATTGACATTTCGCCTGGGCCTCTATTTAAATTGGTCATAAACCATATCGTTATTATATTGTTAACGTTAGGACAGGTCTTTCATTTGATATACCTATGGCACAGTAAGGTGTGCAAAACTTATTTTTTTAATTTCCTAATTTGCCCTCCGAAAATGACCCTTATTTACAAAAAAAATACTTTGCACATCTGTGTTTGGATCATCAATTTACATATGTGTACCAAATTTAAACTCAATCGGTCCTGTAGTTTCGGAGCAAATTGGCTGTGACAGACGGACAGACAGACACACGAGTGAGCCTATAAGGGTTAAAAGAGCACCTTACCAAAGGATAGTGTATACAAATCCATCTTATACTTCAATCTACCGCCAAGCAGTGGTCGCAATGTTGTGTTCTTTGATGGGGATAAGACAGCCGGTAAAATTACTAACGTAGAAACACTCCATCATTGCATCACTTGGAGTCTTAGGGTTGCAGTCTTGAGAATTCAAATGTGTCTTAGATCCCACTCACCATAAGATGGCCTGTGTGCTCGTGTGCCTTCTCCTTTGCAATAAAAAACAAATACAAATTAACTTTTAGGGAAGCAGATTTAAATGATTATATCGGCGCCTGCATGTGTCACGAAGTGAGTCACTCCGCAGCTCCGCCGGGAAACCCTGGCGTGACTCCACTAGTTATCGGCGCGACTTGCCCTGCTGTTGGTATTCTTAACTCTGCGGTTGTCATATTTGTGAATGGGGCTATTGAAACATAATGACTGTTTTCGTGCGCACTGCGGTTGACTCGACAAAGGGAGTACATGCGTAATTGGCGTGTAGGAGTTGGGGTGTAAAATTGTAAATTATGGTGTGTTTGTTATGTTTACTCGGATTTACGTAATCCAGAGCCTGTAATTATTCCAGTGGTACCTACTTTTAGACTTTCGTAGTGACTTCTCAATTATCGACTTATGTATATCGATAAACTAAACTCTAAAATGGGTTGATAGCAACTTATTGTGTTAAGTTGGTGATGCCAATTTTCAATCGACCTTTGATTAGGTATTAGTTTTAAAGACATAACATTGACACCAAGTCAATCATTGGCAATTATTGTTTGTTGCAATTACTTAACAGAGTGTGTCCAAATAAGAAAGTTACAGTTGGAAAATGGATACAAAAGTACCTAGATCTTATTTTTAACGAACAATATTTTGCGATATATTTGCTGTTTTAAGTATGACTTAAAGCAGTTAAAAGCAGTTAAATAAATATGTCATGAGAAAACAGTGGTAAGCCAAACAATTCAAACTGACATGAAATTGAAAATCAGGCGCATTTTCTTAAATCATCGATATAGATGTCGATAAATGAGAAGTCACTCTGAAACCCCATAAGTGCCAAAAAAGTTTCGGACTTTGGTAATAAATAGCACAATAAGCTAAAGGGTAAATATATATTTTTTTCAACATCAAAAGAAATTGCTCGCTGAAATTCTTTTATATTTCGTACTTTCGAGTTTGCAAAAGTTGGGTAAACACTGGTTATTAATGTAACTTACCGAAGCAATACTTTTAGGGGTTTACTTACTTAACCTGTTGGCATGCTGGCGGCGGCTTCACAACGATGTTAACATAATAAGGCTCGTACAAACAAGGCCAGCGATACCCACCGGGCTGTTGCCGGATTAGGTGTGTATATCCAATAACATAATATATATTTTAAAGGAAGTTTTAAGTGAAGAATAATATTTCTGTGAAGAAACGTTAGTAGTTTTTGATGGTGCAAGGAGCGTTTTGTTTTCTCTAATAGATTTGATGGCCAGCAGCCAAGACTTAACCGACTCCGTCGGCCGTTCTCAGCTTGTCCATTGTTTCCTCCACAATTCCTATTGTGAAAATGTGTAGTTATTTTTAATTTCCTAAGAATTCTCCGCCTCTGGTTTTGTTACTCCTTTTGCGACCTTTTAAATATTATTTGCATTTTCTTTAACTGAAATATTTATGAAACAGGGCCTAAGGAATATCATAAGCGGCATATTTCTACTAAACTAGGTATATATAATTTTGTCTTTTTTCTACCTAGATACCTACCTTGATCAAATTGCGTTATTTCCTAGTAAATATCAAGTGTATGTCGAGAATTGAAACCCAGCAAAAAAAATTCGACAAGCATTGTCGTAATTCCATGTATGTTACTAATTCTCATTCCGTGCTGCTTACGATCAGACGGCCTTAATTATAATTAGAGTATTAATAGCGTGTTGATTACTTAAGTTCTAAAAGTGTGGCGGCTGTTTACGTCCCGCTTCCACCAGGTCAGCGCGAGACGAATCCCGTCATTAGCACGCGGTAGAACGCCGTTAACGATGTTTCAACCAAGTTATTTTGAGTAGCCGTGTTTGTTCCACTTTGACCTTTTTTAATTGCGAATATACCCAATATCTGTCTTTGATGTTTTAGACAAATATTTCAAACCTCTTTATTATTTTATCCACTTCATATTCTATCCTAAAATTATAAGTTTGTGTTTACGAATTTGGACGACGATACAGCTTGGGTCCGTGCCAGGTTTTGCAACTGTGTGGTTTTGCATAGGCATATAATTACTTATTTATCCAAGCCAAATCTACCTAGGCTTATTACTTTTACAGAAATGGTCAAATCTAATTTTGGAACGTTCCCAATTTAACGTTGTGGTTGATATGTAGGTAACGTATCCAGTCCTCATTTTGGCCTTTGACATTTCCCTTTGAGCAAGATCGATATGGATTATGGGGCCCAGGTAGATTGGATCAGATAATTAATACGACAGATATTTATTTGTGCACGTTAATTCTAGCCGGATGAGGATAAACTTGTTATTAATTAGTCATATTTCCCAAGGCCACGGAGGATCTACGAGAACAGTCACTCAAGCATGTCTTGCATGTTTATGTCTTCTTGGAAGTTGAATTGTGTTCAACCTTTTTATTTGCTTATTTTTATTCCTCAATTATCTATACTTTGTTTTATATTGATTATATTACGTATTTCGTATTATCTTAAGATGTTTTACTTTTCTTCATTCGATTTTATTTAAACGTAGGTTAGGGGATGTTTAGAAAAAGGTGCTACTTGTTAATATTGTAGTTCTCCCTGGCATTGCGTAACTCTTTTTTCAACCTGTAACGTTCTATCATTATCATCTAACCTAACTTTGTCCTTCTGTAGAAACGTGAGCTCTGCGCATTTCGATCCTGCCTAGTCTATAATTTACTAAAGAACTATTAAATTAATTAGTCAGTCGTTACTGTTATTACCTGACTGCTCGTGCTTTTAGTAATAAATAACCCGTATTTAGCGAATTCTGTAAACAGAAGGAACGTTGTACGTGCAAGGTGCGAAAGGGTTAGCGTGTTGAATAATTATTTAAAGGCAGCTGCCATACAAGCTCCCCCAAACGTAGCATGCGATTGCAAAAAGCCAATAGCTCGGCCGCGCGCTGCTCGACCGCGAACACCAACACGCTGCACAGCGGTCTGCTCGAAAAACCTAGTAAACAGAAATCTTTTTGCGGTTGCGGCTTACCTTTACTGAGTGTACCAGACCATGAACAATCGCCGTGAATTATCATGTAGAGCGTTTATGAAAGAGGCTGTTTGTAAAACCGGCCGACGCCATAACGCCGGCGAGGAACGCTCTGGGCTGTCATCGTAAACGGATTGTGTTGTTTGCAAATTGTGCTTAATAGTCCATTAGGGTCGAGTGCCGAGTGCAGGGATATTATCTTGCTTTGACCGAGTTGCATACAGGCCAGCTTAATGGCTTTTCTTTGTTCTAAAGTAAAATACACTGAGATGGATTGCGTCCAATTCTTTATGACAGAAATTTATGAGTAACATTATTCTTAAAAGCATTATATAGGTAAGGTCAGTGGAGGCAAGTGCGTTTATGGCAAATGTGCAATGCACCATCAATACATCTTAAATTTAAAACGACCCATTATCTGCACTGCTTACATAACCGATATAACCCAAATACCGTATTGATTCCTCGTAGAAGCACTTGCCCCAACTAACCTAAACATTATTATGAAGACCATTAGGTAACAACGTGTTTGGTTCTCGAAATTAAATATCGATTGGTCGGGTAGCAGTCAGCCGCGTGATTAGTTCGCAGAATCGAAGCTCGCTCACGCTTGACTACGTGCTTTTGCATCGTTCGCTTTTCAGCAAATAATGCCTTCAACCGTTTACACGAATCACTGCCCCGCGCCCTGCTAGCCAGTGAGTCTATCAATTACTGCCTGCCTCCCTTCACGTGTATTTCCACTAAAGTTAATCTCTGGCTTGTTTATGACTCTTTGTGTGCGGTATTAGTTGTTATTACGCTTTTACAATCCCGGAAATTCACATAAGACCCTCTTGTTGATATTATAATATGCTGTATTATGCAGCCCACGTTCAATAAAACAATACACTGCACTTGATATAAAATGACTTTAAAAGTAGGGCAGCCGCTCTCGGCTTTAGAGGATGGAAAAATCTTGTTTACATTAATGATGTCGTCATGCTGCGATATTTTTATTATTCCAGTAGGTTAACAAATTGATTCCACACTTGCATTTTTATTAACATGTTGGTTTATGTATTTGGTCCTTTTCCGGGTATACACCCAATTTACCAGATAGATAGGACATTACTCGTAACACCTGGTAAATTTGGTATTTACCCTAAATCTGTAAGCAACTACCCTCGGTGCAGACTGCACTAACTGGATCACTGGATCCTCGAAGTTACCGCTGTTGTCGTTGTTGCAGCCCCAGCGGCACGGCGCTCAGCACGTTGCCGCAGCTGAGGGAGTACCTGCAGACGGCCGGCACCTGCAAGTGCGGGCTGCCCTGCCCGCTGCGCCCCGAGACCACCTTCAGCTTCGACCCTAAGGTAACATTAAACTATCACGATTTTTTTTTTTCAAGAAAGTGTACATAATCCTAATATACCTTGATGAATGGCGTTCTTCCACCGCGCGGTTCACTAGGCACTTTTTACCTGGTACAGTGAAACTGGGGAACGAACTCCCTTCGGCGGTATTTTCAACACGTTATGACATAGGTACCTTCAAGAAAAGAGCTTACATTTCCATAATTGGCCGGCAACGCACCGACATCTCTCCTTGAGTTGCTGGTGTTTATGGGCGGTGGTGGTGATTACTTACCATCAGGTATACCCACATGCCCGTTTACATCCCTCTCTTATAAAATAAATAAATCCTAGGTACCCCGTCCAATGTTACGTTTTATTTTAAAGCCTGTGATAGTAATAATCCTGCAAAAACTATAGTTGGTCTAAGTAAGGTAAGTGTAAACAAAATTAACAAAGGCGATTTTTGTTGTTTACATTTAGTCAATCGCCTACTCAGACAATCTTTTGCCGGTGCCAATACTGCCAATGGCTAATATCTTTTTGTACCCATTGCACTTTCAGCGGCGGTGACGTCTAATAGACGACAAGCGGAATAGCTAATTGACCTCTAATCATGGTACTGCTTTCGCAACGTGATTGAGGGGCCTATTGGTATTGGTATTGGCTGGATTACCGTCTCTCGTTAATGCTTTGGACGTTTTAATGTCTACCAAACGGTTGAATCTACAAGCCCAGGTATATGACACCGTTTGCCGAGTTCGTGACGTAAGCGTCTCTTCCCATTATCATATGTATTATTATGGTCATTGCATTGGCCGCAGCAATTCATCGAGTTATCGGAATGCTCGGCCGACTCGTTCCACTTTTTGTCCGCTGGGAATGATTCCATTTAAGCCGGAGCAGCCATCTTTTTGTCCCATCGACGATCATTCCGAACGCAAATGTGTCGTTTATGAGTACCTACTAGCTTTTGCCCACGATTCTGTCCGCGTCAATTTAGGACTGTGTCTGCCATCGTGGCTGGGTAATGATAAGTTGTAAACCAAAAGTTTAATTTTATGTTACAAAAAAGTTTCATAAAAATCTAGTCGCTTTTACGCTACGCGAACAAACGAACAGATATCAAATTACAGATCTAGAGATATTAGAGCTATCGTAGCGTTGACAATACGATAACATGTCAAAGGCAATATGGTTTCACCGTGTACAATAGAGGACTTGATTTGTAGGAGTCCATCAACATTATCGTTACTTTTTCGTCTGCATACTGTATGTATGGGTCTTTGTAACCACGTACGTTTGTGAACGGATGGCTTGGTTTATGACGTATGACCAGTATGGCAGATTTAAAAGTATATATCACTGAAATTTGGGGTGGTTGAGAGCAGCAGAGGACCGATCGTTGTGGAAAACCTTGAGGAAGGCCTTTGTCCAGCAGTGGACGTTTTGCGGCTGATGATGATGATCATGATGATGACGTATATAGACGACAAGATCAAAATATGCATGTACTGACTGATTTGTAAATATCGTCACTGCACAGACAAACTACGGTAGGTATTATTCAGTAGATAGAGATGAAAGTTTATAGCACCACTTCTAAAAAGGGGAACCGTACCGCAGACGTTGTAGATCATTAGATGTAATATTTTATTTCATTTAATGACTGCTGTCCTTGTCAGCGTCTGTATAGAGCCCGTTAAAGTTATGCTATCTGCAATATGTGGAGTGTTTTCACGCATTCATAATGCATTATGAATCCTTGAAACAATGCATTGTAATTGCAGCGAAATGTGCGCTCGGCGATGTAGGTAGACACATATCAATATTATAGTTCTGGATATGACTTTTTATGGACCGGTAGTCAGGTATCGAAATAATCGAATCTTGTAATAGTTTGGAGTTCGTAATAAGCCGTAAAACTATTTCAGTATAATAAATGTTGCAATATATACAACTTAGCTTCGTAAGGCTTCGTGCTAAGTTTTGTACAGATCGCTATATACCACAATCCCCTGGCGATGAAATAAACAACATTTAATATTGTGGTTGCAAATGTCTAAGCGCCTCGAAGCACATTTAAAATCAAGTGGCCTGTGTTCGATTCTCTCTTAAACTTAGCAATTAAAAAAGACTGCGGAGTTGATTTAGAAAGCTAGGTTAATCATCCCGTGACTGCAAGCCCTAGTCGTCGTAATAGCAGGCTGCACTAATGTAACGACTAACGTTTAATAGTCACCTCATTGCAACAAGTTTCACATTTTCTTAACTGTAAATGCTGTCACTGCTTTATTTGGTCAACCGATTAGGAAAGATTCAATAGGACGGACACTTTGATGTACACATATGTAGCCATCATTCATTCACCCACCGTTGTTTTTTGTTTAAGCTACATTTACGCAATCTTTCATTATCATATTAACTAGTCTTCATTGAATGAAAACACAATTTATACAAAAAAAAATGCCCAACCAATTCCTTATATTGTTATCATAAAGCTTAGTTTATTTTGATGAAATGTATAATGTTCTATATTATTACAACAAGACGCATGCAGGACAATTCTTTGGCAACAAGGTCACGACTAAGTTCCTTCGACCGGAGAACAATACGCGAGCCAAGGCTATGTTTTTTATTTGCACATGTGTGGTTTTGACAAATTGGCTTTGCAATCAGTAGTGAATTAATACGACACGAATTATTGTTGTTAATAGTCAGGCGTTACAAATAATGAAACATACGATAAAGTAGACGCTTGCGTTTTGTTTCTAATGAAATGCTGTCAGTTGACAAAGCAACTGAAAATGTCTAGAAAAGTTGCGTTTTTCGAACGTTATAACGACTGCAGATATTACACTTCTGTTGAACGATATTATACTTCTGTTTTATACGTTGCATTTATAAAGGAACTTCTGCTTATTCTTTTGTTTCCTATTTGAGTGCCTTGCGCCACTTCTCAACAGTGAGGGTCTTGTTCTAAGCGATAGTATACTCCTTTTTACCGATGTGCAAAGGGTTCGTGACAGAAAGTCGCCTTTTTCGGAAATGTACAAATGTATTCCTATTCCAAATCCGTAAATGAATTTTAGAGGGTACTCTTTTTCCGGGTATAGGCACCAGGACAGCCTCAGTAAAAGTGGATAGCGGACATCAAGGACTTGACCGATATCCTTTACCTACCCCAAAATCAAAGAAGCGGCTGAAAACGAATGTAAATTTCACAAGCGGTGGCTCAGAACTTCACTTCCCAAAAAGATCCCTGATGTGGCCAATTTACTAAATAAATAATTCACATTAAAATCAAAATTAAATTGCTTTTATGTACGTGAATTATAACTATTTGTAGAGTGATTTGCAACAAGGCCGTAATAAGTATTCATCTTGGTCGCTTGTCACGCTGTAATGAAGTGTTCGGACCGAGATGCATGCAGTCAGCGCGTCTCCGGCCGAGCGAGGCTCACATAAATATTCGATTAAGTGGATAGCGGATTGTGCATAGCGTAGTTATGCACATTCAATGTACTAAGGAGTAGAAACGAGATATCTATTCTGCACTTCTGTAAGTGAATCTAACCGCTGGACAATCCTTAATACAGAATGTTCAGAGGCGTATTATTTTCGGCAAATATGCGAAGCGTTTCGGTAATCAAACCTGCACTTTTTTTTCTTAATTACTACATTGATATAAACCTTGCAAAGGTATGCGACAAAGTTCAGTAATTAAAAATGATTTATAATCTCTATTTACGAGTATGTGCCAGCATAGTAAAAGTGTTCAATCAATCCAAGTGTAGGGATTTAGGTTAGGTTTTGGCCAGGATTTGGACCAAAGCTGTCATAAATAGAAGGCGCGAATTAGGATGAAACAATAGGGAGCTACTAAGAAAAACATCGTGTAGTGATAAGCCAAAGATGAAGGTGGTCGACATTGCTCCCAGAATCAGCACGCTGAAGTGGAATTGTGTCGGGCATGTCTGCAGGCGGACAGATGCTCGATGGGCCAGACACGCGTGTATGATGTCTGCAGCACAGGTTTTGACGGTACTTTGCATGTCATAAAACGAGGCGGGCAATTGATGGATGCGGACTGCCCGAAACCGGGATGATTGGTTGGCGCTCGCTTAGAGAGGATCAGTCCAGCAGTGGACCTCGATTAAGGAAATCGATCAAACATATCGTTTTTAACATTAACTTCAAGGTATCTTTTGTGAAAAAATTGTAAACCTTTGACGATTACATATGTTTATTTAAAAATATGTGAAATTAATAATGCTGGCCTGTACCTACTTGGTACAAGGATTGACCATTTCCATTCAACGTGGCAATGCTGCCAGCGTTTTGGGAACCATGCCCACTGGCGGGTTTGTTAGATTAGTGTAGTTTTAAGTTATTTTGTAAGTTCGTTCGTTTGTTTTTATTTTAAGTATATTGTATATCTTATACATGCATAACACTTTTCAGGTACCAGTGTTTGATTGATAGGTCAGACAAACATATGTATCTTTATCTATTTTATAAATAGATTACCTAATCAGTGTAATCACCGGATAAAATACATTACTACTAACGATCGTACGAGTCACGTAAATGTTATTTGAGTATAATCTTTCCTGCCGAACAAAGGATCTGTAGGTGGGGGTTATCCATACGTGGGCATTGGGGTTGAATATTGTCACATTGGCAGTTCCAGAATGATAGATTTTCTTGACGGGTTGTGAATAAAGTGAATATTTATGACACTACTACATTCCATCACTAAAAACAGATTGGCCCCTTTTCCACGTAATTTGTATTCTGCTTACATAGTAATTAACCATTATTCATTAATAAATATTTATTAGATTCGCATGCAGCCAAAGCTGTAAAGTCTGATCTGAAAATCTGAAAATGTTCATATTGATGAATAAGAAGAAATGTGTCTGCTTAAATCAAATAATAATGAATAAACATTATTGTTATTGCGCTTCGATTGAGTATTGGTTATTGCAGGTTTGTACGTACATCAAGTTAGATAATAAAATAAAAACAAATATTCAGCTAGTGAACATGTCATGCGTCGCCTGCCTCCATCCTAAAATTGGTTTTGGCAATATGAGTGCGCACGAATAATTTAGAATATCTGTGAACTTTTTTGCGGTCGGACAGTGTAATGGCATTTGCCACTCGCCGCTATTCTGATAACGACGCGGTTAGCCTGGTTGGGGGTCACCCTGCCTGCGAAGCTAGCGCTCCCGGGTTCCATCTTGGACATATATATTTGTGTGAAGAGCACAAGTACGCATTTGTTCTCGAGTCTTTGACGTTTCCTTTGTATCAAAGTATTTATTTCTCTGTAATATTATTATCGTTGTCTATGCCCAATAGGAGAAGCCCTAGAGCTTAATTTCGAACGAGGTCAACTAGTGTTAGATAGTCCTTCGAGATTTTTTATTTTTTCAAAGGCTTTATAGCAATTTAACTTTCTACCCGCGCAACACGAGTAACAAAGTAGACTCCACTGTGTGCTCTTTCTTCTATTTTAAATAAACCTCGCCGTTCCGCTGCGAAATTGGGATTGGCGTCCAACAGTTACTGAATTAAAGTCCTGTGGAGCGTGGAGTGCTGACGCCCTAGCCGGAGCGTGCAACTGGAAATTGCATGCATCTAAAATTCCTTCTCGTTTGTCCGCGATCCAATAAAGGTGAGCCTTCCTTGCAGTCGTGCGACGGACAAGTTAATTCTGTCAAAGCTTGCTGCGACCTCGCCTCGCCTTTGTGTGCACTTGAAATGTACAAATTGCACCGCGGCCCAGGGGGAGGGAGGTCGCTGCACTCGCCCCCCGCCACCCCCCGCGCACACCCGCTCTCGCATCGATTCCTCTTTGTCCTGAGCATTCGTCTTGAGATGCACTCCGCGGGATCTCGATTTCACATTCAGACAGAACACTGAATCGACCCTCCCGTATCTTTTCCTCCTGTCGACGATGGCTGGGACCCCATAGACTGTGCGACATTGCGATTCGAAACGAGTCCTGAATTAGATTTGTATCTTTCTGCTTTAAGATTACAAAGTAGATTGTAGCTATTAATAAAAATAGCTTGTTGTTATCACATTGCTATTGTATTCATTCTCTTAGCGTCATTACATTGTTACTTCAAGTCAAGGACATTGAGCTTTCAATCGGCCGTATAATTTCATGACACGTTTAGCACGTACTTACGTATTCGTCTATATTATTTTAAAAATAACTAAGATTTTAATAAAGAGTCCCTTGTTTTGTTGACTTCTTAATCGAACATAAACCCTTTTAATGCGATGTATATAAAGTAACCATATTGGAAGGGCAAAGCAATAAAACGGCGAGAGCTAGAGGAGATTCAGGTAGATTAGCTAAATCTGGTGGCTATTTACAGACAACACACGGCGCTCGTGTTGTGTGACGTGGCACCCGCAAGCAACCGAGATGCAGTATACCTAGTTATTGCAGGGTAATTGGTTTTATTCATATTTTTGCATCATTAAACCTTCAGGCCATCATTATAGCAAACAGGACTATTATAATTCCCTAAACGTTGTCAAATGATTGTTTGATATTTTGGGTTCTATTTGAATATAGTAATTCCCCCTCGGAAACTATCTACAAAAGGCCTAATTTCTGAGATGGACTATCTGTGTCCATAATTTATCCAAGCCCGATCTGGCGATGCGGGATGGAATGCCAAACATCAAAAGAGCATTACTAACATTCACATTTACGATATTAGTGATATTGTTGTGTTCACCGGGCGTGCACAGGACCATGTTATGTTAGCTATCGCTCCGGCACACACCCACTCCGCGCATAGTTGACGAGCCCCGTTTTGTCGCGATTATCTTGTTACACCGAGTTTACATGACGGCCGTTTGTTCCCGCTGAGTGTGCTCTACTTTAATATCGGCTTCTGCCTGTTTTTCTACTTTCACCCACCAGTTTCCTGCTTAGATGAGATGAGAACTAATGAGAAATATTCGCTTGATCTCCGGAGAAATATTAGTGATTATGATAAACTCAATGTTCCTATATCCATTAATATTTTCGCTAATGTTTTGGATAAGGCAATATTCCGAACCGAAATATCTTATTCATTGCATGTTGACTGGACGCGCTACATTATTAATGTTTTAATCGAAATCAATCGTGTAGTTTGGTTTCTTGAATAACAAAGTAACACTAGTGTTTCCGTATTAATAATTAGCGCGGAATAGCTGTTACTTGCGCAGATACTACCAACTGTAAAAGTTGTTAGAAGCAGTGCAATCTGTCAACTAAATTACCTTAGAAAAATAATAGTGCTAAATATTATTGTATAAAAGGTGGATTTATAAACAGCGGCTCCTTGCATTTATAATAATGGCGGTTTGTTGTGAACTGCCTGCATTCAATAAATGCAATAATATTTCCTATAGTATGAATAAGCGCTTAGAGTATTCCTCGTTTATGCGATTCCAATTATAGAGCTACGTTTGATGCTTCGTTGAGCGTAGCTATTATAAGTCAAGCCTCCGCTTTGTATTATTATCGGTTTCATTATTCAACCAGGCAAGGCACTGTTAGATTATAAATTTTCGCTCATACTTAGTTATATTTTTAAATTTTAGTTCGACTGTTTCGTTCAATTATAAAACTATGATAGCTATACTGGCCTGGGTAACATTAATAGTTGCCTTTCTAACGAAACATTTGTAGTATGTGCAACCTCAGAGAGATAATTGTATCTGCTCTAGCTATTCAATGAAATGATGATACCACTTTTTGGCTTGGTGCCAAGGAAAGCTTGTTTTTGTCATTGTTTTTGTTTTGCTATATTAATAATGTAAACGATTGTTTCTTGCGTAAATTACGGTCACGGAAAATTTCGGTTCTTTTCAGTTATAAGCAAATATTTACAATAAAATGTGAACTTAAAGGTTAAGGTAAAGACTATATTGTACGTAACACATTTTATGTTTATGAGAGAATAGGCCTGCATAGAAAATTAAGCCATTATAGCACTGCGTTGAGGACATTATAGCATTTTGAATGAACTAAGCACCTTAATAAAGCTTCAGTATATTTTAAAACGGCATCATGTTACATTTATTTCTGCGTTTTCCTTTTAAAAGGAAATCTTAATTTAAATCCGCGCACGCTTCTTAGTATAACAGCATCAGGTTGCTCGTTTTTCACAACCGTATTAAAAACTCCTTACCTACGTAACCCGATACGTAATAATGTTGGAAATATACCACGACTGACATTATAAAAGACCAGAAATGTCCATAGTCAATAAAGTATGCTGAATGAAACTTGTCTCTTGAAGAACGGCGATATAGCTGCACGCGCAGACCCGGGAAGATACCATCGCGCCGCACCCGGCTGCTGCTGTGACGTTTATAGACCATTACCCCAGTATGAACGGCCATCCCGATTGCACATTGCTATTCACAACTATCCATCAAACTGTCGCACAATTGTTGCAACACTTGCAACATGAATTGTATAAGTGAACTAGACTGCTCGCTATTTCGTACGCGTAGAATTTTATACCTCATGTTCCCGCCATTTACATCTCTAAAAAAGTACCTACTTACTAAAGGATCATAGATTTCAAATTTCATGTTTCTACGGTTAGTTGCGTCGCCTATTTATTGGTAAGTTAGTAACGGAACAGTTTCATGTGTACAGATAGTTAAACAATGCCTCAAACCACAAAATATTCACTGCTCAGGAACTAACTATTGAATTTATAAATAGAGCTATTATTTACAATACTGTATTGAATTGTTATTTATGAGTACAAGTGCGTACTAAGAACTGTAACCCTTTGATATAATTACAGATATTACGAGAATATCCTTTGATTAATTGAATAAATCCTACAAGTTACTAATCCCAGTGTACACAAAATTAAACCGCGCTCCTCACGTAAATGATCTCAGTTATACAAAGGGTTTTGTTGCCATGGAATCTGTAGAATTTTGTTGTCTCAGCCCGAGAACAAAGAAACCGGCGGTTCCGCGTGGCAACGATTCAAGTGACATTTAAGCGATCGATCGAGGTCGTGATCCCGCGGTCGGAGCTGTCCACAGATTGAAAGTTGCCATGTTATGTTACCTCCTTACGCGCATCGCATATTTTCATCTCCAGGTGACTCATTCGTTACTGTTCAGTTCGTGGCTTACTACAGTTGAACTTTGCGCGTTATTTATGATTCAGATTTCACTATTGAATTTCTAATGGTGGTCTGGGAGAGAAGAAAGCTTATTGTATCGCCAATCGCCATCTTTATGGCTTTACCATTATAGGCAGTGCCACAAAATCATGTAATGTATTCAATATAAATATTATATTAATAAAATAATGTGATTGTGTGGTTAGTCGGCGCGGCATAGGCAAACGTTTAGTTTCTAAACGCCGGCAACTTTCCCACAGCGGAGAAAGTGGCGCCCGCGCAGCGCAGGGCCGCACGTAACATTCCGATAGGGAACATAACGCTCGGAAATTGTAATAAATCGTTACTTGCTCAACACTTATCCGAAGCGATGTAATTTAACTCTCGCAGAGCCTTATTTGTGGGTGAAATCTTGCAGTTAATTATATACCTGCATTAGTGTTCACATTTTAGTACTTTAGTATTTTTCTCGATTTGGTTGTTTTTTGTAGAGAACTTGTTGACTATGGAATTTTCGAATACGCTTTCCCTATTCATTTTTTCTGCAGAATTTTATTTCGCATTTGGTAATCTCTTTCCATTTCCCTATTTTGAGTTAATCTGGTCCATTGTGAGTCAGAGCAGAATTCTCCCTCATATCGTCAGACCATCGCGCCGGTTGTCTCCCAACACTTCTCTGCGCTACCTGAAGGGAAGAAACTAAAACATTATTTACGAGAAACCTAACTATTCTAACGAAGGTTGCGTTGCTACCCACCTTATTAATTTTGGGGTAAATTTAAAACGTAGTAACCACGCTACTGAATAAATTATTATTTCTGTTAAGAGGGGCTAGTACGCTGTACGCACACAGCACTGTCAGCCTGTTAACACGCGCGTATGGCACACATGCACCGACGGCGACACGGTCCGCCGCTCCGATGGCTGGCGAGATAGCAGCCGGCTTTGTCTACGATCTACCAGCTTTGTTTATTGACCATTGTGGCGCTCAGATCAGCTCCCGATGCGGCATGGAGCCGCACATCGCACAATCGCACTCCCAGGTGTTACTTGAAGCACTCGACCATCTTACTCACTTTGACACCGAGCCTATTACTTACCAGTTAGCGACCATTGTGTTTTCATTCTTCCAAGCTTACTTAATTGGATACACCTATTGCTACAATGAATCCCTATTCAGAGTCCCATTTCGAGGAATAGGCGTAACAATCTACTTATTCCCACACAGAGGGCAATTCGAGGAATAGAAGGATTCATATTGGTTCAGATTTAGATAAAAAAATGTTAATATATTGCTAGGTAGTTTAATTTTAATTTTTAGATATATTTAATAAATGATTTAGTATAGCATCCGAAGAAAGAAGAAAAAGGGATTGAAATGCATGTGACGGATGATAAAGAAAATTATCTGGGGATTGGAAAAATCAGCCCTCAAGAAACGTATTTCATCCATTAGATAACAGTACCTACTTCTGTTGTAGGTTAAGAACAGAGCTGAAATGTATATGAAGTTCGAAAAATCAGCTCTAAAATGGTAAATATTTTATGAATGTCTCCCCGGATTCGAGTTTCGCCACAATAGCAACAGCTATTACATTCAAAGAAGTTAACCCAGTTTAAAACCAGTTAACCCTAATGGAAGCTGGAGGCCGAAGCCACCTAAATGTTTTGCAAGGGTATTCACATCCCCCTCATCTCGGCCCGGAACCAGGTCAAGGCCGTCAATATTCAATACAAATAGCAATGCGAGACAACCCTCACCCCAATGATAATACTGTTACTAGGTTCATGCGGGGTAAACATTAACACGTCAATTCACAGGACAAATAATACTTTATGGCTTCTATTTACAGGTATACGATGACGCAAGCTAATAAGCACTTAATCTGGACATTAATAAAGCATTGACAATGTGACACCGATCATGAGGTCAAATTGGGACAAGTAATTGTATATCTAGCAAGGCTAGACAGACACTTGACTATTCTTTCGTTCGTTTGCCGTCGTTCATTGCGCGTGTAGACCTTGCGTGGATACAAGCTTGACCCAAATGCAGCCGTCTCTTGGGAGGGGACATCGTTCGATTCACGGCCACTTACTAAACTGTGACGTAATGTTACTCAGAAAAGTCCGCCTTGGTAACTAAAAAAAATATTAATTCCTTCTACAAGATTGTGATCGTTTTGAATAAGCCTCTTGATGTCTTTACGACCCTAACAAGACGTCAGATAACTTCATCATCTATACAATGTTAGTTCAAACTTCAATCGCTAAAGAACTTGCTGTTGTAACTATCAGCTTCGGTTAAAATAAAAAACAAATATCTCCTGGTTGGCTCTCATTATTTTAAATGTTATAGATGTTATAATAAAGGCTGTGGTACGATAACAATAACTCAGGGTACCTGAATGCAATTAGTAACTACACTGAGGTAGATACTGAGCGATGCACCGCGCGGGGGGATGCGGCGAGGGGGGACAGGTTGTTCAGACACAGGCAAGTTTGGCAGCCGTAAATGTTCCCGTTAATTAGTGGCGAGCTCCCGACGATACGCCGACAAATTACCGGGTGACATTCTGCCGCCGCACACAAATAAAACGACCGCACTGTCTGCCTGCAGGGACGGATCACGCGGCTCTAGGTACTGATCGCTTTAGTGGCATTCCGTACGTATTGTCGGTTTAGAGAACTAATAGCAGGTTCGTAATCAATTATTTATTCTAACGTAATGAGACAAAAAGTTATATCTACTTGTCTTTCCTCGCGAACTTTAATAAAACTATGTTTGAGCTATGTTAAATGTCCGTTTAGAACTAAAGAACTAGTTTATTGCGCAGTGTTGTGTTTTTTGTTGCATGTGTGTTGACGCGCACAAGGTCGATCCACTTGAAGCTACACAGATGTTACAAGATTTGAAACTGCAATTGACTGCAACACGTGATACACGCAGACTTGTACTGATACTAATTAGAGCTCGGTCATTAGTTAGCATGTGACATGTTCGATACAGGGCGTGTCATGTGGCAGCATCCATCTCGCTGATTGGTTTCATATTGAAATGAACGGCGGCATTGTGTGGCAGCGGCTTATCTGCCGTCCAGGCGGCAATCCCATTTGGACGGATTTGGCATCAGCCCCTTCAACAAGACGTGTCGTCATTGTTGTGATGCATGCTCGTATCATTGTGTATACCAACGAATGCATATTGAACCTTTTTGTTATATTGGTTTGATTTTGAATAATTTGATGTAATATAATGAGATGTTCATGTAGTTGGTAAGCAAAGGGACACGGAAAACCACTTTTTGCCCCTGAATACGGAGTCGGTGGGAATCTGTATGTGTTTTTTTTACATTTGCGCAAGGTATTCAAGCGATGTGCTTTTGAAACAACCCCATAAATCTACCTTCGGCCAGGCTGTGTCAACTAAGCAGTTACTTTAACCGGCAATCAGCTTGTTTTGTACAAATCTTTACAAGTCGCAGCCAGCTGTGTCAGCGGGCGAGGAGCAATTTGCGTCCGGCTGAAATGAATGGCGGACGTGTTCACAACGCAGCATAACAGTAATGCCTGCAACCCAGACCGGGCTCGTTGCATACTTGCATTATGCACACTCCGTTTAAGCGCTCCCCAGCGCTCATAAATTAATAGTTGACACGCAATGCCCAATTCATCAAAGTGCCACTACGTAACACAATGGGTGTGCTCTAGTTATTGGGCTGTTTGTTATTACCCTTAACTTTACCCTTTCTATTAGGGCTTGTTGTTCTGAGATTACTAAATTCCTCTTTGGATAGGTTATGTTGTCTCTTGGCTCAAGACTCCTTTGACATTTCTAGATTTCTTTTTGGATAGGTCGTGTTGTCTCTTCTGGGAGTTCTAGTGGGTAAACTGACTCGTTCTATTTTTAAGCTTTTGTTGAGCATAAGATTTGGGCCCAAGCATAGCATATTGGGAATGCAATAAATTATACCGCTATGGCATAGCGTCACAGGATGGTTGGTTGCACGTTGCGCCTTCATTCGTGTATGTTTTTAAACATGCAGTTTTTGATAAGGGCACAAGGTCATTTTAATGATTTTGCAAAAGAAAGATCAATGCATAAAGGAATCTGCTACTATTTTTAATGCTGCAAGTGTAAACTCGATTTATTTCCATTTTTACAGGCATAATAGTATAGAGTAGGTACCTAATGGATGCAAAATCGCTACGTTGACGAAAGCAGTTGATTGTGCGGCGATCGTGATAAATTCGCGAACTGGATCGTAACCGGTGCTGGCGCGAAACCAGGAAACAGCGCGTTGATGACGGGTGCAACTCATAACGCGATACCGATAGTGGCTGCCCAGCGCGCAGCGCGCTGCACGGCGCTGCGCCGGTGGCACCGCCGCCGCGGCGATTAGAGCCGCAGGAATACGGGCGTTTACTGTTTTAATTAACTAGGCTAGCGCTTTTTTAAGTTATGCGGAGTTGAGACGTGAAGATTTTTATTTTTATATATGTATATACGGATGTGTTCTGAAGGTTTTGATAATAAAGTAATGACATAATGATTTCGGTGGTCGTTAACGTTATGGCATCTTGTCCGGGCCCTCAGAGCAGATAAAATGCTCAAGAATTTCTGAACATCTCTCCATCCTTGAACAATAGTGTTGAGTAGGTACCTACACCTATAGATATTCTTAAGCGCCAAATCCGACACATGTAGTTATAACAGGCAACATGATCAAGATCCTGAATAAATATTTTTATATGGTAATCATTTCGCAAAATAAAAACCTTTTCTGTCCCCTTATTCATTTGTGTTTCTCACTCATACAATTTCGATGTTTAGAGGGGACGGCCTTCTACTAACTGTACGCGCCAACATGTATACATACGTAACTTCCCATTCAACAATGTGAAGCGTGTAGTAGTTTATAATTATTCTTTCACTCCGAAGTTAGCAATCCGAACAGCGACTGGCGACAGGGACAGGTCACGAGACAGGTGTCGCCTGTGGACAGAGACACTACCGGTTTATATTGTTTTGTATGTGAGTTCCACAAAGTGCATTACGAGTAAAGCAAAAAGAAACTATGCGCATACTCCTATGCTGTCTTTT
The DNA here is from genome assembly GCA_948252455.1 of Acleris cristana. Taxonomy (NCBI): domain Eukaryota; kingdom Metazoa; phylum Arthropoda; class Insecta; order Lepidoptera; family Tortricidae; genus Acleris; species Acleris cristana. Next base: position 17,836,901 of record OX411780.1, read on the forward strand.
TGTTTCGGACGGCAGCAGGTCGCGACAAATTTGCAACGCAACACTTCCTCTTAATATTATAAATATAGAATAAATCCGTCGCCTGTCTCTATTGATTGTTGCTCGCGCCGTGCTTGGACTTGTTTTCGTCACATCACATTATTTATTTATTTAGCTGAAAGACATTTGAGAACTCTGCCCCAACCGGCTATCCGTTCTTCGAGCGTTTTGTTCGAATTGTTTGATAAAAATGTTTTTTTTTTCAGGTGATAAGCAAGCCGTACCAAGCGGCGTCGGGCGCGGAGCTGACGAAGCTGTGCAACCACAAGCGGAAACTGCTGGCCACGCTGCAGGCGCGCGCCCAGTCGCCCTCCACGCCGCCGCCGCAAGTGGATCAAAAGAAAGGTACCTAATCGCTGCCACTAAATGACCTTCATACCATAGCGCTGAGTCCCTAGCGCTGATATGACTAACCAAGTGGACCTATTTAGAAGTTACATCCCTGTCACTGTTTGAAACTTGACACGTTGTAAGAGTTCCTAATACGGCCTTTGGCCACAGTTTTATAACAGCTCTATTTAGATTAAGTGAAGAATATCTAACTCGTCGTATGTGTACCTATCTGATGCGTCTTCAAAAACAGTTTCCGCTACCGCAGGCTCTGTAGGGGTTCCTGGTTTTCGCTCAAAATAAACCCGATTATGTACTAGGCACAAAGTGTTCCAATTCGATATCCGATATAAAGTATGTTCACTTACATGGTGTCTGCGCAGGGTATATTATTATTAATGCAAGTTACCAGAGGGCATTAAAACCTGATCATTTTTGTCTCCACGCCCCGTCGCTGTCTGTTAATAATGTCGGCTCAAATTAAAATCGATTGCTATAATTAATTTTACTTAAGACTCATTGATACCTTCAAGTTGAACTAATCGCTCCGACTCCGCTAAGAGCTTCGTCGGGGTAAATAAATTACTTTGCGAAACTCAATCTTCAATTTGACGGGTAAACAAGGAGAAACGAGAGAACAATAAACAAATTATTATTCATGTCATAAGGAAGAGAGGAGTGGGATGAGGAGAAAATTGCTGTAGAAATAACAGAGGGAAAATTATGTTTGTTCGCGACGGCGGCATTCAAGCGCCGGCCGCGCGTCGTATTCTTAGCCTTATTACGGTTCCGTGTCCGACTGTCGCCGTATTCTTTGCACATTGACGGGAGAAATAGTTTGACACGGGTCTGGAATGCTTTTAGATTCTCTAGTGTCTTTTGACGCTTATGAAATTGTATGGAGTTTGAAGGTATTTAGGCAAACGTTAAGGGAAATGCTACTTTTTACATCTCGGTGGTCACCTGTGGTAACCAACTATACCTAATTCGTTTATAAGGATTAGGTAATTAATTTTTAGCCTTAAAAGAAGTCAGAATTAGAAATCGAATAGATTTGTATCTTCTCTAATCTCTACTTCTATACTAATATTATAAAGAGGTAAAGGTAAGTTCTTTTATCAATAGAAAGCCTCGTTATTTGTGAGTGTCATAGGCTATATATTAACCCGCAAAAATAAGTTTATTGCCCAACGAAGAGGGCACGGGAACAGCTAGTTAATTTATAACGAGTTTAAAGAATGAATGTAAAGTTAAGAAGAAAGACATGAGTGTAATGAATGTCACCATCATCATCATTTCCTTGCCCTTATCCCAGTGGTCTGGTGTCGGCGCAGCGTGTGCAAGGAATTTCCCCATGGGCGGAATAATCGATAGCTCATTGAGAACGGATCTGATAACGGTGATAGTAAGCGGCATGCCCGGCGGTGCTCTTAAGCTTTTAAACCACGCCCGTTCTCTCCGGCCGTTTGTAGGCCAAGCAACGTTACGCTTTACTAATGTACCTACTTTGATTTGTTCATTTGTTCAACTGAACTGAAAAACAGGTTTATTGTTAGCGTATTTAACTGGACCTATTTTCACAAAATTATGTAAAGTTGTAATTTGTTTATAGGTTCCTAAGGAGTCTTTTGGTGGTATATTGGTTTGTTGTTAAAAAATATATAATTAGGATTCAACAAATGTTGCTTTTTTAAGTAGGTATCTTACTATTACTAGACGCGAAAAGTGGGTGTTGTTTTTGATACATTTGTCTACCTGCGGGTAGCCGTCCCTCTCATCGTCTAACTGGGGTCTGAATAGGTGAACCAATTTTAATACGGTAATATTTTTTGAAATATTGTAAAGCGCCGGTGGTTCTACCTTAGTTTCATGAAAATCAGTTTGGCCAATCAAGACTTATCAACTCTAAAACAAGTTCTTGAGAAGTAGCAATCAATGTCATAGATTTGTAAATTTATAGTTATTTAAACTGTAAAAGCAAATGTCTGTTATTGATACAGAAAACTCCTACTTTGCCTCAGAATGAACCGTAAACTGTTACGGCTTACTTTACGGTGCCGTTTCCGCATCCTTTTGTTCAGACTGTTCTTGTAACGGAGGCCTTATCGCCCTCTAGCCATAACCACAAAGCGTATTCTCGTTGACCTATCAAGCTGTTTTATTATCACACTAGCTTTCCGCCCGCGACTTCGTCTGCGGAGAGTCAGAACTTCTGTTGAAAGTACAGTTATAGTTTACATCACATTATAAGGGTTTTAAAAAAAAAGTCTAGTGCGTGAATTTTAAGTAAGCAGTCCACATAAACAACTTTAATTTTATGGCGCTACATACAAAATAAATTCACTGCCTCTCTTTCACCATTACGTTTTTTTATACGAGTCTAGATAAATTTGCCACATTTCTATACAAACAATTAACCCACTTAGCAGAAGATTTTCGATAAACACCGAAACTGAATATTTTCTGTATGTAATAATAATACCCATTATCATATCTTGAAGGTATGTAACTTTGAATATTACATAATTTCGGTACAAACTTTACAGTCAGTAGTCTTAGATCCCAAGTTTTTTTCGATTTGCTCTTAACTAACTATTAGGTACCACCTTTTATCCACGTTTCTCACTTATAAATATACCATACAATTTTCTACCCCCTGTTTTACCTCCTTAGAGGTAGTTTTTCCTGAATCGAGCCTTTCTACCAAGTTTCAAGTAAGTAAATCAGAACATAAAAGTATTCGTTCCTGTAGAAACTTTGCAACCCCCTTTCATCCCCCAAGGGTTTGAATTTTAGTTATCACGTGACTCATTGTTTTCATTGCAGAGCAAGCATTTCTACCAAGTTTAAAGTAAATTTAAGCATACCAAATATTTTTTCTTAAACGAACTTTGCAACCCCCTTTTATCCCTAGGGGTTGAATTTTAGTAATCGCTGAAATACGTGTCACATTATTTGCATTGAAGAGCATTTCTACCAAGTTTCAAGTAAATTTGAGCATACCAGATATTTTTTCCTAAACAAATTTTGCAACCCCCTTTCATCCCTCTAGGGGTTGAATTTTAGTAATTGCTGAAATACGTTTCACATTATTTGCATTGAAGAGCATTTCTACCAAGTTTCAAGTAAATTTGAGCATACCAAATATTTTTTCCTAAACGAACTTTTCAACCCCCTTTCATCCTTCTAGGGGTTAAATTTTAGTAATCGCTGAAATACGTGTCTCATTATTTGCATTGAAGAGCATTTCTACCAAGTTTCAAGTAAATTTGTCCATAAAAGTATTTTTTTCCATTCAAACTGCAACCCCCCTTTCATCCCTCTAGGGATTGAATTTTAGTAATCGCTCAAATATATGTCTCATTAATTGTATTGAAGAGCATTTATACCAAGTTTCATGTAAATTTGACCACAAAAGTATTTTTTCCATTTAAATTTTGCAATCCCCTTTCATCTCTCTAGGGGTTGAATTTTAGTTATCACTGATATACGTGACTCATTATTTTAATTTCAGAGCATTTCTACCAAGTTTAAAGTAAATTTGAGCATACCAAATATTTTTTCCTAAACAAACTTTACATCCGCCTTTTGTCCCTAGGGGTTGAAATTTAGAAATCGCTGAAATGCGTGTCTCATTACCAGTGATCGGAAATAGGTGAGCTAATCTACCTAAACTTGATACTTATTCATTCAAGCGTGAGTGAGATGGGAATACATTATTGAATGAACATGCATCAAGTTTAGGTGAATTAGCTCACCTATTTCCGATTACTGCTCATTACTTGCATTGAACAGCATTTCTCCCGAGTTTCAAGTAAATTTGACCATAAAAGTACCTATTTTTTCCCATACAAACATTGCAACCCCCTTTCATCCCTCTAGGGGTTGAGTTTTAGTAATCGCTGAAATACGTGTCTCCTTATTTGCATTTAAGAGTATTCCTACCAAGTTTCAAGTAAATTTGACCATATTTTTTTTTTTATCTTTAAACACTTTGCAACCCCCTTTCATCCCTCTAGGGGTTGAATTTTAGTAATTTGACCATATTTTTTTTTTATCTTTAAACACTTTGCAACCCCCTTTCATCCCTCTAGGGGTTGAATTTTAGTAATCGCCGAAATTCGTGTCTCATTATTTGCATTGAAGAGCATTCCTACCAAGTTTCAAGTAATTTGATCATAAAAATATTTTATCTGTAAACACTTTGAAACCCCCTTTCATCCCTCTAGGGGTTGAATTTTAGTAATCGCCGAAATACGTGTCTCATTATTTGCATTTAAGAGAATTCCTATCAAGTTTCAAGTAATTTGATCATAAAAATATTTTATCTTACACACTTTGCAACCCCTTTTCATCCCTCTAGGGGTTGAATTTTAGTAATCGCTGAAATACGTGTCTCATTATTTGCATTGAAGAGCATTTTTACCGAGTTTCAAGTAAATTTGACCATAAAAGTATTTTTTCCCATACAAATTTTGCAACCCCCTTTCATCCCTCTAGGGGTTGAATTTTAGTAATCGCCGAAATACGTGTCTCATTATTTGCATTGAAGATCATTCCTGCCAAGTTTCAAGTAAATTTGATCATAAAAATATTTTATCTATATACACTTTGCAACCCCTTTTCATCCCTCTAGGGGTTGAATTTTAGTAATCGCTGAAATACGTGTCTCATTATTTGCATTGAAGAGCATTCCTACCAAGTTTCAAGTAAATTAGACAATAAAAATATTTTTTCCCATACAAACTTTGCAACCCCCTTTCACACCTTTAGGGGTTGAATTTCGAAAAATCCCTTCTTAAACGACGCCTCCAATACAAAATCAACTTCCCCTCAAAATTCCAAATTTGTATCTTTAGCGGTTTAGGCTGGGCGTTGATATGTCACCCGGGACATTGCCTTTTATATATATAGATTACCTAGAATTTTGAATATGAAATTGAAAAATATGAATAATTAATTTGGAGGCCGCATTCGGGCATATTTTACAAGCTCACGGAGTTAAAGTGTAATGTGTGAAGTAAAGTTATAATTTTATTGTGGGGTAAATAATGTGTTTTATTGCAATGTCTCTTTGAACAAATGGATTGCTTAAAAGAAAACTGTGATTTTTGTGAGTAAATGTCTTGATGTACGAGCCCAACGAGACATTAATGGGTGATTATCAAAAAAATTGTACGTAGTTAAGGCCTTAATAGAGACAACGTTAATTGCTTCCATTGTGTAGCGAGATTAACCATACTTACAATCAATCAATCAATCATATTGTTAAAAAAAATTATCTTATTATGTCATCATTGTATTCAGTTGGTATACGTATTAAATAAATAAATAAATATGCTTAACTTTCGTCACACAATGGAAGAAAAATAAACAATATTTTTGATTATCACCCAGTAGGAACTCCGAGAAGATATATCAACTAACATGTAAGTTAAAATATCTACCTATGCTGTTGTTACTACCAGCTTTCGTTGAATCCATATGTTTACTAAAAGAAAATCTCTCATAGTTAACATGTCTTTTTATCAATTGTGTTTTGAATAGAAGCATCTCAAACAATCCATTTAACATTAACTCCTTTTTTCCAAGCTACCATTTTAATATACGACTGAAGGCAACAGAAGCTATACCGGGAGCATTATTATCAGATTAGCGGGCGGCGGCGGTCCGGGCGCGATCTCCGAGCCTCCTTCATCCAATTACACGAGTGTGAACCTCCCGGACAGCCGGGAGCCGGCCCCGGCCCGGCGCCGCGAGCCGGCCGGGATCATCCGGCTCGATCACACTTTACCACTTCCTACCGCGCCATATCGGATCCTTTGGCATTACGAGTACGATAAACTCAAAAGAAATGCTTATGGCCGGTTTCAGCAACGTTTAAGAGACTACTAGACACTTAGCAGCCCCTAAATGTGGGCAAAAACGTGCATTAATGTTAATTTTCTAATAGGAATGTTTTGACAGCGATGTACTTATAATAAATTGAACGTTTAAATTTTGTAACCTAATTACCTTACTGACTTAATAAATAATTAACTCTTTAAAACGCCCATAAATCGTAAAACCGCCCTTTTAGCAAATTTACATAAGCCGTATTTTCTCTCCTTACAACGCAATCTTACTGATTTGTAAGAAACTGTAAAAGCCTTATGAATTCTAGCTTTAACGTAGGTAAATGACGTTGGAGAAAAGCTGAAGGCATATATAAGTAAGCCCGCCACTATCTATTTCTAAGGTACTTACTAAAGCAACACTGAAAAGTGGTTCCTCGGGGAACGTAGTTGTTTCTTATAACAAAGAGGGTAGAGCGGTCTCTTTGTTGTAAAGTGGCAGCGAACGAGGAGAGGGGAGCGGGGTGCATTTAGTGCGGCATGAATAGCGGGTAACTGCACTTCGTCAGCCGTCCGGGAGTAACAACCTGCGCCCGACACCCCCTTGCAGTCCCAACAACCTCTCCATATCTCACACTTAAAATAAACATTTCTGACTCTTAACATTAACTGCATGTCTTGGTCAGTGTCTTTTACGTTGTAAAAATAAAAGTCATATACAATTATGCTTGTTAACCCTTCCTACGAAGTTGTACAAGCGGTCCCACGGTCCCTGTTCGGGCGCCACTCATTAAGGCCCCGCTTGATCCCCTTCTGTTGTTAATGTTGTTTTCGGGTATTTAAATTACTAATTTCAAATGATTGAAGAGCGGCTCGCTTTTTAACATCAGTGCTTAGCGCATTAACTCTTTATGTTACTACGTCGTGAAATAAATAAAACGTTTTTCACGTTCGTTACGTAAGATAATGAACGCGAACGATATTAAGAATCGAGCCAGGCCGGACGGCGCAGTGGTAAATCGGGAAGTCCGCATGGCGAGCCGCAGAATTGCGTAATTACCGTAAAGGAAGTCAGCCGTTTAGAGCAAACAAAAACGCTGGCGACTCGATCGGTGGCGGGAACAAAGGGCGGGCGTAATTTGAAACAATCGGCGGCGGTGCAGAGCGGCCGGCGCGCACCCCGCCGACTATTGATCCGCGCCCCGCGCCCGCGCCCGTCCCGGCCGCCCACAACCCCTATTTTAATTGCAAATCTGCCAGATAATGTGCAAATAGATAACGGTATTATATTCGGCTCGCTAACTAATTACGAAGCGCTATTGAATTACAAGCATGAAATACTTTTAAGCACTCGAGTAAGATTCATAAGCTACGTGTCGTAACGGTATGCCTTACGGTGATTTATGTTTAACGAGGTGTTAATATTAGAAGTTCGTGTGTTAGGTATGTTAAGATTAAAACGGACACGTGTTCAAGCACTCTTTATTATATTATGGTTAATATGAAAATAATAATAGAAGGAAAATAGCGCTTAACCCGTTTAGAGCTATAATGTCAACCCTTGGTTTCGTTTAATATACAAATGGGTCGATCATCGGCCGCTCTCTCCTCTTCCGATTTGTTGTGGGACCGCTTATTTTCCATTTCCCTCGTCCACAATCCGGGGCGTTCGCAGTTTCCTACGGAAACGAATCTCGATAAGGGGATGTATTTTAATAGATTCTGTTAACTTGTTCAATATAGGCGAATGAATATTTATTTGCTGATTATATAGAAATGGTTATTTATTGTAAATGAAGCTATTTATTTCTTTCAATGATATTCAAATGTAAAAAAAAAGCGAGTAAGTCTGTTATCATGTTATTTATGATATAATAAATAGTATAATTGTCGATAGCCTTTAAGTACCATGTAAATAAAAAGCGTGGTCGGAGTCTTATTTCTTCCAATTATCTGGTCGTCTAGAGAGCGGCGCAATGTCACGAGGTCGCCCGTCGACGTCACTGCGACAACTCTTTGTGCTTGCACGCGATCACTATCGCTTTACATTTAACTAACCAGCTTTTTATCTACTTTTTACCCAACTGTGCGAATCCAAAAAACGGGTATTGAGTTTAACAGCCTATGTTATATAAAAAGTTTTTTCAGGCATTGAGAAGGCATCAATTTAGGCGTGGCCACTTTAGCTCTTAACAAATAATAGTAGATTGTTCAACAAGGGACTAAAACAAAACATAATGACACGAGATGTTTAGCCACCCAAGAGGAGCGCGGGTGGCTATAGTTCGAGTGTCATTATGGTTGTTTAGTCTCGCGATAAACACTCTACTTTTCACTTTGAATGCGAGGAAAAAAAACGACGTTCTATACAAAATTACAATATTGATTGTAACAAAGTTTCTTACAAATTTGTTCCGCGTTATTATCTTTTTTTTGTAAACAGGTTCAAGGTTGAAAACTATTTGGACCATGCATAATAAAATGAATTAATCTTTAATATAATGGAATAGAGTTATATTCGTAATCATTAATCGTGTTTCACGAAATTATATCGTTTTTTTTATATTTTTGCACAGTTGTCATTTTGAGGTTATTTCCACGCCCTAAAAATTGTCTATACCTACACAATCACTGAAAATGGCGATAATCCTCCATTCACAAACACCGTGATTGGTTGTTTAGGGATATCCAAAGTAAATTAAAAAAAATATACTTTTATCCCTAGAGATTAATAAGGAGCTTTAGTCCCGATGTTCAGAGACTAACACCCGTAGTCAAAAACGTCACTATGAGGTCTCACAGTGCTCACAAACGCACAGGGTGGTTCAAATCGTCTCATAAACAAAAGGTCGGTCAAAAAGGACCAATTACAAAGCTGTATTGAACGCAGTGCGTTTACTCAGTGAAGGATCCCTTAAGTACTTATTGTTTGTGAATACGGATGTAAAGTTACATTTTAAGAGCATGAGAAGGGAAAAGCAAATTAATGTAACTGGGTATAAATTTGTGCAATATTAGAGTGCGTTATTGTAGTCACTCGCTAGTCGGTTCTAGCCACGATTCTAGCCGCTAGCCTTGATTTTTGATTTACGTTTTATCATTTATCATTAATAACACAAAAAAAGTTGTAATTACGTGATATGAAACTGTATTGAATGAATAATGATTACAATGATTCGTTTCTTTTTTTTCAGCATTAAGCTCAGAGCTGACGGTGCAAAAGAAAAAAATGAAGAAGCGCCCCGGTTTTCCGACAAACATGAGCGTGTCCCAACTCATGGTGCAGAGGGAGCGCCCTCTCCACGAGTTCAAAGTATGCACTCCACGCCACTATTAACTATTCATAGCCGTAGTAAGAGCCGGCCGCCGGCGTTTACCGACTATTATGAATATCGTGGTAGATTCCATGTTGTCGTCCGGACAGATATCGCTAATAATTTAAAGTAATTTATTTGCAATACTATACTCAGCAAATAGCCGATGTGGTCAAGTATGAGTCATGTAATTTCCATGTTTATTCTGTTTATTTGTGTTCTAGGAATAAAAGCCTTTTAAACTTAAAACCAGTTCGATTCATGTTAACGTTTATTGGGTTAACACCGATAATATCAACCACCCAGCTTATTGTTAACTATTACAAAATAGACAAAATAAAAATATTTTGCTTACTGTAACTTCTGGTTTACAGGTATATATACATATTTGTATTTATCTATTTAATTGTCACATTTCAGCATCAAGAGAATGAGCTGAACCGGACCGTGTCCCCCGGGGCGGCGGGCGCGCGCGGCGGGCCGGGCCTGCCGCCCGCGCCGCTCGCTGGCGACCACGACGCCAAGCAGGACGCGCTCGTGCACCGGAGCTCCCACTACCTCACCGTCAACAGCGGCTGGATCACCCAGCAGGAAACGCTCGACCCCGGGCCGAAACTGAACCAGCCCGCCGGCCCCAACGTACACAATCCTCTCAACGTCGGCATGCCCGTCCTAGGCACGAACGGACAAATAATCGGCGTCAACACAGGGTATAACAAACATGCCAACTACAAAAACGTTATGGGAATGATGCCGCAAAACACTCTAGAGCATGACCAAAAAGAAGATAAAAGAGACTCGCTTTCACAGCAAAATATGCAGCAAGTTAAATCTAGTGCGAAAGAAGACGAGTCGCATATATTTTGTGGGCTAAACCAAGCGCTGACACCTGAGGTGATGCAGAAAATAAATGAACAGCAGCAGCTCTTTATTCAGCAGAACCAAAAACAAATAGAAATGGCTATGAAGGGATACAGAACACAACTAGCGGAAACCGTTAGCCAGAATAAACTTCAGAACCAATATGTTCCCCAAGGACAGCTGGTCATCCAGAACGGCGCTGTTGTGAAAACGAATCCCGCGAAAACACCGCCGTGGCAAGTCAAGAGAACCGACTCGACGCCCAACCCTCTGACTTGCGCCAGTCCGAAACCGCTTCATATAGACAACAAAGATTACGAAGATCCAAACGTGCACATATCCGAAGATACTTCAACTGTTAAGAATAGCTTTGTTAATAACGAGCACGCCATGATGAACCAAGCCATGTGCCCGCGCGTCCCGCCGCTACCTCAGCATTACAATATGATGGGCCAGCAGTGGCCCGGCACCGAGATGAACAAGAAGAAGGCAAAAAATAATAACAAGGGGACCAAAAAGAAAAACACCCCAGAAAATAAAATGGTCGCTTTAAGTAACGGAATGCGCCTGGTTCAGGATCCTAAAGGGAAATCTTGCGAAGATATGACTAGCGGCAACGTGCCTTCGTTCATGGACGACCCGAACGGGTATTTAGCGCAGCAAACTGTATTATTAAACAACACGATCTCTCGACAAGTCGGGCTAAATCCCTCCTTCGATGGTAATCAATACGACAACTCGAACAACTGCTACAGCGGAAACAACCTGGACAAATCGTGTAAACCGATCAACAAATGCGACATGACCAACGTCTACAGAAACAACATGGTGCCAAATCCGTCTCCCTCCCCTAACAACACTCCAGACAGTAGCGTGTTATCCGACAAAGGCCAAGAATCCCAATGCTGCAAAGGATGCAACGTATACAAAGGGAACTCGGAGTTTTCCGAGAGCCAAATGAGGGTGAAGTACATGAAACAGAACATGTATAAAATGGAATCGGACGGGAGCCGGGGGCCCTCGCGCCCCGCGCCCAGCCCGCCGCCCTGCTTCGACGACAACCCGGTCACGTCCTCCACGTTCCTGGCCGCGAGCCCCGTGCACGAGCTCTGCGGGCCCATCCAGGCCGGCACCGTGAGCACGAGCAACGTGTCGCCCGCGGAGAAGCTGCCGCCGCCGGAGCCGTCGCCGACGCCGTCCACCGGGTCGCGCAACACCGACACGCCGCAGAGCCACAGCAGCGGCGGCTCGCAGTTCGCGCCCGGCGGCTCCTTCGCCGGCTCCAGCCCCGCGTACTCCGCGCCCGCCTACTGCGGCGCCGCGCCCTACCAGTACTCCCCCGGCTCGTCCCCCGCGCAGGCCGTCACCGGCACTCAGATGATGCATTTCATATCGAACCACAACGTCAACAAGAACCTGATGGAGGTGGACAACATATCGATGGTCGGAGTCAAACCCGGTTTGAAGATCCCTCCGGAGATGTTCAAAATGGACTCGAGGAAGACGATTGAAAATTCGATGCCCGGCTACTGTCCGCCTCCGCACATGGGCGGCGGGCCGGCGCACTCGCTCATCCAGTCTTGCTACGTGCAGACGTACGTCACGACGATGGCGAGCGGCTTCTCGGTGACGCGGGACACGGTCACGTCCGTGCTGGCCGGCAAGGCCCACACCGCGACGACCTCGATCAACGCCTCGCAGATCAACTTCGTCAGGCCGCCCCCGCCGCCGAGCGTCAACATGGCCACGACATACGCGATTCCGAACAATCAACCGGATCCGTTTCTGAACTCGGTGAATCTACCGACCAGCTACCCTCTCCATATAGCCGGAACGACCGCCCAAAATATGATATCGAAGTCGCCGCTAGAAATGGTTCAGAATGTCATCGGAAACGCGCCCGCGAAATCGGAAACGAGCAACGCGAGCGTGACTCAAATAAACAGAAGACCCGCTCCGCCGACCACGCCGGGACAAATATTGATATCGTCGACCGGGCAGATCATCGTCGCCAACAACGCGATGCCGCCGCCGCCGCCCAAGACCTCCGCGCCTGTCGTGCTCAACTCGCTGCCGGCGCCCTTCGTCATCCAGCCCATGGACGGGCAGGTCGTGCAGCAGAACGCCATGCTGCCCCAGCTCGTCGCGGGCGCCCTAGGTGAAACTTCGAGACAGATCGACGTTAAAAGTGCCCAAAATTTCGTTCAAGGAGTCGCTATGTTGTCACCCGAGAGCTTGAAAAAGAGAAATAAGAAGAAGAAGTCTCCGAATACGAGTATGACGAATATACTCCAGATAGCGGCGCCGCAACAGAATTCGAATAATATCGTGGTGCACCACTCCCCGCAGCACAGCTCTGGCCCTCAGTTTTCCCCGCGAGGGTTCCAGCTTTCGCCAAATAACAACATATCGCCGGCCCCGATGCTGCAGGCTTTGACGATCGTCCCGGGCAAATCCGGAACGCCGGCGCACATAGTCATGAACGGCCAGAGCAATTCTAGCAACTTCGGATCTCAACAGATAATCGCCAACACGTCCCCGTCTCAGCAAATAAATCTACTGCAACCGGTGAATTTGATCAACAACGCCAGCAGTGTGATGCCGAACTTCCCCGCTTTCCAGCAGTTTATAGTGCCGAACCTCGGAGGAATGGTCATGACGGCGGACGGGACGGCGATCATTCAGGATAATTCCAACGGGATGCCGATGCAGCTCCAGTTGCAGACGGTGAACGGCCAAAACGTGTTGACGCCCGTCCAGAACTCGGGGGTGTTCGCCGGCGCCAACGGGGGCGTCGTTCTCCGAGCCCAAAACCAACAAGGAAAGATAATACAATCTCAGCACAGCCCCGGGGCGCAATTTCTCTCCCCCAACAGCCAAGTCATGATGAACAGCCCGAGCTTCAACGGGCAACTCAGTCCGCTCCTCGCCGGCTTGAGTCCCCCGAGCGTCGCGTTCAACACGAGTCCCCGAGTCAGATCGAGCAACGTTCAGCAGGAATTCATTCAGACGAATCAAATGGGGCAAACTCTGATGGTGCCGCTGTCACCGAAACAGGGCTCGATCGCCTCCGCCGCGAACAGGACAAATTCCACGTTCGTTCAGCAAAACACGACCATCGTCCAGCAGCAAACGACGCTAGTCTCGAACTCCCACAACGCGCACTCGTCGCTGGCCGCGAACGCGCAGGGCGACTCGCGGCTCGGCGTCGACCCGTCGCTCCTCGCCCGCAAGCAGCTCCCGAAGCGCGGCTTCGCCGAGACGAGCCCGGAGGAGCGCGAGAAGGCGGAGGAGTGCGCGGCGCAGGCGCGGCACTCGGTGTCGACGCAGACGCGGCTGAACCAGCGCAAGTCGCCGGCGCGCGGCTGCTCGCCGCCCGACACCACCACGCACAGCCCGCGCGCCGCGCCCGACACCACCACCTCGCCCGAGCCCGCCGACGCCAGCTCCTCGGTCAGTGCTCTACCTGCTTCATACTCTATTCTATTCTCGTCGATCGATTCCGCTTTCATCTAGCTCCCTGAACCGTATTCGCCCGAGAGGTTGCACCTTCTGTAAAGAAACCTGACACCGCGTTAAACTAACTGGTTAGTATCATCTCGCAGCCGGTCTTATGTAGCGAGCGGTCTAAAACGCGGTCGGTCTAAGTAGCGAGTGGTCGAAAACGCAGACGGTCTGATGTAGCGAGTGGTCTAAGTTCACGACTGCCATGTATATTTTCAAAATTCCTCTCATAAATTGGCGGGGCTCTTCTTTCTCGGCGGGCTTCCCGCCGGAGCGATGTCACGTTTTTATGTAAAATTATTCACGGCCTCGACGATAGTGCAGAGCTTTTGGAAATTATAGGTATTGCGGCACTCGAATAGGCAGTCGTCTACACAACAGAAAGCCGTTTTCTTTGCCTTTCTGTCGCACCAATATAAGTCGACACGCACCTCTGTTCAGGATGCTCGCCTCATATACTGACTTAACCTTTCGAAACCCGATACATATAGCGAAAAAACAAAACAGTCATTAGTGTCTTAAGACAGAAATCAAGTACTTTTTGTCACTGGCTCTCTGAGGAGCCACCGGGTACCAAAAGGTTAAAGTCCACGTTTGACATTTATAGCTGTTCTTTAGCCGCAGAAAATTTTAAAATACGACAAATGAAACGGTATTTTATTTTGATTTTAATTTTAGTTATAATTTTTGTTTACTTTGTTTTATTATTTTATTTTATTTAGATAATTTACTAGTTCCTAGTGTTCCAACAACTGTTGAAATTCATATTTAATGCATGCTGTGTCTACCGTTTTAGGATGACAGATATGTAGCGTAGTTTTAAGCTTTAAATTGTAAAATTTTATTGTTGTAGGGCAAACCTTAATTCTTAAAAATTATAGTGAATCTTTTTAGCCATTCATTATGAATGCTGGTATTAACGATAATTTCAATCATGTAATAGATCATATAATAATAGATATTTGATGAAGTATATTCCCCATAGGAATGAGGTTGTGGTTCCATTCCAACTGCTCACAGACTATAAGGCCAGTTTACCCTTGAGTAATAACCAGGCAGGGTACATAAACCATAGTGTAAACAGAGAAATCACTCGGTGTAAAATATTCAATATTGGTTGAGAGAAATCAGACGATCTCATAGGATCATTCATCGTGTTGAAGTGTAGTTGGCTATCTTTGCCCAAGTTTTATATTGAAACCATCGCTGCAAGCTTACAATGAAGGTGTATTTGTTGATATTATAACTTGTCAGAAGCTGTGTTTGCAGTAGATGGTTATTTTATTATTGAAAGGAGAAACAAGTTCCCAAGAAGGAGGGCCTCGGTCTACGTGGTGCACATTTTTATTTTTGGATTCCCTTGGGAATGACATGATGAATTTACCGTACAGGGACTAGCCGGTGTCCTTGCACAGTGACGGCGTATCTCAGTATATAACAGCAAATCACCAGCCGCGGAAGAGGAATTTAGGGAATATTACTTTGAACTTTACTATTGCAGAAAGTCTGCTGCAAACTAGAAATATTTACTTTCTGCTAGCTTACATGAACGTTATTAGTTAAGTCAATGTTAAATTGAATCATAATAAACTGAGAACGCCTTAGCGTAAAATGTTGTGAAAGTTTTGTTTAGATATTGTCCAAATTTAGTTATGAGTGTTATGACGGTTGACATAATATTTAATTTAAACTACCTACTTCCTTCACTATACAGTGGCAGTGGCAGTGGCAGTTTAAAGGATAATTGTAACACGCACGGATACTGACATACATAGATGGTTTAAATGCCTAATTCCCTACTGTCCCTAAATAATTGAAGCTACTCTAATATAGGCCTATTCTACGAACTACAACTTTGCTTTTTAGACCACTTACTGCCATAGACCAGTTGCGTTTTAGACGTGATGATACTAACAAATCCTGTAAAGTTTCTGAGAGTGTAAAGGTGGGCCACATTAGTGACATTTCATCGTAACATGGTTCCATGACCGTGTCAGTAACGCCTGTCAATACTGGTTATGATATGAGGACTGTATTGGTCTTATTAAGACGCACCGTCGCGATGTAATGTGACCTATTCCGAGCGCATGATTTACACTGTCCACTTTAAGCGTAATCCTTGTGGATTTGCGCCGCAGTCCGATCCGATGCAGGTATATAGAGTCGACTCACGTTAAGAGAGATATGTTACTCCTGTAACACTATCCCATACTCGTGGCATGACTGAAACTTGTCTCAATGAGACAGTTGATGTGGCCTCTGACCCGCTCTCTAATTAACGGCCGCATGCGATTCGCGCCAGTGAATGATTGATCCACGGTTGTTAATATTGTTATTTGATTATGTGACTGCCACATAACTCATAAGATACCAATGGTCCTGGTTCCAGGCGATGGTCCAGTGCGTGTCGAGCAGCGAGCCCGACGTGGAGGCGCGCGAGGCCTGGCCGCGCGCCGGCTTCAGCCCCGAGGCCGACGCACAGAGTGAGCATCCATCAACGTAGCTTTACTATTCATTTGCTTGCTTATAAATGCTAAGGATCGCATAAAATAGAGCCCTTAAAACGTAATTTGGGTTTGTATTTCTCTCTCACTTTTATTAGTTCTTATGATAGTCTAACCGACTTTTACCCTACCCATAAGTCTCGCCCTGAACTAGATTACTCGTACTACTTAAATAAAAGACTTCGGCATAAAGGAGGTCGCCCCGGACTACTTTTTTAGAGATGCACTCTCGATGCAGTCACGATTCTATCGTTGGTTGTATACTTTCCTAACTTTTATAATTAGGATTGTTTTTTTTTTTTTTTAAAATCGCACTATACTATAATAGGTTTATTTTTGCGCCAAAACTTTTTTATTTGTTTTCTAAAATCTAAATACAAATACATCGACTGTTAAACTTTCGGTTGGCTTCGCGCCTACCTATTCGTACGTAGGTACACCTATACTTACTTACAAATTATAATGATCCATTTTGTTACTTTTGATATAAGCTAGAGTAACAAAATCGGAAGTATTAGTACACTTTGTTTGGCCTATTTAGATGAACAGTTTCCCTGATTCTTAAATCTAAATAGAAATACATTGACTGTTAAACTCATACTTTCGGTTGGCTTCGCGCCTACCTATTTTTACGTACTACACCTGTACTTACTTACAAATTATAATGATCCATTTTGTTACTTTTGATATAATCAAGAGTAACAAAATCGGAAGTATTAGCACGTTGTGTGCTAAATAAAGTGTGCTAATACTTCCGATTTTGTTACTCTTGATTATATCAAAAGTAACAAAATCGGAAGTATTAGCACACTTTATTTGGCTTATTTAACAGTTTCCCTGATTCTAAGCAGCCTGAATTTTTTTTTGACGGCACCTGAATATTTTTTCAGCGCATGAGCATGGTATCCACTTTAATACTTATTCTGGTGAAAATAACAAAAAGAGCGCTTTGCGTTTTCCAGATGTCATGTCAAACTTGCCGCTTATGCGCCAGAACCGTAACCACCCTCCCGTGGAGTCCACCGACATGCATTACATCCAGAACGGGCCCGCGCCGCCCGCCGCGCCGGCGCTCGTGCCGGCCTCCTCCAACTATTACGAGAGGACGCAGGTTTACAAGAGAAAGAACGACTACGGCGACGGATCCACTTACAGAATGGATAAAATGATGCGGACCACTTACGGTATGGTCCACGGTCTCCCAAAGGATGACTACGACAACTTAGGACTCGGCTCCCCGGATAAATCACAATCCAGACATTTCCCACCTTCCGGTTCCAGTTCTGATATGTCTTCTATCCAAAAATTCGACAGACACAATCTCAGTTCCGGCAATGGTGAGTACCTTTCGGTTGTATACTAAGTCTTTCTCGCTACGCTTTCGATTCTTGGCTCATTTAATCCGTACAATGGCAGGGAATTCTACTCATCAGCTTGATGTGTTGACAACACTTCCGAATCTATTTTCAAACTATTTGCAATGTCAATAAAAGTGTATTCGCTCAAAGATGAAGATCATCACCGACCTTAAATTCTTTCAAATATCTTCCCTATAGCACTGAGCACACACTGTATCATAAAGGTCCACGCATCCACTCCTGCTTATCATTCGACAGTCAATTTAGAAAAATAATTGGATATCTGATCTGCTTGTGATTATTGTGTGAAAAGAGTTATGGGTTCAAGAATAACCAAAAAACTATGAAGATTCTGTTGCCACAGTAAACTCATGTCCGGAACCATCTCACGCTTTCGTCACACCTAACCAAATTCAAAATTTATCATTATGTTGTGTCTTGTATTGGTTTTGGATTGACTTATGCCTACGCCGCTCATTCCTGAAATACCAGAATGTTACTATTTTTGAATACCAGGTTTTGATGTACTGGAATCCCATTACTATACATTGAATAAGGGTATAGTTACCTAATATTTTGAATCTGGTGTTTTGGGAATTTGGTAAAAAGTAAGTTTGGTATTTTTTATTCGTGATATTTTGGGAATGAGCGGCCTACACTTGTTCTAAATTAAAAGACATTACGTATATAGAGCTCTTTGTCAATAATACATACTGATGTGTATTGTGGTATATTTCAGCTTCTACATAATGCGATACTATCGGTCATTGGTTTTCTTTCGGTTGGGTTAATACAAGATACAGCTGTTAATAAAGGGTGTACTGGAAACTAATCAGAATAAAGCGAGCGCAGCGAACCGTCCCCACCAGGCTTTCTGTCGCTTTCCATTGCACCACACTCGACGTAACAAAATTGGCTCACAAATTGGGATCCCATTACTAACGCATCACTGTAAAGCCATCATCATTTCATCCGGGCATCATTGTAAGTAAAGCACAATTTTCAGTCACCGGGACCGCCTCGGGCGCGGGAGGGTCGATATTAATTCCGCTTGGCCTATCGTAAGCGTGCACTCGTGATACTCATTCTATATTAACTAGAAGCACAGAATATCGTATTCTCCTCGCTCTTCTCTGAGAGACTCGTAAAATATATCTGTATCTGTTGCACGATAAAAATAAGTATGTTTTCAATCAGTATCGGAAGAATAACTTCTCTAAAACGTAAAATAACACATAGTTTCGCACCGAGGGTCTCTCTTAACATAATCACCGAGGCCGACCGAGAAGCGCCCGAGGGCGAGAGGGTGGAGCGGCGGAGCGGACGTGAAGCTAAATTGATGGTCGGTCGGTAGATAAGAAGAGCCCTGACGGGGGCGGGGGGCGGGGCGAGCGCGCGTTCGCGCCGGGGCAGGTGGTGTGGGGGCCGGTGGCGGGGCACGCGTCGTGGCCGGGGCAGCTGGCGCGGCGCGCGCCCGACGGCCGCTGGCTCGTGCGCTGGTTCGGCGAGCGCCGGCCCGCCGCCGTGCCCGCCGCGCGCCTGCTGGAGCTCTCCGAGGGGCTCGAGGCGCACCACGCCGCGCGCACGGCGCACAGGAAGTGAGTCACAGTCCACCAGGCGTCGCCGAGTGTGGTCGCAAAACCGTTGCCGGGGCGCCGATCACCGATGCTCCTGCTAAAAGTTCCGATTCATAACAAAATCGATAATTAGACAGCTCGTTCCCGAAATACCAGAATTTCTAAATATCACTGCTCTCCTCCCCGGATTCCGAATTCAGAAATATTAGGTAACTAGAGGCCGCCCGCGACTTTGTCCGCGTAGAATTAGTTTCCCGCTCCTCCCCCTATTTTTTCCCGGTGGGGGTCGATTTGCGAAAAATCCTTTCTTAGTGCACCCCTAGACCTCATAAGTTACGTGACAGATTTAGAACCTCTAGACCCAGCCCCGGACCGGCGGTTTGGGCTGTGCGTTGATATATCAGTCAGTTTTTTCTTTTATATATTACTAGCGACCCGCGCTCGCTTCGCTTCGGTATGTATGAATTTTCTGTAACACCCGTACATAATCCAAAATGTATTATACATAAAAACCTTCCTCTTGAATTACTTTATCTATTTAAAAAAAACCGCATCAAAATCCGTTGCGTAGTTTTAAAGATCTAAGCATACATAGGGACAGACAGACAAACAGCGGGAAGCGACTTTGTTTTATACTATGTAGTGACTAGTGACCCGCCCTCGCTTCGCTTCGGTTTATATGAGTTTTCTGTATCACTCGTCCAATAAACCAGAATTTATTATACATAGAAACCTTCGTCTTGAATCACTCTATCTACTGCTGAAAACTGCATTAAAATCCGCGGACAAGCAGCGGGAGCGACTTTGTTTTATACTATGTAAAGACGAGTTTTGAAACTAACTTAGTTTAAATGTTAAATTTTATAGTGTATTGAGATTCTGATATTTTACAATTCTATTATTGCGGCCATAAGCGATTTTGACTTCTTAATTTCATAACATTACGTTTGGTCTTGGAACTAATCAATTTAAAATATACGCCAATTAAAGAGCAAATTTGCATCGACGCATCATCAAATTTGCCTAAATCTTACTTTTTATCCCAGACGTAACGACGAACCGAAATTTCATAACGAAATTTTCGACTCAAAATGTCTGATTCCCAAAATGCCTAAATCAACTTTTAAAGTATTCCCCATTTTTCGACACGTTTCACAAATTATGTTTTTTAGAAAAACTATGTGTTTTCCCACGACGTGGCTTAGACGCTTATTAAATCGGACAAATAGGCTAATATTTGAAGTGATTTGATTAAAAATAGTACAGTTTTAAACAATAATATACTTGGTAACGCAGCGGACAATGTTGTCCCTCGGTTTTGTATGGAAAATGTGCATTTTCCCCCGAGTTACCAAATTTTCGAAGATTAATAGTAGATTGTTCAACAAGAGAATAAAACAAGCCATAATGACACGAGATATTTAGCCACGCGTGCGAGTGAGCGAGAGTGGCTGTAGTTCGATTGTCATGATGGTTGTTTAGTCTCGCGTTAAACACTCTACTTTTCACGTTGATGTGAGAAAAAAAAATACGTTCATAATTACATTATTTAACAAAGTTTCTGACAAATTTGTTTCGCGTTTGTTAGTTTTTTTTATAAAGTGACACTTTAAATGCTTGCTTATTTAGCCAACAGATACTAACTTGAAAACTATTTGGACCATGCCTAATAAAATAAAATAATCCTTAATATATTTAAATAGATTCATATTCGTAATCATTAATCGTGTTTCACGAAATTAAATCGTTTTTTTTTATAATTTTACACAATTGTCATTTTGAGGTTATTTCCACAGCCTAAAAATGGTCCATACACAATCACTGAAAATGGCGATAAGATAAGGATTTCCAAAGTAAAAAGTACTTTAGTCCCTAGGGAGTAATGTGTCGTTTTAATCTCTAGAGATTAAATACAGCATTTTAATCCGCCTATACTAGGCTACTATGAGTCATTTTAGAGCCTGACAAGTGAAAAAAATATTTGAGGTGTTTAACGTGTAAGATCTGTCAATTTGGTGGTCTGATTTTAATATTCATACATTATTATTAAACATAAGTCACCAGGAAAGTTTTTATACCGCAAAAGAAAAGGAGTAGGTACCTTAAAAGGTGATTCACCCAAATACTGATACGTCCTACTCTTAGAATTACTTAAATCTAAAACATCTAGAAGGCAATATGTCGGTCTCAAAATGTCAACTGCGTTCAAATTTCAGGCATTATTGGCGAAATTTCAGGCAAATTAAATCCTACTTCCCCTAAATTTTTGGTAACAAAACAGGAAATTTCCAGTCATTTATTATACATGTCATGTCGTTTATTTATTTTTATTTACACATGGATTTTTTTTTAATTCTCCCCACCCTTTTTTCAAACCAGAGACCGTCACGCACAGTGAAAATAATTCAGAAATAATGCATATTTTTCAATCTCAGTTATATTTCATAATTGTTATTTTTTTGAATTTCTAAAGTAATAACGTAGGTGGGGACCATCATCTGGAAAGTAGAAAGTAATTGCCGATATGTCCGGCCGCTCCGTCACCGATAATTTGTATGGTTCCGTCCGTTATGTTACCAATATATTATTTTGGTTATTGATTGTTAACTTTTCAAGTTGGCGGGGACCATCAACAAAGTGCGAGTTGGACTCGCACACTGCGGGTGCCGCACCGCCACACAATTATTATTATATGTATTTCTATTTGTATGTTATGTATTTTGCGCAAGCCTAACTCACACATGGCTGGATTTTACCATTTGTTGTATTTATTTAGGGTTTGCACTTTAATAATGCGACCATGAAAGTAAAAAAACTAAAAAACAATTTGTAAATATTGTACTTATTTGAATTTCTGGGTTTTATACAATAGTGTTAAGATAAATACATCATAACGTTGAAAAAAATATTTTTTGTATGGAGACATTTAGGACCTCTGTTAGTATTGTTCGTTCGTTATATGTTAAAGATGTAGCATTAAGTCCGCCTTTTGTTACTAATGTTTTTTTTGCGGTATTTAAATAAATAGTAGTTAAAAATACACCTCTTTATAGTTAGGACAGATTGACGGACGGACACATGGACGACGAATGTTTAGTGATAGGGCTAGTTGATTAGGGATAGGTACCCTTTGGGTACAAAACCCTAAAAAAATATGTCGTTCCCAAAAAGTTGTATCTTATTGTCCGTTTTGTTACCGAGAAATGCATTGGATTTTGGCAAGTAAAAGGACGAGTAATAAGTTTTTGGGTACATTTAAGGAATTCTTTTACTGTTCAGAATGATGGTCCGCAACCAACCAAAGTATATTTGATAATTGTACTTTTGTTTTGGAACTCCCTCTGATTTTGTGAAACCTAACGGATTTTTTGATTAATTGAGCATTTCTCAAAATTTTCGCCACTTATAGTGACATCTCCAGATTTAAAAACAAAATGACATGTAGGTAGAGAACATCGAACTATGCAATAATTAAATAATATTCTAATGTGTCCCAAAATATTTGTATGGAAAGTTCCTTTTGTGTTACCGATATTCATACGTTTTCGGTAACACAAAAGGAACTTTCCATGCAAATATTTTGGGACATTAGAATATTATTAAATTATTGCATAGTTCGATGTTCTCTATCTGATTGCCATTTGTTTTAAATCTGGAGATGTCACTAAAAGTGGCAAAAAAATGAGAAATGCTCACTTGTTGTTATTGCACTTTCGTATCTTATTGGTGACCAGCAACACGAGGAACAGTTTTGCGACCACGCGGGGTTTTGTTTTGTTAAATGCTGTTTAACACATATGAATACACAAGACACCAATGTTTGTACCACAGGTAGAATTGAACGTCGTAATCGGCTAAAACTACTAAATGTCAGATTTCACCAAACAATTTTACAGACTGTTCCATCTTGATCGGCTCAAAATATTTGGCCAACAAATCTTTATCCGTCTGTTTAATTATTGGCGAACTCCGAACTAAAGAGCGTCAATTGATTGACTCGCTTTAAAATTAATAATTAATAAATTCTCTGCGATTTGTGTCTCGCTGAGATAATCTATACTAATCATATGAATAGGAAATGAACTAACAGTAGTTAATGTTTTGAATAATTTCATGTTATTTAACAAACGATTGTAAGATTAACCCAACCCAAAGATTAAATGACGATAACACGCTGTGTATTACCTGAATGTGCCTCCGGCTAATATTCGGTCGCATCGATATTTAACGTTTTTTACGTATCGAAACAGGAGTAGAAAACTAAATACGCTGCTCGAGAACGCGATTCAAGAGGCGATGGCGGAGCTGGATAAGAAGAGCGAGACGGAGGGCGCGGGCGCGGGCGAAGAGGCGACCGTCGCCGCCGAGGCCGGGGCGGGCGCGGCGGGCGCGGGGGGCGCGGCGGGCGCGGGCGGCGCGCGGGGCTCGCGGCGCGGCCGCCGGCCGGCGCGCGCGCGCGAGCGGGACAGGAAGCTGCCCGCCCCGCGCACCGCCGGGGCGCGCCTGCGCAGCTCGCGATGACACCGGACCGGACACCGATTGACAACTTTTTTCCACTTCACAATGTACCGAACCGTATAGGTTCTGATCGTTTTCATGTCGCTCCGTTTTGTTTTTCGCTTCGTTTCCCTTACATGGCGAAGTAAGGGTAGGACAAAACGAGACAATACTAGAAATTGATCGCAACATAATATTATTTAGGCGGAGTCGAACGTGAGCCCGGATCTGATGGCGAGTCGCCCGCGACCGACCTTACTTTCCGCCTGATTGCATAAATCACAATTAATGAAGGTATTTCAGAAGTTGTAGTTAAGAGAAGGCTTATTCGTTAGATTTGTATGTCTACAGTTTTGTATATTCGTCGTAGTACGTCACATAGTCATCGATGTGTAGGTATAGTTAGTGAAAATTATGTTGTGATTTACGAAAATTATAATTACGATTTTTGTTTTCGACGCGTCTAGAGTGTTATTATTACTGACCAGAGATTATCTACCATTCCGTACCTTAATTAATGAATATTGTATATACTTTCTCAATCTCTTTGTTGTGATGCTTTTATCTGAGAGTATAGTACGTTGGATTCGACTAAATTGGACGTATAAAGTTCCTCGACATAAAAATTATCTATTTTTTGGTATTTACTTAACACTTACTGATATAAAGTGATTTATTACGAGTAAAATATTAACGTATGTAGGTATGTACAAACGCAGCAATGTCGGTTCTGAATCGCAATTGTTTAACGCGTGTTAGGATAAGGCACCACTTGGATCGTCTTGAGTAGGTTTCTTCTCGATATCAAATAAAGTAATAATAATTATAAACACACCTGTCATCGATGTATTGTACAATTTTAGTGAACTGTATATGAATAAGAAAGTAAATTGCTATATACCGTGTAAATTTTTATGTGTGTTGTTAGAAAATAATAAGTGAAACTTGAGTTCTAGTCAAAATATTGAGCATATTAAATGTAGATTTTATAGACGAGGTAATTGACAATAACACTGGCCTGGCGCGTGTAGCGCGACATCAACTTGTTTCGGTTACATAATGAGTAAGTACAGTACATGATTATTGCTCTCAGCTGGTCTAACTTGTTTGCGTTAATCATCTTTTACATTTGTTAAAGCTCGAGTGATATTTATGACGAGCCAGTTAATATCTTGTATACCTACTTATCAACTTTCAAGTGATATACACGTTTGTTTTTAAGTACGATATTCCACTTTCTGTCAATAGCTTTTGTCTCTAATTTACGCGTCCATAACTGAAAAAAGTTTTGTCTTGGTGTAGTTCTATCTCCATAGTAATTTTACTCCCATCTTAACTCTAGATAATAGGATCTCAAATAATGCAATTTTTTTAAATATTCTATTTTAAGTAACGGCTACATAGATTTTTGGGCAAGTTTTATGTTAATTTTTACCTCATAGATGCCGCAGCCGGCGAGCTGTCAGCGAATTTTCTTTGCACTTTGTAGGCCATTGAAGGTGAGATACCTGGTAGCGCAAACACAAGTCGCATTCTATCTACTCCAACGGATATAGAATACGGGAAATGCATAGAATTGACGTACCTACAGTAGCGGCAAAATATAATCATATCTTGCTTTTCTAAAATATCTGAAGCGTATTGTAATAGCCGCGGCCTAAAGGGTCAGCGTACTAAGAAACAAGGTCAGAATCCCGAATGTGCCTGTGGGTTTTATTATATTTATCTTATACAAGAGAACCTTCCCACTGCTCCCCTATTTCTTCCCGTTGGGAGTCTATTTTTGGAAAATCTTTTCTTAGTTCACTCTTAGGGTACCCAAGGAATATTCCCTCCAAATTTCCAGTCCCTAGGTCCAGCGGTTTCGGCTGTGCGTTGATCGATCAGCCAGTCAGTTTCCTCTATATTTATAAATTGATCTAAATTAGTAAAATTAATACGATATACCTTTTGCCGTTACTGTATGCCAGATAATATAAAATCTCTATTTTTTGTAAATTCTCTTCGTTTTTCATATATTACATTAGTGTTGATTGATATAATGGAACTTGTCTGAGCCTGCAGGGCTGCGGAGCGCGCTCGCGACCACGAGGCCGGCAATGCCGTCGCAGACATGTTAAACTCGGCCTCTAGTCTCTCCCAGTAGTCCTGTTATTTTTTCCGGTGTCGCACTACTGAGCGCTCCTTAGGCTTTGCAGTTCGATTAGTTCGTACAACCGGACTACTGAGCCAGAAGAGATTTCAGTAATGCGTAACCGCAAAAATTAAAAACATTTGTAGGTTTTTTCGATACTCAGTCAACTGGACTAGTAGCCGCACTACTGGGATCAAAGGAATTTCTGTAGGCATGTTGTTATTTTACGCATGATGGAACGGTCATGACAAGCCTTAGCCAAATGCCAAAGGGCGTGAATACGGACCGCTGTGAAAGCCTTTTGATCACGCGAGTCAACAAAAACTCATCTTGACCGTTCGCTCGACAGAGCGTTCGTTCGTAAGAAAAGCGTTAGCACTACACTTCTTCGTCTGATCGATCTGAACCTCAGGCTTTGTAAAGGTAGAGTTAACACTGCGACGACTCAGGAGCTCGGTACGCTAGATCGACACTCAACAGAGACCGTCACTTTATTCCTCTATATTTTAGCCCATCTTGCTTTTATACCGTAATCATATTGATGATGTTATGAAAGCTTTTATTCCCTTTAGTGTGACGTTGCTATAACTTCAACAATATGGGCTAAAAGGAATTGAAATGGAGTCTTAGTTCGTGAAACAGTCTGTCTCGGCCCCGGGCCGGCGCGCGCGGCGCGACCCGCAGCTCTCGAGGTATCTGGATCTACTCACATCACAACGAGCACATATCCCCAACCTTGTCACCCTCTTTGAGTTAGTGTAAAGTAAGACAATCACTCTAAGTGTCACTTAATTCATAAGTATTTGTTTTGTGGTGCAAGGGAGATTATTTTAAAACATTTCTAAAATGCTTTTTAAACATTCAAATAATAAAGTAAAAGATTTTTAAAAAACTAGGTAGAATTAATGTTAACTATAGGTAGATCATGTCGCACCATGGATACATTTGATAGGTAATTTGTTATCGATAGTCATTGTTAGATATATCAATGTGCAAAATTACTTTGTGATTTTTGAACATGTCCGATAAATTATATATCAAGGAATTATCTCATAGCTTACTTACTGTTTTTATAATATCGTATTTTAACCTTAGAGACCCATACAGTGTTGAGTAAGAAACGACTCCAGATAACGACGTGTATTTAATGTTGAACGGGAAATGTTTATTATATGAATAGTCGGGTAGCACCTCGCTTCGAGATGGTATTATGTACATAATCTTACAGTAGTTATGTATAGTATTTTATTTCAATGAGAATTAATGTTTTATAGACTAATATACAATATAAGATTATTTATTTGTTTTGCTGTGTACATATTTTTTTCAATAAAATGTACCTGTTTTATTTAAATTATGTTTTATTTTAGTTAAGGCACCGAAAACATCGAAATGGGCAATTCCATGGCAGAGAGTAACGTAAGTTACCAATTTCTAGCATTCTGCTTGTATTTTTAGTTATACTTATTTAATAATGGAAGAATTCATTTATGTCTAGAGACTTGTTTAAATTTATATGAATTCATCTCTTGTGAAGGAAATAGTGCGAAAGAAACGAAATAGTTCCTTTGAAGGAACATCCAAAGGAACTACCGCGAATAATCTGACCAAGTCGACTACAGGTACATCGAAGTGTTGAAGTGTTTGTACTCAAGCAGCGGAGTTCACCATACCAGACAAGACGTGGCTAATTAGAGCCATTTTCATTATCTACGCAAGGTTTACTCAAAAAACCGGTCAAGTGCGAGTCGGACTCGCGCACCGAGGGTTCCGTATTGAAGATAATATGCTTGGTAACCGCAAAAGAAAATACTCATTTTGTTATAAGCTTTATTTTCCAGGCAATAAGGTCGATTTTAACTAGCCTAAATTTTAATACAGATTTTCCTAGTTTTTTGTTATTTCTCAAAAACTGTAAATAATCAACACTTCATTTTATTTTTCCCAGAAAATATAAGTAATTATCTATTCGGAAGGATTTTTTTCAGAATTTTTGATTAATAAACTTCGGAGATAAGGGGGGGGAACGGTCATTTTTTGTACATTTTTGGCTATAAATCAAAAAGTACATCACAGAAAATTTTCAAAAAAATAGTTTTGAAATGTGCAGATTAAGACCTTTCATATGACACCCCATTTGCTATAATCGAACCACTTTCATTGTTGATCCCCCATTGTAGACCCCTTTTCAATTATTAATAAAATGAATTTCTTTTTTTTTTACTACAAATAGATGCGGGCAAGCAAGTTGTACAACTATGCCAAAATTCAAGTTGATAGCATTTGTAGTTGCTGAGAAAACCTGCTGTGACATACAGACAGACAGACACAGACAACGAAGTCTCACCATAAGGGTTCCTTTTCTACCATTTTGGTACGGAACCCTAAAATGAAAAATATTGACTACTTAACACATTCTGTGCCACCCACGTAGCACCGCTACGCTCGTAGCTGATTCTGGCGTTTTCCCGGTTTGTAGCGAATATTGCCTACGAAGAGAGCCCTTCGAGCGCAGCGGGTTGCTAGAACCACAGAATAAGTAATAGTGCTAGAACTGAACCTGTTATCAAATATAACAAATGTCCCACACGGAAGAGTTTTGGTTTTATTGTAACTAACTTATTAGGTAGGTCCCTAGTCTACGCAATAAAAATCCTGTTACAATTTGGTGCGGTCGTTCGTAAGTTATGCGCGTAGGTAAGTACATCGGCGATTAATTTTTATTTAAGTATAGGTATAAGATATCGATAAGTAAGTAGCGGTTGGCCAATTGACCAATGGCTGTTGTCACAGATAAATAACCGCTGTTATGTAAAACAGCCTTCGGGTTTGTATTCGCTCTCACTCGCTCTCATACACTCTTATTATAACCGAAAACAATAGCTACTGTACTGTTTATTCATTCAATAAGGTATCTGATTTACAAAAGGTGGAACATAGATTTTTTTAAACTTGCATTTTTATTAGGACTATGCTCCAACTTTTGTAAAGAAAAGGCCTTTTTAACGTGCTACAGCCAGAGGGCTTATTGTCTAACGCGCTCGCAATCCCAACCGGCTTTAAAGCGGAGCAATTGTTTTCTTTTGTATGCAGACATGCCTTCGATTTTCAAAATGAAAACGATTCCGATTGCGAGTGCGTTAGACAATAAGCCCTCAGGACTATGAAATCTGGTTTTTCCCCCTGAGAATAAAACCTGTTCTAAAAATTCGGTGCTTTTACGCAAGAGGGCGCTGATCCGGCGTCAAATTGTTACGCCGTCACCTTTTCTTGTGAGTGGCGTCATTTTAAAGGTATCTTTCACAAGTAATTATTATTATGAGGAGTATGGTAATAACGCTGTTCGCAGTTGTCATGTATTTGGTTGGATGGCGCCACAACCGTCATGTTCTAAAGAGAACGTTGGATAGTAGGCTCCACAAAACATACGCTTAATGCAGGAAAATGGCGAGAGATGGCGTTCATAACGTGTTATTAGAGTTAAGGCAGGTCATTAGTGTTTGTAGAGCCCGCTAGAGTTAAATGGGTCAAACAGCGACAAGGTACAATAGTTCACTAACAAGCGTTAGAACTAGAGCGCTACGCGTAGTGTACCTAGCTAACATAATAAAGAAGATAAAAATAACGAGGGGAAGGAATAATATGGATTTACACAATACCTTCAAAAAAGTTGATTTTAAACCCTGATCAAAACACAGGTTGTTATGTGTTTGAAGCCTCTGTCACTCTTCTGCCCAGTACCTGCCAGTTGGAACGCACTGCGTTCGACAGGCGGGGGTTTATTTAGAGCCGATTCAGGCCTATAAATAACCGTATAATGTGCTTGTTTTGATGAGCTTGCTCCCGCTGTGACACTAAAAGTCGATTTAGTGCGATACGCGACCAGCGAGGCCTGATCTGTTCCTATTATTGTATTCGTAACTAGCTCTGGGTTTATACAGCAAAACTTTGAGTTACCCAATGGCCATATATTATCCGTGTAATCGTTAAAAGCTTGTACACTGTTGATGGGTACAGATTGGGTGTTACTATAGAAGACAGGAACTATCCGACTGCACAAATTGCCGGTGTACACAGTTTATAGCCGGCGGTGATGACTTCCCGTCAGATAAACCAAATGCTCGTTGCCCCGTCCACATTATTAAAACAAAAATTACGATAGTTAACAACATACGTGTACTTAGGGTTTTTATTCTTATGCATGTCTACTAAATTGTAAAACGTCGCAACTAGCGCCACATTACCACGGTCGAATACATTTTTTTGACTATCAGTGGCAGCTAGTGGGGTGTGTCTGAGTAGAGTGGCTGTACAGTAAACAAATTCCGGTCGGCAAGTTTAAACCTCTCAGCCGAACGCCAGCAGACCCTATGGCCCGTGAAGTTATAGCCTTCACGACTTATTGGCGACTGAGCGCAGTTCCGATGGTATTAAACTGTTTCGTTTGTTAAAAATGTATTGGCATTTTCCGAATACGATTTCGTTGTCAAGGGAGGTTTAAGAGGTATTAAATTACGAGGCTTGGGATGTTATTGTTATCTACGAGTACTTTATACAGGTTTATGTCGAGAGTAAGACGCCGGAAGGCTTCGCCGATTAGACTCGAAGGAAACTCAAGGTGTAGACGTGTAGGTTGTGATTAAGCTCATTATGCACCTGCTAAGTGGCGAAATCCTAAAATCTTAGACGGCATTACGTATTTAGGCGATTATGTCAA
This sequence comes from Acleris cristana, assembly GCA_948252455.1. Classification (NCBI taxonomy): domain Eukaryota; kingdom Metazoa; phylum Arthropoda; class Insecta; order Lepidoptera; family Tortricidae; genus Acleris; species Acleris cristana. Next base: position 17,867,570 of record OX411780.1, read on the forward strand.
TTGGGAACATGTTGTTAAAAATCTTAATCGCATCCTGCTGAGTTGGATATGTACCTACCTAAGTTTACTTTACTGTTATTCAATTTAATGAAAGTTAATAACATCAATTGCAGCATTAACTTTAAATTATTTTTTAATCTGAAGCACTTTAAAAAAAAATGTATTGTGTCAACACCATTCAACGTACTTACGCAGAGCAAATCCGATTACAATATTTCATGATTGCGAGGCGGTAAAACAAAACAGAAACTTGTCCACCCAATGAATGTGAAAGAAATCTGTATTGCATGCGAATGTGGAAGGCGAACGTCGATTTGCAATTTGAATATCTCGGATATTCATTCATGCCGAGGCGGCCGGGTGCTGGGGCTGTTGGGATGTCCGCGAACTCACGCGGCAAATAAACCCTGGCCCCGGAGGGAGGTGGGGACCAAATCGGAGGGGGTATGTTAGGTATTTTGAAGGCAATACTCTCACTTAGGTACTAAACATGTGTGGTGTTGTTTAAAGCATTGCGCGGGTTAAAAATAAAATTGTCTAAAGTTTTTTTAAATATTTTTTTATGTATAACCTATATTAATACTAGTTACCTAGGTACCGTCCTAACTCACTGTGAAGTAGTAAAATAACCTCAATACCTTGTCTAACTCACGATTCCAAATTCACTAGAGAGGTAGTCTCATAACACTTTTAATACTAAATTTCAAAGTACTTTATAAAATACCTTCTCCAAATTGGACATCAGCTTCCCCTCTTTACCGAACCAGCTTTCTAGTGCCTGCCTGCAATATGTCCGGATTAAAAAATAATGCTACTCTGGCATCCGGCATCCTGCTTAATAAAACGACGACGCTGTTTTCGCAAGCCGACATGGTTTCCACATTCTAATATGGAAAAAATACACAGCCGTTTGCTTTTAGATTATCTATCCACGCCGTTTATTTCTTCTATAAAATAACAAAATAGATGAGTTCTAGGAAGCCAATCTTTTCGAGGATGTTGTCATTTAGGCTGCGGCGGTCAGACCTGAGTTGGTTGCAAACATCGTTCGGCCGGGCTGTTCAAATTGGTTTAAACTTTAATGGACTTTTTTGAGTAGGTAGGTACCTAGGTAGTACATAGAGAGAATTTGTGATCTACAAAATCTTGTCCGTTTATATGAGATTTAATTCATTCAATGTTCAGTTCATTTAACCCATACCATACTTTAGTTCAAGCCTAAGTACCAATTTCACCAAACGATGTTAAACACTTAACAGACGATTAGAGCCTTAACAGCTCTCAAAATATGTGAGCTAACAATCGATTAACATTGATTAAGTTTAACATCGTTTGGTGAAATTAGTACTAAAGCTTGGTTATTCCTGAGTTGGTTGTCTTCGATTGTTTCCGAGGAAGTGTTTAAGTAGCTAAGTATAAGTTATTTATAATATGTTAATACTACTATTTAGCGACCCACCCATATATCAAAAGCATCTTAATTTGCGGTTCCAATTCGTATGTTGTAAAAAAAACATGCAACAGGTAGGTATTTTTGCACACACTTTTAAATAATGTCATAGGTAGCTCATACCTTCGAATAAAATCATAAGTAGGTATTTTCCGATGTCCCGACCGTAACTTTCGCTATGTATATTTATTTTTACTGTGACCATTACTGAAAACTAACTAGGTACAGTCACCAGCAATAATATATTATCCAACATTGGACGCAAAAATATCTAACACGTCTTTATTACTAGAGGAATAAGAGCGTGTCAGATATTAGATTGCACCCAATGTTGAATAATATATTATTGCTGGTGACTGTAGGTACCTACGTTAAAAACTCTTCTAAAGTATATTCCACGTGCTTGTGATTGGTACAATATACATTTCAACAAAATTGATACCTATATTTAATACAAGTTTTCGTTTGTCGTCGTTCCGTTACTTTTTAATTGTTTTTTTGTTACATATTTTACTATGTTAGTTAAGCATTGGACTACTTAGCACCCTCCCTCCGTAGGATAGGAGGGCTGTTAATGATGTCGATGACCGAATTGTATTTGGAAATAGTTTTTGAGGAGTACGAGTAATTTTGTGACTGTACTTTGTCTTTCAACAAAGTGAAACAACCCGTTTTTACTTCCTATTAACAATGCCGGATGACTTGCCCATAAAAAAGGAAAATGACAATTTGTAAACGACTGTCCCATCCCCTGATATTATAATTAATTTATGTTAACATTAAGACCTGAGTACCTATGTAGTTTTACTTTTCGTAGATTTAAAATATTTGCTAAAGTCTTATTTTATTTGCCTTATTTATTTATTTAGTAGGTACTTACTTACCTATTTATTTATGTTAAAGTTTACCTATTGTTAAAAATTATTATAATTTAAAACAAAGATTCGTTTGCCATTTGCCTTATTAGTTAGTACCTAGGGGTCCATATTGGCTCATATAAAATTGGTCTTTAGATTTTTTATACAAATAACGATTTGTGTCTATACTCATCATTTCTTCGAAAAAATTTCCTCATGCTTCATTTCTTCGAAAAATTTTGCTCATACTTATCGCAACTCATAATGATTTGTTTTAAGAAACTGTTACTTTTTGAGGATTGTTATAAATCTAACCTAACCTAACCTAATTTTATCTACACGTGAGATATTTAAGAAATTCTGTAAAGTGTACGGTTTCATGAATATTGGCGTTATAAGTTCAGATGATTATGAGTTCCGATCATTAGTATAAACATTTTTAAGAAGATTATAAGGAGTGATGATTATGATGTAAAATGGTATGAGAAAAATTTTCGGAGTTCCAATAATCGGAGTTGCAATTTTATATGAACTTTGGCGCACCCAGTACCTAGGTACTAATCACCACATTGGCACCTGTCCCTAGCTGTAAACTATTAAACGTAGTAATCATAATGGCATACCCGTGTAATCTGGCCGTAAAGTGGCCGGCCGGGTCGCCGGCTCGTGGCCGCGACGCAAACATTCAGGTTTAATTGGGTCTCCAGTGTTTCATGGAATGGCAAATAGCCGGCCGGCCATTTTATAAACTCAACAACCCACCCAAGTTTTTGTTTAACCGAAAATTTACAAAGTCCACAATGAAGCTTAATCATAATGTGTCAGGGAAAGTTGTTGAGTGACTAAAATTAGTTTGTCACTAGAAATATAATCACCAGCCATAATTTATTATCCAACATTGGGCTCAAAAATATCTGACACGTTTTTACTGCTAGAGGTACTTATAAGAGCGAGCGAGATCGAGAGTCAGATATTTTTGAGCCCAATGTTGGATAATATATTTTTGCTTGTGACTGTACTCAGCTTTCCATTCAATGTCACTTAAATTATTTGGTTGATGTAGTCGTATTAGGTACATTGTAACGATTTCGCTCATTTCACAGCTATGTATGATTCTTTATGGGTTGATTATGACTTTTCCTCAAGATTATGTACCTAAGGTATAGTTGATGATTTGTATTCTTGATAAACTAGGGTACCATGTTGGCTTTGCCTGTTGTTCATTACCCGTAAGTAGTCCGCACGTCTTGCATCGTTGGAATTGTAAAGGCCCTATTAACTACGGCAGGAGCTGCGCGGCCGCTCGGTGCTTCTAATGCAATTGGCCAAACGGGAAGGCAATTAATAGTTTCTGCGAAGACGTAATGACGTGCCCAATGCCGGTTCGATTTGGAGCAAGACCGCGTACAAGTACAGACAATATCATTAGGAAATCACGTGACGTCTCAGTGAAAAGACTATACGAAAAGCCCTCTAAGGGTCTGACTGAGTGTTGGTGGCGGACTTTCCTATTATTAGGGAATATTCATGACTTTTTTCACGGCTTCAATAAAAGCTGACTCATGTAACAAATAGTTGAGAAGAATCACTTTTTAAATAGCTATAAAATAACTAGCAAAACAGAATTTAACATGGAGTTTATATGGCCTACCTGTTACATGACGTCACAGTGCATATCGGCTCGCGCTCTGTCTAATCGCTGTCTTATTAGCAGTTTAACATGCTTGTATCATCCGTATTTCTTGGCCGTTTTTAATTTTAATTTCACTTTTGGTGATCTGTTTTACGGTATTTTCATTTCTTGTTGAGAAATGCGATTTAAAAAATCCATTCATATTCCCTCCACCACTTACCACTCCACTTCACTTTTTATCTGAGGATTACAAGTCAGACCTAACCTAACCTAAAGAATTTGGAATAGGAGCTACAGGACGAAATTTTCTTTTATATTCAACGTCGAATTCTTGTGAAGTATTTTTTCAAAAGTTAGTAAATAGCAGGTCGAGAGGCTCGATAAACAAACGCATGGTTATTTATCGGCTTCGATATTGGCAGTCGGCGGCGCGCGGACAAAGGCAGGATTAGCGCGGCACTGCAGCCCTCATACCGTGGCTGCTGGTTACTAAACGCAAATTCAAAACCCTAGCTCTATCCCTCCAACTCAAGCCGTGCCAGTATTGAAAGAAAGAGACGAAAATAGCGTTACTTCGAGTGATTGTGTCGATTATCCTGAATGTCGGTGACGCCATCTACTCGACTCTACTAGCAACTATTCAAATTAGCCGCTATACGACACACGATCCAAATGCGGAGGTAGTGATAAATCGATAGGCTTATACGGGGGTTCCGCCAAAGCCACGTGACTAAACCGTCGTTAAGCTGGTCAGTTATGTTTGGGTAAGTCATTATTTTTGATTTATGTTCTAGGTACGAGTATGTTCAATGATTTTGCTTTAGCCTTTGATCTAATAATCGCATTAAGCGACGTGAGTTGTGTGCCAAGTTTAATTAGAGTGATCAAAAGCGTTACACGCAGGTAGAGCAGTTATTTCCGGTGCATTTCAGGGTTTAGAAAACTACACTCGCATGGGAATAGTATTTTGTTTTATTAAACAACCCAGCAATAGGATAGCATAGTATTAAAGGCCGCAAGATGACGCCTGCCATCCCAGGACGTAGGTATAACCTCAAAAGAGAATAGTTTATACATCGTACTGCAACATAATGCAATGACTAGCTGCATAGATTGGCTCTTAAATATGACGCGGTATCGATTTTCACCTTACTCGCTCTATCGCGGTTCTTAATAAGATTCTAGCGAACTCTCGAGTCGACCGTGATTCGACGAAGGTCAACCAAAGTAATCTAGAGACACGCGCGAACATGTAATTCCGTGCCTGTTTTTATATAGCCCTTATATAGCCAATTTATTGGAAAAATTAAGCACTAAATTTTTATTGTGTTTATCTGACACCTTTCATATTAAAGTCCACGACTCGATACAAGTACAAGAAGGACTCATAAAGATAGTGCATTGCGAAGTACCTAGTGCGTTAACGACGGCCGTCGTTAGGTGCACTGCTCCTCGCATAATGGCGCGTCTGGCGGAGAGCCGCAGAAAATCGGATCGCCATTAATCTGCCAGAGGTCGGGGCGGCCGCGCCGATCGCAAATGTATGGTCATCGCAATGAAGACGTATGGCACGAACATTTCACTCCGACGTTTTATTTCGTTTACGACTGAAACCTGTCCGGCCACGTTACAATAGACGTTCATTTCATTTAAGCAAGTTAAGCTTCTCCGAGCACAGGCTGATTCTAAACTTCTTTCCGTCGAGCATTATTCTTGTCAGTGTAATTGGATAAATGGCTCGGGAAGTAGGGTAAAGGATTGTGAGAAGTCTTAGGTCAGATTAATCTACATTTCATAGCGAGGTGGATGAAGATTATGCCCTGAATTTTTATCCGAATGAGTTTAAGAGCATATATTATGTGGGCAAAAATCGGAGGTTCCATTTTAGCACGTAGAGAATTGGACCAATTTTAATAAGTGGGGCTACGTTTAATACCAGCGAATTTAGTATGACCTTTTTAAAACTCTCAACAGTGAAGATTTGAATTTCGAGTTCGAGACACTCGGTCTCTCGAGAGGGATCTGCCGCGACGTAGACGCGCTCTCAAGCGTCGGTCTTTTTTCACGTAAAAAGTAAATAGATACGTGATACGGATCCCGCGTGGCTGTCGCGCTAATGCCCGACGAAACAAGATTAAAGTAAATGCCACTTTATATCACTGGATATTTGGAGAGGCCGAACATTTTGAGGGATTTCATTACGAATAGAAATCTTTTTAGGTAGGTTCCTAGAACATGTTTCAATAATGCTAATGTGGTGAAGCACTTCAGTTCTGAAATTTACCCGATTTCTTATTTATAAACCTTGTAGGTATAGTAAAAAATACCGTGTTATAATGGTAACCCATCATTCTATCGAATTTCACTTCGTCGATTGTATCGTTTCATCGAATTTCATTTCGTCGAACGCTATTTTCTGCTGAAACCATGATGTTTTTAGGATATCTGAAACATTAATAACATATGTTTAGGTTAGGTTAGACACCAAAAAAAAATCCTAATGTGGCGAGAAATGCCTTTCAATGAAAAGAAAATTCTGCGTAATGATGCGTTCGGTTCGTTGAAAGGTGTTTCGATATAGTAATAGGTACCCTGTTATAATATTATTCTGGGAACATAAAACAACATTCATAAAAAAACCATACTCGTTACATACCTATTGTACGTACAAGACTAACGTTTCTCTTTTGGCATTTATGTAACATAAAAGAGATTGCTTTAGAAATCAATGTTTCTTGTTACGTAATCTGAACGAACGGCGACGTCTTCGTGTTCTAAAAGACGTCTCGAGTAAAACTTCGCCTAATCAGATTAATAGTCAAAACAAATAGTTCTCTATTAAATCGGTGATACATCACGTTGATCCCTGGTCATTGGTTTAGATGGGTCCATCGAGGAGGGGACTTCCGAGTGTGCAGGGCAGCTGTCATGTCGGGGTTTGTTGCCGACTGCGCCGGAAGCGATGGCGGCGCCCGCGATGTATCGGAAAACGCTCGTTTAAATGTAAAATATCGGAATCCATCTATCAGACTTTAGTTAGACCGTTCGGACAACTTTAGCGCGCCTAGTCTGCGATAGAACTAGGTCAAGTCTTTAAGGCCTTTTGTTGCTGCTTTAAAAAATGCCAAGTAGAAGCGTGGAAGCTTTTCACAAAACCTTATTTTTAAGTTGGCAACTGATAAACTTCTTGAAGAGAAATTGATATTCAAAGACCTAGATTTCATCTCCTTAAAATTATCATTACACTAATGGAAATCCAGTCGTTTGAATCGTCGGAGCGAGTCAAATAGCTCTGTACCTGGAAAAGTGCCTCGCGGGACGCGCGGCCCACTTAAGTGGCGGAAATTTCCATTTCACATTGAATAAGTTCACTTTATACTGAAAGTATAAAAAGTAAACAAATTTTAAGACGTAAGTAGATCTATACTGGTTGGTAGCGGAAGGATGTAATATCAGAGGACATTAGTCTGGGTCCTAATGTGGTGTTGTGCGTCGGCAAGCGGCGCCAGCGTCGATGTCCGCGAGATTTATCGCCGCGCGCCGCCCCGCCCCCCGCCCTCGCCGGAGTTCATTTCGAGAAAGACGATCGAGTTTCATTTTTCTTTTTGTCTCTTGACGGTAATGGACTGCTAAACGTCTGCTTGCAAACTGCGCTGTCGGGCGTCACTAGACGTCCGATCTACATTTATGTCCTTTTTACTCGAATAATGTTTAACTCACGACTTCAATCAACATAAAGAGAATGTTTGTGATAGTTATTGTTAGAAGTTCCTCTGCTGGAAACACTCTTTATATAGCGCCGAGATATCGAGAGATTTAAGAAGACAAAGCAGTGAGCGAGGAAATTTTTATGGTTGTCTGTGCAAGGAGCCGGGCTTGAACATCGTCATGAAAAAGTCGTAAATGCTGCATACTCGCGTGTACGAGTGAAATTTTCTACTCGAGCGGTCGCTCGATCCATAGAACATGCAAAATTTTACGATTCTTGCCTCCGTTCGTTCCGTTTTACAATATCTTTACTTATACATATATGACCAACATTTTATGACTTGACTGCTGAAGCGACTCTATGTAGATGGGTGTAACTCTGCCTGCCGTTGTTATATTCAACTTTTGCAGAATATATTTATAAGTCTTATTCAATTTATTCATTTAAATCTTAATTTCAGTCCGAATCAAAGTTAATCTTGTCATCCATTCAATTTGCCTAAGCTCAAACAAGTTCTATCAACTAGTCTTTAATTAAAGAGATGGGTGATTAAAAATTTTCGAAGCATAAGGGACAAATTAATAGAATTGCTTTATTAATTTTAACGAATTTGATTAACAATTGATGTTGCATATTCATTGAAAATTGAGTTCGCATTTTCACTTGATAATGGTCGCAGCGAAGAGGTAAATAAGGCTTAACACTTACCTGCTGGCGCGGGGATTATTGGGCCAGGGCTGCCCTCCGTCCGGGCTCCCGGACCGGCTCGACGCTGGAGGGGTCCGGGCGGCACTCTGAAGGGGCCGGGTAACGCCCGGACACCGACGCGTTTGGGACGAGATTAAACGATTTATGCGACTGCGGACTTAAAGAAAAAATGACGAAGTATAAAAATGTCTACTTGAATAATTTCGTCCCAGTATAATTTTGACAGGATAAAAGCTGTGACTGCTTAGATATTATCTTTGAGATCTCCGTACCGGTAACACTGTTTTAGGTTTGCTGTTGCGTGCTACATTGGAAATCATTGAAATCGCTTCATGCGTCTGAATAAAAATTATTGATAAAATTATGAGTTCTTAAAAAAGTTAATAAAAGGCAATATTTTTTATATTCTGTTATTTTAAAATATTTTTATTCACGTTGAGCCGTTTACGCTATCGTTATTTCTGTTTGTGGTATGGTAACTATATTAAGTAGGGAAGTTATGTTGAAAAAGCGTCCGGAAAATAATTCATGGTATCTAACTAAATATCCGGGATTCTGGATGTGTCCGGCGACGGTGCGCAGCCCTACAGCCTGACATTCCGGCTCGTTTCACTATTGGCGCATTTCGCGATTCAAGCTCACCGTCTGGAAATCTCATTAGGTACAATTCTGCGTTTTCGAGAGACTTAATAGGATCGCGGCATAATGAGTGCACCTAATTATGCTAATCGCGACGTCGCCAGCCAACTGGGTTATCCGAGAACTGTTATAAAATGTACAAGTTGAAATAAGCTCCAGAACTTTACGGAATGCATAAAAACACTGTTGATTCTTTTGTAAAAGAACAAAAACCCTACACAAGGTCCCTGTTAAAAAAAACCCTATGATATTAAAATGAACTTACTATGTTAGTTACTAAAGTAAGGATTATTGAAACCAACTATCGCTTTTCTTTTATAAGTAATCATTCAATCAAAAGAAAGAAAAGAAAGAGTTTCAGTTCAATTTACTTGTACATGTATAACTCAAGTAAGTAAGTAAGGAAAAAGTGTAAATAATTAATTTGTGTATCAAATCGCCCGTCTTTGCCTTTTCTGACTACAAAAGACCTTAAGGGAAACCCGAAGGTACGTTAGCGGCCGCCTCAGCGTCACGCCCACGGGTAACGCCGTACCATGGCGTACGCCGCGTCACGTCAGTTACTCTATGGATTTAACCTGAGGATTTAACCTACTATAGGGGTCTCCGTCGCCCGTCGCCGAAACCAACTGCAATGTATATTAAGCCGACGTCGGACGTCGAGTACTGTAGCGTTTAACGGGAGGCCAAAGCCCAACAGCGCGCCTAGTCAAGGTGCACAACGTTCACGTCAGCGATTTTAGAAAACTGACAAAATTTAGGTTTGTTGTAAGCTAATTAAAGCGGCTACGGTATCCATCGCGTCAGCCGCCTACCAGTCAATTTCATTAGGTTTAATAAAAAATGAAAGTGGTTCGATTATAGCAAATGGGGTGTCATATGAGAGGACTTAACCTGCATATCAAAACTATTTTTTTTATTTTATTATTCTGGTATTTACTTTTTGATTTATAGCCAAAAATGTACAAAAAACTACCGGTCCCTCCCTTATCTCCGAAGTTTATTAATCAAACAATCTGAAATAATCCTGGCGTATGGATAGTTTTTTATATTTCATGGGAAAATAAAATGATGTGTTAATTATTTACTGTTTTTGAGAAATAACAAAAGAACTTTAAAAATCTGTTTTAAAATTTAGGCTTGTCGAAATGGCCCTTTTTGCATAGAAAATAAAGTTTATAACAAGATGAGTATTTTCTTTTGTGGTTACCAAGCATATAATAACTTCTTTAAAATTGTAGATACCTAATATAGGTTTAGTCTAACTGAAGTCGGCGACACAATATTTTCAACAAAAAAACAAAAAAACCGCCTTCAAAAACGCAAAAAATTACTTCTACTACTAGGTACTTAGTAGTAGGTACCTATCCTATTAGGTTAGTCCAACTGAAGTCGGCTTTTTGTTGAAAATATTGTGGTCGCCGACTTCAGTTAGACTAACCTAATAGGATAGGTACCTACTACTAAGTACCTAGTAGTAGAAGTTATTTTTTGCGTTTTTGAAGGCGGTTTTTTTGTTTTTTAAAACATTTATTTTATTTTACACTTTTTAGTGATCATAATAAGCTTATGTAGTCCCACTTCTTAGTTGATATATGAAACTTTAAGACATTTCAAGCTCGCCGCAAGCAACGCCGCGGGAAAATCATAGTCATTTTAAAACAATTAAATGTGCTTCGTTGTAGTCGCTCAACTATCTTAATCGAGATATCTTATCGCCACCCTTGAAATCGGTACCGTTGAGGAGTTCCGGTGGCCATCTGTGGTCTTCATCATCAGTTCCGCTTCACCAAGTGACACTTTCTGAATGCAAATGCTACACTTGTTACTAAAAATACTAAAATCGCTATATGTCTGCATACAATATTTGAGGAGTTCCCTCAATTCCTCACTGATCCCTTCATCAGATTCAGATTTGCTGACAATGGGACCACCTCGGAAGTATACTCTATCAAACCAAAAAAGAATTTTTAAAATCGGTCCACAATTGACGGAGTAATCGGTGAACATACATAAAAAAAAAAAAAAAAAAAAAAAAAAAATACATACAGTGGAACGTATAACCTCCTCCTTTTTTGAAGTCGGTTAAAAAAGCCGACATCAGTTGGACTAACCTATTAGGTCTTCTACAATTTTAAAGAAGTTATTTTTTGCGTTTTTGAAGGCTGTTTTTTGTTTTTAAAACATTTATTAATCATACGAGTATCTCTCCCTTTTACCTTTCTAAGAGGTTTAGCTTCATGGCCACCGGTTCCCAAAAACGGTTGCGCCCAATATCACCGTCGCTATCCTGTCTCACAAATCTAAATTCCATTACAAATCCTTTCCGGTGCACTCTGTCAGGTTGTGGAATCAGCTACCGGTCGGCATTAGGCAATCATAATCGCTAGATTCCATAAAAGGCAAATTGAAGAAGTTCTGGGTTGACTTTTTTTCTTCAATATGGTATTAAACTGTCTTCTACATAAATGTAGTTATACATAATGTATATTGATGTATAGACATATATCTCTGTATCTATTTATGTAAGGTATTTCCATGTAATATAATGTTTTTATAGGGATTATTGGTTAGCTTCTTTTTTTTGTTCTCCTGAATAAATTTGTACACTTGCTTACTCGATGGAAACTTTCACTTCTCTGAATCTCTCGAGGGTAAGGTAGAAGAGATCCCTTAAAGGGATAAGTTCGCCTTTGCACATCCTTTTTTATATGAATTGTAATGTTTTGTTTATTGCTTAGAGATTATTGTTTTTTGCTTAAAGCTTCTGTAAAGTGTTTACATACATGCATACATACATATATACATACAAGAGGTCTAAAAATAGCCTAAAAGTCGTTTAGACTAGCAAACGAGGGAATAAGAGCGGGTAGAGTCTGTGCGGAAAGAGAAGCGTCGTGGCAGAAACAGGAACTAACATAGTCAGCATAGAAAAAACCACTCATAAAATATCACTGGCACGCCCTCAAATCCTACGACTCTTCTCTTTCCGCACGACTCTAGGAGAGAAGTACGAACCCGAAGGCCGTTTTGAGACCTGCACTGTGAGTGTGCAGTCAACCAATTTGATTCCTACGCCACTATGGACTTTGTTAACAAGACTTTGTAAACCAGATAATTGGAAGTTTCTACGTTTTGGTTGTCAACGTGACTTTAACATAGTCCATAGTGGCCTAGAAATCAAATTCGTTGACTGTACATCCGTACAGGTAGGTATACCACCTGCGCCTAAACAATTATCCAAGAGACCATAAAAGAGTTAGGTAGGTACAAGTACAATCAAGGAATTTGATTGTTTAGCATTTTGACATAAATAATACGTCAATTTGTCGGGTTACACATTTCCCTCCAGTCATTAGTCGCGTCACGTTGCGGTATACAGGGTGACATCGAAGACGTGATCAGAAACCAGTTTTTCAGACTCGGTAATTGATGGCCAAGCAATATTAGTTAACTACAAGAAATAAAAGCTATTTTTTTTGTTAATTTTCCCCTTAATTAAATCACTGATTCATTAATCATGGTTATCCTACTTTTAGAATCAGACCTTTCATCATCTCTTTCTGATAAGTAGGGTGACCACACTGTTTATAATAAATTATAATTGTGATAATTGCGCGATAATGATAATATTTGAATACGACATCTAAACACCTACATACCTATAGGTATATTATTAAGATCCCACTTTAATGCTTAATTAAGTCATATCACTTTTGATCACGTCTTCGATGTCACTGCGTATAATAATATAACACGCCTAATTTACTTATGATGTCAAACAGCTAAACAATCAATTTCCTCGACTATATGAACCTATATCTCTCTTTTTTAAGAGTTGAGTTATTTTTAAATGTTAATGAAGACTGAATCAGGTTAAATCGCTTCTATTTCAGTCGGCGGCGCGGCCGCAGACGCTACGCGGGCTAATTCGATTACTAGTTTGGCGCAGCTTTAATTTAAACTGGCGTTAGTGGCAGGTACGCTGAAAGTATCTGAATCACATCTAAGTAAATTTTATAAATCCTAGGGTATATTTTTAGAGGTTTGGTTTTTAAATTGAGATCACTGTTTTTATTACACACTCTATTTGGCAGTTGACAGATAGTTTGTGGTCACAGGGGGGTTATACCTATTATGACTGGCTATACAGTTCATTTTACGGTGAGCGTAAAGGTCAGAGCTATAGCAGTTATAGAGTTCTGTCCTTTTCTCTCAGCGTAAACTGAACTGCATAGGTTTACGCGCCGGTACAACGCCTGCAATTGGTGCAAATATTTCGACAATAATGGCTCAGGCCGTAAAACTTGCCGCGCGCTACGTCCATTTTACCGTCGACATAATCGTCCAGTCGTGAAAGTTATTCGGATATTTTTTTCGGTTAACTTTTTATGGAGATAATAAATAAATAAATGTCGGGGGACAAATTTACACAAATTGTATTATAAACAATACCAATTCCAATTCAAAGTTAAATGTTACAAATGGAACAGATTATCTGTTGGTCCCACACTAGGCTATGCCTGCCACGTCACGTGGTAAACGGGATTCGGAGTATCACTTTAAAAGAAAGTACAGTTTACTGTCTACTATATAGTATCTAATCTATCTACTATGGGTACTGGACAACGATAAACATACTTATAGAGAAATAAATACACATAGAAAAACACCAAGAACCAGGAACAAATACTCGCGCCCACCACACAAATATTACCAACCAGAGGGCTTATTGTCTAACGCACTCGCAATCGTAACCGGCTTCACAGTGGAGCAATTGTTTTCATTTTGTATGCAGACAAGCCTTCGATTTTCAGAATGAAAACGATCGCGATTGCGAGTGCGTTGGACAATAAGCCCTCAGGCATTATTATGTGGAGTCACTAGGTAGGTAGGATTTATAGAAATTAGATTAGGTACGTGGAAGATAAAATTCGTCGCATTATTGCCGATAAAGTAGTCGAAAATTGGATTTAACGATTGGGCTTCTTTCGAACCAGCCGTGAAATATTTAAACAATAATAAACGTAATTTTTTAAAGGAAGCTAATAATTAACGCGATTTTAATGTGAATTAAGTATTTAATTTGAAATGTATTTCATGTGTGTGTACCTATTCAAATAAATAAATGAATAAATGTTCAAGGATATGTCCAAATGTACCTAAATAGGGTTACCCAAACGCGTTCTGTGAAAGTTAAGTTGAGTATAAAAATCTTGGTCATAATACATGTAAACCTAATGCCAATTTTGACGATGAATTATTACGGTCTCTACGAGCTGATCTCATGATGGAGTAGCAAGGTTATAGACTATACTTGACGTATACGTTACGTCTCCGAGATTTAACGGGTTGGTTCGGGCTAGACAAGCAGATGATGGCTGTGGTGAAAGTAATGCAGCCGGCAACAAAAGCTTGTTCCACAAGTCTCACAAATAGTGAGCTTTTAAAGACCCACTGCATATGTTAATATGGTCGTCTATATAGAAGTACATTAATGCAAGCCATGATACATTATTTCTAAATCCGTCATTAAAGCATTTTTTTTTTAATTACTCTGTGACATTCGCGACACCTCGCTAGTGGAAAACAGGCTATCCGTTCAACCCCTACCAGGAACAAAGAACCATACATACATGTAGAACATTAACCTCCCTAACACTTGCGGTTACAAAATAAATTAATGACGGAAATTTTGACGAGGTGGCACGGTATATTATTACGTCCAAAAATATTCTACTATGCCTAATTTGTGTGTCTCCTTAACTGACAACTTAAATAAATTCTAGACGATTGTTTTTTTTTACTTTTCCACTAAATATTATGCTCTAAAGTTATGCAGAGGATATTTATTTTAGTCACAAATTATAACCACGCGTATTATTAACTGAAAAAGATTTCGATCGAACGCGAACTGAAAGGCATTATTAAAAGAGCCATCGAATCAGCTCCCTGCGACCTACATACGTGATAAAAATGTACAGTGCACATTATACGGTTCCAGCCGGACCGAGTTGGTACGTGGCACCTGGAGCACTATCGACCGGTTAAACGCTAATATCACTCGCAGCAGCTGCACCGGTGCCGTCGCGTGCAGTGCCCGATCAATAGACCACTTAAAGGTACACTGTAGGCATTCTCTGAACACGTCGCTTGCTTCGGCCTTGAGTTCACTTGACTATCGTAACTTGAGCCCCGAGGTCGTCGCTATTGTGCAGCGTTAGGCTCCTACGAGGTTCAGTTCACATAAAATACTTAAAAGCTCTTCACAGATTTCTTCATTCTTAGATGTTTTCTAGTAATAAAGTATGTTTATCGTTGTCTACTTAATCTTATTATGCCATCGACGAATTTTTAAAGCCAAAACTAAATAATGAATGTAAATGCTTAATAGTCTGAGAAATTACATACGAAGATCAATTTTACGTGAGTACTTATATGACTATGCGATGAGATGTTTTGTAACCAAAATGCACGTTAATTAAATGTAAATAATGACAGTAAAACGATTTTAATAATAATGTAAAGTACTACCTAACTGGCGTATCATGTACCAACGCCATACATACCCTGTGACACCTCTTGTAATGAACATGCAACATAGTGAATAAAGGGTAAGGACCAAAAAGTTGGGCACGCTTACTCACTCAATTAAATTTTCTATGAAACTTTTCCATTGTGACACGAAAATTAGCCATACAATTGTAGGGATACTTTTCGTCGCACAACGGAACTTTTTTCCAATTTGTTGTTTGTATGGTTAACTGCGCTTAACTATGGTCCAACTTTTTGGTCCTTACCCAAATACATAAATACCTCCCGATTGTACAAACCTAGACAGTAACTTGGGACTGGGTAAAATTGATATTTTATCTTAATCCTTTGTACAACTGTTTTTCGTTTGTCCTTCAGTGCGTCTCTTTCATTATCGACTAGATAGACTGAGGGATCAAGTCAGACTGGCCGGTGGCCGGTCGTCGACAAACTCACGGGCGAGTTATTGAGGAGAATAACACCCCTGCACAAGAGAGCAAGGGCATGCAATGTCGCGGCATACCGCAGCCTCCAGCGCGTTCTGTGTCGTGCCCTCGCGTGCATGCATCGCAATGAGCATGCAATTGCATTCACCCTCTCGCGATGTTAACACGCGGACATAACTATGATTTCAATTTCAACTATGTGTGTCACACGGACGAAGTGGTTGTGACACTTTGAAACGGCATTTGTAGTAGAATCTTATGACAACAAAATAAATGTGAACGTTTAAGGGGATACTTGGACAACTATATGGCTCAAGTACTTATATAATAGCTTAATGGATTCGGATACACTTTTGAACATCGGTAGTTGTTCCAGTATAATACAGCAATCCAATACAAATACACTTTATTCAAATAATATAATCAAGAAAAACACGTTTCACAAGGTCTATTTACTTCATAGCGATCTCTTCCAGATAACTTAATAAAAACATTAACAATGAAATAGGTATCGAAAATACGACTTCTTATGCGCAAATTAAAAAAAAATCATTAGTTCCTATCTACAGCTAAACTTTCCTTATCTCAATAAGCGTGTGAAGCACAAGGAAGCTTAAATACGCGAACGTAAATCTACGACTCGTTATATTTTTGAACAAAAAATTCTAAGGGTGTCACATCGAGTGCGAAATTGCCTATCATAGGAAATAGAATTTAGGGGTGCTTTGTCGATATGCCTCCCTACTACAAAATGTTGATGTAGATACGTAGTTAAGAGTGCGTTCAGGGGCGTCCTCGTCACTCTCATTGTGTTTCCTATTCCTAAAATATGGTAAAGTTGTCGAGCAATTTTAAGGGGCTTACTGGTATATTCATTACTCTTTATGTAATTAACTAAACTAGCTAGTATTCTCCTTTTCGATGAGTACTCGAAAGTCTGTTCTTATTATAGTTATGCTGTTTTTCTTATTTTATAAATTGTGTTATAACTGTACGACAGCTGCTCTGTGTACGATTTTATTAAAATACTTTAGTTTTATTAACTACAATCATCCGCCGCCTGCGGCTCTGGACGCACGGAGCACTCCTAAAGCTAAGAATGTACGTGCTTGTTTAGATATTTTTATAATATGCTCTAACATTGATGGCGTGCATTCTGCCCGCCATGTATCATCATAAATCACGGTAAACGCCCGTCTGCATATTTGCTTGCGCGGCGGCGTCCTCAATTTGGGCCAGCTTGCGGCGGATGTGTCCCGCGCTGGTCGCTCAGATATGTTAATGGACACTACATCTGTTTACTTAGGGCGCGGAACCATCCTACGTATGCCTGTTAGTTTAATTCAAAACACAGGCACCAAAACTTTAAAGGATTCTCGGCGCGCCGAGCCGGCGGATGTTATCTTCATTATTGCAGGGCGTTACCATTTATCTACCTTTCCACATACGCAGAGCGTTTAATATTTACTTTAGAACAAAAGTACAAAGACAGAAACATACAACAATAAGCAAAGACTCTCTATGCTTGGTGCAACTAGGTATGTAGGTAGGTAATGAGTTCGGTTCGTATCGGTTACGAGTTATAATAATTATAATAAGGCTGTTGATCTGTAACCTGAGTGTAGCTGTACCATTAAATTTGCGAAGGTGCAAACTGAAGCTGAGTACGCTATATTTTAAACGTAATGGGCGGCCGTTTGCTGCGAATTGTAATAAATTACTTACATTTATCTCGCTCTCGGTCAGGCTAATTGGCTGTGTGTGCGCCGTGCGCTGTGCGCTCCCGCTCCTCGAACTGTTCAATATTTGCAACTAAATTAAGCGGTCGTTTGAATTGCAAACACTACTCAATAAAAAGTGTTAGGTTTTCTTCATATGGTAAGTCTTTAAGTTGTTATCTTAAGAGGAACACTCTAAAATGCTGCCTTGTAATGTAACTGCGAAACACCACCCCAGGAAATACGCACGGAGAAGCTCGCAGAAATGCTTGCCAGCAAAGCCATAAGCGTGAGTCAGCATGGATTTTATTTTACTTTTTAGAGCCCCAATGATTTTCCTCTTACATCGGCGATTCGTAGCCGGCAAGTTTCGCCTTTTAAAAATAAATCTAACTTATGGATGTCGAAAAATCATTCCCGCGTCATAAATTGTAGCAGCGGGCCAGGCAGGGGCGCGCAACAGTGAAAAATTGCAGTTGCTGTGTAATCGCCGTGTCGAAGCCGAGGGTGCTAATGTTGCAAGTTAAATTTATCTCGTACAACATTTATTATATTTGAAAATGCCATTGCCGGTCGGCGTCGCCTCGTTTGCAATAGAAATAGCTAGTTCGGTAAGCTGGGCGGCAAACGAAGTGTGATAATAAAGTTTGTCTTTAGTTCCTTCCTGGTAAACTAAACGTTGCCAAATATTAGGCAAGTTGAATGGCGCACTTCGTGACCTAGTTCTTAATATAAATTAAACTGCGCTGGCGTCAACCCCTGGGTTGACGTATTGCGTCGACTATTTCCGAGGGACTGACAGGACGAGCCCCAAGGAAGCCCCCTAAGACGAGTGGGGGCGCCGCGGTTGCCCCTTGTGGTCGTACCCTCAGGCGAATTATAGGCCTACAGCCTCTGAATACTAAGCGGTGGGATAAAAATTCACCCCTCAGGTAGCCGCTTCTACGCCGACACATAACTTGGCCCCGCGAGCGCGACGGGGAATAAATCCGATAGGAACAAATCAATCCCTCGTATAGGATCTGAAGATCAAGCCGAGTAAACAAGCACGCGAGTTGTTATTGTTTATTCTTCTGCCGACGCGAACGGCCCGAACACAAACATTGCTAAATGTATGCCTGTTGACCTTTGTCTGACTTTGGTTGTTGTGTAGTAACAAATAAACAATTGGCGTTCTACATTATATTTTACTTGTGTTTTGATATATATAACTAACAATGTCAATGTTAATTCCATGGCGAGGTAGCGACAAATATCGAGCAGATCACGTAATAACGATTATGTAATGATTTTGCCAGCGATTGACGACAGGACTAGTTTTTCAGTTAAATTTACAGCGAGTATTAAGGACATAGCTATAGCTGTTATATAAGACTTTGTCTCTTTCTCTCCCATACACTGAACTTCATAACTACTTATGTCATGGCAACCTCCAAGGAATTAAACAAGAATTGTTATACCGTATGTGCGACTCTGGCCCATTTCCCGTCACGTAGCGAGGCGCAAACGAGCCGGTGCCGCAAACGAGTCGCGAGCGAAACAAAATAAGTAGTCGGCGGAAACGAGCCTGTCCCCGCCGTCGCAGCCGCTAACGAGCCTAACGAACTCGCCCGGCGACGCTGCTCTGCTTAAATAGCTACTCTAATTAATATCTATCACTGCTGAATCATCGATATATACAATATTTTCATAGGCATTTTATTACGGAATTTGTATTACGCGTATTTACAAAAATCTCTACTTGTTGTACTGTTTTTATAACCGAAAATTAGGTGGCTTCAAAAATATAGTCGAGTTGCTGAGAATATAAAGTAAAGTACCTGTTAGACAGCGCCCGCGGCGCCACGGCTCCGCTCTCCGCGCGAATCCCTCCTTCTCGTCATATACGCATCTACTGACACGATTTCTTTGTGAAACACCACTTTTGTGTAGTGTCAAGAGGTAACGCGTGCGACTGGAATTTTAAGTACGAGTTTAGTTAGAGTTGTCAAAGGAAAGGATGTCACGTCACTATATAAAATTAAGTCTTTTGATGTAGGTAAAGGGCACCGCAGGCAACGCGTGCTCCGTCACTTGTTCTTACAGTATTTAACACGTTTGCATGAACAGCGAGGTAAATCCACTGGAATAGAAATAAGTCAATCCGATTCTTATTTCTACTTTTATTCTTTTCGATCGGCACAAATACGTTGCAAAACGAACGCCTCGAAAATCCGGGACACGAGTTTCAAATACGGGAGAGTTAATCCTATATACGGAACGTATTGCCTCTAAAGATGTAATAAAAAGAGCTCTGTATTTACTCTTAGAAAACATTAGATTTCTAAATGGTAAAAGTAGGTAAGTTATAGCTTAAAAATCGTGAAAAATATATTTGATAGGAATGTGCGCGGAACTCTCTCTTAAAGTGCAGTTAAGTAAATTTTGGTCCCAGTAAAAAAAAACTAATCTAAAGGGTTCTTTCTTGCCTAATAGTGAACCTACCCTCTGATCGTAAAAACTCGTGAGTCACCGGCTACCCAGGATATGCGGAGTATTTTTAAAAGAGTTGAAAAATAGAATAGAGAGTAGAAAGACTAGAAAGGCATCCACCACGGAGCCGACTTATTCATGCAGTAGCTGCGGCTACGGGACTCCACCAGTGTGGCTGTGATCTAGATAACTTGATATGTATCACACTTATTGTTTCCCAGGACGAACTATGTTCATAACTAACGTCAACAATATCGATACAGGAAATTACGCGTAAAAGCATACAAACAGACAAACTCATTTTTACGTGCATTATTATTAGCAGGTTAACTAAAAATATTAAATACAACATGTACCAGATTATATAATATTATTGTGTACCTACGAAAATAGCATCTTGGTTATTTTTGTATATAAATATGATCTGGGGAAACGGTGTATAAAATATTCAGTTCAGTGTCGCGGCTGTCAGAACTGAATTACTTGTACATAATACGGTTCATCATAGTTCAGAATGTTCCATCACAATACTTCCATTTTTGCTTGTAGGGTGCTAAACAAATAGCCTACTTGATCGTTATAAATGATAGTGCCATATCGCCCGGGGATCTGCAGTGAGCCCGACGGAGCGAGATGTTACACAGCGTTCGCTGAATCATATTATTCATATTATGTTGCAGTAATTTTCGATGATCCGATATATTTGCCTAATCTATTGGATATGATAATGTCATAACGGAATGTAACGTCAAAAAACAATCGCGACGACAGTTTTGTATTTTTATAGCACCGCTCAATCATCAAGATTTTGTTTCTATTATTATTTGCATTCATTAATAATGCGGCTTGGTTCTTACCCTTACTTACAACTGCAGAGCTAGGTAATTAAAATTTATCTACATTACCATTAATTACACAGCCACGAAAAAGATAGGCTTATTTTAATTAAAACCGTATCGCGAAAAGATTTTTCAGACAATTCCATAATAAATAGGACAGTAATTTAATTCAAATCTCGTCTCCCTAATTGGGGTGTTTGTCAAGAGAATTTATTTAACGGGACCGTTGAATAGCATTAGCCGTCCAGTTGGCCCCCAAACAGCGGTGAGTAATGAGTTTTGGTTTCAGGCGAGCGTTCCCGATGCACTTGTGCAAAACTAATTGGCTCGCAACTTCAACTGAATAAAAATCCATTTGGTGCGCCGCCGCCGCCCGCCGCCCGCCGCCGCCCGCCCTCGCCCGCCGCCCGCTCGCCTCACTTCGCACGCTCCGCTGGTGTTCCTTTGCTATTACGTTTTTGTAATGGCGTTTCGTTAGTTTTGTCATCACCAAATGGAAATGACGCGCGCTTTTTCATTCGTTTGAAGTTCGACCGCGTTTCATAAACTCGTGGACGCCCGCTTCCCGCATTGGAAATTTCAATTAAACACTGTTCGTTCCGACTCCATTACCCGACTTTCTAGTTGCAAAATTTGAATCTATTTGTATTCGACTTAGCAAAGGACATTGTTACATAATTTTGATAACACCGAGCTTACCCTCCCCCTTACAAGGCTGGGTTTAATTAAATTTGGGCCATGGACACCTTTCCTGGAATTTTACTTTTTGCCCGAGAAAATACAGAAATACACATTACAGACGGCGTGAGTCCCATAGTCCCCTGAATATTTGGGTTAAATTTAACTTCTTAGTAGACGGCACAGTTGTGCAATGCAATCCTCGATGCGTACGTGACGAAACCCCTAATTGTTATGAAACGAGCGCGTTCAGAAAATTTTATCGAAAACTTTTGCACCCGTCCCCGACAATGAGAGTCAAATGTGAAATAATTGAAGCATCATGCATGGAGGCGGCCGCGCCCCGGCTGCGCGTGCGCGTTGTCCGTCGAGGTTGGTTTAACACGGATTGAACGAGCGCAATGCCCGCGCTGATTGACCCACTGGCGCTTCCAATTAACTCTTCATCACTTCTGACACACATAGTGCATAATGAAATTGCTCTTTGTTGTTAAATATTTAATTTGCCTTAAAAGGCTTGCTTTAGACGCAAGTCTAACTTACGGAGTTGTGTCTAGAAACTCTAGGTTATTTTATTATTGCAAAGGGAAACATACAGCAGATATATTACAGCTAAAATAACAAATGTACTTAATTTATAAGCCAAAATAATTTCCACCTATAGTTAAGACATTAATTTTGCTCAAAGAGTTAACAAAGTTATGACAGTGAAGAAGTTGTAGATTGGGCAAGATCTGAGCTATGTTTTGGATACCTACTTAGATTGTTCATATTAGGATTATAAATCTTTTAGTTTTTCCGATGGCATGTAGATAAATAGCGGCGGCACGTCTCGCGCCCCGCCGGATTAACTGGTGTCGCGGGATCGATCGCCGCCCGCGCCTCGGCAGGCGCGGCACGTGCCGGCGCCGGCCCGCTGCGCGTATAGTGCCTCTTATTGTGTCCTTCCTAGCTCTGGGTAACTCATAACTCCGCTTAAGGGAGCGTTGACGCTGATTCGCCGAAACATTACTTGGGGTGTTATATTCTTAACAAACTCCGTAGCTGACTTCACCAACGGTCACAACTTGACCCATACGTTCATAGGTATGCGGGACCAGATTACTTAGTTACTACATTGACAAAGCTGCTTCAAAACTAACGAAGAAAGAGCAAGGTTGAGGACATTCAAGAACACGCAATTTATACGCACTGACAGGTCAAGTTAAGTTTGATGGTAAGTTGTCAGGCAAGTGTTAAATATTTCAGAAAATATCTGAGATGTGTCCCCGCGTCCTTGTGAAAGTGACTTCCTTCGCCCCCAACACCTGTGATCGAGATAGCGAAACTTGTAATTACACAGGGAGATGCAATCTGCAGCTAGACTAGACACAGTAAAATTAACTTTTCACGTCTGCTTCCGATCTGCATCCGATCATATCTGAGGAAGCGAACTTCATTTGTAGTTCATAGTTTTACTGCAGACAATATTTAAAAGGTTACGATCATGTATCTTATTTATTCATAAGCACCGTTTGTCCACGGACTTTAGTCCACGTAGAGATTTTATCCAGGATTTTATAACTGCCCGTGTGCAAAACTGGACTGGGCACCGTTGCCTCTTAAATTAAAGAAATGTAAGTTCACTTTTTTTTGCTTTACGGTAGGGGATGCAAACGAGACACTTAAAGGAAAGTGATCACCGTCCATGTCCATGAACTACTGCACCACCACCATAATAATAAAGGGGGTCTTTGCCTGGACATTTTTCATGTGTCTATATTTATATTTTATGTATCGAAACAACTACCTACCTAGTAACAATCGAGCTGATCTGATGATGAAGGTGGTCATAGGAACTTCTCAATTCTTTTCAATTGTGATTAAGTTAGTTACAGTTGGAAACAAAGCGTATAATAAAAATATGTTTTTAAGAATAAAGCGTTTAACTAATAGGTTGATATTTTAAAATAACCTTTAGGTTTACCTTTTTACACTTGATTTCCTCGTGTCGTGTTACTTGATATACAAGTGATATCTCGATTTATCCTGGGCTTATGATATTTTAGGGCCTGAGCGACCTAGGAACCGCCCGGAATAATACAGAAGCCATCGAGTGTTGGTTACACGAGATAATTGTACGGCGAACTGTTTGGATAGGCTTCTACAAACGATTACGAACTCCAAAAATATAGGTCCTATTTATTACTTACTTTTGCCCGCAACTCTTGCGTATAATTGTTTTGTCGTTGTTTCTTCGGAATGTAGTCAAAACGGGAATAAAAAGTATTATGCGGCCATATCCAAGGCTTCCGCTAGTTCATCAAAGTTGCATTAGATTTTGTAACATTACTAGGGTTATTTAAATGTGCACACAATACTGACCAACTCTTACGCACATACGTGACCTATTTTAAACACGTGTAACACCGCATGCCTCTGAAAAAGCATATTTATATTTCCTAAACCATAAACCATTCACGTAGCGAACACATTCACAATGGGACGAGATACGCAAATATACACGTACTCACGCCGAGCAGTGGGCGGGCATTAATTAGCTTTTGTGTAGCCGAACAATGTGAAGATGCTAATCAGAGTTCGATACCGATGAATATGGAAGGGCGTAAGTCCATGTGTATGGTAACGTAATGGCGCGCGGGCCGCGGGGCCCTCTGATTAGCCGGTCCATTAGTGCTGCCGGGACAAATAAAACTGGCATTATGAGTAGCACCCGAGCTGCCGCTGTTAATGTGATTGCCATCCCTCGTCATAGCACTCGGGCCAAATCAAATGGAAATGGTGAAGTCCAAGGTGTGTTAGTTTGTATTAGGGCTCGGCCCGCTCCGGACGACGCTCCCTACTTTATTCTTATCTTGAAATATTCAATTCAATGGCAAGATAATGTCCAATTTTATTTAGGTTATTTTAAAGGGTGATGTAAAAGGGTAACTAGATAAAATGGCGTAGCGTTATGATGGTTATAAAATCAGTCGAATTTTCGTTTTGTACGCCATTAAACACGCCGTAAATGTCAGCATTGACGCGATGAAGCGATGGGGATTAGAATACATAATTACCTATATGTAGACACTTTATACTTCATGCAGCAGAACAAGTGAAAAAATATCAATCAAAGTAATTTTTATTTATTTTTATAATAATTTTAATGAACCCATGCTTAACTTTGTGAATAGTTTATTTCAAATTGAAGCATAGTGACCAATAGCCTTGATCAAGATAGATGTATCAACGCGTCGCCGCGCCGCGGCGTCGTGTCTGCTGAGACCCGACAGCACGACGAGCTGCGGAGCTGGCGGGAACATAATTAACTGTTGCTCAACTAGATAAACTTTATCGCTAATACGTGGCGTAAAGTTTCCCGCTGTCGGCAATGGAATCTTTGTATCGGAATTTTCCTGCTTTATTACCTATAATCGTCAATTTAATTTGTATTATGTAGTTTAATAACTAAAAAAAGGCCTACAGTTAAAAGTGTCTTAGCAACGTTTCACCCGTTCTATTTCCATAATTTCTCGTAATCATTCAAGATATTAGTGCAATTTGGGCCGCATTTGACCAAACTTGGAATAAGACTTATTCCGAGATTAGTCTATACAAATTCGGTGTTTAATCTAGGTATAAGAATCAACCCAGATAATCGCGACGGTAGGTGGATATGTAATCATAAAGATGAAAACCGATCTTCAAGAAAAATGCCAAGATTGTTGTGGAAGCAGTTCTCTGAAACTAGTCCCCGGAATGCTCTCTAATGGCTCGGCGCTGTTAACTTCACCTTAAGCTTTTATCGAGAAAACGTCCGCTTGGAGAATATTTGAATAGTTGGAGACGTTGATTGCGAAATAAGCCATGAAACCTCGAAGGTCCTCGGGGACTTAACTCAAGTAGCCCGGTCGCCGTTCTACTTCTAGCTAGCCAGCAATTGAATGTGGGACCTCGCTTCCTGGAATATTACCCCGATATTACCGCACGAATATTTTTACTGGACGTTTAGAAAGGGGAAACGAGCGCAGCGGCAGCCGTTTGTTTTTTAAATTTCCTTTTCAAAATATGATTTCAGGTTGAAACTGAAACGACGACGCGCGGCGGGCTGCAGCCGCAACGCAAGCTCTGTTTACCGAAGATATTTCAAACAATTTTTGGTATACCGCTGAGTTATGTTTACTTGAAAAGAAATACATCCTAAAAACTATTACTGAAAGATTTCGGCAACAATTCGTCATAAATACGTAAGCTTTTGAACGATAAAATAATGTTTTGCTATAAAGGTTATACAAGCTATATACGAGACAGAAAATTCTTTGTTGTGACTCGAATGTTGAGTCTCGTAGAGCTCGCTACGAAGCGTCTACGTCTGTTCTACGGCCGCTACGGACAATGGGCCGCGGTCGTGGCGCAGCAAGCGAGCGCTCGCGATCTTTTGAGCTCTGCCGAGGCGGACGCGCGGCGTCGTCGGCGGGCGTCTGCTGATGCGAGTGTTTAAATTCACGTACTTACTCGCTAAATGTGTGGAAACTAAAATCTGCTCAAATTTCGTGTCTAGTTCTAGTTCTGTTGCACATGAAACTCGAGGCAAACATTTATGTATGGTAATAATTTTTGGTACAGTATAAATATGTATTACATTCCTGAAGAAACGCAGAGGTGCAATAGGGAAGAAATTAGACGCGTAAGAAATTGTGTCCCCTTCATGGGTTTAGTTTTTTTTTTATATTACCTACAGAATCGTTGCCAGTTTGTAAATTTACTTCAGGAAATCTGGTGATTTATCACCAGTTATCATCAGTCGCCAAGTCGTTCTCCTAGAAATTGCTTTTCGCTTCGTCAGAGATCAATTGGCCCAGCGCTTCCCCCGGCCGGTCCCAATACTGATAATCAATCTAAGCAATGCAATAGAGCAAAATGAAGGCACTCGAGTGTCGGGAGCCTACGTCGAGGCGATGCCGTCGCGCTGAGTTACCCCGAGACACGGGCAGACCCGAATAACCCGTTACTAAACAACGGTGAGATTGCGAGCAACGTGCGACAATCAAAATTGCATTTGTAATGCGGTCTCTGTGCGTCGACGAAACTACAAATGAAACGACACGACGCCCGTCCCGCCCGCTACACGGGAACGTACACCGTTGCTTACGACCTAATTACCTTTTGTTATTTGATATCGTTAATTAAAATGCTGCGGCGCTCGAAAATGAGTATAAAATGAAGCAACTTTCCAAAGTATCATTTTTATTTCATTTGGGCCTTAAAAATGAATTTTTCCACCGCGTTTTAGGGAGTTAGCAACACTCCGCGGTAATCTACCTTTTCGGGGATTAACGTATAATCGACGGGAGCGAAAAATATTCCGCTGTGTATCGACGCCGCCGGTTACTTAATTACTCGTGAATATTTATTGGTCGTTTGAATAAATCGCTCGCGGCCTCCAAGCCTTTACCTTCGCGTATTATATTCATTTTTATTAACCCTAATTTTCAACTCGACAGACCGTAGTCTCGTCACGCAACAATATTTTAATAACCAGATCAAAAGTTTACATTTTACGCGTTTTTCTCCTTTGATTGGAATTTTAATTATTTTTTGCAAGTCTAACGAACAGCTCCAATTATCGATATTTGACTCAATGCAAATTCAATAAGACGGACATAACAGAGACATCTATCCATTTTTATTGGTACAAACAATTGTACAAGGTATGTTACCATCAGGAATTAAATACCTACTTGTTGGTCAAGTATTAAAGGTAGGTACCTATCAGAATGAAGTTGCCTATCAGTCTCGATATTTTATGTATTCAGTCAGGCCAAAAGTCTTAAAATTACATATATCTGAGAGAAAATTCAATGTTTTTTAAACTCTGCAGCAAGTCTAAGAACTTTCCGCAAACAAATAAAAAACATTTAACAAGCAGGTTGCAGCTTTTGAGACAACTAAGACCGTTTTTAAGTCGGTGCTTCCAGGTATTTACTGTTGGTTTCCGCGGAGGAATTTTCATTCCCCGCGCCGGCACTCGTATTTCTTAGTTCTTTGTCTTTGAACTTTAATAACATTAACTTGAATGTTTCCTAGAGAAGGATTTAAATAGAGTCTCGTTAGAATGACTCTTTATCGAGCGGCTGCGTGTCTAGCGGCTCTTCTAAATTGCAAATCCTTTGCCGAGTCAAGCGAGAGGATAGATGTACCTAGTTGGCGAACTTTCTCAGAAGCTAAGTGAAGTCAGAGAAACGAATAAAGGGAATTACTTTCGCAGATCCAAATAACAGATGTCTTGCTTCGATGAATATGACGTCGGGGCTATGCATTTGACGTGGCTATTAAAGTAATAGGTAACTATTTGAAACGGCCCCATCTTTTTACAAGGGCGTCTATTCTAGCACGTAAAAACCATATCGTATTTTATATGTTTTGGTATTGTTTTTAGCTCGGGCGCCATTACTGTGAAGTAAATAAGAGCTATCAAAACGTTGACAATACAATAACAGGTCAAAGACGATATGGTTTTCACCGCCTAGAATCTCTGCACTGGATTTTATTAGCTTCACTTGTATTTAAATAATCGTATTAAAAAAAATACAGTTTATTATTGTATTATGATTTTGCTCTTTTCACTTTAGGAAATAAAACTCCTCAAGAATTTTATAAACAGTGCTAAAATCTTTTTAAAATTATAACCTATGTCACACTTCACTTCAAAGCGTGACCTTTATAAAAATCTTTATAATAAAAACGAACCCTTCAGGTTTCGTGCGGTACGTGCAGGTGGTAGTTTTTGCATTGATTTGCAATTTTCCATATTTATGTTATTCTGATGACACATACATATATAAAAGACCGGGCAAGAGCATGTCGGACCATGCTCAGTGTAGGGTTCCGAAGCAGACCTCGCGACAAACTTAACTTTGCCGTTGGAAAAATGTTGTCACCATATATCGAATGCGTTAGTGAGGCAATTAAAATTTACTTTATGTACCTAACTTATCCAAACAAGTATATTCAGTCAATTAAAAGTTAAAAGCTTTAAAAACCCGTCTGCATTTTTTGATACTGTCGTCGATATATGATAAAAACGTAAAGGGCCGATTCGACCAAACTGGAATAAGACCTACTCCGAGTCCGAGATTAGTCCATACAATTTCGGCGTTTACTCTAGGTATTAGACCTTATTCCAGTTTGGTTGAATCCGCCCTAAAATATGTAAAATACGATTGAGAAATGTATAACCTAGTTATAAACTTACAGAGAAATACAAACTTGAATACATAGAAACACCCCAGTCTCAAGAACAGATACTCACATTTATCACACAAACATTAACGTGTACCGGAAATAGAATCACTAGTTTCGTAGGCAGGGCCACTACCAACTGAGCTAATCGCGTCGTCCATATATACAGGGTGCCCCAGGGCTTTATTCTGAAAAAATATAGCAATATTGGATTCACACTCTGTAGAAGAAAAATGCAGAAGGGTGGTCGGCGTGCAGTTCAAAGTAGGTAAATACCTAGTCTATATTCATTGATTGGGAGTTCTGACTGAAGTGAACTGCAAATATACATATAGGGGCTAGTGCAAATATGGAGGAGTTAGGGGCAATAATGAGCATGTGCGTGCTTGTGCCGCGGGCTGGCCTGCGCGGCGTAGATAAGTGGCACCGCGGCGGCGCCAGCCCTAATGAATCAAGTTCGGCGGCTGGCGCGCTGCCCGCCGAACGCCGAACGCCGAATTCAACTTTTAATTGATTTGACATTATTCCGTTTGTGGATCCGAGCGATTGCGACGCGCCCCTTCAATTATAACTCATCTCCCAATGAAATGATCAAACGAAAATTAATTTACGAAAGTTAAATGAAGTTATTAAAACAATATTAAGGCGTCTGGGAGATGTCGCCGCAGCGATCGGTATTTCTAGATGGTGGATGGTGGTTAATATCGTCTTGTTAAAAGTTGAGGCTTCACAGCCCAAGAATTACTTATCTACTCATCAATTCATTTGGGATAACAATTTATGAAATATGCCAGGCTTTTAGACGCGGTCTCATGCTCTACATATTATAGTCCTTTTTCTAAAGAACCTATAACAGAAACAGCTGAATATATTTTTCATATCAGATAGTAAGTAGTTGATTAAGCAAACAAGTTACAGGTGTTATTGTCATTGATTACAATTCGCCGGCGGACATAGGGACGAGATTTACTTGACCCGTCAATGCATATACTTAAACTACGTGTTGTGCATGTCTACGCCCCTGATAGTCACTTATTTCAATACAGTTCTGCCAAGGTACTTACCGCCGCATAATGCTTACGAGCCACGACCGCAGGAGTCAACTCACGACTATTTGTCCAAAAAAGCGACAAAGTTTGTTTCCTTCTCCCTATACAGTGACTGTAAATCAAGAGCTTAGGCAGTTCATAAAGTAGGTAAGTTAACTTCAAAAAAGCGTGTAGTGTAGTGTCATATAGACGAGCAAGTGGAGGAGATAAGAAAGTTCGCGATAGCTCGCGAGGTTCGTTCAAACTTGTAAATGAAAAGTTAATGCACAACTTTCTGACAGCTGCGGCCGCGCCGCGCTTCGAGCGCCTCTCACCGCTGAAATGAATCTAAACTTTTTAATTATTCTGCGACAATGCCCCAGATATGTCAGCGGGTCTGGCTGTTAGGCGCAGGATGAACCTTCAACTGTTTAACAAGATCGTGTGCTGCTCTCCCGCGGGGCGGGGGGCGGCGGGGGACAAGAGCCTACCCCGCTACGCCGCGCCGCTTACATATCTACTATGTTTGTTTAAAAAGAAAATAATAGAAAAGGTTTATAAGATGCTAATAAACAAAAAAAAGCATTGAAAGATAGAAAAAATAAAATTGCATACCTACTAAAAGCGATTTTACCTCAGTTAACACTGACATGGTTGCCACTCAGCATTGTGTTGTGTCATCATTAGATCATTTTCATTGTGTTGCGGTACTAAACTAAACCAACCAAACCGTATGGCCGTGTTAAACAGCCAATCAAAACTGGTTAGTCCGAGCTTTCACGCAGTGTTCTACTTTTAAGTAAGTAATGGCTGACGAATAATAACTCTGGGATTTTTTGATTACATTTAAATAATTACCAAAACAAAATGGAGTATAAATGCCTCGCGATCCCCGTCCATGTTTGTCGGCCCGTGGGACGCCCGCGCACTAACTTACTCTAGGTACTATAACATTAACTAGTTTTTCTAGACTTCGGACGGAGTCGTGGGTAATAGCTAGTTCATAATAAAATGATTGCATCATGTTTCTGGAGAACACATAATTGAAAATATGACTTGCGCAGGAACAGTCGTCATTTACGAAGAAACGTCCAAGTACCTACGATCTCTAGGAAAGAAGGCTGACAAACCGACGATGGCTTTCTAGAAATGTTTTGCTTTTCTCCACCAACTGACATAGGAACTGTAAGGAAATGAAACTTGTCGCACGGAGTGACGTGATGCGTCCTGTCATTGCGACTTTAAATGTACAAAATGTACCTACCTACATGAACACACATAATATAATGTAGCACATTGAGCGTCGTTCGGTAATATGTAGGACGGATATCTTAAAACGTCAGAAATCTTATGTTGATATAAAATCCATCTTGTCTCGAGGCCTTAGTAAATGTGTTAGTGCTTATGTCGTTGACACTGTAATAACCACCGATTTGATGATATGTAATATTCTGAGAGTGAAGTCCCCAACTCGCACAGGACCCGCATGGCGAAGATGGTCCACGCCCTGTCCACAAGATGGCTGTGCCCAGCATATATTTAGTAGAGCAGAGTGTATTCTCTTATAAAGTACCTACCTACCTATGTATGTTGCGCAATAAGTTACTTGTCCACACATGATTCCTACGTAATGTCGCATTAGGAAGATGGAGTTTGGAAAGCAATGAACCTATTTTGCAGAATGTAGAATGTTGGCAGCGTAAAGTTTACCTCAGCGTAGATGTTAACTCCGTATCATTCTTACACAACAACAACTTCCCGAGTAAAGTGTTAAGAATTTATGTTCGGGAATAAGCACTATTCATAGTCGTTAAAACTTCCTCAGAGAGCAGTAGAAAGGAAAATAGTTTTTATTCTCTTCGGAGCGCGACGTCAGCCCGAGACGGGATGTTTATAATACGGATGTGTCGCATAGCAGACGAGTAAAGTTACGAGATTCGTGAAAACACTTGTTCTAAATGTTAAACTTTAATTATAAAAATACATTAATTTTATGATGTCTTATCTTGGTGGGAAGTTCGTATATAATATCTTGCTTTCTTACTTATAAGAAAACAAAATGTTTCCGAACTTCCCCGACATCACAAGATGTACCTATTATGATTGTTTACATCTTTGGTTGGATTGACTTCCCTTCCAAGTCAATCTGATTATTGAGTGCGGCTGATATTTCCGTGATTAAACAAACAAAACTAAACTCTTTACTAAAATTGCATTGTATGTAGAGTTTAACTATCCATTAAATCAACCAACATCGTTATTGAGTGGCATTCTACTATTTTTGCACTAGAGCATTTTGCGTTTTATCTCAATTCAGCGGTGTTCAAACATTTTATGAAATTACCTCAAATACCATTGGGAAGATGCCAGTGTCTATGGGGGGCAGCAGCAGTTACTCCACCTAACACGCGTGTTTGCCCCACTCACATATAATAAATAAATAAATGAACGCATTTGCTACCGTCCTTTTCCCGTCATTTCCCAGAAGTCGCATGTTTTGTTTTGCTCCATAGGAAGCTGTACGAGTTCAAGGCAGGTTGCCGACCGTGAACGCGTTAAGAAATCTATGTGTTTTGCACGGGACCTCCGCTCCCCCTTAGTGCCCAACAAATGGAATTGGTATTCGAGGAGCCGCGGACCCGCGGCGGCGCCCGCAGCGCGGCTCGAATTAAGCGCACGCCTAAGACCCGTTACAAAATTACATTAACTTTATAATACTGTCAAGCGCGGTTAGCAGCAGACTCGATTAAAAGGGCCCATATAAAGATAATTATTCCGCAGAATATAACGCCGTGACCTCATTAGATATGATATCGGTTTATGTCTTGCGCAAGTGCCGCGATATAAATTGCCTTAATGGCACGGAACAGGGGGTCTACGAGCGATCCTCCAACGGGTCCTATCTATTGTGCGACTCCACCGCCGAAGATATGTTATTCGTAATAGCATGTCGTTAAATCCTATTTTGTGTCTAACGGGACATTCTCTACAAATCTTTTGTCAAATGGTTTCGAGACATTAACTGGCAGTAGTTTAGTAATGGTTCAATGGAAGATAACTACGCTAGGGACGACGTTTAGTACCCATGCCCAAATTATACTCGTTAAAACTATTTTAAATCGCAAGTTGATGAACTGCGTTTTGGTTTCCGCTACACGTGAGTTAGTGGTTTTGTTCGCGTCAGCATTGAAGTTGAACAAGCTCAATAATTATAAAAGGACTGCCTAGATATCCCGCGGTGCAAAGTGCTGAACGACAAATTATGTTAGTTTAGTTGCTCACCTCTAGTCTAGTAATAAAGTTTTTATGAGCGCACTCAGTTCTTTTAATGAATAAGTATCCAACTGAGCGCCGTCCTCGGGGCAGCCAGAAAATACAGTTAAGTGGAAAGAAGCAGCAAAACTTTTAAAATCAATGCAAATAAAAACAGTATTGATAGCCATAATTGCCGATATAAAAGTAAAAGTCCGAATTCGCCGGCGAGGTCTTGGCACAAATTAAAACTTCTAACATTCAGTGTTTTCGCGTTTACTTTTTCTATTAAACTTTGTTTTCCGTAGGTAGGGCGAGGCAGCTTCGAGATTTATCTACGCGATACCGTTCTATTTGGCTGAGGGAAAATTCAATTTGGTTTTTACCTGGGGCGGTAGTGCGAACCCTCGCGTCCTCTCCGTAACATTATGGAATGCCCTCTGCCAAAACACTTTTTAGAGCCGGCTTTAAATTATATCAGAGATATCCGTTTGTGCGAACTGGGCCCGAGAAAATTTAATTTGCAAATGTAACAATAGGGTTACCCCGAGCGCAGGTACCTACCACTCACATTTTTAGTATTTAAATAAAGATTACTTACGATATCTACTGTACATTCAAGTGTTTGTTTATATACTCGGCGCTCGTCGCTAGCTTTTATGGGAAAATATCCCGCACGTGTCGACGTTTATAAATAAATCCTGCAAAAAAGAAGTTTTCAAAAAACGTCCGGCATAAATTCATGCGCTGAATTCGCAAGAAGGTTATTATAACTTGGGCTCGTCGTGTACTTACGGAGTTTTTTAAACATTTCTGAATGCCGACAATGGAGGAAGAAAGCGGTTGACAAAAGTGATTTTGCTGTTTTCATTTACTTTCCATTATTCCTTCATCTCGTTTGTCATCCTTTTCTCTCCGCGACGCGCGTACAGAAGAAGAATGACACTCGTTTATATTTACGTAGCCAAGTGACTAGAGCACATAAAAAACATCCAGAGCAGAGTTTCGCCAAGTTGTTTGTTTCCTGTATTGCCGCATCGAAGTTTAAACGTTTGCGCGCACCGGAGCCGAGTGCTCGCGACGGCGGGCGGGTTCCGCGATCACCAGCGTGCGACGATTCAATAATCTCGTTCTGATTGCGGACCAACTTGGGTTTCGGACGTAGGAATAATAGCGAATTAATGTAAACGAAAAATTTAAATTTTGATAAAACCCAGTTTACAATAAAATATGCACTAAATAATGAAACCAGTTAGCTGTTATAGTAGTGATAGTGGGTGTGATAGTAATTAGTGATATAAGGGATTAAACGGGGTGATATTCGGGCCGGTAACGAGATAAAGCCGGCGGGCGCACCGCCGAATGCGTGATTAAACAGGGCCCGTAAAATTATATAACTACACATTAAAACCAACGGCTCGATAACGATGCAATAAAAATGTACGGTAGTTAATTAGTAAACACCGACTCAACAAAATAAATGTATTCGTATGCAAACACCCCATCGCAATTTATTGCATAGAGACGCTGATTTTATTCACTCCTCTCGGCTTTAGCTTGCCTAGCAATAAATTTGCGGGCATTAACAAAAATCTGTAATAATAATAGAATATTAAGCAAGGGGTCGCGCGCGGCTCGGGCGTCGTTACTATCAGCGCGCGCTGGAATTAATCACTTAGTCAGACAAGGTCTCCGGCGAGATATCGTTAATTTAACACTTAAAACGTTTTTATTCGACTGGATAATTGTCGGGGGCGGTGTAATGGCCGCGTTCGAGCGCCGCAGAGATTGATGATGTGCTGTGTTGAAACATTAAAAGAGCTGACTGAACATTTGAATAAGAAAAACTCGGCGGCCCGGGGGATTACGCCATGAAGCGATGGTATTTTTTGCCTTTTCAATAAATTCCGAGAGCGGCGTCGAGTGATGTCTCAATGCTATCGGCGATGGAATATCACGCGAGTAAATGTTGGAAACTTATCAGGCGCTTTTACGAATGAACTTTATTTATGACTACCATAGTGGCAGCTTTGTCCTTCGCGTATTGGTAGGGTTAAGTAAAGTAAAATATCATAACATTCATAACTGTTGACTGTAATAACAGACAATTTGCTGACAAAAATATAAACTTTAGTGTAATCCGGCCACGAACTATTTAAGTGTTTAGTTAGTAGGTAAGCAGGTTTTCTATTTCTGTATTTGACTTGTAAAACTGACTTTAAAAATCTACTGAAAACATGAAACATTAACAGTCAACTAAGTATAGAAAGCCACCTAGCTGAAGATCTTCGTGGACCATGGTCCGGAAACATTTTAAAATCTCAACATAACATTTTTTCCCTTTTTTTGTCATCAACATAAATATTTACGTTTTTGATGGAATTTTCAACAAGCAAAGTACTCATTTAGATTAATTTCACTTTGCGCTTCATAATAATTAAGCAACGTATCACGAATTACTTCAGGTCCACGGATTAAATGTAAAGTAGAAATAATTTAAAATGTTATTTTAGGCTCCACTCCTGTTTACGGAGTTGAGATAATGTTAGAAAAACACCGATACGTTTCCGGGCGTTAATCTGATGGCGAGTGAAAAGATTTAGCGAGGCCGGCGAGGGGCTCCCGAGTCGCGTGAGAGGTGCGAGGCTAATCTCTTACGGCGCAGGGCGGGGGATCTATTTAATTAGTAATGGGCAGTTTCGAGCATGCTCCTCGGCGTTGCAGATTACGCAGAAACTATATTAATCCGTGTCGTGTAACGGGTAAGGCTATGACTTTCTGAAGAACGAGTTAAGTAAGCAACCATGTAATATGATGCTATTACACGTATAGTTATGTAGAAGAGTGTGATATACCTAGTGCAAATTGAGAACCAATACATTAAGCGGCAACGATTAAATTCATATGGCAAAATTTGCGATGTCAGTGGTCATTTGAAACACTAGCACACTGATCATCGAACAAGAAAGTAAATAATACGCTCCACACAATGGGTAACCCTCATTTTATTTCATATACTCTTTAGCCAAGCTTCAAGTATCCTCGAATCCCGATTACACGGCAATACATTAAAACACGTACACGTAGTTGTTTCCATTCCATTTGGAAAGAGCGCCATTCGCAGATACGACCCTTCATATATTTCCAATTTGCAGTAACGCTCGGTTATATTGCAATTGCGAAGTATTTGCAATATCGAGCGCAGTGGAAAGAAAATACCAACAAGTGCGCTCAGTGCATCAGCGACATATTGCGAGCTGATACCCATGATATTGGAATTCCCGCGTTTATACCTACGGCTCGCGATCTCGGCGCAATTCTAACAAAGGGCGCTAAAAGGCCACGCTTTAACAAGCTTTTGTCCTTTTTGCGGTCTTCCGAGTGTTTAACCGTCCATTGTTTACGTGGGCCGCGCGCGCAGATAAATTATCCCACGGAAAATAATTTGCATTTACACAGATTTAAATGAACCCGAAATAGACACACGCAACAAACATTAAACAACGCGTTGTGTCGAACATCCCGTTCGCCGAGCGAGGGCGCAACTCGGCTGTAACGAACCAACCAGTACTGTAGTGCCTATTTCAATTATTTACAAAAGTGGGCATAAAGCAAAAATCCTTTACGGGTATAATCTGCAAGGGTAACAATGTAAATATTTAACTGCGTAATTACTGTTTGATATTTCATTTAGAGCTCCCCATGACCGAAGCGAAGGTTTGCCTCGGCAAAAACAAATTTAAATTATTGCCCTACGAAATACTTTTTAGATTCCGAATTTGATTCTCTGCGGGCAAACAAATCCAACCAATTACAAAAGCACCGCTTGCCTGTCCGATGAGGGTACACATTAAAAACGGGTTTGTCTTAATTAGTCATTCATTTTTTGTAAAACATTGACAAATAATTTTTAAAACGCGTTTAATCTGAATCGTCGTCGATAATGACCCGCCGCCTCTTCTTGTCTCTTTTCGCCGGTATCATTTGGTCTTCGTCGTCGCTGTCATCTGCAATTGACAAACCGATTCTATAGGTATGTTACGTTTTCGTAGTTGTACGTCTAGCAAAACCTAAAAAAAATTATATCGATTCTTCTATGTTCCAATAACAATATTTGTTACGCAAAATAGGCCCAGACACTTAAGTCGTCAAGTTGCGGAAAAGAACCCGCCACAAACTAATAAAATTTCTGTTACATATTTAACTCTGATATAAAATTAACTCCTTACCCAAATCTGCCTTCGGTAAGTTGCTCAAAAAATCCTCTGTATCGGGTAATTCCTCGTGTTGCAGGGTTTTCTTGGCGAAAGACAGAATGTCCTCACTATCGTCCTCGTCGTTTCGCTCATTAGTTTCAACTTCCTCGTCGTTCCGTTCATTAGTTTCAACTTCCTCGTCGATTTTCTGCAGCTTGTCTCTTGTGTTGGTGTCGTCAGAATCTACACTACGGCTTCTTTTATTTCTTCTGACCTGAGTTTTCGAAGCTCCATTTTGAGCGGTTTCAGGATTACTCTCTCTCATTTTTCTCAAGCTATCGAAGAGATCGTCATCGTCACTGGATTCAGCATTACCATTCACATTAGTTTCCTCGGGCTCGTGTTCTGCCGCACTCTCGGTTACCGTCGGATCTAATATAAGCTCTTTGTTGATAGCTTTAACGATTATTTCTCGCCTCTTCCGAATCGTATCGAAATGTAAACTGCTAGGTATTCTCCAGTAAGTTTCCTGGGACACAAAATTAATGAATGTAAGACATAAACTTCTACATCGTCATTATTGTGGATAAACTAAATGCAAACGGGATTCTGGACGTTTTCACAGCTGGACGAATTATATCTGTTTCACTATATTGTTGATTCTTGCTGAAAATTATTGGCAGAAAAACTTGTGAAAAAACACACGACGATAAAAGGAAAGTGATATTTTTGGACATACTTGCTCATCACTCGGCGGGACGATTCCGATGGCCATTAAGACCTTCTGGAAGGCCCGGTCGTCCATGGCCTGCACGCAGCCGCGCGCGATGGGCACGAGCGGCGAGCCCTCGGCGCCCGCGTCGTAGCCCTCGGCCTCCTGGTCGAGCGCCACCTCTTCCAAGTTCTCGGCGACCCACTCGAGAGCCTGCGTCAATCCTGCACCCATGACAAATGAACAGGCATCTCACTAAAACTGTACAAGTAATGTAGCATTTTTTACGTTTTTTAAAATATTGACTGAAACAGCGAAGTTTCCATAAAAATACTAACATCTCTGTGGATTTCTTGTTT
The DNA here is from genome assembly GCA_948252455.1 of Acleris cristana. Taxonomy (NCBI): domain Eukaryota; kingdom Metazoa; phylum Arthropoda; class Insecta; order Lepidoptera; family Tortricidae; genus Acleris; species Acleris cristana. The sequence goes on from OX411780.1 coordinate 17,906,024, forward strand.
TAATGTATGTAAGTAAATAACTATATTATTCTAAAAAGATACTGACTGTAAAAAAACACATATTTTATTGCGATTTAAATTAATTCAATAGCTAATATTGGTTCTTAGTTAAGTCTCATGCAATGCCTAAGTGCCTAAAAGGTCACCAGCTCTGAAACGAGTCCGTGTGTTCGTGTGTGTTTTTTGTTTAGACTTACCATTATCCACGGCGTCGACCAGTAGCTTGGCGACTTCGTTAGCGCTGAGGTGAGTGACCGCCGGTTTCTTTGCTTTACTTTTGGTTGCTTCCTTGGCTTTGGTCGGGGCTTTCTTGGAGGGCTTCACTTTGATAGGCGAAGGTCGCGAATCATCGTCAGAGCCGGAGTCTTCCGAAGCGTCTGTTGCTGATGAATCTATGTATAAAATATGGATGTATTTTTCGAGATGCGCACAAACTATAAATAATTGTAACGTATTTTTTATTAAATTATTTGTCGGACTCAAATTTACATCTTTGGCTATCCGGGACGATGCACAACTTTCTAATTATGCCATTAAAATCTACTTTAGAGCCATACAATTAGTCACATCAACCAAGAATACCTGGCTACTTCAGATGTAGGTTCGAACTCTGCTTACGATCAATATTTTACAGTGCTGATTCGAATTTCTTAAGAAGCGTAACGTTTATTAACTTTTGTTTTGAGGAAGTAAGGTGTTTTTATAGAATAATCATTTTGATAATTATACTAACCGCTCGATCTACTATCTTCGTGGGCGCCCTTGCTCTTCGAGGGTCCCTGGCGCTTCCTGCGGCACTGCCTCTTGTCGTGAACCACGCCCAGCTCGACCAGCCGCTCCACGAAGCTGCGTTTCTGTCGCTTGCGCGGCATACGGCCCATTATGAGCAGCATCGGGTCTGCAATACGACCAAACCAATAGGATAGTTATTAACATGGAACATTCTTGGAATGTAAAATGACAGTACTTAACACATTCACCGTCAAGTACCCGACTATCAGGTGTTCTATGATGTTCCCCACGCCACACTACCGATACTCGGGTACTATAGTACTATTATCGCTACGCTGGCGTGGGGTTGGGAATTTGTTTCGTGGGCTGGCAGTGAATGTGTTGATTATGCTACTGTGTTATTCATAATGAAATATGTATATTCTTGACGAGTTCCCATGATAAAATTCTAGAGCTTAATATAGGACTAAGCAAATGCGTGCAAGATCGTTCCGAGTGAACTAAATTACCTGACAAAATAATTAATCATTTTAACTCCCCTCCAGATGAATGGCATTGACTACTCACCCGCGGTATCGCCGAACTCCTCCCAAAGGTTCCTCAGCATGTGGTCCTCGTCCTCGCTGAACTCCTGGCGCACGGCCTGGGCGCGCTGCTTGGCGCTGCGCTTGGTGGGCGCGCGGAAGATCAGCCCCAGCTCCTTCAGCTTCTTGATGACGGCGCGCCGCGATCGCGTCTGGTCCACCAGGTTCTCGAGGATCCAGTCGATCACGTCTGCAATACCACGGGGTCGCTCGCCCTTAATAACCTTTAGGCTTGGTGATTAAATAAAATAAATAGTAGGAAATAAGGAGAGCGAAATGCTTTAGGTCAAAATCGTTTTATTGTGGCCGCCCTCGAGCACTTTTGAATGGTTGGTGTTGTAGTTCCGATTCGACACTTCTTGTTAGTGCCGTGTTTGATGTCTCAGGTTATGGTGAAGGTCACATCTAAATAGATTTAACATGATTAAACTTCACAGGTGCAGCTCCGCACGAGGAAACATTGCTATATAAAAATGAAAAAAAAAAACACATGAAGGCAGATTCATTTTGAGCTACTGTATCACCGCTTAACTTCAAAGTTATAAAGTCCGTGGCACTACAATCGTCTCCCAAAAGTTCCAATGTATGTTTGCGCTGAGTATGCTTGCCTTGCTATGGCGCTCATTAGGGGGGGGGGGAGGCATATGTCCAGCAGTGGATTAATATAGGCTGATGATGATGATGATGATGATGATGATGATGATGATGATGATGATGATGATGATGATGATGATGATGATGCTTGCCTTGGTCGGAGTGCGGGTTGGCCTGGTTCTCGAGGTACAGGGTGCGCAGCTCGTCGTCCTGCTCCGCGCTCCAGGCGCCGCCGCCCGCGCGGTCCCTGCGACAAGCACGGCTGAACAACTGGGACGAATGAGAGCCAGGACTTTTCAGACCAATTCAACTGCACTTAACAATCTTTACATAGTATAAAACAAATTTATTTCCTACCGTCTGTCCCTCTGTATGTACGCTTAGATCTTTCATAAAGCACAAAGGATTTAAAAAAAAAAAGTTAAAATAAAGACATGTAGGATAGTCTGGTCAAAGTTAGAAGCAGTCTAAAACTGTTATTTTGTACTCTTTCATTCTACATATCTAATTATGATAAAGGGGAATACTTTTATACTGCTACACTCACGATTCGAGTTTCACTACCATTGGTAAAGTATTTATAAACTGGCTGCGCCACAATAATATATTATTTAATCTTTATTTTATTTTCCTTAATACGACATTATTTATTCACATTCTATATTTTTCACGTCACCTCAAACGCATCCATTACACATGGCAACACTCTTCCCTTCCCCTTCCCCCGCTACCTCTCTTCAGTAGTCAAAAGAAGTTAAAAAAACAACCCACGCGCGCGCGAACGAATATTACCGAAAATACCCAAAAACTCAATCTAAACAAAAGACTACGAAATTATGTTTAATTACACACAAGTGCAATCAAGTGCTGTGATTTAAGTGCTGTGTGAAACTCAAAATTGGAGAAGGCCGATCGCCTTCAAGAGGTATGTCCTAGCCCCTCCAAGTGTGGTCCTTACGAACTGGATTCCTCCTAATCTTACTCCTCACAGTTTACTCATATTACACTACTTACTCTTACTCTATTTATTTACTTATAAACGCAATATTTACGCACACGCAAATATTTATTGTACCTACTCAATAGCGCACGGAGCGCACCGCATGTCAACCGAGTTTAATTTATTCGCATCGCTCATATAGTTACCTCTTTCGTAGGAAATTATTGTTAAAACTCATTTATATAACCTATATTTAAAGTGTATTAATCTTATTTCTAGTGCATCGTTAATATTTCTAGTAAATATCGTCAATATTTCGTTCGCCGCTTAAGCGGTATGTACCTACCGCCGTCAACCGCCATGTTTGTTATTCGCCGCGCGCCGCGACTTTTGTATGCACATTTGTAACTTTAATTTCACGCGTTTACTACAAATATCTTGCCTACCACAATGGGAGGTAAAGATAAAAATATCGGTGGAAGTTCAAGTGATGGCAACGTCATGATTAGTTTTCTCGAACATAAAAAACAAAGTTTGTTCCACATTATTCAAGAAGTGTATAACCTAAGCCTAAAGGTTTCCAATGATATTGAGCGCATTCAGTTTCTCGCTAGGGCTCAATCTGTCGATAAAACCCGCTCAGACTACATAGATACCATTGATAAACTTATTATTGAGCAACTTCAAGAAAACCCAAAAATAGAACCAAATTATAGAATTCTTAATACATTCGATGAGCTTTATTGTTATATCAAACAAACGGAAACCACTCTGAAGCAAGAGCTTGATGACAAAAAGAAAAATGACGACTTTAATATTAAATTGCCCCCGCTTCAACTCACAAGTTTTGATGGTACTCCTAGTAAATGGCCAGTGTTCTATGAAAATTTCCGCAGTGTTATACACACTAATACTCGACTCACAAATGCAGAAAAGGTCCAATATTTAATTGGCTGTCTCTCCGGCAAAGCACTCAATGTTTGTGCTGGAATAACCGCTACCTCACAAAATTATGACATCATATGGCAGGCTCTTCTAGCTAAATACCAGGATACCAGGGTACAGGCTTCTATCTATTTAGAACAAATGCTACAGCAAAAGCCTGGTCAGTCAGCTGATAATATTCTTGATAACTTTTGCTCCGCTGAAGCAGCTTTGCAGCGCTTACAGATTGACAATTTGTCTGATTTCATGATAACTCATATTGCATTAAGCAAGCTTGATAAATCTATGCTTGACTTATTTGAACAATCTCACAGACATCTAGATATCCCTACATTTAATGATTTAAAAAAGTTTTTGAGTGAACAAAGTAAACTCCAAGTACTCCACGCGCCTTCTTATTCCAAGTTTAATAATAAACCATTTAATAAACCCGCACCGCAACTTAATAAAACAAAATCATTTTGCACTCAAATTGATGTTCCTCAGACTTCCAAATCTGACATTAATTCTCAACCGCAACCGTGCAAAGTATGTAACTCTGCTAATTCTCACCCTTTATTTAAGTGTGAACACTTCTTGAAACAAAATACGCAAACACGCAACGATATTGTTCGTCAATACACATTCTGTATCAACTGCTTAGGCTTTCATCACATAAATTCGTGTAAATCATCTAATAGATGTTCGATTTGCAATCGCAAACATCACTCGTTGCTGCACTATGACAATAACAATTCAAACATCTCTCACTTGCCGCGCTCAGCTGACTCCTACAATAGTGTTAGTGATAATAGTGATAACAACAACTCGAGTTATCAGCGCTTTTTGACAGCGCCTATGCGCAGCGAACGCGCCCCGCCTTCAGCCAACGTCGCCGCGGGACGTTCGTCTCACTCGCACCCGCAGCCGCCGCGTGATCCGCGTCCGTCGCCTGTGTATACTGCTCGCACGCACGGTGAATCTGTGTCACAGCCGCAGCCGCGGCCGCACACTTCCCGCGCGAATTCAAATAGTGATAACGTTAACTTCGCGCTGTCAGTTACGGTTCCCGCACGTATTTCGAATAATAATACTACTGTATTATTACCTACCGCGTCTGTAAATGTATATGACAATAATAAAGCAAATCGTATGCGCTTATTTCTTGACACAGGGTCAATGAGTAACTTCGTTACAAAATCTTGTTGCGAACGTTTAAATTTAAAAATTACACCCTCTCCCTCTGTCGTCAAAGGCATAGGTCAAATTGAAAATCGCTCGCTCGGAACAACGCAATTTAAAATGTACTCTCGTTTCGACTCACGCTGTTGCTATACAGTCAGTGCTCGCGTTATAGATACAATAACGGATTTCTTACCCAACGCTGAAATTGACACCACAGAATTAGCCCATTTGCATGATCTGCCGATGGCTGATGAACATTATTACGCACCGGGTGAAATAGATTGTTTGATAGGCAACGAACTATTCCCGCTGTTACTCGGATCGCATAAATCGACTTCGCCGAACTCCTCGGTCGTTGCTATACAAACCACTCTCGGATATGTCGTCATGGGCAAAGCCCAATGTGTATCACACTCGCTAACCGCAAATACTCTCCCTCGTACTCGAGATGAAATCGCTCCATTTACGCCTAATGTCTCCGCAACTTCTCATCCACAAGACACTGACAAGTCTTTTTTCTGTCAAACGGAAGCTGTCTCACTCGATAAATTAACGCAACGCTTTTGGGAAATAGAAAATGTCCCCGATAAAAAACACTTCAGTCCCGAAGACGAAGCATGTGAAAATATATTTCAATCCACTTACTCACGCGATGATACAGGCAGATACACCGTTGAACTCCCCTTTAAAAATCCGCCTTCCGACCTAGGACACTCGTACTCAATAGCTAAACGCCGTTTCTTAAATCTGGAAAAAAAACTCGACTCAAATGATTTGCGTGCCGATTATAACGCCACTATTCAAACGTATATAGATCACGGCTATCTCTCTGAAGTTCCAAATAATTTTCAAGACTCGCAGGTTTATTATATGCCGCATCGAGCTGTTTATCGTCCCGAGAAAGAAACGTCAAAAACTCGTGTCGTCTTGGACGCGGGAAGTAAAACTACCTCTGGCAAGTCACTCAATGACCTACTGTACGTAGGCCCGATTTTACAAAGTAACATCTTTGAATTACTTCTCAATCTCCGCATGTTTTCAATCGCATTAACCGCTGACATCGAAAAAATGTATTTTCAAGTTAAGCTTTGTCCAGATCACCATTCATTTCAACGGATTTTATTTAGATTCGATTCCGATGCGCCGATTAAAATGTATCAATTTAATAGAGTATGTTTTGGTGTATCTAGCTCGCCTTATCTCGCCATGCGTGTCGTGCGTCAGCTCGCCGCCGACAGTCGCGACTTGTACCCGCTCGCCGCTTATGAAGCCGAAAACCATATGTACGTCGATGATTATGTCGGCTCTATAGACGGCGAAGAGACCGCTGAAAATACTTATAAAGAAATGATCGCTATGTTTAAGTCTGGAGGTTTTAATTTAGTAAAATGGATCTCAAATAATACTCACCTCATGTCACGCATTCCATCCGCTCATAAGAGTCCTATCGCTGTTAAATTTGATGACGACCCCAATGCAGATACTAAAATCGTAGGTATGCAATGGCAACCTACTGATGATAATTTTCACTTTAATATAAATATCGATTTTCCAGAAACTTGTACCAAACGCTCGATCCTTTCAGTCACCGCTCGCTTGTTCGACCCGTTAGGTCTTATCAGTCCAGTCGTTGCTTATATGAAGCTGCTTATCCAGGAATGCTGGAAGTTACAACTCGATTGGGATGATGAGGTACCTGATTGCATTCTTTTTAAATGGAAACAATTTCATAAAGAACTTCCGCGCTTGTCAGAAATTAAAATACCACGTCATATTGGAATAACATCGACACACAGAATAACATTATTTGGATACGCAGATGCCAGCCAACAATGTTATGGTGCTGCCGTTTATGTTCGAATCGATACAGATGAAAACGCGACCGCTCATTCTGTAAAATTACTTACCGCCAAATCTAAAGTCTCAAACCCAAATAAAACTCTCGCCCGCTTAGAACTCTGCGCTGCTGTTTTGCTCGCAAAATTAATTGATTCGGTTCGCGCTGTCCTTACTAAACGTTGCAATATAAATAAAATATATGCATTCTCTGATTCTACAGTAACTCTTACCTGGATACATTCACCCGCGCACAAATTTCATACCTTCGTAGCTAACCGCATCGCTCAAATAAATGAATACTTGCCCGCGCCTCACTGGTTTCACGTCCGTGGTGTAGAAAATCCCGCCGACATCGTCTCACGCCCTATAACACCTACAGGACTAATAAATAACGCTCTCTGGTTCCATGGCCCGCAATGGATGTCCGCGCCTGCTAATACTTGGCCTGTAAAAGAATATAAAGTCAATCCCAATGAAAATGTAGAATCACACGAAACTAAAACTGTATCGCTTCATACTCAAACTACAGCTACGACGGAAACTACGCATCCTATTGAAGATCTCTCCAATCGCTGCTCGACGTGGACCAAATTCATTCGTTCACTCGTATACCTACTCCGCTTCACAAAGTTACTTAAATCTCGAGACTCTATAACAATAAATGATTTGAATCAAGCAGAAAATTACGCACTACGTTACGTACAAACTACTTACTTTGCCCAGGAAATAAACGCTCTTAAAAATAATAAAACTTTTCCCAATAAAGTACTCTTAAAACTCAACCCTTTTCTGGACGATCAAGGTCTATTGCGAGTAGGCGGTAGACTTTCCTATTCTCATCTGGATTTTAATCAGAAGCATCCAATATTGCTATCAGCCAAAGGTCGTATAGCGTCACTCCTAGTTGATTTTTACCATACATCGAATTTACACACCGGTCCCGCTCTAGTATTGTCTTTAATACGTCAGAAATACTGGATTCTCTCTGCCAGAAACTTAATTCGGCAAAGGATACATAAATGTAACTCTTGTTTTAAACTTAAACCTCGAAATCCTAACCCACCAATGGGCGATCTTTCTGTAATTAGAGTCACGCAGGTAAAGGCTTTCGTACACACCGCTGTCGATTATGCCGGACCATTTTATATAACGCATATACGCCATCGTGGAGTAAAAAGCCATAAAGCTTATATTTGTTTGTTTGTTTGTCTGACAACCAAAGCGCTTCATTTGGAATTGGTCTCGGACTTGAGTACTGATTTATTTCTCGCCGCGTTCAAACGCTTTATGTCACGCAGAGGTCCAGTCTCAATCTTGTACAGCGACGGAGGTACGAATTTTATAGGTGCAAAACGCAAATTAAACGAAATTTATCCCTTAATACAGTCCACTGATTACCAACATTATTTAAGTCATTATCTCACCCAACAAAAGGTCCATTTTCAACACAGTCCACCTTATGGTCCGCATTTTAATGGACTGAGCGAGACTAATGTTAAATCTGTAAAAAACCATTTATTTAAAGCTATCGGAAGTCAAATATTAACTTATGAGGAATTCAACACAATTTTAGTGCAAATTGAAAGTTTATTAAATAGCCGTCCAATTTGCGTTCTTTCATCAGATCCTTCTGATCCATCCGCATTAACTCCCAGTCATTTTTTAAACGTAACTCCATTGAAATACTTGCCCGCGGAAATGATTGATTTAACTCTCCCAATTAATAGACTCACTCGTTATCAACTTTTAAATAAAATAGTACAAAGTTATTGGAAACGCTGGAGCATGGAATATCTTTCATCCCTTCAACAACGCAGCAAGTGGAACTTGCTTTCTGAGCCTGTGAATGTTGGAGCGGTGGTTTTAATCAAAGATGATAATACTCATCCTATGTGCTGGCCTCTCGCTGTTGTCACAGAGGTTTTCCCCGGAAAAGACAATATAGTTCGCGTCGCAAGGGTTAAAACGTCCTCTAGTAGTTATATACGCCCGGTAACTAAGCTCTGTCCGTTACCCACTCAATAATTTAGTTTATCCAAGGTATACCTACCATAAATTTAATTTAGTTTATAATATATTTTAATTTTAACGCAATGTAGAGGAAACCTCTAGGCCCCCCGAAGTTGGCTGCGCCACAATAATATATTATTTAATCTTTATTTTATTTTCCTTAATACGACATTATTTATTCACATTCTATATTTTTCACGTCACCTCAAACGCATCCATTACACATGGCAACACTCTTCCCTTCCCCTTCCCCCGCTACCTCTCTTCAGTAGTCAAAAGAAGTTCAAAAAACAACCCACGCGCGCGCGAACGAATATTACCGAAAATACCCAAAAACTCAATCTAAACAAAAGACTACGAAATTATGTTTAATTACACACAAGTGCAATCAAGTGCTGTGATTTAAGTGCTGTGTGAAACTCAAAATTGGAGAAGGCCGATCGCCTTCAAGAGGTATGTCCTAGCCCCTCCATAAACTATAAACTTTTAAAAATATCTTTCCTAATTGGTTACTAGCTCTTGGCTTACGAATGAAGTATTTCCTCATGTAAAATCCGGCGAACGACAAGGAACTCACTTCTGGTCGGAGTACAGGTCGTAGCCGCACTCGATGTCGATGGCGTCTTTGGAGTTCGTCCAGAAAAGTAACTCGATGAATACTTTAGGGTTTTTTGAAGCGACTTCGGTGAACTTGCGGAGTATAAATATTGCGAACTTCTCCAACTCCTGTTGTTCAAAAGAAATGAAAACATATTCAAACCAAAAATATAGGCCTCGATCATTTTTACAAATAAACCGATCGTCTTTAATAGGTCTGTGAGCGACATACAGACCTAAAATTGGTGCAAGTGCATCTACAGGCAAATATCTCCAAAAGCATTTTTTCCATCTGTGTTATAGCACGTTTTCCAAACACTGAATTACTTTTAAAAGTACCTATTGGTGATTGATAGACGAATATCATTTGTGATAATAACTAGTAGTTTAACCCGAACAGCGACCTCGCGATTTCCGCCCTTATTTTGTTTTGAACCCCTTGACCGATCGAGCGATATTTAAACTTAAAAGTTGTATTTGCCTCAACTACTCTTCAACTAAACTTTATAAAGATCAGATCGACGATACCCAAGTTTTGAAATTTTTAGGCTGCGGCTCCACTAAGGCAGAGACGAGCGGAGTGGAGCGGAGCTGTGCCAATATTAACCAATCGAATCTAAACTAACGTGCGGAAGGGCTGCTCGATGTGACCGCATGCGCCTTCTATTGGTTAATATTGGCATAGCTCCGCTCGTTTCCGTCTCAGTGGAGCCGCACCATTAAGGCGGATTTTGTTTTTTAAAACATTTATTTTTTAATCAAATTAATATGCTGTTAAATTTTAGTCCCACTTATCAATGAATACCAGGATATTTCAAGCACGCCGCAAACAACGCCGTGGGAAAGTCATACTCATATATTTAAACCATTTAAATATGCTTCGTCATAGTCGCTAAAATATCTTAATCAGGATATCTTATCGTCACCCTTGAAATAGGCACCGTAACACCGTTGAAGAGTTCCGATGGCCATCTGTGGTCTTAAGCATGCAATTGATGTTTTCTCAATGCAAAAGCTGGATTTCTTACTGAAAATACTAAAATCGCTATAAATGCCTAAAACATTTGAAGAGTTCCTTCAATTCCGCACGGATTCCCTTATTAGATACAAATTTGGTGACAATCACCTCGGAAGAATACCCTAACAAACAGAAAAAATAATTATCAAAATTGGTCCACATACATAAAAAAGAAACCATCGGAACATTGAACCTCCTCCTTTTTAGAAGTTGGTTAAAAATAAATGAATACAGTTGACTCCTGGACTCTTCGCCCGCTCGATTAAAGTTAACAATCGCTCGCTCGATAAGAATATTGAAGTAGTACTGCACCTTATACTGCGGGCTGGGGTTGTTGAGTATGACCTGGAAGACCTGGAAGAGCGAGGCCTGGAACAGCATGGCGGGCCGCTTGCAGTCCCAGGCCACGCGGTGCAGCATCTTCACGACGCAGTGGTTGACGTGCGGCGCGTTCCGCTCGTAGCGCGCCAGCAGCGCCGCGCACGCGCTCACCACGCGCGGGCTGCAGAACCTGACACCAACGTTTACTTATAGGTACAGGGTGGAAAAAACTAACGCCACATGGGGTATGGCCCCAAGGCGTATGAGATAAGAGATAAGTTCGCCTTTGTACATTCCGATTCTGTGAATATTATATTTGAATTTCTGTGTTTACATGCCCTTTCGATCTGTATTATAAAACACGACTTTATAGTTTTGTCATATTCGACCAGTTAGATTCCCGGCTAAGGCAGAATTTTCAAAAATCCATAAATGCAGTAATTAATTGTTTTCAAAATAGAAGTAAGTATCCCTTATGTAGAATTGGCTATTTGCAATATTTACCGTAGTTGCCGTCTTTCCACCCTGTATACTAATCCGACTGCCGAAACGATAATGTTTCTGATCTGTATGTATGAATGTATGATTCTTTGTATCCTGCTAGAGGCTCAACGGAAGGCCCCATTTTGACAAATGAGGTGTCGTTAGATTCTTCATTAGCAACGTAAATAAAAAAAAATTAGTATATGGCCGATTTAAAAGTATAAAAGAATGACAGGTTTTCAGAGCTTTGTTTACAATGGTTTATTTGGTAAAAACACATTTGTAGTTCAGTGTACAAGTTTATTTAATACGCAAATTACTTGATGTTTAGGGACAATATAGGGACTATGGCTCCGAAGCCCTGAACTCAAGTCCAGATATGTTTTATTTTTTCAGTTGGCCTTGTTATAAACTCGACTGCCGGTGTCCTCGTGGCTGGTGGACCTGACTAACACCTCAACAGGCCAATAATCAAGAAGAAATATACAAAAGCTGGTATTATTATCGGCACAGTAATCTTCGCTTACCTTTGAACGAAGTCTTTGAAATCAAAGTCTGTTTCAACTATCGGCGCGCTTCTATCTTCTTCCTCTTCTTCTTCGTTCTCTAAAAGTCAATTATTAAAGTGTTTAAAAATAAAAGTTACGAGCTTAAAGTCATAACCGAGTCGTTACACTAACTCACCTTCGTCGTCGGAGTTTTCTCCGTCACCTTCCTCCACCACTTCTAAAATAATAATAATTTAAAATGAGCATAGTTTATGGTTTTTTTTATTAATACGTCGTTAACCAAGTTCTATTAAGACTTTTCGCATAAAAACTTCGCAAGAAGCAACGGTCGTACCTATAGTAAAATATTTCTCTTTAAAAATTCCAAGCTGAACTAAATTTATGATACCTATAACTAAATTCACATTTACGTTTCAATAAGTAGTAAGTTTAAGTTCTTTTATATTTTTCATTTTCCCATAATCGATGGGATTCTATTTTCATTAGATTGTCATTCCAACCAATAAATATTTCAGGACATTTTTCGAATAATCGGTTAAAATTATTTAATTGGGAGTTGTCATAATTTTACTGATTAAAGATCTGTGCCAAATGAGGATGACAAGTGTGAACTGCCATCCCAAACAAATACTCAAGTAAATTACATAATTTATCATTAAATTTGCGCTTTCAAGATGCTCTCACGGCTCACCAGTCCACGGTTCTATCAGGGGACATCGAAGAAGTTTTTTCAAGAAAAAAAAAGATAATACAGAAAAATATCCAGAATTTTTAAGTGTGAGATAAAGAGGTCTTATTCTTATTTAATTATCGGGGAAGATGGAAAAACAAAGATATTCCTCTTTTTAATAATGAAGGCGTGAAGGTATGTATGTATGATAATGAGAGTAGAGAAAGGTGATCCAGATTTGAGCCACCGGGACAACTCGGGTTAATACGGGCAAATGCTACCCAAATTGTATAATCATAACAACGATATTAGCGATCAATACGTCCATCGACGGTTCACATTTATACAGCGATGCTGCAATAAGCTTGATGTGAAAGTGACCTTGAACTCTGAACAAAGTTAATAAGTCAGGGTTAACTCTGAATTAAGTCATTTCATACCAAGCTGTTATTAATTAATTGATAAACACTGTTTAACATTAGTTTTTAAATTTAGATATAGATACATCGCAGCGCTCTTGCAGGATATCGCATAGACTAACCTAGGTACAAGTTTTAAAGACACTAACACCAATTTGTATAATTGTTGTGGCACGTGATGACGGTGAATAAATGAATATGAATGAATATGAATCGTGTAGCGGTGACTGACCGGGCGGCGGGTCGCTGAGCTCCGCGCCGTACACCGCCTCCAGCATGGTGAGCTCCTCGTGCTGCGGCAGCGGGCCGGCGCCCGCGCCCTCCTCGGGCCAGACCTCCCTGCGGGGAGAGTTGCTCTTACTACTCACGTGTGGGTATGTCCTTCTAGCTAGGTAGACGTGATCATGCCAGGTGGCGCATGGGGAAAGCCGAGTCGACAGGAGACGAATAAGTTCTTGGGAACCACGACGTCAATTTTACAAATTAAGAATTTGAACTTTTCGAACTTTCCCATACTCAAATTTAACCAAATCGAAAACAAAATTTTAAGTTGCGATTATCGTGAAAACCGTTGGAGCTATGTTAGACTGATCGAATAGGCCAAATACTAGTATATAAGCAGATATATGTATACATATTATTTGTGGGCCTCTAAATACGAGACACCTATACATTATGCCAAAGAAAATTAACCTTGAAACCTAACTAACCTTTTATTAAACTTGAAACTGAATATCGAATGACAAGCATGACAGTGAAAATGAGTTCACAATGACAAGGTTCAAAACATGCTCAACATTTTTATTGGATGTCTAGCGATAATCGAATCCAGGATCACTAGCTTCATAGCCAGGGTCATCACCGACTAAAGCCGGCCATCCACGTTATGGTCCACCGGAGAGGTTACCTGCGCAGGCGACCGGAGGACACGGCACACACGCACAGGTTCACCATACGGTGACACTCGAAAGAATTGGTTTTTGGTTTTGCTCCGGTCGCCTGCACAGGTAGACCTCTCCGGTAACCGTAACGTGTATGGCCGGCTTAAGCTTCCCGCGTCGCCAGGCTTCACTAAGAAGTGGATAAGGGTGAGGTTACCTCGCGGCGCGCAGCATGCCGACGGCCTCCTCGAACTTGTGCTCGCGCAGGAGCGTCTGGATCCTCCTCATGCAGCCCTCCCTGCGGACACGGAACTAATGTACCCGTTGACAACCCCGCCAATATGATAATTGCTATACTAATATTATACCAACCTATATTTTTTCTAATGCGCTGTCTGCGGTAGCCACGAACTTATAAATAATATGTTGTGTTAGTGGTGCTAAGAGGATTGTAAGGCAACGTTTAGGTCGCGTAGTTGTCTATGATTTTCCATACAAACTTAGCTTCAAGCGATAACGTTTCTCACCCCCTAAATTAAGTCCGATTTTCACGATTTTTGAATATTGTAAATGAAATGAATTTTGAAAATGTAAGTTTGTACGTTTATTCCTTTTTTGTTTCTTTTCAAGAAATATTTTCTAGGAAAGGAAAACGTACAGACCTAGTTTTTCATAAGATCTGCAACATAAGTACTCAAAAATCGTAAAAATCGGACGAGATTGAAGGGGAGAGAAATGTCATCACGTTCTTAGTTTCACAATTCTCTTAAGCAAAATAACATAGTGAACGCTCCGCTCGCGCCTTTTTATCTTTAACTACATTATCTTGAATTACCAGTGACTTTCAATCAATAAACTTCATTCCACTCACAATCCTCAACAGTAGCGCGGCGCTGGCGGGGCGACGCGCTGTCGGCCGCGGACAGCATTCGCAAGTTACGATCAAATAATTGCTTGTACTTATTAATAAAATGGAAACAAAAATGAAATGCTATTTAAATAAATATAGTTTAAGGACGCGTTTATCAAAATCAAATAAGAAGATTGAGTCGAAGAGTGGTCGTTCCTCAAGACGGGGACCCGGATCTCTAAATTTTAACGATGAGACCTAGTGCGGGCCACCTATACTATAAATACGAATATATCAAATTTCAGCTCGATAGCATAAGACAGGTCCAAAGAGCAAAACTCCGCCAGACTGCTCCATTTCTCTCTCCGTTTTTCCTTTCGTATGTTACATAGATGATTTTGGATGTTTCATTGAGTATATAATATGGGGCTTGTTACTTCTGCTGGTCGATGGGCAGGTCCGAGGCGGCGTCGAAGGGCGGCGGGCACTCTTCGACCCCGGCGGTCAGCACGGCGGCGAGCTGCGCGCGTACCTCCTCCCAGGCAGCTACCGGTTGTTGCGCGGGCTGCGGCTTCGGCACGCGTTTCTTTTCTACACCATCACACTATTCAGTTAAGGACTACTAGCTTTAACCCACGATTTCGTCTCCGTAGCAGTCGTTATAACTATTGCTAATCGGCTTTAACCTATTTCTAGACCAAATTTTACATCAATCAGTTGAAGCGATGAACCAACAACAAAAACATACTTGGGTATATGATATTAGTAAAGTCGAGTCACTTTAATCGCTTTGATAATTCGTATATGGCAGTTTGAACATGACATTAAAAACACAAGGTACTAAAGTGTATACATATTTATGAACTCGACTGTCCAATAAGATGGACAGGACAGACTAAATTATAAAGAAGGAAAATGTCATAAGTACACGAATAGTTTAATATCCTAAATGTAGCGAGGGAATCTGAAGTAGAATAAAGAGCGAAGCGGGAATTTAACAATATCGCCCGTGTCGGAAATAAATTTGATAATTAAAAATAAATCAGTAACACACATTGCAAAACTTTTCTTTATAAATAGATGGAGTGAAAATGAATTTTGCTCTCCTATGAGATACGCCTACGAGATAGAATCAAATACTGTAATTTCTAATCGGGCCTCTATAAATATGCAAGACGCGTGGTATAGGAATGGTTGGTTGCGGAGATTTTAGTAGGTTAGTGGAAAACAATATTGTTCTAATAAGTATGGTAATGTTCTGATTACATACTCGATGATGCAGTTAGTCGTATTAGAACTTACTATCTCGGATTATTTATGCAATTTTATTTTGAAAAATGTATCAACTCACTTTTAGACTTTGGTTTCCTCTTCCCTTTTTTTTGAACAACTAATCCAGTTTTTAGGACATAATGCTCCAACATTTTTAAAAACAAATGCACGGTTTCGATTAAATCCACAAGATACGACCTAAAATGAAAAGTTACAAACGTAAGTTACACCAAAAAGGTTTAATCAGTTAATATTATAATGAGACCATGATTCGGCCTCGATATTTAGATGAGAAAAAGGACTCACATTGGCATTTTAGTTTCGTCGTAGTTCAAGCAGGTGGAGAGGACGAACTCTCTGTATTCCAGCACGTAGAAGATGTTGCTCTTCAGTACTTTGGCGGAGTCCCTGACGCCGGGGTCGGCGGCGCGGTCCATGGCCTGCAGCGCGTGCAGCAGCTCCTTGTAGGCGCGCAGCGCCACGTGCAGGCGCCGCGCCCACGGACCGAACTTCTTCTTCTCCACCTTGATCATGTCGTAGTACTTCTCCATCTGCTGCTGCACGTAGTGGAACATCGGCACCGACATTGTTTCACTGAAAACTTTCATAAATATACACAAAGCACGCTAAAACAGGCCGTGTTGCGGAAACCGGTTTGCTGTGAAAAGTCTCTCAGAAGTAGTTTGTCACTATTCTCTGCGAACTATTCTTTTTATTTATAACTAGTAGAAGGCACGCGAGCACTCAGGTCACTAGATGAAAAATGAGATCTGAGACCCTTAGACGTTTGAACTCTCAAGACTACGATCTCGAGACTGCAATCCTAAGACTCCGAATGCGTTGGCAACCCAGAGGACCAAGATGGAATGCCTCCATGCTTGTTATTTCCCCGGTTGTTTCATCCCGACACTGGAACACAACAATGCAAACACTGCTGCTTGGCGATAGATTATAGGATAGGATGGTGGTAGCGATTTAGACGGACCCTGCACAAGGTCCTAAAACCAGTTTTTTTAATGAAAATCCTTTCTCTGTCTCATGGTTTTAAACTATCTGTAAAACAAACAATCAAATGCACTTTAAGATTTATAAAGTTAAGAGTGAAAAAGAGCCACGTTTTCCATTCACCTGACCAGTCCCACTTGGAAGTTGTGTCCCCGGTTGAACTCCATGAAGAACTTCACGGCCCACAGGTAGTAGGACTCGTCGTGCTGCTGGGCCTTCGACCGCACGAGGACGTCCTTCACGTAGTGCATCAGAGGGTTGTATGAGCTGTTTAAGAACTCAATGCAGAATTCTTTTAAAAACAATCTGTAATAATTTACATTTATTTACTGCACAACCAGTTTGTGTGCGATCATTCCGCAAGGGAGAGTTGTTGGCAGGGAGGCGTATTCATGACCGTTGAGTTTTCAGTTTCCTTAAAGGCCGGCAATGGACCAACCGCCAGCCCGGTGAGTTGCCGGTAGTCAAGGGTCATCAAATTTTTAAAATAATTATTAAATTGATTCTTAAATCACCAATATGATGCCGACACGTACTTACAACCCTGATATCTCTTAAACGGCCCAACCCATTTTCATCGAACCATAGCTATCTTATAAGAACCGTGCTTGAGTTGGTACATCCGTTTGGGAGTCGCAAAGACAAGACAAACACACATTGGTCACCATAGACATCATCTACATAGATACAGATATTAAACTTATAGCACCCCTCATTTTGCTTCAAGGGTAAATAGCCGCCAGGGGAAGCAATGGTAGTTCTCATCCTGCGGGACATTGTGCACTAACTTGTTCACTCTTCTAGAGGTAAACTGATTGATGAAACAAAACAATGTTGAGAGTGAGTTGTTGTGAATTTTGACAAACCTTATGGCAAATGCTGATCTTCTTTCTAGAACACCACTCTCAACCGGTCTACGGTTTTTGGGTTTGCTCAGTTTGGACTTTTTGCCTCCACTAAAGTCCAAGTTAGATATTTTATTCAAGGGCTTCAAACAAATGATCTCACTTTCTGATATTGATTTCATGTTCTGCACTACGTATGTACCTCCAAAACGGGAATGCCTAAAATAAGTAAGTGTATATGATTATGAAATCAAATACTCACAATATAGTAATAAAATATGGGATTATGGGATTTCTTATTCCTCTCATTGTTCACTCAATTCATCACACTTTTAGGGTTAATATAAGCTAACACACCTCTGTCCCTAAATTACAATTAAGTAATTTGTATAAAATTAATTAATAGACATGTGAAATTATTTATTTATTTTCCACAGCACTTATTTTCTCACAAGCTTTACTAATTAAGAATTCCCAATGATTTAACTGTTTACTTTACTGTGCTCTAAATAAGCTTTCATACCTGGATGTTGCATACTGCTTAACTTTGTTAACCCTCTGTCTGTTCTCAGCCATCCGGACACTGAGCAGCTCCTGCTCATCCCTCAGCTTCTCATCCACACTCCGCTGCAGAGCGGCATCTGCCAAGCTCGTGGGGTTTTGCTCTCGCAACAAATGAGAGATGATCTCCAGGATATGCATGAAATATTGCTTCTCATTTTCAGATGACATGTAGAGGATTATATCCAATATGCCTGATTGATTTAATGCCCAGAGGACCTAATGGTTCATAACAACAAACAAACAATGGTTTAAAAAATGTATGCCCACATTGAACCGACAATCAAGGACGCTATATGTCTGAGCTAATTAATGGCCGCAGTCTGTGTCTGTTAGTAATGATTAAGTTGTTCCTTGGTGACGATTTTAATACAGGGGCTAGACAAAGTAACGAGTTAATTATCTCTGAAATGTCTCTGTGCAACATTATCTTCATCTAACTGAAGAAATCATTAACAAGTTTTGGCAAAAAATATTTAATAATATTTATGGGACACGTGTAGTAGTAGTATATTCTAACATTGGGCCTAAGTTAAGTGCAGCAGAGACCCGCAGCAAACTTAGCCCTCAAACCTTCAAAATATTGCAGTGTTGCCTAACCCTATATTATGTATCCTCAATTTCAGCTCAATTTAGCACCAGTAAAGTATTTTTTATATTTTTGACGGTAACAAATGTGTACTGTACAGCCATTTCAGATGGAAAGTAAAGCTGATTTACAAAAAATCTAGGCAGATATTGCACAATAAAATCCAATCACAATGAGGTTAGTAAGTCATACCTGATCATGCACACTAGCATCATTCTCCGGTCTCCGCTCTTTGTCCAAGTCAGCTGGCACATGCAGCACGTTTCTGATGAGGATGAGTATGCGCTCTATCACCAGACCCGTGTCTTCATCTCTTTCACTCCAGTCCTGTACAAACATTCAAAGCTATTGTTGTTCTAGCTAACTCATGGGCAAACAAAACTTACATACATTTTAAATGCCAATATTGCAAGTCTGTACATTTTTATTTAAAACCAGTGAAAAAGAAGGATGAGAAAACATCTGGGCTGTACTTTGTAAAAATAAATAAACAGAGACTAAGAACTCTACAACTGTAACTTGTTACTGAGATAATAAGACTTAAATAGTTGTAGGCAAAAGCCTATTCCTTAAATAAAAGATACAACTTGGACAAAAACACATGTTTTCATATAAGGTTTAAAAAAATCTTTAAACCTTTAACTTTTTCCGACAATTGTTTGAGTCTCAGTGCCATTGTTATAAATTACAGATATAAAGCTTTCCAATGACATTTATTTTACAATAAATGATTAATTCGTCGAGACGTCAGTGGGGACACTTTTTTAGTGCTCCTTTCCTTTCATAATCATAAAAAAACAAAAACTTACTATCTCTAAAATCTTAGTCAGTTTTTTGGCAAAAACATTCCAGGTCTCAACTTTAGTGAATGCTTCCTCTTTGTAATTTTGCAAGTGTAACAGTATCTGCAGGTAGTTATGGCGCGCTGTTCGCTCTGCCGGCACTTCTTCTCTATACAGCAATAGCACTGGGTTTGTTAGGTTAACTAAAAGCCTAAACAAATAAAAAAACATACAACAAACACGTAACAAAACATTTAGAATTAACACTAATAACTCATTAAAATTTACCTGAGGGTGACATCAAACAATTCCGTGTTCTCCGAGTGGTCAATCAACATAGGCAACAGATCCGTCTGCAACACCTTTGTTTGACCAAAATGTCTACGAATTTCATGATCCTCACCATCACGACGCAAATATCTTATCAGGTCTTTTACCGTGTTTAGAGTGAACTCGTCTATCATGTACTTGTTAGTCCTTTTGTCGAAGGTTCCTAATGCGTTGCATGTCGCCGAAAGTTCAGCGGAAAGGAGTGAACTCATTTTGTTCTACTTTGTTTTGTCACGTACAAACTAAATCGTTACCACATTAAGTTGTACATCCACTATTTATGATAGCATTTTAATATAAATTACATTGTCATAGCATTATTCAATTAACTTTAAATATGTTACTCAGGTTAGAGACTTTGATACGAAGAAATGACAAACAATGACAGCTATAGATTTGACGTTTAAAAGCCCGCGAATAAAAGGTGCTTCATTTCAGCTTAAGATAAACAATAACAAACAAAATGATTTTCTCTGTCAAATGTGTTTTATTTGTTTTATACTTATAACGTAATTTCAAGTCAAATTGTGATAGTTCGCTTTTCAGACAACTTGAATCACTTAACAAATTACATTGAGAAGCGTGACAAATATCTCTAAAAGTTTTGCGTGTAACGGAGTATGTAGGTACGTGTTTTGGTACGCTTCGATGTACGCATAGTTTGTTTGCAAGTTCCTGCAACCAAATAATTTAGTTGCTTTTAAGACGTTCTTTAAACTTTGAATTTAGAGTACAAAAATAACGAGTGTTATTTATTAACTGACATTCTATTACTACTCGAGTTCAGCGTGGCTTATGATTGGTGGTCAGAGGCCCGTTTCACGAAGCTACAAGTTACAAGCGGAAGTCTCTATCTAACTCCTCCTGCTAGAAAGAGAGTACCGCTTGTAATTTGTAACTTGTAGCTTCGTGAAACGGGCCACAGGTGGTGATGGCGGAGCGTCAAAATGCATAGTTGTTTGACCAAAGCTTACAATGTTTTGTCCTTATCTGTCAAATTCAAATGTCACAATGACAGATAAGGACAAAACATTGTATAGCTTACCACCGTTACTCAACGTTTATTAGTAAGGGGGTTAGTAAATAATTCTTATGAAAACATACTTAAAACATTTTTTTATGCTAACTTCAAACTTTAAGAAAACCAACATAATTGTCCGACTTTTTAATCTGTAGGTAGTGTAAGGGGCTAAGTTCATTTTAAGGTCCCTTGGTGGTTTTGGTTGTGCAAGTGCACAGCATGGGTTCAGCAGCGACACGGTAGGTAGGTACCTACATTGCAATAAGCAGGCTGCGCACCGCGGGGCTTGTAGGCACAAGAGTAGGTACCGTCTCGTGGAGTAACTAGGTAAGTAGTAAGTACTGGTAAAATAATCTATTGGCAATGAAACAAAAGGACGTCTATAGTGGAATCCAGTCCAACTTACACTTGACCGGTTTTTAGTACTTACTTAATTTGTTCCGCAGTTTGTGCCCAATTTTGTAAATGTAAGGCTAAAAGAACGAACGACGGTTTGTGAGCGAAAAAACGTAAACAAAACGTTGCGGTCTCTTAAAATGAGTGTGGTGACACTTCTAAAAGCAGCCGCAACGCCCACAACGCGGTAACGGGCTGACACGCAACGGCCACACAGTAAAAACTCACGCCGTGGTTTCCATATACAACCATCCATTGTAGGTACGTAGGTAGGTGTTTAAAAAGTAGGTTACCACGTTGTAAAAAAAATAGGAAAAAAGAGAACACATTGTAATGAAGAGAAGAGCACCGGCCAAGTCCGATTCAGACTCGCACATGAAGGGTTTCGTACCATATTGTTGTCTTTAATTTTGAAATTGTAATTTTCTATTATTAGTTGTTATAGCGGCAATAGAAATTCACGCTCTGTAAAAGTTTAAACTTTGTATCTATTAGGTATATTCATGTCATGAGATATAGTCCGCTGACAGACGGACAGACGGACGGACAGCGGAAGCTTAGTAATAGGGTCCGGTTGGCATCCATTTGGTACGGAATCCTAAAAAAGATGTACTATCAGCCCAATGGAACCCTGACCCACCATAGAACTGTGTCACAGTAACGTTATTTATTCAAGTCGTAAGAAGTGTCAACCAAATTGTTTCATAATGTCACTGTGACACCGTTCTATGGTGGGTCAGGGGCCGTTGGGCTTTTACTTCTTACGAGAACAGTGAACTTACCCCTTCAAGAAGTAGGAACCTACCTTATCTATTGTTATTACTGTACTTTGTTTTTATATCATTTCTTACCCTTACTATCAAGATAAAACAAAATCCGAAGAGCTCCGACGCTGCGCCTCTTTAAATTACGAGTACTTATGTCAATTTACGAGTAGGTAGGTATAGCTTCTACTTATAGCATTTGCCTACAAAATTCCGATGACGGAAAATCTCCGTGGGAAAACGCGCACTCTTCGTGTAAACAGAAATAGGTTTTTAATTAAGTTAAAGGATTTCAAAGTAGGTACTTAAGTGGTAAATATTTAGGAAGCAAAGCTTTTCAGAGTAAGACGGTCCATTGTAACGTGGTGTACTTACAAGATATTCAGGCTAAGACCGTCACTGCGACGTAGGTAATTTACAGACTAAACTAATTCTTGAGATCAAAAAGCTGAAACCCTACTAAAACATTCAAGGAGTCATTCCTTTTAACTTCATCCCTCTTTTGCCTGTTTTATAAACCTTTTTGGACGCAAACAAAATATTGCCGGCCGAGAATTAGGCTGAGCGCTAACTTTGCGTCTTACTCCTCGGAAATACGTGACGTGAAGTGCTTTCAGAATACCCGACGAGTCGCGAGGTGATGAAGTATTGTTTTTCCGCGTTTTGTTTTAAAGTTGGTTTATATTTTGACTTTCGGCTTATTCAAGAGAGGAAACCCTAAGTAAATGAATATGCTATAAGACAAAAGAGCAAAAGCACTTTAAAATCCGAAACAACTTTATAATATCTTAGCGTAGAATTATTTATTTTAAAGTTGGCCTTACGAGAAAATGCCTATTCACTTTATTTTAGTAAGTACAAGTAAGTAATTTAATTTTTAGACGAGCGATTTTATATTTTCTGAATGAAAGGTAAAATTAAAAAGCATAATGCTGGTCTATTATTTCAGTCAGCAGCTTCGGTTCGGGAAACGATGACCGTGTCAAAGTACTTATAATTTCTTCTTAATTTTAAACTAAGAGGTGCCAACACAAATCTTTGCCGAAGTCTGCAGCGGTCTATCAAATGCTGAATATTCACGAGTAGGTATTCTAGCAATGCCTTTTGCTAGAAAAATAGTTGATCTAAGTAGTTTATTGTTTTTGATATGTGTTTGTATCTAAGAATATAATTTTGCCCTTCAGCCGTACTCAGAGGCATTTAACTCGTTCCTTTTACTAACTAGTTTTTGAAATATCGTCAAAAATAAAGTTGTTGTGTTCGACCGTGTATCTTCTAATTGCTGCCTTCCTATTGGCTGACCAAAAACATCGAGATCGTCTGGATATTTACTAAAAATAATAATTGACTTTAACTTTATCCTTGTACCGAAATAATTCAATAAATATTTGTGTAAACCGTAACAGTACGAGTGAGTTGGTCGGCCAACATTGTTACCTACTAATCATCACAAAGCTAGCTGAGGTTTCCACTTCCTTTGTAATGACTAATTCAATTAAATCTGTGCTGTATTTTCAAAGAGACGGGACCAAGCACTAAATTCATCAGTTTATTGATGATAATAGTTAACATAAACTACCTGCGCAAAATAAATTAAACCAGTTCAATGTTTTTAGGTGGGTAGTCACTTCCTCTTGTGATTGCTTAACTTTCCTGGTTCGACACTTAGTCACATGACTACTAAAAGTTCCTTCCTATCTTTGGTAATCATTGCTAATCAATTTGCGTTCATATTAAAAAGCCTCCGTGTGCGAGTTCGACTCCCCCTTGACTGGTTAATTTCAGTGAAGATGTGAGCGGGCAGACGTGCGTGGTGAGTTGTAGCCGGCGCAGTGTACCGGGCTCGGCGGGTAATCCTCCCGGCCGCTGGGGTCGAGCCAAATGGTGTCCTCAGCCTGGCCGGCGCTGGCCACTGGCCAGGGGGTTATTCCCTTAATCGCTGCTTCGGCGGTCTTCCCACTAGCAAATATAAGTTGACCTGCTCATTGTTAGTCATTAAACGGCGTTAGGTGTCTTGGCCGAGTATCGTTGGAGCCAGTCACAAATGACCAAAGTCGTAGTCACGCACAAAGACGTGTGTTACACTCGGTGATGGGTCGAGCTAGACGCGTCGGTAAGAGCGCTGATGATGTGTTTTTTTAAGGAATAATACCCCAGGTCTGTTGGGATGGATGGACGCTGATTGGATTTGCGTGAACTGCGTGCACGGAGGACTAACTACTGACATTCGAATGCAAACTTTGCGTTCATCAATGACGATCCCGATTGGTTTAGTGCGAGGATTTATAGCGCGGCGTGTCTGATTCAGTCGGGCATTTGCTCTGTGCGTGATAAATGAAACGGTCGATCAATGCAAATTAATTCACAGACGATTTCTTTTAAGGATGAATTTATTCATTTTATTACAGGTAAACTTTCAACCAATATCTCCTGAATAACATTAAACTTCTTTTGATACTTTTTTTATTGTATTTCACTGATCCCTTGTAAATATTTCGCCCCTCGCTACTCTTCTGGTAAACAGTCCTTTGATCTCATAAAATTAATATTGATTTTGCGGTGGAACTGAGTAAAGTGGAAAATGTTTGATGCAATCAGGGTTGTTTAGAAATGTTTATCACGGCCGCGGTGTTAGGCACCTTCTAGCGGAAAATAAATAAATTTTTCGTGTCTCTGAAGGAATGTTAAAATAAAAGAATAAATTAAAATATAACCATGAACAACAAAGACAAGGCTAACCAAAAGCAGGCTTTAGATATACTATTTACGTATAGGTCATTTCTATCTTGATTTTGCTATTAAATTATACCTGACTTCAGATAGATCTTAGTGTCCTCTATCGATATTCACCCTGCACGCGCGTATTATGGTATTAACAAAACCAAGCGCTTTTGGAATTTAGGTATAACTAACATCTTATACCTATGGTTAATGTATCTATTTTTTTGTATGACTCATATGGAATCAAGATGTTTTTAACACAATAATCACAGTCTTGTTAGAAACAGCACGGTTTTTTGGGTATCTGTTCAAACAGCGTTAAATCAAATGAAGACTAGTCAGATGTCAAACCTATTGCCATTTCTCCAGCAGGTACCTACTGCATACCTACATAATAAGAACCAATATTTTAGTAGGATGTGGCACTTTTTCCGGGAAATAAAAAGGGTTTACCAACCGTCGAAATACGGAGGGCTGCGTGCTCCGGGGACGGCACAATGAACGGGACATAATGAAACTGCCCCCACGGCGGCTCTCGCATAAATAGTGCGGTACCAGGAACTCGCCCCGGGCCACTCGCACCCACCGGGAAATATTATGCCGATCAAATATTCAATTGTCAGAAATTTACAAATCATTCTACCTATATATGAATTTAAAGGCTATTTATTACTTTAATGTTGTTTTTAGGGTTCCGCAGTCTCTTATAACTAATCTCGCCATGTCCGTCTATCCATCTAAGCTGTCCGCGGTCTAGCTCAGAGTCTCTTGGTACAACAAAGCTAATTTGGCGTAGATACGAGTATACATTTACATTACGCCGCCAAAGTTGTAAATTTTAATTCTGTTACCGTTATATGGAATGCAAAGGTTTTTTTTTTGGGTTGCGCCTGAATGGCCAAAGACTTAAGTCATTGCTTTTGTTAGCAGGATATTGAAAATTACATTTGAAAGGGGCAGAGATGAAATTCCCTTCCGGAGACCTGGGAATGGAGGGCCCAGGTACTGCCGGGCTCGCACTGGCTAAAAACACCAATGCAAAGGTATTATATAACATCAGCGAGTGAGGTATCATTGGATAGCCCTTAAAAAATCATTATATTATGTAGATCATTATCGATTTTTAGATTTGGGGGACTGTTTAGGACATATTCAACTCGAAAAGTGACGTTTTCGCTAGAGAGTGGCGTCTCCGTGTTATCTCAAAAGAATATAAAGGGAAAACTATCACGACTAAGTAGAAATCATTGGTTCTTGAGATACAGGGAAATAAAGTGTTTATATCTACCTACTAAATATCATCTAAAGCAGCACCAAATAACTTTAAATTGAAAATAAATTGTTACATGTGGTTTTTGCGATAGTTTTTGTGCTTGTAGTAACGGCTTCGGAACCCTTCACTGAGCATGGTCCGACGTTTCTTTTTCGCTAATTAATTTAAGCGTTCATACTTTTTTTATTTGCTGCACATTCGAACAGCATCAAAGAGTGTGTCATTGCACAAAAGAGCCTGGCAGGTCGAAGTGTATCCGAAAGGGTCCTTCGAACAAGATAAGACACACCCTTTAAGGCTTTACCCCTTGAGTTTATTATTTAATGTACTTGACAGCAAAAGCGATCATATCGTAAAAGTGCCTGTCAGACAAATGGAATTTCCGGAAAGTGTTTTTTTATTAAGTTAACAATTTTGTCGCTTCAAAAATTTAAGTGCAAATTTTAGTTACGTGATTTCAGCATAGAGTGTGCTTGCGCTTACTCAAATATTACCTAACTAGATAGATATCTGCTAGATCAGAGGAGTTATTTCTTAAAAACGGCTCTGTGCTGAGCTGAGCTGAGCGAAGTCATACGAGGTGCCACACTTGAGGGATAAAGCAACCTTATTGAGAATGCACGTCCTTAATGTTGTTAATACGCTCTGGGCTCGTATTATAGTCACCTTTCTCGCAGTGAATAAAGCATCCGTCGATCTTGCACTTACATACCGGTCACAAAGTGACAGATGCTTTATCCACATTGATAAACACGACCATAATAGGTCTACTGACGGGACAACTTAAACTCACCGCTTATTAATACGTCCGTCAAGTGTAAGAGCGAGTTGTTAAGAGAATCACCTAGGTACCAAGAGTTAACCGATGGCGGCTCCCACTAGCGCGGCCCGGGATCATTAAAAGCGAGTAAATTGTGAGAGCCAAGTCGCACTTTTTTACCTTTTACCGGACCATTGTTACACAGTGAAGCTGTTGCTTTAACACGAGCGAGTGGAGATGGGCAATTTATTTTCTATTTAATTATACTATAGAGAAGTATAAGTTTTTATTCAAACCAGATTTTTTTTCATGATTTTGTCCTCATTAAATTCGTTTAAAGTTATTCTCCTTTAATATGCCTCCGTTCTCTTGACACTTGGGTTAGAATCTGAATATGAGTTGATTAACTATTGACACTAGCAGTGATCAAAACTGGAAGTGACCTGCGTGTAAGTAATACTGGTTTATTTATCAGGATTGTGTCTGGTTTGGGGCGCAATAACACAAGTGGTCATCCGTCAGGGTCTCGCCGCGAATGTAATCAAGACATCCGTCACGCGCCCGTGCCGCGCCCGCACCGCGCCCGCGCCGCGCGGACCGACGTGATACAGCGAGACCGAGAGTGATTGCTCGCTTACTATTAACCTTTGATGAATGCCCTCGATGTTTCTTGGACTCGTCGGTTAGGGCACGCGCACTCACATGTTGACGAGGATTTTAATTATCGAGTTTGAGTTTGGCATTCACTTCGATGAGTTAGACTTAAGTTAGGGCAGTCCCTATATCATCTTTGTCTACGATGCTTAAAATGTCTCAATGACCAAAGGGTGGAATGTAGCATTGAGGGATGTTTTTTCATTCTTGCAGTAGGTATGTTTCGAATTTCCATAAATAAACCATGGCACTAAGAGCCACGTCCCTTGACCTTCCAACACTGTATTTTTAAAAATCATGCACCAAATGTATCTTAATATTAACTGAGGCGAAAACTGAATAATCATGAGGTGTGAGTAGGATTTGAAACTACTTATTACTTCATCATGACCTACGCATGGGCGACTACGTAAGTCGTTGCTTCTTTATGCTACGAGTAGGTATATCTGTATGGTGTACTTTTAAAATTTTAATTAATTATTATTTAATATAAGACTCGTACTTATTTGGATTTTATGACATACTTACCTACATAATATACATACCTTCATGCCTGTAATCCCAGAATGGGATACCTAGGCAGAGCTACAGAATTACCAACAACTTTAAAAACTTGTTGATAATTTAGTAACCACATTTTGCACAAATAGGCTAAGATGTATAATTTAATAATTAGTTCGTTTTAATTAAGACGATACTTTTGCAGTACTTAATAGTGATGAATGAGTTGAAGTGGACTGTAACGCACAATATTTATTGTATTAAACATACCGTTCTCCAGTACCCATAATTAGTACAAGGCTAGAGCTTTGTTCGGAACTAGGTCAATTCGTGTGAAGTCGTTCCTGATATTTAATTATTTATTAAAATATCGCATACCAATATTGCGTTAACGACACAAAAGGGCCAGCGCTTTACGTTTTTCCGAGATGTCTGATTCCTGTCCGTCGCGCGGCGCGAGATGAGCTATTAACGGCGGGCGCACCTTTTGTCCCGCGCGGCGCGCGCGCTCGCCGCCAGCCACTCGTGGCCGCCCAGCCGCGACGCTAAATGTTCCTCATTTTTCTATAGTTGGAGGAAAATTGCTGTCGTATTTCCGGCTCACATGTCCTCTAAGCCGGAGACAACGAGATTATCCGCGGGGAAATAAAATGGAGACACGAGCATCATCAATCTTGCTCCATGCCGCGCTATAGATGGAGCTAATAAAATCGGAAATTATCCGAACAAAAAATCTTGTTATTTCACTGAGTAGCTGCCTCGGCATTCGCGGCGTATCGAGCCGTGACGCCGTGCGGGAGAAATACGACTGTTGCGGAATCAATGCGTCTTTATTTAACTCAATGGGGTAACCTGAAAAAATGCACGATTTTTTCAGTTATGTACAGTCAAGGATTTTAATTGTTATGCCACTATGGAACCCTGTCATAATGACAGTGTCAAACCACATGAAAGGAAATTACGCCAAAATTAATGATTAACGTTATGCGACAGGGTTCCATAGTGGCATAACCATTAAAGTCCTTGACTGTACCTAGTACGTAATAAAAAACTTCAAGGAACAATTTCGTTCAGTTTGGATGGCAAAAAAATATTTTGCATAGTTAAAAACTTGAGGGTGTAGGTAACAAAATACGAACAACTTGCCCGAGTAAATCTTTATTTCGAAAATGTGGGTCCACCGCAAACTTCGAAAGGGTTTTTAAATAACCATAGCTTTGGGTCCACTTGTGTTCTCTTACTTTAAATATCTGTAAACCTATATTAATAAACGTCAAACTCGATTCTAACAATTGGCCCCATTATATTGATAAGTATACATTTCCATACCAATTAAGTAAGTATTGCGTAAGTCAGCCGTTCAGTAGTCAGTCAGTCACCTTAATCTGTCGGGTCAATGTATTCATTAAACTAGAATAATCGCAAACAATATGTGTCCGATCCCCCTCCCCTCGACCCCGCACGGCGGGCGACCGGCAGCCTAAAGAGCCCCCGGTTCCCTAATAAGTAGGCACTAGGTTTCGTCAGGCTATCGTAATTGCGACTGGAAAAGCCGTATTTACTTGCTGCGAGCTTAAAACTTGGCCGCGGGCCCGCGGTCTCCTGCTCGGGACCACTTGTGCCAATTATAACTGCGGGGACCATCATTCGAGAACTGAGTTTGGGATTCATTATTTACAAATTTCGATCGTGTTTGACCCTGTAGTTTGTTTTAATTATAATAAAAGAAGTTGTAATACATTTTATGGTGAGATTATAATGGAAATACCTATTGAAGATTATTATTACGATTTCCCAATTAATTAATTAATACTGTCACATAAGCAAAACTAAAATCTAGTGTCACAAAAT
Source organism: Acleris cristana (assembly GCA_948252455.1). Classification (NCBI taxonomy): domain Eukaryota; kingdom Metazoa; phylum Arthropoda; class Insecta; order Lepidoptera; family Tortricidae; genus Acleris; species Acleris cristana. The sequence continues at coordinate 17,935,905 of OX411780.1, forward strand.
AGTACTAATAAACTTATGTGCATTGAATACGAATTATTGAGGACGCAGTCAGCCTAGTTGGTACGAGTAGTGACCCTGCCTACGAAGCTAGCGGCCCGGGGTTTGATTCCCGGTATGGAAAAATATTTTTGTGATGAGGTCGAGAGTTTCTGAGTCTTCGGTGTTTTCTATGTATGTCAATATTTATTTGTCAATATACGTATGTTTATCGTTCCCTGGTATCCATAGTATAAGCCTGAAACTTAGTTTGGGACCGGGTTAATTTGTGTAGGATTGACCTCCAATTTTTTAAAAGCGTGATTGTTAACTCTTAAGACGAGATGTGATTCCGAAGACCAATTTTCTGAAGTGGTTTTCAAAATACTTCGCTAACGTATGACTTAATCTTGTAGTCTATAGAGGGTTGATAACATGCAAGGTATATCTAATTATAAATATAAAGTTTTAAGTAAATTTCATCCTAGAAATTAAAGCAATAAAGTTAACTAGAGAGCTAATTGGAAAGAGAAATATAAACCGGTTATAAGCAGTTACTTTTAATTTATGTTGCGCACTGCATAGCCGGCAGTTATTATTCTAGAAAAATATTAGTTTTACCAAGTAAACTGCACGGTAGCGGAAACACTCTTTTAATTTCTTTCCCTCTCGAAAAGTTAATATACTTAGTTTTGTTTATCAAGCACTAACCGCGTTTGCAACATCGAGCTGGAATAAAACTTAATAAACGGGGGTTAATTCTAAAAACTTGACTATGAATGAGTTTCATTTTACCGCAGTGATTAAGTAAATGTTCAAGGATAACAAGGTTTTTTGGATACTCGTTGTTTTAATAAGTTTACATTAACAGGCCAGTTTTCGCCCGCGACTTCGTCCGTGTAGAAGTCATTATATCGCTGTTCTCTCGGGAACCGTCCAATTTTCCGGGATATATGTCTGTATCAAATTGTATGTCGATCAAGTGAAGCGTCGGTCGTGAAGAAGAAACAAACAAACACACACAGTTTTAAGGAATAAGGATAAGGATAAGGATGTGGGTTTTCCTCTAGTAACCGTCGTCCCAATAAGTACTAACTACATAGAATGGCTATGCCTTACGAACAGACAGACAACGGACATTACCATTAAATTTATGGATTTGCGTTATTGCCATTAATTTGGCTTTGAATCCTAAAAATATTAGTAAAAATAATCGCGCTGCTCTAAATAAAAAGACAGCATCTGAAAAGGAATAATCGTTGAGAATTAATAGCCATTTCTGATCACTGTTGAGACAGTTTCTAGAACCCGCGGGGTTGCCACCCTGGCAATAGCGAAAGTGGCGCGGCGGCGCCGGCTCTTATCTCGCGACGAGTTACATTTAATTGTCCAAGTTTTATTGCAGCCCCTAATTGCAATATCGAGGACCGGAGGACTCATTAACTTATCTAGTGGCTCCGTTTTGTATCGGTGATTTTTGCCTCGGTCCATTTAAAGTTGGAGCGATTTGTTTCCGTAACGATAAAGTTAAAAACTTACACAGCATGAAAATGGACATCGCCGTGAAACAACAGCCCGGAGGACGATTCAATTTACTTTTATAGCCGGCGCTCGCTGCCCGCGCGCGGCGTGCGGAGCTAATCATCGCAGACACGCTTTGATTCGTTATCGTTTCTTTGAAGAGATTCCCTTCGAATCCCAGTAGGAGCGGGCACCTGCCCCGGCGGCGTATAAAGCTTAAGTGGATTTCGGGCCGAGAATACCTGCCCTGAAATAGATCACAGATTATACCTTAGTGTACAGCGATACATGTCGAACTTGACAAAAATAACGTTTACTACAAGAAGTGTTTTTAATAGTTTCGAAACACTTTATTATCATCATGTTTTGTTCATTTGGTGATTACGAGTAAACTAACAAATCAACTAAACCAGCGACGTTTTCGTTCAATAAAAAATGTGTGTTGCGGACAAAATGCCACAACTCCTAAGACCCAAGAAAAGATTAAGTCAACATATGTAAATAAATCCGGACTAAGCGAAATATTAGTATAATGCAAAACTTTCCTAACCATTACTGTTTGTAAGGCAATCAGACTTGACACATCACTTTACTTTTGCTTTGAAACCGCAACAGTCGACTATTTCGGAGTTATCCGCAGAAAAAACACCCTTCTGAAGGAAACTGCAAAAAGCCGAGCCTACTAACTGGCACGAATAACTCGGAAACCTTGTCGTTTCCACCCTCGGGTGAATCAGCGATGCAAAGCAAGAAACCAGCGTGGTTTGAAAAATTGTTCTCTGCGGAGATCCCTCACTCCGCTTATTTACATTTACCGTGGCCGCGCGATCCACTCGCGGGCACTCTGCATTAGTCACTTTTAGTGCTCGTGGTGGATGAATCGTCTTTTAAATTGCGCTTCGTGAGTGAAACCGCCGTGTCTAATGTAAACACTAAGTATTAATTCATCTTGTCTATTTATGAGTATCTACGTACGTAGGGTTCGGTACGGTTCTTATCTTATAAAATTACTAGGGGACAGCCGCGACTTTGTAGGCGTAGAATTCGTTGTCAACTACTTCCCTTATTTCTTCTCGCTGGGGTCGTTTTTCAAGAAATCCTTTTTAGTGCGCCCCTAGGTTACTCAAGGAATATTCCCGACAAGTTTCAAGTCCCTAGGTTCAGTGGTTTAGGCTGTGCGTTGTGTATCAGTCAATCAGTCGTCGCGGAAGAGTGTTATATGGTTGGAAGATTATAAATAAAAATCCAGTGAATTAGATGTACGTGCCTCATTATGTGTATATTTTATATTCACATTAGTTGACCAACTACAAACAAGCAACGTCCAATCGTAGTCTAGTCTAAACATTCTACCTGCCCCTGCACTATCTGCTAATTTCGGGAATTAGCGACAAAACATGGGTCCATTAGAAGCCATCAGCGAGCCCGGCGCCGGCGTCCCCGCCTCGCACGTATCCAGCATTGCTAGCTAAATATAGACAGCAGTATAAAATGAAAGCGAGGCACTTCAGCATATTTTATATTACTAAAAAGCCCTAGGTTCCAGAATACAAACTTTGATAAAAGCAAAATTGCTACATTTGAACAACCCTCATTCAATTCTCATTCCAGCTTCAAATCGAGCCATCGCGCCGGCGCTCGTCGCGGACCGTAATAGAGCATTTTACCCAAACGCAGGATGACTTGGTTGCAGATGTGAACAATGTGGTTTTAAAAATGTCCAGCGGAAACTGTGCTTTAAAATCTCACCAATTCTGTCTGACTCGCTTCAAAATGGTCTCGTTGCCTCTACGTCGTGGCTTTGTTGAGTTCTGTCAGTTGAATATGAAATAAAATTAAAATATTCAATGGGTAGTATATTCGGATTTGTGTTCGCCGTGGCGCACGGACGTGGCAACGTGCGTCGGCTCCGTCCCGCGCGCGAGATGACGAAGTGAAATTCAAAACAAATATTACCTTTTGTTTGTATTGTGTGATACATTGTTTTATTTTGATCGTATTCCCATTTCATACAAACGACTGCGGACTCCGGATAAATATTTGGTATTTCAAATTAAAATCTGCGCTCGTGAAAATATTTCCATCCTATAATATTATCTTATTCCATTTATTTCAATCCAGAGTCTAATACGGGGGAATCTCATCCCATTTTCATTTCCTTTTCTTTCTGTGACGGTTCCCTATTGTTAGAATATGTATACAAAAGTGAAATCCACTTAGTTCTAAAATTAATGAAATATGCTTTTGTGAAATTGTAATCTGCAAAAGTGATTGGTTCATTTTTGCAGGACAATGCTACTCATCGGAGCTCGCGTGATCGGCTTGGAGAATTATACACAGAAACGGTAAACCTTATCCAATAGATTTTTTAAACTTAAGAGATTAAGAATAAAAAAGATGTTCATTCAGTAAGCTAAGCTTAGTAAGATAGCTATCATTTATTTGCGTATGTAGACAAACTTTAAAAAGACATTGTTTGCACTTTTGGCTGACCCTTCTTTCGAGCGACGGCCGGACTTTTACGAGTCGCCGTGCAGTTTCAGTAGACCTATGTAAATTTGATAGCCCCCGAGCAGCCCGGCGCGCCGCCGTGTGCTCGAGCTCGCCGCTGAGCAGCGCGTGAATCGCGTTGACTGCAGGACAACGGCTATCCATGCTGATAACACTAATAACGTATTGTTTTATGACAACTTTACACCTCTACCAGATGTGCCTTATCTTTGTGGTTATTTTATGTATAAAAACGCAATGGACTTGATGTTTACATAGCTTAATTGATTTTATATAACGCGACATTGAAAAAGAAGAAGATTTAATAGGATGTGTAAATAAAACAACAGAACCATTAAATTGCTCCAAAAGATGGCATGTTATTTTTATTAACTTGTTGCTGAAAGTTATTATTTTTAATTTGTATTTTGAATTACCTAAATAAATATTTGATTATATTATCTTCCTTTTCTCGGTTTATCAATTGAAAAAAAAGTCAACAGGTATGTATTTGTTTGTAGCAGAGTTCTGCTCAATCTCAATAAATAGTTAAGTGGTTAAGTTAAGTAGACATTTCATTTTGTAAAATTACAACTTATTTTAAATCATATCTACATTGCGATGTTGACGTTAACAGACTTTACTTTAAAGTAAAGTCGTTTTGAATATAAGAAACAAAGTGAAATATGCGTGGGTCAGTTAGTGCCTGTGGGTGCAGACGGCTAGGAGGCGGGACCGCGGCGGCACCGCGGCGGCACCGCGGCTGCACCGCGGCTGCGGGCCGCAGGCACGGTGACCGCACGCCGGCGACCATCGATCCGCTCTCAAATCAGTGGGCACGCTGGTTGCATTCTGCGACCGCCACGCCTGCCATCAAACTAACAATATGTAAGCGTTAATTCGGTCGTAATTGAAACCTATTTTGATACATGTTAACAGGGTGTCCCATAATTGACACCGGAGATAGCCCACCCCTAGACCTACCAAACCAGCCTAATAATATGTATATTTTTTAATTTTGCATTTTTTCTAATAATTTTTTGTCTTGGTAATAATTTTCATACGAAACTAACTATCATTATTGGCAATATCTCGAAAACCGTGCAACTTTTACTGGGGTCATGTTAGGCTGGTTTGGTAGGTTGGTAGTTTGGTTTTGCTATCTCCGGTGTCAGGGTTACGTGTCAATTATGAGACACCCTGTATACAACAACATCAAGAAGAACAATTTTTTTTTTCAATCTTAATTAATATAATTCTACTAAGTTTTACTGCTTTTAAATACTAATTAGTAACTCGAAACACAAAAACATTACTACCCAACAAGAAGAGGGTTGTAAGCAGAAACTACGTCGTAAAACCTCCACTTTAGGGCAGGCCTGTAGACAGTTATCTTAGTTCAGGGCAGGGCATAAAAATGTTGCCGATTCATCATGGCCGCTACAATATTAGTAGATAATGGAGAAGGGTCAGATTGCTCACCGAAATCTGTACCTAGTTATGATAATAGAGTTCGGCGCCGTGACTGGCGAGAATGAACCTGCTCGGAGGATCTCGCGTGACATGACAGCCAATATCCAACGATATTTTTTCAAGGAAAATGTGTTAAGTATTACGAGTCATATTAGCAGCTAAAGTTAAATTGATAAGCGTTGACAACTTCCTGCTAACTCGAGTATTAACCAGCAAAGCAATCTAAATTATTGCGCGCTATACACGCCTCGAATTATACCTCTATGATGAAGATGAATGACCTACAGGCTTACCTACAGTCAGTTGTGCACATTGTAGGGTGGCTAACGCAGCCCCCAGCTGGAGCCGGTTGAGTGACGCGCCGGCCCGCTGCACGCGTGAGTCAGCCGCAACGCATCACGCTCGCCCCCGTAAGCACCATGCCGTCTCCCATCTCGGGCCGCCTGGAATGCTATTAGCCGTAAATAGACTTTGCGTATCTGTAGTGTTAGGTATGCGTGTGTTTTATTATCAACGACTGGCTACGAAACCGGGGCCTCTATTCTAGCCGGTTAAAGCCATTATCGTCTTTGACCTGTTATGATATTGTTTTCAACTCGACCGCCATTACTGTCAAGTAAATTAGAGCTATCAAATCGTTAACACGTCAAACACAATATGGTTTTTACCGCCCCGGCCCTGTGGTTTTGATTGACGGCCAACGTATTTGCGTGACGAGCATGAATATTTGTCCCTGGGTCTTGGTTTTTTCTTGTGGTATATAAGTGTATCGTTCTCTAGTACACATAATACGAGCCTACATGGAGCTTAGTTTAAGTTTGTGAATTTATATGTGTTAACTATTTATTGATTGAAGGTAAGGTAAAATAGCTAGGGCAACCAACGCAATGGCAGTCCAATACAACTGTTGAATTAGCTCCTTTTTGGAATCCTGTCCGCTTTGCTGAACTCCAATGTTTTACAAATGCTATTAGCACTTTGCCTGATATAAAAGATTGCTTTATTAGGGCCCCCGTTGTGGTGTAAAGAGTTAGCGCGGCGACAGAGGGGCAGATAAACAGACGATAATTCTAACTTGCTTATCTGTGCAGGCGCTACATTACGTGCGTGGCTCGCCTGCGGTGTGGAGCAATGTTTACTAAACGCGGCGCTCACTCGCCGCGGCGGGGATATACGAGCGACATAACGCGAGGAAAACCTGCTGCAGGAAAATGCTATAAATCCCGACAAGATCTCTGGTTAACTTCTCAATATTGGGGAATATACAGTCAAGGAAATTGATTCGCGCTCCGCCGCAGAACCTTACACTGGAGCGTGTGGCGTTTACTCCGGACCTCCTCGCGACAGGGCGGATACATCTCCTTGACTGTACATAGATAGGTATGGTATAAAAATATAGCTTTAGGAGTAGTTAGACATTGATTTATGTACTACTGTTAATAACATTTTATTCTTAGTTTCATTCTAATATTTTCTTAAAGGAAACGTCGAGGAGTTTACAGAACCAGCTTTAAATCAGCTGTAGCGTAGGTATCTAATGTCCACTTAAACTTCTTGGTCAAATTATATGTGCGCGGATTATCACAAAATCCAAGCCAAGGTAATAATATGAAGTTCTACAAGTTCTAGGCTCGGTTCGTTCTCGTTTGGCCGGATCTCGTGCGCGACAGATGTTTCATCTCTGACATACTCGTATTACCTCCGCACAATAATCAACGAAGATAATCAGAAGACTACATAAAGTAAATCGCACAAAAGGCGCGATCCGGAGGACACGGCCCGGGAGACGGAGGCGCTTGCGAACCGAGTGTCAGAGAGCTCACTCCATTTGCCCCTTGTTTGTCTGTCAACACAAATATTGAAAATCCATTAGCAACCACCGCCAGAGCGCAAAAAAGTCGATATTAAAAATAACAAAGAAATCGCGGGCCGTTCAAAGTTTCCCGGCGAGGGGAAGTTACTTTGAAGAGTGTTTCTGTTATTTGCGTAATGCAAGGAATTTCCATCGCTTATTTATGAATTCCAGTATCGACGGAATATCCGTCGGTTTTAATAAAAATACCCGAAAATAGAATAAAAACTGGCAGCCTACTGAGAAATACGCGAATGAAAGGTCAGGATTGAATTGAATAATAATTTGTCCATTATGTCTCGTCAGGACTGTTCGAGATTAAAGAGCCGATATAATGTAAAGCGCTTTGATTCTCTTTTTGAAGGTACCTGTAGCGACGGTAGCGCTAGACAAAGAAATAAAAGGAAGTTTCTTTGGACTTGTGTTGTAGCTAAGACAGGTACAAACAGAAACCTATACCTATGTCAAACTCGTCATGATTCTTGCAATCTCATCAATGTTAATTGCATGATTTCTAATTTTGATAACACATCAAAACTAACTTACCTAATTTACACTACTAAAGTACTAGGTATCTACCTACCAACCCTACTACTTTATCAGGATTCAGAAACTTCATGATTCTGCAATGTGTCCGGATTTAATTATTTTCTAAGGAGCAACAGTAAAACAATGCTGTTATTCCGTATCCTTCCCATGCACCAAATAAGTAAGTATAGCATTGTTTTTTTGCAAGTATAGCAAAGTATCAGGATCTACTTTTTATCGGCCGGGCACTAACAATTTAATATCATTATGTGGTATGTTTGGACCGCTGCACCTGGCGTTCCATAGTATCTGTATGCTCCATCAGGAGACAGGCGCGTGAATAAGTTTACTTATTAAAAAAAATTACGTTTCGTATGATAACATTTAGTGTATATTAGTGATAGGTTGCAAGCCCATCCCCTAACAATACTACAAGCCTATTAATCCCTTACTTGCCTCTTACGCCTTCCACGGGAAGACTGGAGTGGCACTATTTCTAAGCCGGAAACCACACGGCACACATAATATTGATAACCATTTTGAGTCTAAAAATAAAGTCTAAGGGCGGTGTACATGGACGCCATGTCATGTACGTAGCGCGGCGTATGTCACGTTTGAAATTAGCCACGCGTGCAGCCGGGCGGCGCGGCCCGTGCCACGCATGGGTTCGCGCCAATTTGTGCTGCATTCTCGCCGCGCGCGCCGCGCCGCCACGCCTCGCTGCCCGCCGGGAACAACCATCATTGATAGGCTTGGTTGTGTGTAATTAGTTATTTGCGCGTCATTTAGCAGTAGTTAAGTTAGCAAAGCTTGAAATTTGAATATGTTATTATTCCCTACAAACAAAATGTGTGTGACGATTTTGCAGGTCGTTTCCATTATTGATAAAAATACGTTTGATAGGTACCCTATGTCGTTGTTGAGAGTAAAAAATTATGGAATTATTAGAATCTGTATTCTCACCCATAAAAAAATCGGATTGTCAACGTTTAATTAATTTCATCTGTTTTGTGAGGGGTCGCTTGATTTGATTTAACGAAAGATATACAACGTAATTGATTGTTAGTTTGCTGACGGCTGTCGAATCTTGGATCCGTCATTGATTAAGTGTTTCCGCTTCGATTGAAGGGATTTATCCCCGAATAGGCTTAAACATTAAGTACTTTTATTGAAACGGTTTAAGAAAATGTCGTTTAAAACAATGCTAACTAAATGTTCTAACTTTTTTTTGGATCATTGATAACTTCCTAACATGCATGGTTTATCTAAGGGCTTAACTTTAATATTCTGGTTGGAGAAAAACTGTGCTGAAATAAATGTTAGAAAAATCCAACCAAGTACTACGCCAAAAAACACGTTATTGTATAATGGGGCCCTTTTTAAAATTAATTTTTTTATTATTATTATTTGGAGTAGGCACTATAGGCTTCAGTAATAGATACATACTCTGAAAATTTGAAGTGTCTAGCTGATGGTTCATGTGGTACAGTCCGCTGACAGACGGACGGACAGATGGACGGATACCTGAGGCTTAGTAACATTGGCACCCTTTGGGTACGGAACTCTAAAAAGCTACCTAGCTTTTAAAACTCATGCATGTTTTGATACGATCGCCTGTGTATGTTAACCAATCATGTTAATATTTATGATGAAGCTAGCATTTTGTTTTTGTTTTTTGTTTAAGTACCAAGTGACACACGAATCAACGACACCTCGCGCGAAATCAAGCCATCCGCCCCGTCTCCACGAGGAAACAGATATAACATAACATAATACATACGGGTCCAAAACAATTCCTTCTTTCTTCGACAATTAGGTAAAAAGATAAAAAATAGACAAGCACGAGTCGATAGCTATAATTATTTCAACCCTAAATTAGTATGCTTGAGTATAACGTGTATTTGCTGGAGCCACACGCACCACGCCGAGTGGCCGCGCCGCGCCGCGCCGCGCTCGCAACATGCACTATAAATAAATGGCTGTAGCGTTTTACTTTAGAGAGAATGCCGTCGTGCACTCTCCGCGTTTACGAGAGACTACCAGTTTACTTTTATACAACCTTTACAGACTAGCTGCAATTTCTGGAATGAAAGCTACTTGACATCGATTAGATTAAACCATAAATATGTACGTATAAGGCTTTGAAATTTTAAACAAGAGTTTAGAAATTCATAATATATATTATTGTTATTATTATTATTAGATTTGTCAAGATCGTAGCAGGTGGAAAGAAGTGGTCTCTGCCTACCCCTCTGGGAAACAGGCGTGATTTAATGTATGTATGTATGTATGTATTATTATCAATTACTAGTTCTTTTTTTTGATCGATGTCTAAAAGTTTGATTTCAGTTATTTTGGCTTTAATTTTGTGTCGCAAATTGATACGCGGGCGATTGACATGGCCGGGTTGATGCCGGATCAGTGTTACTAGCTTTATATGATTTTTACTGACGAGTCAAAAAAGGTTGTGACGTCTAATTGATTTATTTATTTGTCTCATAAAACATGTTACAGCTTTGTTCATCTGTACGTCAAATATAGTCTGTGTGTGTACCTCTGTCTGTAATGGCCAAGAGCCTAAACCGGTGAACCATTTTAACATTCCGTAGGTCAAATATTCACCAAGATTTAAAAAATAATGATGGACACTTTTTAGCTGACAGGCACCAGTAATGGACACTTCACTCTTAATTCAAATTTCATACGGTCCTAAATTGATTGTTGCAAAACAAATGAATAACCCTTATCTTGTGTAAAATAAGAATCAAGTGTCCATCATTGGTCCTTGTCCATTACTGGTTCCACCACCCAATGTTTCTGATTTCTTAATATTCTATTTAAGTATCTGACCATGAGACCCTAGGCAAGATACTTAACGCTATCGTAAACGATTTTAGAAAACTGTCCAAGTGTATGGAATCGACATAAGCGTTTGACGCGACCGTCCGCCATATTACGTCAATCCTCTACATTTTCTAGAACGATGACGATCTCAAAATATTATATCTGGCCACTGACCTTACCAGCTCAGTCGCAGATAAACAAACGTTAGAGAGAAGACAACTGTAAAATCATTGAGTTATTGACTAACACACACGTTGTGCTCGGAGCAGGCTCGTCGGAGCGGCTAATCAGCATTGTGTTGATAACGCGGTGCGAGTTTAATTTCATTAGGCTGAGGTATAATCGAGTTGACATCGGATGTCGGGGCCGGCGCGAGGGGGCGGTATTCCTTACGAGCCGAACTAGTCTGGCGTGACCCGTGTACGCGCTAACGTTGCTCAGGGCTACGTATCGTACGTACGTAGCACAAGTTGTTCTTTCTAGCTTGTCGCTCAGTGCGTCTCTGTCGTTACAGACTAATTAAGGGAGATCCGAGCGACAAACAAGTCGCCGACAACATGTGCTGGCCGTGCTGGCAGCACATGATATGTCTCGTGCGATCCAAGCACGAGTTTGGTACCTAATAGTAACGAGTACTATTATTTAAATGGTCGTCAAAATATTAGCAATTCCTCTGGTGATGGTGAGGGGTGGTGGCAGTGATCGCTGCCCATTTGTCTACGCGTACGCGAGTTAGCCGGAATCCACTGCGACACATGCTACACACGCTTCACACGCATGAGGCAAGTGGATCAATTGTTCTAGACACGTGTCACTGACGTCATCTCGTGTGCTGTAGAAGTATCTACATACATCTTGATACGATGCGAATTGATATCCCCATGTGCGTACCGTGCGCCGCAGTAGAATTCCGGCTTTAGAATGAGTGATAGTGGACAACACGACTGGCGGCATTTCCTTAATGACTGGCGCGACTATCAATCTTGACTTGAGCTGTCTGCCGGAACCATAATGCTGTAGTTTGGCGACGCGGTTAGCCTAGTTCGTGACCCTGCGAAGCTAGCGGACCCGGGTTCGATTTCTGGTAAGGTCTTGGATAAATTCTATGTTTTTAATTACGGATTTCTCCATGTAATATTTGCTACTGTTTAGTACGTTGTATACGTAGAGCCTAGAGCTTATTTTGGGACTTATTTAATATGTCATTGTGTGAGATGGTGTTCTGATAATTTTTCATGTTTCTAGAACTTTGGCTGATGGGCATCGAATGAACAAGGCCAGGCAGCACCGCTGCGTACTCTTCGAGAGGCAGATCAAGCAACGGTTGTGGAGCACTTCGCCGACGTGTTCTGAAGAGAATAACCCCCCGCCCGCTCGCCGGGAACCTAGTTAGTCCGGCGATTGAGCCACAGCGCGCGACGCCGGGCGACGCCATTAAGCGGCGAACTAAGCGGGCGGCTGGAAACTGGTTAGAGCGCGCTCGTAATGACTCTTTACCGGCACTTTGTTTAGGGGTTACGATGTTTGATGGCTTTAAGGCGGTGATAGTGTAACAGCTTGGCAAAGTAGAGTTGAGAAAAAGGGACCGCCTTTTCTGAGTACCTACATTGCAGCTAAAGTGGTGACAGTCATTCCGCTTCTGACCGCGTTTTGACAAGCTATACCTACCTACTTACTAACTTCTAATGATTTATTATTTATTTTAAATTGGGCCAAAATGTCTTTTCGTAGAAATAACAAAAAGTGTTTTTGCTTTTAGGCTTTATGCATACATAATGTATTACGACTCCGTTTTATTTTAATCTCTAAATCTAGTTTCAATCTGACAGGCGTTTTAAAATTTTCATTCAAAACTGAGTTAGTGTAAAATAACAGCGGCTCTTCGTTTTTTACATTCACACAAATATGTACAATATTAACATTTTCAAGATCTATTTTGATTTAAAATCAATTCAATAAAATGGCAATAAAACAAATAGAAAACTAAAAAAAAACAAGTTTTAATGCATTTTGTTGGATTTTTTTTATTTCAAGAGGCTAAAAGTCAATTGATTATCGTTACAAAATAGTGTTAAATATGACCACTGACGTTTAGTTCAAATCGTAGAAAAAACATTAAAAGAAAATAATTCATTCTTATACTAGGCAGTCTGGCCATCGGCTTTAGTCTTATCATGTAGACGCCTGCGCCTCTATTCCCGACGGTAAAATCGATATCGTAGTTGACCTGTTATGGTATTGTTATGACGTCAGACGCCATTACTGTCAAGTAAATAAGAGCTATTAAAACGGTGACAATACGATAACAGATCAAAAACGATATCGTTCTTACCGTCGTGAATAGAGGCCCAGGTGTGCGTAGACCGCTACGAGTAGCTCCACGGCTACGCGTCTACGAATTCCTACATGGCTACGTCGTAGCGGTTCACTATAGCTGGCCGGGGCTCTATTCCTACCCGGTAAAACCATATCGCTTTAGGCATGTTACGTATTGTTTTTAACTTGGCCGCCATTACCGTCTAGTTAGTAAAATTACAGCTATCATAATGATGACAATACGATAACACATGTCAATATAGGTTTTGCCGAGTAGGTAGAAACCCTATTATTATATGGACAATGAAAAAATATATTTTGAAGTCGGTTAAAACACCACTACTGGCGGGATTTTATGAATGTTTCCATTCACGTAACTTAATTAATTAAAATCAACATTTTCCTTCGATGTTGAACACTGTAATTAAAAACAAAGGCTTGCTAATTTGGTCGGTGCCCCGTCGTCGCAGGCGCAGCGCCGCGGTCCACCCAAACCCTGTAATTGCCTAATTGGGCCGCATTTACTGCTGCTGTCTTTGTCTTCAGCAGCCCAACCCGTTTGGTCCAAGAATCGGTGATTATTTTGGACAAGTATTTTAGGCACTTTGAAATAATAATTACATGGTATGTGTTTGCGCTGGGCTTGCAACCTGTCACTAATATACACATAGTAAACGTCTTAGCCTAATTTTGCATAACGTGGTTACAGAATTAACAACAAGTTTTTCGAGTTGTTGGTAATTCTGTAGCTCTGCCTACCCCACTTGGGTATTAAGCGCCCAAAACCGTTTAAACGGTATTAAAGTATTGCTAGTCTATTAAGGGCCGAGTTCACCAACCAATTTAACTGACGGCTAGATCTTAATCAGCTGTTAGTCAATACATTTGACAACCGTCAAGCCGCTAACCATCCGTTTAATTGTAGGTGAACACTGCACTTAGAAAATGTTTTAAAGTACGCTAAGCCTTTAAAAATATATATTACTAATCAAAGATTTGGGTATATAGTCTGGCCAAGCTAACTCTGCAATAGAATAACCTGGCAACCGCGTCTAAAACTTAATATGGCAATATTTCTTAGCTATCTTGAAACCGGTTTTTACAAGTAGGTGGTATGTCAGGCGGCTTCCGTTACTCACTATTTATTGTGATAAAAGTAAAAACAATGGTGAAACCTTTTAAGAGTGATGTGCTGCAATTAATGTTTCGCATACTGAGTGATTTCTAACATGTTGAAGAATCACAGGACTCTGTTATTGCTCAAAAACGGCAATGTTTACCTAACAACAAGGCGTTGACAGGTTAGTAACTTAGCAATCATAATCCTTAATTTGAGAATTTAGATAATCTCGCTCATGTTTGTTTGGTTATAACAATATTTGGCGTTTTGTTTATAAATTCTACTGTTAAACATTAAAAAACAAAAAATCTATTATTGTTATTTATTACTTCAATGAAAAGACAATATTTTTAGTTTTTAAATGATATAACATTGGGAAAATTGATATGGAACCTTCGAATCTCTTTCCAACAGGAAAATAATTATCTAAATCTGTTCTCAATATCTTGTGACATAAACAAACAGTCGGAAAGGATAGCCTCCTCCTTTTTTGAAGTCGGTTAAAAAGATAGTTCACTGTACAATCAACATATGTTTCTTTCCTAATTAATTCAGTATTTAGCGAAAGATCCGTAAAATAAAATAATAATACTAAGGGCCTGTTTCACAATCGACAAGTAAATTTATCTTCCATTTAAAGTTAGCTCTCTCCTTGTCTATTTTCAAGTATAAGAAAGAGAAAGGGCTAAATTTATCTGTCAAATACGCTTTACTTGTCGATTGTGAAACAGGCGGTAAGTATCAATACTTATTTCTCCTCAAATCGTGGTGTTGCTATATAAAACTTTTTTTAAACTAACGGTTTTCGACTTCTGCAGACTTAGCGTGGACCGACTCTAGTTAATGTTTATGTAAAGTACTGTTAATTATTTCATATTGCCTAAAATACCTATCCAAAATCCGTCACCGGCTCTCGGGCTATCCGGGATCGTGTGGTGAGTGGTGACATCCCGCCCCATAGATTATGGTGTACACAACTACTGCGCACAGATATTAAGCTGTAGCTGTAAGTTGTCCCGCGCGATCACCCTGCATGAGATTTGATCAAGTTGTTACCCGAGTTGTGCGACGCGATTACATTTGCTGTCGTCAGATAATTAGTTTATTGTGTATGTACCTACACCTACCTTAGATTAAATGTACAATGCCTCTATTCTACGACGACAAACAATATCACTTTTAAACCGTTATCAACGTTTTGATAGCTCTTATTTAGTTGACAGTAATGGCGGCCGAGTTTAAAACAATATCATAACAGATCAAAGACGATATGGTTTTTAGCGCCTAGAATAGAGGCTCAGAACATCCACAGCCGAAGATCCACATCGTAACTTTAATCTTGTAATTAGGTGTATAAAGCTGTTCTATCAACTTAAATTACCTTGTTTGAACTATATTCTCTGAAGACATTTTGTATTAAAACAAAGAACTCAATATTTTCTTGAAATCCGCTTTGTTTTTTCTGGGCTCTTGTTTCTCGCTGTCAATCGATGGTACACTAGCGTCCTACATTCCCGGGTTGAAGCTATCTCCATTCCAAATTTGATCTAAACTGGTTCAGCGGCTTAAGCGTGAAAGCGTAACGTAAACAGACAAACAGTCAAAATTTAGCATTTATATTTATAGTGTTATACTTTGCATTAAGTTGTGTTAATGTAATTAGTATTTCAATTAGGCTCCGAGATTCAATCGAAATATCTTTAAAGCAAATCTTAAGATCTTAATTTCTGTAAGTTCATTAAGATATCCAGATTAGTTAAATGTAATGTGACGCTCTTTTCCAATTTGTTTTAACTAAATAACTTCATAATAACTAAGTCATCAAAATATGTGAACATTGTTTCTTCTCTAGGGGACACGTTTTCTGTAGGAGAAAGTATCATAACTTTTTAAAGTGGTTGTCTTGCACCGTCATAGGTAAGTAAGTATAGATATTTTCATATTTTGATTTTTAGCTCTTATGAAAATTCTGAGGTTTGATACGTTTTCCTGCTCAACTAAGCATGATATTTTTAATTAAAATTTGTTGTTTTATATAATGCTAGGTCAATAATCACAAGGAACATTGAAAAAAACGACTAACTGTTGAGTTTTTTCCGACGTTTCTTCTCAGCAGTGGTCTCCTTTTTGAAAGCGCTGGTAGATTTTTGACGTGTAAATGTGCCCGTGAATAAACGTCTTTTATCTTTCTTTTAACTCATTATTACTGTCAATTAAATACGAGTTACCAAAAGGTTAACAATGATGAACCACGTGCAATAAAGGTCAAAAATCGAAACATCAAAACATCGTTAAACTAAAACTATTCCGAAGTGCAGCGTCACTCCGAACAACGAGGTTTGCCGGGTTTACAGTTCCAGTAGTTTAAAATTTCAAGTGGTTTGCTCGTCTTTCTGTTCGCATATTGTAGGTTTAAAACTAGCGTGGTTGCTACACGTCATTCTTATGGTTTCATTTAAAACTCAAATTTTATCTTCGGCTGAACATGCTTCATTCAAACTTCGGCCTTTTAATAACAACGCAGGCAAGGTTGGTTTAAATGAGCCCGCATAATTTCCCCCTAGACTCCCATTTTCGCTCTGTTATGTTTTTTATTAATGTAGCACCTCATCTTTTACCTTGGTTGTTAATAATACAGAGTTAAACATTACCGTCGCAGTTTAAGCCTGCGTCATCATCACCGTCTTGCCCTTATTCCAATTATTTGTAAGTAGTGATTGTTTCTTAGTGATATAGCTCAACTAATCTCCGTCTTCCGAATGGCTCGTGGGCAATCCGGATCCATCCACTATCATTTTATATTCTTCACCTTTTGTACTCTAATTTGTATTTTTGTGCAATAAAGATTAAATAAATAAATAAAATAATATAACTACTACGTTTTATTCTGTCACTCGTTATTTGATATCCTGAACGTCGCCTTAACGCGTAATATCTATCATGTCACTAATATATATAGTATCGCGTGGTATCCACTTTAAAAAAAAACAATTGAGGTTGATAATTTTACGACTAGATACTGTACACCCTCAATATTCATTGTACTTGGGTTTCTATCGCTGCGACACTTATTCTAACATCTGTCAGTGTATTTGTTATGTCATAGAAAACGTAAAAGCGATAGATGGCCAAGTACTATTAATAGTAGTTTTTCTGTACATAATTGGTTTCTTAAAACCATACGAATACAATAATCTAAAGTAAGATCAGATGCCGGGTACACGTCAATGGTGACAGTTCTCTGTGACATGATGTACTTATGCTTAAAACGGGCATCTCTCAAGATCGGTTTTAAGATACTGCCCTGGGCCTATAATTGTAGACGATAAAAACCATGTCTTCTTTGACCTTTTATGGAATATGTTTTGTCGAGTAAATAAGAGCTATCAAACGTTGACAATACCTTAAAAGGTCAAACACAATAATATATGTTTTTTACCGCTTAGAATTTCGGCCCAGTTTTGTAGTTCTAAGCCACTTGTAGGAGCAGAAGATGGCTGCCAAACAACAGAAGGAAGGCCCAGCGACGTTTAGTCGCGTGTTCATGAAGACGGCGGCGGTGATTTATCTCCGCGGCTGAGCCGAGCTGCCCCCGCGCCGCGCGCGCCGGCCCCGGCGGCTCACGGCTCACAAAGAATTCACTCAGCGCTAAGTTTTTCTAAAACAACTGTCATTGAAACTTTCCCTGTTCGACGCCAACTGTATAAGTGGAATAATCATAAAGTGAATCTAAAGAACCTTCGTTGATAGATACGTATCTGTCCTAGTTCCTGTTCATAAAAAGGTAAGTATCGTTTTTTGATTTATGTTTGCGGGTCATAAGTCGACATCAAAGCATTCAAGAGAGTGATAGCGTTAATTATGGCTCCAGCAAATTAAAACATTAAAAAAATTATTAAAACAGTACGTTTTATTTTAAGTGAAAAAACAATAGTGATGACACCGTACATCATTCAAAGTAAATTCAAAAATAAAGCATAGACAAATAAATAAAGATATGTGGACTTCATCACAACCTTCCAACACCTTCTCCTGATGTGTACTCATGTGGCTGAGGTAAGACACGTCTCTATCCATTCATCAACGTTGCACAGTGTCTCGCAAACTTCACTTTACAAAGTGGCTTTGTCATAATATCAGCAAGCTGAATCTCCGTTGGACAGTAGCTGACATTGATCAGTCCGCTCACGAAATGCTCGTGGATAAAGTGGTATCGCACGTCTATGTGCTTTGACCGTTTGTTAAAGGACCCAGATTTGATAAGTTGAATCGAACTTTGGTTATCAATGTGCAGATTAATTTTTACGTCCGAATCGATTATTTCCTTTAACAGGGATTTGAGATGCAGTGCCTCTTTACAACAATCTGCTGCAGCTATGTACTCGGCTTCAGTCGATGATAGGGCCACTATAGGCTGCCTCTTGGATGTCCATGATATTGGTCCATCGGCTACCATTAGCACAGAGCCTGATGTGCTTCTCCTCGTTAGCGGGTCTCCGGCATAGTCCGAATCACTGAAAGCATCGATAATCTCTATCGGCCTGTTTCTTTTGAACATTATTCCCTTATCTTTGGTCCCAACTAAGTATTTAAATATCTTCTTCACTTTTGTTACATCATCTTTAGTGGGATTTTCGATCTTTCTGCTAGCTTGATTGACCGCTTGTGCGATGTCTGGCCTAGTTCTGGTGGATAGGTACAGTAAACTTCCCACTGCCTCTCTATATGGGTAGTCCTTCTCCTGGGCAGTTTGTTGTACCGACTTCGCATCGTTACTTCCAGGCGTGTCACAAGACTTAGCATTTTCCATGTTGTACTTTTCTAGTATATCGTTTATATAACCAGTCTGAGTAAGCTTAATGCCTTCTTCCGAGTTATTTATTTCCATTCCCAGATAGGTACTTGGCTTCTCATTTTTCTTCATTTCGAATTTAGTTTCAAGTTTTTTTATTACACACTCGATCTTTTTCTTGTCTTTTCCAATGACAAGTCCGTCATCAACAAATAATCCGATTATTATAGACTTGTCTTCGTTTATAAAAACGCATCGATCTGTTTTAATCGTCTTGAAACCCAAATCAAACATCGCTTGGGTAAAAGTCTTATTCCATGTGAACGGTGCTTGTCTTAATCCGTATAACGATTTTTTCAATCGACAAACAACTTCGCTTGTTTTGCAGTCAGTATTGTAACCAACAGGTAATTTCATATACACCTCATCTGTCAACTCGCCGTACAAGAAAGCTGTTTTGACATCAAAAGTCATGAAGTGATAAGTTTTAGATGCGGCAACGGCTAGTAAAGTTTTTAGGGCAGATTGACTCACGACAGGGCTATATATTTCTTCAAATCCAAACTTCCTTTTTGTTCACAGCCGCGTACGACTAATCTGGCCTTGTAAGTTCCGTCATCTTTTATCCTAAATACCCATTTATTTGACAGAACTTTGTGTCCTTTGGCTTCTGACTTGTCAACTAGTACCCAGGTGTTGTTTTTCTGTAGCGAATCCATTTCAGATTGTATCGCCTTCTCCCAATTTTGTTTGTCTGTGCCCGTTACAGCGTCTTTATATGTTAGTAAAGAACAGTCGTAGTCATCATCATTTTCAGACATATACATAGTAATGCAACGACTTAACTCATAATCTTTGGTCCATGCTGGCTGCCTCACTTCTCTCTGTGGTCTTCCACTTGTTTGAGGTGGCTCAACTGGATCTTGACTGCATCTAGGAGACTGGAGATTCGGATTCTGAAAAGGTAAGTTTTTATTATTAGTACTATCTTCTGTTAGTTCTATTTCAATTTCTTTTGTTTCAGGTTCTGAATCAATAATTTTGGTTTTTACAGCAGGAGTATTATCATAGTGCATCTTTTCAATAACTTTTACATCTCTGCTGATAACAACATCATTCTTTTCCGGTATGTATATCCTAAAGCCTTTTGCATTTTTCGCATATCCCAGGAACACTCCTTCTATGGCTTTGGCTGAGAATTTCCCTCTTCGGTTTTTATTCATCACAAATGCTCTATTTCCGAACACATGAAAATGATTTCCTGATGGTACTCTTCCCACCCACTTCTCATAGGGTGAACTTCCCTTAAGAGCTCTCGCCGGACTTCTATTGATAAGATAGTTTGCAGTGTTCACTGCTTCTGTCCAAAGATTTGCGGGGATATTTGAATCTAGCATCAGACATCTTGCTTTATCCATCAGCGATCTGTTTTTTCTCTCGCTGCAGCCATTTTGTTGTGGCGTGTATGGTGCAGATAGTCTTCGGCTTATACCGTTGTCATTGAGAAACTTGTCAAAATCCTTCGACCTGTATTCCCCTCCATTATCGCTTTGCAAATTTTGGATTTTCTTCTTATGAAATAGTTCGACATTGTTTTTATACTCCTTAAATTTTTCAAGTACTTCGCTCTTTACTTTCAAGAAGTAAACACAGCAGTATCTTGTATAATCATCAATGAATGTGACGAAATACTTTGACCCGGCTAATGATTCATTCTCAAAAGGACCGCATACATCGCTGTGAATTATCAGCAAAGGCTCGGTAGAGATTATTTCTTCATGGCTCTGAAATGGTAGAGTGGTAAATTTTCCCTTGATACAAGTCTCACATGTTCCTAAAGTTTTTTCCTTAAAGTTGAGTCCTCGCATCATTTCATTCTTAACCATTACCTTTAGGTCTCTTTCATTGACGTGACCTAATTTCTTATGCCATTTCATGATTTCACTTTCAGCTCCAGGCGTGAAATTTGCTGTCTCTTCCGGCTTGTCAAATTCAACATAGTATAATCCGTTTCTTCTTCGAGCTTTCAAAACAATGGTATCATCTTCAATGATACTGGCTTGTTCTTTTTCAAATAAAACTTTAAAGCCATGATCTGTGATCTTGCTTACTGACATCAGACTATTAGACAAATCAGGTACGTATAATGTGTCAGTTAGATTGTGTTTGCAATCTTTGGTGTACAATTCAACTTTTCCTTTCCCTTCTACTTCGGTAGTATGCTTCTCCGAAGCTAAAC
The DNA here is from genome assembly GCA_948252455.1 of Acleris cristana. Lineage (NCBI taxonomy): Eukaryota > Metazoa > Arthropoda > Insecta > Lepidoptera > Tortricidae > Acleris > Acleris cristana. The sequence goes on from OX411780.1 coordinate 17,957,056, forward strand.
GCAGTGTGTCAGTTACAGGGATTATGTTGCATAGCAAACTTTTTTCTCCTGTCATGTGTGACGTGCAGCCACTATCTAGACACCATAAACCATCTTTGGTTTTCGAAGTTTCAGTAGTTAAACAAATACTGAAAGTTTTTTCTTCACCCTTTTGTTTCCGGCCAATAACTTTCTTCTTTGACCAACAATTCTCTGTAGAATGACCTTTCTTACTGCAAACCTTGCAGAATAGTACCATTTTCTTAGTTTTTGCATAAAATGCTTCTGAAATTTGAGGTTCGCTTTGCCTTCTTGCTTCATACTCTTCAACTATTTTTACCTTTAGGTTATCGGGACTTGGCAGGTCATCTCTCGACTCGATGGCTGTTCTAAAACTGTCGAAATTTATTGGCAGACTGTATAACATCATTATACTCAACAATTCTGGATGTATTTTGACATCCATGTCTTCCAATTTGCCCACTACGTCCATAAAATTAGTTAGATGATCTCTTACATCTTCTTCCATAGTCATTTTTAACCGACTTCAAAAAAGGAGGAGGTTCTCAATTCGACTGTATGTTTTTTTTTTTTTTTCAATGTTTGTTACCTCAGAACTTTCGACTGGGTGAACCGATTTTGAAGATTCTTTTTTTGTTTGAAAGCTGGCGCTTCCCATTTGGTCCCATTCTTATCATAATGAAGATTTGATGATGGAGTCCATGAGGAATCGACGGAACTCTTCAAAATTTATAGGCACACCTATAGCGATTTTGGTATTTTTCATTGTAACTCGTGTATTTGCTCTTGGAAAACACTATTTGGTAAAGTGGAACTGATGATGAAAACCACAGATGGCCACCGGAACTCCTAAACGGTATATATTTCAAGGGTGGCGACAAGATATTTCGATGAAGATAGTTGAGCGACTATGACGAAGCATATGTATGTTTAAGTATTTGACTATGACTTTCCCACGGCGTTGCTTGCGGCGAGATTGAATTTCAATGTTCTATAGTTTCTTATTAATTCTTATTAATTAAAGTGGGACTACATAACATAACAGTATAATTATGATCACTAAAAAGTATAAAATAAAATAAAAGTTTAAAAAAACAAAAAAACCGCCTTCAAAAAGCAAAAAATAACTTCATTTAAAATGGTAGGTAATAGGTCAGTCCAACTGAAGTCGGCGTCCAACAATATTTTAACCAAAAGCAGACTTCAGTTGGACTGACCTATTACCTACCATTTTAAATGAAGTTATTTTTTGCTTTTTGAAGGCGGTTTTCTTTAAAACAAGTTGCTTTAAAAGTGTAGCCTTTCTTGCTGGGCCTGAGCTCTGGTAAATTGACTTTAATTTATCCCATACCTCCTTTGATGATTTACACCCCTTAATTTGCTTAAGCTCTGGTGGAGATATAAGTAAAAGTAGTTCGGATCTTGCCTTCAAGTCTTGCTTTTGAAACGCACTTTTCTGTTCGGCTGTCGCAGTCACCGCTAAAGTTATTTCACCACTAGCGTACTCCCATAAATCATTTTTAATGAGAATCGCCTGTGCCTGTAGGCACCAGGTATCATAATTTGACTTTGTTAGCGATTCTATGCTCCGAATACTTGAGCTCATTTTTAGATTTCGTTTTTACACTTTTCGTTTTAAATTTGCCTTTTCATTTTCCCGAACCACGCTCTGCTACCACTGATAGCGTTAATTATGGCTCCAGCAAATTAAAACATTAAAAAAATTATTAAAACAGTACGTTTTATTTTAAGTGAAAAAACAATAGTGATGACACCGTACATCATTCAAAGTAAATTCAAAAATAAAGCATAGACAAATAAATAAAGATATGTGGACTTCATCACAACCTTCCAACAGAGAGGATTTACAATACTGGTCTCAGAACAGACCGCGTCCCGAGTTACAGTCGCTAATTAGAAATCGGAAGACCGCCAAGGCGAACTCGAGCCACGGTCGGACTCGATGCTATTTTGTTTCAAGTTTCAATCGCGATCCGCGAGAAATTCGACATTTGCCTTTTCTTGTCGTATCGCGAACAAGAAGCAACTTTGTTGAAATTAATAAGATTTCCTCCAAAGCCCACCCGCCAGCTAATTTACATCGGACCCTAAACAATAACAGCGAATGAAGACGCGCTTAATAACGGAAATTGCCCGAAAATGACGCGGCAGCGCTCCGTTGCTCCCGTAAACTGATTTGTTATTGTAAATTAATTTTTAACAATTTCTTAAGCGGTAATCGGCGCGACACTCCCTTAATTACTCACAATATTGTCAGACAGCACCGCCTTGTAAGTGTTTGAAGTACATTGATTGTGATTATAATTTCTGATCGTTTATTTGTTGAGTATAGATTTTCTTTATCACCTCTTTGCGAGATTTTCCACCAGCTTTTATGTTTATCTATTCACGACAATTTTGTAAAAAATTGTAAAAAATGAATTCAGCAAAACATTTTTCAAATTAGAATAGGTTTCCCGCTTTGGCCGCCCACATTCCTCTCGCGTCAATCATTTCTCAAACATTGTGGCTTTTTAGGGAAAACATTTTTTGGACGTTCCTACTATCTGACGCCACATTTCAAACATTTTAATGAAAGACCGGGCCAATAGGAATTGTTTGTTACAGAAAATAATGTACTTACCTAAATGCAACACACATATTTTTTATACTAGAACCGATAGCTTGGTGGACGAACTTTATTAGCTACGGACAAGATCTCTCGAACGTGACTGAACTAAGACGTTGTCGAGCGGGACACGGATCGAGTAGGTAAAGTAAAACAGACAGACGTCGGACCGCCATTAAGACGTAATAAGGGTTATTCCTTTTTACGATGGAACCCAAGAAGGTAACAAAATGTCCACATGTCGACGTAACCTCGTTACAGATAAATCAATACGGTGCGTGCGCGAAGACAAAGTACAAGTTTCCTGCGAAGTTTAAGCGGAGCAGCGAAATAAAACTCGTAAAGGCACATACAAGGAATGATAGATATTGCATTTTCTTTATCCTACCAATGTAATGAGATTTGCCGACATGCTTACGTTCATGGAGTTAGAGCCCCGCGCGGGCGGAGCATGAGATTTACTTATTCTTTGATCATGCAAATGACATTCAGTTCGATGGGAAATAACTACCGGCTCCGACGTGAGTTTGGATTACAATTTAGATTTACTTAAATACGGAAATGGAAATTTGTTCACTGAAAATATTTTTAATCAAATATTGTAATAAAATATGCTTAGATTTGGAAACGCGAAACCTAGATACTGTAGTAATGTCGCTGGTAGTAATATTTGTTCAAGATACAATGTTTACTTATAGTTGTCCCTCGGCCGACACAGAAAAGGCGAATAAGCTCTCTGTCTGTTCTCAACGTTGAAACGTAACTTTATAACGGGGCGTAGTGGGTTCCGCAACGTCGTGATTTAATATCGTGTATCTTCAAGGCACATAGTCAGTTTTCGTAAGAATAATCTAGCTTTTTGCTGTTCAATTTACGTCCGAATTTTAGTCGTTAATTATTAAATACTTTTATAGGGACACGCTTGGAGCTAACCCTGTCAAAAAAGGATAGAGCGAGGTGGGCTTATCGCCGGCAATGTGTGCCCAGGGCGGGCACGGGATGATGTGCTGATGAGGTATAAATACAGACTGCCTCCAGCCGGCACGACCGCGCGCTCGCCACGGTGAAGGCGACGCGAAGAATCAATAAATAATCCAACAATAACAATAACAGCCAATTAACGAAAGCCCTTTGAGGCTTTTGTTAGCCTTTCACTTCGATATGAATAGCGTAAATATCGCATTGTTGAAGTTCTCAAAGTTTTGAAGGCGCACGTCAATAGCTAACTACAACTTCTATTGTAATATGAGTGGTTGTTTAAGCGAATATCACGTAGATGTTAGTACTCGTACGTCGTATGTTAATGCGGGAGCGGCTACGAACTTCGCAAACGTGGGTCGTAGCGGGTCTGCTGCGGGCGGTCTGTCTGCCAGCTTTTGTTTCCGCAACCTAATAGAATCAACGTGGTGCGGTACAGGGCGCAAAGACGACACAGTACGAAGCGACGACGGTTCGTTTTCAAGTTTATTGCAGCGAATCTTCAAAGGATAAAATGGAACGCGTTAACGCGACTGCACATCCATCTGCCTGTCTCTCCTGTCACCGCCACAACCAATAGCTATTTTAAAAAGTAAAACGTATCTGAGTTGAATATTCGATAATGGAGTCGCATTTTAAGAGTTTCATTTTATTTGAATACGTACGTAATCTTAGAAACATAAAAAGAAATAGACATTCAATCGTGTTGTTATAACAATTATTTTAAATTTTAGCCTCGAAATAAAGCTGTGTGTCTAAATTAATCAATACGTTTAATATAACCTCAAATATCTAGTTGTCTTCTTGTGTTGTTGTCTCGCTGATTCGATGAGAAATTAGTGAACTTGCACTATTAGCTAAAAAGGAATCTGGTGACTGTGCCCAGACGCTGCTGTAACAATGGTTGTGTTATGAATACATAACGAGGCATTAGCCGTGTGTTGCGCGTGTATTAGCTCCACAAATATCGCATCGGCGCGGCGGCGGCCGGGGGAGCCTTTCACTTAATCGCGCCGTTAAAGTGATCGCCACCAACCAAACACTTACAAAGTCAATTACGCCGGAATGTATGGGTTCTTGTCGTTTAGTGTTAATTTAAATTACATTAACTTGCCGGAGAGGTTTGCAGGTAACGAGTTTTCTATACGCGGTTTCATTAATTTAAATTTATGTTTTTATAAAAAAAAATATAACCAGAAAATTTAGGTGACATGCACTTGCTGAGCAAGCAATCTTAGCAGAAAAAGGCCCCCCAGAAACCAAATTTTCTAATAAATTAAACCGGGCAAGAGCATGTCGGACCATGCCCAGGTAGGGTTCCGACGCCGTTACTACAAACACAAAAAACTATCTCAAAAAACAATATGTATGAACTAATTTTCTAATTAAAGTTATTTAGTGATGATTTTTAGTAGATATAAAAACTTTAGTAGCCTGTATCTCAAAAGCAAATCAAGTCATATTACAGCTTTGTAGTACCAAGACTCTCTGAGTTAAACCGCGGGCAGACGGTCGGACAGACGGACGTGGCGAAACTACAAGGCTTCCTCGTTGACTACGGAACCGAAAAAAAGACAAGCGGACACACTGACAGATATACATACATAGACAAAAACTGTAAAGTTGTTTGGCGAACGTATTACTTTAAAAAACTTTTTTTAGTAACCTGTATTAATATAAAGAAATGTGTGTTCACATTAAAAAGTACCTACGTACAGTCATACAAACAACAGAACGACCTTCAGGAAACAACTAGAAGTCCAACTCAAATCCTTAGAACGCTGAAGCGTCGTGTGCCACCCGGGAACCGAACACGAGCACAAGAGCCTAGTGCTGTCACTCTCCTGTAACGCTACTACTTGGGTATATCTCTGAGCCGCAGCCAGCACGCTACCGCAGCGTATAGCTCTAGTCTAGCAATAGTTAACCACAGAGAAAAAACAACTCGGACAAGTGCGAGTCGGACTCGCCCACCGAGGGTTCCACGCACATAACACGGTTTACTCAATTCAAAATTTATACCGCCGTTCGTTGCATAAAGACACTGTTTTTTTTTGTGATTTTACTTAAAATGTACAGGTTTCAGATTTTTTCCTATACTTGTAGTAAAAGACGGTGTTACTTGCCAAATTTCATAGTTCTAGGTCAATGGGAAATACCCTATACATTTTGATTCCCTCGAGAGTGTCGAAATACACGTTTTTGGCGACATAAAGGGCCGTATCTTTTTTTTACGTAATTGTAGAAGTTTGATTTTTTCACAGCTTCAAGGGATTGTAGACCGGAGTATATATTGAATTTCAACTTGATACCTTTACGCGTTCCTGAGATAAAGGGTCTTGACATACAGACGGACAGACGGACAACAAACTGATCTTATAAGGGTTCCGTTTTTCCTTTCGAGGTAGGTATGGAACCCTAAAAACAACTCGGAATTATCACGTTCACTGAGTACGTTCAACATAACGGAGCAGAGTATTCGTTTCAGTCGGAGTAATACTTACTTTAAACCTCGACAAACATACTTCCCGCCGCCGGCGAGTTGTGATTCTTACGAAGTAACTAGGACGCAGCTTTCTTCGCGGGTACATGAATAACAAGTAAAGAAAGATTTTTTCATTTTGCGACGACTAAATATGAACTGACTTCTTTTCATATTTTGTTCGCCGGCTTACAATTTAACTTAGCACAAAAGTGTTAAGATAATAAACGTAAAAAAGAAAGAAAAAACGTGGCAGTAACTCTAGACATACTATGAAAAAACTCTGTGACAAATAGAGTAAATACCTAAAACCGGGCGCATTTAAGCAATTTTATTGTTACGATTTATTTAAATGAAAGAACTCTATAAAGATTACGGTATCATATTAATCAGTAGCAGCACTCTACACTTGTTATCGCTTTGACACTTCGTTAAAAGTAACTACACCTCAACTAGCCGATTATAGCCCCATTTATTAAGGATTGCAATCTTTTATAAGCAAATAAACAAGCACTTACCTATTTAATCCTCGCAGCTCCTCAACTATATCGATATCCCGGAGAATGGCGGACAACAATGGGGGAAAGAATTGGATGTCAAACTGAATAAAATATGTGTGCGGGGGCGCTATTGTTGACAACAAATTACGAGTTCCTATTTAGAGGCGCGCAATAATACCTCCACACACACACACACATACACACATACACACACACACACACGCACGCTGTAGCGCTTTATTAAGCTACTTTATTTGAATATATGCAATGGAATAAACTTCAGTTTCAAATTAATCCGACTGACGGGGACACATATTTTAGGAAGTTGTCCGCTCCCAAATATGTTGCCGCTTTCGATAACAAACTATTGACGAGATGTTCATGTTTTATATAAACAATTAAAATTTGTGAAACTCTATGTTCTCTTAGAAATCAACAAGTTCTGTGTTGATCTCTTCTTAATCCAATCACTTCGTTGTATGTACTACACATAACATGTAGTTCTCAAATATTGTAAAAGATTAAAAAATCATTTGAATTGAAACGCAATAGTATAGTAAAATCTCGTAAATGGTCGAATTTTGGAAAGAAACAAATATTTGCCGAATGCCAATCGATCTCAAAACATAGAAAGAGGGCGGAAATAGGTAGGTGCGATTTTCAAATAGCATGTCGTAAGTTGGGGCAGCCGTAACAAGGTGTTTAGGCGCAAGTTACGCCCGCTCCGGCTCCAACAGCCGCAGTAAACAACGCGCTATCTGCCGCCGCGCCACCCTGCCAAATTACTTGGCAGCCTCCTCAGACTTCCTCTTTGAATAATATAACGAACTGTACAACAAAGCAAAAATAAACTTATTACCTCAGACTTGTTGGGAACAAACAATGAGTTCCTAAGTCATCGCAACTGCTTTTATAAGAAACCAGCGACGACACTTACCAACTCACCAATTCACCAACAACCCAACAGATGTTTTAATGTTAAAAACATCTGTTTAACAGTCGTCTGTAAACGATCTGTTTAAAACATTATGGGCATCACAGGTCAAGTAAAATGTCTATTTAATAATAATATTAATAATAATAATAAATTTATTTGGTAATAAGAAGCAGTTTACAAACAAAAGCAGTGCTATAGTCGCCACGCTAGGATTCCCTGTGTTGTGGCAATAATTGTTTTCGTGAATTATTTTCTCATTAACGTAGCATTTTTTTATCCAGAATCCTGTCTTCAAATTGAGTAAATATCCTCGACTGAACGAACCGCCACGCCAACGTAAAAATGAATAAAAAAGTTGGAAATCGAAAACGGTTGAAACTTTTTAGTCCTTTAATGTCTGTCTACTTTACAGGTACGTTTGGGAACGGCTGACTTGTGAAACACTGTAACTACACTTTTTATTTCATTTATATTCATTTGTAAATTAGTAGCGTTCGAGTCACATGAGAGCGCAGTCACCGTAGATTGTGGACGGTTTGAGCACAAAATATGGTCGAATGGCCGGTGCGCGATACCGGACTATAAGGAATAAATGTAGGATTGAACATTTTTGAGTCTAAATAATTATTTAGGCTCTAAACTAAAAGCATCGAGGTGTGTTGAAATTAATCAACGGTTTGGAAAGTCCTGTTCTAGAAACACGATTTAAGTTTTTTGAAATGTTTTCCGAGTGTACTTCTTGTTTGGTCTTTTGATGTACATTGCAAACGAATATTGGTTTAACAGAAAACTCTCGTTTTAAAAGAAAATAATTTACCTTTAGTGAAGTGAAGTTATTCGTTAATTATTGGTGTAAACATTCCAAGTCATTAAACAGTCAATTCCATTTAAAACGCGAATCTTTCCGTGATGTCAAACACGCCATTACAATAATAGACGCACAGCGAAAAGTGACGATAAAAGAAGTAATTGGAAAATATTAAACGTCCTGAATAGGGATTACTCCGAGGAGAAAAGTTGGGAAATTTGCTTTTAAGAAGATGACAGTCATTGTGGCTGGCGTGCCAGGTGCAGACTAAACATCGATCCGGCCACTGGCGGCATCAACACAGATTACATTTTTATGTCCTATTAATTTAGGTATCCTCCTTCATATTTCACAATTCAGTTTTATGCTATCGTAAAACAGGGTAAGTGTCGTTTGTACAGAAATTTTACTTTTAGTGCTGGCGTTGAAAACATGGCCGGGAGTCCTCGCCGCGCCGCTGGTACCCTCGTCCGAGTAATCTCGTATTAACATTTGGACATTATTATGCTAACTCGAAACTAGCGAGATCTGTGTAAATGTTTAATGCACGTTTTCATCCCCGTCTAAGTAATTCGGGTTTGCGCTTGAAGAAATGTTAATTTAGTAGATTGCCTGTGGACTGTTTGGCAAATTATGTATTTTGGGACTGCTGGCTGAGTTTATGATTGTCATTAATTACGTCATTCCTCCAGCGGGAGGAGAGCGCGGGGAAGGGACGCGGCAGGAGGCCGTCCGCTGAGCCAGCAGGGCAGCGCGCGGGCGCCGGAGACATAAATGAAATTCCGATCGGACCCTTGGAGGACAGACGCCTGCCTCCGTAAACACCGGCACAAACATTATATTTTGCAGTATTTTCTATTAGGCACAAATTCACTTATCTTTAGTTGGGGTATTAAAATGATTTTGAACACATACATCTATATAGGCATCACAGTTATAATATGGGTACCTACGTCCTATGCCCCAGGCTGCAGATCGAGTGTCGATTGAGGACTCCGCGGACATCCTTGAACTACTTCGCTGAAATGTGCAGGTTTCCTCGAGTTATTTTCCTTTGCATCGGTTCAAATTCATAGTAAACATGGAAATCAATTTTGAATGTATATTCCAAATAAATAAGTCCTGAGTTTAAATACTTGTATTAAGGTAGTAAATGATGTTCTCGTAATTGCTATTTTAACGAAAACCAAATAAAGTAAGAGTTAAAATTATAAAAATCTACGTCTCATTAAGTGACAGCTGCGCGTCAATTAAACGTAAAATATAGCCCTCGGAGACGACCCCCCCCCCTCCCGCGCCCGCGCCCCGCCCCGAGCCCACCCTCCTCGGCGAACTCATTAGCGGAGCTCTGACTGTACAATTTGTTCCGAAACAGACACCAATTGCTGTTTTTAAAAAGCATTGCCACTTATTAAAGCTAAATATTATTCTGCTTCATTACACCACCATCCAATCTACGGGGTTTTTGAAATATTACTTTTTTAGCTAAATTCTCGAGCAGAATATTTATTTTACGAACAAAATTTTACTCTTCCTTTATTACGAACACTATAGATAGGTACTACGTTTCCCCGCTCCGGGTCGAGCTGGACTCTAAGCATCTGGTTTATTAAATTTCACCATTACTAATACTAACACTAGTTTTACACATCACACTTTTGTAAAATTTAATGCCATATCGGTATGCCTATCTATATGGACTCTATTAAATATGATACCAAATGCACAGCCCAGTAAGTTGAACCTACATCACAAACATTCCAATGTTTGGTCTTGCCACCACCCATATTTCATGTAGGATTTATTTATTGAAGATTGCCTGGAACCTGAAATACTCCGCCAGAGAGAGAGGTCACCCTTTCTATACAATAATGACCTACAATGTTTGTTATGTGTGCTTTTCCTCGAATCACCTTAACGCATTCTCAGATTTACCGAAATTGATAAACCCTTTTCGTAGTCGACGGCACGAGTACGTTCCACGGACATTATGAACGCGGCGCTGAGAGGAAATTTATGTTGTGGTTCGAACGTGTCTAGTTTAATCCGGATCTAAGATTCCTGAAAGCCGCACAATCTAAGTAAGCCGAGCCTGTTAGAACTTTCATTTCCATTATTCCCCCATGCCGTAGCTTCACAACCTTTCTTAATCCGCCCGCGCGCAAACCTTTCCTTTTGTAACTTTTCTTTCTGGAAAAGTTTCAAATTAAAGTCGGAAAGCAGGCTTTCTAAATCCCCATCGATTATCATACTATTTTAAGAATAATTTTTCAATCAAATACATTTATTAAAAGAGTGATTTTCATTTATTCGTATACCTAAATAACATTTTGTTGTCTCGTTGTACTAGTCATTTTAGTAGTTGTTTAGAAGACGCGCATGTCTGTCGTTTATGCGAAATATTTTTGGTCAAATGTATCATTTCCCAAAATTTTATTGGCTTGTAAGATGAGCTGAACTTTTATTGAAAACAATTGTATGCTACGCTACGATCTTACCTTTAATGAACGTGTAATAAATTTCACATTAATTCGTACTTTTAATGCACCGTTAATAATTGAAGTGAGGATGTAGGTAATTACTTGACTAGCGGTGGAATGTCGCATCGCACGTGGACACGCTGCTGTAATTCGATATTTGAAGGAAGTTCATCTCCACACAGCCAAACAGGTTCCTTCAAAAGAAAAGAAGAAGCAGATAAAGGTGCGTATGTGGGCGCCTCATGCGTATATATGAGCAAGTGTGTATCGTGGGTAACGCAACACTATTTAACAGGTTACTTACTCTTGGTCCTTTATGATTTATTTCCCGTTTTAGTCGGATTAAGTTGGCGAATGGCGGAGTGATCCTGACAATAGTGAGTAGGTACGAGGCCTGCGAGCTGAACGCGATATTTTTACGGTTTCGTACCCAAAGGGTGCCAAACAGCACTAAGACTTCGTTGTCCGTCGCATTTCTTTTATTCCATAGTGCATATTTTGAACTGTATGCTACGGTTTGATTTGATTTTTTTGATTTTGCTATCAGTAACCGGTTGGGTGGTAGTTATAACACTTACAAAAATTAAAATTACTGCCTTGTGGAACCCTCGGTGCGCATTTGACTGGTTTTTATTTCATATTCAAAATGTAATTATCAATTCGCGCGGCGCGGAGTGCCAACAACGGGAACGTGCGCTGTTATTTAATTTGGTATCAAAATCTTTCTCCGCCGCGCAATTTGGAACTAACTTTGCAGTAATTAAATTCATATTTATTCTGCGTTGAAGACAAAATAAGCTTAAAGCTCTTCACTTTGTTATAATAATTAAAACATTGAACTTTTTGTTTTAGTAATTAAATAGCATCGTTTGTTGTGTTACAATACAACCAACGGTATGCTAAATATTGTTGTGCAGCGCGTAATCCAATATCAGTTAGTTAAACGTTAATAGGAGTGCAGCTACGGAACCTGAGATGAAAACAGGTTGTTGATGTACAACTGCATTCATCAAAATAGAACCAGAATGTATTTGTCCGTGGGGATTGTACGTATTTTAAAGCAACACCGACATAGTGTAACTGAACTAAAACTCTCCTTTATTTTAATTAACGAGACGTGCTGTAACGTTACGTAAGCCGAACGTGGCTCCTCCGAGAGCAAATAAGGCAACAGTTAAATGTACTCGACGTCTGACAGAGCTCGTTACTCTGATTAGGCTGCGCGGCCGCCTCGGATCTCGGCCTCGCTTTCAACGCTTCCCGCTTCCTATTCAATACCCAATCTAATTGAGGAATCATTTTAATGAGATTACTTTCCAGCATAAAGCAATGCTCCAATGTTCACGTCTATTTGACGACGTCATTATAGATAAGTAGTCATTATGTGGAATATACGCAACTGTCAGTCTTACATAATTTATGACGAAACTCGACGAAAGTATTCGAAAATATTTTCTTGCTAAATACTCGTAGCTTTGCTTGAAGTGTTTTTGAGTATTTTAAGTACCTATTTGTCATTAAGAGGATTGTGGAGCTAAAAGTGTTCAAACAAAATGCGATAACGTTTATCTCCTTACTTGGAAACGTACGTATTTTCATGACAACTACAACATATTCAAAAATCATGGAAATCGGACTTGATTTAGGGGCTGAAAAATGTGCCCATAGATTTGCAAACAGTGTGTTGTAAACAAAATGTACAAGACAAGAACGAGCCGTAATATAGCGAAATCCATTTGGACTATACGTTTCTTCAAATGATGTCTGAAAGAAGTGACGGTATATCATTTTAATACTCGTAGTTCGCGATAGAAAAAGGCAAGCAACCACGGAAAAGAGTATTGCATGCCTGATGTGTTGTGAGTTTTATATTTCGTTTACAAACACCGTGGTTTCTTGTCATTTAACTTTTCCAAATGATAGAGCAGCGAGGTGTAGGTGATATTAAGAAGTTCAAAACGCCATAGCTATAAATTGACTTAAATGGGAGCGATGAATAGCGGAAAAGCATAAACGTGCATACTGCACAGGCATTTCTTAAATACGCTGCGTTTGTTTCATTGTCAAATGACAAAGTAAAAAAATATGATGATCATGAGTGAAGGTTAAAAAATCCTTTTAAAATAATGAATAACCAGAATTATGTTGCTCTTTTGTTTCATTTGCATACTTTCAATAAAAAGTTATTTTTACGAATAAAATTTGGAGCGATCACTAGCACATGGGATAAGATCGATAATTGAGTTTATCGATATAAGCAATCCCTAGCTGTCATTTAATTTTGCCCCGTATATTCCTACGTCTGTAAATCAGGTTTTAACGCAATATAAGCTAACGACAGGACCTGCCTACCTGTTATTAATCCAACGTTTCGGCTACTTAATAAGTGTAGTGGCCTTTGAGTCGTTTTATTACAAGTTCCATCCAGCATACATTTTAATAAGCCTTTTTTCTGTAATATTGAAAACTAATATTTCGAAGATCGAAACGATATTGAGGCATTTATAAAAATAAACCACTCATTATTTTTTAGCTTTTCATTTCAATTGAATAATGTTTGTAGAAGAATTCTTGGAATTTTAAGGCAGACTTACTAAACCTATTAATACACGCCAATACATCTCTATTCAATTCAATTAAATATCCCAGAATTTATAATTTCACGAGGAGCATTTATGACTCGTAACTATGGCAATTATGTGCCAGTGAAATTAAAATTATACCTACGTTTAACCAAAGTAAAGGGTCATATTTTGTTGCCGATTTTTATATATTGTGTTATTTGTATTTTAGTTAGTTCATTTATTAATAAGACCTTCATAATACTCAGCACAACAACAAGTGGTCCCAAAACAGAGCCCTGTGCGACTGCACCACCGCGAGCGCCGCCGCATCAGCTGTGACCGCGCGCCACTCCAGCGTCGAGGGTTGTTGCGCGAACTTCACATTAATTAATTCGTAACAATGAGGTTGCATTGTAATTACGGGAATATCAACTCGCAGTCGAAAGTTTTACCTGCGCCACACGCTCCAACGCAAACTCCGGGCAGGCGCAGCGCAGCCGAGAGATTGCTTTATTCTAAAGTTTTTACAATATTAACAAGCAAAGTTTTAAAGTGAAACTAGGGTAATGTATAGTCCGCTTCATTAGATCTTTATCCTTTTTAAAAGAAAATTTTCTCGAGAAGTGTTTTTAGATAGACGCAGATGATCGTTTGCTTTAAAAAGAGTTTCGAAAGCAGTTCCAATAGTGTACCTATCCAAGAAGCACGTGTTACTGCAGCCATTACTTTTGGTTCTTCATTATATTTTTATTTTATTGATTGTACTCACCTCGAGTTACGAGCAGTTTCGCGTGTGGTTACGACTCCTCTCGCACGAACGACACAAACATCGTGTTCTTTTCTTATAAACATCGCGTCTAAACTAGGTAGGTCTGGGTAAACTTAAGTAATGGCGGTGAGGGCAGGGCATGTTTAAAATTCAATCAGTGTGGGGTCGCATAGTCGCATTGTGGCGCTTCCCGCCACTCCGCGTTGAGTGGGGTAATAAAGTAATAAATAAACAAGTAGGTTGACGAGCGAGCGGGCGGCGGCCGGAGATCGATCGGCCGAATTTAGATTTCCATTGCATCTATTTATGGAGATGTTGATGGCATTTAGCATGCGGTTTATGTGCGTTTGGCCACAGCGTATACATACCACCTTTTTAAAAAAAAAAACATGCATGCATTTTTTTGTGTAACATTACGAAATTACTGGAATGAAATCAACTATAAATGCACCAACATTTCGCCTAGATCGAGTGTGGTCCTGTACAGCCGACAGCTCGCTGCAGCACCTGCGAGGGTAAATCGCACGTTAATTAAACCGGCGCACGCTCAATAAACATTGCACTTGCCGGTGCTTTAAAGCGAACGCATTTCGCTCGCCATCTCGATCATTCATTCATGTCCTACAAGCAAAAAGCTTAACTAATTGGTTGTTGGTAAACATTTTTAGTATTACAAAGTGAGTTAATTATAACTGAATACATAGTTTTGCGTATTAATTGAATCCCCTTATGTTTTTCGGTGGATTATAATAATGAAGTCAATATAATGAAGTCTCCTAGTAGTTGAATTGCTTAAACTTGGACGTGTAGAAGCGTCCGTGTATCTAAAAGTCGTCCACTTTTAGATGGTTATGTCAAATCGTAATGCAGAGTTGGCGTTCATCGCAAAATGTACGTCTATAGGTATACAAAAAGAGAAACTGGAAAAGTGTTGGGTAATGAAATAATTCGTACCCGGTTTTCCTCCCCGCAGCCTTAACGGGGTTTCCCTTTCTCCGCTTGACGGCTCTGACCCTAAAATTAACGTATAACCAAAAGATACGGCCGTGGTTGGTTTAGTTGTTAACATAGTATAACACATAAGGTTTATTGGACAATAATAATATGGATTAGAGCTAAATCTATACTTATAGTTTAGGTAGTTACATTATCTGATACTATAGTATCCTATGTGTTATATACTTATGACTTAATGTTTTACTTATGGGTTTGATTTAAGTCCCTACAGTCGACAACAAATATTTTGGATCGAAGAGTATGCTTTTTAATATCCGGTGCTCGGTAAAACTATATTGCTTTTGACTTGGTATCGTATTGTCGACGTTACAATATCTTATTTACTTGATAGTCTCGGCGGCCGATTAAAAAACAATACGATAACATCTCAAAAGCAATATGATTAGAATGGAAACCCTGAACGCTCTGACGCCTAAACAATATAGTTAAGTCAAGATATTCTTTAACTCATGTATAATTATGCGCAACTGTAGTGATTCAGTTGTGGGTGAACGATGTAAATAATGCGAATACAGGTATAAAGCTGAAAGCTCACTCGACCGGCGCACTCGGCACTCGACCTCTTCGAGGAGATTAGCGACGAGTGTTCGCGGCCGCGCCCGGTGCGCCCGCGCCCGCCCCTGATTGTATTACTAAACAAACAATTACGATGAAATCGTTCGCAAAATAATTGTCTCGTCTCCCTCCTCCGTACACGCTCAATAACAACTCATCAAATTATGTGGAGGATAAAATAACACGAATACATTAGTCTCATTTATAAGCCAGGCTTAATGTTATCTTTTACTTTTGTGCAAATTTTACATGATTCATTGAATATAAAGGTCGATACTTGTACTTATCTGGAACGTTAGCACGCCGCCTTACTTTTGCTCGTGTGAGCGCCTGGCTCGGCCTGGAAAACAATGGCCGAACAATGCGGAGTAATACCGGCGCGCCAGCGTTCGCCGCGGCTATCTCCCCAACTTAGCTCGCAAACTCCTCCGAGGAACTAGTCAGAAAATTAATCTTATCTCAATTTTCCCGTGTTTTCCTTCTCGACTGTGTTTAATTGTGTAAGTTTTAATTACATGCAAATCTCAGCGTGCGGCCCCGGCCGAGTGCCACTCGCCGCGGACGACAACCTCCTTATTTGGAATAACGTATCAAACGCGGGTAATAACTTTGCTCATTTAAAAGTGCGCGGCTTATCATTTGGAAGTTTAACAATTAGTGGCAGCAAAACGTCGATTCACTTTTATTGGGAGTCCCAACCCGGACTTTGTACGAGCTCGTTCATATAGAACATTTGCCACAAGTATTAATACAACTTTCTTCGTAAGTATGTAATAAATTAAGTACTTATTTAATACACATAGTAGAGGTAAGTATAATGATACCAGGAAAATCTGTGTTTGTTTTGTGTGTTAGGCTTTGTCCTCTTGTTCCGGGGATTTTTCTCTCTTTTCATTAGAACCCAGGGCGAGAACCCCGCACCGTCGTTAATCAATCCAGGCGCCGGATGCTCCTAGCGAATGTGAAAATGAATTTTATGAATAATAAATTACGCAGAGAAGCAGGTATATTCCTGAAAAGTGTCGGATAACCACGCGTGGTAAAATCGACGCCTCATCAAATTATATTTTTATAGGCCGCGAAGGGCCTTGAGTCAATACGCTGAAATTACGCGTAAGTCAACCCTTGCTGAAATTTAGCCGAAATGTATTTTCAGCGATGTTTGCCTTAATGCCGACTCATGCTTCCCGCAGGTGTCTCGAGCCTCGTGACGACTCCCGCAGCATAATATTATATTTGATGCGTGTATATTTCCTCGAATCACGTCGACTAAGTTTCTAGGAGCTGAGTGAAGCCAAATCGTACCGCCAGTTGTCTCACAAATTGAAACTCTTCCTCAAGTCGAGGGCAAATGTTTTTACGATATTCTTTATGACTCCCAGATTCATATCCCACTGTTTTATGATGGCGACTTTGCTTATCTCGTGCTTGTGGAAAGATTTAAAGTCTCCTTCTTTCTCATTTAGATTCTTATTTCTTTGCTTTAATATTGAAATAACTCTTACCCGTATGAAAGGTCGGGGATATAATGATTCATTGTTACTTGGTATGACATCTTGAGAAAAGTTGTTGTCGTAGGACTAGATTGTCATGAATGACATCTATACTATGCTCTGCGATTATCTCAATTTCAATCTCAAGACTATAATCTTAAGACTGCAAGACTATACATATAGGATGTCTCTATGCCAGTAATTTCATTGGTTGTGTGATCCTCACCCGGAACACAACAATGCACACACTACTGCTTGGTACGTCTTGTTGCCAGGGGCAACTTTAGTGCGGAAAAACTGTCATGTAAGTGGATTCTCATGTAGCGCTGATAGTTCCTCCTTCGTTCCATAGTTTGTGACTTTCGGCTGCGCGGCGTTTAACTTTTTGCTAAAGTAAGTAAGTAATAACTACTACCGAGTCAGCGTTTTTTTTAGCAAAATTTGTCCTAAAATTTTATATTTTACTGTGTTTTTTTTCCTAGCTCTTTTTATAAATCAGGTTTTAATTTAAATGATTGAACAAACTGAAGTAAGGCGTTAATGAAAATATTTATAAACTTAAGAGTCGCTTAATGTCACAACGTGATTAGTAAGGACGGCAGTTCTGACAATTTGTTAAAACCCAATGTAGTATTTTTTAAATTATAAAAAAGACGCTTATCATTTATATAAATACATTGCTTTTACAAGGAGCCCAACACTCGTGGCAGGATCGCGCGCGCTCAGTCGACGCGAGCAGTCAAATCTCCGGAGTTATTCCCGTCACATGACTCTGCCCTTTCCTCTGCCTTAAACTCGAATGGCTCGAAAGATCATAATACGCTCGCAAAGCTTTATCCGCAAAGCTTTTTATTTTAATAACAGCAAGTCGCAAAGATACGAAACACCATCCAGCGAGCAATATCGCGGAGAAGCAATAATGGCTGTCAGCCGCTCTATCTGTGGCCGCCGAGTGCATTAAGAAATTTTATCTGCGATACCGAGCGTCTATTTCATTACCATAAAACAAGCGTTATATTTTAATAAAACATCGTAAGCCACCATTCCCTTCCATCGTAACTTGACACTTTATAAAAGAAGATAAACATTTTTCAAGACCTTTTGAGAAATTGTATTAGTTTTTCCATTTGTTACGGCGAGAACATTTTGAGCGTTGAAAATTTTGAATAATTATTTGAATAATTATCATACTTTCGGTAAAATATACAGAAGGTTCAATATGAAAATGGTTTTGGTCTAGTTGAATTTGGAACGCGATAATTGAATGGCGGCGCGGCTGGCAGCGGAGATAAAAGGCTGCAGGTTGCTGAGCCGCGACACACGCTCGCTAATCGCCGATCGCGGCCCTTTTGTGTCGCGATCAACCGTTTTTCCAACGATTTCACCTCGCCTTCTACCCAAGCCGTTATTAATACGACCGGACTTTGCCTATTGATAAAGAAGAATGCATTCGACCCTAAAGCGACACACACAACCCGAGGGTTGTGAAGCTTCATTATATACCTATAGTGACGGTAATGACAGTAAAAGTATCGGTTATTCTCTCAAAGCCGCACCCTTCGCTTCAATGACCGGAAATTTCCAGATAAGTCCAAGCCTATATCTCCCGACTATTTCGCACATGTAAAATAAGTTGGAAAAAAATATCGCTTTTTATAGCAACCGTTGTGACTTTTTTGCGTATCGAGCGGGAATCTTTCCGCTCGAGTGAGATTTATTTAGATTCTGCTGAATATAGAATTCTATGCTCGGGCGATATGCGAGATCTAAAGACGCGGGCAAACATATTGGCGTGAACGTCTATAAATAAATCAAACGATACACGAAGCCACATTTATCACTTTTTCGTTGTTTATGTAACGAGTCCATCAAGCTTACGTACTTGAAATCTATTTGCAAAAGTATTTTATGTAACAAAAACAACATTTCTTCTTATTATTGGATAATAACGTAACTTTATGCCGTGATTTCACTCAAGCAACGATATATCTACGATGTTATCTTGCTTTTCCTCTTGGGGTTAAAAGGTATTGCTGAAGTATTTTAGTATGAAGTACAATTGCAAGGAGCATACATTCTTAAACACTGCACTGAGTTACTTTCCTTGCAACAACATCTAGCAATGTTGCGATGGCTCGGCTTTTATAGCTTTACTTAGTTTATTTAAAACGAGAACAGTAAATGGAAAATTGGTTTGTTATTTTATATGACGACAAGACCTTTGCCTTTACTTGTTTCTATTCTTTTATTTAATTTAGATACAATAATTTGGTTGAGTATAAACTCAATTTTATTGTCCGCTCTTCTGGTTCAAGAGCCTAACTCAGTCGAATCAACATTATAAGCTATATTTTAACATTCACTTGCTGTGGCTGCACCTAAAAAGTACTTAATTATTATACCAGGGCCTTTATGCGAACCAAAAACGTAATATAATTATCAACCGACACTTAACCCTACTTAATATAAATAACCTAAAAACTGCTAGCAAAATTTTATCTCGCTTGGTTTTGTATTTTTATTTTAGTTTTCGATTTTGTCCAGCATATTTAATAGTCCTCAGTTTTGTTTTGAAGCATTATTGAGCCATTCCATCTTTGTCATCAGGGTTGGCAACGCATTTGGAGTGTTAGGATTGCAGTCTTAAGATTGTACCGTTGAGAGTTCAAATGTCTATGGGTCTCCGATCCCACTTACATCAGATGGCCTGTGCGCTCGTGTGCATTCATCTTGCCATTAAAAAAAGGTTTTGTTCTACGATAAAAACAAAAAACCTGCTAAGTTTCTTACAGAGCAGTGCTTATTCTCTGACTTCTTTCTCTTGTATTTATTTTGTATTTTATAAGGGGGGTGGTTTTCGCAACTCGACGTCTAGCGCCTATTTTGCGTGTGGGTGGAATTACCACATATGTTCAGACAAGCCATCCCAGCTCCTCGAGGAAGCCCATACCAAACCTTTAATGTCGGTGGTTGCCTCGGGGAGACACCTCAGCGACCCGAGGTGGTTAGCCCTGTACTGCGCCGCCTCGGTGCAATTCAGCACTACGTGGGCGGCTGTCTCCTCTGTCTCCGTACACGCACGGCACAGAGGACTGTCTGTGAAACCTAAATTAAAAGATGTTTGTTAAATGGTCCATGCCCAGTTAAAGCACTAGTTACCGACCTTAGTCGAGATTTGCTAAGTCGGAGGAGTGCCTAGGAGAGTCGACTGGTTGATAGTAGGCAGTGCTTCTGTGGTCTGTCTACACTTGTCGTGAGTCATCCAGTCTTCTCCTTCTCTTATCACTATTTCAATCTCTTTAAAGGCTAGTGGTCCTAGACAAGATGCATAGTGAGAATGTTATCATTAGGTACTTATCGAAAACGTACAGGATTGCCGTAAGCTGCCGGACGCGGATGGCCGCGTTGAGCGCGTATGTCAAGAGGTACCATACATTTATCAGTTTCCAAAAATCATTTACGATAGCGTTATACATCTTGTCTAGAGCCTCAGATAGTTATTTTGAACGATAACCTACTATATGTAAATCAGCTGGTTGCGTTTTGTTTTACACATCCTCGTTAACATAAGGAGCCATTTGCAACGTCAAATACTTAAGCCGGAAAAATGATAGTCTATTTGTTAACTTTAGCAAGGAAGGGTCGTCGATGGCGATAATTTGGCGGGTGAAATGTTAAAGGGGTGTAAATCCCCATTGCAAATGACAGGTCATGTGACCCCTTCGGGGCGCGGGGCGCGGGGCGCGGGGCAGCGCGTCGTGCGAGCACCTACTACCGCGCGCGAATAATCGGCGTGCGGGCAAGGTATGATAACTCACCTAAAAAAATACATTGTAGGTTATTGAACAACATAATAGCTGTCTTGAAACCCACAATCGAAGCAGTTAAAGAAAAAAAATGCAAGAAGGCATTTTTTTTCATTAACTGCTTCGGTTGCGAATTGCCTATCTTTTTTGTGCAGTGCCTTTATTTAAAGATAATATAACCATTTTGGTCCGATATTATTTTAATTAAAAGTCGGTGTACGAGACAATAGTCGCTAGGATCAACCATCATTAGTATCATTACCGTGGGCAGAGGGATCGTTGCGTTCTGACCCTCGCTAACATGAAGTGGGGTGCGGATTAAAGATGATTGCCGTTCTTCTCATATCAATCAACAAGTAGTTATACTCAGGTGAACGCGTACGGCTTAATGACAGTGCAATATTTATGGTATCTGAGAGCAGCAGCTGACGCCAGCTCGCTGAGTTTAAACTCTTTGGATTGGTATCGACGGCTGTTGATGACTATTAAAAAAGAAACTTGTCTCAAAACGCATTTCTGACAATAACCTATAAAGTAAGAAAGCAGCATAATACAGTATTGATCGCTGTTGGCCCTGTATCCCAGAGCAGAGCAACATCCCTTTTATCTCCGTCTTACACACAAGTTTATATTTGATTCAAAGGAAATGAATCGAATCAAATATTGAATTTGGACGGTTCTTGTGATTTATACGATTTTTATCTACAATACGTTCCTGTAAACGAGAAAAGTTTTGGCTTTATGGATCTTCTGTTCAGCGGCCGTGAATAGGAATCTAACACAATCATAACCCTGTTTAACTAACACTTTGTCATTTTCAAATCCTCATAACCAATTTATTGTGTTTGCCTCTTTCAAACCACGAAATAGACTTTAACTGCGGTTGAATTTTTTCACGACTGCCCAAAAAAAAGAAGTGTACCTAATGTTTTCAGGCTTCATGTTTGTATGTCTGTACGATTCTTTATTCCACCATAACTTATAAACGCCTGAGCCGATTTAGATGTGTGTGGTATCGTTAGATCCTGTCACCGTCCCTGGTGACATAGGAAACCTGAATTGTTAAAATTGAAATAACAACAATTGCAATGCAACAAAATGACAATTATTAACATAGGTAGATATATCGACGACAACAAATAAAATGCAGTCGGGTTTTTAGAGCTGGCTTTTCATTTCGTAAATACTCTTACATACGTTTATAGAAACTACACACTTTGATATTTGAACTGTTCGAAGCCGCGCCAGGTTTCTCGTTATTCTACAACCGTGTATAGCGACTTATAAAATACTTACAACTTAAATAGGACTTAGTGCGTCTAGTATTATCATATATTGCATTTTAGTATCCTAGTAATGTAATAAGTGCGAAAGTTTGTGTGTGTGTTAGTTTTTTACTCCTTTACGCGCTGCAACGCCTGGACGGATTTGGATGAAATTTAGAATTTAGATAACTTATTTATGGATTTACAAATGGGCTAACTTTTATCCTGGAAATTTTCAAAGTCCCTGAAAGAATAATGATAATCAAAATGTACGCGAAGTCGCGGGCAGAAATCTAGTCATATTAATATGTAGATTCGAAAACCACCCTTGTGGTTACTAGTAACTGCACAGATAGGTATACGTAAGTATATGTGCAAATAATGTATGTCGAGTGCTAGTGTAGCTATTTGTTAGTCCTAACTGTGCGGCCTGCGCGGCGGGGCGGAGGGGGGGGGGGGGGGTCGGGCCTGGATTATTGTCGATTGTCTGTTATGATAAGCCCATTGTCAGTAAATTACAAGCAAATTGCTTCAGACGCGCTGATTGACTGGGGAGGTCGCGTCGAGGCGATACATTAATTTATTGACAATGCCACTCCGCGGCCACATCTGTCACAGCGTATGACATCGCGGGATTACGGTAATGTACCTAAATATGTATTATATTTATACATTATATAGAGTGGATATAAACGTAATGAATTGATTAAATGCCACCTTATATTTTATAAGTGCTTGCATACAGGGGTTAAATTGTTACGTTAAAATGTTTTACTACACTCTGTTTAGTCTAGAATGTACAGCCGTATTTCATAATTTTAATCACTTGCTATACCAACAAGCAAAGTATTTTAAAATAGGCGATTAATTATTTAAAGTCTTGAACAGCGTCGCTAGATTTGTACCAAAGTAAGTAAAGTTAAAGAATTTTTTTATTATTTTTTTTGACTGAATTTCATTTGAAAGAAAGCTTTTCGTTTTTTAACCTTTCTCCGATGGCACGATTCGTAATTTTTTCATTTTATTTGACATTAAGTAATCATAACTTTAGTCCGAGCAACTTTTCTCCTTGTAGTCATTTGCCCTATGTATCGTTACGTATTTTATTTCAAAGCCTAATTTTCATTAAACTCATGCTACGTTCAATTCGTTTCGTATTTTGTTTCTTTACCCATTTTTCACTTCATCAATGGTAGGTAACATACATATAGATTTCGCTACGTTACGTCAAATATTCATTTCAGCCCAGAAAATCTTGCTTGTAATTAATTTTAACTATCCACAAAATGCAACAAGCAAGCCTAATCAGGGCAGATCCGACTCGGATAGGTTAGGTTAGAAGGCCAAGGCAGCTTTGCTCCCGCCTTTGCCTTCAAAGTTTTTTTTTATCTGTCAACAGAAAAAAGTCTATTTAAAAATGGGTAAACTATTAATAAACCGAGCCGTTGTATTGGGCAAATGATACTAAGGTAAAATCAGAAATGGGAAATAGATAATTTGACAAACCATTACATTGGACAACTGTTTGTACACCGAAACAAGTATAAGTGTTTGTATAAGGAATAGATATTTTGTCAAATCGGTTAAAAATGAATACAAGTAATGACTAAATGAAAATATTCGAAGTGATCTTTCGGGCAAAGAAAAAAAAAACCCAAACCATAATTTGTCGAACCAAAATTCGGTCAAACATTTTTCGCAGTTTAGATACATAACCCGGTTAAGCTAATCAAGTTATTAGCTGTGAAACGAGCTCGTGCGAGGCTCTCCATTATTTTATACAAACTTCATTACATAGGAAACCTCCAAGACTTGAAACAAATACTCGAGCTCATCACGTAAATATTATATAAGATTAATAAGGATTGTTATTTATTGTTTGATAAATAAATTAACTTGAACTTGATATTTGCTCTTAGCGGAAAACGAATTCAGTACCACTAGTAGGCAGTGTATAACCTAGCCGCGTCGTCAAATTATACACGTGTATGATGTTCGCATTGTGCCAGACTTTGTAGAACAGCCCAAGCGTTGTTCACGCCGCTGCTCAGGCACATCGGCTCCTTGTTACCCTCTGGAGAGATGTAAATTGGTTTAGTTTCGGCTGTGGTTACACCATTCGCCCTTCGAGCGAATTTCATTCAATTTAAATCGTGTAGTACTAACTAATTCGCCTGATTTATTGTCAGTAAACTTGGATTCTTAAAGTTTCATACAACAATCGTACGTAGAAATTGTTCGGAACTGAACGCTTGCCTTTTATATCCCACTCCGAGTTGCTCGTGCAGCCGCTCCCGCGCGGACTATTTCGCGTCACAATCCCGTCTTATTTGTATTTTAAACCTCCTTTGTATTCTATAAAAACGTGAGATTTTCTCTTTTGAAGTGGTAATACTTATTTTTATTTCAAATCGTGAAGAGAAAATCTTTTCTTGTGTGATATCTGATAGGTTAGTAAATTGGATGGATGATAAACGGATTTATAAAGTAAAACTATTTAGGACGACTGACAGCAGAAAGATATGGTTAAAAACTCAGTTTTGTGATTTAAACATGTATGAAATTGTTAGCTTCGGTTTAACGAAGTAAATCTAATTACAATATGTATGTTGTGTAAAGTAATGTTTGCGGTCAGGCGGAACTACAACTATTAAATAAAATGAAACCATATTATTACATGTTTATTGCACGGAGAACGCTCCCTAGATAGGGATTCTCAAGACTACGTTCCAAAGACTGCCGACGCGTATCCGCCGCCTAGGGATAGGATGGAATGCTGCAGCGATTTATTAAAATTGATAATTTTTAGTTATATTTTGCCAAACTGCAATTCACTAGATTTACTAATCGTATCTTAGTAGTAACATAACAAAATGAAAAGCAAGATTTAAAACCCGACTGCATTTTTTATATTGTCGTCGATATACCTATATGTTAATAATTGTCATTTTGCCATTGTCGTCATTTAAATTTTCATAGTTTAGGTATCCTATGTCACCCGGGATGGTGAAAGCATTCTAACGATGCCACACACATCTAAATCGGCTCAGGCGTTTAGAAGTTATGGTGGAATAAAGAATTGTACATACATGAACCCTGAAAACATTATACTCTTATTTTTAGGCAGTCGTGTAAAAAATCACAGAGACAAATTAGTCGTTAACCGAGTCCCTTTGTGGTTCCGTTTAGCATAACAAGCACTCGCTACACAAACCTGCGGCTGACCGCGACGGTAGCACCGCCGCGTGTTATCGACGCGATGGTGACCACATTAGTGTTATTGAAAACTATCCGTTGTGCGAGCGAGCACGACTCTCGAGGGCGCTCTTGGTACGGAGTTAATTGGATTTTTCCGTTTGCCGCGCCGCGGACGTGTGCTGCGTGGATGATCCGCACCTAATAGTGTCGGAGCTCGCGAGGAGCCGGCGAGATGCTGTTAGCTTGAATTATGAACTCTAAATTGTAACATTGTCTGTTTGCAGCTGATAAAAGAAAGTTGTTCATACGAGGAAAGTTCATATGATATGACCGCTAGTTACACTTTTTTTTGAAATAAAATACATGAAAAAAAATTGTAGCATAACAGTAATCTCAGTAATATTATAAATGCGATAGTTTGTGTGTGTGTGTTAATTTGTTACCCTTTACGCTGCAATGGCTGGACAGTTTTGGATGAAATTTGGAATAGGAATAGCTTAAGGCCTAAATTAACACATAGGCTACTTTTTTCTCGGAAAAATCAAAGTTCCCGAGGGTATAACGAAAATAGAAATTTCCGGAAACATAGGATGGCCGAATAACTAATTCTACGCGGACGAAGTCACGAGCAGAAGCTAGTTAACATATAAATCCAAAAAAGATGAAACCCAAACATCTCTAAATCTTTCTAAATATTCATCATCATCATCATGTCAGCCGAAAGACGTCCACTGCTGGACATAGGCCTCCCCCAAGGCTCTCCACTCAGACCGGTCTTGTGCTTTCTAAACATTACTACAGTATTAATCAACAATGGCATTTGTGTTTCTCCTTGGGTTATCAAAGGTCCCAACGCGGGTCAAACCGCACGAACTCAAATAGTGGCAGGTCTTCCCAGGTGACGCGGCGGGTGTGAGGCGACCCGGGTGTTAGTGCAGGAGTGATCGCGCGCGTATTTGTCCGCCCGCCGCGTGCGCTGGTATTGCGTCGGCTAATGGCGCCCTTCGCTCGAGTCCTCTTCAGGGATGATATGAATTTTCTTATTATGTGTGTTAAAAACCTTACTTCATCATTGTTAACTACGTGTTATTATTATTATTATATGTATAAATTTCATTTAACTTGTAAGAAATTCTTTTAGCATTTTCAAAATATTAAATGGATTAAGGATACGTTTATTTTAAAAATGTATCATGAACATGCCCCTCGTAATAATTCTATATTTCATAATATTTTTAAGCATAAGTGACTAGAGGAAAAAAACTCCTGTGGCATAATCTAGTTTTGCATATAATAACTAAGAAGAAAGTCCGTTGCTCGAATAATCGTTATGCATAACATTGAAGATCCGAATCGTCACAAGAAAGAAAGAAAAATGCATAAAATTATTAAGCAGAATATTATTACAACATAAACATATTTAACTAACATCTTAGATTGAAAGACCGATTCAAAAGCTTATTATTTTGTAGTCGCAATACTGGTTTTATTCGTTTAGTCATGCATAAAATTAAATATGAGCAAGCAAACAAGGAAGGTTTTTTAACCAAGGTGAATAACCAAACAAGATGAATAACCTAACATTATACATACTGTCAGCAATGCCAACATTCGTCGATAACCGATTATACCAAGTAAGTTATACCAAATATGTTTTGGACAATCAAAATTATGCCAAACAGACGGCGCCTATTTTCCTCTTCTTGGTATATTTACACGTGTAATTATTTTTATGACACGTTTTAAAATGTCAAAGAATGTTGACAGTGGTAAAGTGATATATAATTATGTGTTAAATTGCGCTTGAGCGGAGCCGCGGCGGCGTCCGCTAACTTTTAATGCAGAGTGCTCTTGACTTATGCTAAGAGCGCTTTTGTTAAGTGCGACACTCGCGCAGCGCCATCGCGTGTGTCCCGCTCGGGCGGCGCTTACTTCGCTTTATGGTTTCATTTTCAATTTGCCTAGTTTGAATAAATGTAATAGGTTCTGAGAGCTGTGCGATTATTAAACATATTATTTAAACTGCCGTTATGGAAATGCGTTTCACCTCCTTTCTGTGGCCGGAATTAAAATTTCTTATTATGGATTCAAATACTTTTCAAAAATCTTGCGGTCTTATCTGGAACAGTAAAGTGATTCAAGAAACAGACCGGCAATTGATACCGGCATAATGAATTATGACTGTCATCATCCATGCACTTGCCGTCACCTCTGTAGTTTCAGAATTAGGAAACCGAAGGAAAATGGAAGACTGAACTAGAGTAAAACTACATGTTGAAAAGCCATATTTGAACTACTTTTAATTCCGCGACCAAACTCAAATGCCGACACACGCTGGCAGCTGTAAAAAGTTATCTTTTGAGTGGCCTACATAATTTATAAGCATTCATAATATCAGTATGAGCGCTATTTACGATTTTTAAACGTACATGTTTATTTAAATATCTGGAGCAAACTTTTCGAGCAACAAAGAGTAAAACTACGTAGCAGGATAAAATAAACATTCTGAGACGTTACCTCGGCCTCACCTGCGAGGAACTGCTTAAAATAAACGAGTCGTTTAATTCATTACAGTTTGTCTCAGATCTCTGCAACAGAAAGAAGTATTCAGTAGAACAAAACTCTTAAGAGTAAATGATTAGGGTTTATTTCGCGTCTGCTTTTCGAGTATTTTGTTCACACTGATCCGAATCGTGCGAGAACTCTCGCCAGCATATTTTGTGATTCGCTTTAGTTTCTGTCTAGCTGCTAGATAACACCTCTTGTTCGTAAACGCTCGATTTACAACGGCGGGTCTTATTGGATCGGTTGCAGTAAATTTACTGCGGCACGTGGATTTAGTTAATGCCTCTCTGATGCGGGCAGCGCAGATATAGGCAGTAACGTTTGGTTTATCTAATATCGCTGCACTATTGACCATATATACTGCTTTTCGAACGATAACATGGGCACAGGCATTTGAGATTATTATTTTAGACTCTATATTTTTGCATGAATCGTCGTACGCTAATGCTAAACGGGGCATTTATGAAGAAGAGTCTGACTACTTTAACTTACTTGAAGTTACTTTGTTTTTCGTAAACTGAACTGTCATGAAAAAAATGTGTAACATTATTTTCTACAACAGTTTAACAGTGCTTATAAGGAACGTATCCAACGGAACATAATTCAAATTCATTCAAAAGCGAACGTAGCTCATTTTAATTAACTTATTCTACGAGAAATAACAAGTTTCAGACGAGAAGCGGAGATTTCGAGAGCACCAAGCAATGAAACAAACCGGGAAAAACAAACGTACTTCTTTAAGATGTACAAAAAGCTAGTTTCGCCGAGTACGGTCGGTCGTAAGGTAAATGAGAACGTATGTGGCCGCGACGAGCGCGGAGCCCCGCGCCGCCGTAACGCTCCGGCAGCGCGCGAGGCATTATTCATGGAACAACGTACAGAATGACGAGACGTAAATTAACTACGGAATTATTAAGAGAGCCTCCGCGCGGAGTTAGACCGAGGAATCCTTGCCGTTGTACTTGTAGCAACATTCTTCCAGCACGCGAACTTTGCCGCCGCCGAGCCGTCGCGTTTTCGAACCACTCGCATGAATAGGTTGAATAGTTATTACTTACTGTAATATTATCTATGAAATAACAAAAGAAACAAAAGGGATAAAAGTCTATGCATGCACTTATATTTAATTAGTTAAGGCGTAATTTTAAATAACAATGACTAAGTGAGCCTATTCCTCCGGATAATTATTAAATGACACCGCAAAATCGTGGTATCCCATCGCTTTGGAACGTTATTTGCGTTGCTCTGGCCATGAACAGATCCGTCGGTTTAGAAGGGACAGAAAAAGGTCAAGTGGCACACCTAGGCGCTCGGCGACTCCTGCAGCGCGTAGTTAGTGAAAGGGCAGATCCGGGGCTAGGAGATTTATTAAAATGGAAGTCTTATAAGATTCTCTCCACGCTCTCGGGCGGCCTTTGTCGCGGCCACGTGATTTAGGGTTTTAATACGCACGTGTAGTCCGGACCTAGAAGTACGATGTGTTTATTCACTGTGGAAAGATCAAAAAGTATAATGGCCGCGTTTTATTTACCTCAAGTTAACTGTTTGTAACATCGCCATCGCTCTTATATTAAGTAGTAATTCAGCTAATCTGTTTTCAAGAAACCACTGGTCATCCAAATATAATAAGAGTCGCCTGACCACATGCATCGGAATATAAAACATGGGCTGTATTCAACTCGGTAAAACTATACTGCTTTCCACATGTTATCGTATTGTCAACGTTATGATAGCTCTTATTTATTTGTCAGTAACGGCGGCCGAGTTAAAAACGGCGGCCGAGTTACGATACATATTACCTAACATTACTTTTCAGTTTCTTTCAAACTAGTCCTGTGAACACTTTATTGCGGTCGGCTACAATTAACGCAATATAAATAGTAAACATGATCAAATGGCGAAGGTTACTGCTCGTCTAAATTGTTAAAAAAGAAACAATACGCCTAATGACGAAGGAAAGGCTCTTTGATGTAATAGGGTGCTTCGTCATTAGGCGTATTTAAGCGCAAAAATTAAAAACCGCCAAAATTTCTTGGAAAATAACCTCCGCCACCGAGGTACATCATAATGTTGCCGAGCTAAATAAATTTCCAACCGTTTGGCGTTTATCTTTCAGCAAGCCCCACAGCGGCGTAATCTGAGGGCTCCAAAAATACCAAAAAAATACGGGGAAAAACGGGTTGCTGTTATTTTAAAAGGTCACGAGCAAAATTATGTATAAAAGGTATTTTGTTAGACAAAAAGTTCGAGGACGTCTGTGGGGCTAGACACGTATCATTTGTAAACGTGAATGACTGTATACATTGATGATTTTGTCAACGTGGGGTTAACGTGCCACCCGTCGTCTTCTGTCGAGTCTTCATTTGTGATTTTTTTATACAGTCAGTCTTTAACGTTCGTAGCATAATGCTTGTTTAGCTCTAAGAAAATAATCTTCGCCTTTACTTAGCAAGTTGCTCACCAACTACACCGAGGTCCCTCAGGGGGCTCGCCGTCAGAATGCATAACTTATATATCGTCCTGTAGCTTACTAAGCAATAGACTATCATCTACATTATGCTGGAATACCTCTAACAATTATAAAACTAGTTATAATAAAAGAACTGAAGGAATTTAATAACTTCCATTTATTTACGAGTTTCCTCCCTCTCTCAATACGAATTTTATTAGATCATAAATATTTGAAGAGTTTAATTTACTTTTGGGTCGGATACTTTATTACCTAATTTCTTAAACAATAGCCATGTATGCTATGAGTATGAGTATATTATAGTTTCCTTGTCCTGAGGGCTTATTGTCTAACGCATTTGCAATCACGATCGTTTTCATTTTGAAAATCGGTGGCTTGTCTGCATACAAAATGAAAACAATTGCTCCACTTTGAAGCCGGTTGCGATTGCGAGTGCGTTAGAGAATAGTCCCTCCGGCCAGAGACAATTTACAAACTTGTCAGTTAACCCGCGTGATTCGAGACAAAGGGACAAAAAACCACTATAAATAAAGTCTACACTACATTTATATAAGCCCCAGCACCGCGCGGGCGCGTTGTCCCGGGACAATTAGACGCGCCCTAATCTACATTCTTCCATTATCCTCCACGCAAGTTTGTAACGAGTTCACTTTAAAAGGACACTAATTTTCCTCTCATTTCGTCACTGAAGACTACAAAATTATAACACTCGGCAACTCTACAAATTGTGATAACTTTGTTGAACAAAAAAGGGAATAAAATAACTTTTCCAGCTGGCTTCCACTCCGCCACCGGAGCCGTCGCGGAGGATTCGAGAACCGGCTCAATTAACTCGACTAACTTATTTGAGCTATCATACGTATTTTTTCTTTTTCGGTTCTTTTAACCAACTAGAAGATGCCAATAAAAACTTTGTAAATCTAATCGCCGATTCGTTTGAGACACAAGTATAAATGACCTAGCCTGCCTGACTTTCTAAATAAAGGAATCTCTCCAGACGGACCCCGAGTCCTAGACTCGCGCGATAGCGCCGGAGCCGCTGTCGCCGCAATCACTGAGCCAAGACCCACACTCGCGAGCTCGGTTACGCAACGAGTAACTGCTAACTTTGAAAGCTTAAAATAAACAGAGACACGGAAAATTATTCGCCAACTTTGCCCTGAGCATGAAATTTATGGTACGGTTACCGCGAAATTTCTCGACAATGAACGAGTCGCTTGGGTTTTAAGCTTATAACTTTGCCCACTGTGGTACGGGATAAGCTATTAAGGAGGCACTTTACTGCTATTTGTCAAATATTTTACTTGTGTCTCTTTCATTCGATATGTCAAATTTAGGAGCTAATTCGTCAGTATTTCTCAGGAAATTTCACCTGCTTTGCAGTCCGCGTGGTCGCGCGCAGGTGACCGTTAAGGCCGGTTGTCGCAAATACTGCCAAGCACTGAAGCAGGTGAAACTACAAAAAAAGGGAAAATATAAAGTTAGTAAATATATGGAAACGTCAAGTGTTTTTCAGTATGATTTACACAAACACTTCCCGACTAAGTAAGTTCCCGAAAAACAGCGGTGTAAGAATTCTACAGCCTTAAACTCGCGTATAAAAATTAAATCTTCTTAATCTCTTAGATCTAGGTAACCGACTCTCGATAGAACGGAAAGTAACTTTTAACATCGTGAGGTGTAATTGGAACCTCGAGTGAGATAAATATAAAATCGGTAGGTATTAAAGATTTGACATGTACCTACTCGTAAATACATAGTTTACGTATATACATACATAAACTCACGCCTTCATTCCCAGAGTGGGGTAGGCAGAGCTACAGAATTACTTACAACTCTAAAAACTTGTTCATAATTCTGTAACCACAGTTTGCACAATTAGGCCAAGATGTTTACCAGTGAATTACAACACACAAAACACTTTATAAACGTATATAAAGCACCGTTTGTTTCCAAATGTGAGTATGCTACCATGCAGCGGCGCGGTGCGGTGCGGTGCGGGGCGGCGCGGCGCGGCGCGGGCTGCGGCCGCTACCGTTAATGTGTTTCCGATAAGGCTCGCCGTATCGCCGGTTATTAAACAGAATGCCTTTACGACCAGTATGATGTCACAAGCACAATTAATGTTTAAGGGGCCATGAAACAAAATTATATCGTAACTACATTACCAAAAATCAAAGTATATTTACGGTTTTTCTTAAATAAGAAAAGATATATGATAATAGCTTTGTTGTAAGCAGGGAGCGCTTGCTGAATTCCTTCCGCACGCACGTGTTGGCGCGGGATGCTAAAACCGAATAAAAAGGTAAGAATTAAGCAGTTAAGTCTGTTTTGTACTGATTGATTGATTATTTATTAATTAATGTGGGTTGTACAATAGTCTGGCTTGAGTA
The DNA here is from genome assembly GCA_948252455.1 of Acleris cristana. Taxonomy (NCBI): domain Eukaryota; kingdom Metazoa; phylum Arthropoda; class Insecta; order Lepidoptera; family Tortricidae; genus Acleris; species Acleris cristana. Next base: position 17,989,965 of record OX411780.1, read on the forward strand.
TTCAATTAATGTGGAAGTCAAAAATATTAAGAGTTTTAAGTCAAGAAAGAAATAATTAATCACATTATTTGTAAATCCAACCCAAACTTAAACTTTCGGTGCCATTAGTCAATAAAGTTCCCATAACGTTTATTTTCAACAATCGGTTTAAAAAACTTTGCTAACTAACGACCCATCTTCCTTAAAACACTTTAAATCTAATATTACATAACGATATCATAATGATTATAGTATAAGACAAAATGGTATTAGTAGAGACCCTTCTTCTACGTCGTTCTACGCCGTAGCATTATGCTACGTCGTAGCGTTACCTACGGCGTAGGCGTTGCACAATATATTTTAGTTCGTTGGATGCTGAGATTTAATTAATATGAGTAAGTATTAAATAAACTAACACTCAATTTCGTTCACAGAAAACCAGATTTATCTTGCTTCTATATTGTAATCATTTTATTCACTTTAACGTAGCTAATAAAAAATATCGTTACGATATAAAAACAAGATGGGTTGGAATGGGATGGAAAACAAAACGGAATAGAAGCGGGACAATGGTTTTTTTATGAAATGCGTCCAGTTTTAACTCTTGACAATAATCATTTTGCTGGCCAGGCCGCCTGGCGGAGTAGCAGTTGCAACAGGGGATGCATAACAGCCAGCATCGGCGGTGCGGCGCCCGGCGATGCATTAGCGTTTATCTGAGGCGCAGGCTCATTAGCGCGGCGCGTAGCACCTATCGCGATGCACCGCGCGGCCGCCGCGCCGCGGTCATACTCGTAGCTACTCCACTTATCATCAATTTCATTGAAGTATTACATATTGCAATACAAGCCAATTTAAATGCTGTTGAAAACAGGACCCGGAAGTAAGTTTTTCTTATTTCTGTAGCCATAACCCAAGTAGCATTTCAAGCTGTATATAAGCTGTATTTGAGTTCATTCGTATACTAAAAGCTGTATATTTTAGCTGTATAAATGCTGTATAAGCGCTTATACAGCCCTTATAAGAGGAAAAAGGCCCCAAATAATACAGCTTTTAGCGTTATTAGAGCTGTATAGTAGCTGTAGAAGCAATAGATAAGCTGTATAATAGCTGTATTAGAGCTGTTATTTGGTGTACAAGGGAACTATAACACTACAGATAGTCTCTTATAAGTATCTTTTAAGAATAATAGCTTTAAATAAGGTTTTGAACAGAATTACAAAAGAATAAATATAATTTTAGAATTGACATGTCAAAACAAATTGAGCATTGCTTTTACATTAATGGCGACATTAACTAGAACTCAAAATAAGTAACAGACTTTATCACTTGGACAGCGGATGGTATAACGGTGAAAATAAGTGTCGATTAAAATTAATGGTATACCTGTGTGTTGTTTGCGGCAAAATATTCACGCGCCAGGAAAATAATCAAGAAAAACCAGGGAAATATTAAAAATTGGTAGGTATAAAGTGTTTCTTCTTAAGGTTAGAATATCAAATTTTAATGTTAATACTAAATCTGAGACCACAGTCACATTATTTAATAGTGGTAATCATAATACGGCTTTAGCTATTGTCAAATATTGTCAAGTATTTCTTTATTTGTAATTTCAAATGTGTTCTTCTATATTCGAAAATGGCGACGATTCTTAAATAGCCTCAACGATATCTGGAGATCACTATAAGCTTAGTAGCTGCATTATGTAATTAATGGAGTCACTTATACAGCTTTTAGCTTTTAATCAGTTTTATAATAGAATATTTTTATTCGTTTGGCTGTATTTTGATTCTTCATACATAACTTATAATTCTTTGTTTTCTTCCTGAACAAATGATGGTTCACTATCATTATTCACATTCATGTCGTAATTTTGTTATAATGTAAATATTAATTTTCAATCCTACTTCTCTTGACTGCACTCGATCTTTTTCTTTTTTTCCACATTTTACGTCCTAAACACAAATGATCCGAATAGATTCGTGCACCTGTCAGTAATACAGACTAAAGCTGTACTATAGTTGTCGTTTATTCTTTTAGTTTTATAATACCCTCATAGACAGAAGTCATAAAACTATTATGCTTATAAATACAGACTAAAGCTGTAATGTGGTTCTCATTTATTCTTTTAGTTTTATAATACCCTCATAGACAGAAGTCATAAAACTATTATACTTATAAATACAGACTAAAGCTGTACTGTGGTTTTCGTTTATTCTTTTAGTTTTATAATACCCTCATAGACAGAAGTCATAAAACTACTATACTTATAAGAGTGTAAAATTACGCCACCAGAAATAGCATTAAAACGGAGTTGACATATACCATTTTACAGCAACAAGTGCCAAGTGATTCTATTATAACACCTAAAGCTGTAATAAGGAAGTGATTACATCTAAAATACAGCCAGTATACAGCTTTAACGATATAATAAGCTTGGAGTGTCACACAATACTTAAAGTTTTATAGTAGAGTTTTTATATTCTGATAAGGCACCCTAAGCTTACACAGATTCCTCTACAACGATTTTATACAGCATGAGCTGTATAATAACTGTTAAATGACTCTTATAAATGTTAAAGCTGTTTTTGAAACTCTTATGCATCTCTAAGAGAACTCTAAGTTCTACATTGGCTGGTATATTGATGTTGCCGACACTTACGTGCTGCTTGGGAATACATTTAAGTGGGTCTTTTTTCTGAAATAAAGAATTTATTATTATCATAAAGAATTAGTTGTCAGTTACTATCACCTCCTGTGACACCTCAAATTTGTGACAAATACGAGTATGTACAGTCTAGGACTAAGATATGTACACACTTACGTATACATTATACTCATGTTTCAAAATAATGACAAACTTATTACAAGATCGATGTAAAACTTATGTTACATCTCAATTTATGTGGTTAAATAAAAATCGAATACCCCGGCCAGGACGCCGCCGCGCGCGCCGCCCGCGTCGCGACGCGCCGACCGCGTTATGTACGAACTAAAGCTCGGTTAAATCACAGTAAGCTTTTATGAAATTGAGCACAGCCATTCCATTCATTCAAATTTGCGGGGAGTTTATTTTATTTACACATTCCAGTTTTATAATACCGCCAGCATGTTACTGTCGACGCAGTATTAGTTTAATTCGCAGTTGTTTTGTACTTGCTGCGCCTATGAGTTCGTCCGCGTAGAAGTCACAGAAGAACATCATGTCACAGTCATACATCAAAGACCATCTTTAAGATAATATTTTTTATATCGCAATCAATAAGTACGAGCCGTACGAGCCCAAACTCCGTGAGTTAATTATTCTCCATGAGTGAGGGTAGCACTAATGCAATAACGTAATGAATTGATCTCGAGCAAGACGCTCGCGTCATGACGCGCTAGAGATGACAGCTGCCTACGACTGGACATCTACTTTGACACGTGATTACCGTACTTGGCACGGGCATCTCATTTACGATCAGCTCATAACTACGGCCCTGGCCGATGACCTATCTTAAGCTTTTATACGCTTCAAGTAGTATTATTGGCTTTATTAACTAATAAAGAGCCCAGATTTTATTGGTTCTGTTCATAAACGACAGTGTACGTCACCGTGTCGTCGCTCGCCGCCGGCTTGGATCACGTGGCGTGGGCGGCTCCTGTTGGTTTACGCACATTAATTTTGTTAATCAACTGTAATGAAAACAAAGTGGTTTGTTATGACAGCTACCATTGTACGTAGATTCGCTCATAAACAAATAAATATCCGACTACAAAAATATAATCTGAGTTATCTTTAACCGAGAATAGCTCAGAGTGCCGCGGGATATTATGAGGTCAATTGAGGCAGACTGTATAATGTAATGAATATAAAACTGCTTGACCACAGATTTAAACTGTTCGCATTATCCTATACAGAAATATTCCCGAGAAACTGGCCGCACGCGCGTCGTCAGGGCCACGGCCACGTTGTTCTTAGTCCATCTTGATTCTATATTATAGGTTGTCGTTGTCGACGTCATGCTGCTCTTAGGGCCTGTTGTTTGATCAGTAGTTAAACTAAGTAATCGTTAAAAACCGTAACTAATGGTTAAATCTCAAGGAAATGTGTCAAATTTTCGATTCCTTTTTCGAATTTTAACAATTAGTTGAGTTAACTACTGATGAAACAACGAGCCCTTATTTACTTGATAGAAGAGCTACTATAACGTCAGCCATATGATAACGACAAAGAACAATGTAGGGTATCGGCGTCACATTTGCTTTTTCCCGCGCATCCGCCAGGTGCCAGGTTATGAGCAGTTAGGCTATTCATATCTTTCAAATAAAAGCCCTGATAACGCAAAACGCGATGTGAAGCGGAATTTTTGTTACGTTGTTTTGATCCCTTAGGGGGAGAGTTAAACTACATTTTGATACCAACAAAAAAAATTGCTATCTACATAAAACATGAAAAACTGCAGACAGATTTTGTTTAGTTATTCTTAAAAATAACATAAAATTTGTATTTGGAGGATTTAGGATTTATGTATTCAAAAGAAATTAACAAGACATTCAGTCTCAACATTTTAATGATTAAATCGTTAAATATCTATTAACCTAGTGTTTGAATATTAAATATCTGTTAATCTAGCATATAGGCGTATTGGCTTCCAACATAAGTCTATTATTGTACTTTTTAAATAAATAAATATTGTATATTATATACTTGATAGATACGACAGATCAAACTAAATGGGCGGTTAGGACAAATCGCACAAATTTTTTATCAAATCGTAACCCATTTTTTGTCTTGTTAATTTCTTCGGAATACAACCTTGCTGTAACATCCAAAGTTCAAGATATATTTGATTAAAACTCAAAAGTTAGAGCATTTTGTAGTTTTCCACGTATTACGAACGTATCCCAATTTTTTTTTGCTTGCGATATGTAGTTTCATTCTCCCCTAAGGGGTCCAAACAACATACAATAAATTCAGCTTTACTTCGCGTTTTGCGTTTTTATTGTAGGATATCACATTATGTGTGTAATCGGATATGGCAAACTATTAGTTTAACTGGTCGGGTTCGTCAACAAATAAAAATCTTTCTTACGTGGAAGCTGAGCGGCAATTTATAAATGTTTGGCGTTGCAGCAACAGGAAATTAATTCACTCCCACCGCGAATACAATCGAGTAACCCGATAATACGTACGACTTTAATAATGAATTTCCGCAAAATTGCCGCCTCATAAATTCCACTCGCGTGGGCCGGTTACCTAAAAATATCACACATTTGCTGAAATCTTTTTTTACGATTGACTTCATTCCTTTCAGCAAAAAGCCATGCAAAAGTGCTCACGAATTTCCCAAAGATTGTATCGGCCGTGCCCCTGAAGTGTAAGGTTTGAATTCCGGCGGCCGCCTGAATAGCGCCGCGTGCCGAAGACGCATAATGAAGGCCTCGGGGCGAAGAATTGCTTGTACAATTGATTACATACTCGCATTTATATATGTATTTATATTAAGAGACGTGCGCCACGAACTAATTATGCTAATACTTGTGTTCCGCTGACGATATAAATGTGGTTAGGTAACCTGTTTAGGGACTCGCCGCGCCCGCGCCGCGCACGCCCCGCACTAGCGCCGCCGGAATACTGATAAGACGCGCCCCTCGCTCAAATATTCAATGAAGAGATAGCCTTTTTGGGTTGCTTTATTAACATCGCCATTAATACATAAATAATTATGGTAAGTAAATAAGCACGGCGATTGAATGGTTAAGGGGAGAGCCAGCGCTGCCTCCTCGACGTAATCGAACTAGGAGACTGCAATGCTGTAACAGCATGTCATTACTTATTCGAATCGTAACTACGTTATCTCTAGGTTAAATGCGACTCCATTTAGATTACTTGACACCTATAGCTGCGTATAAAACATAAGTACACTTGCGAGTGCTCGCCACGTTATGAATAGCTTAACCGCATTATCACCCTCTATTCTGTTCTCGTAACTTTTTGCCTCAAAAGCACTAATTACCGAACTTTTTATGTTAGCTCGTACCAGCCAAATTCCATTACACAAGTTTCTTGCCATTATTATGTAGCTTATGATAATGCTCTGACTTTGTAATTAATGATAATAATGGTGAATACGGCGCGTCGACGTGTTTACACGCACGCCGGGAATGTTCGCTAAAACGGTTATATTACATTCGTCCAAAAAGTTCAAGTTATGTAATGAAGCAATTAATGAGGATTTTCGACGCTAGTAATTTTATCACGAATCAACTGCTACACGTCCTGGGTTAGCACCCGGGTATACCTAGTGCCATTTTATCTTGAAACAAAAAAATACAGTTCCATTTTACGGACAAAATTATTAGTTACAAAACGTCCATCACCTAAAACATTCATTAGAAGTGGATTCCCGGTTTCTCAATTCCATTTATGTTTAAACTAAACTTATTTACAAATCCATATTACGATTTACCAGTCGAGTGAATAAGGCCTACCATTACGTAACCAATTATGAAGTACAGGCCTTCTTTCCGGTAAGTGGAGACTACATCATGACTGAAAACTTATTGTCTGAATCTTTAATGCGAAACACTCGCAGAGGTGAAATGTGGTTGGATACTTAAGTAAAACACTTTCAGTTGGTTATTTCATACAAAGTGTATCGCCGGATGGATAGCGTCATTAGAGGGTCCCGCGAGCGCTATTACTCCGCGCTACGTGCTGCCGCTGCTGCTGAACTAGCCCTGCCTGCGCCACGCGCGCACATTCTTCGTCAAATCCTCGGGGACCGCATTGCAGCGTTTGAATTATTTATCAGTTCCCTCTATGTTGCTTCGAAAACCTACAAATATATTTTTCAAGTAGCCCGTACCACAACAAATTTAACAAACCCTCTTGATGGTGTGATTTGATGTATGTTACACCCGACCTTAGTTTTGCGGCACTCTATGCCTCATTCGTCATCGCGACAGACCATCAATCACCGACAATTAATAAGCTTCTGCCGCGGTATGTTTAGACGGATAGCATTGCATTCAGAGGATTTACATTCATCTTTCATGTAATAAATAGAAACCACGTACTCGTAGAATCGGAACAATTTTAGCGGCTCAATACATCGTCGCCAAGCTATTGTGTGGTTAGCGGTCGAGCTACTCATAAACCTTATTTGTATGCTCATAGTGATACTTGTCCCGTGAGGATATTTAAATGATATGCTTGGATCTTGGATGTGTTTCTACAATCATGTAAACATTTGAATAGATTTGGATGAAATTCGACCATGTTCTATCCATCGCGATCATGTTCTGGATTAGCAAAAAACTACTTGAGGGACCCATACCATATATTTAATACACAGACAAAATTACAGGCAAGGCTGGTAGTCCATAATGATAATGAACTCGATAATAAACCTAGAGGTCTGCCCCTGACACATTGAACTCTGGTACTTAGTCTGCGAAAAATGGAGAGCACAAATCGAATAGTAAGCCGCTCCCGCCCGCGCTCGTGGTGCCTCGGGGATTAAAGTATTTACTCTGAATTTGTTTCAGTCTCGGCGTTTGCCTTCGAGTTGCATATCTCTGGAGCTGCTTTAAAATCGTTTTTGTATTTCCATTTAAGTAGATATGTAACTTAGCTATTACTTCCAAGGCGAAAGTGAGTTCGTCTGTTTGTTACGCTTTGGCTGAAACGGTTGAACATATTTTAATGAAAAGTGTGCACGTTGTAGAAAACGTCAGAGAATAATCTTCGTCAAAAAAAAACATATTTCTCTGAAGAGCGGATACCAAGAGTTTTACGCAGACGAAGTGCGCCAAAGTTCATAACCATCCTCCGACTGTAATGTCTTATATCTGAAATTGAATTCCACGTTACGTTCACAAAGTTAATAAAATCTGATATTTGAGCATTGTAATTGTCGGCTCGTTTCTCCGCGGGCTCGCGCGGCGGCAGGAGTGTAAGAGCGGTGTAACAAGAACAAGGACGTCTTTATGAAATTGTGTTTTGCGCCCGCGCTGAGTGGCTGACGTTGACAAATGACGCGGGGGTTGTTTTTCACTGTCAGATCGAAGTGACATGTTTTCCCCTGACTGTGAAGTGTGGAATCAGTAAAGTGAAATAAAAACCCGAAAAACAGCGGACCTAATGGACACGGAGGATATTGGGCCGCGCCACGGAAATAATTCGTTTCGCTTGAACATTTTGCTGTAGGTATTCTGGGGTTTAGCAATGTTTGTTTATATTCACGTATTTGCACTTATTTAACTTTTTTTGATGGGTTACATTACAACAGTGTTATAAATAGAATTGGTGCACGCACAACCAACTACTTTTTCCGTGAATTAATAATGCATGCATTCTAAGCTACACTATTATTATACGTGTTATGTTAGCTATTTGTTTCAAGAACTAATCCAATGAGCAGTCATTAAGTATTAAAGAACCAAATCAGAAATTAAACTTTACACTAAAGATGAAGTTACTCCGCAATTTTGCACTATCCCGTAGAAAGTCTTTCAATAATCCGCTTATATTCTTAATACACGTGGTTTAAAACCTTGACAAAAAGGGGGTGTTATGTTTGGAGTCTAATGCCCTTATTCATAAACGCACTGTAAACTTATTTTAGTATAGTAAGTATGCTGTGTCACTTTCTATCAGATGCAAATGTCAGAAGACAGATATAGTAGGCAAAGTATATTCTAAGCATACATTTAGACTTTATTGCATAAAGTGGAGCTAACCCCATGTGCTTCTATTTAGCCCATCAGAGTAAAATACTCTTTATCCGAACAAAATTGTCCTCGCGTGTGATATACATGGACTTGTTTCTCTAATAAGTCCATGCGATTCTCTAAAAATCGACATTGGCAAAATACACCTTGTTAAAAAAAGGAGTGAAGAACATACATATATTTTTGTTTTTGTCAGATATTATTTTTAAAATATATGTATGCCTATAAGCGCCAAACGGGTGTATGAACTAAATTAAGAGTTTCATTTGGAAGGGGGTATTCCGAAGATCTTCAAAGATATATATTTTTAAATTGTTTGTGTTATTACTTATTGAGCTGTACCCAACACCGATGTAAAGTTCACGCAACCCTCAACAAGTTGCACAGCTAAGTGGAATGAGTAAAGTTGGTCTAAGATCACTAAAACTTTGTAGACCTTTTTTTTTTAAATAAAGACTTGAAGTAATATGTAATAAATATTATTTTCTGCCATCACAATCAATTCACCCATTTGGTAGGTATTTTTAATTTTTCCTCTCAAATGTAGTAGGTATACGAGTCCAGGATATTTTAAAATGTAACTTAAAAAATACTAAAATATGAGTACAGTACAGTATGAGTAGTAATAAAACAGCACAGCTGCTTTGATCATAGATAGCGTAATCCCACAGCACCCGCATCCCATTCATCTGTTTGATTAGAAATTCACTTACCGCGGAAAAACGCGGGGCAGGTCGGGCTGGCGGCGGCGCGGCGGCGGTGTTGACGCGCCGCCGACGGAGCCTGGAAGCCGCTCTAATCCGGCGATGGCCGCCGATACCGCTGCGCCCTCCAGCAAAAACTAAATTGAATGTGCCCCGCCCGCTACTCCGCTTGATAATGATCTTTTCATCTTTCCAAACATGCACGGTAACTTAGTGCCTATACCTACCTACCTGCAGTTAGTAAGAAGGTAAAGAAATACTCGAGACGAATCTGCAACTAAACAAACTGGATTTTCTGTGATAAAACTAGATAAAAAGTACTCAAGACGACTTTAAGTAAAAGTGACGGCCTGCCTCGAAAGTAAATCTTGGGATTTACTCTTGACGCCATCGGGAGTGTTGGGAAAATGAAAATGGAATCTGTTGTCAATTCACAGTAACGGATTAAATGAGTCTGGTGTCACGAATAAATCCTAGCTAGAATTAAATAAGTAGAGTGAAATTATAAACTAAATCCAACGTTGAGAGATAAAATATGTTATTTTCATTTCACTTAGGTTCGTGTTACAAAAATAAATTATTTCACCACGTAAAGTTCTCGCTTTATAACGAGTATAATGTAGGTAGGTAACACGAGTACGTGTTGGTAAATGTGCGTCGACAGGGTTCGATTGTTTCCGTTCGGAAATCACTCCATCGAGTTGATCATTTACGATACGATTTACAAAACGGAGAGGTAAGGTTTGGTTAATCTTAATTTGTAATGAACTAATGAGCAATCTCTATATCTGCCCATGTGACCCGAATTTTAATCAGAATAATTAGATTGAAAAACATAAAAGACATGAAATTAATTTTGTTTTCATGGATGAAGAATACCGCCATACTTTCTAAACAACGAGATTTAATATTAAAGAGATTTAATATTACTACTAAGTACATTTAATGTCTTTGTTTCTAAACTTGCCCAGATTATTAATTTAAGAACATGAAAACTACTATATTTTATGTAAAATCTATGTGAATACTGTACATCCAGTAACGGATGGATATAAAAATAACGTTTGTAATATTCCTTTTGTCAGACAGAAAAAGTCAACTTGCCGGTTAATTAATTTGTCACGCTTTGTTATTGGACAAGTCGGAGTGCGGCACAAAGGCGCGGCGCTCGATCTTTTTTTAAGTCCGGACTTTTGTGACGGTGTGCACCCCGTTTTCATTTTATTTAACAAATGGCTGGTCTACACTGTACGATGTACGAAGCTGGTGTGTTCACATGGCGCCAAAAAAAATGGGTTTTTAATCATCCTTTAATCACAGTTTTCATTCATCATTTAATCATCCCTATTTTGTCACAATTCTAACCAGTATTTTCTATTGCAAATGAAGTGTATCACAATTATGAAACCACCCAGAATATACATATGAACGTTTCGATCCGTATTCTAAGTGAACATATTCAACACCAGGCCCATACTGTACTGATGGAGTAAGGTGAGAGTTCTTGGACCCCCGTTGTTGCCACACAATGTTAAACGTGGGCATGAATGTAATGGAACCAGTAATCGACAAGGACCAATGACCGACACTGATTTTTATTTTACAGAAGATAAGGGTTATTCATTTGTTTTGTAACACTCAATTTATGACCGTATGATCTTTGAATTTTAAGAGTTAAGTGTCGATTATTGGTGCATGTCAGCTTAAAGTGTCGAACACTGGTGCCGTTACGTTATAATATATATCTAGGTGTAGAGGTTAGAATGTACTTGTAAGATTTAACCGCTATTGTACTCGTAGTGTTGTAGACATTTGTTTTGTAAATATGAATGTAACAAGCGCCAAGAGCTACTCATAGTTGAGCTCGTTACTCGCGGACCCGCGCGCGCTCGCGGAGTCCCTCATTAACTGGCGGCACACCGACGTCTCGGTGTGTGCTGTACTACGCAACGATGAACATAGTTATATTACAAAAATAAATCGTTTACCATCACTTGCTAACAACATTTCACTAATTGATTCATTTCACACACATACCATTTTGCAAAACGTTTTATTTTTCCGAAACTGTAAATATTACAGGATTTTTATAAAATTAACCTAACCCGACCTATAGGGTCCTACAAGATGATATGTTTGTGAAATGATATGTTTATGAAATGGATATGGATATTGAACATTCTCTGAAAAGAGTTCGGAATTTCACGTGGTCGCTTATTTTGTTACTTATACTTTTCTTTTATAAATCAATATCAGGGGCTGTTATACGTGAATGGTAATGTATATATATACATATATAACATACATAACATACTCATAACATACTATATATAACATACTCTTGTAATTCCCTCAATATAACTCAATTTTTCCCCACGCTCACTCCACCTAACATACCATCTTAGTTCTAAGAACGTTATTAATGCAAACGTCACGCACGATCGCACGAGTAGGCTGGTTGTATAAGACGAGTTCCTACTACAGTATGTCTACATATTGCAGTGCACAATAGTCTCTTGATTGGAGGCGCACCTTGTTGCGTCAGACAATACTTGTATTCAAGCGGCTCCTCAAATCGCTCGATTGTCATAAAACAAAGCTGGCGGAGATGATAATGATTACCCGAGATTGTCTAGTGAGGGTGTGGGAGCTAACTCGCTAATATCGCATTAAGCCGAGCGCTATCTGGGGCCGGTTCCGGGCTAATCCGGCCGGCCGTGTCTCCCCGGGATTACGCCGTCCCGCGACCCCGACCCGGCGATATTTACAGCAGACCAGGGCATTGTCCACGTCGTTGTTTGATGGAGTTATGAGTCGCCGAAACTTACGTTCTTTTGTGAGGATAAACTGCCTTTGCATTTTGTAATTATAATGGTTTCAATCTTTACGTGTATGTACTTGGGTGGAGTTTTGTTTCTTTCGAAGTTAAATAACGGTATTTTGAAATCGTCCTTTAATATATATATATTTCACAGTTTTGCAAACACAAATGAGACTTATTTTTTCTTAATTAATGATAAATTGATTTCGTAATCACTTAGAAGGTTTAAACTACAAGAAACAAATGACTTTTTCGTAAACCATTATTTTGGGTATGTCACGAAAACAACATGTTAATCAAATCTTCGCCGTATTTTAATACTTACGAAGTAGCATACGTTTACGTAGCAGATTGTAAACCAATATTTACGTTCACCGCTGAACACCGACGCTAGGAAAACGGGATTAAACTTAAGCTAATAGCGGAGTACACAGGGTTACCATATATTTTAGTCTCAAGCTACGATTCCCAAACCGCAATATATACAAGCAGGAGGCAGCCACAAACATTAGAATTCCTGTGAATATTTGCTCGGGCACACAAGGAAGACGGCGTTTCCTGGAATGCCTACAGCCAAATAAGTTAACATTCTACTTAAATAAACTTAACAACTACATAAAATTGTATAGTATTGACGTTTAAGTGGGCTAGCGGCTGGACGCACGATATTATATTAATTGCTGTAGTCGTTTACGTTTGTAGAATGACGACTTGATTAACCCCACCGGTCTACTTTAATCATAGTTTAAACGGTGATAGAACTTCGACCATATAAATACTTGAACAAACATATTGTCCAATGCTCATGCTCAAAAACTATCCATGCAAAAAGATGTCAGACTCGAGTTAGCTCGCCAAACAAAACGACTCTTCAAAGAATGAAAAGAAATTATTTGTTGAAACGTCACAAAACTTATGTTCGGCCAATAATTATGATTGATGGCGTGTGTGGATATTTTCTTTTAATGTTACATTCACTAGGATACATTACAAGCGAATGCTCAGTAGGGCTTAATAACATTTTTGGGAGTTAAATTAAGTAAACTGCTGTGAAAACTTGTCAACTTTTACTAAATTATCATACACAAGCAAGACAGATTACCTCAATCGTACCACACTGTAGGTACACATCCGTTTCTGCAGTCGTTTGAACTGGCTGGTTTGTCAGCTTCTTTTGAAAAACTAAGAGACAAATAAAAACCGATGGAGTAATACCGCTTGGCATATGTCAAATATAGGCGTGCGACGGAAAGAAAGCGCTTTATAGTGATAAACATCGCGCGACACGGAGCTATGAGCTCTGCGATTAATACCCGTCAGCTTCCGAGCGATTTGCAGAATGTGATAAACGAGACCCAGCTTCGCCCGCAGGCGTATTAAATGAACTGACAACAATTTTTCAGCGCTCTCTGAGTACGTAGCATGAAGATATCGCGACTTTATTTCATACGTAGGCTTTAACGCGTGACGTCGCTATAAATCATCTGCGAACAGAAATATAAATAGTACATGTAGTAATAGTATATGTTTAATGCGATAAACGTTTGTGATTGAAGTTTCTTTTTAGGGTTCCGTACCCAAAGTGTAAAAACGGGACCCTATTACTAAGACTTCACTGTCCATCTGTCTGTCTGTCACCAGGCTGTATCTCATGAACCGAGATAGCTAGACCGTTGAAAATTTCTTAGATGATGTATTTCCGTTGCCGCTATAACAACAATTATATAAAAAAATGAATAAAATAAACATTAAGTAGGTCTCCCATACAAAAAACGTGTTTTTTTTTGCCGTTTTTTGCTCGATAATGGTACGGGAACCTTCCTGCGTGAGTCCGACTAGCACTTGGCCTGTCTTTTTTGGTAATACAGCGTGAAAGTCAGGACGTTGGCACTGTCTGGCTCTAGGTCATTATGTATTAGCGTTCCGATGTGTTAATGCTAAATAAAAACAATGCTTACTTGCTTGTTGTGCATTACTTAGGATTATCTATATTAGACATGCTCGTAGAAATTAATATAGGTAGGTATCAGCGCTTCGCCAATACTGCTGAAGCTACACACATAAATTCCATCCTTAAAGGATAGAAGAAGAAAATATGAGCTAAGCAAAGTCACGGGAAGCGCTAGTTGTTTTATCTGTACTCTGTACAGAAAAAACCGCTAATATACAGGGTGAGAACGAGTGTCAAGCGAAAGTATAAAGGTACGAGCAAAAGGGTAATAAATTACTCCTTCACTACTAACAATCGCGGTACATTCATGGAGGTAATTTGATTTGAATACCCCTTGAGGTGCTCCACCTCTGGACTTACCGCTTGACACTCTTTCTTGGTCAAATACTTATAATAATTATTGTCTTTGCGTTACGGGCGTGTAGATATTTTCACCACCTTGGGAAGGCATTTCGACTGAATAATATTGATGACTGACTGTAGCTTCATAGTCTTTATAAGTCTGGTTACCGTTTGCTCAAATATTTAGGGTGCTTATTATTCTTATAATCGTATTGTATGGATAAAACAAAATTAAAATATACTCGCATACGTAAAAAAAATCATTATGAATACAATCAATGAAACCGAGGATGCGATCCTTGGGTAAACATAATACGAGCATGTCTTTCGGCTAAAAAGCGAAGATAAAGTATTTGTAAAGTTGCGTTAATCTTATAAATGATCTAAATTAAGACCAAGAAAATCATCTAGGTATACGCTGCACGTTTGACTCGTTTACCAATTAACTAACGGCTCCTTTCCCGGCGGCAAATAAATAAATAGCGAACTTTCCTGACTTATCCCGTCTTCGGAACACAAATATTGACATAATTAATATCAGCGGGGCACGTCCGCCCGCACCGCGCGGCATCGCAACGAGAACGCCACTCACCGCTGACGGCTATCTGTTCTGACAGAACTAACTTTTACACATGTGCCTATGAAGGTGGTTCGATATTTTTGTAGGCACCGTATATCTTTCTTCAGTGCCTTTCTCTGAAACGGCTGCAGCCGTCGAGCCATTATTTGGAATGGTTGTATTGTGCAGTGCCCGCACAGGGTTCTCTTAATAAAATTTAGAATTTATTTTCCCAGTGAATAAAAGTGGATACAGATGTTATTTTCTTTTTTTACTGTCTGTAGTGTTCTGTTAAGCAAATGTCATACGAAACCTGGGTTTGACTATAGTCTGATAAACACCCTATTACAAGGGGAGACGCGTTATTTTTTCAATCTCACAAAGGTTAGGTGGAAGAGACCCCTTATAGGGATACGTTCGACTTTGTACATTCAAATTCTGTAAATATTGTATTTGATTTTCTGTTTTTTGTACAATAAAGTGTTAAATACGTACATACATACGTGTAATTTTAAGATTAAGTTGATAGGTAGTTATATCAGTTGGCGAACCAAATAAATAAAAAACATAAATATTTATATAATAAAATACATATATTATAAACGAAAATTAAATACATTTAAGAAGAAATAGTTTTCGCTCCCGAAGATTTACATTACATTTAAGATTGTAACTAAAGTCGTCCCCTATTCCTGAGACGAGATCTCTTATCCCTCCGCAACTAAAGCGTCGACGTAAAACGGCGAAAAATCATCAAAGCGAGTTTCTAAATAAAAGGGGAAGACGCGGCTTTAACCGATAGAAAAAAATGTATCTCGGTTCTTGTGTAAGTAACGACTTTCGATTTACTGAATACGAGAGTTTGAGAAGGGTTGGAGCCGAGGGGGATCACTCCGCGGCTCGAGTGTGTTCGTCTGCCAAATAAGGCGTAACTTACTCGGGGTTACGGCGCATGAAAATGAAAATCAGGTCTTGCCACTTTATTCTGAAAAATTTCAATTTCACAGTGCGCTGGCCGGGGCCCGGCGCCGTGCGTCAGCCCGAGGTGCGGCCGCGCCGGGCGCGCTCTCGCGGGCCGGCGAGCGGTCATTCGCTTATTTTATGTATGTTTCAATGGGAATCCATTTCGAAAAGAGTCTATCAAATTCATCGATGATGATTAAGACGTGTCTATCATTGTAATCAGTGGATTAGTAGTTTAAATTAGTTATGAATCAATTGGGGCTTTAAACCTGACACATTTTTAGGTATAACGAACTCCTAAAGTTTTTCGCTTCATTGAACGACCATTTCGGTAAACGAGGTGAGTCGCGAGCGCCACATCAGGCGCTACCTCCACTCGAGCGCACCGCCGTGCCCATCCTGGTTTATTACTATTACTCTCCAGGAAATTACTTTCGATATAAAGATTTCATAAATCGAATACTTACGTAAACCGATATTATCTTTTTACGAGCTCCAAAGGAATCACTCGAAACGAACCATTTCCTTTATGTATTTCTAAACGAAAATAAAGACTAGGTTGGCAGAAAAAGGGAAGTATTATTCTATCAAAGAATGAGGGTTCTTAAATTTCAATTCTGGATAAATTTATTTCAAGTTCTGTAACGAATAGAAAAAGAGATAACGAGAGCTCCGCCGCGGCGCGATCATCGCGCGAATTACGCGACTCGGGCCCTGAATATTAAGCGCGGCGCGCCGGGCGGCGTGACGCGAATTTGGCCAAAATTACGGTTATCGACCAAATTGGCTCTCAGGTAGGCCCGCGACACCGCCGCGTCTTATTAGGCCGAATGGAAAATTTTCAATAAGCCGCCGAGCACTTCCTTGCCGTCACTCATATTTCTTTCTACTCATATTTTTAAACCTAATTCGCGAGGCACCCGTTCCACAAAATTTTGATTTGCTAGGAACAATAATAACTAGCTGCTTAAAAATAGTGTTTGAAGATTATTGTATGTTCTGATTTATTATATAAGCGGAAATAAAAATATCGACTCTGTGGATATATTTACAGGCCATCCATTCTACTCGGTAAAACCATATCGCGTTTGACGTGTCATCGTATTGTTTTTAACTCGGTCGCATAAGAACTATAGTAACAGTGACAATACGATAACATATCAAAAGCAATATTGCAATACGACGTAAAAACAGGTTTAAATACAATCTCGAGACAGTTGGACAGGCAAATAAAGGAACAGTGTAGGCTTAGTACTGGGGCCCCATCAACTCCCGTGCATACGGAACCCTAACCAGTAAAGGAATCAGTGCGAGCGCGAAGAATTTAATTAAAACAGAGCAATAAAAGAGCATTTTACAGCATTTTGACCGCGCGCTGTGTACTGCGTAAGCGTTATTGTCTGCTTTTTAAACTTCGCCTCCAGTTACGGGAATTAAAACGGGATTCGCCGTAATTGTGATGGTCTCGTTGTAATTATGACGTGCCGCGGCGCGGGAGCTCGTCGAGTGCCGGCCAGCAGGGCTGCACGCTTCAGAGGGAAAATCGAAGAATATGCCGGTGTAGGATTGGCGTGAGCTGAGCCGCATTCGCATAAATCGATTTTACATATTTTGACTGTGAGTTGTAAAGCCCTACAGGTCCATTACTGTTTTATTTTATTTTCTGATAAGTTTTTTTATTTACAGTAGGTATTTAGAAGTGTTTTATAATAAAAAGTGCAACATTGTTAAAGTATGTAGTAGTAGGTATAAGTAGGGCAAGGAGGCTCTCGCTACCAATGCGATAGCAATTACATTCTGAATAATAGAAATCCCTATAAGCCTAGTTATTTGAAATGGTTATAAAAGGCAACGAGTCGAATAAGAATTTACTGTGGTGCATTTGCATTTATGACCAACGCAATGATCCTATCTATGTTGTTCGAAATTCAAATATAATTCCTCTTCTATTCTATTGTATGTAATAGGTACAGGGTGTTTGTGTCCATTTGCTTTAACTTCGACATAGTGCTTGGAACATTAACGTAA
Organism: Acleris cristana; assembly: GCA_948252455.1. Lineage (NCBI taxonomy): Eukaryota > Metazoa > Arthropoda > Insecta > Lepidoptera > Tortricidae > Acleris > Acleris cristana. The sequence goes on from OX411780.1 coordinate 18,008,030, forward strand.
ACTTATCCCTTGAACCGTTTTACGATATCCGAAAATAATTATTTTTTCTGTATCCCACACAAAATAATTTAATATTTAATTGATGGATATTGTAAAAGGTCTTTTTGAGTTAGGCAAAAGTTAGTGACAACATGTTGTCATTTAATATCAATGTTAAAACTTTATGATGATATATGTATGTCAAAGCACAGGAGCAGTGAAACGTAACGCACGCTCACGCTTGACCGAAGAATTGAAGGGCTCCGTCACACTCTTTCTCCATTCGTAACCAAGGCTAGAGAAAAGGACAGAACTAAGAGTATTCGATCCTCGATTTTGGTGCAGAGGCCCACGTAAGAACCAGAAACTCTTTACTCACAGAATTTAAAAAACAAGTATTTATTTATGTATTATGAACATTAAATAAAATAAATAAATAAATATCAGGGGACAATGTTACACCAATTGACCTAGTCCCAAACTAAGCTCTAGGTTTGTACTATGGGTACTAGACAAAGATATAAATACTTAAATAGAGAAATATATACCTAAATTCATAGAAAACTTACAAGACTCAGGAACAAATATTCGAGCTCATCACACAAACATCTGCCCTTACCGGGATTTGAACCCAGGACCGCAAGCTTCGTAGGCGGGGTCACTGCCAACTAGGCCAGCGCGTCGTCATTGCTTTTCCATTGGTTTAACGTAAATTAGGGATTAAATTGAATAATTGATTTTCTTCTAAACGGTACGAGTTAGTACAATAGTTTCTTGGAGGAATTAACTTTATTTGATCTAAGAAATGCTCCTTTGAAATTACTCCAAATCAAAAAAAAACACTGTGTATTTCGTTTTTTTTAAGTATTTTTTTTCAACAAGTAAAAATACATGAAACTGGCATGCCCATCTAAGTGTTAAGTGATATTGCTGAAGCTGCCTGCTCCGAGGGTCGCGAGGTTCGCGCCTTGTTCCGCCAGTCTTAAAACAGTATATTTTAGGAAAGAAAACATTCTTATTCCGGGGAATCGGTCACTCTCGCTGTGTTAGGATGTGACATTGATTAATGAGGTATGAGCTTGTATTGTTTTCTTCATAAAGCCGAAAGAACCTTTTTTTATGAATTACACTCAATTTCCCTAAAAATGAAGGCCTATTTTCTGTGAACATTTCTTCTTAACTTTACTCGAAAAACATTTTTGTGCTAGACACCTGATGTAACGAAATGTTTATGAAATAATTTTGGCATTAACTACGAAAGTGAGGAAAATATAGAGAACGTATTTTTTGTACTAAAAGGCTGCAAAAAAGAAGATGAAATAAAAAACAATTTCAAATGTGATACCATTTACTTTTATAAGTAAATGAAATAAAAACTGGTCTCTTAAATAAAATTTACGCAGTTCTCAAGTTAATATCAGATTAGATTTTCTGTGGCAGTCTCTTTGAGCGCTTAGGTACAGCAATTACAAGATTAACACCAATTAGTGAATACTTAAGGGTGAGCGAGTTAGTTTTCCTTTGAAGCTAGAGGCTGGAGCTGGAGCAGGCTCGGCCGCGCGCTGACACAGCCATTCGCTAATTAGAGCTCGTCTAAGGCCTGGGCATTTAGGGATCGGATCGGTGCCCAAAATAGGTGCCAACGAACGTTAGCTTACACCATCTGCCCATCCGTTTATTCGTCTGTCAGGCCTACTGAGTGCTGTATCTTTTGAACGGTTTATAAAAATGATAAAATATAAAAAGGTAGAAATAAAGTGGCCTCTAATGCCCCCATTATGGGGGTCCCATACAAAAAATGTTGGTCTTTTAATATTTTTGTTGGCTTTTTCGTTAAAGCGGTCTACGAGTATCATGTTTTCTTTGTTTGCCCAGTCCAAGAAGAGTTGACGACGCTTACGTAACTGTATTGTAAATGCATACACTTTCACCTCGGAATAATTAGGTGTTCCACATTAATTAAATAACACTTAAATACCGCCTCAACGTGAAATACCTATTACCTTCTATGGCTTATGTTTAGCTGGTTTCTTTAAAGTATCACCAACCTTTAACTAGCTTCTCTTTGATAGGTGGAGAATGCCCTAAGGCAAAAGTCCCCCATTTGCACTTTATTTATTCGGTCCACATTAAAATTTAAATAAAAACAAGTATCAGAGTGAACGCTAAAGAACCAACCAATAACAAACCGGCCGAGGCTGCGTGGGACCCGCGCTAAGGATCCCGAACTGAATAAAATTTAAATAATACATGTCATTAAATAAAGGATATTAAATTTGATTATCAATCAATGGTATCATTTGTTTTAGGCAGAAGTCGTAACCTTGTGAAATGTTCAGAAAATAACATTTTAAATCCACGAAAACGCGGAATAAAGTGGAGCGGCGTCGTGAACTTAAAAAATTAAAATATTGTTTTAATTCTTACCAAAAAAAGATTATTATTTTGTGAGTTGCGATGCATAATATCACAATTCACACCACGTGTACGTTACGAAAATAAAAGCGCGGCCAAAACCGTACTTAAAGCGCTTATTAGATACTGTCGTGTGAGTGACGCGGGCCCGACTGGCGGCCGCAGGGGGCGCAAGCCGGGACAACTCGCAAATTGTCAACTCCTCAAAACGCGCCAGCCTTACCATTCTCAAGCCACAAAAGAATAACAGTAATTCAATAAAATAATTTATTCTCCAAGTTGTCAGGCGACGGGAAGTTTCGCGGAGACCAGGAGCCTGCCGGCCTCGTCCCGGAGGACGCGGCGACGGTAACGACCCCACTTGTACCTGCAACCTCTTGTTTTCAATTATTCATAAGTACGTCTAATTTTGCTGGGCTCACTCGCAGCCGACGATTATGTTACTCTAATTGGGGTAAATGTAAAGAAATTATCCTTAGTAATTATAGAGAAGAAAAAATACCATTTGAAGAGATATCTTTTCCCTTTTAGAAATTGCCGACGCGTTAAAATAAATAGTTTTAAAAACCGGGCAATAGCAGGTCGGACAGTGCTCGATGGAGGGTTCTGACGCTGTTACTAAAACATAAAAAACTATCTCGAATAACAACAAGTATCAACGAACTTTCTATTTAAAGATATTTGGTGCTGTCTTGGATGAATTTTAGTAGGTATAACTTTAGTCTGTAATACTTCAAAAATCAGCCGCAAGACGTCCACTGCTAGGCAAATGCCTTCCCCAAGGTTTTGCACAGCGATCGGATAATTTTCCTCTTTAAACATTTAAGGTAATGTCCATAATAATTGTATTTGTAGTTTTGGCCGTACGGGGTCGGGACACGTCACTCTAACGAAAGGTCACTTTTAGAGTTCCATAAGTCCTAAATGGTCTCCCAAATCTAAAAATTTAATTGAAGGTTCATAATCAAGTTTTAGTGTTTATAGGGACACATAATGGTTTTTAATAGCTATCCAACAATATAAAAAAAACCCTTGTTTTACATGTCCCGAAGGTACCCTAAGAACGTTTATTTACTCATGTCATCATTTATCTTCGTGCGCGGTATAAATATATACTTATGTGTACAAAATTTCTGTTTTGTAACTTTGATATTTTTTAAATGGTTTGATTACTATATATAGTACGTACATTGTTTTCGTGAACAACGTGGTGCATCAACACTTTTATAATAAGGCAGCAACACTTTTAGATAAGTCCTTGACACTCAGTAAGTGTTCCCTAATGAGATGTTTTTCGCAAATGCTTATTGCGAGTGAAAAGAACAGCTATTTGCGAAGTTAATTAAACGGACAAAGCGTGTTTATTAGATAAGCATCGAGCATTGTCCCGCCGCGGCGACGGGCGGGCTCCGCAACTTCTTATCTCGCCTTGTTTGCATGAGTTATCCCAGCTCCGGCTGTTCCCGGCGCCTGCTGCTAAACTGTTGAATACAACCAGTTTAACAGTGCACATGGAATACCGCAAGAGTCTAGTTTGGGGCTAGATCTTACCTTACCTTCTTATTTACCCTATAGAATGTTAGTGAGTCCCCACGCCCTTTGGCATGAGCTGCATAAGTGTAATGTAATGAAAAATTGAATGGAAAAATAAAAAAGCTGTACTCGAGCAAACCGCGATTTTTTATACCAAAACTAGCATTTTCGACAAAAAGTTTACCGTTTTTCCTTGGAAACAAGACGTCAAAGCGTATAAACAGACAAACCAACTCACTACTTTATTTACATTGTTTTTTTATATTTTTTTCTCGTTTTTGGTGTGTAACAAGACAAATGGTGATAAAACATCATCGAAATGAATTCTACAGTTTTTTGGTTAAATAATTATAGAATAGAAGATATCAGATTGAAAAAGCTGAGCACAATCAAAAGTCGATTCACCGGCGCCGCCGCTGATCCCCCCCCCCCCCTCACTTGCCTCTGAATTGAATTGATAACGCGATTACACCCTTGTCCTTAATATAATGAACTAAGTTATAATTAAGGTGACGAACTTTGACGTAATGTATTGTCGAGCGAATTTGTATAGGGGCGCTCAGACGTATAATATAATGAGTGCATACATAGAGGGCCTACTCGAAAAAAAAAACATTTTCATGGTCACGGTGAATACCTTGTTTTTTAATTAAAAAAGCGAAGGTCTCAGTACCATTTGGATCACATTTTTTTTATCTGGCCAAAACTTCATAAGTAAGAATCAATCATTATCTTTTCAATATTTTTTTTAAAACGAGATATACCTACGGAACCTATTGGTTAGGTGAGGTTTGTTTTATAACAATTCAGAGAAGTCAAACGGTATCAGCAACAATTGATTTTCTAACGTATGAAAATTCGGACAAAAACAGAAACAAAATTCGAGCTTGCGACAGGTAACCAACAAGAACCAATACTTAATTATTTATCGGGCTTAATCAAAAAACAGACCCATAACATGACATAGGTACCATAATGTAGAAACTTACTGAACCACCGCTGCTCTGCATTCGTACAGGTTTGGCAGATTTCGAACAATGGACCGCAATGGGATGAAAATTCCCAACAGTTGTGCAGTTAACATTAGCGAGCGCCGCCGCCGCGCCCGGCACGAACTTTAAATTAAATCACTTGTCCGTATTCAACTGGGCAAACGAAGTCTTTGTTTTTTAAAGCTTTATTGATTTATGTAACTAAATCTAGCGTTGAGTTATGTTAAATTGTATTTATTATGTAATCGATACAAGTAAGGGTCAGCCAATAGGGAATAAACATGGATTTTTTAAATCGTATTTCTTAACAAAATATGAAAATACTGTAAAAGAGATCACAAAAAGTGAAATTTAAATTTAAATTGGCCAATAAATACGCATGATACAAGTATTTTAAACTGCTTATTAGACAGCGATTAGACGGAGATATCCGATATGGACTGTGACGTCATGAAACAGGTCGGCCATAACTATACCTACATGTTAAATTCTGTTTTGCTAGAAAGAGATAGGAACAAATCTTTGTTGGCTTTTATCTTGGTTATATTTATAGCTATTAAAAAAATGATCAGGAGGATGATGATGATTCCCTATTGTGACGGAATCATACCTCCATTAATCGCCTCAGGCATTCGAACAACAAATACCACGCGTATTCGTGCAAAATGAGCCCATGAGCCCTGATGTGAAGATATGACTGCTTTACTGTATGATTCCCTTACACCTCGTCCTGCCCAAGCATTTTTTTAATACTTTCTGTTTCTGGCCATTGTCCTCTATATAGGACAATTTTACATATAAAATTCGATTTACCGGGCAGAAACTACCAAATCGAACGTGTCCTTCATTAAGAACACCGGGCAGCGCGAGGTTAAAATACTGTGGTTACGGTGGCAGCGCTGCAGCGGTGCTGAGTCGAATGTTCTCTAGATTTTATAGGAGAACACCTTAAAATTATGAATATTTTTTTCGAATATGTATTTTCTGAATTTTCATTTATCCAAAAGCTATGTTGTAATGGAGTTATTTTGGACAATGCATAATTGAATTGCTATAATATTAGACTTCATTTATAAGCGATATCAAAAAATAAAGTCTTGTATCAAAACATTGCATTCGGAATTATGACAAATTCGGAAATACCTACCTACATGACTCATAAAAAAAAAAAAAAAAAATTAAAAATTAAAAATTATTTATTTTCAACAAAGTTTTTACATCAGTGTCGAATCCTCCTTTTAAGCTAAACACTTGTATTAGGAGGAATTCGCTCTTTCATACGGGTTGTTGGTTGATGTAATGTTAAAAATAAAACTAAGCATAGTTGTAATCTCTAGCAACTAACTTACATCTAAATAATAGTAATAATAATAACTCGCCAAATCTTTTCCGTGAATGATCATCAGAATGATGTAGTGTGCCGATTTTATACACTTCTTATCGAATACAATTTGCTGAGCAGATTTCTTTTTTATATCAACACGTCAGTAGACTAAGGCCGTTTAGATGAGGATGCAGATGGACCTGGCGAACTCACTTGTTATCAGTATAGCTGTTATAATCATGTCGGCATACCTAGTTAAGTTATGCTATTCAAAATGGATCTTATAGTTGTGATTGACCAAATCCTAGAAAAGATGTTAAGGCTTTCGGGTTCAGGTAACGTCGGTAACCATAAAAGTGTCTCGGAGCAAGGGAGAGCGAAGTACAAACTCGAAGGACGTTATTAGAGTTACTGCACTGTCTGTACCTATGTAGGTATGTACGTGTAGAAAACGGGGCCGTGTCGCGAGCCTCATTGTACTCGTACACTGACTCTACACGCGCCTCTAATTGCGGCTCCGTAACACGGGCCGTAAAGATCAAGACGCTTGCCTGGATTAGATTTATGCTAGTTAGGGAAGGTTTAACTGCCTGCCGCAGCCCTATCTACTGAAGGGCAATTAGCTCGACAATATTGCGTAACGAAGCAGGAATTAAATTACCATTTGAAATATAAATAAATCTGACTAAATCTTGTTTAAATGCTCGAAAGTACGACTTCTCTTGAACTACCTTTAATGGTTCCGTAACAAAAAGACCAACGTAAGCAAATGAGAACCCTCGTTTCTGTCCTTCCGTCACAGCGGCATATTTCATTCAGCAACTAGTAGTTAGTTAATGATGCTAATGATTAATAAATATTGGTGAATTTTGCTTACCAAACTTTATTCCAAAAGAAATATTTTCAAATAATTTTATTTTGCAATCAAAAAACGGGTGTACTATCTATGTAGGTTCGTAAGAAAGTGAAAGTTCATAAGAAACTGTTCTATTTCAGTTTTCTAAAACGTGTTTTTGACCACTTCCCATTTCCCCCTCCCCGTCTTACACCAAACGATTACCCTAGCCAAATATAAACATAGTGTTTCAAACTGATACATTTCACAGGAATAAAAAAACGTGTTCAAACTCGATATTTTTTAAACCAAGATTTTTGAACACTGTTATCAGTTACCGCCTATATCGCCATCGTCATTATATCGTCCTTTATCGCTTGTATTGTTTAATTAATTAATGTGTTGTTTACATATTATCCGCTCTCGCCGAAAGTACACATATTTCACAATTTTCATGACATTATGCTAAAAGAACAAGCCAATTAGTACGTCGGGTACACGACTGTTCAAATAAAACGCTTAATAAATTTGGCTCGGTGTTGAAATGTAAATGCTCGTGATTTGCTCATCATTTCCGTATAGATTGGTTACTAATTAATTTCTAATTTTACCGACGTACCGCGTTGCCAGGCACTAACACAAATACAGCACAAAGCGGGCCGAGTAAATAGCGCCGAACGATATCCGTAATACAGGTCCTAAGTACACACTCTTAGTACATGTACGGGCCTCGCAATAATCCGAGATCAGGCGCCGGTAACGAGCGACGCGCCGCGCCGCGCCGCGCCGCGCCGCGCCGCGCCGCGCCGCGCCCGTGGCTCTGTGAAGGGACGGAGATCACCAATTGCGCGGCGGAATATAAATCTGACATAGATTCAAGTAATCCGAAGAGGAATAGAAATATCCTTAATATTTCTGTTTTGCTAATATCTATAATGAATTGGTTCCTTAAAAATGCTACCGAGATTTACTTTTTACAAAGATCATTTTTAGGGTTCCGTACCAAAATGATAAATAAGGAACCCTTATGGTGAGACTTCGTTGTCTGTCTGTCTGTATGTCACAGCAGGTTTTCTCAACAACTACAAATGTAATCAAATTGAAATTTGGCATAGTTGTACAAGTTTGCTTGCCCGCATCTGTTGAGTAAAGAAAATTGAAATTAATTTTATAAATAATTATTAAAAAGGGGTCTAGAATGGGGGGGTTGAAAAATTAAAGTAGTTTGATTAAGTATAGCAAATGGGATGTCATATTAAAAAACTTAATCTGTATATTTCAAAACAATTTTATTTTATATTTTTTGTGGTCTACTTTTTGATTTATAGCCAAAAATTTACAAAATTTATATCTTACGGGACAAATAAAATGAAGCGTTCATTATTTACAGTTTTTAAGAAATAACAAAAAAGTTTAGAAAATCTGTATTAAAATTTAGGCTTGTCAAAATGGACCTTATTGCGTAGGAAATAAAGTTCATAACAACAATTAGTATTTTCTTTGGCGGTTACCAAGCATATTATCTTAAATACGGAACCCTCGGTGCCCGAGTTCGACTCGCACTTGACCGTTTTTTTTTTGGTAACTGAAATAAAACAAAATGTTTTCTTGTTCATGACGCACACATTGATCTGTAAATGCTAGGCGACTGGTACTACCTATAATGCTTCAAGGTAAATTATGAAGATATCACGACGGCACTTCCCTTGGCCGTTATTTGTCAGATATTTTCTTTGCACTTTTATTCTGAATGTCACGTAAAATACTTCCAAGTGGAGTGCGCCACATTAAACATTTATTATTTTCGTACTCACAACCATACAGGAATTTGAAAGAACATACTCCTCAACATAACTTGTAATTCAATTTATAGTGCAACAGGTTCAAATAAAATAATAAAATAAAATCGTGCTCATTGCTTCGAGTGTGCAGTACACACAGCAGGCGGCAGCTGTACTACTGCTGCGCCGGCAGTTAGCAGGCGCAGCTTGTTCAGTGATTCATGGGTAGGTACATTTATTCAACCATGCATGCATAGGTATCAAGACATTAACCTGATCGGACGTTATCAGGCTGTCGGCGCTCCAAATTGAGCTCCGAGCCATAAAGCTTGCGTCAAACGGCACTAAATGCAGTAATTGAGCAACCAATTGATTCAATACATTCCTATCTATGCAGAAATTATGCTTGCATTAGTATCTTTGCTATCAAGTTTCTAACTTCAATCATTCATGTAGTTAATTTGCGTTCTCCACATGCTTGTCTCTGCTCCCGCTCTCAATGGACTTGTCAGCTCCAATTACATACGCCGCCGCATCGCGGTCATTTGGGGTCCTATTCAAAATCAGTTAGCGGCACAACTCGCAGGGCGCTCGGCGGCGTCTCGCATGTACAGCAGGTGCGGGCTCTGCGCTGTAGTCGAGAGTTGACGCGCGTCCCTGATTCCTAGCTGCCAATAATACGCACGTGACCGGCATCGCAACCGGACCGCTCCGAGCCTCTCCTACCCGTTATTGAACAAAATATATACATGTAGGCGTATGTGGGACCTTCATTGTACTGCACGTGCCTTCTTTCCGAGCTGTAATGCGGCGACAATATGACGTTCCATTCGATCCGGGACATTGCGACTTTAACAAGAACATAATATAAAGTTTTGTAGTTACAGAGCGTCGGTTGTTTGTGCCGAGACGACGCGTTGTTGGCGCTGGCGGCCGCGCGTTTTATTTCTAGAAATTGACATAGATAAGGGGTAATACGTCGGTTATAACAGAGATACGATTTCTAGAACAATATATTACAAATAATCTTATATGAATCCCAAATGATTAGCATTGTGATCCTTTTTATTTATTGTTTTCGTAAGTTTCATTATTGTAATAAGATTTAACTAATTAGGTACATTATTCCTCTTCAGAATCGTCGATATACTTAGGCATGTTAAAGTGCGTACGGCGTCTACTTGGACGATAAAGATTTTCGGTTTCATTTTCATTTCGCGTCTCGCGTGTTAGTACTATAATTGAGCCGGTCCGGCTGCACCCGCCTGCGCTAGCTTGATAAATGGTCCACCCGGGCTCCGCGCAGCGTCATCTATCTCCCATCGTACAAACTTCGTATTTAGCGGAATGCTAAACGTAATCCATCATTCGACTTTACAAGTTCATTGACAAGCCCGCGCGGCAACCAGCTCGAGCCGCTCAAGTGTTCGCACGTTTGTAAGTACGTCTGCGTTGTGAGTGGAGCAGAAATAATTAGTATCATCCCGAATTTCACGTTCAGTTAGTTGTCATAAACAGTAATTAATCATCTTGTCACCCGTGCAACTTCAAAGGCTCGCTTAATCAACTGTGAATGGTTTGAGCGTCTGCGCCATTACTCAACACGCCGTTTACACATTCTTGTTGTCGTGAATACCGTGGAAACTGAAACTCGCACCTTGCCGTGCGCACTGCCGGGCGCGGAGCCGCGGGCGGCGCGGGCGCTCACCGCGGTAATGATCACGGTGGTCGGTTTGGGCGCCGAGCGGTTACAGCGGATGTTTAGAAACCGCTACGCAGCAGATTGACGGCGTATAAAGGAGGATCATCAAATTTTATGGACGAGGGATTAAATGCTTCGAGACAAGTATCTACTTATACATTTAGTCTGTGCTTTTTCGGATATGGTTAATGCCACAGAACAGAAAAAACAGTAGAAGTGTCAAGTGGGCGTGTAACGTGTGGCATAGTTATGCGGAGTTCCGCATAACCTACCATACTTTTGCCGCGATCGCTTATTTCGATATTTCGATATTCCGATATTTCTAAAATAGGAAATAAGTCCAGAAGCATGCCTTATTGTGCTATTTTGGAATCTTAAAACGATAGCCGCCGCGTATTGTTTTTATGATAGTTTGAGTATTGGCGACAACAGGTCTGATACTAAGCGAAGCTCATGCCACTTCCACTGTTTTTTCTATTCCGTGGTTAATGCCATGTATGTAGACATTAAGGGACTACAGTTGAATAAGATAAAAACCAAGCTTTAAAAACCCGACTGCATTTTTGAGATAATAGTTGATATATACTTTAAAAATAACCCCTTCTCTCATTACCTTCATTAAACATAAACCTCCTTCTTACGCAGTCGGTTAATAAACGTCGTACCTAACTGTGTAATTTGTATTTTTATTGTTTTCATAAGTGCGTGTGTGTGACAGGACCGGAAACACCGACCTGCGCTCGAGTTCCCTTTGTGTCGGTCGGGGCTGGACACGTCAGCCGAATGCATCCGGAACGATGGGCCACGGTTTTCGTCGAATGGACCCCACAAGATGGCCATCGGAGCAGAGGCAGGCCTGAAAGGAGATGGCGGGATGACTTGGACGCCTTTCGAAGTGATTGGCAAAAGTATGTACTCAGGCCTTTTCTCAGCAGAAGGAAACTCAGAACGCTTAAAAAAACTTAATTATAAATGTTATTAACATTTTTTAAATAATATATCTTCCCCTTGTGGTTGTCGGGTTAGAATAATGCCACTCCATGTCTTCCCGTTGATGTCGTAAAAGGCGACTAAGGGAATATAGGCTTGTAGTACTGTTAGGCTATGGGCGTGCAACCTGTCACTAATACACTGGTAAACATGTTAGCCTATTTGTGCAAAATATGGTTACTGAATTATCAACAAGTTTTTAAAGTTGTAGGTAATTTTGTAGCTCTGCACTCTGGGATTACAGGCGTGAAGGTATGTATGTGTATGTATGTAATAATATGACTGTCTAAAAAGGTTACCGTTTAGTTATAAAATCGTATGTTTGCTAGCCTATTAACATAATAAACAAATTGATTGAATTGATTTTCATGTACAACTTTGATTCTATAACTGATATTTTATGTCAATCACAGTAATCGCAAGTTCGATATACGCTGAGCCTCGCGTGCAGCCCTCGCCGCGGAAGTGGCGGCGTCCGCCGCGTTGCAGGTTGCACCGCGTCATGCGTCGGTCGGCTGCGGTGTTGATTGCAAAGCAATTATCCAGACCCTTCCAACATCTCTCATTAGTTACTGGTTTTTTATTCACGTTATTACATACAGTACATATATATATACAAAAACATAATAGTATACTTACTTGCTCGTATATAAATAGTTGTACCACCGTATAATCAAAAAACGCTTCTTTCTTCATATTTTTTTCTACTCCCTTTAATGTTAAACTTAATAATATTTTTAATTTATAATTTTATAGCGGCTATTATACATTCTGTACAAGTTTCAAGTCTCTACCAATTGTAGTTCAAGATATGGAGCCCGCTGACAGACAGATGGACGGACAGCGGAGGCTTAGTAATAGGGTTCCTTTAGTTAGGTACGGAACTCTAAATCAGCTTCAAGAATTTGTGTAAATGATTCATCGTCTGGCCAAGACATGGCTCGCAGCTCGCAGAGGAGTGCATTAATGACTGTGCAATAAACATGACTGACTCCCTGCGTCCGCGCGCCGGTGCGCGGTGCTGGTCAATGCTGACCTAAATACTCAAAATACAACAAACAATGCGAACTAATTACACTCGTGTCCAAAAATCACAACACGGTGAATGATAAAGCGTATTTTTGCCAATCAACCAGCTGCAGCGCAGGAAAGCCCAATTTACAATTGTGCAGCAATTGTGCTGCAATTGTGCAGCCGTCTGGGGCCACGCGGCGCGCGGCGGCGGCGCGGCAGCGGCCTGCTCATGGACCGATGGATGCACATTTGTATCGCCCGGGGTGTGGTCCTGTAATATACGAGCTCATTATCGGTAGTTTAGTGTACAGTAAATCAACAGAACGGTAGGTCGATCCAATTTCTTTAATTTATATTGAGAAACTATTGGCTTTAGATTAAAACGTGTTCTTAAACTAAAATGTATCTTCTTTTGACAGCTTTATATATTGATTTCGAAGTTCCGATTCCATAATGCCGTAATGTCTTACTTTTGACGTCGGCGCGGAGAACGAACACGTGCCCTTTCCTATGAACAGTTTCACTCATCACTCGTATACTCTTGTATTTAGCATTAGAGTTTGGCACACGCTAGCTTTTACCGATATGATAATATACCAATCAGTAAATGTTGGTTCTAGTGCTCAAACAGTTATTAATCACCATTGATACGTCTCAGATTTATGCTGTAGACTTAATGCCTAGAGTTGATCCCTCATAATGATTTAGACCTATATACCTATATTGACTAATTATAACGTTATACCACAGACCATATAGACGCCGCAAACGCGCTCAATAGTATGGAAACCGAGCGTGTCAATTTTTATATGCCAACCTATGACGTCACGTAAGCAATTTAGTGATGTCCAATACTACCGCCGCGTTAAACCGATTCAAAGGCGCCGCCGACCGACTAGTACTCAGTAGGCCTTTGCGGCGAGAGGACGAACGCAGCCCGACAGTTAGAACGACAGCAGCGCGACTGACCGGCAAATGGTGCACCGCTCTACTTAGATACACGTAAAGTACATGCATTGGCGGTATCTAGGATATCTAGGTCTTTGCGTTATACAATGGAGCATGTCCATGAGCGATGTCCCTATTTCAGGAATCTGGACCATTTGCCATTCGGGCGAAGCAACCTAGCGATACTATAATCTAGTTACATAAATCCTGACGTACGAACGTCCACTTTAAGATATGCGATTAGTCCGTAGCTCTAGGTGGAACTACTATACACATGTCTGGTACCTACACTTATGATTAAAGTTGAGAATTTTTAACATTCCGTGTTTCAGAGAATGCCAGTAAGAGTCCAAAATTAACGATTATAACTGAACGAGTCGAACTTTTAATGTTAGTCCTCTAAGATTTTATTCTTATTTTTTTTATTTAACGGTGTTTTACAGTACAATTTTTGTAAAGTAATTTAATAATAGTGTCGCCCGGGATTCGCTCCGCACTCGCCCCGCGCGGCACGTCCGGTGCAGGCGACGCGCGCTCGCTGGGAACTTCGCAACTCGCCGCGTCACACCACTCTCTTTCCCGACCTACGAGTAGTTCGTAACAAAATGTCAGTTTATAAATTTATAGCCTCATAGAGGCCGCGGCCGGCGCGCGGCGCGCGCTTGATTGTAACTTAATTTATTAGCTAACTCTCCGGCGTCTTTAACGTTTTGCTTCATAAGGTTCTTGTAATTCTTAGTTAACTTTAAAGAGAAAACCTGGCCGAGTGCGAGTCGCGCTTGCGGGCCGCGTGTTCTGTACTTACACAGTGGATGGCTATTTACGAAAAAGACATAAAAACAACCAGCAGACTTATCCTCTATTTCTTGTTAGTAAATCCGCTGTAATAACACATAGGTATTATTATTCTGAAAAAAAAAAGCCGCTAACTCTTACGGTTCAAAAGATACAGCGCTTAGTTAAGACTGACAGACGGACGGACAGTGTAGGCATATTAATAGGGTCCCATTGGGAAAGCCCTTCTGGTACGGAACCCTAATAATGGCGTAATAACACAGTTACAGTCGTCGGCCGAGCAGCGAGCGCCGAATGTTTCGCGCGGGCAACCCTCATTGGGCTCGTCCCGGGGGACGGCGCGCGCGCGGCGCATCATTGCGAGCAATATGCCTTCATTTATCCAATATAGTTACTTTCTACTCGCACTTGACCGGTTTTTAGGATCCGGCCGGCGATGGTCGCGGCCGGCCGGTCGCCGCTGTGATTGGCAGCTGCTTATTGTGTGTACTCGACTCGCAGCGCCGCAATTGGCACGAGTTGAAATTTATCCGGAAAAGTATGTGCATGTTTGAATTTTTACGGAGCTATTTTTTTGTAGGCACCGTTTTATCATGCTCGTCTGTCTGTGCGGTCATTTTATTCATAGCAATAAAGACTAGTATTGAACAGGTAAAGATAATCATACACGCTAAACAATAAGTCAGCATCACCCGCTGGGCTAATCAGAAGATTGCCTGAAATTTCTTTCCCAGCTGTTTTGGAGTCTAAAGGGAATAACAACACATCACATTTTTATATTTAATGACCGACAAATAAATATTACTATAATTATAAGTACCCGAAACCAACGTGCGTGCATGACTCGATGTATGGATGTGGAAGAAGCAAAAGAGATTTGTCAAGATCGTAGCAGGTGGAAAGAAGTGGTCTCTGTCTACCCCTCTGGGACACAAGCGTGATTTAATGTATGTATGTATGTAGATAAATATTATATGGCTACTTTTAAGTAATCATACTAAAAATATAACTATAGGTGCTTTTTCTTTAAGTATGACAACAGACTCGCTTAAATGAATCGTCCTCCTGACTGGGCACTCCCCACATAAATTCAAGCGTCACGCCGCTCAGTCGAGATATAAAAGATACAGCGTAACAGAGATAAATGTAGGAATCAGGACTATTAACATCGTTCTGCGGATGGCCGAGGACAGTAATTGCCGCGGCGATTTATGCGCGCGCGTAATTGAGCCGCGCCACTAGCTGCGTCCTAGGGCCGCGCTTCGTTACGTCCACTCATTGCTTCTAACCACTTCGACAATGCTGCCAGTTGCACTAGCGAAATAAGAATGTTTTAATATTACACAATAACGGATCTAGACCAAATGCAGCTAGTTTTTTTTTTCATTTTCTTTTTCATTATTAGAAACATTACGATAGATTCGCTTTAACTAGGTACCTAAACAATGTAATTTTAACAATCGTTTAATAATTTAATTCACACACATCGTAACATCTTATTTAAGTTTCTCAATAACAAACCACGCATGTTTATAGCGTTTTGAAACTATACTTTCACTAAACTTCTGCAGTGCAGGGAATGTAGAGACAGCTTTTCTAAATGTAATATAAGCAGGCGGAGCCGGGCCGCCGCGTGCATTACGGGTATTGGGGCTATTTGCTACAAAGCCGGATCACAAAGTCGTAAGTAACTGGAGGCACGAATTTTCAGTTCTCCGAGGAAATGTTTCCACTAAAGCACAATAACGTACTTGCGAGAAGCTGTAAGCGGATTATAAGAGGTTCCGAAGTAGGCTGCTTTGAAACTCGCAAGAAAAGCAATATCCATTATCTCGGCGGGCTTTGTGTGCTGCCCGGCGCGCTGCTGGCCGCCTGCACCGCGATATTGTTTGACTTGAGGGAATCGGACCGCGCCACCGGCAAAAATTAACTTCCCTCTCGCAACTCAGTTCGCACTGAATTCGGAAATTGTCAGAGCGCTTTGACCGCCGGTCGCACTTCTACTAGTTGATTCACCTAATTATTGTCGATGCATACTATAGCCAGTGTCAGGCCTGTGTTCTGCTCGGTTTATCCACTTATTTCATTTCAAGTTTTCATAACCGATCCTATATGCGGGTGTGCACCAATACAACAGCTTTATTTTCGAACCGAAATAGTAAGTAGTTAAATTAAGTTGTTGCAAGATGCACCGGTGAAGCATCTCATTATGCGCAGCCGGTAAGTAGTAGTTACTTGAACTCGAGTTATGAAATAGGTACAATAATACAACCTAAGTTATTAGTATGATGTAGCCTGAAAACGTAATGTTTACAAACACATTGTGGACAACAGTTTATTTTTGTCCTGCGTTTATCCTCTTTCTGGCTTCAATAGAGACCATACCTCTTATTCATAAACTCACTATAAACCTATTTTAGTTAAAGTATGTAATCTTTTGTTTTCTACGAGCCAACGAGGTGGACGCACTATGTCAATGTAATGATCACATTGCTTCTCGTCGTTTTTCTTATAAAGCACTGTGACCGTGTTTCCTACCTGAGAAGCAGGAAGCTTTGCATTCTAAGCAACCTGCATAACTACCTCCCTCCGCCGACGTCGCCTTTCTAACTAAACGCATAGGTTAACTATGCTTAAAGTGCTTTGAACTCTCAGACTTGCACTCGGTGCCAACAGCTTCGAACTTGGATTTAACATCATTTTCCGTTTATTTTCCTCGAGTATGCACCAAACAGATTACTAAACATGAGCATTTCCGACTAATATTATAGTGCCTCTAGAGATTCAAGTGAGCTCACGGGATACTTAGTACGTGTAAGGTAGGTGGTGGGTTTGGCTCGGGAGGATCGTAATCATTTCTTGAGATGCCGATAATCTTTTCTATTACGACATAATGGGAAGGAATCACGTTCCATTTATATAAGTTGTCCCAACTTGTCATACATTCTGGACCTGCGTGACAAGTTTTCCTTAACGACAGTGGTACCTGAGGCTGACCCAAGGATTTTCAATTCACAATTAACTATGCAAGATCATCTACATCATGTAATTTTGCTAATATAATTTACGCCGTCTCAGAAACAATACCGCCCCAAAATTAAGTTAAAACAAAGAACGTATTATTGTATTATTACTTGGTGTTGATGTCTGATATTTTTTTTTATTGAAATATGGAATACAAATTGGCTCTTATGTACAATAATTAATGTTGTTCACAGATCCGCGTTGTTTTCCAATGTAAATAGTAAACTTGAGTTGATAAATAAGGAGACGACATTAAATTTTGAACATACAACGTACGCTATAAAAACCGTTCAAGTACGAGTCGCAGTCAAGAGTCGAGGGTTCCGTAACTACGATTTTTTACTCGACTGCCGAAGGAAGGGGGTAATGCATTTATCAACCTATATATGTATGTTTGTTCCTTTGTGGCGCTCTAGAAACTAAACGCGTCGACCGATTTTGATGATTCTTATTTTGTCTTAATCTTGTGAGTATCACTAAAGACTGACAGTAATCAACATTCAATATGGCGGCAACCAGACGCCATATTGTAATAAAGAAAAAAAATAAAGTCGCCGAAGTAATATGGCATGTGGGGTATTGTTGAATAGGTAGGTACCTAATTAAAAAACATCTTTAGGTTGTTTTCAACATTTTTCATTATGAATGATCATTTACGATTTATGTATAACGATTTCAAGTTGGCTAGCAACAGTCGGGTTTTTTAAAGCTTGATTTTTGTTAAAGTTATTATCTGAAATATTAAAAATCCTTCTGCACGCTGTCTTTATCTTTTAGAAACCCCATTCTTCAATATACTTAATCAAAAGCCATTTTTGTAACTCTTGCTTTCTGTCGACCATTTTTATCTGTTTTCTAAAAAGCTAAAGCAAAGCAAAGCAGTTAGAGCTATCCTTTATTTTTTTTGTTTTTTGAGATTTTTATCTTTAGTAGTTTTGAGGATATAAGGGAGTCGTATATTTAAATGTATCAAAAATCATCAATTCTTTAAATGCTTTAAATCACTGCTAGATCCAAACAGTATAAACTCAATATATTTACAACTATATTTAAAAATCAACTCGATAGACTTCCATGCATTGATACAAAACTAGCTAGTTTTTTTTATGTGTGCGGATCATTCAATACAACACTCCAAATTTCAGCCCGATACTTTCAACCATTTCAGAGAAAAATCTTAACAGGTGGAAGGTCAGACGGACAAGAATGTCTTTTATAAGGTACCGGTCGTTCACCGTACGGAACCGTAAAAGTGAAAATTAAATAATCTTCTTCGAGTGATCCTTACGCGCGTGTTTCCCAACTTGTCGTGCCACCTGAACACAGTAATTAGTGCGAGCGGAGCCGCCGCCGCCGCGCGCGTTCGAGATTACGTGCCGCGGGAGCTCCGGCACGCGCCGGCCGATGACTCATGTTTATTGCTCGCGGGATTAAAAGGATATCCCGCTCTCTTACTACATTAAGCAGTACCCAACCGGAGAAACAAACAACATTACCTTGCGCTTTATGCGCCATTCTTGTCGCCGAAGACGCTCCGTTTGTCGCGGAAAGCACTTTTAACACAATTTAAATAGACATTACCGCTTTGTTGAGTCACATTTAACGTGGCCTTAATTAAACGCTATGTCTGCTCATTTCAAATCTAAGTAATTACAAGTCGCAGAAATATTGTAACACAATGGTCGTGAGCGTCGCGCGCGCGGCTGTGCGTTTTATTAAAATCATAAATCCCATGTCAAATGCACCCGCTGTGAGCCAAGACTGAATAAAAGCTGTATAATTTTGTATTTTATGTAAATCAGCTTCTTCAGATGAAACGAACGAACTAGATTAACTATGTATCTGTTGCCAAAGCTTTGTAATTTTTGATACTGGAGTGGGTAGAGCCACATTATGACATTAGTACTCAGACCGTTAGGGTCAGCAAGAACTTATTAAATAATTACCTCTAAATAATATTTTGAAATATTAAATCATTTCGTAAATTGAAGCAGTAAAAGAATTTAAATTTAATGAAAAACTAGGTAACCAATCAAGCATGGCGTTTTTCTGTTTGAACAATGTCTGCAATCAGGGAGTTGATTTTTTAATCTCACTGATGATTAGTTAGTCATAAAGAAAATCAAGTGCGGTGTTGTCATCTACGAATGGGCGGAAACTCTTGTATTTGTTAAAACTTCAGTCATCAGTGAGATTCCAAAATGCGGGAATCTAGAAAACAGTAAAAATTGGCCATTTTGGTGAGTTAGGCACCGGATAAGATTCTAAAAACCACGCCCAAGTTAGTTGTAGGGGTGAAACTTTGTCCAAGCGGTTGATCCTGAGCAGCGGGAGCGCGTCGCCACCAACCATTCGTTTGTACCATTTTTTAAACATTATCGATGGTTTCACCCACAGTTTTAAGGATATTTTTCTGGAGTGTTGTTCATGAGGATAAATGCGACGGCTACCTCCTGCAAGGACGGCCGGGTCCCCGGCGAGTCGCCGTTATAAGGTAAAGACAGACGATAGAATAGAAAAGTTACGGGTAGCAAATACGTATTCGGGGTTCATGAATATTTAGGATTGATAAAATATTTACTTACTGAGTTATTCCATCAGTCAACCGGATCTGAGGAAATGTGCAATTTCTAAAAATCTGACAATAATACATTTGAATGAATACCTACATTATGTACTTAACAAATTAAATCATGTATTGCTTATGATAATGTTTACTTATGTAAGTATTGTTGTGTTGACTACTAACAGATAAAGTTTTTAATTATAATCAGGGATCGTAAAATGCGAGCAAAATCGATTGAAATGACGTATGACAGCCAGTTAGGGCAATGGTTCTAAATTTATGATGTTAAATATTAGTTACTAAATTAATAGAAATCAATTTTATTTAACTGATGAAATTGAACACAAACCGAAACTCAGTTTACTGGCTAGTATATTTTTTCATTATAATACATTTACAATTTCAAACCAAAAAAAAAATAGTTTTACACTTGGGAATAGTAATAATTTTCTCAAGTTCCATGGCGAGATTTGGAATGGAGATAGCTTATACACTGAATTTAAAAGTTCCCAAATTCAAAAGGAATAACGATAATCAAAATCTACGGACGCGGACGAAGTCGCCGGCAGAAGGTAGTCATTAATAAAGTCGGCAAAATCTTAAAATGTATACAATATCAAATAAAAAATAAAAATTGCTCATATAGTTCCCGAGTAAGTAAAAGAACTGAATAAAATACCCGATGGTAAAATAAGGAGTACAAACAGCACTAAAAACGATAATACGCGCCAAATGACTGTTTAAATTGGCTCCATTGATAACAACCGGAGGAGCGGCTGGAGCGGCTCCTGTTCGCCGTATTTGCTAATTAGTAAAGTTCGTCTTTGACGGCGCGGCGCGCGCGGCGCAGCGCGGCGCTTCATAATAATTATGATCGTTAGCGAACTGCGGCCGGGACGTGTGCGCCGCGACCAAAAACACCTTTCAAAGTACATTGAGAAGCGATGACAATTGACAGTCTAACACGGTTTTCAAGGTGAGATAGTAAACTAACATTTAAAATTGACTAAAGACTGAAAACTGCAACACGGGGTCGCTTCAGAGCAGTTAACACATAATAGGCCTGACTAATTAATATAAAGGCTTCTGAAGACTTATGCAACTAAAGTTTTAAAAACGCATAGAAATTTAGCTATACTTTTATGTGACAGTAGTACTAATTTTAACCGTGAAATGAATTAGACATGTGGTAACAATATGGTTTAAAACAACGTGGAATAGAATAGACAAGATGCATATCTATGACTTCGGCGCGACCGTCCGCCGCTTTAGTCAGTTTACATTTACGATAGCGATAACGTCCGCAGAATCCCGTCAATAATAGTCAACATCTCTGCAACGAATTTAACCTTAGAATCAAATTTGCACTCGCCCTTACAGATACTAACTATCTAGAAGGTCTAACTTCATGTTGCACTAACTAATTAAAGCAGCGACAAACCCGGCTCGCTGGATATTACTGCTTGGTTCATCTATACAATTATAAGAAGAGTATACAGGGTGTCCCATAAATCGACGTCAACCCGCCTATGGTTGATAGAGCAGCTAAAAAGCTATCATAAGCTAAGATATTGAGCATCATAATCCCCGAAACTAGTAAATATTGCTAAACATACATAGGGGTTACATCGATAGCTTATTAGCTGCTCTATCAGCCATAGGCAGGTTGACGTCGATTTATGGGACACCCTGTATAGTCTGTACCTATGCATTACAATCGTTTCACTTATAAGTAACTCTGGAACTAATTTCACTTATAAAACTAATAAATTGCTAAATTGGTAATTTGGCATTTATTGAAATAAATCAAACTAAGTACGTTGATTTTATTTTAGAAATCATAATCGGCATCCAGTTTAAGAACTATTCATGAACAAATCTTATTTTCAAACTGATTTGATTATTATTAATATGAAAGTAGCGGAATATACACAATATAACCGTTAGATCATTTGTGCATAAATAGTTGGATGTATCAGATTTATATATCTACTCGTAGCGGAAGGCTTCAGCTTAGCTAGTTCTAGGAAGCACCTAATCAATACCGTTTCAATCCAACTACTAAGACGGGATTATCCGGATGCAGTACGCTTGCAGGGTCTGTATTCCCGGCGGTAAAAACCATATCGTATTGGAACTGTTACGGTATTGTTTTGACGTCAGCCGCCATTACTGTCAAGGAAATAAGAGCTATCTAAACGTTGACAATACGAAAATAGATCAAAGACGATATGGTTTTTAGCGCCTCGAATACCGGCCCAATTCGCAGCGCGGGCGCAGCGGTGCGGGCACACCACCGACGTTTGTAGGGCCATTTAGTCGGCTGTTTATAAATGTCTCGTACCTATTATAAAGCGTAAATAAAGTAAGACAGCTATTTAATTGTTACCGGCCATGCAAAACACTGTACAAAATTGTTATTCCGCCATTCTGTGCCAGCTTATACCTACCTACCATTTTGATGTGGGGTTGTGAATCGAAATAATCAATGGAATTAAAGTCGCTATAATGGGTTTCGGTCATTTATTAATAAAGTAAAGTTGCGTTGGATACCTCTTTTTACTCGACCGAGAAAGGGGGCTGTTTGTTGCAGGTATCATGTATGTACGTTAGTAAAAAGAGAAAAAACTTTTTAAATATATCTTTAAGTACGTGCGGTTATTAGATGTGTACCGTTAATAGTTTAATCGAATGTCACATTTAAGATGATTGCGGTAATGTGATAGACTATAATGTATTTGGAGCACCGTCAGAACCAGATCAAATACCAGCAAAACGCAGCAGTCAGGCTGTGTAGTAGGTAAAATCACAATCAAGAACATCATAATGCATATAACAATACTGGTATATTGCACTTTATTCATAGAAAAATTTAGTCTGTCGCATCTTGTTTATTTATTTAATTAATTATATGCAAGTTAAATGCAAAAATAAAATTAAAATTAACTAATCGTGGCAGTTTAGTCTTCTCGGCCAATGTAGGGGATTCGGAAGTCGC
This sequence comes from Acleris cristana, assembly GCA_948252455.1. Taxonomy (NCBI): domain Eukaryota; kingdom Metazoa; phylum Arthropoda; class Insecta; order Lepidoptera; family Tortricidae; genus Acleris; species Acleris cristana. The sequence continues at coordinate 18,030,926 of OX411780.1, forward strand.
CTCACGCCATCGAGTACCAGCAGTACCGGCAGCAACCGACGTTCTCATTCTATGGTATATTACATTAAGCAGACGACGCGCTAAGCCTAGTTGTTTTTTTTATACCAATACGGTGGTAAACAAGCGTACGGCCCGCCTGATGGTAAGCGGTTACCGTAGCCTATGGACGCCTGCAACACCAGAAGTAGTTGCTGACCCTTTAAAAACCTATTTACTCCTCTTTTGAAGAACTCCATACTATAGTCCCCAGGGAAAACCTCAGCAGGGAGCTCATTCCACAACCGGAGCGTCCGCGGGAGGAAGTTCCTTTGGAATCGCACAGTGCGCGACCACTTGGGTTCCAACATGTCAGGGTGAACTCCCCGCCGATGGCGAGCGGTGCGATGGTAAAAGGTGGCCGTTAGCATCATGTCGAACAATTCCTCGGAACGGGATCACTTTGTTTGCCCGAATTTCTTTTGCCATAATTGTATCACTTGCCATAAAGGCATTTTTTCTGAATCTGTTAGTATTTCAGGTATTTTTTACATGCCATCGTATAGAGCCTAATAGGTTAGGTTAGGTTACTTTTATAACAATTCTGAAAAGTTTATGGTTTCAGAGAAAAAGCCTTTATGGCAAATGAATATTATGACAAGTGATACAATTATGGCAAATGACTTTCGGGCAAACGACAGAGAACCCCTCGGAACACAACCATTATAACAAGCGGTAGAATACACATAAGGAGGCAAAGTCTCTACTTAGACTTAGAGGCTTCGATACCGCTTGTGGGATCGGGATCTTCAACGATCCTCAAAGCGCGTCTTTGCGCCGAGTCAAAAGGCCCAAGCTGATATCCAGGTGCTCCCGCCCAGAGATGACATATGACCCTGCCTACGAAGCCTAGCGGTTCCTGGTGAGAGCAAATCCTATTTGTGTGATGAGCGGGAGTATTAATTGATCCTGAGTCTTGGATGATTTCTATAGATTTAAGTATTTTATGTTTTCATATAAATATGTTTATTGTTGTCTAGTACGCATAATATAAGTCTAGGACCTCGTATGGGACTAAATTAATTTGCGAGAGATTTTTAAAAAAAATCACTACTGTGGCGGTGTCCTCGCAGGGTAGTGATTCTCTCAAAAGCAAAGGTGAGCGAATGCAGGAGTGAATGTCCAAGCGGCGAGTTTAAGTAGTCCCGTCAGAGCGAGCAAAACACATTTTAGCGCGTGCATTCTCAATTAGGCAGCCTTATACGTTCGAGAAGCCATGCTGCCAAATTGAATACACGCGCTGAAATATGTTTAGTTCGCTTTGACGGGACTACTTCAACTTAGACATTCACTCCTGCGTTCGCTCACCTTTGCTTTTGAAATAATCACTACCCTGGAGTGGCTAGGGTTACGTAAAACTGATATTTTTCTAAAGGTCTTAGACTTGATCCGAACGAACCCAAATACTAGATTAACCATATTTTACGTCATAGCTTGGATGTGTCAGCAGGGTATTTGGATATTTCGCGAAAATATGGTTTACGCAACCATACGGCGACATATACACCGACACCTTTCGAATAAAATATTCTTTAATTGAAACAATGTATCTCGTTCTAAACAAACACCGGCATTCACATCCACAGGGTGGCCCAGAGCCGCAATAATAATCTTGGCCTGTAAATTTGGGTTGTAAGTCTTCATTGTTGCCGGAATTGTTTACAGATAAGATTGTTCGCGCCGCGCCCGCGCCGCGCGCGATACGCATCTCCGCACGCTACATGCAGATCGTCGAGGGCCTGAGCTCGAGTGGCCAATTTAATATCTGATCGAGCCAGATATAATGCAATAACGCCGTAAATATGAAGGAGCAGGACCATTTATTGAACGTAAGTTAGTTTCAAGGGGGACCGAGACGCAATTGTTAAGAAGATTGGCTTACCTATATTTCCAGGGACGGGAGCAAGTTTTATTAAATTTTACCGTGTGCTCTGTTTTCGCGTATATTGTGAAGTTGTTTTGAAAATAATGTATTTTCTTTTACATTGATTGATTGTTTTTGTTTGACGCAATGTTAGTTTTTCCCAATTACCGATACAGATTAAATTCACTAGAGTTTTTTTAAAATAATTAATTAGTAAACGTGTAAGGAGGAAAAGGCTCATTTTATTAGGTACCTTAAGAATAATCTATAAAAAACAAAACCATTAAACCAGTAAATTCAGAACATACCTTAGCTTGTAGGTAGACGACGTTATACATAATAACTTTTAAGGAAAAAAAATATGCTTTAAGAATATTCAAGGTTTGAAGACAAATATTCGTACTACTTATTTAAGTGCACAGTGGCCACTAGCTTCGTGAGCAGGGTCACGCACCAAGCTACCCGGATGGTCGAGTGTGCCTTAATACGAAGTAAACCGACCGTTACAGCGTAATACTAACAAACTCGTCCGTAATTATAATGCAGGTTGTCAGTAGTTATGCGGCACGGGGCGCGGGCCGCCGCACAAATCGGATACGAGCGGGATTATGAGCCGGCCAATTCAAAGTTCGCAACTTCGTTACCCGCGCCACTGGAGTTCTTCGATGGAACTATGTTGATGTACTGCGGGATTCAAACAAGCGCACGCGGGACGGGAGCGGCAGGTGGCGATCAATAGTATTTCTGAAGTTCTAGGTGTGTCCATACAACCGAATTTCTCAGGTCATAATTCGTGTGATGACTAGTACGAGCCTATTCATTGATTTTGTCAATGTTATTATGTTTTTTTCAGGGTCACACGAATATAAAGCGATATCTATTGCAAAACAAATACAATATCAAGGGACATAGAGGATTTATCTGATCAAAATATTCAAGAATCCTAATTAATATTATAAATATGTCTCTCTCTTTGTTACGCCAACGTGGCTAAAAAGCTGACGCGATCTTGGTAAAACTTGATATGGAGGTACCTACCTAGCGTAAACCCCGCGATGAAAACCGGACAATACTGCCTCCCATAAAAAGCTGGTTACCTCGGGAACAGCGATGCCCAAGTTCCACATGGACTAAATCGGGGCAAATGCACGTTATTTATCAGAGGAAAATAACAGATAATGGTTCAAAGAAGAGCAAACGCTGAGCAGCGAGTCGCGCGCGGAGCCCCGGCCTCTAATGGCGCCCTCGGCCTCTAATAGCCGTGGCCGGTAATGACCGGCGCTCCGCCGCTCGTCCCGAACACTTCCAACTAAACGTATAAAAGCTTAGCTCTTAAACATCCAACTACTTGGTGCAGCATGCGGAGTCTCCAACTCGGCTCTACGGGATTAAAGTCGTTGACAAGGTTGAGCTAGGTTTAAGTTAAGTAGTTGAATAGTGAGCTCAATTTTGATTGGTTAGAGAACATTTTTGTCAATGGAATCAAGTTAAACGTTAAAAATATAATGTTTAGATTCAGAACGTTGATTATGCTAAATACTTATGCACATTTTCATTATTTCCCTCAAATAAAAGTCAGGTAAAATCAAATCGAAAAAATCTGTTGAGAAAATACGATGAAATCATTTAATTCCATCTTCAAACGAAGACTTTTGACGTGCTCATATCTCAAAAACCAATTTCAGAAATGCTGGTGTACTAACTCAGGATAAATGACTTGTCGAGTCCGTCCGGGAACACAACCGGCACGCTTATGAGGAGACTCAAAGCAGACAATGTTGTAAGTGGAAGATAAAATTCAAGAAAAATATTTCTACAAAAATTTGTTACTAGCTTTTAACCAAGATTCCTTCTGTTCTATCAAGATTTCTATAAACCTATTCCCTTGGAAACTGTTATATTTTTCGCCATCAGCCTCCGGGCTATGCACTAAGTATCTTTGTACCGAATCGGTTGTGGCGTTGAACCGTGAACACGGAACAAACAAACAAACAAACAAACAAACTTTGCATTTGTAAGTATGAGTAGGTAAGGATAAGAATAAACCGTGACTATTCCACTTTTTAACCGACTTCAAAAAAGGAGGAGGTTATACGTTCAACCGGACGTTTTCTTTTTAATGTATGTTCACCGATTACTCCGTCAATTGTGGACCGATTTTATAAATTCTTTTTTGGTTTGATAGAGTATATTTTCGAAGTGGTTTCATTGTCACCAAATCTGAATCTGATGAGAAGATCAGTGAGGAATAAAACATATAGAGATTTTAGTATTTTTAGTAACAAGTCTAGCATTTGCATTCAGAAAGTATCACTTGATGAAGTGGAAGTGATGATGAAGACCACAGATGGCCACCGGAACTCCTCAACGGTACCTATTTTAAGGGTAGCGATAAGATATCTCGATTAAGATAGTTGAGCGACTACAACGAAGCATATTTACTTCGTTGTAGTCGCTCAACGCTTATATTTACTTTGTAGTTGAAATATGACTATGACTTTCCCGCGGCGTTGGTTGCGGCGCGCGTGAAATAACTTAAAGTTTCATATCAACTAAGAAGTGGGACTACGTAACAGCGTACCTACCTATTATGATCACTAAAAAGTATAAAATAAAATAAATGTTTTAAAAAACAAAAAACCGCCTTCAAAAACGCAAAAATAACTTCTTTAAAATTGCAGATACCTAATAGGTTAGTCAAACTGATGTCGGCTTTAGGTATCTACAATTTTAAAGAAGTTATTTTTTGCGTTTTTGAAGGCGGTTGGTTTTTTAAAACATTTATAACAACTCTTGGTTCTACTAAGACAACACAGTGTGTACTACATTTGAATTTCAAAGATTGTCCCATTGAAACTTTTTGTGTTGGTACTTCCACCAACGCGAGGTGATCTTATTAATAATAAAGTGCAAGCTGGACAGGCGCGGCCCCCGAGCCGCCGCGGCAGCTCCGTCGCAGTGAGCGCGGCGGCGGCGGATGCAATCCCATTCCGTTTTATTTGAACTGCAGCGAGGAGCTGAACGAGCCGTTCTAGAAAATTCCCTCTCTGCCTCAGCGCACCACATTAATTAACGTTTCGAACGTGATACTGGCCACTTGATCACCTGTGCTACAAAATTGGGGAACGCCGCGCTCTTTCATAAATAACAGAGTAATCGTATCATTTGTTTCGTTTATTATATTGTTTTGACGCCACGAATAAATACATAGTCACAAAAGTAAAGAATGCACATTACAGACTATATTGCTATGGGTTGGTTGCCGCTGCTTCTAGTCGCCGCCACCAGCCAGAAGTGGTACTGTGAGCCCTGTATCAGACCAGATATCTCTTTAACGGCCCAACGGATTTTTATAAAATCTAGCTAAGAACTATCCAAATCAAAATAGCTTTTTTTTAAAAAAAACCGCGTCTTAATCGGTTCATCGGTTTGGGAGCTACAATGTCACAGATACACAAATACATACTCGTACGTTAAACTTATAATAGCCTGTTATTGCTTCGGGAGTTAAAAATAGAGTTAGGTATGGGTAGAATGTGTGGTGGTTCTTAACGTTTATAATGAAAAAACTGATTGAAAGACTGAATAATCGTAATCCGCTGTTGGGGATTTGTGACATTAAACGATTCTCAAAGTTATTATGCTTTCTTTTTCATTTAGATTCATTAAACATACTACTCAGGGCAGAATTGTACAAATAATCCTTTCAGGAAGATTTACATTTGCTTATTTCAATAGCGTGTATAGGATACTATTTTTGCTTACCTCTAAATTACTCGTATCTTTACATATTTGAAAAATACAATTTTTGAACATCATCTCGGCCGATTCAGCGAATTGTTTCTTGACGCTAGCAAATATATTCAAACTAATTGAAAGCAAATCAAAGTGTATTTGCGCCATAATAGGTCAACCAAGCTCACCGGAGTGCTTCCCAAAGTAACAAGTCAAGTGACAGTAATCGAGAGAATAAGTTGTTGTGTCAACTGCAGTATCATCTTCCGGCGTAAGTAAACAGCCCCGGACCTCGCCGCACTAAGTTAGCGCACGCCGCGCTGGCTGGAGTAAGCAATTACTTACCCAACTAATGTGTGACACCAAAACTGACTGTTAAATATTGATTCAAATCATACCCAGTCACAAACAATTAAGTGTACTTTGAAATTTAAACAAGTAGCAGCTAAAAGAACCAACAAAGTTGTAATAAGAGTTGATTAACAGCCGCGTTTTCTTCAGGGCTGGCTTACAGCGTCACCCAAGTCGCTCCCCCCGAGGTCGCGGCGGGCGCGGCGGGCACGAGTGACTTGTTTTCAATTCACATTTAATTACTCCTCGGTGACACACAAAGTTTCCGTCAACTTTGTTTACGGACGCAGATACTCGTCGATGTACCCCCCTCCCCCCACGTCCAACCACACGCTGTTTATTGTTCGCAACTCCGCGCCTCATCAGCGACAATTTGCTTCGCTTGTAATTCATAAATTCCTCCGTAACTACGCTAAAATTACGTCAAGCACGCTCGCTTTACCGACCGCTAAGAATAGTAGTTTAGCTAGGAACTTGAGAGACCGGCGAGTGGGTGCTCGGTATTTAAACGGGAAACTTGGAGCTCCACTACTCGGACCTAAAACGAATTATAAAGCAAAATTAAATGGAAAAAGCTGTAGATTTTTAGTTAAGAGCGGAGAGCTAATAAGGGAAGGAAGAAAAAGTTGCAAAGTTTTCGCCGCTGAGGATATTTTCCTTATGAAAACATTGAGTGAGCCGGCCGGATTGCGACGGTTCACTTTGCTCGCGACGATTAATTAATTTACTTTCTATTTGCAGCTTTTTCATCTCGAACCCTTTGTGTGATTAACTATATCCACAGCTGAATATATTATTTAAATCAGTATGATTATTTTTAAAATGTGCTTTTTGTAAACTCTCTTTCACTTCACACAGAGCCATGATGGGTTGGCGGGATTTATCAACACTCCAATAGATAGATTAGGTTCTTCTTATTCCTGTTAATCGGACTTTTAGCAAGAAACTAGTAATAAGCTAATATTGCACGAAAAAAACGAATGCGAGAATAACTGCATAAAATATAGTTCCACAACAAAGTCGATTCCACATTCGATATGGAAGCAGGAGATCGAAGTTTACCTATCTTATCTAGATCTTACAATCTCCGCAAGAAACTCCGTCAGACTATTGCTCAAATTGGAAAATTTATTATCGGGTATATTGTCCGTGGGTTGTTTTGTTGGCAAGCTAATATCGGACAAGTTCTATAAATCAAGCAGTGGGTGGACGCGAGGCACTTATCTGCGAGGATCGCCGTCGCTGCGCGGCGGGCGGCGCGCGCGGCGCTGACTTCGCCCCGACTTTTATCGTTTGCCAGCTCGACAAATATAACTCGCCTACTGTTTCATTTTATTTTAATATATTTTATTTTATTTATTGGGGAAAGAACCAGATAGACATTACAAAATATTATAAAACAAAGGATCTCTTGAAGTTAGGTTTAGTCTACATCCTGAAACAAACCCCACTTCTTTTTCTTAAAGTGCCTCTCCAACTTAGTGAAGGTTGGCTATCAGCCGCTGGAATCTGTCCGTCTCCGAGGCGGAACAGCTCAGACGCGCTCGTAATTCCAGTTCACTCCCGGGTGTTGCGAAGCCACGACTTCTTTCTTCGCCCAACTCTTCTTTTGCCAGCAACTTTGCCTATCATAATTATTTGCAAAAGATGATATCTGTCATGCAGATGATGATGTCTGAGGACGTGCCCGAGATACGAGGTTTTTTGCTTCTTGATGATAGACAAAAGTTTTTGTTTCTGCTGAGCCGGACGCTAAGAGTTATATTTTAAATTAGATGGTGAATGTGCGGCAATTTTTGTACTTATAATTAGTGTACCTAATGAATTAAAACATCATAAATAAAAGTTAAAAACATAATAATAATATATAGTTCATATAAGTACAATAAAATTAACGGCATTGTAAGTAGGGACATAACTACATGAATGGACACACAAAAACTTTGGCAAAAATGCTTTATACACACACATTTTCCTCAAAATGGTTTTTCTTTATTGAAAAAACCGGACTTGAGCTTGAGCTTGAGTTTCCTAGATTCAATGCGTTTTATTTAGCAATTCAACGAGGAAATGCTGCCAGTAGCACTGCATCTTCGGGATAATGCCGTAACCTCAGCTTTCATTATTACTCTGATTTTGAAAAAAAATATGCAAGAAATTCCAAAAAATAATAGTCCTAGCGGCTTAAGTACCCCTACTATTAAACATCAAATCAAAAATCAAAATCAAAATTCTTTATTCAACAAAAACACGTATTCTTTATTCAATAAACATAAATATTAAATTGCTTTATAAATGATCCCAGTTTAGTGAGTTTAGTACGAGTGAGAATATTTAACACCACGAAAAGATTTCAGTCCGCAACAGCCCTACAACGTTACCCGTAGGTACCTAGAGGTACATTACCTCTGATTCGTTCACAATAATAGCAGAAATCACGTATTCGAAGTTAAATTCTAATCGACGAACCGCCGTATATAATGTGACATTCGTGATATTCCCTGATCTGGCGACGAGAGAAGGCTTTTATGAGCTATTAAGCCGAGCTTGTTTCGGGTTATAAATGATGAATTATGATATAATGTTACATTACGAATATTCCTAAGTTTCTAAATGGCGTACTATTGATTTCGAAACCTAGATCCTTGGATTGGGTATGGAATAGTGGAATGAAAATTTAGCGCTTAACATCTGTTTGGCGAAGCGATGAACTATCATAAAAAACTTAGCGGGCCGGCGTTTCCCGGCGGGCGGCAAGATTATGCAGGCACTCCCTCCTCGAACTCCTGGCCCGGGAGACCGGAGCACGCCGGGCGCGGGCACTCACCTGCGTTTCAATAATAACTTTTTATTACCATAGAGCAGGCACTCAAATTGCCGAAACTGGAAACGTAATGGGATTATCGCTGATCCGAAACGATGAAGGCCTCCGTGTAGTACGTAATAAAATTTACGAAATGCTTCCGAAAAACTTCCACGGGATAACGTTTGAGTTTGGATTGCCTTTTATTTGAAAAGTTACATTTAACGACGAGACAGTGTCGCGTACCTTAATCATTTAACTGGGCAAAGAACATGCTACCTTCCTACGAAATGTGCTTTCAATTCCTAACACAAATCAGTAATCTATGAATGAAGCAATTAATCTGTTACTTTTTTATTACATTAAGTTAAAGACCATTCGCCCGAGTTAAAAAGGAAAATGTAACTCTCGTATAATTTACTGGTGGAAGTTTTGTTGGTAAGAGCTCTCTACGCCAGTCGTGTTTGGCTCAAGTGACGGAGAGATCGCTGGCCGCGCGCCAAGTCTCGGCAATTGTCTGCTCAGCCGACCCGCCGTGGTTGTACCAATGAAATGATACGAAAACTTATCGTCTTGGGGCAAAAACATGAGAAATACATGCCTCTACATGACAATATTAGTAGTAAGTGAAGATAATGTACCAAACGAATTTTCTTTGGAATAGAGAATTCATGATTATTAAAACTAACAAACAAATATCCAAACCCAGGAGAGTTAATTAAAGTTTAAGTACAAGGTAAGTTTGTGAGTTCTCCCGTTTTTATTGTTTCTTTTCCACTTATAAATAATATATTAAATTGCATGAAAAAATAAAAAATAAGTTTATTTCAGAGACATTAAGCTGAACGGGTACCACTTTCGCTGCACGATAAAATTGTTAGATTTGTATGAGTTGAGAATTGTAGTTCTTGCGGCCCAAGTTATTGTTTAAATTTATCAATTAGCTGCCCGGAGTCCTTAAGGACATACACTTCGAACACATACCGTTCTTAAAAAAAGCGTAAAACAGAATTTCACCTTTTTAAATATGTCGGTGCTGAACGCAGCCAAATGCTCAGCTGTTAATTTTGAAATGTAGAAAAAAAACTGTCACTTGCCATGTGGATGTAGGAAAAAATCGGTGTAAGTAAATCGTTTTTTTTGATGCTGTTATTATATTTAGAATAAAGAATTTTTGTTATTATTTGTAAAGACTTACATATTTTTTGTGGTTTTCATAAACAATATTACTATAATATACTAATAAACAATACTAATATAAAACAATATTAATATTAATATTATTATTAAAACTTATAAACAACCGATTTATTCAAACCGATAACCAAATAGCGGTCTAAAACCATTGAACACCATTAATACTATAATAATATAATTCTTTCATTATATTAAGACACACCAAAACAAAAAGGGCACGCTTTAAAAAAAAATGCATGTACGTTGCTTATAGTACTTGCCCTTACAATAACATATATGACTTTTGCCTGAAATATGTCTTTATAATATGTTATAGCAACTCAAAGTTCTGGGCTTCATGTATAATGTGTCTTTAATTAGGACATTGGGTCATTATTATAAACGTCCTAAAAATAGCTTGGGCCTAACGAGGTTAAGAACATGTTCCCGCAATTTGGTCCGCGTAGAACTCGTTCCCCGGTGAACAAACATATTTTTCAAAACAAGAAGACAAAGGGCATCTGTTTGATAAATAAATGATTATGCCATTATTACAACATGGTATAATCATTGTGAATTTATAAATAATTTACAACTTCTTTACAACTTGTGTAATAGTTATTTATGTAACTGGTACATAATGAGGCCTCTTAAGGTACGAGAGCCGAGGTTAGAGCGCGAGCTTGCGAGCGCTCTAATTATAGGCACGAGTACCTTAAGAGCTAATTATGAACCGTTGCATACATAACTTTTTCTACAAGCTTAAAATGATAATGATAAAAATAAACAATCGCTAACTTTTCTCGTATACTTTACTCGATTTTTCTGCTAACAAATTACTTGTCATCAAAGACATTTTCACTATTCCGATGCGCAATAATAGTTTGTGAATTTTATTGATAAATGTAAACAAATTTCATGCGAATTTTAATAGATACTAAAAACAGTTCTATCAAATTATCATAAACAAGTTGGAATGCCAAACGTAACGCCATTTTGTTGATATCCATATTGAACGTAACCATGGTAACCAAATAACAAATCGATGGATATTAACCATCTGTTTTTAGTAATTGAATAAAAATGTTATTTTAAACACATATTTAGTCTCATAATTAATTTTATTTTTAATATACGTAATTTTAATTGGTGTTAAAATGTTTTTAACGGTTTATATACAAATTATTAGGATGTCAAGTGTTAACTAAACGCCAAGACTGATATCCGGAATGACCGTTACCATGATAATAACAGTGCTATAATAAATTATAGCACTGTTATTACCATGGCAACGCTAATTATAGAATTGTTTTTACTCTTCGGTTACGCTATAGGTGGTATACTGACACCATTAACGATATCAATATTAGCGGTTTATAGTACGCGAGTAGAAAAAAGTATAAAATTAATAGCTTTGAATCTAATTTACTAATGATGTTCTATAAGTTACCCTTTTCCATCGTCTAATAACTGTGAACCTCATCAACTTTACCTACGCCTACGTTATACGCTTATTGTTAACCTATATCCAAGTCATTGAGTGGGTAGTTATGTTAATACTTTACATACTTTTGGATCATTGATAATATCGGGATAGTAAAAGTTCACCTATTAAGTACGACAACGGCTTACCATCTCGGATTGCGAGGGAGACAAGAGCGTACGAAACGGGCTCCGGGCGGACTTCCAGGAAATAGACGTGCTTTAACCACCCGCTCCGGACGTCGGCCATCTTATTAACACATTCGGCTCCAAGGACTGTGTCTTCAGCCCGTTTTATACCGAGATAACCGAGAAGTTTGGGGATTGGTACGTAATATTTCGATATCGTTGGTATGCCGTAAAGTCCGCTCATGGACCTGGTAAGAACTCAGACTTGGCGACCGAGAGATCTCACTAACTTACATAATATGTTATGCCTAACGATATCATTACGTATTGATCTTAAAAAAATAACAATTACAAAAGTAGCCGGGAAGTAAAGGCCCATTTTATTTATTAATTTAATTAACCACATCCACCGGTGACTTGCTACCATCATCATCATCATCACCATCGCAGGTCGTCCGATATTCGCCAAGTGCCGCATCCGCCGGCGCGCGGCTCGCGGGCGCTCCCCTCCGATACACTCCCTTACATTAATTGGCACAACTTTTCCGCGCAGCAGGCACTAAGTCCGCCTAATGCGAGGCTGCGGCCAAGTTTCACTCGTTCCTCTGTAATTACTTTTATTGCTTCCTTTCCTCGTTCATTCATAAAATCGCTGTCTTCTCATGAATTTATCTTCAGTGGAAAATATTTTTATTGATGCTCCCGAGTTCGCCGACTAATTAAATTCTTAGATGGGTTGATCACTGGGGGTAAATTGCTGGTGCACCTTCAGGAACGTTGACATACCGCTAAGCAATTAAAATAATATGGTTAAGGTATTAATATCAGGAACAAGCTTCCATTGCTACGAACGTAGGTACTACTATCTAATCATGGTGACATACCAAGACGCTCCGACTTATACTTGCGTATTACCGAAGTTATGCCAAGCCGCACGAAAATAGAACGGTAAATATCGAGAAGCAATATGAAAGAGAACGAAGTCCCGAACTGAGCTCGTATTTCCAAGAACTTAGGACGTAGTACGCCAATTTATTCCAGAACATTGACCACCTTATGCAAAACATGTCAATTCTCCCCTCGGCTCTCATTCGCCGCCATCCGCTGTTTGTTGGGGAGCTGACCCGGATAAAGGCGTCAAATTACCGACGTCAAATTCGACTGTCACCTGAGCCGGGCCGGGCCGCGCTGGCGTCGCCATTTTTATCCCATTCCGAGTTAATATTCCGTAGCCGTCCGGCGGGGCCGCGGAGCGGACACTCGCAGAGCTACGAATTACAACATGGCGGCCGCTGCACCCGCGCCCGCGCTGCACGGACATTTACGACCGCGGTCGTCCGTAGCTCCGCGTCCGTGCTACGGCTCCATTCATAATTGAGGCGCTCCAACTCACGCGAATGCGACGTTTGCGTTGGACCTGAACAGAACCCTGTCCCCTAATACGAGAATTATAGACATCAAATTGAATGTTTTAAGTTTCAGTTCAATTGAAGTAGTCAGAATCCCGGGTCTATATCGGAATCCCTAATCGTCATATTATTATTATGTCCTGTGTATTTTTGGAAAGCTTAAAAAGTGGCCAGTCTCAGCTGAAAACCAGTTTAGGGCAATCAATAATTCGGACAAATGAAGCAAACGTTATCAGGAATTTCGAGGGACACCCCCGGATCTCATTAGTTTTTATTAATAAAATAGTGGTTTAATTAATTATTACTAAGCGATATATGAGCTCTGGAGCTCGATTTTTTAATGTCGCGAAGCTACAAGTGACAAATAACAAGGGAAATTCTTTCTAGCAAAAGGAGTTTAGTACTTAACATTTACGTATTTTTTGACTTTCCTGTCATGTCACTTTATATATATTTGGAATGGGCTATTTAATACCTTTCATTTAATACCAAAATATTTACATTAAAAAAAAAATGCCCCTCCATATTTTTTTTCGCGGACGCCATATTGTAACAATTCACTCACGTCACTTTGGCAATTAAGACAAATCGAATGACACCTCGTATGTTAAAATCCGTCAAGCCGTTTAGGCTGCAGAGCGTGCCCAGAAATAGACATACATACATACATACTTACATACATATATACATACATACATACATAAATACGCTCGAAAAACATAGCCCTCCTTCTGACGCAGTCGGGTAAAAACCGGCATTACGAAGATGCTGTCTTACTCTAGGGTGTTTGAAGTCGCTGCATTGCGCATCGTCTTAGTAACTATAGTTAAACGAGTCCTAATACAGAGTCTTAGTTTTAGTACCTAACCAAGTTCTTAACTGGAGCGTCCGGGATTAGGTCTCTGCGGGGACTTAAGTCCCCCGTGAATCAGGTCAAGGAATATGCAGATAGCACTCCCGGCGGCGCGGCGTGTTGCGCGCGGCCGCCGCCGGCTTGCTGCTCGCCGCGACGTTTGCCGAGCGGCTCACGGCCTCGTGGCTGGAACTTACCGATTGAGTCCGCATCAATTCAAACAGGATTGCTTTTTACTCATTGGTAATGTTTTACTGTTGTCTGAAGACAAGCGTTTACTATAAGATATAGAGATCACGCTGTAGTATCTTTAGTTAAGAGAATTAGATAGTACGTAAACATATGTCCAGGAACGCTTCTTGTATGAAGTTACATTAGGAATAACAGATTGAAGCCGATGGAAAGTCTAAGCAAAAATAAAATTTACATCGACACGGTATGAAAATCAAAACGTATCCCGTGGGTTGTGTGGTAATAATTTCAATATAACAAACTTATTGCTACCTATTCGTCGAAATTTTGACGCCCAAAGACATTATGGAGCGGGTCAAGCGCATTAGGGGGATTTACCCGCCATTATCGTCGACCCATTTCCGATGGGCTCAGGCGCAGGCCGCCGGAGGATTTCCCTTTGTTGCCCCACTTGATGGGGCATATTGCATATTACGGCCGCGAGCGCTGTGCTGTTATTAAGCCATAGTGCCGCTAAACAATAGCAAGCATTATTATCATGTAGAATGTTATTTCAGTTAGCTTTACATTTAGTGCGGTTTTCATTTTCATTTAATAACCTTCCTATTTGATATTAATACGCAATGATTACCTAAGATATTTTGGATTTGATTAAATGTTTATTATGTTAGTAATGTTTATGTAGCATATTATAAGGATTAATGTCACGAATGAACAGATGATTTATCGCGCCATCTTTAAAATGTGAAGAGGAATAAAATTGAAGCCATTATCTTGACACGCACAGTCCAAACTGTTTAGTTACCGCCTGAAATAGCAAATAAAATGATTTGTACGCGGACTAAGTCACAAAAGCTGACAATTAATAAATATGTACTTTTCATTTATTATTCAACATAAAACTCAAAAACATACGACGCGTCTCAATTACTAGGAGTATTAAACCGTAACATACATTACTAAGTCTAATGTTAGATAAGATGTTATTGCTGGTGACTCGTACATCGGCTCCAGAGCCAGCGAGCCGCGCAGCTGTTGTCAGCGGCAGCGCCGGCACGTCGCGCGGAACTGCGGGCGAAACTGGCAGGCTCCGACATATCGCTGCTGAACGATAACTCGCACCGACCCCGGGCAGCTCGCACAAATCTCAACTATACTCGGGAGCATCAGGGGTGTTTCTACATCAACAGAATTCCGAACAATAAGAGCTTGCTAAAGTTACCGGTAGACTGAGCCGCTTAACCTGCGCCTTTTCGTGAATATAAAGAGTCGGCTTTACGAGTGATGGCCCTTTCGCCATGTTCTGAGATATGAACCCTTGTTGTTTATATCGTTACTGTACCGGTGGACTAGCCCGACATGGTTTATACAGCAGCACTAATTTGTCAATAAGCATTCAACAACGTATTTTGACGGCTACGTGCGTATTTATCTTTCTCTTTCTTAGTCTTAGATTTATCAATGGGTAGGTACTAAAGCTGACTAAGAAAGTGAGAGGATTACAAACTTACACGACAAAATACGATGTTATAGGATTATTTACAAGACGTGAACCCCTTCACTCATCACTTCTGTCGGATATGACAGGCTTCGTCCCGTGCCGTTCATCTAAGCCTAAGCCTAAGGTGACATTCGATACGACTACGGTCTCTACGACAAATGCAATTTCGATATTCAGGTAATTGAAAACGCTCCGAATCAATCCTTTCGTATTTGTTCGTGCTTGTCCTGCGACAAAGATAACAAATCCACGAATAATAAATGAACGTAAATAACTACACGAAACATGAAAAATTATGTTAAAAAAGTTGAACTTTGGGGACAATCGAATACTGATTCAATAGTGAATGAATTCAGCGGAAAGCATTGTGCTTACCATGTACCGACTGCATTGAATGGGTACACTGTCCAATTTAGTTCATTCATTCACTTGATTTACATTCATCGCCCAACATAAAGGCTCATTCGATTTAAAATTCACAGTCCCAGGGTTTATTTTTAAATTTGTTTGAAACAATGTCACTTATTTTTGTAGAGGTAATCCTAATAAATTCAGTTAGTTCATTCCTATTTATACCGACACAATGTTCAAACATACCTAACATGTTATTTTCCGACTGACCCGTCGCATAATTTTATTCCTGGACTACACTAGGTTTAAATGACGTTATAAATAAAGTCCTAGGAATAAAATATAACAAGTAGATTTCAATTATGTGCTTTAGAAATCAATTTTCCGACTTTACCTAACTTTGTCTTATGAGCCTACGCCTACGAGCGCGCGAGGCTACCTACTTTTAAAAGCTCTACGGTCAATAACTATTGAGAGGCGAGTGTTTAAAATAATTCGAAGGCTAGCTACATTCACACTTCAATCACACCGGTGTTTTCTTCCCTCCACTGGTTAGGCATACACAAAGACATGTTTCGTAGGTAAATTGATCTAAACCTACTAAACAACCCATTTCAAACCTGGCACCTCGATATAAACGCCTTTTTGCCCGCGATTTAATTGCGTGGCCGCATTCATCCTCTGAATTGAAACTGAAATGCTTTTGGATGGAAACTAGATATTTTTAGTTCGCACTTACCTCTGCTTGACGAGCCTTTCAGCGCGATGCATGCACTCCGCGGCTCAATAATAAGACGCCATTCAGCCGGAGTGCCGCCGCCGCGCCGCGCGCTAAACGTGCCACTCGTGGAGCGGCGGCGCGCTCGCTGCGTGGCTCGCGCCCGGCGACAAACTACTCCTCAACAACTCAATACATTACAAAATGTCACCTTTATAACATTTCTAATTTAACCGTTCATGCCATCTTTTGTATCCCTACTAAATGTATCTTAAACAATAAACCGTTCAGATAAACCTTTATTAATAACGCCATTAAAACCGAAGGTTAATATTGCTTTAGTGCCAACATAAAGGGGAATCCGTGGAGCAACCTTGCTTAACCTCAGAGGTGAGTGCCGCGTGCCCGAGCCTCGTCGCCGCGTGTTCATTAGTGGAGTGTCACAGAAGGAAGAATTAAATTTCCCGTTCCGTATACAAATCCATGCGGCGGGATAAGCTGATTAGCAAGTTAAAAGGATAGCCCGCAGCCGGGCGAAGTTGGCGAATTAAAACAATCTCATTATCCGGAGACGTCAGGAGCCAGCCCTGATGTACGGCACGCCGCGCCAACCCTTTATCAACTTTATTGCCATTTTTACAACTCTCTTTCTTACAAAGTACAAACAATTTAACGAACTTAAAAAGATTAAGCAGCTTAATTACAGTTACTTTTATACAAAACTACTTACCATAAAAGCATCTAAGTAATATATGTTAGCTACATTAATTATGGGAAAGGGCCTCGCGACTGAGAATTGGGCGCAGCGTTCTGACATTTCCCGAAGTACCTTTATAGTAAACACGATATAAATTAAACATTTCATATTTCCAGCGTGGAAGATGTTTTACGGCTCCATATATTGTACCCCTTTTCCCTCTCCGATATTAGGTATCTTTTTTGCTTTCTACATTTTTTCCTCCACACTATTATTCGGAAAATTTGTTGCACCCGCTTACCGCGAGCGGTGAGAGCGTTAAAACGTCCCGTTTGAAAATATGAGAGCGGCCGGGGTTTAATATAATGAAGATTTATATAAACTATCTTATCTTTATGGCGGCCTGCAGCAGTTTACACGCTTTTTGTTCCGCTTTCATGAGGACTCCGGTGCGAGTTTGCAAGTATTACGTTGCAGCGGAAACTCCAATTTAGCCGGCGGTACATCAACTCGAAAGCCATGTTTTAAAAAAGGGGGAATTAAGCTATTGGAACACCAATCGCTTAATGGTCTAAGATCCGAATAGGAGACGATTTGCACCGGGCTGTTTATTTGATGAAAAGTATTTTATATCAAATTTAAAACGCTAAATAATACGTGGCGAATAGTTAAGGTGAACAATTTCACTCCAGTACTTACCTATATCATTTTATTTTTTTATTAAAAATGAACTTTTAGAATATGCAAACGTTAGGTTTGGTGCAAATTATTAGTACCGACTTACCTGAAAAATAGTCAACCTAACGTTTGCATATTCTATAGGCTTCATGCTTTCGATTGGTATGTAATTTGTCTCTTAAACAAGCAATTGCTTTTTTTTTTTAAACAAAGTTAATTTTGAAACTTTTAATTAATTATATACTGGACTGAAATTTTTCAGCCTACCTGTTCGCCATTATTTTACTTAGCATATGATATAAAATATTTTTTATCGAATAAACAGCCCTGTGCAAATCGTCTACTATTCGGATCTCCTACTATAAAGATTTTACAAGGAAGCGTAAAAGAGCAGTTCGAAATGTTAAGGTACAAAAGACATCGTGAAGGCAGTGGAAACGCAAGCATCAGGCGATCAGCCGCCGCCGCCCGCCGCCGCCGCGCCGCGGCCGCACCCAGCGGTGGTTGTAAACGCAGCCAGGGTGTAATTTGGCAGCGCGCTTCGATGTTATCGCGACGCATTTCCCGACAGATACCGCGTTATTTAACGCTGCTGTTTGGCTCGCGTCCTGCGACAAACAAACAACCCTTTTTGCATTTATTTCCCCGTAAATTGAGGCGTGTCCCTCATGCGCAAATTAACTTCTCCGTCGGCAAAACAAAAATAAACGTAACCTTTGCCGAACGGACTGAAATTAGTTTAAGCGTTGATCTTATTTGGCTACGAATTTGATATTATTTACTTTGTGCCCCAACTTTGACTTTTAACATAAATTGTTGTTTTCACATTTCATCATTTTACTATTTGCCAAGTTTTACAATAAATTAATAAAATACGAGTAAAAGTTATTTTTAATCGGAGCAGTTTGCGTTAAATATTCATCGCGTATTACGCCCCTCCCGCGGCCGGCGAGTAACCCGGACAATGTGCGGATAAAGAACAGATTGCGAGTAAATTGTGATTATAAAACTTTGTAATAAGAAATCTTCGCGAGTTATTTGGTAAATATTTGAGTGGAGGCGGAATAAACTCGTTCACCTGGCACCTGCTTAAAATTCCGCGGCGTCGCGCGGCGCGGGGCGCGGGGCGCGGGGCCGACACCTCGCCGACCAGCCTACGCCGAGACAAACTTCCCGAATACTTTACCGCCGACCGCTTGTCTGAAATTACACCTTTGCCTCTAATTTACTAGACTAACCTCAATCTTGTTAGGCAGATTGAATTTTAATTCATGCAAAGCAGCAAACTGTTTTTGTTACTAACATAATTATAGGTCACCATTATCATCTCTGTTGGTATCGTTCATGAAGTATCTCATAATGACGGTGTTAAGAGTATAAATATAATTTTAAATAAATATTGCCGCTTGCACATGACCTAGATTCAAATTGTTGCTGGACCCACCCGACTTGAGCTAATAAGCACTTTGGTCCCCTTTTAAGTGCTTGTTTTTTTCTTTTTGTTATGCCATTTTTAGATACGTTTTTCTTTCTTTCTTTCTTTCCTTCACTTCTGAAATACAATTCCAAAAATAAAACAAAATGTAAGTTCTCTAATCGGTAACCCGTTCGTGCCTAGGCATCTACTGTACCTAGGTACCTAACATTTCTCGTTACACGTGTTTTCCCAAGTCCGTTCCATATTTCTGACAATCTATGAACCCTTTGTAATAAGGTTGTTTCGTTCGGATCCTCTGTAAGACACGAGCGCACCCGCGGGTGCTGTCCGCCGGTAAGTAATGGAGCACAATTCCCTCGGTTCCCTGCGTTCGTTATGCTCACCTCAATTAATTAAACTGGTTTTCATTAGCGTAAAGTATTTGCAATACATTGCCTTTGTACGAAAAGTCACCGGATTTAATCCTTTGCGGCACAAACAAATACACCTCCGCCCGTCCCGGAGGAGCCGCCGCCGCCGGCGCGTTACTGCTAACAACTGGTACTCAACTTTGTTTGGGAAACTTTTCTGTATCACTCAATTAAGCCACAAAAGTGATTCATTAATTTATTCATGATAATGAAAACAATCATAATATTACTTTGACTTTATAAGTCTTAAAACGTTTCATATAAACTACCAGTAGGTATCTAAGTGATGTTATTTGAATCAATTTCAAATAATAATAATAATAATAAATATCAGGGGACAATGTCACATCAATTGACCTAGTCCTAAACTAAGCTCTAGGCTTGGACTATGGGTACCTACTAGACAACGATATAAATAATTATAAAGAGAAATATATACTTAAATTCATAGAAAACATCCAAGACTCAGGAAAAAATATTCGCGCTCATCACACAAATATTTTCCCATACCGGGATTTGAACCCAGGACCGCTAGCTTCGTAGGCAGGGTCACTACCAACGAGGCCAGCGCGTCGTCTAAATAAATGAAGGGTACGTGTTAATGCGAGTCTGTTTTTACGGGACATGTGCGGGAGTAACTAGTGGCGATAGGATCTAGTTTGACAAAGTTCCCCGCGCCGAACATCTCGGTCAGGTATCAGCCCCCCCCCCCCTTCCCTCCCCCCTCACCTCCAACTAATCTAATTAACGCAGGCTTACAGGAGTTTCGCGGATTCATCTCCGCCCTGTTGTTATTGACAATCGATTAGACAGAGATAACTGCGCAATTGTTTACGGGCGAAAGGATCAATGCTTTAGTTGTTTAAGTCGAGTTTGTACCGAATTCATAATGGGGGCCAGTGATATATGTATTATGTTAAATGATATGCTTATCATGATTTCTATAAGAACCATACTCGTAATAGTCATCAAGTAGTAATCAAGCAAATACTTACGAGAATTTATCCAATAACTAGAGAAACATTAAGAGAAGTAAGTAAATCTTCGATGATAATGCTACTGACACTTATATGCGGACAAATGTGAGATTTGATATAAAATCTAACGATACCCTGATCTATAAGTAGGCTACATTTGACTGATGACTGTTTTTGATTATTTACAGTGTCTCACGTAAAATCAATGCTACATGTTTCAAAGAGTCTGAATTTGTGGACCAACACAAATTAGTTAAGAATTAAGAGATTTACCATTAAAAAACTTAAGTAAATCCGGTGCTTTATTCGTATACACATAATAAACAAGATTTTAGCTTGTCTTAAGGATTATAGCCTAGGTAGGTAGATGCGGGCGCCCGTAAGACGCAGAGTAAGCGGGCGGGTTCCAGGAGCTTTGTGTATATTTACGTGATAAGAACTTGATAAAACGGTAAATGCCAAGATTCGTGTTAATTGCTAGGGTTCCATGCATGAAGGGTTCCACTGACGGGTCCCTAGCCTTCATTCATTCATTCATTTATTTATTGTTGCCGTACTTGTATTCCTACGCTAGTTTTTTCAAGACTGCTACTGTTTAGATTTTATACTACCGAAGCACCTTCTGCACGCGACTTCGTCCGCGTAGATTTTGAATACCGTTATTCCTTCGGGAACTTTAAAATTTCCGGAATGAAAAGTAGTCTATGAGTTAATCCAGGGTATAAAGTAATCCCCATTCCAAATTTCATCCAATTTCGTCAAGCCGATGCAGCGTGAAAGAGCAACAAACTAACACACACTTGATAATATTAGTAGGATGTATGATAATTATGCGTATGACGTACATACGCAAACGAGCTCGAGTACGACCAGTTCAATCATACGTCGCGTTTTCGAATCGGCTTTACTCTTCGAAAACGAGTTCTGAACCTACCCATAGCACGAACCCTTAAAACAGTCTCACGTTTTCATACATTATTTTACGTACACTTACTTTTTTATAGCATGGAGAAGGCAAACCCGCACACAAGCCACCTGATGGTAATGATGGTGGGATCTGTGACCCATACACATTTGCATTCTTAAGACTATAATCTAAAGACTGCAATCCTAAGACCGAAAATGCGTTGCCAACCCTAAGGACTAAGATGGAATGCCACTATCCTATTTAGTAACTTCATCCGTTGTCTTATCCCCACACCGGAACACCACTTTGCGAACACAGCTACTCGATGACGATACAAAAGTCAAGGTCGATGTCAAGTTGCTGTCTTAGCACTAAATACGGGCACGGGTCGCTTATACCAATTTTCATACACATTTTATCGATAACGATAAATTAACGTTACTTATTCGATAGATAGGTAGAGGTTCGTGGTCCGGTACAAGGCTGACTATGGTTACTTTTATAGCGATGAGTAATGTAGATAACGCATTCGTGGTACTATCGCATAAACATACTTTTCAGAAAGTAAATAACAAGTTTTTATCCACAGGCGTGCAGAGAGCTGGACTGTGTTGTTCGAATGTTAAACCGCTCCAGGAACAAGAAAAGAAGCCAACCATGCCGCCAAGAGGGCTTATTTGCTTTTTACAAATTGAGTTTAGTTTTTGAGGTTATAATTAGTGCAGATGAATGGAATGTTTTCTTGTCTTACCGCTCGTTTGTTTGGATTTTATCGCCTTTATGTATGTATAGATCTTATACTGGTTATGATGAGCGTAAACGAACAATAAACTTACGATAGTAGATTGTTCTATAGCGGACTGGAGCGATCCTTCTTACAGGAGATGCTTGACGAGGATACAGTGTACTGACCCCCCCAAAAATACAGTTTTTAAAATTATATATATTTATATTAAACTTGGCCTCATGATCGTCTAATGTCTAAGAACCCTACATTGTGAACCGAATAGTAAACCAAAGAACTTTAATGAGCGAGAGTTTATTATTACTAGTCTATTATGAAGTTCCTAATTA
The DNA here is from genome assembly GCA_948252455.1 of Acleris cristana. Classification (NCBI taxonomy): domain Eukaryota; kingdom Metazoa; phylum Arthropoda; class Insecta; order Lepidoptera; family Tortricidae; genus Acleris; species Acleris cristana. The sequence goes on from OX411780.1 coordinate 18,053,707, forward strand.
CTCCTTCCTACTGATTACTATTAGAGAATACCATTAAACTTGCCAGCTAACATCTATATGTTGTTAAATCAAACCTAAAAGTATTAACTATTCAGTAAAGAATTATATTAATAAAATTCCTAATTGAAATAAGGTTCAAATTATTATAGTAGTCTACTGGAAAGGATTAATTAACCTAACTTTGTATTATTAACCAAGGAACAGAGTTATAGCTAGCATGAATATAGAAGTCTCATCATAAACCATAATCATTCTACTGTTGAAACAAAATATCTATTAAGCGACTTAGAATATTATGAACAAACTAGGATCAATTTGAATTTCTTACTATTTCTTCTCTTATAAAATGGCAATAATATATTAGTGATTACAGGAACGGCCCCATCACACGCCGTTCCGCTGCTCTTCAACCATAACCTCAGAGCCCGCCCACTAATATATATTTTTTTTTATTTAGTATAACACATTATTCTATTAGTGTTAAATTTAGTAAACTAATTCTAGTCAATTAGGTAAACTTGATTCTACTAGTCTCTCCAAAAGGATCCTTTGAGAAGAGAGACCGAGACAAACTCAAAGGATTAAACTCTTTAATTCAATTATTCATTTTACTTTTGAACACAAAATAATATATTAGAACAATATAATATCAATGCTTAATTTTAGGCTTTATTCTTATTTCTTAGCCTGTTACTTCTTACTTATAAAATTAAACTCAATATGCCTATGACAAACTTTGTGTGTCTTTCTCTATAATTTGTAGTCATAACTACCAAACTATTTAGTAGTATACCTACTGTAGTTATCATGTAAATGTAACCCTACTAGGCGGGTTCTACAACCTTTATACTCTGGATTGTAGTATGAATTATTGAATCACTCAGATTACTATAATTCAATTTCAGTACTATATCCCTAGTACATAAACTGTTTAGTTTAAAATTTAATATAATAATGAATTAGTGTAACCTCACCATTCATAACTTAGTCTGAGACTCTATTGTGTAAATTTTACTTATACCATCTACTTCACTGAAGTTACCAACACAAAACTATATCTAAAACTAATTAGCCATAGTAAGTAGCCCTATAATTGATTTAGTGCGCTTTCAGATATCTTGTTTCAACATTTAATTTTAACTAGATTAGTAGCCCTTTGGTTTTGCCTATAAATAACTTCTTTAATAACCTTAATATTCTCACAAAGGTGGTGTGTTCTTGAACCACATAGTGTATACTCAACACTAGGGTTCCTTCAGACAACAACTAAGCATATGTGTAAGTACAGTGACCACTGATTGTCCTTGGACAGAGACAGTAAGCCGTAGCTAGGTATGTACGTCACATTTATAGCTGTTAAAGGTGTATTGAAAGGACAGACCAACTCGTAAGTATCACTTTGAATTTTACCTATACAAAAGGACTACGTTAACCTAGATTTATTCGCTTTATCTGATGTTTAAAGATAATATATAGCTTATAATGATGACGATTTCTTTCTTACAACTAGAACCTCTTCGGAATAATATCTAAATATGATAAGCCTAGCTTTTCTTTTAGCAGGTATGTAACCGTACTTATTTACCCTTACTATCCTAGAAAGTTAATAATAATATCATAGACTCTCGTTGTGCTTAGAAGGCTTCTATGACAACAACCTGGTGTGAATACACATAGCTAACTAATTACTTTTATTCGTTTGAGACAGTTTTAACGTGAACTCTTTAATTTACCCTTACTATCCTAGAAAGTTAATAATAATACCGTAGACTAATAAGTTTCGTTACGTGCTTAGATGACCTCTATGACAACAACCTTGTGTAAATACACATAGCTAACTAAATACTTTTATTCGTTTGGGACAGTTTTAACGTGAACTCTTTAATTTACCCTTACTATCCTAGAAAGTTAATAAAAATACCGTAGACTAATAAGTTTCGTTACGTGCTTAGATGACTTCTATGACAACAACCTGGTGTGAATACACATAGCTAACTAATTACTTTTATTCGTTTGGGACAGTTTTAACGTGAACTCTTTATACACACTAACTGATAAAACATGTTTGCGGTCATCTCCCTAGTTAGCCGCCTAGGTTTATCACTAAGGTTAGGCGCGAATGCTTCTTAAACTTAGATCTCTACCTATCTGCTAATTATAACCACTACAATACCTTTCATGTTAAACGAACTCCCTAATCATACCAACACGGGTTTATCGGACAACATACATACTCCGCAGCCTAGCGCTTCATTTACTTTCTAACTAGACGGACGGTCTTAGAATTTGACGTTTCTGACAAGTATAGATAGACCTAACCACAGACTATCAAGATTACATTCAATAAGTAAGTTTCGATACCCTAGATTGAATATTTGCCTAATATGAATTTAATTTAAAAGGATTACTTTTCTAACATGATTTAATTATTACTAGTTCCTAATTTTCCTATTGGTTTTAGAAAGCTAATTTAAGTCTTCTTGGTTCAATAATTATAATTCTTACGTCGACAGAGCTTGTTTTACTATGCCAGTAGTAGAACAAACTTTGTCTACATATACCTAGCTAGTCACATTACGTGTTTATAAGCTTCCCTCGGTGTAAAGGAAAAGCTACTGACTACCTATAACCCCTAACCACCTATTAATCTATTGTTTTAGAGCAATTAAAAGTCCAAAATGACTTTTACAGTTACGTTAAACGTGTGAGTAGTGTAAAGGAATTCCGGTGTAAGAAAACCTTTGCTAGACCAACTAAGACCTAACATAACCTCGATTTCGGAAGTAAAACTTCCTGTGTGTAGTCCTAAGACCCTTCAACCGGCTATTTCTAGCCTTTAGTTGGCTTCCAGGTGGGGAAAATACCTACGGTGGTCTATATATACATATATAAATAAGGGGATCAATGCCAAAGGTACTTTAGATGGCCACACAACAATCGCAAACTGATTTCGGATCCACTTCTACGGGCCCTGGAGAGGAGACATAAAAAGTACCATTCAGCAGAGCCTGATATACCGAATAAAGGTATCAGGAAACCTTGTACGCGTACCTTCCAAACTCACTCAGTTAATGAGTTAAAACCGTCCGTTTCCTGATTGTGGAAATCTTCAGGTCTCAACTCACAACCAAAATGTGAGTGTAGGTATTCATTTTCGTAAACTACAACTGCCTGGAGCTCTGCGTAACCGACTACCATTTGTGGCGACGTTACAGAGTTCTGGAAAACAAAAGAAGGTTAATAAACATGTTAAAACAATCCCGGAACACACAAACACCAGTTATTAAAACATTCTCACAATCCTAGCAAAATAAAGTCAACTACAACATTCCTGTGTAGCGATAATCGTTAACTTGTAGCGTTACTCGAACGCAACGTGAAGCGACACCCAAAATAATATCACCTATAATATACGAGCACAACACAAATAAATAAAAACCAACAAGGCAAAAATGGACGATACGTGACACCTCTCAGCAAAATATCAACTCACCCCTTCGACGACCGGAATAAAAAAGCCCCGCTCAGACCCTCGCCAGACTTTATATAGAAAACCCTGAGCATGCGTAGAAACCCCTAATTTTCGGCCCCGCTGTATCAAACATGCGTATAAGATCGCTTGGATGCGTAAACTTTTCCCGCAAAAGAAATTTCAATTATTCAACTTTAGTGTCTATTTCATCATTTCAAGTAACAAATAAAGCTCACTTTCGTTTGAACTCATCTCTCCTCATATTAGCGTCTCTCTAGCGTCCCTGCGTATAGAGAAGCTGGGATGCGCAGAAGTTTTCCCGCAATAATGCATTTACTCTTCTAATGACAATGATTATTCTAACATAACATGTAACAAACAAAGTTCATTATCCTTTGAATTTGACCCCTACTCATTTTAGCAACATAGCGGTCATAATTCTTTTTTTTTTTTTTCAACTTCCAGCCTATTCGATCCTTATTTATTAGGTTTTACAACTATAATGTTACCTCATTACAAAATAATTTGTGCAATTCTTTCCTCTTTACTTTATCTTACTAACATAATGAAATAAACCTATTTATTTCCTAAATTCTAATTAGAATGATGTTTTTTTTTTATTTAATTTCAACCATTTCCTTCGCTTGCTCCACAGCGCCATCTAGGTAATTCAAAGTGAACCCATTTCTCCGCTAGTCGCTGAGAATTAACCTGTCAATTTTAAATGTCTAATCGTCTAGTTCATTATACTTTGAACTTGTCTCCTACTCTCCTTAGCATTATAGCCGTCATTTCTTTTTTTATTCAACTTCCAGCCAATTCGATCTTTCTTTATTAGGTTACACAACTATAATGTTACTTCACTACAAAATAATTTGTGTAAACCTTCCCTCTTTAATTTATTTTACTAACATAACGAAATAAATCTATTTATTTCCTAAATTCTAATTAGAATGATCTGTTTTAATTCATATTATTAATTTCTTTTATTTCACACCTCAGCGCCATCTAGGTAACTCAAAGTGAACCTATATTTCCGCTAGTCGCTCAGAATTGATCTGTCAAATTTTAATGTCTAATCGTTTAAATAGTTGTCAATGTTTTCCAGAGAGAGCGCTGTTTTCAGTTTGTTTAGAAAATCTAATGACTAATTTCTAGCTGTCTGATGGCGAAGATTAACCTGAGTCTTAAAATGGATTTTAAAAAAGGACACTACACTCGTGTTCCAGTACAGCTCACCCCCACAATGACTAAGAAAGACAACATCTTTGATGTTATCTGTAAGAGACATTGGAAAACAAAAGGATGACCTCCTTTAACTGGAACCCTATATCAAAATTTTGAATTCTCAATTCTTTGATATATTCACCAATTAGAAATAGGTATGTATTTATCATAACTAATTTTACACAATGAATCACGTCCTTTCTATTTTATATAATCTGTCCTGATGTGTGTTAATAATTTGCAAAACTCAACCTACACCAATACAGTTAGAGATATAATCACATTGATCCCTCAGATGTTCTTATACCCCCATCACTGCACCGATTATAGGAGTAAAAGAAAATACCTTCAGACTCCACTTTTTCAATTAGAACTTAGTCACATTGCCCGACTATTGTTCATATCCAACATTGCTCTGGTAAAAGAAACAGTTGAGTCCTCTCATACAAATCGATAATACCTTCCCTATGGTGTTTACCTTAAAGTACATGATTCAGAATGTCAATTATAGTCAAAGTTCTTTAATCTTATCATTTACCTTTTTTTTTCATTATTCTCAAATACCAATTTCCTTACCCTAACCTTATATGGGAAACCAAATCCGTTGATATCTGTTCCGACCACTATGCTTTAATGTGTTGTGTATTTAACCAATCACAAGACAAACATACGACACCTTAGGTAGAAGCTTGGATCTATGATTCCTAGTATTAATTGATGATGATATGTTCCTCTAATTTTATTAGTTCGCAAAAGTAGCACTTATTTGTGAGATAAGTGTATTCTAGTAATAATTTTCCTGGGAATCAATCGAAATCTGTACGCTCACATCGCCCGAACTCAAATTTCTTTTCCACAATGCCCGGAATAAGAGATTCCTCCGAGAAAATCTACTTGCAAACTAATATAATGTTAAGCAAGTACTAATATCTTCAAAAGTCAAAACCAAAAACCATTCCTCACCCCCACAAAATTAGTCATCTGTCATCTCTTTCTTGGTGCATGTGTTACTTTCAACAACTAAATAGTTCAACTTCAGCTATATTAGCACACTCAATATTGTGACTATTAAGCATGTCAATACACCCAGATACCTTTTTTTTTATTATTATTTAACATTTAACTTTGAACCTTTCATCACTGAAAGTAGGTGTGTATTTTTTTGTTATAACCTTCTTACACTTGTATAGTATTAATTATCAAGAACTACCCCTTCCAATGGGTCGAATCGTAAATACGATTTTAACCTAACACATAAATTCTTGACAATTAGTTGTGTATAATTCCCCTCCCAGAGGTTCAGATATCGACAGATCCAGCCTGGTTACAATTCAAAAACGTCTACTCCAAAATGGTCCTTTTATAGTTAAACCTCAAACCATACTTCATTCTCTGAATTCATCTCAAACCATGATACCACACTCTCATTTCACTTTCTTTCCACTCTCTAAGGAATTTGTGTTCCTATAATATCCATAACCAAATTTGAGTAGTCGTCCCTATAAATTCTTAACCAGATTTCTTTGCAAGAAATCTCCCTTCCCTTAACCTTATTATTCATTAATTAATTTCACCTTATTATGATACAAGTCATTTTCGCAATTAAATTTTATTTAACTATAACCTCTCCCTATTCCTCAAGTTAATCTCGCCAGTAAACAACCTAATTATTTTATTATTATTATTATTCTAGTATGCTTAATCGCCTTATTCTAAAACTTCATTTTATTTATTTTTATCCGTTATTTAGATTTTCTGTTTTTAATTTACAATTTATTTGTCCTACTTATATTAAATAAGAAAATCCACCTTCATACAACTACTTCAACTCTAGATCTACTAATACCACACTATGTCCAATTTGAATTTAATACTCAAATAGTTTCATAATATTATGTCCAGTACATAATTCCAGTGTTTCCCTAAATATTTTAAAAGTATAAAAACACTATACTTGGCGTATATTTTCCACCATATCTAACAAGTGAAATTACTATTATAGTTATTCATATATACATCTAGTCTGATTGTATATCTCTCAGCGGATCTAGCATGAGATTCTCAAAGTATATACATAACGTCCGATGTATATTTCTCTGCGGATCCAGCAAGAGAAAACTTCGATAAATGTATGAACTATACATATTTACATATACATTGTCTGGTATATATTTCTCAACAAGAGAAAATTCAGTCATTTACACTACGCGTAAATCAGATGTAGTTACACCGCGAATTTAGCATGGAAAACTTTGATAATAACTCGATAGTTTTGATCCTTTAACCTAATGTGTACTAAATACCATTTAATTTAACTTATTCGAATACAAAACCATAAACTTACATTTTATTATTATACCTAACCACTGACAGTCAAACCTTCAAAGCTAATAACTTTTGACACTAACTTATTATAAAAACATACGCCATGATTACCAAGTTATATTCCCGGCTCGCGTAATTATTTTTGCACTATATAAAAGTTTCTTTCACTAAACTTTGAATAAAATATTCATAACTAAATACATTATGACAGATAAACACAACAAACTCTGACAGCTCCCTATTTTGACATTGACACCTATTACGATGACATGTCACATTGACGGTCCAACTCGCAGGCAACAACTTTAAAAAGGGATTTTATCGTAATCTGTATAAAGGTACGGCCACACATGTTTTATTATTCGTTGACCATCCTTGCCTTAAATATCTCCGCATCCATCATAACCAATAAAAATAAAGTTACCGTACGTAGTGATACATAGCAACTATAGCTAAATAAATGTGAGATTATTATTATTATGTTTTCACTCAACATTTTCAGACCTGTTTTTTTTTCGACTTGAACGTGTTTAGGTTTCTGAACGGACAGAGACGCGCCTTACATTATCTGTGGATGCTACTGCAAAATATGACAGCTAAACAGCTTTGTTTGAGCTTATTGTTCGTTACCAACTCTATGACTATTATCGTTTGTTTGTGAATATAAAACAGAAGTCCCGTGTATTACGTACTTAACCAAAATCGAACATTCCTGACATTGGCACCAGGCCCTGAGATTGCCATTAAAGAGAAGAAAAAGAAGTATTTTATGGATAATTAATCACACGGTGTGATTAGCAAATCAAAATGGCTAATGTGTTCCTGCCTGTTAATAACTTGAACCATATTACAACCTAATGGAGAGAACTACTTATAATACGTAAGTATACAATCCTATTCTAGGTATATGTGAGTTATACCTATAACTTATTTATATTAACCTTAGTTCATGTCGATGCGCATAACTCCTCTATTTAGCATAATTCCAAACTTAAATTTACTAATAAAGGTACCCTAGTCTTTCTAGTAATAAATATAGTTGTTAGATATGAAGTTTACTTAATGTTGTTTTCAGTAACTAACGGAATATTCTGCTTTTATTTCAGCAATATTGAGAGATGACACCCTCTGCAGTTATGATAGAGTTCATTACCCTACTAACATAATGTTTAATCGCCTGCAAGTTTTAACCAATCTAGCAGTAACTATTCTACGTGTGAAACCATTGCAAGCTACCCGGTCCGGCTTCCTGCTAAGTGAATGATTGTGATTTGTGTTGTGCTAAACCTTATTTTTCTTTCTACTAACCCTGTTTTATGTACTGTTCATGGATTACATAATAATGTCTTATGATTTACCTACTTCACCTTAAACCAAGCATGATTTGTTTCTTTTATGTATCAGCTGGGATAAGTTGATGCAATTTTGTTTACCTCTGTTTTTATAAATAAAATCTAGTTTTACTTTAAATTTCTTCCTGACTTAAAGGTTATGAATGATTCATGATAATGTAAGCTTTACATTATTTTTAATTACTAAAAATACATCAAAACAATGTTTATGCCTAACTTCTTATACAATATGACTAAATATTGCCTGATGTTTATGTTATGATCTTAGTTCCTTACTAACAAACAATTATCACCCCCCCATATGCAAATCTCTTAATCAGTTTTAAATTTGTCAAACATATCTATAAGATGGGTAAGTATAGTCCATTTTATTAATCTTACCCAAAAACCAGCTTGGTCTTGTAAATTCAAATAATATACCAGCTTTTACTTATTACAAGTTAAATTCTAAATATTTTCTAATTTATCTCATCTAACCAATTCAAATATCTACCTACCTACCTATATATAAACGTTTTTCGGGTCTAGCTATGCGATTTGTTTTTTTTATTTCATTAATTTAATAAGTATAATCGATACGATCAAATAAAGTTCTAAGTATACTTATGGAATGAATGTTATAGAATTCTAATTACTAATTTTTAACTTAGAATCAGTAGTTATAACCAACTTGGATATTTAACATGTTACATGTCATACAATTATTTAATAGTATTTGTATGTCTAAATAATTTAATGATTTTAAATTATTTCAAGTGACTATCGAATTTCCAATCATCGAATAAATCTCCCGTAAAACGTAACGCAATATTTATTTATTACATTATCTATGAGCCACATGCGACTTTTTCTTTTAAATTACTCCTAAATCCGTCATATGGCAAGTAATTAGCCTTTTACTTAAAAACGTATTATATAAAATTTAGGGGCTTTGATTCTAAAAATTAATATACTCGTATAGAACTAGGTATTTACAACTTTTTATGAGACGAAGCGTGTATAATAATCATTTTATCTTCGCTTCGTTTCACATTATAAAAACGCCCCTGACTACTGTCACTGCGATGACCACAGATTGGTCAAATAGATGATAAAGATAACGATTTCGACCAATCCTAGCGTTCAGTGAAGTTAGACGATAGGAGAACGTAACACGATTTTATTAAACGCTTCTAAATGACCACTTAGTAAACTGTATCATTTTAATTAAGACTTGTAATAATTATACATAACACCGAGTCACGTCCAATGTCCATCACCCCGTATCTCTGATAAAACCGGGTTAATTTCTAGTGACCAAAACAATCAGTGATTATAAGTGAAAAGTGCGTTACAAGATGTGATTTAGCGAAAACACAGTGCCTTAGTGAAACTCAGTGCCATTGCGCTGTCGCGGACAATCGTCATGGACGTATTTTAGTGAAATTGCGGACATACATTTCAGAACAAAATGGATCGGATAGCCTGCATAGAATTCACCTATAGATTTAGCTAAATACTTCGACTAGACTTAACCTAACCTATTGTAATACAGAGAATTAAAATTTATGATATTAAATTTGTGTTGTTAAGTTATTTATCTAATGAAACGACCTCAACTAATTATCAATAATAAACTCAAGCTCACTCCTTTTACACGGACATCAAATTGTGACGAAAAACATAGCATAAATATTTATACTATATCTAAGGTCACGTAATAAATAATAATTTAGGTTTCACATCCTGGTCACGGCACCAAATTGTACTGACCCCCCCAAAAATACAGTTTTTAAAATTATATATATTTATATTAAACTTGGCCTCATGATCGTCTAATGTCTAAGAACCCTACATTGTGAACCGAATAGTAAACCAAAGAACTTTAATGAGCGAGAGTTTATTATTACTAGTCTATTATGAAGTTCCTAATTACTCCTTCCTACTGATTACTATTAGAGAATACCATTAAACTTGCCAGCTAACATCTATATGTTGTTAAATCAAACCTAAAAGTATTAACTATTCAGTAAAGAATTATATTAATAAAATTCCTAATTGAAATAAGGTTCAAATTATTATAGTAGTCTACTGGAAAGGATTAATTAACCTAACTTTGTATTATTAACCAAGGAACAGAGTTATAGCTAGCATGAATATAGAAGTCTCATCATAAACCATAATCATTCTACTGTTGAAACAAAATATCTATTAAGCGACTTAGAATATTATGAACAAACTAGGATCAATTTGAATTTCTTACTATTTCTTCTCTTATAAAATGGCAATAATATATTAGTGATTACAGGAACGGCCCCATCACACGCCGTTCCGCTGCTCTTCAACCATAACCTCAGAGCCCGCCCACTAATATATATTTTTTTTTATTTAGTATAACACATTATTCTATTAGTGTTAAATTTAGTAAACTAATTCTAGTCAATTAGGTAAACTTGATTCTACTAGTCTCTCCAAAAGGATCCTTTGAGAAGAGAGACCGAGACAAACTCAAAGGATTAAACTCTTTAATTCAATTATTCATTTTACTTTTGAACACAAAATAATATATTAGAACAATATAATATCAATGCTTAATTTTAGGCTTTATTCTTATTTCTTAGCCTGTTACTTCTTACTTATAAAATTAAACTCAATATGCCTATGACAAACTTTGTGTGTCTTTCTCTATAATTTGTAGTCATAACTACCAAACTATTTAGTAGTATACCTACTGTAGTTATCATGTAAATGTAACCCTACTAGGCGGGTTCTACAACCTTTATACTCTGGATTGTAGTATGAATTATTGAATCACTCAGATTACTATAATTCAATTTCAGTACTATATCCCTAGTACATAAACTGTTTAGTTTAAAATTTAATATAATAATGAATTAGTGTAACCTCACCATTCATAACTTAGTCTGAGACTCTATTGTGTAAATTTTACTTATACCATCTACTTCACTGAAGTTACCAACACAAAACTATATCTAAAACTAATTAGCCATAGTAAGTAGCCCTATAATTGATTTAGTGCGCTTTCAGATATCTTGTTTCAACATTTAATTTTAACTAGATTAGTAGCCCTTTGGTTTTGCCTATAAATAACTTCTTTAATAACCTTAATATTCTCACAAAGGTGGTGTGTTCTTGAACCACATAGTGTATACTCAACACTAGGGTTCCTTCAGACAACAACTAAGCATATGTGTAAGTACAGTGACCACTGATTGTCCTTGGACAGAGACAGTAAGCCGTAGCTAGGTATGTACGTCACATTTATAGCTGTTAAAGGTGTATTGAAAGGACAGACCAACTCGTAAGTATCACTTTGAATTTTACCTATACAAAAAGACTACGTTAACCTAGATTTATTCGCTTTATCTGATGTTTAAAGATAATATATAGCTTATAATGATGACGATTTCTTTCTTACAACTAGAACCTCTTCGGAATAATATCTAAATATGATAAGCCTAGCTTTTCTTTTAGCAGGTATGTAACCGTACTTATTTACCCTTACTATCCTAGAAAGTTAATAATAATATCATAGACTCTCGTTGTGCTTAGAAGGCTTCTATGACAACAACCTGGTGTGAATACACATAGCTAACTAATTACTTTTATTCGTTTGAGACAGTTTTAACGTGAACTCTTTAATTTACCCTTACTATCCTAGAAAGTTAATAATAATACCGTAGACTAATAAGTTTCGTTACGTGCTTAGATGACCTCTATGACAACAACCTTGTGTAAATACACATAGCTAACTAAATACTTTTATTCGTTTGGGACAGTTTTAACGTGAACTCTTTAATTTACCCTTACTATCCTAGAAAGTTAATAAAAATACCGTAGACTAATAAGTTTCGTTACGTGCTTAGATGACTTCTATGACAACAACCTGGTGTGAATACACATAGCTAACTAATTACTTTTATTCGTTTGGGACAGTTTTAACGTGAACTCTTTATACACACTAACTGATAAAACATGTTTGCGGTCATCTCCCTAGTTAGCCGCCTAGGTTTATCACTAAGGTTAGGCGCGAATGCTTCTTAAACTTAGATCTCTACCTATCTGCTAATTATAACCACTACAATACCTTTCATGTTAAACGAACTCCCTAATCATACCAACACGGGTTTATCGGACAACATACATACTCCGCAGCCTAGCGCTTCATTTACTTTCTAACTAGACGGACGGTCTTAGAATTTGACGTTTCTGACAAGTATAGATAGACCTAACCACAGACTATCAAGATTACATTCAATAAGTAAGTTTCGATACCCTAGATTGAATATTTGCCTAATATGAATTTAATTTAAAAGGATTACTTTTCTAACATGATTTAATTATTACTAGTTCCTAATTTTCCTATTGGTTTTAGAAAGCTAATTTAAGTCTTCTTGGTTCAATAATTATAATTCTTACGTCGACAGAGCTTGTTTTACTATGCCAGTAGTAGAACAAACTTTGTCTACATATACCTAGCTAGTCACATTACGTGTTTATAAGCTTCCCTCGGTGTAAAGGAAAAGCTACTGACTACCTATAACCCCTAACCACCTATTAATCTATTGTTTTAGAGCAATTAAAAGTCCAAAATGACTTTTACAGTTACGTTAAACGTGTGAGTAGTGTAAAGGAATTCCGGTGTAAGAAAACCTTTGCTAGACCAACTAAGACCTAACATAACCTCGATTTCGGAAGTAAAACTTCCTGTGTGTAGTCCTAAGACCCTTCAACCGGCTATTTCTAGCCTTTAGTTGGCTTCCAGGTGGGGAAAATACCTACGGTGGTCTATATATACATATATAAATAAGGGGATCAATGCCAAAGGTACTTTAGATGGCCACACAACAATCGCAAACTGATTTCGGATCCACTTCTACGGGCCCTGGAGAGGAGACATAAAAAGTACCATTCAGCAGAGCCTGATATACCGAATAAAGGTATCAGGAAACCTTGTACGCGTACCTTCCAAACTCACTCAGTTAATGAGTTAAAACCGTCCGTTTCCTGATTGTGGAAATCTTCAGGTCTCAACTCACAACCAAAATGTGAGTGTAGGTATTCATTTTCGTAAACTACAACTGCCTGGAGCTCTGCGTAACCGACTACCATTTGTGGCGACGTTACAGAGTTCTGGAAAACAAAAGAAGGTTAATAAACATGTTAAAACAATCCCGGAACACACAAACACCAGTTATTAAAACATTCTCACAATCCTAGCAAAATAAAGTCAACTACAACATTCCTGTGTAGCGATAATCGTTAACTTGTAGCGTTACTCGAACGCAACGTGAAGCGACACCCAAAATAATATCACCTATAATATACGAGCACAACACAAATAAATAAAAACCAACAAGGCAAAAATGGACGATACGTGACACCTCTCAGCAAAATATCAACTCACCCCTTCGACGACCGGAATAAAAAAGCCCCGCTCAGACCCTCGCCAGACTTTATATAGAAAACCCTGAGCATGCGTAGAAACCCCTAATTTTCGGCCCCGCTGTATCAAACATGCGTATAAGATCGCTTGGATGCGTAAACTTTTCCCGCAAAAGAAATTTCAATTATTCAACTTTAGTGTCTATTTCATCATTTCAAGTAACAAATAAAGCTCACTTTCGTTTGAACTCATCTCTCCTCATATTAGCGTCTCTCTAGCGTCCCTGCGTATAGAGAAGCTGGGATGCGCAGAAGTTTTCCCGCAATAATGCATTTACTCTTCTAATGACAATGATTATTCTAACATAACATGTAACAAACAAAGTTCATTATCCTTTGAATTTGACCCCTACTCATTTTAGCAACATAGCGGTCATAATTCTTTTTTTTTTTTTTCAACTTCCAGCCTATTCGATCCTTATTTATTAGGTTTTACAACTATAATGTTACCTCATTACAAAATAATTTGTGCAATTCTTTCCTCTTTACTTTATCTTACTAACATAATGAAATAAACCTATTTATTTCCTAAATTCTAATTAGAATGATGTTTTTTTTTTAATTTAATTTCAACCATTTCCTTCGCTTGCTCCACAGCGCCATCTAGGTAATTCAAAGTGAACCCATTTCTCCGCTAGTCGCTGAGAATTAACCTGTCAATTTTAAATGTCTAATCGTCTAGTTCATTATACTTTGAACTTGTCTCCTACTCTCCTTAGCATTATAGCCGTCATTTCTTTTTTTATTCAACTTCCAGCCAATTCGATCTTTCTTTATTAGGTTACACAACTATAATGTTACTTCACTACAAAATAATTTGTGTAAACCTTCCCTCTTTAATTTATTTTACTAACATAACGAAATAAATCTATTTATTTCCTAAATTCTAATTAGAATGATCTGTTTTAATTCATATTATTAATTTCTTTTATTTCACACCTCAGCGCCATCTAGGTAACTCAAAGTGAACCTATATTTCCGCTAGTCGCTCAGAATTGATCTGTCAAATTTTAATGTCTAATCGTTTAAATAGTTGTCAATGTTTTCCAGAGAGAGCGCTGTTTTCAGTTTGTTTAGAAAATCTAATGACTAATTTCTAGCTGTCTGATGGCGAAGATTAACCTGAGTCTTAAAATGGATTTTAAAAAAGGACACTACACTCGTGTTCCAGTACAACAGTTCAAGTGTGAAACGGGTTTAATTACTCCGTAATTAAACGATCTGCTATTCACTTCTGCGAGTGGGAGGATTCATTAAAATTCGGTCTTTCCTCCGTTTGACGCCTGGGACGTATATTTACGTTCTTCGCATTTTCAGCAAATGCCTTGGAAGTGTCTGAACAGTGGAGTTTAACAGTTGCGAATATCGTATAAAACTAAAGATCTGATTCGGGTAAAGTGATGACTGATTTTGAAAACACATTTGAAATCTCGAGACTACAATCTAAATGCTCCAATCCCATGGGCGCAAATGCGTGGTCAAGCCTGAGGACCATGAACCACCCACGTTAGTATGGTTCGGAAGCAGAGGGGTCGCATCACATTAGGGGTTCTTAAATTCTTAACTTAATTAATTAGAGGGTAGGTGGTAAGTTTGCATGAGCTCTTTGCAATCACGGACCTAAAAAAATATGGATGTAACCTCGTCTTATCATGAGTGAAGCATACAGGACATAGGGTATTTTAAGCGTAAACTTTTTTCTTATATGGAGAAAGTAAAGTAAACGTAATGTGTCGTTGAGAAAATATGAATGGCGATTGAAACAGCGCCTCTGTGTCCGTGTTTTGAACTCATTGCTAGCAGACTGACATCGAACTTGACTTCTGTCGTCAAGTAGTAAGTAAAGGTGTTCTAGGGGTTCGCACTACAGATAGATTCCGTAACGTACACCTTTTCGATTAGTATAGGCTATTTCGAAAACGTGACGTATGATTTAAATGTTCTGGGAAGGACAAATATAATTATCTTTAATTATTTTTCAAAACCTACTTGCTCGTTTGCCTCCCATTCTTATAAAAAAAAACCCATTTGCAATGGCAATCTTTTATTTAAGACCCTTCATATTTTTATGAAACTTAACTCACACCCCGTTTTTGTTGGGGGTAAAAACGCGACCTTAATTGTTAAATGGAGAAAAAAAGGAAGCTAACTTGAGCTTGAACTACAATTATTTAAGGCCCCCAGATTAACTATAATATGCTTAGTATCTTCTCGTTTAGTAAAGGCAGTAGTGATAAAACAGTTTGTCATTTATGTGACATTTATTTCGCCGGTAGTTTGTAGCAAAATTTAATGAAATTTGGTTATAGTGTTTTCAATGGGTAGCTACCTATTGTTTTATCGACACCTATCAACAAACGAATCATTACGCAAATTTTAAAGGTAATTAAATTTGGTATGAAGAGAGCTTGCACCCAGAGGAAGGACATAAAGTACTTTTGCTTCCGTAAAATTGGACATTTTCCATGCTGAAAAGCGATAAACGACGTGTGCACGGCTGACTCGCTGCAGCCGGTAGGTAGTCATTTATATCGGTGCGTTTTACTTTTAAGCATTTTAGTAACTATGAAAGCTTTTTTAGTTTTAAGCCTTTTTATGAACTTTCTGATTTCCATACCCAGAAATATAAAAAACTCCATTTCCGTTCACAATTAGCACTCGTCAAACCCATCATATAAAATGAATATCGTACTGTGATGGTAGGTAGGTACCCTTAAAAACTCAAACCAGTATAATGTTGATTTTCGATACCGAACGATAAACACAACTCCAGGGTCCAACGTAGTATTAGATTTTACGCTGACATAAGCCTAGCAGAGACTGGACTTTGCTAGATCAAATCAAATTGTTAATTCTGATGCTATTTTCCAGCTGTAGCTGGGTTTGGATCCCGGCACTATGCTCGAGTCAATTTGGGACGTCTCGACATAAGCCCAGGATGGCAATGAATGGATTTATAGACTTTCTCAGATCAAATGAAACTGTTAATTTTATTCTGATGTTATTTTCTTTGTTAGCTGGGTTTGGAATATATTTAGGCGCTATGTTTGATACTGATTGGGTCGGTGGTGGCTCAGTGTAAGGTTCCTGTGTTGCTTCAAAAGAATATGGTGAAACAACTTTACAGACGACTTACTTGATTCAGGGACCACCACGGAACTATGTTAAACCGACGCGACGTTCTTATTTATTCACTCGATTGATATCTTAAACCTCAATTTACGTAAACCACAAATATGATGACAAAAAAACAGAAGCTACTCAGAAGAAACGCCGCGAAAACTCAACAGTCAGTTAATTTTTGAATATTGCTTATGACACTGACAATACTTAAAACCTAGCATTATATAAAACAATGAACATAAAATAAAAATATCATGCGTAAGTAGGTGAGCAGAAAAACGATGTTTTACGCGAATTAATATATAAGGTAGGTATCGACATGTATCTCCCAAAATCTAAGATAATGACAACCATCTCCACTTTTTCAAAAAACTACATGGCACCATTTTGAATTCAAAATTTGACATCATTTTCTAAATCTGTATCCTGAAAATCTAAGAAAATGGCACCCATGACGACTTTTTCAAAAAACATCGTTCATCAACATTAGGGGCGGAATGTCCAAAAATCCTTCCTTAATGGATCTCTACACTGTATAAAGTATCTATATGCAAAATTTCAAGTCTCTAGGTCCAGCGGTTTGCGCTGTGCGTTGATAGATCAGCAATCAGTTAAGAATTTTATATAATACGGATTAATCTTTTTGTCAGCAAGTCATTTGAAGGAGCACTATAACAATTAGGTGGTGCTAAATTCACTTTTGAGGTTTGATGGATGGCTCATTCAAACCAAAAAATAATTAATCTGTCAAAAACAATAAAACGTACGTCAATATTTTTAATGTCTATGAAAAAGTTTGAGCAATCTCTTAGAAATCATAATTAAGAGTACAAAGCGATTGGAGCGGCGGCCGGCCGCGAGGGACCGCGCGGGCGGGGCGGGGCGGGGCGGGGCGGGGCGGGGCGGGGCGGGCGGCAGGGCCGGCGCTCCACAGATCGCTTGGCGCTTCTGCTATCCTAGTTTGTCTATCTAATAGTAATGAGTAGATAGTTTATTCATTAACTTGCTCTATTACGTAACTGTTTACAACAACCGACTCATAAAGGGTTTATGGTGTTTTAAGCTATAATCGCTTAGGGTTCGAATAAGCAGATAGATTGCAATCTTTTTTAAGTTATTATTTTGGTGACAGTTTGTAACCTAGTTAAATAGAACTGGTGTGAGTAAATGAAAAGTTGTATTGTACCGTATACAGGGTGTAACATTTAAACCGGTCAGTATGGGAAAGTCTGAAACTATAAGACATACGCAGATCTGTTCTTAGGAACCATGTCATCGATTTTAGTAATAAGGAAAACTGCATTCATACATTTTAAAAACAACTTGTGGTCAGCTCGGGAATCGAACCCGGAGGTTTAGAAAAATAAAACTAACACTATTTCTATTTAGATATAGATTGTGTGGGTCTTAACTGTAAACAATACATGTTATTAATTTTAGACATCATGTTTCATATAAGCAGTAACATTTACTGCTTAAGACTTACACAACCGATATCTAAATAGTAGTGTAGTTTCATGTCATCAATACAGTAACCCTATGGATTTGTTGAGTCTCGTTTTTATCATGAAGTAAATAAAGCTGGATCAACTACCGAAGATGTCGATAGTATCGGTGTACGCGACCACACGGCGCAGTGAACGCGCGCGGCAGCCCTGCGGCCGGCCGCCAGCGCCGCCGCCGGGCCGCATTGCCGCCGCCTAATTGGATTAGTTTGCAAAACTTCGCAACAGGACTTCTGGATTCTTTTCCTTGAATTATGACCAAATAGTTTGTCTTGTCTCTCACGTGGACTTTGGACAATCTTCATTTTGTTTGTAATTGTTATGTGGTAAAGCACATTTTCGGTTGTCATTATGATTTATTGTCAACTCGTTCATCGTTCGTTCGTTCGTTCAACCGTTCAACTTTCTTCCTGAACAAAATACTCGTTTCTGACACTTAAAGTTCGATATAAACCCTATAGTCTTTCTAACACTAGAACTAGGTTCATATTGAATATTATTAAATTGGGTTGAACAGTCTAGCCGGCTTGTTCGCTGTAGTTCCTTTGGCAGTACTTTTTAGTATGAAAATGGTGGTAATATTTCCTTCAAAAGGTACTGCAAAAAAGAACTACTGCGAATAATCCATTGAACCGTACCTTACATTAAAACATAATTATGTTAAATAATATACTTAGTATAGTATAGTAATGATATAGTCGTATACAAATAGAACGCTTTTAAATGAAACTATGAGTAATTATTTTGATTTCTTACAATTTTTTGTCCATTTACCTTATTTTAATTTCTTCATTAAGTTACTATTAAGTATAAAATTAGGGATCCCCTTCTTTTACCTATAGACAAACATTTCATAGACAATATCGCTTCACCGAATTTTCATTTCATAGAATATTTTCTGCTGAACCCGTGTTGATTTCAGGTTATCTTAAATATGATTCACGTAGGTTAGGTTAGGTAAGACTTTTAACCATCACAAGATAAACTGAAATAAATCCGGTTTCAGCAGAAAATAGTTTTCTATGAAATGAAAATTCAGTGAAGTGATAGTGTCTATGAAATGAGTGTCTAAAAAACAAGGGTAAACCATAAAATGATTATAGTAGTTTACTTTTAAAATGTGTAAATAGTAGTTTACTTTTAAAATGTGTCTAAAAAACAAGGGTAAACCATAAAATGATTATAGTAAGTAGTTTACTTTTAAAATGTTATAAATATTTAGATCTGATTGCGATTACTTTGACTTAAACTATACTAGTTTTTAGTTTACTTTTAATCAACTATTAAATAACAAGAAACTCCAAAAACAGAAGCATTAAGAGCTCACTAATGGTTCATCAAGCACTTTGTTCAATTAATCATTCTTTTTCAAGAAGTATTATTTCGTTTTTGAGAACAAAGAAGCAGAAAGTCTTTGCCCTTTCGTCTTCGTTTAACTAAGTGTTCAGATAAACTAAAATAACGTTAATAGAGCTCAGACACTTGTAGAGATAAAGTGAACATTTAAAATGCAAATGTAGCGATGTTAATTACTGGTTTACTGTTTTGAAATAATATCATTTAAAAAACGAATATAGCAAACAAATTATAAAGTTACACTTGAAAATAATTTAAAGAACCGTATAATTGGTGAGGCACTTGCTAATAACCCTAGTCAGGTAATATATTTAGGTACAGACAACCAAATGGATTTTGGGGTGGCTATGGAATTATGTCAAAGTGACGTTATTAATCATCATCCAAAATGACTTTTCCTTATTTAACCAGGGCCCAAGAATTAATTAGCTTACTCTACCATTTGCATCAAAGCTTGCGTTTCGTTCATGAGTCCAACGCGGTATGATTGAGATGACAAGCTGGCGACTCAACATCCAGTTTGCGTAACTGCACTCGCGAGCTAGTTCTAGGAACTAAAATGTCAACTCCGTGCGCTGCGACTTAACCTCATTTTCACGTCGTCCAGCCTCGGCCCAGCGAGGGCGGCCTGACGCCGCCGCCCGCGCCGCCACGCGACTGCTGGCACTATGTCGGTAAACTCAACTCGTGTCTTTAACGTTTAATTTTACGTGTCATTATGTCTGATAGTTTTTGTAACGAAGCCATTTTCGAGCTGAAACAACTTTAAGTGCCGTTAACGGCGAGTAAACAGCCGTCGCAGCGCACTACTAAGGTGCTTTTGGTGCTGCTCAAGTTGGTCTAATTATGGTAATTAGAATATTTGCCGCTTTCGGGTCTTATTTTCATTTGCGTTTTTTTTGTTAATGTAATGTTCTATCAGCCCAATAATGGAACCGTGACCCACCATAGAACGGTGTCACAGTGACATTATAAAACAATTTGTTTGACACTTTATACGACTTGAATCATAACGTCACTGTGATATAGTTCTATGGTGGGTCACGGTTCCATTGGGCTACCTGTGTTATTTCAGGCTGAGTTTGAACGAACATTATCAACTATTTACTTCGACGACACCCTACTCTTTCGTTTGCGCTTAAATATTCTTACACTTAATTTTCCACGGATACGGAAAAGCATCTAATAGAGCAAGCTACTTTGGAACTTTTACCTTTTGAGTAGCAGGTTATAAAAATACGAAGAATAAATGAATACGGTTGGTTGGATCGGAGATTGTAACAAAATTATACTTTATACATTGCCTTTACCCCAATTGTAATTGTATGGTCAACGTTATGATAGCTCTTATTGACTTGACGGTAATGGCCGAGTCAACAATAAATAATACGGTAACAATAAAAACAATGTACAAGTAGATTTGCCCGGTCCTCACTACAACGATTATCGTAACGATTTAAGTACAAAGCCGGCTTACTCGCTAAAATCGAACGCCCATAGTGCGTCTACACGTCTACGATATTAGCGTCGATTTTCAGTTCTCTGCTAAAACTCAGACAGGAAACATGTCATCCGCGATGGAAGACGACGACGCACTTGCAGTCCATAGTAGCCTTGCTGTAATGTTGTGCAAAAAGAGAAAAAAAAACCATTGTGTGGTGTTAGGATTGGCTTCTTAAAAGGAAGTCATACTCTCTTATAAATTTATTGAATGAGTTGATATTTGCGTCAAAAGATTGGCATAATTATTTAAGAATGAATGAAGTAACTTACTTACACCTCCTGACTTTAGTCTTCGTGTTCCACAAGCAAAGTTCATTTTTATAACTCTGTATGAACTCTTGTAACAGCTCACGGGTACTTCCGCTAGTCTTCTTGAGATAATTGTGACATTTTTTAAAACCGTCTCGCGTCTGCCTCCAATTTTGTCAACGAACTGAATAATTGCTCGGATTTTTGTCTACACCTAGGCTAAAAACGGCGCAAACTAAAATCGAGAACGATTATCGAATAGATTTTGCAACTGATTCCGATCGCTAAATCGTACCAAAAAAACTGCGTAGATTTCCGTACACACGTCAAAAACTGCACAAACCGGCTTCGTACTTAAATCGTTACAATAATCGTTGTAGTGTGGACTGGGCTTAAGGCTCCTGCAACAAAGGAATGTAAGCAGAAGCGTAGCTCCAATTATTGTGTTTCGTAGTTCGTAGGATTAAAAATGAAATGGTTATAAAACAGTTTAAAGCCATTCGTCGATGTAAAATGATAAGCTAGCGGTCCTATTTAACTACGGTAGTTCCCTGGCCAGCTAGCAAGTCATTTATACCGGGACAGTTTCAATCGGTCGGTTATGGAAGTTGAATGACCTGGCTTATGTAAGAGCAGTCTTATCTGACACCAACTGCCCGCGACTGATTGTCGCTCATGACAGAGTTAAGCTCGTGGCGTCGCCCGAGTCGAGCCTCCGAAACCTGGAGCTCGACTTCATGATATTTTAATTTTAAAACTAAGTTATATTTAGTTTGAGAGTTGCTTGTCGTTTCGCCGGTTGCCGCAAGAGAATACAATTCGTAGGGCTGTTCAAACAGGTCTAACCAAAAGAGTGTTCATAAGAGTGCCTGTATTTAAATAAATGAATGTCAAGGAACAATCCTACACTCATTAATCTAGTTACAAAATAAGCTGTAGGCTTGTATGGTCACGAACGTTAATTTGTGAAACATTTTAAAAAATAGGCTTGAAGTCGTCAATGTCATCAGAGATACCAAATCATTTGTAACTTATGAGAAACACACCCTTATTGTTGTAGAATGTCAGATTGACTTTGGACCTAAGGTGGGTCCCAAATTTAAGTTCATGACTGTACCTACTATGTGTAGTGTAGGTACTAGGCGACGACAGCTTCGTAGGCAGGGTCGCTATCACTATTAACTAAGCAAACCGCTCCGTCGTCTATTCGAAGCTCTAGGGCACGTTTTATAAAGCTACAAGTTAAAATTTTACAGGTCTAAACTGGCAACAATGCTCAAATGGCTGGTCGTCATTGGTCGAGGTTGTGTCAAATGGAAACTTGTAAAATGTTAATTGTAATTTGTAGTTCTATAAAACAGGCCCCAGGGCTTCTGCTCAAGTCGGTAAAACTATTTCCTTTGACGTATTATCGCATTGTTTTCAACTCGGCCGCCATTACTTTCAAGTACCATCAAGGAATTTAAATGTTAATCCACCATAGAACCTTGTCATAATGACAGAGTCAAGTGACGAGATAGAAATTACATAGGAATTAATCGTTGGTTTTATAAGACAAGGTTCTATAATGATTCATCAATTAAAGTTGGTGAGCTATCCGAAAACGTCGACGATACGATAACACGTCAAAAGACATAAGGTAAGGACATGTGGAATCTCGGCCCAGAGTACTATTTTATTGATCGGAATAGCATTTTAAGTACGAAATTCCCTAACAAAATACTGATTACTATGTCGGTGTAACCAGTTGTACTCCTTCGTAGGAAGTAGATTCTACTATTCGACCTATTCAGTGAATATTGTGAAAACTACGCGGTGTAATTAAAAAGTTACCAGTGTCTTATACCTATATTATATACGCACGTGAACCTTCAACGGCGCAGGGATTTGGTTACTACTTACAAGTTGGCAGGCGCTCGTATTCGTTAACGTCTTACGCGAATCATTATTATTTTACGTTTTTTTGGTAACAACCAATTCTAACGTCTAACTTCGAATACCGCATAAAACAATTTGCCGCAAAAAATGTATTCATATGCCAAAA
The DNA here is from genome assembly GCA_948252455.1 of Acleris cristana. NCBI lineage: Eukaryota > Metazoa > Arthropoda > Insecta > Lepidoptera > Tortricidae > Acleris > Acleris cristana. The sequence continues at coordinate 18,077,308 of OX411780.1, forward strand.
GGAATATTAAAGCATCTTCCTTATCTCGGAAGTTGGGGAAGTTGGACAAAGACATCAACAAGTTCTGTCGTTGAGTTAAAGGGACGTAAAATTACGAGGGCAGTAATGTCGGCCGTAAAGTCAGCGCTGTGGGGGGGGGGGGGGCACGACGCTATCACGCACGCTGACGCTCCAGTGCCTCCTCGTTACAACTTGATCGCCGGTCGCGTGCGCGCAAGCATAGACACCAAGATGACTATTGGCTTAAACCATTTATTGAAATGTCCATCCTTAAACCATTTTGAGTAGGCTCACTCGCATAAATTCAATAGTAAGATTTTTTGAAAAAAAAAACATTTTTGTTTTTGCCTTTAACATTTTAACTTTAAGGGTTTGGAGCCAAAATACACCAACGGAAATCGATCATAAGTTCTTTACTACGAAGGCAAAAACCAAAAGTCATCGCAATACTGAATAGAAGAAATATATTTTTAAAATGACCTATTTCAATTGTTAAATTTACTTATGCTTATGCTTTACCGACTGAAGCTGAGATTCACACGAGCGCCGCGTCACTCGGGCGCCGCTTTGTTCTAAGTAAATGATTGTTGTGGTGCTTTACCACAACGCCTCGAGATCCTATATACTAGCGGTTCACGTAAGATGTTAGGTAGTTGCTCTGGTTCAATAGCCAGCCACAGAGGAGTTCAAGGCTTATATAACAACGCACAGCCGAAACTACTGTACCTACAAACTTGAAATTTGGTACAGGGGTTCCTTTCATGATTTAAGTGAGCACTGAGAAAGGATTTTCCGAAAATCGACCCCCAACGGGAAGAAATGGGAAATAAATGGGAGTAACTAATTCTAGGCGTACGAAGTCGCGGGCGTCCTCTAGTCATGTATATTGTTCACTACTAAATGCTGTTTGTTAACTTACCTTTGTGTGTTAGTAATTCGTATATTACGATGTTTTTCAGCGAAATTCTAGTAGGTAGCTTCAAATGCTGAATGAAATGAAATGCGGGATAATCGCGATATCTGTATAGTTGGCAAAATCCATTTTTTCTTTCGTACTGCTTAAAATGCTTTAAGTTCACGTCTCTACAAAATCCTTTCATGTCTGGCATCAAAAGCAATTACCCTCGATCCCATCATTAAGCAGATAAAAGTTTCCGTTCAACTTTTTTATTTGGCAGCATTGGCAATGACATGAAATAAGTGTAACCTCCGCAGGAAGAGGGCGCCGCTAATCTCGCAGCAGTCGCCCTTTGATTCCTGTAATAACGGCGCTCTATCTCGGCGCGCGGCAGGGCCGGCGCACTCGTCCTATGCCCCCTTTCGTATTATGCTCGTATTCGTGGATTTATACCAATATTTACGGCGATATTGTGACAAGCGCCGAGACCAGCGCGCCGGAGCCGGACGCGGCCTCATTTTCCCATTGACAGATTTATGTTGATTATTTACGTTGGAAAATAAAACGTTGTGCACGTGTTGTCGGGTGAAATCACAAACGAAATCTGTACCTACATATAGCCCAGCCTGCACCACTAATAACGTAGCGAATTGAAATTTGGAAATAATATTCCTTGGGTACCCTAGGGGTGTACTAAGAAAGGATTATTTGATAATCCACGATTAGGGGGACTAATTCCACGAGTATGAAGTCAGGGAAATCCTCTTTATTATAATATTTATGAAATTTGAACTCCGAAAATGTAACGAAAATCAATCGTTACCAATAAATGGAAAATTACAACAGCTTAGCTAGTAACATCGGTGGCAGCGCCGACTGGTGTTTGTCCGCTCGGACGAGCACACTAATAATAAATTAAACCTTTTATATCCCCCTTGTCGCCGGCTGCGGCGGACGATTTAGTGCGCGGGAGTTTAATGCTCTATTGAACCTTAATTAAGCTGACCGATCAATTTGTTTCCTTAAACTAAGCGTCCCATAAGATTTCGATTTCAAAAGTACTTAGAAGAAAGATTCGATTTTCGCAGAATTTCAAGAAACGGTTCCTTTTTTTGTAGCGTTTAATTGTCAAACTAACCGGACCGTGTGTCTGTCAGTATGTCAAACTATATTATTCTCAAAAACTCAGAAAGCTGAATTTGTGGGCATTTACAGATATGAATACCTACCGCGCACAAAGAACAATAATAAATAGGGATAAATATTTTTGTGCAATAAAGAGTTTACACACATACATACACACATACCTTCCGCTCATGTTTACATCATGGGGTGAGAAATGTTTGGGTAGATCTTAAAAAATCGTTAAGTATGAATATTTCAATATGAATATTTAGATTTTGGGGGTTTAAGGCCGTTTAGGAAATATTGAGAGAAGAGTTACGTGTCCAAATACCCTACCGCCAACTGTACATAATGTCACGACGTGTAAGAGAGCCAATTACCAACCACCAATAAATATTCAACCAACTAATTTACTGAATAAATATTTGAATTTTGAATTTTAATAAAAAATCTGGAAAATATCTTAATTCAACGAATCACTGTATAATAACGAATCCTACTAATATTATAAATGCGAAAGTTGAAGAAAGTGTGTGCGTGTGTGTTTGTGTGTATGTGTGTGTGTGTGTTAGTTTGCTACTCCTACACGCTGCAACGGCGGACGGAATTGGATGAAATTGGAATGGAGATAGCTTATATACTGGATTGACACATAGGTTACTTTTATCCCGGAAAACTTAAAAGTTTCCGAGAGAATATCGACAATGAAAATCTACGCGGACGAAGTCGCGTGCAGAAGCTAGTTTAAAATAAAACTAACACTACTTTAATATGGTTTCTTGAGTTTGAAGCGATTCAAACTTTTATAAATATTGTACGTATTTTATAGCACCAAATTAACTATAAGTAAATAGTTTTCAAAGGATTCTCAAACAGAAAATATAATATTTAGAACGTCAACTACTTCATTGACAAACATGTTTTCAAATTTGTTATTAAAATAAATAAGTCTGTATACTACTGATATCCCGTCCCGGGGTTAAATGATATTAAAAATCGATTCAAAATCTGTTGCAAACATTTAAAAGAACGCAAACCGTCTGTCAAAAACAGCTACTTCATTTTATACTAACTACGTATTTACAGATTTATAACGCCGTACACTCGTTAACAGTTCCAAATAATTTCTCTACATGCAGTTTCAATGAAATAACAGGTTGACCATCAATTTATTTACCACACAATTAATTGAACAGCAAACAACAGTGTAACAAAGAAATCTGATTTATTAAGACAATTAACTGAGATAGGGGCAGACCCTCGCCATTGTCTGATCGAAACACAATTCACCGAATCATAAATAAGAGGAACAATAGTCAATAAAATTAGATAGCGTCGGGACGAGAATTGGCAAGGAAAATAAATAAGGTTTCCCGAAGAGGATATGAGCTTCCACTTCATAGGGATAAGCAGATAATAAATACCTGCGTGTTCTGCAACAGGCCCGGCGGCCCCGGCGGCCCCGGCGCGGCCCGCGGGCCCGCGAGCCTTGCAGCGAGGATCCCGATACAATCATCTAATCTCCTCACCCTCACTTCCTCTCACTCAGTTAACTGTCAGTTGCTGCCACGATTAATGCGTTTTAATGGCCACATTAAACGTTTCATGCTCCATTAATGAAAAGGATAAACAAAAGATTGGCCGCTTTGAAGAGTTTGAAAATATTTGACTTTCCTCAATGAAGGGTTGTCGAAGACCTTAGATTTTGCAGGTTCTCCCTAGGAGTATTATATTCAACGGTGTTCCCTTGTTTCACCGACACTCATTTCATAGAACGTATCACTTCGCAGAATTTTCGTTTCATAAAAAGGTATTTTCTGCTGAGCCCGTGTCGATTTCAGGTTTTGTTATGGTTACAAGTCTAACCTAACCTAATCTATTTACGTGAGTCCTATTTAAGATAATTATCCTGAATTCAACACGGGTTCAGCAGAAAATAGCTTTCTATAAAAAGAAATTTCTATGAAATGAGTGTCGGTGAAACAAGGAGACACCATATTCAACGTTGAATAATAGGGATATCGCACATTGGTTTATATGGCTCTAAAAAACATACTTACTACGGTACTTACTTAGGTAATGTCGAATTGAGGGTAAATTTTAGTAGTTGCGCTGTTGGTGGTGTACAGTCGAGTTCAAAAGTTTGTACTATGGGTACTAGACAACTATAAACTTACATAAATAGAGAAATACATGGAAAACATTCAAAACTTAGAAACAAATAGGTACTCACGCTCATCACACAAATATCTGCCCTTATCTGGGGATTCGAACCCGGGACCGCTAGCTTCCAAGGCAGGGCCACTACCAGCTATTCTAACGTGTCCTACTATTGTACTCCTACTCACAACTATATTGCTGTAGGATATTGTCGCACCGCCACGCGCGGTCGTGTGTCCCTGTCCTGCTTGACCGAGGCCATAAATTCTAAAGCGTCAATTCGGTTGAAGCAGAGTTCGGAGAGCCGAGATGAAGTGCGGATCAAACAGTTAAATCACGTCGCAAAATACACAACCCTGATTTTATGACGACCGATCCTCGGTTACAGCCCCGCCGCCGCAGAGCCTCTGCGCCCTTTTAATAACGCTCTTAAAAATAAAACCCTCAACCAACCGTGATCATTAATTCCTTCATCTCAATATCCCTGACAACCTCGACGCCTTTGCGTATTTCGCCTGCTATCCAACTCCTTTATTCATTGATTTCATATGACGTAAAAATACTATCTAATTTAACGTAGACATATATTGTAGAAAAATAAAGTGTCATCCGGAAAAGGGTTCCTACATTGTCTCAAAATACCTTCGGGTTTGCTGATAGAAATATCTTTTCGCTTGTGCCACACAAAGAATCCTCGCTACAAAAGCACAGAATAAATAACAATACAAGACAAACGTCCAAGTAATATTTGCATTGGGAATCCGCGAAGTGTCGTGAAGTGATTTAATTGAAATGATGCTGCGCATTCGGCAGCCGAGCGGAGGATGCTGCATTATTCAGCCGCTCTCGGGGCGCGACACGAGCCGCCGCGACACTCGACAAAATAACCGCGTTTTGAATCCTATCGCTGATTGGCGAGGTCTATCATGTCTGATTACTAATGGTGGATTAGTAAATCAATCAGTAAATTGTTATTATTAAATAATATTTAAAAATATGTTCTTAGTACCTAGTTACTACAATAAGGTGTTTTCTTCTCTGATAATAGTTTCGAAAAAAATAGTAGAAACCCTAAATATAGGTTGAATTTCATTAGAAATGCGCCCAAACCAAACATGATGTCATGAGTTACACACATGTAGAAAAATACACAACCGATAAACTTCTAATACTCGTATGTGAGCTCTGATCTCAAACTACAGGTGAGAGAAACTTGAAGCTCATTACACAGTCCGCAGCAAGTTGCCAGGAGCGTGGCCGTGACAGCCGCCATGAATTATGCAGCGCCGCGGGCGCCGGGCGGGCCGGCGGCGCCGCGCGACCACACCTCGCGCAATGCCACTGATGCCACTACACTCTAATAGGGCACAATCGTACTCCCTTAAGTTTGAGACCACTCTGGGCTTGGCGTTACCCAACTGTTCCTACAAACACTTAGTTTTCCCCAAATAAAAATAAAGAAACCTTTTTCTGGCATTAAGAGCGAACGACATCTGAACACGTATCTGCGTAAACACTGCTTGTTGTAATGGGAATGTGACTTAAATAGCTGTAGAATGGTAAAACTATTATTATGGTTCGTCTCAAGAAGAAATTATCTATGTTATGTAGTAGTGGTTGTATACCAATAAATATAAAATAATCTAATTGTTTTATTCAATTCATAAGTTATGTAAAACATATATATATATATATATGTAACACTGTAGGTGTATCAATAAATAAATAAATAAACGAGCCACAGCCACCTGCCTCCTATTCCACTGTCCTGACAATGATATGTGACAAGTGGCGATTCGGTGTATTTCGCAAAGTGAAGTAGTTTTTACATCACTGTGATTCATATAAGCTGCGGCATGTACACTGAAATGTCACTTGTCCCTTGTCATTATCAGGATGGTCAAATAGGGGGCTGATGGCAATACGTGGGCCCTGGGGCTCACGGAAACTGCGGGTCTAACCCCGATGACTATTTAATTACCCCGATACCCCGACCCTGGCTGGTGTGCTAGTGATTTACCAGCCGCCTTACACCCACACGATACCTTACAGTGCGAACACTGCTGCGTGTTAGCGGGTGGAGATCATGGTAGGACCTTATATTACATTATTTTTAGTTCTCACACTCTAACGCTTCTTAACCTGGTACTAAAAATGACCACTTACAACTCATACTTTTTGTATTTTTTATTAAAATAATTTTGTGCGAATAGAAGAAACCTAATGAAGCTAGAATTCAGTTCTATTTTTAGTTTTGCCCTATAAAGGGTTAAAGCCGTGTATTTATAGGCTAAAGAACTAAAGTAGTTTTTCTCCAACTTCCTCGGTAAGCCATAAACGCCAGCTACATGTGCTCATGTCGGAGAGCGCGGCGGAGGCAGGGGTGGGGCATACTCCGCCAACCTGTACCTCCGTCTTCTCCGATTACATTTGGAAATTTTACGTATGAATAATTTTTAGGTCTTGAAAAAGCCACAAAACCAGCTGGGCTAGTATGGTTGCGTCTATATCGCGTGTTATAATGTGGATAAAGCATCCGTCACTATCGTACTTATTTACACGTCAAAAGGTGACGGATGCCTTATCCAAACTTTGTCACGCGATAAACGCAACCATGTTAGGGGTTGTCCTTCTGGTGTCTTTCTGCATTTGAGTCACGGGTCAAGAGTAAAAGAAATAACGCCCAAGTTAGATATAAATATTGCATGTCAACACTGTACTTTATTTAATTTATCTTTTGTTCGTTTTAAAGTTACTTAATATTTTAAGTTTAGCTTTAATTTTCTCGCAATTGTAGTGGGACTTTTGGGACAAAAGTGTTAAAAGTATAATAATAGTAAAAAAGACTTTAATATCACATCCTGTGCCATTATGGCCATGGCTATGGACTAAAACAACTCCTAGGGCCTGTTGTTTGATCAGTAGTTAAACTAACTAATTGTTAAAAATCGTTACTAATAATTAAATTGTCAAGGAAATGTGTCAAATTTTCGATTCCTTTTTCGAATTTTAACAATTAGTTGAGTTAACTACTGATCAAACAACGGGCCCTTAATAAACAATCTGCGTTTGTATCAAATTATTAGCATAACGAAGGAAGTCAATTAAAATTTGTATTTATTACACATAATTAGTCAATGTTCACTTATTGAGTTCCCGTGGAGAGATAAAATTACTTATCTTTATCCCGGAGGAGGCACGACCTCGCGCCCCCGCCGTACGTCGTCACCAACACCAATCCATTTCTCATTTGGTGTCTTAAGTATCGATTCAGATAATTCATTTATTTATCGTAAAATAAGTAGTGTAATAAGAACCCGTCCCCATTATTTAACCCGCGAATAGAATAGAGTGTTCCGAGTTAAATTATATTTAAAGTGTGTTAAACATTAATTCGAATACGGCTAATCTATCCGCAGATTAAGTATTGGAAACAAGCATAAGTCAACCCAACCACACAAACAGCAGCACTTGTGCTTTGGTGTACAATGAAGTGTTTTATATTGTATTGTATGGTACAATAAGTAAAATAAAGCTTAATAAGTACCTTTGCAATAAACTTGAAATAATAAATATCCGCGTTTTCCCGTTTTAAAAGGTCTGCATCCTAGAAAATAAGGTTATTCCTATTTTCCTCACGCAGAGCATCCGCGAGATCTAGAGCTGAAGGATGCTTTGATTAAATGCAGCCGCCTTGTTTTTATTTTCTGTAATAACTAGTATGTATTGAAATAGCTTTTAGTATTCCGTAGTCAAACCAGGAACCTTTAAAATAGTTTCGCCATGTATGTATGTCATCATTTTATTCAAAGGCTATAAGGACTAGGTATACTTACTTATATACAGCCTTGGCCAAAGGTGTTCAGCACCCCGCTCGATCCCCTTTGTAAATTATAAAAAAGTGTTTGAACATGTGGAAATCATTAGCAGATATCGTTTCCAAGTAGCTATTTGCGTGTGAAAACTGAAGTTAGAAAAGTCTGGTTTTACAATAAAATTATTAATTGTATTTTTTGCGATTCCAGAGCCACCCTGAGACGCCACTATACCGACGAACTGCCAGAAATCAGCGAGGACGAGATCGTGTTGGGTTTAAGGCAGCTTAAAAATGGAAAAGCCCCCGGTGAAGATGGAATCACTTCAGAGCTTCTGAAGGCAGGAAAGAAGGCCCCTGGTGTTAAGGAGCTTCGGAACCTGTTTAATTCCATCACTCACTGTGGGAGAACTCCAAAGGTGTGGAATGGGGGAATAGCGGTATACCTACTGTTATTTAAGAAGGGAGACAAAACCCTTCTTAAAAACTACAGACCCATTTCTCTCCTAAGCCATGTCTATAAGCTGTTCTTGAGGGTAATCACGAATCGTCTTACCGGAAGACTTGACGAGTTCCAGCCTCCGGAGCAGGCCGGGTTTCGCACGGGGTATGGCACCATGGACCACATTCACACATTAAGGCAGATTATACAGAAGTCCGAAGAGTGTAATCGGCCACTATGCTTAGCGTTTGTGGACTACGAGAAGGCCTTAGATTCCGTGGAAACCTAGGCTGTTTTGGAATCCTTACAGCGATGCCAAGTAGACTGACGGTATATCACAGTGTTGAGATCCTTGTACAAATCTGCCTTTATGTATGTCCAAGTACAGGATAAACAGACTGAACCTATCCAATTGCGCAGACGGGTGAGACAGGGAGACGTTATATCTCCGAAACTGTTTTCAAGCGCATTGGAAGATTGTTTAAGACGTTGGACTGGAAAGGTAAAGGTATTAACATAAACGGCGATTTCATCTCGCACTTGTGATTCGCAGACGACATAGTCTTGATGGCGGAGTCGCTGGAGGAGCTGCAACAAATGCTGGACAGCCTAGCATCCGTCTCTCTGAAGGATAAAATCCGTAAAGATGTTATACGACAGAGAACCAAAGTAACCGACATAGCACAGAGAATTAGCAAGCTGAAGTGGCAGTGGGTTGGCCATATTTGTAGGAGAACCGATAACCGTCGGGGTAGACGTGTTCTTGAGTGGAGACCGCGACTCGGCAAACGTAGTGTAGGACGCCCTCCGGCGAGATGGAGTGATGATTTGCGAAACGCTGCTCGCAGATGTTGGATGCCCAATGACAGGGTAAAATGGCGCACATTAGGGGAGGCATACGTCCAGCAGTGGACTAATATAGGCCGATGATGATGATGATTATGATGTTTTTTTTCACGGAATTTCCCTTAACGTTAATAAATATGACTAATCTTTCCGATAGATTTACAACTTTCTATAATAAAATATCTAAATGCACCTTTTAAAGTTTGACTTTTATATGATAAACGCATGGGTGCTCAACACCTTTGGCCAAGGTTGTAGATAAAATGCAATATAATCATAAATAGATACACAATGGAATGCCATCGATTCAAGTTGGCGCATTTATGCATGCAGTGTCGTGGAAGCACTACGAATGCGTTTCTACCTTTCGTATCTGACTTTTCACATGATTGCGTTGGTGTTCGTGTTCTGTCAAATTAACCGGCCGGTCGGCCTGGCGGGGACATCAGAGTGTAAAGCAGGTAGACTCGTAACCATAAAAACAAAGAGCATAGCTACTACTTCCATATGTTTCCAGTCATAAAAAGCATAGCCCTAAATTTTACAGTAGTACTAAAGTAAAACATTCACAAAGAAGGATGAATCGGAACTATGCTTAAGGGCTATGAATTATTCATCGTAGGAAGGTCCCGCCACTTTTGTACTGTGTCAGATTCATATCCGCTGACCGGCGCTGTTGTTGGACGGAGGAGCCCGGTCCGACCACGTTTAAACTTGGTCCACATTATGCGAGGGCATGTGCATAATACTTAATTATCATATAACAGACGTGTGGCTGAAATAATTGAAGATCTCAACAAAGGTACTAAGTTTAAAACCATTTTTTGAGTAGGATGTATGTAGGGTGGATGCTTTTTGATGTATTATCAACCAAAACCTTACAACTATGTATTTACTTTAAGATTCCATTTGATAAACGATTACGTCCAGAGATAGTTATGAAAAGTGTTTCAACGATACTGACCTCCCCTAGAGCTTAGTTTGGGACTAGGTCAATTGGTGCGACATTGTCCCCTGTTTTTTTTTATTTAATGTTTTTTGAATGTTTGTAGTACAATCGAGTTGATGGTGCATCTGCCAAAAATATTGTAAGCTTAGAGACCGCCAGCGAGTTAGGCTAAAACCTTCGGCCGCACACATGACGCACAGGGAATGTTTCCCACCGCTTCCTTTTTAGGGTTCCGAAGTCAAACTCTTATGCCCATGTCTGCCTGTCCGTCTGTCTGTATGTCATAGTCACTTTTTTCAGAAACTATCAAAGTTACTAAACTGAAATATTGTACGCTTATAGGATATATGTACCGCGCACTAAGATCAAAGAGATTAAAGAAAAAAAAACTGGCGAAGTCCGAGTCGGACTCGCGTACGAAGGGTTCCGTACCATTATCGAACAAAAAACGGCAAAATAAAACACATTTGTTGTATGGGAGCCCGACTTAAATATTTATTTTATTCTGTTTTTAGTAAATTTTTTTTATAGCGGCAACAGAAATACATCTTCGGTGAAAATTTCAACTGTCTAGCTATCACGGTTCATGAGATACAGCCTGGTGACAGACAGACAGACAGACAGACAGACGGACCGTGAAGTCTTAGTAATAGGGTCCAGTTTTTACCTGTTGGTCACGGAACCCTAAAAAAGGCGAATTCAGATTTAAGTTATTTCAAGCAACAATCATACATATAATATATTATGAAAAAATACGAATATTTATATCTAACGATGTAACAAAATTATTTACATCACAACGCACTATCCCACCGACAGGCATGATATAATCGACAGTCCAATCTGCCCGCAATCATCGCGAGGACGGCGTCGGCGCTGGCTCGTATTCGTTCATACTTGTTCTTCAAGATGGTTCAATTCAATTCAATTCTTTATTAAATGGCTTCTGTCCATTATTGTATTTGTTGTAACGGCATTGGGACTCCAATAATGAGCATGGTCATATATGCTCTTGCCCGGTTTGTTCCCTTTTCGGGTCGATTTTCAAAAGTACCTTTACCTATACATTGACGCAGTACATTATGTGTACAGTCACATACATATACATACATTCCTCAGTCAATAACAGAACAGTTTTATGCGCATAGGTTTTTGAATAACTGATAGTTAATTATACAAATAAACAACAAGTGGAAATCAAATACAAAATTGAATATAAGTACACATGCTATCTAAATATAAGATCCGTTCTGTTTAAGTGGATCGACAAAGAAAACGATTCCCGGCAGGTTATCCATGTACAAATTGCGTCGCTTGTTAAATTCCCCGTCACGTAAAGCAGGTAGCGCCGGAGCGGGAACACGACCATGTTAACAAGGTTATTCCTATTCCATAGTGAAATGTAAACAGCCCTTCAGCCATTATGAGTCGCGGTGCACAAGACAAACAGCCTGAGCGCGTCGAGCCCGCTTCAATATTGATATTGGCCCTCCCGGCGGCGATACCTACGCCCTATTCACTGATTTCGACTAAATTTATTTGTTAATTCAACGATCCATCCACTCGAACACCGACTCTGTCCCTCCGTAGCTAATTGGACTATTGTGTTTGTAATTAGACGAAATCGAAAAAAGCATCGCTTTCATAGTGAGTAGAGCTCGGGCGCCCGGGCGGGGCCTCCAGCGTCATAGGGCAACTCTTCTTGAGTTGCTGGTGTTTATGGGCGGTGGTGATTACTTCCCATCAGGTAACCCACATGCTCGTTCGCCTCCCTTTCTTATAAAAAAAAACTATCAGTCGGTCGCCCGATATGGGCCGGTCAGTTCGTCGTCTTAGAACACAGACTAATATTTCGAAATGCAAGTGTGGGGCGCGGCGATCTCCACCGGGCAGTCCGACGCTTCTCGGCCGAATTTGCCTTTGGCCCGCAGCCCAAATACCCATACCCAATTCTCGTGACTTCGAGATGATTTTTCATGCGAGATCAACTGTCAACTGCATACATTTTTTCGACATATCTCGCATTCAAAATCATCTCGAAGTCACGAGAATTGGGTCCCAGGCGGCCTAACGATCGTCTTCACCTGGCCGATCTCGAACTGTCGTTTGAAAACTAATAACGTATAGTGAGTTAGCTCTCCATTCTAGTTTTCAGTCTGTCAAGGCTTCTATTTTAAAAATATTGGTAAAACCATATATTGACACTGATATGTTGTCGTAGGTATTTTCAACGTTACGATAGATTTTATTTACTTGACAATAATGGCGGCCGACTTAAAAACAATAACGATAATATGTTAACGGCAGAATGGTTTTTACCCAGTAGAATAGAGGACCAGGCGGGAGTGCCGGTAGTCTGTTAGTCCGTGGTGCCCTGCAGCGGAGCGCACGGCGGGCGCGGCGTCAACATTGGCTCGGCCCGCGCCGGCAAATAGCGCCTGTTTCGTAACCGGATTTAACAAAGGCGCCGCCGCTCATTTGATACTCTAAACAACGCTTCGTAAACACACTGATTTCGCAGAAATCCTACTGGTTATTAAATTAATACGTAGTGTCTATTAATAAGAATTAAGCAACAAAACACGGGACTTAATAAATCAAAGAGTGTACCGGTGTAGACAAAGGTCATTAATCCGAGCGGGCTTTAATTACCAGCCCTGTTTAATCCGAAGATTCAATAAAAGCATTTAATTAAAATCGCACCGAGCGAGCACAATGCCGGCGCTCGCGGCGGAGGCGCCGCGGAATAGTGTATGAGGACCGAGCCAGGGTTCCGCAGTCAACAAGGAACCCATATAGTTTCGCCATATTCATCTGTCGAAGCGTGGATGTTTTTTATCTCGTCTAAGTATTCTATCGTGAGGGGTGTCGTTGGATAGGCTTATCAAAAATATTGGGCTAACTATAAGTAGAACATTTTTATATTTAGGGATCCGTTTGCGATAGGTATATTATGCCACAATGCTAAACCGTAATGCTTGACCAAGTGTCAATAAAATCCGGTGCATGTCACGCCGCGCACAATCCAGCAATACCTTCAATAAACTGCCGTTTCTTTTTTTGTTTCAATACTTAAATCAATTTTCAGACTGTCGCATGTATTAACTATGCCGATGCGTAAGTAATAGTTATTCGCGTAAGCCTCAGAACTTAAACACTAATTATTGTAAGATACGAGTATTGTAGCGCTCGGATACGTGAAACAATAAATGCTTCTTTGAATGAGCCGGCGCGCGCGCCCGGGGCGGCGGCGGCGGCGGCGGCGCCCCGCGCTAACAGCGCAGGCGGCCCCTTATTTTCTCTGTCAATACAAATATTGAAAAATCATTACGTACGCTCACTTCTTTCATTCCGACGTGAACACCAATTCTTTTTGTCAAATCTTAAAGAAATAGTCGTATGTTTTCATTTAGTTTTTGTTGAAAAGATTTTATTACGAATTTATAGGAAGATATTTACTTTACAATGTAAAGTAAAGTTTGCATAGAACTCAAATATTTGTGATTTAGTGAATGATTTTTCATTATCTTGGATCCTAAAGCTTGTTCGTGGTTTAACCAAAATCTGACTACCTGCCGCACTCAGAGACGCCAATTAAATTTAATGCTTATTTAGTGACGTGTTGTCTTATTCTATCGATGTAGCAAAGAAAAAGACAGCAGAAACTTTAATCAAGCATTAAATTAAATTGACATCTCCGAGTGCGGCAGTATGACATTCACGAAGAAGCAATGGAACTCTTCTTACTTACTCTTACTACTCTTCTAACTAGTTACGTATGTAAGTATGACATGTAAACTCTTTATTGCACATAAAACCAATTACAAGTAAGTACGTACATAAACATAAGATAACGTGTACAATGGCAAACTTATCCCTGTAAGGGATCTCTTCCAATTAACCTGACTATTAGTTATATAAGTAACTAGGTATAAATAGTTATATAAGTTGTTTGCACTTTGGTTTGTAATTTTGTAGTTTGTAATTATTATAGGCACGAAATAAACAATCTTCTTTCTTTCTAACTGCGCCTACGGGAACAAAACGTACCTACTATAATAATATTTGTGGGATTTGTACCTTTTGTAACTAGGAACAGATGAGGCGATGAGTGAAGGCCGCGCGAGCCGCTGGATCCTCGACCTTCGCCCCGCGACTCCGGCTCGTGCCCAGCAAGTGCGTCCCGCGGCGATGAGTGAAGGCCCGCAAGCCGCTGGACCCTCGACCCTCGCCCCGCGACTCCGGTTCGTGCCCAGCGAGTGCGTCCCGCGGCGATGAGTGAAGGCCCGCGAGCCGCTGGACCCTCGACCCTCGCCGCGCGACTCCGGCTCGTGCCCAGCGAGTGCGTCCCGCGGCGATGAGTGAAGGCCCGCGAGCCGCTGGACCCTCGACCCTCGCCGCGCGACTCCGGCTCGTGCCCAGCGAGTGCGTCCCGCGGCGATGAGTGAAGGCCCGCGAGCCGCTGGACCCTCGACCCTCGCCGCGCGACTCCGGCTCGTGCCCAGCGAGTGCGTCCCGCGGCGATGAGTGAAGGCCCGCGAGCCGCTGGACCCTCGACCCTCGCCGCGCGACTCCGGCTCGTGCCCAGCGAGTGCGTCCCGCGGCGATGAGTGAAGGCCCGCGAGCCGCTGGACCCTCGACCCTCGCCCCGCGACTCCGGCTCGTGCCCAGCGAGTGCGTCACGTGGCGATGAGTCAACTGATTATCAAGACCAAACGAGTCTGCAGAATCAGCTTTAAATCTTATCATTGTTTTGTACATACTACACAGTAGCTATACCTACTGATTTTATATAATTATGTTTACTTACCTGTTGACTTCAATTTGTACTATTTTCAAATAGGTACTGTAATAATATATTGTTTTGTTATTAGGTTTATGTATGATTTCCAAAGGAGAATGAATCTTTGAATGGAAGTTAGACCAAGTGCTGCCCAAATGAACACATAGTGCATTAAATATGTTCCTCCGGCTAACAATAGATTGTACACTAGAGCGCTGCAGGATACATCCCGCGATCATGAAAAAAAAGCCATTTGTTGAGAACTAAATCATCAATAAAATCAATTTAATAGTACCTTATTTGGTACTTGATATCATCGTCATCAATAAAAATCCCTATCAAGAAATATAGAGCAGGGTTCCTAACAATATCTTGGTGCCTAGCGCACTCTAATAATCAAATTAGGCACATAACGTGCGCGCAACTGCCAATTATTCCCAGCATTGCAGCATGAAGATTGCTTTATGTTGATGAATGCATTAGGCGTCGTCGGCGCTCAAACGGTCCATTAGATAATCGCTTACAGAAAAACCTTAGAAAACCAGAATCGCAAAGTAAAAACCACAAACCAAAATATATTTTTTCTTTCAAACAAATTTTGAGAATATGTGTTTTTTCTAATAGATAGTAACGTAAGGAACTCGTTAGAAGTATTTTCACTCCTGGGCTGCAGCTGGCCCAACCTTGTCATTCTCCTTTCACCATTAATAACGGGACTTGTCCAAAATGGAGTTGCACACCTCGCGCTATCCACACTGACAAGCAAACAAACAAAAAATCATGTAAAAAGCCTGTTTAAGCACCTTTTAATAACCCATATATTATTCAGGAATAAAATATAAATCTTAAACTAAAATAATATAACAGAATGTGACTAAAGATGTACGAACAAAAAATTAACAACTGAAGTTTACAAAAAGTTCAAGTATATACGCTTTAAAGGACGCTTCGAGGGAGAGCGACTCACGTGATCTTTACCGAGGGAACAGGTCTCGGGAACAAAACACCACAAGGCTGTTTAATGCAATTCTATTTATTTATTAAATCTTTAGCTATCTGTTTGTACAATCATAAACTACAACTTTACGTAAAAACATATCTATATCTACACGATTGCCTTCAAACTTTATAATCAAGTTACAACCTTAGTTTCAGTGTTGAACAAAACATTGAAGTTTATGCGAACACTTGTGCGAAATGTGACGTCGTAACATTTAACTGTTTGCTTACTCGTAGTTAAGATACAAAACGATCACCAAACATGCGTAGCAGTTATTGTTCTATTTTCCATCTTCATGTGCGGTGAAATAGAAACTACATAGTACCTACGAGTGATAGGCATCTCGCCGTACTCAGAATCAATTTAGAGATAATTAACAAGTTCCTATTTAAAACTGTGTTTGAAAAATCGACGTTAAGGAAGAATTTAGCCGCCATTAACGGAGTTTGAGTGCGGCCGAGAGTTCATACAGCTAAATGCGGAAACGAATCTATGTATCTCTCTAGTTGTTAAACTGATAAACAAAAATCAAATGAAACAATAATTCCAATGGGGAAAATTACATTTTGAACTGTTCAATCAAAATAATCCTTGCGGGCAAAAACAAGTTTACCTGTAGAAAAAACCTCGATAACTTCCACAATTATTTAATAATCTTTTGTCATTTTCAAAAACCACTGGTTGTCCCGCCCCGGCTGCCATTTCAGTGGTCGCGAGCAACGCCGGCGGCGGCTGCAAACGCATCTCAAGGTATTGCAGTTGCGGTGATACATAATTTGTAATGAAGAGTGCGGATAAATGCTGTTATGGCTGTAGATAAAGTAAGACTACTAAATTCGTTAGATATTCATGTAATGTGAGGTACCGTGCCACTGTACGTTTACATATCTGTGTCTGCTACAGGGCTGTATCTTCCGAAACACCAACTTATTGGGGTGTCAAATTAAGTTAATGGCTAATATATGTTTAGATTTTACAAAACTTTTGCTAGTGACTCCGTCCACATAAAAGTTATTTTCGGCTTTTCCTAGGGACCAAACCATTTTTTCGGAACAGAAATGCCCTTCTGTGTCCGGCATTTTCATCAGCTATTCCATACAAACTTCGAGAGTTAAACAGCCGATATGTATGGAAGAGCTGATTTTTCTTTCGCGATTTGGATTTTGGTCCCGTAATAAAAGTCGATCAGTATGACCAACAGAGTTAGTCCCTAAAATTTGGCCGGTCATTAAAATTTCTCCCCGTATTTCAAATGTAATTAGTTAAAACATCATTTCTTTTCTTACTTTGGCCGCAAATACATAGCTCACCGGAGAGCAAAGTTATATGTGCACTAAAGTATTTTCTTGGAATCGGAGTTGGTTT
The DNA here is from genome assembly GCA_948252455.1 of Acleris cristana. Lineage (NCBI taxonomy): Eukaryota > Metazoa > Arthropoda > Insecta > Lepidoptera > Tortricidae > Acleris > Acleris cristana. The sequence goes on from OX411780.1 coordinate 18,094,690, forward strand.
GTCGCACAGATAAATATACAATTTGTAAGTTGTATTATACTACAATTGACCTTCGGGTAACTTTTCTCCGTTATGTTTATGAGTTTTATAATCTCTCATTGTACAGCATCCCGACATAGCATTTATTGAAATACTTTGTAATCTTGCGAGTAACGGTTGTGCTATAGAAAAACGAACACTACAATATTGTTTTAAATATTTTTCTACATCAAATACCTTACACACAGTTTTAAAATTATCCATCACAATATTATAATTATTAACCAAAGTTTCTATATGGGCTAGATATCTTGTTTTCAAGTGCCCATATTCTTGCTCTCCGGTGAGTTAGCTACTTGCAGCCATATTAAGAAATTATGTTTTAACTAATTCCTTTTTAATTATATAGGATTCAATTCTGTTGGTGCCACACCCAATTTGCCCATGATCCTGTGGAAATAACCGAGGCCTTTTTTAACTTTTTTTTCTTGGCTGTGAATTTATATATAAAGTCCAATAGTCACACTTTAGTTAAGACAACAAACATACAATTAGTTATTTAGAACAATCACCCAATAAACATGTTTCGCGTCTCGTTTCATCGCGCAAGCTTATACAAAAACTTAAATATTAAATGGCAACCCAAAAATTGCATTCTTAAGTAGTTTATAGTGCTAACTATATCGGAATCGGAGCAGAGATTGCCGGCGATATAACTTAGATCTGCCCCCTGCAGCAACTCAATCTTCCAAACATTTTATTAAATTTACAATAGTGACAAATAAATGAGGAAAGTAATGAAAGCTTTTTTGACATCCGCCTTATAAATTATCAGTTGAAATAAAATGTAATGAAACAGACCAAATGTAAGTCAAAACGACGGCTACTAATACAAAACGTTTGTAATCAATATAGACTATGAATGTGCATCAAGTTCTTTCAAAAGTGTTTGTTGGGCTGTGAAAACAACACAATTCGCAAAATTATGGATATTATCATAAGTTAATATTTACATTTTGGCATTAGAGATGGCACATTTTTTTACATTTTATATTTAATTTCATACCGAAAAATAAACATCTCAATAACAATCATCTTAAAACGGGGATCTCAAATTAGTTTTCGGCACTGCCGCGCCGGGGTGATCACTTCCACGGTGTCTTATGCTAATTATTACATGAAAGGGTTAACAAGGAAGACAAGATCTGCTCTATTTAAATGTTTATAGCAACATTAATTATCAATACGTACTCCTTACAAAATATATTCAAGCGTAGGCGTACTCATTCACATACCTACCGCTTTGAAGTCAAACTGATCACATGCCACTACGTCTTTACACAAAAATACATTATCTCTATAATCTAGGTTCCGTAGGTATTCAACAAACATTATTTACACTTGAGACACAAACGATTATAAGCATCACTGCCCATCCAACTATTTGTACTTATGTCATAAAAAAATATGTACGTCCAATCATATCACAAAGCACCTCCCGCGCCGCGCAGCCGGCCGCCCGCACTGCAACAAACAACGCGTTAACGACGCGCTCGCTCTCCGACTCCTCGCCGCACGCCACGGCACAACCCGCTCCAGCGGATCGGGGATCGGCGTCTCGCACTCGGCAAGGTAACAAGCCTTCCCGGGTGCGAACGTTTGTTATTCTTACTTGTTTTATGACAACTGCCGATATACCAAATCGTTCTTCAGGACAACAGTTAAAAAGTAACAGTACTGAATTCGGGATAATGTACCTTTAAACGAGCAATTCTTGCATATATATGCATATATTATATAATCTGAATCTCGGAAACGGCTCTAACGATTTTCATGAAATTTAGTATGCTGGGGGTTTCGGGGGCGATAAATCGATCTAGCTAGGTTTCATTTTAAGAAAACTTACCAAAAAAAAATACCGAGCATTCAATCATCCAGGTACTGGTAATAAAATGGGGTATCATTTAACTGATCAGCAAGATATTCTTATTTTGGTGAACAGAAAAATGTATTTGGTCAGCCAAAATAGCTAGTTGGTAAGCAACTTATGGTTAGCAAACATTTATAAATCTGTCTGCAATTAATGATATACTGAACTGCTCTAAATTATTTTGGTCAGCAAATTAAATATTTGAGCTGCATAGAGCGACCCACAATTAATCAAATTTTGGTAAGCAATCAGTAGGTAAGCAAAATATTTCATTTTGTCCAGCAAAAAAAAAGGGGGCAAATTTACTGCCGTGCCGGCAACGCACATATACCGGTTAGGGTGTAGCAGAGGGTAACCCCTGAAAAAAGACTTTTGACCAAAAGTGTAAAAAACATGTAATGCTGATGATGATGATGATGATGATGATGGTGATGATGATGCTGATGACGATGACGATGACGATGACGATGACGATGACGGTGACGGTGACGATGACAATGACGATGACGATGACGATGACGATGACGATGACGATGACGATGACGATGACGATGACAATGACGATGGCGATGGCGATGATGATGATGGCGATGATGATGATGATGGTGATGGTAATGACGATGACGATGATGATGATGATGATGATGATGATAGAAATTTACAAATTTAACAGACTCGACGGAGCTCCGCTCACGCGGATCTCCTATTTCTGGGTTGTTCTGGCCCTCCGGGCCTGATATAAAAACGAACCTAACCTACCTCATAATTATTTATGACACAAATTTTGGTTAATCTAGGGTGTGATTGTGATTTCTAAATTTGTCCCACAAACCTTAACTTGTAATTACTACTTACTAGCCTCAAAAATACCAATGCTTGGGTGCTCGCGTCACGTGGTCTGATTTCGCTCCGCCCACAAAAACGAACACTGCTGATTTTTCAAACTAAACGTAATCCACTTATTTATATAGATAACCATTATTTTAATATGCACACCTCTCAATTAAACTGCTTACAAACATGTTTTCTCTGCTGACCAATTGTAAAATCTTACTGCCCAAATAATTATTTTGCAGCTCGACCGTTTATTAGGCAGACTGAAATTGATTAAAATGTTACCCGTTTATAAATTATTTGCTGAACAAAGAGTTGTAGCCCGATTTTTATTTATTGCCACCCAAATATTTTTATGCTGCCCAAATGAGTTAATTGCTTATTTTTTTTGCTGATCAATTTGTATAACGGCTGACCATTTAATTACTTCCCTAATAAAATTCGCTATAAAATCAAATTAGTCACGCATTACTTTGACAATGAATGATACTCACACTGGTGCTACGTCAGAAGCGAGTCGTACTCGAAGGGCGTGGGGTCGGCTGCGCGCAGGTGTCACCACAGCACGCGGCCGGAGATGCTGGCCACCTCGATGTGGTCGGCGGGCTCCGCGGGCGCGCGCCGCCGCCGGTGCCGCCGCCGGAAGCTGGCCCACAGCACCAGGGACAGCGCTATCAGGGCGGACACGGCCAGCGTGCCCAGGTACTGCGCGTAGCTCGCGTGCGGGCTCGCGTACGGCGAGAACTGCGACTTCTCATTAATATTCCCGGCCAGACCTCCGCCGGAAATGCCAGGCTCCGTTTCATTCCGAGTTACATTTGAAAGAATCGCCGAGAGAGATTCATTTTTCACCAACTTCATTTTTAAAACTTTTGTAGCTTCCACTGGTGTATTTAAGCGCTTGCCGGATTTATTATTTTGCCGGGTTTTTGAAATGTCATCGTTATTCCCTTTTTTTGAGTTCCGCCATTCCGGAGATAAATGAGACTCTGAGTCCAGAAACCTTTGGTCGATATTTAACTGATCATGTAAGAGTTTATTTTGATCGAGAGTTTTCGCGAGCTCTCTTGATTTAATAGCTTGCGTTTCATTTGAGAGTTCGTGATGTGACAGTTTTAATGCGCTTTTAAGTTTTCTTTCGCTAGAAATTGAAATTATTGCATGTCTTGTGTCTTTATCAATAGTGTTATTAAGTTTCAAATCGTAATCATTATCACTCGAGTTATATTTACTCTTGTTCCGTTTTAACGAGTCGGACCCTTTCTCTGTCTTATTATTTAGATACCCGTAGTACCTCAATAATTTATTTATCATTTCAGTACTGTACAAATTTACCGGCGGCAAGCTTTCACTTATAGTAAACGTCTCTGGAAATGTACAATTGTACTTGGTTATTTCATCTTTGGCTTCAGAGGTGGAGTAGTAGCAAGTCTCACCGGTGGACGTCGATTTATTCCAACTCATCCAGTCTTTGAGCCACATCTTAGCGCTGCAATTCATCCCGTTGCCGTGCAATCTCAAGGTTTTCAGTTGTGATAAGTAAAACAGTAAGTCGTTTCTGATCTCGGTGAGGTTGTTCATTCTCAAGTCAAGGTACTGCAAATGAGAAAACGCGGCGAGAGCTGCCGAGTCGGCGAGCAGCTGGCGCGCCAGGCCGGGGCTGGCCTGCAGGTGCAGCATCTGCACGCCCTCTGGCGCAGGCGCGGGGAACCCGCCCTCGGGCGCCGGTGCCGGCGCTGACACGTTCAGGAAGCACAGCCGCAGGTCGCGCAGCGCCAGCGGGCCCTCGAACGTGCTCGGCGACAGCGCCTGGATAGGATTGTTCGACAAATCCAGCATCTCCAATGATAGTAAATCATCGAACACATGGTCTTGTATGTAACGTATCTGGTTATTTTGCAACAGTAATATACGAAGATTGGGCAAATTTTTGAGGTCATGAATGGACAAGTTACTTATTAGGTTGTCGCTGAAGGATAAGTACTTCAATTCGTCTGGCAGAGACCTCGGTATATCAGTCAGGACGTTTTTGTTAATGTTCAGGAACAGGAGCATCTCGAGTCGACCCAAAGAGTCGTCTTCCACGGAATCGATCTCGTTGTCCGAGAAGTCGAGCGACTGGAGCAGCGGGTAGCTGTCGAGGTCGCCGCAGCGCACGGCGGAGATGCGGTTGCCTACGAGCGAGAGGAAGCGCACGGAGGGCGTGAAGGCCTCGGGCACGCGCGCCAGCCCTGTGCGCGCCGCGTCCAGCTGCTGCAGGCGCCGGCCCGCGCCCACGAGCAGCTGCGCGGGCGCCGGCGCCGCGCCGCCCAGCGCCGGGTTGTCGCCCAGCAGCAGCCGCGCCAGATTTGGCAGCAGCTGCAGCGCGCCCGGCGAGATCCGCTTCAGGTTGTTGTGGCTCACATCCAGGTGTTGCAGCAACCAATTGTTGAAGTACTTTCCGTGGATGAACTCGATGTTGTTTCTGCTCAAGTTCAGGTGTTGAAGATTTTTGAGCGGAGTGAAAACGTTCGTCAAAAGTGTCAAGTTGTTCTCTGACAAGTCCAGTAATTCCAATTTCGTAAGTCCGTTAAAACTTCCAATAAATATATTTGTAATTTCATTTTTACTTAAAATTAGTTTTTGAAGGTACGAGAAATTGTTAAAAAGGCCATTCGTGATGGATTTCAGTCTGTTGCGAGACAAATCGATTTCTCGCAAATTTAATATCTTGACGTCGATCGTTATTTTTGTAAAATTACTATTAGTTATGGCGAGCGAGCGCGTGTCGAGCGCCGGCGAGGCGAGCGCGGCGAGCGCGCCGCCGCCACACGCGCACCGGTAGCGGACCGACACTTCTGACAGCGTTTTGTTTGCAAACTCCTGGCTCCATGTCCACTCGTCATCTTCGCAACACACCGGCACATGATAAACATTACTATTTTCCTTTAAAGTAACGTTAAAGGAACACATTAAAGCTAATGTTAAATTATTATGGCAAGTGCATTTTTCCGGACACGTCGATGCTAAATAGCTCACTTGCCAAAAATATATAAACATCCATAACGAGCACTTCATCGGAGATAAAGCCATTGTCTATCTTCGCTTGTTTTTATGCTGGATTGAACACCAGATGATTCAGCAGACGTGACGTGGGACGGTCGTGGCTCTCAACAGCACTGCAGGCCTGCGTCCTCCGCGGCGGAAGCATGTTGTCGGTTCAGCGCGCACGGAGGCGAGCGCGAGTGTCGGGCGGGCGCGCGGCCGAGGAGCCGTCGCCGAGTGAGCGGGGCAGCCGGCGCCGGCGGGTCTGTCCGCGGACTGGCGAGCGCCGCGCGGCGCCGGCGCGCTGCGCTCGCCGAACATCCGACCAACCTCATTTTTATATAGTCAACTGACTTCCACACCGCCACTATTTATGTCATACTCGGCGCTCCCTAATACGTTATTTTGAGGGGGCAAGTATTTGTAAATGTACGTTATATTTTTCGGTTGTTCTAACTGAGATTGCTCCCGGTGGGGCCGTCTCGGTTCGCGAACATGATACAGATGGATTTTACTGTGGCTGAATAGTTAATAAACTTTATATTTAAAAGTTTTATTTTAGTAAAGCCTGTGTAAGAATTAGACAGACTATACCAAGAATCAGATGTAACAAAAATTTAAGGGACTGCCAACATAGATAGAGTTACAATTTTTTTACCACGGTATTAATGTTATGTGCAGTAAAATAAAACTTAGAAGCGTGTGGCCATCACAAAATTCACAACCGAGTCCAACTGTTTTATTGTCCCGCAGCAAGTGGATGGCAATTTCCTCGTTTTTGTGCGGTAAGAAAACCTATTAAACCGAGGTTGGTGGCGGAACAAAGCCGAAATACCTTTATTGTGGATGTTCTCTTTAACTTGCAAAAGTCTCCAAGTGGGAAGTGAAAGAAAGGCCTGGCCGGAGCCACCTTTTTATTCAACCCTTTATGCCGTTTCGAACATCTTCACGGGAACGTTCGGCGAGCATTTTCATGAATTGCTCCCACAAGGCTTTCCGAAGGGTCTCTTTATTGCGATCCTTAATTTGGGCTATTTGAACTTTTCTTGTCCTCTCCTGGATGTTTTTCGGGAAGCATCGTCTTTCGAGGTTGCAGGCTAGTTGTGGCACCTGATACACCCATGACTATTGATTCCATCACCATAAAACTGGTTTAACCCTTCATCTGAAAACATTGGTAGTGAATGAAGATTGTCTTTGAAAGAAATTACTAAGGTAATGTAAAGTACCCAAGCCGTTCAAAAAAAGTCTCTGTGTCCCTTCTATCACATCCCCGCGCCTCTATCCTAGGTAGAACAAACTAAATAGTAATTGACCTGTTATGGTATTGTTTTTAACTCGGCCGCCGTTACTGTACAAGCCTATCAAAACGTTGACAATACGATGACAGGTCAAAACGATTTGGTTTTTACAGTGATGAATAGGGGCCCAGGATAAATTACAATTTGTACATAACATATTAACATATTATGATACTTGTATGCTTAGTACATAAAACATGTTTGTTAAGATCCAGAGAATAACATGGGTAGGGTAATCCTGCGAATTTTACAGTTTCGAAGAGATTAGCGATTCATTAAGTCAGTTCGGTCAGTTAATTATCATAATATAATCTAATAAGTACTCAGAAATGCTTAACAGAACTCTTACTATTTAGTCATACACGTAGTTTTAGGCTGGGGCTCCACTGAGATGGAGATGAGCGGAGTAGAGCGGAGCTGTGCCAATATTAATCAATAGAATCTAAACTAACGTGGCGCTCGACGTGACAGCATGCGCCTTCTATTGGTTGATATTGGCACAGCTCCGCTCCGCTCCGCACGTCCCCGCCTCAGTGGAGCCGCACCCTAATCATAGGATATTATTGTTTCTCTTTATGTTTTTTTTTACGTTTAATTTTTACTTTCGTTGCAAGTTTTTGATGCACGCCATAGTTCAATTTATATATTTACTGGCGTCCGCGTAAGATGTAGTTTCCTATAATTGGGTAACCATCGATCTAGACGTAAAAATAGATGGAAGCATAGGTTAGAGATGAATTATCCGTTGGGAATTTACTGAATTGTACAGCATCTTCGTGTTAACTGTAAGGCTGTAAAATATTGTTTGAAATAAATAAATATATAATAATTAAAAAAAAACAATCTTTATTAGTTACATGACTGTGTTCAGACAGTGTGTCAGATAAATTATGGTTTTTGGAGAGCAGCGCTTAGAAAGTTCCCAGTCCGCTTTTGACGGTAGCTGTAAAACCAATGGAAGACTACCTGTTGTGTATTTTGTAGACTGCACCTTATCAGTAATATAACTTTCCTCATTTGTCTGTGTGGTGTGGCAATAAGGAGTACTGGTATTGAATTGTACGAGTATTAACCGCCACTAATTTTAGTGTAGTCCCAAAGGCTAGGATTGAACGAGTGTTCAGTTGCTGTTTATAATTATGTAGATTCACGGCATGGACCGACTGGGGGGCCGCGCCGGGAGCCCGGCTGCACGGTCCATTACTATCGCCAGATAGAACCGATTAGGAAACAAAATAAACGTAGAACAAACCGAAGCATTAGGCCATTAGCGACCGGCGCAGCGAACGGCGAAGGAACTAAAAGTGAGCCTCCGGCGGACGGAATCGCTGTCATTAGGGTAACGAGGCTCGCCGCTGACGCAGCGCGGCCACCTCTCGCGGCCTAATGAACCGGCCGCCTCTTGGCAGCCTGCCTGCGATCCACCGGCATTGATTGCTGTTGCCTTGTTACCTTTTTCGCTAGAATTACAAGCTAATTGTTTGTTCGGTACAAATCGCATTCCCCATTTGCAATTAGAAGCCGTTTCAGCAAATAATCACCCCCGACCAAAACGCGACTGCACCATATTGTTCCTACCTGAACATTTTATATTCACAAAATTATTATAGCTTAAATCGGCAGCAGCTCGGAGTTTGAATGTGAATTTAAAACTTTTACGTTTCGAAGTTTTATTTCGCAGCACAGCAGCACTGACAACTTGGCCCTTTAATTTACGCTGCTGAAATGAAAACAATAATTTAAATGTCTTTGCAAAATTAGATTATTAGTCAATGTGGGGACCAAGCACCACATTTTTTTTACTGAATTACAAAAATTGATAGTCAGTATAATTTTGTATGAATGCATCACGTACAAAAATCCAAAAGGTGAAAACAATTATTTGAATTGAAAACAACAATGTTAATTAGAATATAGCGCGAATCAGTGTGCAAGTAAATCTGTTTGTTCGTCGTTAATCGGGTGTCCGCCGGCCGACGAGCGCGCGCCGTAATAAAGGTCGCGGCGTAAAACTTTATTACACGCTCCGGCTCGGCCGCGGCGGGCGCGGGATGACGGCCGTTCTCATTAACCTCGCCGCCTCGCCGCCTCGACTCGTATCAACGCCGGTTACACTTTTTTTCTCGTAAATAATAACAGCAGCACATTATTGCCCTTCTATTGCCTGAAACAGCGGGCGGGTTGCGCATTCGGATTTAATGCGCGCCATACGTCTGAACGCGCTGAACGTGTTAAGTGATCGTCCTACCTGTTTGGGTTGCTTTGCAGATGTTTTTTTTTTTACACAAATTACACCTGTTGTTTGCGTATGTAATATTAACGTATCGTGGTTTACTGTTCTTTTACATTAACTCTTTATCTATTCTACTCTACTGGGTAAAAAAATTGCCTTTGACGTGTTATCGTCTTGTTTTTAACTCGGCCGCCATTACCGTCAAGTAAATAAAAGCTACCGTAACATTGGCGACACGAAAACACGTCAAAGACAATGTTTTACCCGGAACAATACTACTAGTTTTGTTCTTGTGGTAACTCAACAGGAGATTTAATTTATTCATACACTAGCCAGATCTACAATAACCCGAGTGTAAATGTATCTTAACTTTTAGGTAACTTAATGTAGTTCTTACAAAACATCCAATAAGTTCCCCAAGGACCCCTCTATCAGGATCTCAATAGGACAAGTATAAGCGTTTATAATCGACGAGCCCTCGAGGCGTGTTCCTCGTTATAATGCTCACCAGGTCTAATATAATAATGGGGCGGTTTGTTTCCGAGTTTAGATAGCAACAACAAGTAGTAATGATCGTCGGGACCCGCCGACGTCGGCCAGCCGACCGCGACCGACGCTCGGGACGGACGGGCAGCCCGGCGCGCGGGCGGCAGCGGAGCTCCTGAAGGTCGGCGCTTTAATCAATCACACGCTGCGGCTCAAAATGCACGTCGGGACTCCTTGAAATATGAGAGCTGGCCCCGGGGACTAATGTTTTATATTCCATCGCTGTATTGACAGTCGTGACTTATTGCCCGACAGATTGCGGTGCGAGCCTCGTCTCCAGCTAGAGCACCCGAAACATAGTTTTGCAGAATTTTTTTACGGTTCCGTAGCTTAAAAGGAAAAAAGGGATCTCTTATAGGATCACTCGCGTGTCAGTCTGCCCGTCCGTCTGCCACATCAGTTTTTTTCCGAATCTACTACAGTACCTACATAAACTCATTTTCTATTAAACATGGGGGCCACCGTTGGGAGTCAGAATAAAAAGGTAAAAATTAAAAAAAAAACACCTTATGTCCGATAATTTTTAGGAACAATATAGTTCTTTACCTATCAATTACAGAAAACTGTATAAAAATTAATTGTGTTTGTTTAAAGTAACATATAAAAGTTTTCAAAAAGTACGGAACCCTCTCCACGCGATTTTAACTCGCACTTGTCTGGTTTTTCATCACCCGGTGGCGAATCATGAGCTTAAAATATCCTGTAGGTGATTTTATTTTCATTTTTGTCCTAGGGACTTTGTAAATCACGTATCCTACTTTATACATTTTGTAATAAAACAGCTACTTAGCCGCATCTTGCAGATGCTTCTGCAGAGCTGCTTTGACGTTATACTAGTTATGAACAAACTAAACCTAATCAGAATGTAGCGTTTACAGCAAACTACACCTTCTCCTACATACATATACGTCATTCCCCGCGGACGCAGTTCAGCATATATTTTCCAGCAAATAAAATAAAAATAGGAATAGGCTACACAAATTGATTTCTGCAGTTCAAATTTAAAAATACGTTACTATGAATTGATATTAATTAAAATTAAGATATCTTCCATTTGACCCCTAATTTACCTAAGTTACGGGTAATATCTAGGTAAAATAAGTGAGAGCAAAATTATGGTGTTCTCTTGTTTCGTAGACAGGAATTTCATAGAATTTCGTTTCGTAGAAAATATTTCATAGAATATTTGGTCCTTGTATTTTTATTTACAATATTATTGTTTCAACGACTATTTACTTGAATGAAACATGTTCAGGGAAACATAATTCAATGAATTTTATAATCTCGTTTTTTATTTAACAAACTTATCAAACAGTAGAATTATTTTTAAACTAATACTATTATTTGTTTGGTAGAATACCAGAAAAGTAGTTTCGATTAAAACTGCGACCCCGTCAGAAATGAGTTGCCAACAGAAAAGTAGGTTAGGTTAGGTTAATACTGCGACCTCGTCAAAAACGACTTGCTACCAGGAAAGTAGGTTAGGCTAGGTTAGAACTGTGACCCCATCAGAAAACACGCACTTGCATCCATTCTTGGTAATAAGTTTTACATTAACTAAATAATAACTTACTTAGTCAATACCGTTAGTTTGCAACCTGTCACTAATACACTGAATAAAATCTTAGCCTGGTTGTGCAAAATGTGGTCACAGAATTATCAACAAGTTTTTGGAGTTGTTGGTGAGTCTGTGGCTCTGCCTACCCCACTCTGGGAATGAAGGCGTGAGTTTATGTTGTTGTTGTTGTAGTCAATAATAATTTGTTCAAATGTAAATCCTTTATCTTATCTAGGGGACACCGTTGATGTAGGAAAACATGTCGACATTTTTATTTGGTCGTGTTTTTTTTTTTTTGTTTTTTTGCATTTTCTCCCTCTATCTCTCTCCTAATATTTTTGTCATGTTTTTCTGCTGAACTACGCATGATATTTGATATTATATTTAATTTAATATTTATAGCTTTATATAATACTAGACAAAGTAGTATCATTGTAGTAAGAAATATGGTTAAAAAATGACTGACTGCTGAGTTTCTTGCGGCGTTTCTTCTCAGCAGTGGTGTCCTCTTGGGAAGCGAAGGTAGACTCCTGACGTGTAAAAGTGCCCGTGAGGCCTACTTACTGAATAAATGTCTTTTAATATGAGGATCAAGAATATTTGATTTGATATTCTTTGATATGAATATCTGAACATTGAATTTTAATTGTAACAAAAATGTATGATTTAAATATCTTCAAAGTAAGTACTCTGCGTATTGATTATTCTATGAACTAATAATAATAATATGATAAACGTTTTCTATGAACCAAATTTCTATAGGTACAAAAATTGTCTATGAAACAGTGTACAACCCAAAATTATACACAGATTTTCGTTTCAAAAGGCAGTTATTTGTTTTGTTTAGAAAACCAACTAAGCCAGCTCATGCTTACCGCATCTGGGTTAGTCTTGTGCATAGGCAGATGGGCGGACAACTATCAATAGTTTAATAATAGGGCTATAGATAGTTATCTATCCCCCTACCTGGCTGGCCCTATTAACCCTAAAAGTCTAAAAACACATTTCCTTGGCGTCAATCAATTAGCTTAATTTATATAAAACTTGATCATGACCATTTAACACGACTTTAAACTAGATTTCCGGTCCAAAACCAATAACAGCGTCCGGCCGAGCTGCGAAACTGCTGTAAAAGCGCACGTGTCGCTCGCTCACGGCTTTTCATTATTGAAGCTAGGAACACTATTAAAGGTGCCGTAAAAACGCCGCAGCACTTTTCTTTCTCTATATTTTTTACGGCCCTGGATGCCACCTACATCATAAAAAGTGAAATATTGTGTCTCGGCGCGGATGCCGCGGCCCTTTATGAGATTAGATTGAACTGAGATCCGATAGAAGTGAACGTTTCATATCACGCGACGTACCTATTTGATCCGTATAAAGTCGTGGCTTCACGTGTATTCCCCGAGAACTGAGCGAAGCCTCGCGCGCTTTCGGAGCACGTCTGCCCTTTAAGATTATAAGGAGGTACATCACGCCGGACTAGGCTCTAGCTCATGAAGTTATCCTCAAGTAAAGTGTGGCCAGGGCGCTCCTAGAGGGATCAATTACAGTTAAGCATGTGTATAAAATGAGAAGCGGGTAAGACACTTGGTTTGTGTGTCTATTAGATAATTAAATATTAAATAAATAGCAGTCTAGTCATTATTACGAAGTGAAAGTTAATTAAATACTTTATTGTTTAAGGACTAATTTCTCGAACAGGTTTGAAGACTGACAGTTCTTATATAGATTTTGATACAGCTAAACTAAACATAAACCTAAATTTAAATAAATTATAAATATCAGGAGACAATCTCACACAAACCGACCTAGTCCCAAACTAAGCCCTAGGCTTGTACTCGTACTATGGCTAGACAACGATATAAATATTTATAAGAAACACATGCTCGCGCTCATCACACGAGCTGTCCATACCGGGAAGCGAGCCTGGGACCGCTAGCTTCGTGGGCAGGGTCATGTCTCATGTCATAACCAACTAACGCAGCTACCGAGTCGTCAAAGAGTCTAGATTTAATTTTTTTGCTACAATTGGCAATTACATAGCTAAAAGTAAAAATATCAAATAAGTTGTATGAAGGTATATGAAGATTATTCTCTTATGCAAAAACAGAATTTTGTATGCAAAGTGTATAAAGTTCAGCAAGGACATATTGAACGTTAAGATAAGCATACGCTGAGAAACTAATGGCGTGAAAACCGGACTACCGCTCCTCCGGGCCGCCTGCATCGTCGCCGCCTGGATAAAAACGGGGCCGGCGGAGCCGCCTGCTGGAGAACGTGGGTTCCGTAGCAGACGAGATAACTTAACGGTTTCATTATATGTACTGTTAGTTTAAGCTACAATCTGGCGGATTCTCACCACAGGATAACAAAAACGTAAAAATGGGTAGATATAGATATTTCGCGATACATTTTGAAAAATAAAAATAATGTAGGCCTATTTTTAATAATGTAAAAAAAGGTGTGTATTTAGAACCTACGCTTTCGACTTTGGTTTCACACGGAACCTTGTAAAGTTCCAACTATTTTAGCATTTGACAGCAAAATAATCAGAGCGGAGTTCACGGGCCACTGAGCTTCCCTTCTTTACGCATAAATTATTCCTCTTTTGTTTACATCCATGTTCAGTGCTCCCGGCTTCTTAACAGAGTTCAGCTGCCTGTCGCTATCACACTTGTACTCGCAACTGACAGTAAATTGCTCACCGAACGCTATTAATGAACTGGTAGTACTGTATTAATTAACGAATAAAGTGAATTCCCCTTCGGTACCACTCCACCCCAATTGAGATCATCAAAACTGATTTACGAGTATTAATGCAGTTTTGCTTAGAAAAACGTTGTATTTTAAATTATTATCTGGACATTCCTTTGTTTATGCAAAGGAATGTCCAGATAATAATTTATTTTCGTATAAGTACCAATGTTGAGTTTTGTACTTAGGAAATTGAAAAATCATAAAGGCGATAAGACGTGTTGTTAACACACTTTCATAGTACGCAACAGGAAATTCGTCTATTGATAGCACACAAGGAGGGCGCAGCTTGCGATCGCTATACTCTGATTATTCTAAGATGATGCCTATGACAGCCGTATTTCGTACAGGGTGGCCAACTTGGAGGTATACAACTTTTTTTTGCCGCCATTTTGTTTTGGCGGTAAATAGGACAGTTGTTGCATGAAAATTACTTTGTGTAGATACGGCAAATTTGTTATGGATCGTTTTACGCCAGAACGTGTTTAAATTATTAATACGTTTTACTCAACCCAAAAGCCACAGTAGAAACATTAAAAAGAACGTTTCCCGATCGATTAATTTCGAGAAACGGTGACATTGATGGGCCCCCAAGGTCGCCTGATTTAACAGCTCCTGACTGTTTTCTGTGGGGCTATTTAAAGGGACGTGTCTATGCTAACAGGCCAGTGAACCTTCAGGAATTAAAACAAAATATCCGAGACACAGTCACTGAGATAACGCAGGAAATGTGTGAAAATGTGATGAAAAACGCAATGAAAAGGGTTCACATCTGCCATGCTGCTAGAGCAGGACATTTGTCTGACATTATTTTCCATGTTTAACTGCCGGCCCTAAATACTATATTTAACAAGGAATAGTTAATATTTTTTATATTTCATAGAACAAAATTACAAAACTAAAGTGTATACCTCATATTTGGCCACCTTATAATTTCAATCACTTACTACTCGTATACTCACAAGCGATGTGCTTAAAAATAGGCGATTAAAATTCCTGAACGGCGCGTCGCTAGGTTTGTGCTGATGTAGTATTTAGTCAAGTTAAAGAAGTAAATATAATAAGTATATGAGCTGTTACAGGCATCATTTTAGAATCATCAGAGTATACATGGGTGCTTCTGCGCGTCTTCGTCGTACTTCAAATAGTTACTGTAACGCGACCCTCTCACCTAACCTAACACGGCGAACAGGGTATCATTTTCGCTTGCTTAGGTTATTGAGATCTTAATGAGGGCATGCCATGTAATGTCATCATCATTATATCCGAATACCATAACCAAGAGACCGAGAGCTGGTTAAAAAAAACACCTACTTATCAATTATGCTGTGTATACTTGTAATTGGCTTGTACACTACACACAATACCCTAACCTGTTACTACGATATAAAGCTTTCTGTACTTGCTGTAAGTGTACCTTTCAGAAAATAAATAAAAAAATAAAATTGTTATTACCCAGTAAACGAGAGCGAGAGACTGACCATGCTTAAAATTATGAGTAGAATTATAACGATACGGAGGGAGAAGTAACACACTCTCGCTAGCACGGTGCAGCGGCCGAGGGGCAGGAGGCATTACGGTAGGAAGATCATAGTGGTCTCGGCAGAGCGTGTAAAATCTTGTTCCGGTCGGCTTCCACGGCCTTCTTGGTCTGTGCTATGGGGCCATGTCGCACTAAGCCTCTTAGAACAAATTTCATGGAAATTTAAAAATGTGGATGTCATTGGAGAACCAAAAGCTGGCAACTGCCAAACTTCCTCAGTCAAAATATTAGGTAAGCAATTCAGTGAAGAAATGCTGCCAGCAACTTTAGAACAATGTGCAGAGTCGATTTTTAGTTCATAATAATAATGTAGTTGTAATGTTTATAATAATAATGTAGTTGTAATGTCTTGTGTAGTACCAGTTTGTAATATATTACTTTTTTAAATATTGACTTACAAAAACAAAACAATTTAAGAAGAACCAAAGACACTGTGCATAGAGTCAGTAAATACTGGTCTTGAAAACTAAATTATAGGTCACCTTAACGAAAAAAAGATAAAATCAGACAAAAACAAAGCTATTTATCAAAAATTAACCGGCTAGATTTGTGCCGCCATTTGTCTGAGAGCGTCGTTAGATCGGGTTTCGCGGGGCTAGACATATCTATCCATATTAGGGCAGCGCAGCATAAGTAGGGCAATAACATTATCATAACAACCCAATTCTCGGGCCAGAGGATCCGATAGCAGATAATAAAAAATATTGGCTCACATCATTAATACATATTCAATGGCCGACCACAGGCTGTTCGGATAAGGTGAGTCGATTTAAAAACAATGTAACCTTCCGTACCTTAGTGGCACGAACATTGAAAAGCTCTTTGTGAGAAGATAAAAATAATCGTAGTTCCGGGGCTCAATAAAGATTGTTCCAGAGCGACATTCCACTTTAATAATTACTGTCGTGGCAATTAACAGAGAGCCAGGGTGCAGGGGGCGTGCGAGCTGCGGGGTCCCGGCGCGCTCGGAGCTCCGCCGAGGCTGGTCCCGGCGCCGGCGACCGTGGCGCGCGGCCGAAGCTGCACACCTCTCTCAGCAACGGCTGCTAAAGATCGCGCGCTGTGTCACAAACCATACATGTACTCTTATAATACGAACATACACATCTTAAGGCAGATAAAAAGCGGCCGGCTAGAACGGTATGATGTTGTAATGGAGGTAGCGGATGTTCTGATACATATTTTAAAAAGAACAAAAATAAATTTATTTTTCTTGCACTTTAATGCGTTTTGGTTTCCCTTTTAACAATGGTAATAGTTAATGTAAAAATACTGGGCAAGAGCATGTTATGACTTATGACCATGCTCAGTGTAGGGTCGAAGCCATTACTATACAAAAACTATCTCAAAACAGCAAAAGAGCGTGTATCACTTGGCACTTACGTCCTTTTGTTGAAAAGTTTTTCGGCAGTAACTCAAAAACTGTTTATTCGATCATGTTAAGAATAATTTTCGTTGAAGTATCCTTTTTTTTCATATTTTTGGACGTACGGTTTAAAAGATAGAGACAATTTATGCAGCTTTCGGAGCGATTTTTTCCGATGCGATGTATAATGGTGAATTTTTTGTTCTTCTGTTACATGTTTGGGTTTGAAGTGCTCGCTCTTAATTTGCTAAGTTGCGGCTTAAGACACCTTTACTCCAAATTTCATCATTTGTAGTTCCCGAGTGAAATACCTGTGACATACGGACGGACGGACGAACGGACATGACGAAACTATAAGGGTTCCGTTTTTGCCATTTTGGCCACAGAACCGTAAAAAGAATACAAACGCGACAAATTAAAAACCACCTTATATAAAGCCGTTTCAAAAATGTAAACGTAATTATTCAATTTCACAGTATTTCACTCAGAAATGCCCTAATTGGTTTTCTTAGCTTTCTACATTAAGTAGTACCGAATAATTCTGATTATAATCTCAGAGGGGGTTTTAAAGCTCTCTATCACATAGTTTGTTAAACTTGTAGCAGCAGTTACATCAAGGGGATCAATTAAAATCTACCCCCTTTTACTGCGAATAATCTATGCTTCAGTTTTGTCCAAATTTGATTACATCGAATAAAATTATACATGCAAGAAAACGTTCGCTGAGAAAGACGAAGTTTAGCCACACTTCTGCCCGCAGCTCAAGTCACGGAATACAGCGAGGGCGCGACGCACGTACCCTTCGACCCTATCGACAGTTTAAATTATGTGACTACTCATTGTTTAAGCTTTACTTCTGGCGATAACCTCAGTGTACAACTCAAAGCAATGTGTGTTTCAAAATAGTCAGCAGTTTAATAAACCGAATAACCGGCTTCTAGTTTTTTCAGTTAAAATATTTTATTTATGGTACAAAAATGTAACATGTTTATAAAACTGTAGGGCGTCGTCGGAGGAGCTCGTGGCGCGCGCCGCGGCGCCGCGCCGCGTCGCATCTGCGCCGCTCGTTCATTTGAAGCTAGAGCGACTACGAAATACTCCATTAGAGCGCAGCTGTCGTGCGAATTCGTAATTGGCAGGCCCTATAAATATTTCCCAGCTACATTTTGGGCTACGATTAACCATACTATAACAAACTTTCAAATCTGATTTCAGCTTTATTTCACCAATTTACAGTAACACATTGAACACATGTGTGCTATGAGCTAACTTTTATATCGTGGCGCTCTCAAACAGTTACATTGTTACACTCGCGAACAAGCACATACATTTATCCTCCAGACTCGAATCTTCCAAGTTCTGATCATAATTAGTAACAACTACTTACTAATAACTATGCGCAAGCTTTAGGACAAATGTGAATAGGGGTAAATAATTCGTGACGAAAAGCTCGAGAAAAGAAGCGCATTGAAAATTGCGGGCCCCCGCCAGGTGCATCATTTTTTTTATCTGGAGTTGTCGATATTTTTAGGAAACCTGTAGAAGTCGTCTGCGCGAATAATCGCCAATATTAATACGAATAACAATAAAACACTTTTTTGCATGATATATTTATTCAATTTTAAAAATTAACGTATCTACGAGTACTTTAAAATAGTTTACGATGAAAAAACTAGCCTTCTATCTAATCTTTTGGCCTAAGAAAGAGATACGAGTATGTGTATGGGTATCGAATTAACTTTTGACTTAAGTACCTATTTTACACAAGTACGATACACGCTAACCACACATCGAATGTAAGCAAAGCTCAAGCCGAATAACATTTCGACAACAAAATGAAAACGCAATTCGAAGCGCGCTGCGGCCAGGGAGTATTCATGGAACAAACATTGCCCTCGCGCCGGCCGGCGGAACACGCCGCTCTCTGAATCGTAATAACATCGCACAAGCGGAGTGTACAGTAAAACATTGGCTACTTAAATCTCTAGTGAAAAAGCCGGAAAATAGTAAAGATGAGAGTCAGAGTGCTGCGGTACCAGCGAAATTTTGTGTCAGATTGACCCCTGCCTAATATGTATACAACATTAAGTTATAGGTTAGAAACGGCAAATTTTCCGCAACTCGATGACTTAATTTTTTGAGTGCTGAGTTGCTGGCACTACTCTTGCCAACCCAGTTCTACCAGAAAGCCTAGCAAACTCTTGATGTTGCCGACGGTTTCTGGTAGCGACCTCGGCGTTCCGCGGTGACGTGTCTGGTATGTTGCCACCTCGCCTCGGGGCATTCCATGATTACATGGGCTGCGGTTTCCTCCGCCTTCATACAAGCTCTGCAAAACCTCTTTCTATAACATCTAATGTAAACTAATGTTTGTTAAACATGGCATGACAAATAACGGCTCCACAGTCAACGGTTGGAGTTGGGCCATTTTTAGTAGCCGTAGTTTACGCGACAATTTTCGTCGCAAATTGTTCCGCAGTCAGTTGAACCCCTTCTCCCAAGTACGCTGGCCACATCATTACCGCGTGAGTTGCTATGTCCCTTTATCCATTGTAGAGTGATGGGATTGTTGTAACATGCCTTGAAGAGAGCGTTGTGACATTCGTATATTAGCCCTGACGTTGCCGTATAGCTCTGTAGAGCTTGAAAAATAGTTAGACTGTCGGAGTATTCGGATAAGGAGGTCCTTTACCTTCCTTTGCTTAATCGCTTTTGTAGCCATGATGATGCCCATTCATTCTGCCTGGAAGACTGTGCTGTTGCGGGCTCTTAATGGAGTTGAGATTATGTATGTTTAGGTCTTTCGAAACAGTACCTGCTCCGGATCCCGACTTTGTCTTGCATCCATGTATGAAATACCTTACTTCTCTGGGCTTGAGGCTTCCCAGGGATCATCGTGCAGTTACACTTTGTACTTCTTGTCGAAGATCAATTGCTTCGCTATTCCGTCGGTTGCGGCCTCTATGAGCGGTTCCTCACCAACCGATTGACAGACTATTTCGGTATGTGGTACCCAAGTAGGTCCACAGGTTAAAATTTTGAGTAATGGAATGTAAATTAATAATTCTCAAGTGTTTCATTTCACCTGCTGTACCGTGAGCGCCATTCCAATAAGATATTCGTAACTTTCACTAGTTTAAGTTCCACACACAACTTCAGACTCAACTTCAGGAGGCATTACATTTACAGCCAGCTCGACTGCTATCAAGATTATTTCCTATAAAACGCCGCCATTGAAGGGTGAATGGGCCACTAAAATTAATTAATTCCCTTAAATCAAAACAACGACGCTCCAAAGTCGCGGCCGCTTACTTTAAATTTAATTGCACCAGGGACGAGGAGTGGAAACAAATTACGAGAACAGACAGAACGGGAAACGATATTTCACAATTACTTCCCGAGCGCTCAGTGGTTTTAATACAATGAAACCTGTTCATACTCTGTTTGGATAGGCTTGGCAAGCGTAATCTTGCTGACTGATCGGACCACCACGACCATAAGGACGCTCCAATACGAGAAATAAAATCAATAACATTTAAAAGAGCTCGGTCAAGTCCAAGAAGTAGGATTTTACGTGAAAACTGTAGTTTTACAACTTTGCGTTCATACAATTTTGAACTACCCATGTTTTTGAAAGTTCTTTTTTGGGTTTTTCTTGTTCGGCGATTTTTGTTGGAGCATATTCTTTACTTTTGCTCGTACTTAGAGTAGAGTACTTAGAGTAGTAGGACCCCTGACGTAAGAAGAGGGGTGGGTGGGTAGGTGTTTGTGTGTCTAGCAGTGGCATCATATCTTTCAAACGAATGGGCCAATACTCTTCTATTTCTTCTCTTCAAAGGGATGGTTCTTGGGTAGGTTTCATAAATATCGGTTTGGCAGTTTAAGAGATATTTGTTCTTGAATTGACGGCCACTAGGCTCTTAGATTTTTAGAGATTCCGTCAATTACTTGTTGAAATAATATAACTAGAAAGTACGATTATTTTACTTAATCGGTTCATTATTCACAGAGTTTTTGTGATTTTTAATTTACCAAAATTTCGTTACATCAAAACCTCCCTCCTAGACCTCACCGAAACGAATTTGCAGATACTTTCACATCAATCCCAGCAAACATTCTAAGTGCTTTTTCCCAGGCTCTAGAATATATTACTAATTTAGGTAAAAATTACATCATATGCACCACATAAATTCACATATCGTACATTTATACTTCCGGGTAAAAATATAGAGCCTTTAAAACGTAAATTTCCCTTAACCAATACACCATAAAGTCAGAAACTAACTAAATTTCAACTTCTTGGTCGAGCCGACATTTTGTTTTGTTATATTTAGGACGTGTTATTGCAAATTGCAAAATTTAGGTATATTTTAATACCTATAACAATAAAATCTAATGGTACTTTTATTGTCATTTACATGAAAAAATATATAAAGTCAATTTAATATATTTACAAACACCGAACACAAATTTACGAACCCCAATTACAAGCAATATATACTACTTATGAGCTTAAAAAAAAGTAATACTTAAGTATTTCGAAAGCCCATCAGTAGTTTTGAATAAAAACCTAACATACTGCACGAGAAAATTTTCAGCGCACAAGATTTTATCGTATAATTCCTGCGTAATCGACCTAAATAATTATTTTACGCCAAGTAATGGCCGCCATTCTCGTTGCAAAACTTAAGATTGATTTTTAGTTAGACATTTTGTTTGTAAGCGAAAAGATAATACTCTCGTAATATATTTGTCTCTTTCTCTGCATGATATCTCATAAAAAATAACCTTTCTGGGTAAATAAATGGTAAAAAACACGTTGAAATCATGTTGAAAAATGGTAAGTCTTACCAATTTTGTACATTGCAACCACATGACACGTCGTGGCGACGTTTAATCCACGTCGCAAACATTACCTATGTAGTAACCATTAGGTCGCAATTACTAAATTTACGTTGAATCGACGTAGCCGGCACGTGCTTTTTTTCCCCACTTTGGTGGATTCCACGTGGATTCCACGTCGATTCGAGGTAACTCATTTTGGTCACGGTCAGATTTGCGACCTATAATAGGTGGTTTTATCGTTATTTTTACCAAAAATGTTTGCTGGGATACTCGTACAACCAAATGCAAACAAAGGGGCACTTACGATCTCAGCTCCCTTCACTACATGTAAGTATTTAAACTTCTGGAAACTATTGTTAGTGCCTATAACGGGGTTTATGTCACGTGAAGTACGTGGACGCCCAACTTCAGGCACAAGCTTATTTCAGCGCTAGTTGAGCTGTTCCCGAAAACTGTCTGACGACTATCGACTCGGTTCGCTCGGTAACGAAAATGGAATATGGCATAATACGTAAATACTTAGTGTGAGACAGGGCAAACTAATGTTTACCATAATAAAAACAATTACGAGTAATCTATTGGAAAGTAATATGAGAGAAATCCTCGCCATTTGCGATGTAGCTCAAATTAAATGATCGTTCGTTCATCATACATTTTATATAAACCACCATCTAAGATTTTAATTAACTGATACATCTATATTTAGACTTAGGTATATTATGGTTTAATTTTTTATGAAGCTTTTAACGATTCGAGCGGTTAGGATCACCATGAGGCATATTATCGGAAGGCCCTAACAACCGACACGAGTAACGTTTGTGCTCATTATGTGCACACGTAACTTTTCTACAATCTAAAAATGGTTGTTGAAAATATATATACCTACTATATATTTTGTATAGATACACGTACTTACTTTCTTTGTGTTTTTACAAGTTACATTCCTCTAAAGTCGTTTACATTACTGCGGACTGTGGTCAATATTACTGTTAAATTACGCCTTTAAATCTATCTATATACATAAAAATTAACCCCTATTTCTCCTGAGGGCTTATTGTCTAACACACTCGCAATCGCAACCGGCTTCAAAGTGGAACAATCGTTTTCATTTTGTATGCGGACAAGCCTTCGATTTCCAAAATGAATACGATCGTGATTGCGAGTGCGTTAGACAATAAGCTCTCTGGTCCCGCTATAACTTGAGAACGGCTGAACCGATTTGGCTGATTTCTTTTTTGTTCTGTTCGTTATTGACAGGACAAGGT
Organism: Acleris cristana; assembly: GCA_948252455.1. NCBI lineage: Eukaryota > Metazoa > Arthropoda > Insecta > Lepidoptera > Tortricidae > Acleris > Acleris cristana. The sequence goes on from OX411780.1 coordinate 18,117,871, forward strand.
TTATTATAAATATAAGAAAAAAAATAAAAATCTAACTGGAAGGTCGGAAATTTGCAGCGGGGCGAAACCGCTGGCGGGCATCTAGTTAGATATATTTGTACATACAATATGTTAAAGAAAAAATGACAGTAGTAAGTAATTACTTTTATCAGATCTGTCACAATTCAGATTGATGACGATCGATCGATCTGCCCTGCGTTAGTAACAGAATAGTTATTACCATGTGTCAAATAACAACTGTTGGTAATCGAGTTTGAAACTAAATTGAGCTGCAAATATAATTTTTACATGCACTGTTCACAACATTTTAATTGGAAGTAAAAAAAACACCCCAAATTTAGGTAAAAAACTCATCAAAAAAATACATTTACCACGTAATTTAAATGTAGAAATAAAATTATATGTTAAAAACATTCTTAAATGCACATTTTGGAACTTTACTGTTATCACCATGACTACGGTTTTGTTACGCTATGGTTGGCAATTCTGATACCGTTAACGATGTCAATATTAGATAACGATTTAAGTATTCAAGTTGTAAAAATATAATGATGAAATTTAGTTCAGGAGGCCAAGTCGTTTTTAATTAACTGGACACAACCCTGATCATCCTAATTGACAAAGGCTATCGCGACAGCAATCAGAAATTATTGCAAAATCTGATTACCTGCGGCAAATAATGCATAAAAGGCTTTTTACCATTTACTGTAAAAAAATCCTTAGACGGTAACATTAAATCCAAAAAAATGTTTAATTTGTTAGGTAGGTCACATCACAATCATTCAGTCGTGTCGTGGCCGTTGTTATTGACACACACTTGCACATTCGACATATGGATGTGTGGATTATCCACGGTTGGGAAATTAACGTTGTGGAGTAACACATATTAATATGCGCATAGACAGACATTATGCCTTTGCCTACTTACCGAATAAATTATTTGAATATGATAATTATGTATATATTAGTTGTTGGATCATAAACGCTAAGAATTCAATATGGAGGGACGGGTGAGCGGCGGCGGCGCATTCCGCCGGACCCGCCCGTAATAAGGTCCGCGTGCCGGCGTGCCGCGGCCCGGCGGAGGCGCCGGCGCCCGCGGGTCATTAACGCGTTCGCGCTGGACGCCAGCGAGCAGCGCAGCTCGACCCTTTGAACTATCTACCTATACATAATATTCTGTACCTGTGCTTTGTATCAATACATCAATTAAAGACCAGAGGCCCTTGCCAAGATGCTTTACGCTAATTAGCGTTTCTATTCGTTTCGTTTTTAAACCAATCGCGTCACTGGTAGACGACGTGATACGAAAAGTCACGTGATCTACCAGTGACGCGATTAGCGCTAGTTAGCGTAATGCATCTTGGCTAGGGCCTCAGGGGCCAATGCCATTGACTCTATTCTACTCGGTAATACAAGATTGCTTTTAAAGATAACATAAAGAAGATAAAAGATGTTTATTCAGTAAGTAGGCCGCACGGGCACTTTTATTAACACGTCAAAAATCTACCAGCGCTTCCCAAAAGGAGACCTGCTGAGAAGAAACGTCGCAAGAATCTCATCAGTCAGTCATTTTTAGGGTTCCGGACCAAAATGGTACAAAAGGAACCCTTATGGTAAGACTTCGTTGTCTGTCTGTCTGTCTGTCTGTCTGTATGTCACAGCAGGTTTTCTCAGCAACTACAAATGCTATCAACTTGAAATTTGGCATAATTGTACAACTTGCTTGCCCGCATCTATTTGTAGTAAAAAAATATGAAATTAATTTTATTAATAATTGAAAAGGGGTCTAGAATGGGGGGTTCAAAAATGAAAGTGGTTCGATTATAGCAAATGGGGTGTCATATAAAAGGTCTTAATCTGCACATTTCAAAACTATTTTTTTGAAAATTTTCTGTGATGTACTTTTTGATTTATAGCCAAAAAAAAGTACAAAAAATGACCGTTTCCCCCCCTTATCTCCGAAGTTTATTAATCAAAAATTCTGAAAAAAATCCTGACGTATAGATAATTACTTATATTTTCTGGGAAAAATAAAATAAAGTGTTCATTATTTACAGTTTTTGAGAAATAACAAAAAAACTAAGAAAATCTGTATTAAAGTTTAGGCTAGTCAAAATCGACCTTATTGCCTGGAAAATAAAGCTTATTACAAAATGAATATTTTCTTTTGCGGTTACCAAGCATATTATCTTCAATACGGAACCCTCGGTGCGCGAGTCCGACTCGCACTTGACCGGTTTTTTTAAATAGGTATTTGCTTATGAATGACAATGATAATACTAATGATAACCTTGGCACTATACGTATAAATGAAAACATCACGCGTTATATTTATTATAAAACTCGGAATTTTTATAAGAGCGACTAGGCCAAGCATTTTGTCTGTTAGATATTTAGTCCTCGACCCTATAGTAAGCTTAAGGGTGAAGCCAGACGAGCGTATTTTTTTGAGTTATGATTCGCGTAATTTCGGTTCAGCTGATTTTGCGTCACCGTGTGAACCAAACAGGAGTTTTGTATGAAACCGAATGTAGCAGAAATTACGCGACTTACATAATTATAATTACGCTCGTTTTGCTTCACCCTTAGACATCAACGACTTATTAAAGTAATTTTTAAGTACTGAAAATTTAAAATTTAAAACTATGTTGGATAATTAAATATAGAAATAAATTCATTGACCTACAAATTATCCATATACTTTACGGACACGAAATTTTCTAATAGAAATTTCATTTTATTTTCTATTTCTAGTATTCAAATAATGTTTAGGTTACTCGTATCAGAATTCTTAATAAAAAAAGATAAAAGATAAAAGATGTTTATTCAGTAAGTAGGCCGCACGGGCACTTTTACACGTCAATAATCTACCAGCGCTTCGCAAGAGACCACTGCTGAGAAGAAACGCCGCAAGAAACTCAACAGTCAGTCGTTTTTTAAACATTTCTTATGATATGATATTATACAACGAAAAATAAAACTTAACCTAGTATTATATAAAACAATGAATGTAACAAAAATACGTCTATATATATCATGCGTAGTTGAGCAGGAAAATGTGTCAAAACTCAAAATTTCTACAAGAACTCATAAATAGTAAATATAAGAAATAAATAAAAATTAAAAATTATACTTACCTATGACGGTGCAAAACAACACATAATTAGTTTCGATACATTCCCCTACAGAAACCGTGTCCCCTAGACAATACACAATGTTTATATATTGGTATGATTAGGTTATTATTAAGATATTTAGGTGTTTAATTTAGGCCAAGCATTTTTATCTGTTAGATAGTCTTCGACCCTATAGTAAGCTTTAGACATCAACGACTTTTTCAAGTAATTTTTAAGTACTGGAAATGGTAACTTTAAAACTTCGTCAGGTAATTTATTATAGAAATGAATGCATTGACCTACAAATGATTTATATACCTTACGGACACGAAATTTTTTAATAGCAATTTTATTCTTATTTCTTGTATTCAAATTATGTATGTCACAATTCTTAATAAAAGAGTCTTGATTTTTAATGACATAAATAATATTCTCATAAATAAATTGTGATGCTACTGTCAAAATATTAATTTCTTTAAATAATAATCTTAAGGAATCACGGGAGTTTAGGTTATATATAGAACGAATGGCTCTTTTTTGTAACACGAAAATAGTTTGTATGTCAGCAGCTTTTCCCCAAACAAGAATACCGTACGACATAACACTATGAAAATAACTATAATAAACTAAGCGAGCTGTCTCAACATTGGTAAGTTGTCTAATTTTCCTAACAGCATAAGCTGCCGAACTTAATTTACCTGCTAGTACTGCTAAATGGGGACTCCATTGCAAGTTTTTGTCTATAGTTATTCCTAAGAAAAGTGCCTTATCCACCATTTCCAAACACTCATCATTTAGAAAAATACTAGATTCTACCGGTCTAACATTAGGCAAAGCGAACCTAAATAAAGTTTAAAGTTATATAGGACGAATGGCCCACACAAGTACGTATAGTCTGTCTGTGTGTCAGCTGCTTTACCTTAAACCAGAATACCGTACGAGGTAACACGATGAAAATAACTATAATAAACTAACCGAGCTGTCTCAACATTGGTAGGTAGGTAAAATGCGTCATTTTCCTAACAGCGTAAGAAGCCGAACTTACCAACAAGACCAGTATCTACTGCTACTCGTATACGGAGACTCCGTTGCAAGTTTTGTTAATAGTTGTTAAGCGCCTTCTCTACCATTTGCAAACACAGTTGACATGTTATCGCCTTATCGCACTGTTTGAACTAGGCCGAAGAGCTGTCGTAACGTTGCGTCGACAATACGACAATACGTCAAAAGCAATATGGTTTAATTTAGTAGAATGGAGCCCTAGGACGCCTATATGTTTCTTTAAAATTAATGTAAATTTATGATTGCAGTGGGACATTATAGGCTCTTAAATAATAATACGAAATAATAATAATTTAAGATTACTGTTCAATACTTCTTCCTATTCAGTAAAACTTTGCTGCTCAATTTAGTTTCGATTGTTATTATCATTCTTGTATCTCACTTTTTCACTACAAATGAAATACCAGAACGCCACGATCGTTTACTCCGCAACCTTGAATGATTTTTATTGTCGTGCGTAAGTAGGTATTTGCGAAATCTACTTTATTGAGAAATATTTTATTCCTCGCCGAACAACTTTTGTGTGTCGTAATTCTGTTTCGCGATAGAGGTTTGGGAAATTCAATTTATTCTTGGCGAAGAAATGTTGACTGTGTCCCGACATTGTTCATGTATGTTTTACACATAGTGCCCTTTAAATAACTGACGGAGCGTCGTGGAACCTGCGCCACCCGCACCACGCTCCGGTGCACGACCGCTGCGGTCAATAGGGGCTTGATGAGACACCAGCAACGTTACTTAGACTTACGCTTGTACCTGCTTTATACTTATCTGTGATTTCGCTTAATGCTACTATGTACTTTGTTCATCATCTACGTGCCTACATCACTGAATCTTATATTAAGTTGAGTTTAGAGGAAAGATTTATTCTGCCTTGTTATGAAACAATCCACAGTCGAGCTCGACGGCGCAGATACACTGTTGACTCGGACTATGCAGTCAATTGCTAAATGTCGGTAATGTAAAACGTATCTTTTCGTAATTTTACAATGTTAGATATTTAAATACACCTAAAACAAGACTTTTTAGGGTTCCGTAGCCAAATGGCAAAAGCGGAACCCTTACAATATCGTCATGTCCGCTTGTTAGTCGGTTTTTCCCCAGATTGTGTTGCCTAGGGAAGGTTTCCCTAACTTTCAAGTCAATCTAAATCATAAAATCATAAATCATATTAATTACTTTAATTGTAATTCAAACCTGGAACGTTTGGAAGCGTTTCGTTTTAAATGAAAGCGTTACAACGCAGCTCTGCTGCTGGTGTGCCCGAGTAGGTACCGGTGGCAGTGTGCGCTTCCAGATACATTTAATTCCCACAGGGCTGCGAGAGTTCGGCGCAGGACATGCGACTAATTACCGGCGGCCGGCGCGGCGAGTGCGATTGGCAGCTCGAGGCGCCGCGCGACAGCTCCAAGCGCCGCTAATTAATACAGCCTGGATGCCATCGGCATCCCCGTGCCGCCGCGATCTGCCGATACCGATACGCGCGCGAGGCGTCCACCAACACACCAGCAATTAAACACTCTCACAACGTAAAACAACCATTTCGTAGGTATTTCAATAGGCCGGGTGAATGTCGGGTCAAAATCAGCCAACGTACCTGTAACTTTTTATTGCAACACAGTAGGTATAGTTATTACACGATTGCATTCATTATATAACATATCAACCAAAAAAATATTTACGGTTTGTCACGTTGCTAAATGCCCGGCTGGCTTTACCAAGTGACAAAACGAAATAGATACGGAATAACGTAAACAGAATGTTTGTAGAATAAGTTGAAGATATAATGGAGTGTTCCAGGACGTATGAAGAGGAGCTCAATAAAACAGGTTAGTAAATATCACAGTCTTTATTCCTATGCAGCTCTATACATGATGTTATTAAATTGTGAACATAACTTTGCTCATAATTCTTACTCTACCAGAAAATATGTTTAGCTCAGCGGAAGGCTGGTCGTTTTACACAAGTAAAGGTTCTTATGTTATAATTCACAATTCTTAGATAGTAATTTGTTAGTCCCTACTTATAGAGTAGCCACCAATTCCAATTTGAGTTCAAATAACTATTATTGATATCCTAATTCCCTAATTATAAATATAATTTCCACAGACCTTAATCTGAAGAAAACCTTCCTTCCTGGACGATCGACTCGATGTAGTCCCAGGTCGGCAGACTGGTGGAGCGGTCCCAGCATACTGCGTCGCAAGCCACAGTATCCTCGGTCAGCTCACAGCAGCTTGTGAAGGTGTACTGAATCCTCGTGCTCATGGCACGCCTACTAAAGGTTGGTTTATACCTTTATATCATATTTTCCTACTTGAATATTTACTGAATGATCAGGAACCTAAACATTAATTTATTACTTACAGATCTAAAGAGAGTTCCTGCCAAATACTGAAAGACTATGTAAGCTACTTCATAGCTTTACTGAACCTGAATATAGTTGGAGCCTGAATCAGAATAACGGAATGCAAAATAAATCATCCAACCATAAAGGCAAATCAGAAGGCTAAATTATTCTGAAAGTATCTAAACAGAATAACAGAAAACAAACTATGTAGACGGAAACTTAAATCAGTACATACTGAAAATATCCAGAAACTTAAGCGAAGCCCTATAAAATACTGAAGATACTATAAAACCAGAAAATATCCAGACACTAACAGAAAACATCCGGAAACTAAATGAAAACCCAGTCCAGCTGTAAAGACAGAGATAAATTGCTCTGATTCGCACTACGATTAAGAAATATATAAGACATGTGGGCTGACATTTAAGGTTAACAAAATTATGAATCTTACCGGAAAACTTCAAGGAAAACCCCTAGTTATCTCGACGCTAAGACATTCCCTCCTCTCCTCGTGTGAGAAACAATAACTGAAAATTCACCATTTGGTCAGAGAATTTCATATTAAATTGCAACAAATGCCTCCATCAGAAAGATGTTATTAATTATTACTTACAAGTTCCTTTCACCGAAATATGACTGAAAGTATGTACTATATCTCCACAGCAGGTGCTGGTTATATTAACGAGGATGGCTCCTCCGCTGTCATTCAGCTTAAGTCTGATTTTATAATGGGCTATCATCTTGGACATCTTGATGAAAGCTAGTCAAAACATAGATGCAATCAAAATGCATAGAATGTAGCTATACAATTTAGGCAGTCTGGGTAATTAGGTACCCAATTAATATATTACCTACATGAAAGTACTAGATTGAATTATCTTTTGACTGAAATGTGTTTGTTTGTCACGTTGCTATATGCCCGGCTAGGTTTTACCAAGTGACAAAACGAAATAGATACGGAATAACGTAAACAGAAAGTTTGTAGAATAAGTTGAAGATATGGAGTGATCTAGGACGTATGATGAGGAGCTCAATGAAACAGGTTAGTAAATATCACAGTCTTTATTCCTATGCAGCTCTATACATGATGTTATTAAATTGTGAACATAACTTTGCTCATAATTCTTACTCTACCAGAAAATATGTTTAGCTCAGCGGAAGGCCATAATGTCAAACATTCTGTTTACGTTATTCCGTATCTATTTCGTTTTGTCACTTGGTAAAGCCAGCCGGGCATTTAGCAACGTGACAAATGGCGCCCAACGTGGGGTGATACTGTTTGGAAACGTTGCTTTGTACAAAGCGATGCTTCGAAATTTAAAATGGCGCCCACTTCCGTATAATTTTAAGCATTTTTGAGACCTTTTTTGATCATTTTTGTGGAGTTTTCTGAGATTTTTATAGTTTGCCACCAACTGTCCAAATAGCTTGAAGTTTCTAGTTTAGAGACCATATTTATGTTCTGTCGTGTTTTGTTTACGTATTTTACACTGTATTTGTCGATAATTTTGTGTATTTAAGTTGTTTTCAGCTTATATTGATAAAATATGAGAAAACTGTTAGGAAATTTGAGGTTAAAACACTTGTCAAACTTGAAAATCTTGAAGTCTAGGTCATTAACCTATAGACTATGTACATTTTTTACGTGAGGGTTGCTGTGCTTTTTATGGTATTGTTGAAAGCACGATATTTTTATCTGTGCTTTTAGAAATACTGTTGAGATACTTTTTATTAAATTAATAAAATTTAAAGCAATATTTTCGAAATTTATAAACAAAAAATTATAAAGTTAATTATAAAAGTAATTTGCTTTGTGCATTAAGAAAAGTTAAATTTGTATTAAAAGTTTTCTTATTTACAAACTTACATTTGAGTACTTGTGTCAAATTTGACAATTGAAGGCCATATACCTACCTTTTGTATTGAAACTTTTGTTTGGCCATAGTAAATTTTGAAAAACAAATGTTAATTTCACCTTAAAGTATTGTTTCATGAGAGTTATAAGGAAAGAAAAGAACACATTTAGTTGTTTGAAAATATTTATTAAGTATAGCAAAAAATTCTAGTATACAGAAATTGTAATAACATTTAGCTTTTGCCAACAATTCTGATTTGGAGTACTTCATACAGATACAAACATTACAAAATGTATAGGAAAACAGTTTTAGTTTTCGCTTCAAAACAAGTTCAACTTAATCAGGTGAGAAATTCCATTAAGTAAACATTTAAAACATTAACTATTAATGTCTATCGGAAACAGTTTTTTTTTTCACAAAACAGACTTTATTTAGAAAAAATATTTACAATAGCTTCAGACAAGTTACAACCATTAACATTTGGGATAGACAAGTGTTATAGACACAATATTAGTTTTCATAAAGCAGATTTTGAGCACTTGTTCGCAGTTGTAACACTTTACAGGCAGTCAATGGTTCGGGTTGATGAACTAGATCACAAGTAGTTGGTAGTAATTCTTTCCATTAAGTATCATTGCAGGTTTTGACGATATTTAAAGGATTTGATGGAAGTTTTGTTGCTTCAATCCGTTACAAACTTGAAGTAGGATTATTGATCATAAGATATTTGCAATTTCTTCTTCAGTTTAGGTATTTTTCTACCATTTGCACTTTTTCTTGCTTGCTTCGACTGATCTAATTGACGCTTTATTTCGTTCTTTAAACATTCAGATTCCTTTTTGCTTGCTTTGTTGCAACTGTGCAAGTAGCCGGTGAATATTTACTTTGGTATTCTGCTTACATTGTTTTCACATATACTTTCCGCTTATGAATATTTCGAGGACATGTACATCTCGTACATGTATTGTTTCGTTTAGCAGTGAAATTTTGGTTGCATTTAGAGTTTATTTTGATATCACTGCTAGTAAATTCAGGTTATTTTGTTGTTTTGATTTATGTTTGACACAGATTCATTATGCAAGTCGATCGAACACGGGTCGATCACAGATAAGATAATATTACGTTACGAGTGTCGAACAACTTTAGGGTCCGAATTGGACTACAAAATTATAAAGGTAGCTGCACATAGTAAAAAATTTTTTTCGTATTTTTTTTTTTCTAAAATGTAACCTTTTTTTTTTTAAATCAGGAGTGTGCAGTTGTTTTGTGTGTAACCGGCTTTGGCACAATAAGGACAAGTTAACATTTTGTTACTTTAATAAGATTATTTCGTTTAGAGTGTCAAATATCGCATCAGATATTTGATCACGATTCTGATTGGAGCGTGGTGAACAGGGAACTGGCTGGCTCACTTACAACCTTCTGATAGATGATGTATGACCAAGGAAATGAAAGAATGATGTAGGAATGAAAGAAATGATTATGAAAGGAATATTAGTTACGTTTTGATCTTTAGCTCGCTTTACAACGGAGCAGTCCTTAGGGTGTTAACGAAGTTAGGAATTTTTGTTGTGATGTTTAGTTTCGTTTCGTGACCCCGTAGTACTAGCTGCATTTCTGTTGGTCCTTATACCATTGCACTAGGGCTACGGAGGTTATGTTTGTTGTTTAGTTTTGTGTAGTTCCCCGCAAGCGCAAGTTGCATTTCCGTTGGTATGATACCATTGCACTAGAGCTAGGGATGTTTTGGTTTCCCAAACATGAAGATTGGACTAAGGTTCATAGTGTTTGGGATATTTTGGGTCAGTCAGAAATGACTGAGTGTTTCCGATTCTGTTCAGACAGACGTGTCTGTCGTATTCCGGTTTCGGACACCGAGCGTGTTCGGAACAAATTCTGTCCTTAGGGTGCCTTACGCTTATGGCTTTGCCATTAGTTTGGCTCTGCCAGTGCGATGCCCAAGGAATTTTTGTGTTTCATCCTTCAAACACAAAGTGTTTTAATTACATTAGTGTTTGAGGAGTTTGTGCTGTCGGAGTTTTAGGAGGAGGTTTAGAGGAGTGTTAGGAGGAGTTTCGGAGTAGTTTTGGGAATAAATTTTGGGGGATATTTCAGTGAAGTTTAAGGAGGAGTATTTTGGAAGAATTTTTTGGGGGGAGTTTCGAAGAAGTTTAACAAGGAATTTAAGGAGGAGTTTCAAGAGGAGTTAAAGGAGGAGTTTTGGAAGAAATTTTGGGGGGAGTTTTAGGGAAGTTTAAGAAGGAGTTTATGGAGGAATTTATGGAGGAGTTTCGGGAGGAGTTTTGGGGGGAGTTTTGGATTTGGTTATTTTGTCGAAATTTTAGCCCGGACAAGAAGGGAATATTTTGAGGAAATGCTGATCATCAGTCCTGGCTGTTGGAATTAGCTTTAACAATACAACATTGCCGTTGTGCTGGAAAAGCAAATAGGTTGATTATCGGATAAGTTAGGTTTCTGTTGGAAGTTTTGATTGTAACTAGGATTGTTACAATGTTTTGGTTTCATTTAGGCTTTTATAAATTTTCGGGGTATTTCTTCAGTCTTTAGGGGATGTAGTATGGTATGAAGGTCGCTGAGGGCAGCGATCGGTTTACCTACGTTAAACCTTTCATTGGGAAGGGGGGTATTGTAACGTTGTATATCTTGCGTGAAACGGAACCTAAAGACTGGGGAAATATTTAAGGTGTTAATGGCATTACTGTTCATTACTTTTGATTGTCAAACGTCAACACCATAGATTTGTATGTTGGTGTTGCCGCGTTAGGGTAAAATACCTTGAATTAGGGGAATAATAAATATTTGTAATTAATCAATAAATGGAGTGAATAGTTAATCACATTTATTAAGTAAACAAAACAATACAAAGAATTCTTTTGGCAGTAATTGTACATACAAGAATTAAACAAACACATTTCAGTCAAAAGATAATTCAATCTAGTACTTTCATGTAGGTAATATATTAATTGGGTACCTAATTACCCAGACTGCCTAAATTGTATAGCTACATTCTATGCATTTTGATTGCATCTATGTTTTGACTGAAATGTGTTTGTTTAATTCTTGTATGTACAATTACTGCCAAAAGAATTCTTTGTATTGTTTTGTTTACTTAATAAATGTGATTAACTATTCACTCCATTTATTGATTAATTACAAATATTTATTATTCCCCTAATTCAAGGTATTTTACCCTAACGCGGCAACACCAACATACAAATCTATGGTGTTGACGTTTGACAATCAAAAGTAATGAACAGTAATGCCATTAACACCTTAAATATTTCCCCAGTCTTTAGGTTCCGTTTCACGCAAGATATACAACGTTACAGGTTCTTAGATTCTATTTCTTTACAAATACGTCGTGAAAGAGATGCTTGGTCGACTAAGCAACGGCGAGTATTGTAGTAAGTAGCCCTAAATGGGAGGGAGTCATACATAAGGTTGAACATATTTATGTAGTGTGATGCCTCGTATCTGCTCCTCCAATTTGTTGGCCGTTTACTAAATTTGGTCCGCTGAAACAATATAAAGGACAGGCATCACTAAAATAGTTAGTTGTTATTACATTATAGTTATAATATTCATACTTAACTCGTTATTTTGCTCCCTAAGATTGGTAGTCATTTTTATAAATTTAGTCTGCCGATGCAATTTAAATTGGTGGTTGTTTTCTGAATTTAAAGGCTTTTCTGCACGACACACGGGTTATTTTGTTATTATTTTATTTTGAAAGAAGGACTTTAAGTCTTACCGGAAGGGTTACTTACGAGCGCTTTACTCACTAGACTTATCTTTTGATAAAAACAAATAAGTTCCTCAAAAAAGCATACTGGGACCAGAATAATGAGTAGGTACACAGGCAGAATAAAACCCGTTAGTTCTTGTTTTATAAAATGTCGAAGTTTCCGACGAACGGAAATAAACAGGCGGTCCTGGCAACTCGGCGGCGCCTCGAGCACCGGATGTGGTTTGAAGGAATTAATTATTATCGGGCCAATTTTCCAATCGAGCACCGGCGGCGGCGCAGGCGGCAGCGGAAATTTATTTGAAACGTCATTTCAAAATGCAAACCTCCTCCGCCGAGCGGGCCGCGGAAAAATGACAATTTCCTCCCGCGACCCCGCTTCCTCGCCTCTCCCGCGCGGCCGGCACCTCCGCTGCCCGCGCGGGGCTAGCGCCCTAGCCCTTTGAATTTATGGTTACTGATATAATCCATTAACATAATGTTTAACAAAAATTACCTTTTACTTAATACGTTATCGCCCTTATCCTGGTAAATGATTAAAATCTCTCTTTATAAATGTTATGGTCGGTTCTAGAGGGTGGCGATATGGTGGGAACCAAAGGCATCCGTCCATTCTTTCCGGCGCGCTGCCGTGCAATGCTACAGCAATTCGAACAGTTCTCATCTGAAGCGCTCTCAATTAAAGTTTAAACTTCAAAAAATGAATAATAAATAAATACTCTATGGAACCACTTTTCACTATTTGGGGAATATTAGAAACCTAAGATCAAATGGTTCACAAAAGAGGGATGGTATCAGCGGATCCGGCTGCGATCATTCAAATAGGATGCGCCGAACGTGGAGGCACGGAATTGAAAGTCACTTGAGAAATGGACTCGCGCGAGTTCGCTCCAGCATTCCGATTCCTTGCAGCCGAAATAAATGCCAAGTTCATTTGAAACTGTAACGCCATACAAAGTCTTCGCAATTTAAATGTGAATATTAAGGGGCCGTTTATATTCACTTTCTTAAATCTTTTCATTTTGCCATGATTATTAATTAATTAGATAGATTTTTTACCAAAAAAAAAAACAATTTCAAAAACTAAAACCTAAAGTAGTCGACTGAAAAGTATGAAACAAGAAAAAAATAATATCTGAAATTGCTATGTAGAAACTATTCAATATTTATCGTGAAATAAATCAATAACTTACACGTTTTATATTTTAATGTATTTAATACATATTCATAGTGATGTTTAGAGGATAGCCGTGGTCATATGGCCATACACTGACAAAATAATACATTCTAACATTAGTAAGCGATCATAACATAAGCTTTAGGACAAAGTGGCATATGACCACGGTAATATACATACATATATACAAACATACCGGCCATAACCTCGTTTTTGCTTCGCCGTAGTCGGGTAAAAACAGGAGGATCTATGTGCGACTGTATAATATAAACGTTTTAAATGGAATAAAATCTAAGTACATAAGATTTGAGTTGTTGGTAATTCTGTAGCTCTGCCTACCCCACTCTGGGAATGAATGCGTGAAGGTATGTATGTATGTATGTATGTCAATTGGATTTAAATAGTTCTGCGCCCAACTGACTAACCCGAGTCCGACCGCCGACGGCCGCCGTCCTGCGCGTGGCATACATCTACAGCTCATTAACAAAATAAGTTTCGTACAAACATTTTTGAGGGTTCCGTAATCAACAAGGATCCCTTATCGTTTCGCCATATTGTCAAACTGTCTGTCCGTCCGTCTGCGGCTAATCTTAGAGACTCTTGGTGCACTACAAAGCCGTTATTTAGAATGGATATACATATTACTTACTCACGCCGAGAAAAATTAAAAATGGAATCACGAAAAAAAATATGGCTACGCATGTATGCATAAACCAGGGAAGGGCGTATTTTTTTCAAAAAAAGAAAGGAATAAAAAAAAATGGAAGTAAGGCTAAGTGGTAATTTTTATAGTCAAGTGTCCCCTTTTGCAAATTTTTCAAAAACTGCCTTATTTTAAAGATTTTTGTTACCTAACTCGTATTTTGTGTGTTTATTTCAACATCCCATTTAAATGAATAATTATATTCCTAAAAGATTATAATATATGTATTTATAAACACTTAAGATAAATGTATGGTATGTGTCACTTTGTAAAAAATATTGGTATTATTTTCTACCACAAGGATAGTAAACATGCATACGGTCCTGTAAAAACCTTTAAGTAGTTCCTTTTTGAAAAGCCCCATATTGTAAATTCTTAGAAAAACAACCGCTGGGAGCTCATTCCATAACGTGAGCGTCCGCGGAAATACATAACATTTCTCTTATACACCCTATTACAGTTAAAAAATAGTCCACCTGACTTTTACACCCCAAACCTATCACAGAAACAGTATTTTTTTGGGGCGTAAGTAACATTTTTAGTATTTTTCTAGGGCGTATCAGCCTTCCATTTTCTTAAATACTGCGTTTAGTTTAAATATTACTTAATCATATTCTTTATCTCGATAAACTATATTTATTATGTACAAAACTAACTTTGTAACCAGAAAAACAAAAATGTTACGACAAAAATAATTTTGAGAAAAATGTTTTTTATCTCTCCTGAAAAGTTGACTTTTGGCGTTAACGCCAATTGAGTCTAAAGGTATCGATATACAGGGTGACACATAAGTCGTGAACAAACTTATCACCAGGGTGTTCTACCCACAAATATGAACAACTTTCACTATAGGACCAAGTCAGGAATCTCGAAAAAAATATCAGCTGTTTCATAGAAAAGTTCAATGCGTCCGCGACCAAAATGTATGAAACAGCTGATTTTTTTTTCTTGATTTCAGAGTTGGTCCCATAGTGAAAGTGTTGTATATTTGTGGGTAGAACACCCTGGTGATCAGTTTGTTCACGACTTATGTTTCACCCTGTATGTATACCAATTTTCACGTTTCTAACTTCAAAAATGACAAAACTGTCGTAGGTACTTATAAAATTCTACACCCTCCTTTAGACCTTAGGTGTAGTTTTTTCAAAATCGCAGTATCTTATATTTTTTATTTTTAAATAGCTTCTGCCCGCGACTTCTTCCGCGTAGATTGCGATGATATGTTTATCCGGGTTTAATCCGGGGTATACCTAAGCTATCTTCATTTCAACCTTCATCCAAATCCATCCATTCGTTGCAGCGTGAAAAAGTGACAAACTAACACACAAACTTTTGCAGTTATAGTATTTAATGATCAGCGACCGGTAGCATTTTATGTCACTTTAACGTCAAACGTAATGACAAATATAGATAAGTCTCATTAGTAGGATACTCGTATTAATAGGATTAGTCGATAATAGAATAGCTTTTGCTCCCTCAGGAACGGTCCAATTTTAAACTATCCTATGCCCTATTCCAGGGCCTAACCTACACGTGTGCCAAGTCTCATCCCGATCCGTCCAGCCGTTGCAGCGTGAAAGTGTAAGAAACATCCATACATACAAACTTTCACGTTTATAATATTAGTAAGGATGACAAAATTTGGATAATCTTACTATTATTAATATTAATAGTAAGAATTTTATTATAAAATGTACGCTTACCTACGTCTGGTTTCATAGAGAACCTTTTTAGGATTATGTCAAATTACAACTTCCGTAGTTTTACCTTGTCCATACGCCACATGAATTTATAAAAAAGTTTTTTTTGGTTTTAACCAACCTTTTAACCTCCGGGTTGCTGAAGCCACTGCGGCGAGTCGGTTATAAAAATGGCGGTAGGTATGATTATTTTTACTACTATAACAATCAAGATTTATGATTTACGATTTCATCGTTTTTTTGCGCAAAACGTCGTTGGCACAGAGTCATAAATCTGACGAGTTACATACTGACCGAAAAGCTACGAGTGAGACACGCAGGTTGTTCAAATGGGCTCGACGCCAGCATTATGACGTGCGCAAGATTACCATGTCGTTATGTTGGACGGTTAGCGGTCCTGTCGACGATGCTCGCGGTGGCGCTCGCCACGCCGCCGAACGATGAAAAAACCAACAATTTGGAAAAGTATGTATTCATTGTTTATAATATCGGACCATGCTCTATCCTTCCATATAGGGCCTCTATTGTACTGGGTTAAACTGTGTTGCCTTCGGCATGTCATCGTATTGTTTTAACTCGGCCACCATTACCGTCGAGTAAATAGGAGCTGTCGCAACGGTGACTATAACGGTAACTTATCATAGACAATGTGGTTTTACCCACGAGAATAGAGCCCTGTTCTACGAGATTATCAAATGGAAAGAAATCTGGACAGCTCACTATCTAGGTCTGAAGATTTTTTTTTATAATGAGACCTACTTGCTGCAAAATTATAATTTTCAGGTTAATTCTTTAGTAGTATCGTTCCCTGTGCGTTTGACGTCAGCCTAATATAAAATATTTTTGTAAGGCGGCCTACTTGCTGTATAAACATCAGGGCCTCTATTCAACACGGTAAAAACCATATCGTGTTTGAGCTGTTATCGTATTGTCACCGTTTTGATAGCTCTTATTTACTTGACAGTAATGGCGGCTAACGTCAAAACAATACCATAACAGGTAAACTACTTATGACTTA
Source organism: Acleris cristana (assembly GCA_948252455.1). Lineage (NCBI taxonomy): Eukaryota > Metazoa > Arthropoda > Insecta > Lepidoptera > Tortricidae > Acleris > Acleris cristana. Next base: position 18,134,622 of record OX411780.1, read on the forward strand.
TGACTTATGTAAACTACGATATCGTTTGTACCGTCTAAAATACCTGCCCTTTTCATTATGAAATCGAGTTGTTACTATCAATTTTTAGATTTGTGGGACCGTTTAGGAAATATTGAACTAGATAAGTGTCATCATCTTATACACCTTAAACTATTGCTTCCTAAAGTACAGGCAGATAAATATGTGTTTATACCTACTAAAAATCATCTAAGATAATACCAAATACTTAACTGTAAATAGAGAATTTTGTTCATACATGTCGTTTCTTAACACACTGTTTTTAATGTAGGCATTTTAAAAATGTAGTTCCATGTAGACGCAGCCGCGGGCAAAAGCTCGTAATTATATTGCATTATATTACGACTTGAACGCACGGGGCGGCCGGGGCTTCGTTTACGAGCTAATCTCGTTGTTGTTGCAGGGCCGGAGAGGCGGCGGCGATGGCGACCGGCGTGCTCGACCACTTCATCTTACTCTTCCTCATGTGCTACGAGTCCACGATGCCTCACCAACAGTTCGTATCTCGACCTCACCAACCATGTGACGCGGTTCACACATTTTTCTTCTTACTTTTCAACCGCTGATGCAGTAAGAGTGGTGTTATAAGTTTAACGTGCATGTCTGTCTGTCCGTGGGTCTGTGTGTCTGTATGTGGCATCGTAGCTCCCAAACGAATGGACCAATTCAGACGCGGTTGTTCCACAAATAACCTCGTTTAATCGGGATGGTTCATAGCAAGGTTTGCAAAAAATTGGGTTATTCCATAACTTTATTATGTACCTATGGTGATTCAAAAACCATTTCGAGAAAAAGAGTTGTAGAACCATTCCCTGTTATCAGATTATTTTACAAAATTAGAATTGAATAGTTACGTCGCGATCTTGATTGGTAAGTTGTGTCTAATCTGTGATCAACTATAGTACTGCATATAATATGAGTCCGAAATGCAGTAATATATAATATTGTATATCGAATTTTGTCTTACTTATTTCTGCTTTAGTTTAACGCTTATTTAAATCAAGACAATTTTTAACTGTATAAAAACATTAAAAAAAATGGAATCATCAAAATATAAGTCCATTTTGGACCCTCCGCCCGTGTGTTTACAGATTTTTAGTAGATGACTTACAAACGTTCGTGAACTATCCGGCCAAGACCACCGTGGGCGTGGTCCCGCGGTTCACGAGCAACCGCAAGTTCTTCGCGAACCTGATCACCACCGCGCAGTTCAAGGACATGCTGGCCACCGACGCGCAGCGCCTGCGCCGGGACCTCACCAAGAAGTTCAAGTTCTGCCACGACTCCGTCATGGACCAGGACCTGCTGCGGGAGATGTACGACCATGACGTCGACCAATCTAAATTATAATTTGTGTAACAAACTCTCAAATATGTTTTTTATGGCATGAAGAATGCTAATGCCCGGTCCCCTGATGGTGGGTGGATTCTAACCGCCATGGATAGTGCAGTTTAAGATTGCAAATGTATTGCCCAACGGATTAAGACGGAATGCGACTATGTTGGAAATGGCTAGAGGAAACTCCTCAATGGCTAGAAGTAGATCTGTTGAATTTTTTGTATACTATATATTTTGTCTTTTAATAGTGAGTTCATCATTAGTATTCATTAGATTTAGAACAACGGTCGGCAACAAAAGTGTTTTTTTTTAACTTATAATAATGAAGTAAACAGTAAAAACATGTCTTAAGTAAGTAAGTAAGTAAATTATTTATTCACAAGAACATGGGTACATAACATGATGGTACAAGATATAACGAAAAAAATAATAAATAATGAAGTATTATTATTTCTAAATGCTAGCAGCAATTTCTTAAGCCCCTTGAAATAAAAATCATCAAGAATCGGCTGTTTTGGTGAGCTATATGTATAGACCGGATGAAATTCAAGAAACGACCCGCAGATATTCCGTAGTTTTGTTTTTCATTTATTGAGGAAAACTAACAATCACATCAAAGAAGTATACTAAGGTTTTTAACAATAATAGGTTAGTGTGTGATCAACATCGTTTACCACAGATTAAATTTTAGCTAAACAAACAGCCGTCTCTTGCTTTAATATCTTAGACTGACATTTTATACAATATTCGTAATAAAGTTCATGATCGTTATTTCTCTTGCTAAAATTTTATACAATTAATTAATTATATACATATAGATAAGGTTTGCAAACGCCATCTACGATGTAAGTATATCCAAACCTATTATACCTATACATACATAGGGTATTTAAATCATTACCCGTCCTTTTCCTCGCCGTAGTTGGGTAAAAATGTATTTTATTCAAAGAATTTCAGGAAATATCCTATATTAAGTATTTTATTGCAAATAAATGAGAACACCTGGCGCCATCTATGGTCCTTTTGTATGACTAAGGTCTAAGGGCAAATTCTTGTGAATCTAATACTTGCAAAATTATAATTAACGAATGTATTTATTCCATGTATCGTAATTTTTACTTATACGCCAAAATTCAGGTTAGTGTGTGGGGTTCACGTACCTATGTATAGATAAGGTTTGCAAACGCCATCTATGATGATAGTATAAACCTTTCCTCTAAACCTTAGTATTAGTAACACAAAATAGTCAGAGATGGCGGTAACTGTCCGGATTTCGTCATAGATAGCGTCAGTTTTTCGCACTGACTGATATAAACTTAAATCTTCAGATTCAGAATTCAGACTAATAGACTTTATCAATATTATAATTCTGTGCCTCCTGTGACAAGTGATACAACTCCAAAAACACGATTTTACAGGAGCGCGAAAACAAGTTTTAAAAAAAAACTGCTCTTAAATGTGTCAAGTGAATGAGTCATAGTCATAGCCGAGTAAAATGACGAGTACCGTGTTAAAATGTAATGGATACAATAATCGTGATTAGTGAGTTGCTTGCGTTTATTCAAAACCAAGTTAATAATTATGTTGATTCATGAAAGAACACGAAAATTGCTACAATTCGAGTTGTATCACTTTTCACAGGAGGCACAGAATCATAGGAAAAGTATAACGAAGTTAATAAAATTATTTAAGTTTAGCTATTTAACGACAGATGGCGCCGGCTTCACTTTACTTTAATTAAAGTTTTTTTACGGGAATGAGTGCAGCTGGCGCAAACTACATTAACAATTATAGTTCAATCGCATTCTGGCGCTTTAGATGGCAAATTTTCATATGAATAAAAACAACATGATTGCCATCGAATGTAACTTAGCTACTTGAAGACAGATGGCGCCAGCTGTACTCATTTTTGATTATGGAATTAAAGGTTTTTTACGGAAACGAGTGCAGCTAGCGCAATCTACAATACTAATTATTATTTTTATCACATTCTAGTGCTATAGATGGCAAATTTTCATATGAATAAAAACAACATAATTGTCAACGAATGTAACTTAGCTACCTTACGACAGATGGCGCCAGCTGTACTCATTTTTGATATGGACTTAATTACGGTAATGAGTGCAGCTACATAGCGCAATCTACAATACTAATTATATTTTTATCGCATTCTGGCGCTATAGATGGCAAAATTTCATATGAATAAAAACAACATGATTTCCATCGAATGTAACTTAGCTACTTGACGACAGAAGGCGCCAGCTGTACTAAATTTTCGATACAGGATTAAAAGTTTTTGTTTATAAACGAACGTGTACGGCTGGAGCCATCTGAAGTACGAATTAAAGCTTAATCTCATTCTGGGGAAATTCATGGCAAAATTCCATAGAAATCAAAACAACCATAGAATAAGTACTAGCGAAGAATCAGGGCCTCTATTCAACACTGTAAAAACCATATCGTTTTTGATCTGTTATCGTATTTTCACCGTTTTGATAGATCTTATTTACTTGACAGTAATGGCGTCTGACGTCATAACAATATCATAACAGGTCAACTACGATATCGTTTTTACCGTCGGGAATAGAGGCCCTGGACTACCTATTTAAGAACAAAGAAATATGTACGTTTGACCTTTTTCTATTTATGGCATTCATAATGAGTTAGAAAAAGATGTGCTTATAGGTATCCTTTCGTTTTCTTTCATGTTGTCAAAAGGTCTGAATTGTATCTGTCAACTCCAGTATTGTTCCTGAATCGACATTAGTATTGATTTTTGGTTCAATTTCACAGCTTTAATTTGTTGTAATGGACTAAGGGCCGATTTTTCCATTTACCAAACTAAACGGAAACTCGATGATGGTGTCAAATATTGTGATGATGATTCCATGTTTTCTCAAAGGTGGCAACAGGATATCTGTTGTAATAAATACCTAAAAGTTGACCATCTTGATGGGACTACGTTTAGCTGAGTAATTCCGTGTACTCAATGTATGGGAAAGTCAACAAAATTAATAAAGTTTTAAAACTTGTGTGACATGATACATTTGGTTGTGGAGTTTAAAGTTCACCCCCCCCCCCCTACCCCAGCCGCTTCTCCGCCCCCCCACCCTGGAAGGGTTTCCCTGTTAACGGCATTCTTGGGACAACTATAATAGATATGAAAAAAGAGTCAAGCACATAAATGTTCCTTATTAAATTCTAAAAAGAAAAGGTTATAATGTATTTTTTTGATAGGCTCGACGGTTTTTAAGCTATAGCTTCAGGTACCGGCCACTAATATATCGCCTTTGTACTTACATCTCGTACGCTCCATACAAATATGACTTACCAAAATTGGCAACCAATCAAGAACTAATTGACCAATTGTATTGTTTTTATCGTTGTTCGTTAGCTGATTAAATAAGGTTCAAAATGATCTATAATAAATATTTATACATGTCGTAGTTTTCACGGAGGAAGCGTTTAAACAACCATCACCGACGTGTTCATACAAATTAGTATTGGCAATCATGAAAGACGCGAGCGCTCATGTTTTATTACAATTTCAACAAGTCTTAGTGTTTTTTTTTTTTTACTTTCATATCAGCTGATTTTTCTGTTGCAAATGTTGATGGATCTAACATGTTGTTGCTCAAGATTGCGCAGGCATGTTTGTAAATTCAAGAATAAGACATTCATCCCTTGGAGAGTCCTCATCAACTCAAATGATGGTCACTGAAAACCCGGAAACTCATACTGAACTGAATAAAAATATTCAAAACAGTCAACCTCAACAGTCCGAAAACAGTAGCACACCTCAACCCCCAGATTGGCAAAAAGTACCAGTCCCAAGAAGTGCCAAGAGAAAAAAATTATCAGAGTCACCACCTGCAGAAACTTCCCCATTAGAAGGCCTTTCAACCACCAATAGATTTATCGGCCTGGCTGTAGACTCAGCTGGAGATGTTAGTTCTCAACATAAATCAAGGGGATCAAACAAGCCGCCACCCATAATACTATATGGTATTGAAGATGTTAAAAAACTCACTGAACTTTTGGAAACTGGCACTGTCAAAACACAGTTTACATTTAAAATTGTAACCAAAAATCAACTCATTCTAAACTGTATCTCAGCCGAGGTGTATAAAAAAATAATTACCATAATAAGAGACAATGGGCTCATTGGGCATACGTTCAAGTCCAAAGAGCAAAAATCCTTCAGAATGGTGATCAGGAACCTCCACCACACAACACCACATGAAGCAATAATTGAAGCAGTTGAAAACACTGGGAATACTGTGGAAGGAGAAGTAATAAATGCCAAGTATGGACCTAACAAGAACCCAACATCAACATTCTTTGTAAACATATCACCTGGACCTAATAATAAAGCGGTTAAAGACATAAGTACAATTTACCACCAAAAAGTAGTGATCGAGAACCCACGGAAAAGGAAAACAGTAATCCAGTGCCAACGTTGCCAACAATATGGCCACTCAAAAAACTACTGTTTTAGACCATATAGGTGCGTAAAATGTGCACAACCTCACAAAACTTCTGAATGCCCCAAAGTTGACCGCAACACACCAGCAATGTGTGCGTTGTGTCTTGGCCCCCATCCAGCTAGCTACAAGGGATGCGAAGTCTACAAAGAAATTCAGGACAGAAAGTCGACCAAGCCGTATCAATTAAGTCGTCCAGACAAACAAAACGAACCAGTGGGTCCAGATATAAAAAACCTGAATATTGCTCCGAGCTCTAATAAGTACGTCCCGGATTCAAACCGAAAAACATACGCTCAAATCACGAAAACGACTAACCCTAACCCGGAAATGAGTCCTTCAAAAAATTTGCACATAGAAGAGAACCCACCAACAAGCACCAATCTGCTGGAAGCACTTATTGTAAAGCAATCTGAAAAATTTGATATTATCCTCCAACAAATGAGTTCATTGTTTAATCTCATAACCGCACTCCTTAACAAACTATCAAAATGACTGCACTAAAAATAGCAGCTTGGAACGTTAATGGCCTGACTCCCAACCTACTTGAAGTTGAACACCTTTTAAATCTCCATAAATTGGATATTCTCCTAGTTTCAGAAACTCATGCTACAACCAAAAGCTTGATAAGAATCCCTAACTATAGCGTCTACAACTCTAATTATCCAGACGGTACTGCCCATGGCGGATCAGCTGTAATAATAAGATCCCATGTAAAACACCACCAGCAACCAGGGTATATATCTAACCACATCCAAGCTACCACGGTACAAGTAGAAGCAAAAAACCTTAAATTTAACGTATCCTCAGTCTACTGTCCCCCGAGACACAGAATAGATGAAAATCTCTTTAGTCATTTCTTCGAGACTCTTGGTGAACGCTTTATCGCAGGCGGAGATTGGAACGCGAAACATGTCCATTGGGGATCCCGACTGAACACAACACGCGGTAGAGAACTTAAGAAAAGCTTAGACACGCTACACCTAAATACACTCGCAACATCAGAACCTACTCACTGGCCGTCTGACACAAATAGACTACCAGATGTCATAGACTTTTTTATCGTTAAAGGATTATCCCAACTTTGTTATGCCATTGAACCGTGTCTCGATGGCTCATCAGATCACACTCCCATCTTACTGACTTTAAGCTCAACATTGCTAACCCATAATAACCACTGTACTCTCTATAATAAAAAGACTGACTGGGAATCATTCAGAGAAATGATGAATGAAGAACTTAAGCTAAAAGTAGCCCTTAAATCTGCTGAAGATATTGAGAATGCTACTAGAGAATTCACAACTACAGTTCAAAAGTGCTGCTGGGCTTGTACTCCAGAAATTGAAGAATACCATCCAAGACACAACTCGGTACCCGAGGCGATAAGATCAAAAATCCAAGAAAAAAGAAGACTGCGTAGAGTATGGCACACTAGCCGGCATCCAGAAGACAAGACAAACCTTAACAAAGCCATAAAAGAGCTTAAAGAAATGCTACAACAAAGTGCGAATGAAGCAACCGCTGCTCAAATAAGTTCTTTGACTGCCACCAAAGTCTCCAATTACTCACTATGGAAAGTATGCAAGAACGCAAATAGACCGGTAATGCCTAAGCCACCAATTAAAACCCTGGAGAACACCTGGGCTAGAACACCAGATGCCAAAGCCAATATCTTTGCAAAACACCTGTCAAAGATATTTACTCCAAACGAATCTGATCCTGGAAATGATGAGACAGATATTGATGCAGTCATAGAACAAGACCTGCAAATGGAGTTTCCAATCAAGCCGACGTCACCTAAAGAAGTCACCCGATTCATCAATCGTTTAGAAAATAAAAAAGCTCCAGGTTTCGACCTCATAAACAAAGAAGTGCTCACTGAACTTCCTAGAAAAGCTATTATTTACTTGACTTCTCTCTTTAACGGCATACTGAGGACGGGCCACTTTCCCAGTCAATGGAAGGTTTCGCAAATAGTTATGATACATAAGAGCGGAAAACCGACGCATGAATTAACTTCCTATAGACCAATAAGTCTCCTTCCTGTAGTATCAAAGCTGCTTGAGAAGATCCTTTTAAAAAGAATGATTAAGGCATTACAAGAACAGTCAACAATACCTGATCACCAATTTGGATTCAGGCAAGAACATGCTACAATTGAGCAGATTCACAGAGTTTGTAAAACAATAAGAATGTCACTTGAAAGAAAAGAATACTGCTCCGCAGCCTTCTTAGATATAAAACAAGCCTTCGATAGAGTGTGGCATAAAGGACTGCTATGTAAAGTTAAAATATTGCTACCCCACAGGTACTATAGAATTTTGGAATCATACCTTTCAGAACGTCTCTTCCAAGTACGAGAAGGTGAAAGTACGTCATCATTTCACGAAATTCTTGCTGGGGTACCACAGGGTTCGGTACTGGGCCCAGTCTTGTACACGATCTTTACATCTGACCTACCTCAAAACCCTGGTGCGACAATGGCTACGTTTGCTGATGACACAGCCATAATAGCATCTAGCAACAATGCTGTAGAAGCCTCCCAGATTCTGCAAGACAGCTTAATAAAAGTCCAGGAATGGCTCCAAAAATGGCGGATCACGGCAAACGTATCCAAGTCCGTGCATATCACATTTACTTTAAAAAGAGGGGATTGCCCACCAGTCAAGCTGTGTGGACAAGAACTCCCACATACTAACTCAGTGAGATACTTGGGGATGCACCTTGATAGAAGACTGACCTGGAGAAATCATATCCAGGCAAAAAGGGACGAACTGAATATTCGATTCCGTTCTCTCTATTGGTTGCTTGGCAGGAACAGCGTGCTATCGCTAGACAATAAACTTTTGATCTACAAAAGTGTCCTGAAACCGATTTGGACATATGGCATCCAGCTGTGGGGTTCTGCATGTGACTCAAGTATTTTAATGATTCAAAGAGCCGAAGACTCTATCCTCAAACAAATCTGCAATGCTCCTTGGTTCATAAAAAACTCAGAAGTTCACCACCATTTAAAAATTAACACAGCTAAGGAAGAAATACGCTCTTTTGCAACAAAATATAAAAAACGGCTCCAGTGCCACCCTAACAAATTGGCAGTGAATCTGACTATCCCTGATCACCTGAAACGTCTGAAGAGAAAAAGAATAGATGAACTGGATAGCCAAATTTAAAAAACCAGTTACCGATGGAGTGGCTCCTACAGGGGAGTGGCTTCAACATGCCTAAGGACACTCAACACATCTGCTCATAGTCTCTCGACTGATTGCAAGATCTACAAGGAAAAAAAAAAAAAAAAAAAAAAAAACTTTCATATCAGCTAAGCTTTATCATTTCCTATCGATTCAATATCGAACCCGATCATTGGTCCTTCAAGCTTTTCGGAAAGCGGAACTTCGGCGCGAGTTAAGTGACCTACATTTCTGCCAGCGGTTCCGGTTTGCGGCCACGTGGACAGCACAGCACCACTGCAGTCATATCAAAAAAGGAAGCAAGCAGTGGACAGAATAAAATATACTTAGTCAAAATACTATGTTTTACGAAAAACATGTTACATTCCGAGTTTACTCTCACTTCGGGTCTTAGATACCTACCATAATGTTGCACTATTACCGAGTGTTTAATTTAAAACATTCCTAAATTCCGCCAACAATACCCAAAAACTAATTAATGATTTTCTATACGAGTAAATGAGGCACTCATATCGCCTAGTGCCTGCTATACGGCCTCATCTCAAAAAAATAATTTTGAGATTCGTCTTCAGAAGGGTGTAATTTACCACCTTAACTCAAAATAATAAAGAAAACTATCCTGTAAAGCCTCTTAATCCACTTGTGGCCATATGCAATTTTCCAAAAATCGACTATCTATTTCCTGCAATACGGCCGCTCGCCGGTCCGCCACTTGCGCCCGCGACGATCGCACGCGGAACTACCATGCTGGCCGGACACTTCGGAGTTGCGGCCGTGTAGCATAAACGTTCGGAACAAGGTTTTGAGTTACGTCCACATCACACAACAGTAAATGGGACCGTGATTACAATGAATGCGTCAAAATATAAACGAAATATAAATCACTTGATGATAAGACAACAAGTAAGTAAGTACCTTTATATAATAGTTATAAGTACCTATGATTAATATACATAAGATTTGTAATATAACATTTAGTAAGTAATGAACTGGTCACAAGAGCATTCTGGAGTTTCACTGCTAAACACTCTTCTGCCTCGGGCGTTCATTGCCTCTCTTGAAATAGATAAGATTTGCAATGACAGTCCTAAACTTATTGATACGCTGCTCAATTCGTACTTGCCAAACGGGGACACACCAAACACGCGGAACTCGGTTGGCATGCAGCTATAGCCCCGCAGTACAGATAATATTCTAATATCCTTACTGGCTTATAAAAATAACGCCAACAAGGCGTCCAGGGCTCCCATAAGCGCTAAATTACGTTTAATAGCGGGAAAGCGTTTTTTTTTTTCACTTGCCGAACTTTGCTTAAAAAAAATAACAAATTACCACCTAGATAATTGTTGGGGTTTTTATATATTTATATATTTCATAGGATTTATTCTAATCTTAAAAACCTTGTTGAACTATTAGTACGATACTAAAACAAAAAACATAAGATTTTTATTTTTCTACAATGATATTTGATAATTTGCATGATTGTATATACAGGGCGATTGCGGGGTAGTGCGGGGTAATTTATCAACAGAGTAAACTTAAATTCACTACGCCCTTCAAAAAGTTAAGATCAATACTTTGCTTTTTAATTCAATAAACATTAAATGAAATAATTTTGTTCAGGATCATGGCCACCCAATATTGAGTATTCTTAATCGTCTGATCAGTTGATTTTTATATAGGTTTTAACATAAAAATGTTGGGTGACCAAAATTTTACTATTAATTACGGAAACATAATATTACTTGAATAAAATGCGAAACTTTAATTGTTTCAAAAACTGCAATACTAATAGAATCTCAACCATTTTCTGCATTGGAAAAATTAAGTTAGGATTACGACCCCGCAGTCACCGTGTATAGAACTAAAGCTAAGTGCCATATAACCTGCTTGTGGTAGCGTCTATCGCAAATAAATAGAATTGAACTTTAATTCATATGAAAAACGCCACTAATCATTCCCGTAAAAAAAAAAAAAACATTTAATATCGAAAATGAGAACAGTTTCCACCATCTGTCGTCAAATAGCTAAACTACACCCTTTTTTTTTTTTTTTTTTTTTTTTTTCTTTCTAAAAATAACTTTCATTCTGCTTTAAAAATAAGTAAAATAATGATAATAAACTTTACTTAAGGCTACAAGGGCCATAAATATTGACAAAACATAACGACTACTTAAACACTTTCGCGGTGTCCGCTAGCCGGCGGCCTCGAAATCACTGAAACATGACACCGTTCAGCCAGAATTCCTACTTTAAAAAGGTCGACAGATCTTTGGTCGGTACTCTCACCACAAATGACTTAAAATTAACCTTGTGGCGGAGGTCCAACCGCTCGACCCTAAGCGTAACTCCGGTCTTAACTCGTACATACTCTACGAGATCCTTTGCCTCTGTAGAGTAATGTAATCGGGACACGTACAACTACGTCGTGGGTGTAGCAGAACACAGCAAGTGGTCCAGTCCGGACAGTGTGGTGCCGCACAGGTTCCTCGGGGCAGGCTTCTTCTTCCTCACCACCCGGGTAAAACCATCTTTCCTGCAAACTCTTGGCACTTCCATTCCTCCGGCGGGATGGCATCAGGTCAGTCTTGCCCAGCGACTGGAACAGTAGCGCCTTGCCGCTGCAAATCTCCTCCTTGAAGTTGGTTTTTTTTTTGCAGACCTGCAGGATGCTGAACTCATCCATGCAGCCATCGTTAATCACGTTCAGAATGAACGCCAATAGCTCGTTGGCTACAGTTAAATGAGAACCCATAACGACAGTATCACTATCTAACTTGCGCAATCTGTCGTAAAGTAGTAAAAATAATAATAATCAAGTTTCACTTAAAATACGGTTAGGTTAGGTTAGGTTAGGTTAGGTTAGGTTAGGTTAGGTTAGGTTAGGTTAGGTTAGGTTAGGTTAGGTTAGGTTAGGTTAGGTTAGGTTAGGTTAGGTTAGGTTAGGTTAGGTTAGGTTAGGTTAGGTTAGGTTAGGTTAGGTTGGGGTGCGGGCCGGATTCCTCCACGTTGGCCTGGGTGCTGCAGTCTCTCTTGATCTCGATCCGGAGAGAACGCAGCATCTGGGCTGGTGCACCCTGGGCATCGGCTGAGACTTTCTCCTTATGGGGGATTCTTTCAGTCCATGGCGAATATCCGGCACGGGGGTGGTGACAGGGGTTTCTTGAAGGGTTGCGGTTGTGTGGAGACCACTTCCGCCCCGGAAAGTTTCCTTCTGTCACCTGGGGAGGGATGGTGTGACGAGCGGCTTTTCTTCGGAGAAGCTGCTTCGTCCACCAGTTGTGGGCGGCGACAGAGGTCGTTTGAAGGGGCGGTTGCGTGTGCCTACGAGGCCGTTTCCGCCCTGGACAGCTTCCATCTGTTGCCTTTTGAGGATTGGTGACTGGGGTAGTTTGAAGGGTCAGTTGCGTGTGCCTACGAGGCCGTTTCTGTTCCCGGAAAGCTTAACCAGTCGCCTGGAGGGGGCAGTGACTGAGGTTGTTGAAAGGGGCGGTTGCGTGTGCCTTCGAGGCCGTTTCCGCCCTGGACAGCTTCCTTCCGTCACATTTGCGGTTGGTGTCCTTCTACGTGTCTTCTGGAATACCGGGGGGCACTGTAGTTATTGGTGGGACAGCTGTGGTGGGGTGTGTTTGAAGGGTATGGGACCAACCCAATGCGGTTGGGTATCCGGAAAGCACCATCCACCACAGGCAGACCGTTGAAGGGAAGGCGAACTCAGCGGACTTCGGTTCGCTGCTCGCCCGAACTTCTTGTAGAGCCAGTGGGTTGGGGGCCCACATTGCACGGCTTTACCGGTCTGGGGAGACGGTCGCGGGCTGTTCACAGCCGTCTCCTCCTTTGGCGGAGAAGGGGGGGCTCTTCGGAGCAGGCCGGGAGGCGCGTCAGTGGAGAATGCTTTTTAGCGGTTCCGCGGCGCCTCACTACTGGCCAGGGAGGTTAAACGCCGGAGTGGTTTTAGACGGTAGTTCTTTTGAGAGTCCGTCATACCTCCCATTGCACAGCCATCCCCAGGCTGGGAGGATGCGTAAATTGCATTTCCACTCCGTCAACAAAAAAAAAAAAAAAAAAAAAAAGGTTAGGTTAGGTTAGGTTAGGTTAGGTTAGGTTAGGTTAGGTTAGGTTAGGTTAGGTTAGGTTCCCCCCCGAAGTGCTGCCACCTTGCCGTGGTGGGGGGGCTTGCGTGTCTCAGTGATCCCCGAGGCTATACCGGACAGGGCTACCCATACCGGAAAGGCTTGGGGTGAGGGATCAGACTAAGAGCGGCACCTTCCCCTCCTTTTCCCACCTTCCCGTCCCGTTCCCTGATATCCTTCCCTTTCCTACCCAGCACCCATCCTTACCCACTTCCACCGAACCAGTGGCGGGATAACCACTCATAGGCTCAGCGCGGGCCTTGGGAACCAAATACTCCCTAAAAGTGCGCCCCTTGTAGATGGTAGGTGCGCGGCGTCTACAGGGAGAATGTGGTAGGTAGACCGCAAACGGCCAGTGCTAGGCCTGAAATAGCACGCATGGCAGGAATTCAAAATGTATTACCCCAGGAGGGTACCCGCAAGGGAGAATCCCTCCCCGCGTCTTCGGACGCGGGCAGCCCCTCGTACTCTGGGGGGGGCAAATTCCGCCTCGTAGGTCAGCACTCAGGTGCTGACCTCCGTAAACACGACTATAGCAAACGCACAATTGACACCGATAACACTGAAGAGATTGATAGGCTGCACGAAATGGCGCGCCTGAAGGAAACGGAATTAATGGAGGCGATGACGCTGGAGGAAGGTGATGTCACTGACTCATCGCTTCCATCAGTACATATCCGCACAGTGAAGAGGCCACATGCAGGGGAAGACGACGTGTTGACAGGGCCGGCTGTTAAGCCAAAAGTCAACACGGCAAGAAGGGGGAAGGGTCCCGGTACGAAGGGAGCGTACCCGGGACTGGTACTGAGGTACCGCGAGATCGGGGAGGTTGAGGCGGCGGCGGACGTGGCTGCCAAGTACCGCGCAATTGGTGAGTCGCTGCCGTCTCACAACGGAAAGAAGCAGCCCCTTAAAAAAAATGGGAGAAATTCAAGGAGAAGCTCGTCGGTCCCACGAGACCGTAGCTGCAGTCCTTTCAAGGACGAGGACAGCGATGGGTACGTCACTATAGTGAGGAATGCCGCACGCCAGGTAATGGCTGAAGTAAAGAAGTGCGGCAACCTGAAGGGGGATGTCTGGGGCCGAATGAACATGGCGTGCAACGACATCCTTTCGGCCGCAGACGTCCTTCAGGGGAGGGGCGGTGGCGAAGACGAAGAGATGAGGGCCTTGCGCGCCGACAATAAGCGCATGAGAGAGGAGCTCGCTGCCATGCGGTCGGAATTAAAGGCCCTCAGAACTGCTTTTTCCGAGCGCAAGAGCCAGCCCTCTCAGGGCCCCGCCACCGAAGACGGCCTGCCTCATGCTCTGGGGCAGGCCATGCTGGTGTTGAGAGAAGACCTGAAGCGGGACCTCTCCCTGTCCATCGGGGAGATGGTAAACGTCCGGATTGGGGAAGTCCGGGCCCTTCTCCCCGCTGGTCCGATTGTCCGCCCCCCACTGGCAGCTGACCGGAAGAGGAACGAGGCTCCCTCCACCTCCACCAGGGCAGCCCCCCCGGCCAGAGCAGATCCCAATGCCGCGGCGGCTCCCCCAGCTAGAGCAGCTCCTCCCGCCAGAGCGGCTACCTGCGCCAAGCCGGCTCCTGCCGCTAGAAAGGCTCCCCGAGCCAAGGCGGGACCTCCCGCCAAGCCAACGCGCCCCGCTCGTCCAGCCAAAGCGGCAAGATCGCTGGCGGCTCCCCGTCCTCCTCCTATCCGCGAGTTCGCCCCGGCGGTGCCGGCAGTGCAGGAGGCTCTACCGCCCACCCAGATGTCGTGGTCAGACGTGGTGAAAAAGGGGAAAAGGAAGAAAAAGAAGGCTGCCGCACCACCGCAAGTGGTCAAGAGCAAACGGCCCGCGCCGCGCCCGAGGAGACTGACTGCTCCCTCGACGGCTGCTGTGGTGGTAGCCGTCCAGGAGGGCAGCGAGGCCACCTACGCCAGCGTCATGGCTAAGGCCATGAAGAGCTTCTCGCTGGCGGAGGTTGGCCTCGAGCATGTGCGTGTCCGCAAGACGCAGACCGGGGCCCGACTAATTGAGATCCCGGGCGCGGACGGCGCAGCGGCTGCGGACGCGCTATGCGCCAAGATTGGCGGGCTGGTTGGCGATGTCGCCAAAGTTTACCGGCCCGTCAAAATGGGAGAGATCCGGGTGGGTGGTCTCGATGAGACCATCACCCCGGAAGACATTGCGGCGGCAATTGAGGCAAAGACTGGGTGCTCCCCCGCCCAGATCAAGGTTGGCGCAATCCGGGTCCGTTTCAACGGATCCGGTATGGCGAACGTGCAGTGCCCGGTGACCGTGGCCAACATGCTAGCAACGACTGGACGACTACTGGTGGGGTGGTCGTCCGCTAGCGTGACTGCACTGGAGCGGAGGCCCATGCGGTGCTTCCGATGCCAAGGCATCGGACACAGCGGAGCCCTCTGCCCCTCAACGGTGAACCGGTCGAATTGGTGTCACCGGTGCAGTGGGCAAGACCACTGGAGGGCTTCCTGCCTTGCCACGCCTCACTGTGACGTTTGCCACGAGGCGCGACGTCCGGCGGATCACATTATGGGGGGATGGAGGTGTGCCCCTCCACACACTAGGGGCAAGGCTGGCCAGCCAACGCCCCCACCCATAAGGAGTGTTGCCAATACGGCAAGTCAGGAAGGGAGCCAGATGGACCTCTAAATGCCAGCACACCAGCATTTAGAGGTCCTTCAGGCGAACGCCAACCACTCCGCCCGCGCCCAAGACCTGCTGATGCAGGTCATGGCAGAGTGGGGCATTGGCGTTTTGGTGATGGCTGAGCCGTACTTCGTCCCCCCCCAGCCCAACTGGGTCGGGGCGACGGATGGCTCGGTCGCCATTGTGGTGCCAGCGATGGGTGACCTCCCCCCCCTATCGGGAATGGCCAAGGGCTCGGGCTTCGCGGTGGCCAAGTGGGGAGACACTGTTCTTGTAGCAGTCTACTTCTCCCCGAATAGGCCACTGCGGGAGTTTGAAGCCTTCCTGGTGGGGCTGGGGAGAGTCGTCGGAGGGGCGGCGCCGGCGCCATTGGTGGTGATGGGGGACCTCAATGCCAAGAGCGCTGCGTGGGGTTCCCCCATCACGGACCCGAGAGGAGTGGCCCTCGAAGACTGGGTGGCGGCTATGGGGCTTGAGGTGCTCAACCGGGGTGACGCCAACACGTGTGTGCGGCGAAATGGGGGGTCGATCGTGG
This sequence comes from Acleris cristana, assembly GCA_948252455.1. Classification (NCBI taxonomy): domain Eukaryota; kingdom Metazoa; phylum Arthropoda; class Insecta; order Lepidoptera; family Tortricidae; genus Acleris; species Acleris cristana. The sequence continues at coordinate 18,150,976 of OX411780.1, forward strand.
ACATTTCGTTCGCGACCCCCAGCATCGCCGCACGTATCACAGACTGGCGCGTCCTCGAGGAGGTCGAGACCCTCTCCGACCACTTATACATTCGGATGAGGGTCAGCAACTCGCCGGGGGTACTGCCGCCAAGCTCGAGAGGGCGGAGTGGGAGAGGAGTAGGAGGGACTTTCCCAAGGTGGACCCTGGCCCGACTCGACCGGGGAATGGCGGAAGAGGCCGCCATGGTGGAGGCGTGGTGTGCGCCCCCACCGGTCACCCTGGGAGCAGAGGAACGTGCAGCCCAGTTTCGCGTCGCACTTACGACGGTGTGCGACGCGGCCATGCCTCGGGCCCGAAGGCTGCCCGCGAAAAAGCAGGTGTACTGGTGGTCGCAGGAGATTGCGGCCCTTCGAGCCACCAGTGATGCCGCACGCCGTGCCTACACCCGCTGCAGGCGGCGGCGACACCTGCCGGAGGAGGAAGAGCATCTCCACAGAGAGCTGAAGGCGGCGAAGTACGCGCTCTCTGTGGAGATAGCTCGCAGGAAGGACGAGGCGCGTGAGGAGTTCTTGGCCACGCTGGATAGGGATCCGTGGGGGCGGCCTTACCGAGTCGTGCGCAACAAAATGCGTTGTGCACCCCCCATGGACTCCCTTGAGCCAGAACTTCTCACGAGGATTGTGGAGGGACTCTTCCCGGCCGCGCCGGCTTTTCAGCCACCCGGCATGGTGGGCCCCACGGTTGAGGAGGTTGATCTAGTTGATCCCCCTCCCGTGACGGACGACGAAATGGAGAGCGTCGTCGACCGTCTCCGGGCCTGCAGGAAGGCGCCAGGACCGGATGGGGTACCGGGGAGGGTTCTCCACATTGTGGCGGAGCACCTAGGGGACCGCTTGCGGACCCTCTTTGATGATTGCATCAAGGAGGGGCGCTTCCCGAGGTGCTGGAAGGAGGGACGCCTAGTCCTCCTTCGGAAGGAGGGGAGGCCGCTAGATACCCCTGCCGGTCACCGCCCCATCGTCCTCCTAGATGAGACGGGCAAGATGCTTGAACGCATCTTGTCACGTCGCATCGTCCAACACCTGGAGAACGTGGGGCCTAACATCTCCGACCGGCAGTATGGGTTCCGTGAGGGACGGTCCACTATGGACGCGCTTTCGTCCCTCCGGAACTTCTGTGGGCACGCGGAGGAGAGGGGCGAGGGAGTCGTGGCGGTATCGTTAGATATCGCCAACGCATTCGGTTCCCTACCCTTCCCGGTCATCAGTGAGGCCCTCCGCTACCACAGGGTGCCCGGATATCTGCGGCGGATTGTGGAGCACTACCTAACCGACAGGGTAGTGCTCTATGATCGTGGAGGTCTGCGGGTCGCCCACCCGATGTCATGCGGTGTTCCCCAGGGGTCCGTGTTAGGACCCCTGCTATGGAACATTGGCTATGACTGGGTGATCCGCGGAGCGCTCCTTCCCCGCATGGCCACCCTTTGCTATGCCGACGATACAATGGTGGCCGTGCGGGGACGTGAGCTGGAGGAGGCCCTCCGGAGGGCATCGTTGGCGGCAGACCTGGTTGTCGGCCGCATCCGACTGCTGGGTCTGGAGGTGTCCCTCCCGAAGACGGACGCTATTGTCTTCGGGGGGAGGAGATGGCGTCCCCTTAGCGGGACGACCATCCCTGTGGCGGGGGAGGCGGTCCAGGTGAAGGCCACTATAAAATACCTCGGCCTCATCCTGGACCGGAGGTGGGATTTTGGGGAGCATTTCCGCCAACTTGCTCCCCGAGTGGTAGGCACTGCGTCGGCCCTGGGCCGCATGTTGCCAAACGTAGGGGGGCCTCAAGCGCCATGCCGACGCCTGTTTGCAGGCGTCGTTCGCAGTATGGCGCTATACGGCGCGCCAATCTGGGCCGACACGTTATCGGCCAAAAATAAGGCGCTCTTAAGGAGACCCCAAAGGGTGGTGGCCCTCCGAATAGTGAGGGCCTATATGACGGTGGCACATGCGGCCGCGTGTGTCTTGGCCTGCACCCCGCCGTGGGAGCTAGATGCTCAGGTGCAGGCCGAGACATACCGGAGAAGGGCGGAATTCTGGGCGAGGAGAGAGCGCCCGGACTCGGAGACGGTGGAGGGGGCCCGTCGAATGACGGAGCGACGCATGAGGGACCGGTGGAAGAGCGACCTGGAGGACTCTCCCTATGGACTCCGCACCATAGGGGCACTCCTCCCGTCGCTGGACCACTGGTTGGATCGGAGATACGGTACCGTCACGTACCGTCTTGTGCAGGTGATGACGGGGCACGGATGCTTTGGTCATTACCTGCACAAGATTAGGAGAGAGCCCAGTCCGGTTTGCCACGAGTGCGGCGACCCAGACGACACGGCCGAGCACACCTTAGAGGTGTGTCCGAAGTGGGATCCGGAGCGCCGCGCTCTGGTTGCGAACACAGGGCTGTCCGATCTCTCGCTGCACAGCGTCGTGTCGGCCATGCTGAGCAGCAAGAGATCGTGGTTGGCGGTCGTCTCCTTCTGCGAGAGCATAATCTCGCAGAAGGAGGCGGGGGAGCGGGAGCGCGAGGAGGACGTGGAGGCGCACCCGCTCCGGCGTAGACGTTTGGGGCGAAGGCGGAGGCAGTTTACTGCCCACCTGAACCCCTAGTAGGACCGTGGGGATAGGGTCCCACACTATGGTCCTACACGTCTGGGGGAGGGTTCCGAGTGTTAACCGAACCCTCCCTCCCTTGACGCAGGTGCCCCAGCAATAGGCTGGGGCGGCTGGGGGGCACCCAGTGGTGGCATAGTCATCAGCCCACGGTGCCCCTGCTACCAGCCCTTGGAGGTTACACCGGAGAGGTTTTAGACGGTAGGCTTCCACCTCAGCTCTCGCAGGAGACTGAGGTGGTTGTGAGTCCGTCATACCCCTTCCATTGGCTACCCTAGCCGGAAGGGGATGCGTAAATGCATTTCCTCTCCGTTAAAAAAAAAAAAAAAAAAAAAAAAAAAAAAAAAAAAAAAGGTTAGGTTAGGTTAGGTTAGGTTAGGTTAGGTTAGGTTAGGTTAGGTTAGGTTGGGGTGCGGGCCGGATTCCTCCACGTTGGCCTGGGTGCTGCAGTCTCTCTTGATCTCGATCCGGAGAGAACGCAGCATCTGGGCTGGTGCACCCTGGGCATCGGCTGAGACTTTCTCCTTATGGGGGATTCTTTCAGTCCATGGCGAATATCCGGCACGGGGGTGGTGACAGGGGTTTCTTGAAGGGTTGCGGTTGTGTGGAGACCACTTCCGCCCCGGAAAGTTTCCTTCTGTCACCTGGGGAGGGATGGTGTGACGAGCGGCTTTTCTTCGGAGAAGCTGCTTCGTCCACCAGTTGTGGGCGGCGACAGAGGTCGTTTGAAGGGGCGGTTGCGTGTGCCTACGAGGCCGTTTCCGCCCTGGACAGCTTCCATCTGTTGCCTTTTGAGGATTGGTGACTGGGGTAGTTTGAAGGGTCAGTTGCGTGTGCCTACGAGGCCGTTTCTGTTCCCGGAAAGCTTAACCAGTCGCCTGGAGGGGGCAGTGACTGAGGTTGTTGAAAGGGGCGGTTGCGTGTGCCTTCGAGGCCGTTTCCGCCCTGGACAGCTTCCTTCCGTCACATTTGCGGTTGGTGTCCTTCTACGTGTCTTCTGGAATACCGGGGGGCACTGTAGTTATTGGTGGGACAGCTGTGGTGGGGTGTGTTTGAAGGGTATGGGACCAACCCAATGCGGTTGGGTATCCGGAAAGCACCATCCACCACAGGCAGACCGTTGAAGGGAAGGCGAACTCAGCGGACTTCGGTTCGCTGCTCGCCCGAACTTCTTGTAGAGCCAGTGGGTTGGGGGCCCACATTGCACGGCTTTACCGGTCTGGGGAGACGGTCGCGGGCTGTTCACAGCCGTCTCCTCCTTTGGCGGAGAAGGGGGGGCTCTTCGGAGCAGGCCGGGAGGCGCGTCAGTGGAGAATGCTTTTTAGCGGTTCCGCGGCGCCTCACTACTGGCCAGGGAGGTTAAACGCCGGAGTGGTTTTAGACGGTAGTTCTTTTGAGAGTCCGTCATACCTCCCATTGCACAGCCATCCCCAGGCTGGGAGGATGCGTAAATTGCATTTCCACTCCGTCAACAAAAAAAAAAAAAAAAAAAAAGGTTAGGTTAGGTTAGGTTAGGTTAGGTTAGGTTAGGTTAGGTTAGGTTAGGTTAGGTTAGGTTGGGGTGCGGGCCGGATTCCTCCACGTTGGCCTGGGTGTTGCAGTCTCTCTTGATCTCGATCCGGAGAGAACGCAGCATCTGGGCTGGTGCACCCTGGGCATCGGCTGAGACTTTCTCCTTTTAGGGGATTCTCTCAGTCCATGGCGAATATCCGGCAGGGGGGGTGAGGGGGAGGTGACCAGTGGCTTCTCTTTGAGAAGTTGCTTCGTCACCGCCACACTGGGGGGGAAATGGGTAGGTTTAGGTTAGGTTAGGGGGCGGGCTCGGCGTGCACTTATAATGCCGTCGAGCACTTACCGCCCAAAATATAGGGGAGGCACGTCGACTCCTCTATTACCCCGTACTCTGGCGTCTCTTTTCAACAATCCCCATCTAGCGGCGTTATGGGGTAGTTAAGAGACACCAGAACGGAGGGCTTGCCTTAATTGGCCGGCCCGCGAGAAGGAAACTCTATAAAACCCGACAGCGAAGTCGTTAAAACCTGTAAATACCTAGCCACCTTTACAGTATTAGCTTTACCCCTGGGATGGGCGTCACCCGGGGGCGGACTTATTAAATCGGCCTATTTTCGTGGGAACAGAAATGTATATTTTGAAAACCCTTCCTAACGGCCCTTCTCAGGGCCAACCTGAAAACGGCCCTTCTCAGGGCCAACCTGAAAACGGCCCTTCTCAGGGCCAAGCTGAAAACGGCCCTTCTCAGGGCCAAACCGGAGTTAACAGGGCGAGGGCGCGAATCCCGATCGTCCGATTGCAGCGGATGGCGCTTAGGCCACGGTCGGCGAGCCCTAGGGTTCGAGTGCCGGTGGTGGAAAAGAAAAACCTGGAAGATGACCTTTCCATCGACCACGAGGCGATGGTAAGAGAGAAAGACCTGGAATGGATGGCGGAGATAAATGAAGAGGCGGTAAATATTTCGGACGCCTCCCTCTTGTCTGTTCATCTCGCAGGAGAAAAAAGACGACACCCTGGCGACTCAGAAGAGGAGAATAACGAGATGAGAAGTTCTCCCCTTCCAAAAATTATAACGTCACGAAGAGTTCGCGGAGGCCATGCCCATTCAACTGGCCTGGAACAAGCAAAAGTGGCCCTATACAGATCGGAAAAGGTGGCTTTAGAAAGTGAAGCGCTTCTCGGTAAAACTCGGCCGGAAGCTGCTATTCCCCGAGCCAATGAAATGGAACTCGAAACATCCCTCTCAACACCGGAGTATCAAACAAGAGACGACCTGGTACGCAAAGCTCTTGTTGGAGTTCATGACATCCGCGAGGCTTCCCGTGCGTCCAAAAACCTTAAAGGAACAGTTCGTAAGCAAATAAATCTTGGAGTTCTGGCCATCTCCCAAGCAGTTGAAGACCTGGGGACTCTGTCTACAGACGAGGAGACACGAAAATTGAGGGCAGACAACGCGCGTCTCAAACGCGAGATGGAGCTCCTCAGATCTGAAGTGAAGTCCCTCCGCACTGCCTTTTCGGAGCGGAATGCAGGCCTTGTCGAACAACAGCCTGACATCCAGGCCGGAATCGCGAGTATAATGGAGGATGTAAGGCGAGACCTCCTCGTGTCCCTTGGCGGGATGATTAATGCTCGCCTTGGAGACATTGAGTCCCGACTCCCTCCTGCGCCAGTGCTGACACCACCGATGGCGGCGGATAAAACGAGGGTTGCATCAACTACCACAACGATGGGCTCAGCCCCAAAGACGAAACCGGTGGCTACGCCGCACCATCAGGCCAATATCCCCAAGCAGAAACCAAAAGCCACATCACGCCGCCAACCTGCGGCTGCTGCCTCTACCGGCGATCCTATCTCCCACCCGCAGCCTAGCACCTCCCGTGCCGAAGCGGATTCAGAGTTTATTGAAGTGGGGAAAGGCGGTAAAAGGAAAGGAAAAGGAAAGGGCAAAAAGTCCAACCCGACAACTGGCGCCAGTGCGCCTGCTCCGGGACGAAGAAGGCACCCGACACCACCTACAGCTGCGGCGCCCAAGAAACGAAAAAAGAGGACTCATAAGATAGGTACCCCAAAAACCACTGCGGTAGTGGTTACTCTGCAACCGGAAGCGGAGCAGAGAGGAGTAACCTACAAAGACGCCCTAAAAAAGGCCAAACAAGCCTTTAAACTGGACGACGTTGGCCTAAACCAAAACCTCAAAGTCCGGAATACGATGAGTGGTGCCCGGATAATTATCGTCCCTGGTGCTGATAGTGGATCTAATGCCAACTCATTAGCAACGAAACTCCAAGAAGTACTCGGAGATGTGGCCTCAATCAGCAGGCCCATCAAAAAGGCGTCAGTGAGGGTGACCGGCTTGGATGAATCAATAGAGAAGGAGGACATCACTGCTGCCGCGTCAGCGGCCGGAAGGTGCCGTGAAGACGAGATAAAGGTCGGTGCTATAAGCATGGGGCCCTATGGAGGCTCAGTGATAGTTGAGTGTCCGGCGGCAGCGGCAAAAGCTCTGAGTCAAGCGGGGCGACTGCTAGTCGGGTGGTCGGCGGCTCGAGTTTCGGCAATGGAACCCCGCCCCTTAAGGTGTTTCAGATGCATGGGACTGGGCCATACCAAACCAACGTGCCCTTCGAGTGAAAGTAGGGAAGCCCTATGTTTTAGGTGTGGCATAGAGGGTCACAAATCCGCCTCCTGCACGGCGGACCCGCGTTGCGCAATATGCGCACAAGCCAAGAGACGGGCAGGCCATGTGATGGGCAGCTCTAAATGCGTCCCGCCACAGGTCAAGGGAAAGACGACAGTGACACATAGGACCCAAGTCACACCACAAGTAGAGGCAAATATCCAGTTGCCTTTGGAGGTCGAAAATTCGGTTTCTTAATGCCAGCACACCGACATTTCGACCTTCTCCAGACGAATACCAACCACTCCGCCCGCGCACAAGATCTATTAATGCAAACTATGGCGGAGTGGAGTTTAGATGTCGTTGTCATAGCAGAGCCCTATTATGTACCATCCCAACTACACTGGGCTGGGGATACTGAGGGCTTGGTTGCCATCGTGGTACCCGCAGCTACCCACTTCCCCTCCTTCTCTACCAAGGAAAAGGGACCGGGATACGTGGCAGCCACTTGGGGTGAAATAGTGCTCATCGGAGTCTACTTTTCCCCCAACCGAAGACTAGATGAATTTGAAAAGTACCTCAACATGCTGGAGATGGTGATAGGCAGAGCGGCTCCTGCCCAAGTCATCGTGATGGGAGATTTCAACGCGAAGTGTACGGCGTGGGGTTCTCCCATCACGGATGCGAGAGGTGCAGTGCTGAGAGACTGGGCTGCGGCAATAGGCCTGGTCCTCCTCAACCAGCGCAACACCAACACCTGTGTTCGACAGCAGGGGGGGTCCATCGTAGACTTGACGTTTGCGACCCCTGCTGTCGCTGCACGCTCTGGGGGATGGCGCGTCCTAGAAGAGGTGGAGACGCTGTCGGACCATTTATACATCCGCTTTCGGGTATCCGGTTCCTCGACGATGGATGCGCCTCACCGGCCTGGAAGGCAATCGTTCCCCAGATGGACACTCTCCCGTTTGGATCGGGAAATGGCGGAGGAGGCAGCCATAGTGCAGGCCTGGGGGCCAGATACAGCAGAAATGGCCAACGTGGAGGAGCGAGCTGTCCGCTTTCGAGCTGCTCTCACAGAAGTCTGTGACGCTGCTATGCCCCGGGCTAGACGAATACCGGCGAGGAAGCAAGTCTATTGGTGGTCGCAGGAGATTCAGGCTCTCCGCATCACCAGTAATGCCGCTCGCCGGGCATTCACGCGATGCCGCCGACGCAGGTCACACACAGCTGAGGAGGAGGAATCTTACCGCCGAGCTCTCCGGGAAGCCAAAGTCGCACTGCAGACTGCCATTGCAAAGGCTAAAGACTCCGCCAATGAGGAGTTCCTAGAGACGCTCAATAGAGACCCGTGGGGACGCCCGTACCGTGTTGTACGCAGAAAATTACAACACGCGCCCCCCACGGATACCTTTGAGCCCACCCTTCTCTCAGCGGTCGTAACGGGCCTATTCCCTCAGCGGGAAGCCTTCATTCCTCCAAGGATGACAGGGCCAGAAGAAAACGAGGGTAACAATAACATCCCGCTAATCACGGACGACGAGATGATGGAAGCGGTGGCCCGTCTAAAATCGTCGCGTAAAGCGCCTGGGCCGGATGGAGTACCAGGAAAAGTGCTTTTTCTGGCGCTAAAGCATCTAGGGTGTCGTCTCCGGCAGCTGTTTGATGACTGCCTAGAGACAGGACAGGTTCCCAGGTGTTGGAAGGAGGGGCGTTTGTGCCTACTGAGAAAGGAGGGTCGCCCACCTGATTCTCCTTCCGGATACCGACCACTCGTTCTCTTGGACGAGGTCGGCAAGGTTTTTGAGAGGATAGTAGCAATACGAATCAATAGGCACTTAGCCAGAGATGGCCCGGAAATTTCCGAGAGACAGTTTGGGTTCAGGGCAGGGCTGTCCACACTAGATGCTTTAGGTGCACTAAAAAGCTTCTCCGAGGAGGCTAAGGAAAGGGGAGAAGGAGTAGTAGCTGTATCTTTAGATATAGCCAACGCTTTCGGCTCGCTCCCCTTTGAAGTAATTGAAGAGGCACTCAAGTTCCACCAGGTGCCTATGTACCTGAGGAAGGTGATAGGGCACTACCTGTCTGACCGGGTAGTGCTCTATCAAAGTAGAGATGGAGAGCGGATGGCCCAGCGTATGTCCTGTGGCGTTCCTCAGGGGTCCGTGCTGGGACCCTTGCTTTGGAACCTGGGCTATGATTGGGCCATCAGAGGACAGCTCTTGCCTCGGATGGCGGTTTTCTGCTACGCGGATGACACGATGGTGGCCGTCCGAGGCAACAGCCGGGAAGAGGCGATGCGGTTAGCTACAGTGGGCGCTACCCTTGTGGTTGATCGCATCCGGATGCTGGGACTGGAGGTGGCCCTCTCCAAGACTGAAGCTATCGTCTTCCGTGGGCCAAGATGGCGGGTTACCGCAGGTCTTAGCATCCAAGTAGACGGAGAGAGGGTCCGGCTAAAGGCCCATATCAAATACTTGGGCCTTATCCTTGACCCAGATTGGAAATTTGAGGAGCACTTCCGATGTCTCGCCCCACGTATTGTTGGCACTGCCTCAGCCCTTGGAAAGCTGCTTCCGAATGTGGGAGGACCTCAGGCTCCGTGTCGGCGCCTATACGCGGAGGTCATAAAAAGCATGGCTCTGTACGGTGCCCCCATTTGGTCGGCCTCTCTCAGTACTCGAAACAAAACCCTCTTGCGAAAACCGCAGAGGGTCATGGCACTGAGGATGATCAGGGGGTACCGTACGGTCTCCTTTGCGGCTGCTTGTGCACTGGCCGGCACTCCCCCATGGGAGCTAGAGGCTGCAGTGCGAGCCGACACCTACCATGCTCGTACGGAGAGCAGAGCAAGAGGGGAAGGCCCTGGCTCTGAAGACGTGGAGAGGGCGCAGCGCAGTGCCCAAGAGCGGATGATGGAGAGCTGGTCGAACAGCCTCATGGACCCCGTTTACGGAGTCCGCACCATTGAGGCTCTCCGGCCAGTTCTCCAGGAGTGGAAAGAGAGGCGCCACGGGCTACTCACATACCGTCTTGTGCAGGTGCTGTCTGGGCACGGATGTTTCGGGCAGTATCTGCACAAGATTGCAAGACGGGAGACGTCTCCAATCTGCCATGAGTGTGGTGCGCTGGAGGACACGGCGCAGCACACCATGGAAACATGTTTCGCATGGCAAACGGAACGCCTCGACTTGACAAGACGAATAGGGAATGATCTCTCCCTGCCCAGCGTAATATCAGCTATGCTGGGTAGTGACAGATCATGGGATGCCGTTGCCACCTTTTGTGAGAAGGTCATCTCACGAAAGGAGGCAGCAGAGCGGGCTCGCGAGGAAGACGAGTCCGCGGACGCCATCAGGCGTAAAAGAAGAGGAGGGAGAAGGCGGCAGTTTGCCAGCATTGTCCCTTCCTAGTGGGGCCATCACCCCGCCAGCCGCTGAGGGAGCAGCCACAGGCTCACGGCTCCTCCCTCCTCTTCAGGACGAATACCTTGGTCCAACCATCTGACCGAGGAGGCCGTGGCTGCAGTTTTGGTAGACTCCCATGGGACCCCATTGCAGCCACAAAACACAAAAGGCCAAAGAGGGAACGTCGAGGTGGTTTTAGTGGGTAGGACTCCTGCCCTCTACCCACTAGGGGAAGGAGGTGGGAGGAGAGTCCCACATAACCACCACACTACACAAGTGTGGTGGTATGCGTAACGCATTTCCCCTCGTTAAAAAAAAAAAAAAAAGGTTAGGTTAGGTTAGGTTAGGTTAGGTTAGGTTAGGTTAGGTTAGGTTAGGTTAGGTTAGGTTAGGTTAGGTTAGGTTAGTTTAGTTTAGGTTAGGTTAGGTTAGGTTAGGTTAGGTTAGGTTGGGGTGCGGGCCGGATTCCTCCACGTTGGCCTGGGTGCTGCAGTCTCTCTTGATCTCGATCCGGAGAGAACGCAGCATCTGGGCTGGTGCACCCTGGGCATCGGCTGAGACTTTCTCCTTATGAGGGATTCTTTCAGTCCATGGCGAATATCCGGCACGGGGGTGGTGACAGGGGTTTCTTGAAGGGTTGCGGTTGTGTGGAGACCACTTCCGCCCCGGAAAGTTTCCTTCTGTCACCTGGGGAGGGATGGTGTGACGAGCGGCTTTTCTTCGGAGAAGCTGCTTCGTCCACCAGTTGTGGGCGGCGACAGAGGTCGTTTGAAGGGGCGGTTGCGTGTGCCTACGAGGCCGTTTCCGCCCTGGACAGCTTCCATCTGTTGCCTTTTGAGGATTGGTGACTGGGGTAGTTTGAAGGGTCAGTTGCGTGTGCCTACGAGGCCGTTTCTGTTCCCGGAAAGCTTAACCAGTCGCCTGGAGGGGGCAGTGACTGAGGTTGTTGAAAGGGGCGGTTGCGTGTGCCTTCGAGGCCGTTTCCGCCCTGGACAGCTTCCTTCCGTCACATTTGCGGTTGGTGTCCTTCTACGTGTCTTCTGGAATACCGGGGGGCACTGTAGTTATTGGTGGGACAGCTGTGGTGGGGTGTGTTTGAAGGGTATGGGACCAACCCAATGCGGTTGGGTATCCGGAAAGCACCATCCACCACAGGCAGACCGTTGAAGGGAAGGCGAACTCAGCGGACTTCGGTTCGCTGCTCGCCCGAACTTCTTGTAGAGCCAGTGGGTTGGGGGCCCACATTGCACGGCTTTACCGGTCTGGGGAGACGGTCGCAGGCTGTTCACAGCCGTCTCCTCCTTTGGCGGAGAAGGGGGGGCTCTTCGGAGCAGGCCGGGAGGCGCGTCAGTGGAGAATGCTTTTTAGCGGTTCCGCGGCGCCTCACTACTGGCCAGGGAGGTTAAACGCCGGAGTGGTTTTAGACGGTAGTTCTTTTGAGAGTCCGTCATACCTCCCATTGCACAGCCATCCCCAGGCTGGGAGGATGCGTAAATTGCATTTCCACTCCGTCAACAAAAAAAAAAAAAAAAAAAAAAAAAGGTTAGGTTAGGTTAGGTTAGGTTAGGTTAGGTTAGGTTAGGTTAGGTTAGGTTAGGTTAGGTTAGGTTAGGTTAGGTTAGGTTAGGTTAGGTTAGGTTGGGGTGCGGGCCGGATTCCTCCACGTTGGCCTGGGTGCTGCAGTCTCTCTTGATCTCGATCCGGAGAGAACGCAGCATCTGGGCTGGTGCACCCTGGGCATCGGCTGAGACTTTCTCCTTTTAGGGGATTCTCTCAGTCCATGGCGAATATCCGGCAGGGGGGGGGGGGGTAAGGGGTAGGCGACCAGTGGCTTCTCTTTTGAGAAGTTGCTTTGTCACCGCCACAATGGGGGGGAAATGGGTAGGTTTAGGTTAGGTTAGGGGGCGGGCTCGGCGTGCACTTATAATGCCGTCGAGCACTTACCGCCCAAAATATAGGGGAAGCACGTCGACTCCTCTATTACCCCGTACTCTGGTGTCTCTTTTCAACAATCCCCATCTAGCGGCGTTATGGGGTAGTTAAGAAACACCAGAACGGAGGGCTTGCCTTAATTGGCCGGCCCGCGAGAAGGAAACTCTATAAAACCCGACAGCGAAGTCGTTAAAACCTGCAGATACCAGGCGAACTCTGCTAGTATTTAGCCTTACCCCTGGGATGGGCGTCACCCGGGGGCGGACTTATTAAATCGGCCTATTTTCGTGGGAACAGAAATGGAGAATTTAAAAAACAAAAACAAAAACAACACCAAAAAGTCGAAGGACAGCAGTGAAGAGGGAGATGATAGTGACTCAATGCATAGCGTTGAGTCACTGCCGGATATCAGTCTTAGGACTAGAGAACGGCGTAGGAACTATGGAGGCTCGGACCCGGAAACAAGTCTGGATGGGGTTGCGAGTCCAACGATGAGAAAAAGGCGAGGAAGGCCGCCAACTACAGGCCAATATGTTGGCCTGGCCAAGGCGAAGTTGGCGCTTGTCGAAGCGCAAAGGGAGGAAGAGCTGATGAGAGCAGAGGCGGAAGTCACTGCGGCTTCTCGAGAGGCTCGGGCCCGTGCTAGGGCTCACACGCTATCGGAGTCATCTTCTAACGGAGACGACTTCCAGACGGCTACCGCTCTGAGCCGTACGATTGATGATAATATCAATATTATCAAAAAGGTTGCCGTTTCCTCCAAAAACCTAAAAGGAGGTTTTGTGAAATCCCTGAAGGATGCAGCGGACGAGATCGGCAAAGTCGCTCTCATCCTACAGAGCCGCTGCACCTCAGAAGAGACAAGAGGGCTGCAGGCGGACAATGCCCGCTTGCAATCAGAAGTCGCGCAGCTCCGCAAAGAGGTGGCGGACATGCGGGAGCGCCTTGATCGGCCACACCAACCGGCTGCTGTGGTTGTGCCTAGTCAGCCTGTAGAGAAACCGCTGGATACCGAAGACCTGGTGCGCACCATCTTGTGCCAGGTGGGCACGATGGTTAATGCCAGGTTCGAGGCTCTTCAAGACAGGTTGCTGCCTGAGAAGAGACTTCGCCCTCCATTGGCAGCGGACACGCGGGCAAATGATCTCCCCGGGATCCCTCCCGGGCCATCAACTGCCCCAACGAAGGCTATAGAGAAAGGCCAAAAGAGGACGGATGCTCCGATACGTGCCACTTCTGGTGGAACGGAGGCTCCGAAGCCGAAAAAGACAAAAAAGAAAAAGAACAAGCCGGAAAAGAAGGGGCAACGCTCGGTTGGAACTCCTCATGAGAGGGTAACAGAGCCCCAACCCCTGCCAGCAGTGTCGCAGCCTGAGGACCAGTCGAGCCCAGCCCAGCCGAAGGAATTGCCCTGGAACGAGGTGGTTAAAAAAGGGCTCAGAAAGGAAAAGAAGAAGCAGGCAAAGCAGGTTCCACGCAAAACTGCCACTGCCACTGCAAGACCGGCACGACTCAGGCCTCCGAAGTCAGCTGCGGTAATAGTCACGCTTACGCCGGAGGCCATTGCTAACGGCGTAACCTACGACTCAGTCATTGCAGAAGCCAAGGCCAAAGTTAAGCTGCCGGATGTTGGAATCGTTACTGGGGTTCGCTTTCGAGTGTGCGCCTCGGGAGCGCGAATGTTTGAAGTGATGGGCACCGATAGTGGCCCGCAAGCTGACGAGCTGGCGAAAAAGCTGGAACAAGTCCTCAGCCGAGAGACCGTCCGCATCTCCAGGCCGGTCAAGACGACGGAAATCAAAATCTCTGGCTTAGATGACTCCATCTTGGCTGAGGAGGTAGTAAATGCGGTTGCTGAGGCAGGGAACTGTCCCAAAGATAGCCTCAAAAGCGGCGGGGTTGTTAAAGACCCGTTTGGTGTGGGACACATTTGGGTCGAATGCCCGGTGGCCACCGCCAAACGAATTGCTGCAGCGGGTCGACTAGCATTGTCGTGGGTGTCGGCCTCCGTAAAACTTCTCGAGCCCAGGCCTCTGCGTTGTTATAAATGTCTGCAGAGGGGCCACATTAGGGCTCAATGCAGTGCGGAGGCCGATAGAAGCCAGGAGTGCTTCCGCTGCGGAGTTGTTGGACACAAGTCCAAGGAGTGCTCGGCCAAACCGCATTGTTCTGTTTGCGCTGCAGCCAAGAAACCGGCGGACCATCAACTGGGGGGAAGAGCCTGCTCCGCACCAGCCCCCAAAATGTCCAGAAGGAAGACACGCCAGTTGCCGGTAGACATGGCAATGGAGACGGAATCACAGACTCAGACTAACAATAATGGCCGTACAACTCCTCCAAGCCAACATTAATCACTGTGCACGAGCTCAAGATCTGCTCCTACAGAGCATGGCTGAGTGGTTGACACAAGTGGCCGTGGTTTCAGAACCCTATTTTATCCCCAACAGGGATGATTGGGCAGGTGACGAAGACGAACTTGTTGCCCTAGTCGTGTCGAGGTCTACTGGCTCCTTGACACTCGAAAGTGTGCAAAAAGGTCGTGGTTTCGTTGCGGCCGTTGTGGGAGGCTTTTTAACAGTCGGCGTGTATTGTCCCCCAAGCAGAAGCCTCGCAGAGTTTGAGGGTCTCCTTGGCCAAGTTGAGACACTCATCGGCAGAAATCACCCACATCCTGTATTGGTAATGGGTGATTTTAACGCCAAAAGCTCAGCCTGGGGTTGTCCAGCCACTGATGCACGGGGTGCAGTACTAGAGGAGTGGGCGCTGACGGCTGGACTCTCTCTTTTAAACCAGGGTTCGCAACCGACCTGCGTTCGGTCACAGGGCAGTTCCATCGTGGATCTGTCGTTTGCCAGCCCTACGATAGCACGCCGAGTCTACGGATGGGAAGTAGTGGAGAACATAGAGACACTGTCAGACCACCTCTACATTCGCTTTAATATATCTGCGTCCTCCGCGGTTCCGGTTCAATCGGGAAGCGCGGTGTTGCCTGGTGACAGCCCACGGTGGGTGGTCAAGCGCCTCGACAGGGAAATTCTCATTGAGGCTTCCCTAGTCGAAACATGGATGCCCCCAGAGAGCACAATTGTCGTTGATGAGGAGGCTGTGGCGTTACGCCAATCAATGACTCGCGTCTGCGATGCGTCCATGCCACGTCAGGGTCCACAAACACCGAGAAGGCAGGTGTACTGGTGGTCTGCCGAAATTGCTGAGTTGCGCATTGTATGCGTAGCTGCCAGACGCCAGTACCAGAGACAACGCCGGAGAAGACGCCGTGACGAGAACGCCGAGACAACATTGCGCGATACATACAAGACGGCCAAGCGCACGCTTCGCATCGCCATAAGCGAAGCAAGAGACGGAGCGAGAGAAGAGATGTTGGAGACTCTGAACCAAGATCCATGGGGTCGCCCCTATCGCATGGTGCGAGGGAAACTTCGGCCGTGGGCACCCCCTTTGACGCAGAGTCTCCAGCCTCAGCTGGTGGAGGTGGTGGTAGGAGCTCTTTTTCCACGTAGGGAGGAACACACGCCTCCATCTATGGCACCTTCTACAGGAAATGGGACTTTTATCGTGGCGGATGAAATACCGCCGGTATCTTCTGGTGAATTTGGGGCCGCGATTCTTCGCCTGCGGGCCAAGAAGACGGCCCCGGGCCCAGACGGTATTCCTGGCCGTGCATGGGTGCTTGCTGCGGACGCATACGAGGAGAGGGTCAGGGGGCTCTTTGATGCCTGCTTCGCCCAAAGTAATTTCCCTAAGCTGTGGAAGATCGGAAAACTTGTCCTGCTAAGGAAAGAGGGTCGTCCGGTCGATTCTCCCTCGGGGTATCGGCCGATTGTGCTGCTTGACGAGGTGGCAAAGCTCTTCGAGCGTATCATTGCCAATCGCCTCGTCAAGCATCTGGGGAGAGTCGGCCCGGACCTGGACGACAAGCAGTACGGTTTCAGAGTGGGCAGGTCAACCGTCCACGCAATCCTGCGTGTAAAGGAGATGGCGGAGGAAGCAGTTGCCCAGGGCGAGGTCGTCTTGGCGGTGTCTCTAGACATCGCCAATGCCTTTAACACCTTGCCCTGGAGTTGCATTAGGGAGGCACTCCGGTATCATCGGGTGCCAAACTACCTCCTGCGCATTATCACTGACTACCTTTCAGGTAGGTCCATCTCCTACAGAGGTCGCGAGGCGTGGCGCCGGCATGAAGTGTCTTGCGGTGTTCCACAGGGGTCGGTCCTCGGGCCGCTCCTGTGGAACATTGGGTACGACTGGGTGTTGCGAGGCGCTCTCCTCCGTGGTGTGAACATCTTGTGCTACGCAGACGACACTCTGGTGACGGCCCGGGGCAGCAGTCACCGAGAGTGCGCCATTCTCGCCACGGCTGGAGTGGCTCAAGTGGTGAACCGGATCCGAGCTTTGGGTCTCGAGGTGGCTCTTAACAAATCCGAGGCTTTGTGTTTTCACGGGCCTCGGAACAAGCCACCTCCGGGATCTAACATAATCGTTGGCGGAATAAGAATTAACATCGAGCCCCAAATGAAATATTTGGGGCTCACGCTGGACAGCCGATGGACGTTTGAGGAGCACTTCCGGCGTTTAGTGCCCAAGCTGTTGCGCGCGGCGGCCGCTCTCGGCAGTCTACTGCCAAATCTCAACGGCCCTAAAGCGGCCTGCCGGCGCCTGTACTTGGGCATTGTACGCTCAATGGCGTTGTACGGGGCACCTGTGTGGAATGGCGCTCTGAACAGCCGGACAATTGCCCTTCTGCACCGTCCGCAGAGGGCAATGGCCATTAGAGTCGCCCGTGGATACCGCACGGTGTCCTTCGAAGCGGCGTGCGTCTTAGCTGGCTCCCTGCCGTGGGAACTGGAGGCGGAAATTCTCGCATCCGTCTATACGTGGCGCGAGAATGAGATCGCGGTAAACCAGTTTCCACCCTTAAAAGAGGAAGTTGAGACTATGAGGGAGGAGCAGAGAACATCAGCCGTTTTAAAATGGCAGCGCCTCCTTCATCAACCGAGTGCTGGTGTCAGAACCATCGAGGCAGTCCGTCCAGTCCTCGCGCAGTGGCTGGACAGGGAACACGGTGTGCTCACCTTCCGATTGTCGCAGGTGCTTTCGGGGCATGGATGCTTCGGCAAGTACCTGCACCGGATCGGAAGGGAGCCGACTGCGGTGTGTCACCACTGCGACGGCTGCCTCGAAGACACTGCCCAGCATACGCTGGAAGAGTGTCCTGCGTGGGCAGAACAGCGCCGGGAGCTCGTGGCCGCCGTGGGCGGCGATCTCTCGCTGCCGGTCATAGTAAACACCATGGTGGAGAGTGACCGAGCTTGGGATGCCGCCCAAAACTTCTGCGAGGCGGTCATCGGGATTAAGGAGGAGGCGGAGAGGGTAAGGGAGGCAGGTGCTCCCAACTCTATCCGAAGCCGCCGCATAGGGAGGAGAAGGCGAGCGTACGCGCTCACCATTCCACCCTAACAAAACTCGAGTGATGGGCTAGGGGAAGCCCATCACTCAACACGAGTTTGAGAGGACGTGGCCGTGGGTACGGCGAGCGGGTAGGGCGGGCAAAACGGGTGCCAAGAAAACCCGTAAAAAGGAGAAGGGGCGTAGTGCCAGTCACCACCGGGACGTAGAAGATTGCTTTAATAGTGTGCCCTCATCCCGGTGGACACTGACGCCGAAGGCAAACAGAGGGGTTTTAGTGGGTATGCTTCCCGTCCCTTTCCCGCAGGGGGAGGGGATGGGGGGAGAGTCCCACATAACCACCGTGCCGTCCCCTGGCACGGTGGTATGCGTAATGCATTTCCCCTCTTAAAAAAAAAAAAAAAAAAAAAAAAAAAAAAAAAAAAAAAAAGGTTAGGTTAGGTTAGGTTAGGTTAGGTTGAGGTAAAATCTCAGCTGTGGATAAGTGGTTTCATGCGATTTTCGGAGACAAAACACTACATTTTTTGCTCTTTCGTTTAATGGTATCGATTCTGCTCTCACTTGTGACTTGGCCTTATTTTTTGGATTCTCCTTTTTGCGGTTGGTTTTTTGTTGTACGGATTTTCTCTTTTTTCGTTGATTTGTTTTTCGTTTGTCCGTCATCTTACCGAGCCCTTTTCAGGGCTAGGAGATAGCGGAGACTCGTTACTTTTGGGTTGTTGAGGTTTTATAATTTTCGTCACGCAAGTTTCGAAATTATAAGCCTTGGAAATTTGTAAATATTCACTTTAATTTTTTGTTAGATTTAGGGTTTGTTTACATTTTTTCGTAGTAATTTTGTCGGTGTTGCCTGTGTCCCACCTTGCCCAGTTTTTGGGTGGGGGTACCGGCAACGGTCCCGCTAATTACTGCGTTGTGTTTGTCGTGTTTTCTTTATTATAGTTGTAAAATTTTTATTTTTGAAAACTTCGAGTTTTTACTCGAAGTTTTCAGGAAAAGTTTTCAACTTTTTTGTGTTTGGCATAGTTTTTTAATTAGTTGTAGTGCTTTTAATATTATTTAACTTTAAGTTTAGGATAGAACATTTATTTTTTTAAATATTTTGTATGAACTTTATAACCTTTTGACCCCCGGGTCAAAAGTTATTAGCGTTTAACTTAGGGCAGGTAGGTTGGAGTTTTCGTTTTACAAACTTAAGGTTTGCACCTGAGTTTGTAAAATCAATAACTTTTAACCCTTTTACCTTTTATAGGTTTTTATATTTTTGTTAACGAGGCGCAAGTAAGGGCTATTTTATAGTCTTTGTTTGACTCGCGTGCGACCCCGGGAAGTGGGTCAAATTTGGGGACAAAGTTTTCCCAGATTGCTCTGAGGAAAATTTCAGGCGCCAAACCCACTTTTGTATGAGAAAGTCGAAATCCGAGTCACGCTTGACCATTTTAAGTTAGGTTAAGTCCTAACTTTGGTCGTAGTGGTCGGATTTCGACCGTTCTCAGGAGTGGGGTAGGGGGGGCCGTAATGGCCTCACCTACTGAAAGGGGTAGGACTCCAATGGAGGGGAGGGGTGCAGAGTCGGACTCTGACTCTGAGGACCCCGACCTCATTGAAGTCGAGGAGGGGATATATCCTCTGGCCCCTAAGAGGGCGCATGAGGATGAGGTGGATGACCCCAGGCCTCCGCAGGGGCCCAAGGTCAATTCGGCAGCGAGGGGGAAGCCCAAGGGGGCTTACGCCGGGCTGGCCGCAGCCAGGTTGAGGGCCAAGCTTTACCAGCTAGAGCCTCACTTTGAGGAGGGAGCTGGCCCTGACCCTGCGGCCATATATAGGAAGGATTTCCCTGAACTCCGCCGAAAGGGGGCAAAGGGGGGGAAAAAAGGGAGGGAGGAGGAAGCCGTGCGCTCCCGCTCGAGGTCGCGCTCTCGCTCGGCATCGCGCTCCCGGTCGGTCTCGCGCTCGCCCGACCTTATGGGTGGCGTACAGGGTCAACAGGAGGTTGACCCGATAGACGCCACCCGTATAGCGGCGAGGGACATCCTCGAGGCGGCCCGGGTATCCGGGAACCTAAAGGGGGAGGTGTGGGGCCGGATGAACCGGGCCTGCCGCACCATCTTGGCGTTAATGGACGAGGTCGAGGCTGCCAAGACTGAGAGTGAGGAGATCCGCATCCTTAAAGCGGACAACAAAAGGATGCGGGAGCAACTCGCTCTCAACTGGGCGGAACTGAAGGCGCTCCGCACCGCCTTCAGTGAGCGGGAGGCTCCGGCCGCTCCTGCTGCTGCTGCTGCGTTGCAGTTCGGAACCGCCGAACTGACGGAGGCCATCGAGACGATGAAGAGGGACCTGTTCCTCAGCATAGGGAGGATGGTAAACGACCGAATTGAGGAGGTCAGTAGGCGCCTCCCAGCGGAACCCATCCTCCGCCCACCATTGGCGCATGTTAAGCGGGCTGTTAGGCCTACAGTAACAGCCCCCCCTCAGGGGAAAGTCGCAGGGCCTGCCCCGTCGCGCCTGACCCCGGTGGAAGCTCTCGAGCCGAGAGCCAGGGCCAGGCTTGGTGACGGGCAGCCAAAGGCTAAGGCGATTAAGAAGGCGGTGGCCTCGCCTCCTCCTGCTCCTGTTCCGGCCCCAAGGAAGGCCGCCAAGGCAGCAAAGGCTGCCCCAGCCAAGGCTGCCCCGGCCCCGAGAGCAGTCCGGCCCTCCGAGGGAGAACCCGGCCCTTCGGGCCAAATGCCGCCTCCGCCCGCGAAGATGTCGTGGTCGGAGGTGGTACGGAAGAAGGGGACGGGGAAGGCTAAAACCTCCCCCCCTCCCCCCAGCAAGAAGACCGGCAAGGCGGCGCACGGGCCCAAACCGGCCAAACTGTCCGTCCCTAAGACGGCGGCGGTGGTGGTCTCCCTCAAGAAGGGGGCCACCACCACCCTGCAGGCCACCATGGCTAAGGCCATCAATGGCCTTAGCCTTAGTGAGGTCGGACTGCAGCATGTCCGAGTGAGAACCTCGATGACGGGGTCCCGGGTCATTGAGGTTCCCGGGGTGGACGGGCACAAAACCGCGGACACCCTCGCAGCCAAGCTGCAAGGGCTAGTGGGCGACGTTGCCGAGGTGAGCCGGCCCGTCAAAATGGCTGGCATTCAGATCGCCGGCCTGGACGAGTCGGCTACGAAGGAATCGGTGGCACAGGCCGTCGCCGCGGCGGGAGCGTGCCTGCCGGGGCAGGTGAAGGTGGGGGCCGTCCGCGCCCTTTATGATGGCACTGGATCAGTGCTGATCCAGTGCCCCGTACAGGCCGCGGTGACCCTAACAAGGGCAGGCAGGATCCTGGTGGGTTGGGCTTCCGCCAGGGTCACGACAGTGGGGCCGACACCGATGCGGTGCTTCCGCTGCTACGGTGTCGGCCATTCGCGGGAGTTATGCCCCTCAAAGGTGGACCGGAGCAATCGTTGCTTCCGGTGCAGCCAGGAGGGGCACAAAATGGGCGAGTGCTGGGAGAAGGCGTGGTGTGACGTGTGCCACCATGCCAAACTCCCGGCCGCCCACATGCTGGGGGGGAAGAATTGCTTCCCCCCAGTAACCAAGGGAAGGGACGTGAGGCCGCAGCGCCCCCGCCCCCCCGTTCCGAGCAGAGACGCCCCCGCGGAAACCGCCGCCGGCCAGGCCATCGAGGAGACCCGCATGGAGCTCTAAATGCCAGCGCACCATTTAGAGCTCCTGCAGGTCAACGTCAACCACTCCGCCAGAGCACAAGACTTGCTCATGCAAGTTGTGGCGGAGTGGTCGATTGACGTTGCCGTGGTTGCGGAGCCCTACTTCGTCCCTCCCCTACCCAACTGGGTAGGGTCGACGGACGAGTGGGTTGCCGTGGTGGTGCCGGCGGTCGGCAACGGCCCCCCCCTGGAGAAGATAGAGAGCGGCCCCGGATTTGTTGCGGCCAAATGGGGGAGTGACACCGTACTGATTGCGGTGTACTTCTCCCCCAATAGGCCGCTGGCCGCTTTCGAGGTTTTTCTGGGGGTCCTGGGGGGGGTCGTGAGGAGGGTGGCCCCGCGCCAAATAATGGTCCTGGGGGACCTCAACGCCAAAAGCGCGGCGTGGGGTTCCCCCGTAACGGACGCGCGCGGGGGTGTGCTCAGGGATTGGGTGGCGGCAACAGGGCTAGTAGTCCTTAACCAGGGCAGCGTCAACACATGCGTGCGGCGGCAGGGGGGGTCCATCGTGGACGTTACGTTCGCGACCCCTGCCATTGCCGCACGCCTCACAGATTGGCGCGTCCTGGAGGACGTGGAGACCCTCTCTGATCATCTGTATATCAGATTGAGGGTCTCCACAGGAGGGGGCCAGCCGCCACCCATCCCAGGGGGGGGGCGTAGAGGGGGAGGGGAGGAGTTCCCCAAATGGTCCCTGGCCCACCTTGACAGGGCCAGGGCGGACGAGGCGGCGATGGTGGAGGCCTGGTGTGCTGCCCCACCCGCCGCCTTGGGTGTGGAGGAGAGGGCGCGCCGGTTCCGCTCCGTGCTCCAGGCCGTGTGCGGAGCGGCCATGCCCCGGGCGAAACGTTTGTTTGCCCGTAAGAAGGTTTACTGGTGGTCCGCAGAAGTTGCGGCCCTGCGGACCGCCAGTAACGGTGCCCGCCGCGCCTACCAACACTGTAGGCGCAGGCGGCATACCGATGAGGAGGAGGAGGGGCTCTACCGGGCCCTCAAAGAAGCCAAGGGGGCCCTAGTAATGTCCATAGCAAAGGCCAAGGACGAGGCACACGCTTCGTTCTTGGCCACGCTGGACAGGGATCCGTGGGGGCGGCCGTACAGGGTGGTGCGCAACAAAATGCGCACCGCCCCCCCCATGGACTCCCTGGAGCCCCCCCTCCTCAGGAGGGTCATCGAGGGGCTGTTTCCGGCAGCCCCATCGATAACTCCCCCGGTGATGACCGAGCCACCGGGGGACTTGGAGGACCCACCCGAACTCGCCATCGCACCGGTAAGCGATGACGAGTTCGAGAGGGCGGTGGACCGGCTCCGGGGCTGCAAGAAAGCCCCGGGGCCCGACGGAGTACCGGGCCGGGTACTCCCCATCGCCCTAAAGCACCTCGGGGACCGACTCAGGCAGTTAATGGACGACTGCCTGAGGGAGGGACGGTTCCCGAGGGTGTGGAAGGAGGGGAGGCTTTGCCTCCTCCGGAAAGATGGTCGACCCCCGGACAGTCCCTCTGCCTATCGCCCCATAGTGCTGCTGGATGAGGCCGGGAAGATGTTCGAGAGAATCCTGGCCTCTAGGATCCAGCAGCACCTGGAGACCGCCGGCCTGAACGTGTCTGAGAGACAGTTCGGGTTCAGGGAGGGGCGGTCTACGCTCGACGCGCTGAAGTCCCTCAGGGACTTCTGTGAGTACGCGTCGAGCAGAGGGGAGGGTGTAGTAGCGGTGTCGTTGGACATCGCCAACGCGTTTGGCACCCTCCCCTATGGGGTGATAAGGGAGGCACTCATATACCATCGAGTGCCTCCCTACCTGCGGCGGGTCATAGAGCACTACCTCACCGAGAGGGTAGTGCTCTATGAGCAGAGGGACGGTCGACGGGGGTCGACGGAGATGGCCTGTGGCGTACCCCAAGGTTCCGTGCTCGGTCCACTTTTATGGAACCTGGGGTACGATTGGGCCATCAGGGGGGAGTTGCTCCCGCGGACGGCCACCATCTGCTACGCAGATGACACCATGGTGGCCGCGCGCGGGACCGACTTGAGGGAGGCGCTGTGCCGGGCGGAAGCGGCGGCCGAGCTGACCATTTACCGGATTGGTCGGCTCGGCCTGAGGGTGGCCCTCCCGAAGACAGAAGCGATAGTCTTCGGGGGGCGGGGGTGGAGGCTGCCGGCGGGTGCGGCGCTCACCCTGGGGGGGGAGTCGGTCCGGATCAGGCCCCACATAAAATATTTGGGGCTTGTTCTGGACCGACGTTGGAATTTCGGGGAGCACTTCTCACAGTTAGCTCCCCGAATTGTGGGCGCCGCGTCGGCGCTGGGTCGGCTTTTGCCGAACGTGGGTGGGCCGGGCTCCTTGTGCCGCCGGCTATATGCCGGCGTTACAAGGAGCATGGCTCTGTACGGGGCCCCCATCTGGGCGGACAAGCTGTCCGCCCGGAACAGGGCCCTGCTACAGAGGCCGCAGCGGGTGGTGGCCCTCCGAATCGTGAGGGCCTACATGACGGTGGCCCACGCCGCGGCCTGCCTCCTCGCCTGCACCCCGCCCTGGGAGTTGGACGCAGAGGTGCAGGCGGAGACCTACGTAGTTAGGTCCAGGGCCCGGGCGAGGGGTGAACGCCCGGACCCTGAGGAGGTGGAGGAGACGCGCCGGATGATGGAGCGCCGACTGCGGGACAGGTGGAAAGAGAACCTGGAGGACGCTCCCTATGGTATTCGGACCATAGGGGCGATCCTCCATTCGATGGACACCTGGTTGGAGAGAGCAGTCGGTGCTACATCGTACCGGCTTGTGCAGGTATTGACCGGACACGGATGCTTCGGTCATTACCTGCACAAGATTGGGAGGGAGCCCGGCCCGCAGTGCCATGAGTGCGGCGATCCGGACGACACGGCTCAGCACACCCTCGCGGTGTGCAGCCGGTGGAGTGCGGAGCGCTGCACTATGGCGCTGGCCATCGGGCAATGGGACCTCTCCCTGCACAGCGTTGTGTCTGCAATGCTGTGCAGCGACAGGTCCTGGAGGGCTGTGGCCTCATTCTGTGAGTGTGTCATCTCGCAGAAGGAGGCCTCGGAGCGGGAGCGCGAGGCGTCTCCTCACGCGCATCCGCTCCGGCGTAGACGGCGGGGGTTGAGGCGGCGGCGTTTTGCCGCCCGCCTCAACCCTTAGTGACTGCAGGTGGGGGATGGGAGTCCCCCGCCTGCCGTAGGCTAGTCACTTGGTTGTCTGGGAGAGGGGCCACGCGTACTCGGCCTCTCTCTCCTTTGGCGCGGGAAGCCCCGGCATTGGCTGGGGCAGCCGGAGGACACCGTGGGGAATGCTTAGGCGGGTTCCACGGTGTCTTACCAAGCCGGCAGGAGGGTACGCCAGGGTGGTTTTTAGTGGGTTGCGCCCCCTCGCCCCCTCTCATTCTGAGAGGGGGTGACGGAGTGAGTCCCACATACCCCCCCACCACTCCCATGGTGGGGGAAATGCATAAAGCATTTTCCACCCTGACAAAAAAAAAAAAAAAAAAAAAAAAAAAAAAAAAAAAAAAAAAAAAAGGTTAGGTTAGGTTAGGTTAGGTTAGGTTAGGTTAGGTTAGGTTAGGTTAGGTTAGGTTAGGTTAGGTTAGGTTAGGTTAGGTTAGGTTAGGTTAGGTTAGGTTAGGTTGGGGTGCGGGCCGGATTCCTCCACGTTGGCCTGGGTGCTGCAGTCTCTCTTGATCTCGATCCGGAGAGAACGCAGCATCTGGGCTGGTGCACCCTGGGCATCGGCTGAGACTTTCTCCTTATGGGGGATTCTTTCAGTCCATGGCGAATATCCGGCACGGGGGTGGTGACAGGGGTTTCTTGAAGGGTTGCGGTTGTGTGGAGACCACTTCCGCCCCGGAAAGTTTCCTTCTGTCACCTGGGGAGGGATGGTGTGACGAGCGGCTTTTCTTCGGAGAAGCTGCTTCGTCCACCAGTTGTGGGCGGCGACAGAGGTCGTTTGAAGGGGCGGTTGCGTGTGCCTACGAGGCCGTTTCCGCCCTGGACAGCTTCCATCTGTTGCCTTTTGAGGATTGGTGACTGGGGTAGTTTGAAGGGTCAGTTGCGTGTGCCTACGAGGCCGTTTCTGTTCCCGGAAAGCTTAACCAGTCGCCTGGAGGGGGCAGTGACTGAGGTTGTTGAAAGGGGCGGTTGCGTGTGCCTTCGAGGCCGTTTCCGCCCTGGACAGCTTCCTTCCGTCACATTTGCGGTTGGTGTCCTTCTACGTGTCTTCTGGAATACCGGGGGGCACTGTAGTTATTGGTGGGACAGCTGTGGTGGGGTGTGTTTGAAGGGTATGGGACCAACCCAATGCGGTTGGGTATCCGGAAAGCACCATCCACCACAGGCAGACCGTTGAAGGGAAGGCGAACTCAGCGGACTTCGGTTCGCTGCTCGCCCGAACTTCTTGTAGAGCCAGTGGGTTGGGGGCCCACATTGCACGGCTTTACCGGTCTGGGGAGACGGTCGCGGGCTGTTCACAGCCGTCTCCTCCTTTGGCGGAGAAGGGGGGGCTCTTCGGAGCAGGCCGGGAGGCGCGTCAGTGGAGAATGCTTTTTAGCGGTTCCGCGGCGCCTCACTACTGGCCAGGGAGGTTAAACGCCGGAGTGGTTTTAGACGGTAGTTCTTTTGAGAGTCCGTCATACCTCCCATTGCACAGCCATCCCCAGGCTGGGAGGATGCGTAAATTGCATTTCCACTCCGTCAACAAAAAAAAAAAAAAAAAAAAAAAAAAAAAGGTTAGGTTAGGTTAGGTTAGGTTAGGTTAGGTTAGGTTAGGTTAGGTTAGGTTAGGTTAGGTTAGGTTAGGTTAGGTTAGGTTAGGTTAGGTTAGGTTAGGTTAGGTTAGGTTAGGTTAGGTTAGGTTAGGTTAGGTTAAGTTAGGTTAGGTTAGGTTAGGTTAGGTTAGGTTAGGTTAGGTTAGGTTAGGTTAGGTTAGGTTAGGTTAGGTTGGGGTGCGGGCCGGATTCCTCCACGTTGGCCTGGGTGCTGCAGTCTCTCTTGATCTCGATCCGGAGAGAACGCAGCATCTGGGCTGGTGCACCCTGGGCATCGGCTGAGACTTTCTCCTTATGGGGGATTCTTTCAGTCCATGGCGAATATCCGGCACGGGGGTGGTGACAGGGGTTTCTTGAAGGGTTGCGGTTGTGTGGAGACCACTTCCGCCCCGGAAAGTTTCCTTCTGTCACCTGGGGAGGGATGGTGTGACGAGCGGCTTTTCTTCGGAGAAGCTGCTTCGTCCACCAGTTGTGGGCGGCGACAGAGGTCGTTTGAAGGGGCGGTTGCGTGTGCCTACGAGGCCGTTTCCGCCCTGGACAGCTTCCATCTGTTGCCTTTTGAGGATTGGTGACTGGGGTAGTTTGAAGGGTCAGTTGCGTGTGCCTACGAGGCCGTTTCTGTTCCCGGAAAGCTTAACCAGTCGCCTGGAGGGGGCAGTGACTGAGGTTGTTGAAAGGGGCGGTTGCGTGTGCCTTCGAGGCCGTTTCCGCCCTGGACAGCTTCCTTCCGTCACATTTGCGGTTGGTGTCCTTCTACGTGTCTTCTGGAATACCGGGGGGCACTGTAGTTATTGGTGGGACAGCTGTGGTGGGGTGTGTTTGAAGGGTATGGGACCAACCCAATGCGGTTGGGTATCCGGAAAGCACCATCCACCACAGGCAGACCGTTGAAGGGAAGGCGAACTCAGCGGACTTCGGTTCGCTGCTCGCCCGAACTTCTTGTAGAGCCAGTGGGTTGGGGGCCCACATTGCACGGCTTTACCGGTCTGGGGAGACGGTCGCGGGCTGTTCACAG
Source organism: Acleris cristana (assembly GCA_948252455.1). Lineage (NCBI taxonomy): Eukaryota > Metazoa > Arthropoda > Insecta > Lepidoptera > Tortricidae > Acleris > Acleris cristana. Next base: position 18,177,998 of record OX411780.1, read on the forward strand.
CCGTCTCCTCCTTTGGCGGAGAAGGGGGGGCTCTTCGGAGCAGGCCGGGAGGCGCGTCAGTGGAGAATGCTTTTTAGCGGTTCCGCGGCGCCTCACTACTGGCCAGGGAGGTTAAACGCCGGAGTGGTTTTAGACGGTAGTTCTTTTGAGAGTCCGTCATACCTCCCATTGCACAGCCATCCCCAGGCTGGGAGGATGCGTAAATTGCATTTCCACTCCGTCAACAAAAAAAAAAAAAAAAAAAAAAAAAAAAAAAAAAAAAAAAAAAAAAAGGTTAGGTTAGGTTAGGTTAGGTTAGGTTAGGTTAGGTTAGGTTAGGTTAGGTTAGGTTAGGTTAGGTTAGGTTAGGTTAGGTTAGGTTAGGTTAGGTTAGGTTAGGTTAGGTTAGGTTAGGTTAGGTTAGGTTAGGTTAGGTTAGGTTAGGTTAGGTTAGGTTAGGTTAGGTTAGGTTAGGTTAGGTTAGGTTAGGTTAGGTTAGGTTAGGTTAGGTTAGGTTAGGTTAGGTTAGGTTAGGTTAGGTTAGGTTAGGTTAGGTTAGGTTAGGTTAGGTTAGGTTAGGTTAGGTTAGGTTAGGTTAGGTTAGGTTAGGTTAGGTTAGGTTAGGTTAGGTTAGGTTAGGTTAGGTTAGGTTAGGTTAGGTTAGGTTAGGTTAGGTTAGGTTAGGTTAGGTTAGGTTAGGTTAGGTTAGGTTAGGTTAGGTTAGGTTAGGTTAGGTTAGGTTAGGTTAGGTTAGGTTAGGTTAGGTTAGGTTAGGTTAGGTTAGGTTAGGTTAGGTTAGGTTAGGTTAGGTTAGGTTAGGTTAGGTTAGGTTAGGTTAGGTTAGGTTAGGTTAGGTTAGGTTAGGTTAGGTTAGGTTAGGTTAGGTTAGGTTAGGTTAGGTTAGGTTAGGTTAGGTTAGGTTAGGTTAGGTTAGGTTAGGTTAGGTTAGGTTAGGTTAGGTTAGGTTAGGTTAGGTTAGGTTAGGTTAGGTTAGGTTAGGTTAGGTTAGGTTAGGTTAGGTTAGGTTAGGTTAGGTTAGGTTAGGTTAGGTTAGGTTAGGTTAGGTTAGGTTAGGTTAGGTTAGGTTAGGTTAGGTTAGGTTAGGTTAGGTTAGGTTAGGTTAGGTTAGGTTAGGTTAGGTTAGGTTAGGTTAGGTTAGGTTAGGTTAGGTTAGGTTAGGTTAGGTTAGGTTAGGTTAGGTTAGGTTAGGTTAGGTTAGGTTAGGTTAGGTTAGGTTAGGTTAGGTTAGGTTAGGTTAGGTTAGGTTAGGTTAGGTTAGGTTAGGTTAGGTTAGGTTAGGTTAGGTTAGGTTAGGTTAGGTTAGGTTAGGTTAGGTTAGGTTAGGTTAGGTTAGGTTAGGTTAGGTTAGGTTAGGTTAGGTTAGGTTAGGTTAGGTTAGGTTAGGTTAGGTTAGGTTAGGTTAGGTTAGGTTAGGTTAGGTTAGGTTAGGTTAGGTTAGGTTAGGTTAGGTTAGGTTAGGTTAGGTTAGGTTAGGTTAGGTTAGGTTAGGTTAGGTTAGGTTAGGTTAGGTTAGGTTAGGTTAGGTTAGGTTAGGTTAGGTTAGGTTAGGTTAGGTTAGGTTAGGTTAGGTTAGGTTAGGTTAGGTTAGGTTAGGTTAGGTTAGGTTAGGTTAGGTTAGGTTAGGTTAGGTTAGGTTAGGTTAGGTTAGGTTAGGTTAGGTTAGGTTAGGTTAGGTTAGGTTAGGTTAGGTTAGGTTAGGTTAGGTTAGGTTAGGTTAGGTTAGGTTAGGTTAGGTTAGGTTAGGTTAGGTTAGGTTAGGTTAGGTTAGGTTAGGTGGAGGTAAAATCTCAGCTGTGGATAAGTGGTTTCATGCGATTTTCGGAGACAAAACACTACATTTTTTGCTCTTTCGTTTAATGGTATCGATTCTGCTCTCACTTGTGACTTGGCCTTATTTTTTGGATTCTCCTTTTTGCGGTTGGTTTTTTGTTGTACGGATTTTCTCTTTTTTCGTTGATTTGTTTTTCGTTTGTCCGTCATCTTACCGAGCCCTTTTCAGGGCTAGGAAATAGCGGAGACTCGTTACTTTTGGGTTGTTGAGGTTTTATAATTTTCGTCACGCAAGTTTCGAAATTATAAGCCTTGGAAATTTGTAAATATTCACTTTAATTTTTTGTTAGATTTAGGGTTTGTTTACATTTTTTCGTAGTAATTTTGTCGGTGTTGCCTGTGTCCCACCTTGCCCAGTTTTTGGGTGGGGGTACCGGCAACGGTCCCGCTAATTACTGCGTTGTGTTTGTCGTGTTTTCTTTATTATAGTTGTAAAATTTTTATTTTTGAAGGCTTCGAGTTTTTACTCGAAGTTTTCAGGAAAAGTTTTCAACTTTTTTGTGTTTGGCATAGTTTTTTAATTAGTTGTAGTGCTTTTAATATTATTTAACTTTAAGTTTAGGATAGAACATTTATTTCTTTAAATATTTTGTATGAACTTTATAACCTTTTGACCCCCGGGTCAAAAGTTATTAGCGTTTAACTTAGGGCAGGTAGGTTGGAGTTTTCGTTTTACAAACTTAAGGTTTGCACCTGAGTTTGTAAAATCAATAACTTTTAACCCTTTAACCTTTTATAGGTTTTTATATTTTTGTTAACGAGGCGCAAGCAAGGGCTATTTTATAGTCTTTGTTTGACTCGCGTGCGACCCCGGGAAGTGGGTCAAATTTGGGGGCAAAGTTTTCCCAGATTGCTCTGAGGAAAATTTCAGGCGCCAAACCCACTTTTGTATGAGAAAGTCGAAATCCGAGTCACGCTTGACCATTTTAAGTTAGGTTAAGTCCTAACTTTGGTCGTAGTGGTCGGATTTCGACCGTTCTCAGGAGTGGGGTAGGGGGGGCCGTAATGGCCTCACCTACTGAAAGGGGTAGGACTCCAATGGAGGGGAGGGGTGCAGAGTCGGACTCTGACTCTGAGGACCCCGACCTCATTGAAGTCGAGGAGGGGATATATCCTCTGGCCCCTAAGAGGGCGCATGAGGATGAGGTGGATGACCCCAGGCCTCCGCAGGGGCCCAAGGTCAATTCGGCAGCGAGGGGGAAGCCCAAGGGGGCTTACGCCGGGCTGGCCGCAGCCAGGTTGAGGGCCAAGCTTTACCAGCTAGAGCCTCACTTTGAGGAGGGAGCTGGCCCTGACCCTGCGGCCATATATAGGAAGGATTTCCCTGAACTCCGCCGAAAGGGGGCAAAGGGGGGGAAAAAAGGGAGGGAGGAGGAAGCCGTGCGCTCCCGCTCGAGGTCGCGCTCTCGCTCGGCATCGCGCTCCCGGTCGGTCTCGCGCTCGCCCGACCTTATGGGTGGCGTACAGGGTCAACAGGAGGTTGACCCGATAGACGCCACCCGTATAGCGGCGAGGGACATCCTCGAGGCGGCCCGGGTATCCGGGAACCTAAAGGGGGAGGTGTGGGGCCGGATGAACCGGGCCTGCCGCACCATCTTGGCGTTAATGGACGAGGTCGAGGCTGCCAAGACTGAGAGTGAGGAGATCCGCATCCTTAAAGCGGACAACAAAAGGATGCGGGAGCAACTCGCTCTCAACTGGGCGGAACTGAAGGCGCTCCGCACCGCCTTCAGTGAGCGGGAGGCTCCGGCCGCTCCTGCTGCTGCTGCTGCGTTGCAGTTCGGAACCGCCGAACTGACGGAGGCCATCGAGACGATGAAGAGGGACCTGTTCCTCAGCATAGGGAGGATGGTAAACGACCGAATTGAGGAGGTCAGTAGGCGCCTCCCAGCGGAACCCATCCTCCGCCCACCATTGGCGCATGATAAGCGGGCTGTTAGGCCTACAGTAACAGCCCCCCCTCAGGGGAAAGTCGCAGGGCCTGCCCCGTCGCGCCTGACCCCGGTGGAAGCTCTCGAGCCGAGAGCCAGGGCCAGGCTTGGTGACGGGCAGCCAAAGGCTAAGGCGATTAAGAAGGCGGTGGCCTCGCCTCCTCCTGCTCCTGTTCCGGCCCCAAGGAAGGCCGCCAAGGCAGCAAAGGCTGCCCCAGCCAAGGCTGCCCCGGCCCCGAGAGCAGTCCGGCCCTCCGAGGGAGAACCCGGCCCTTCGGGCCAAATGCCGCCTCCGCCCGCGAAGATGTCGTGGTCGGAGGTGGTACGGAAGAAGGGGACGGGGAAGGCTAAAACCTCCCCCCCTCCCCCCAGCAAGAAGACCGGCAAGGCGGCGCACGGGCCCAAACCGGCCAAGCTGTCCGTCCCTAAGACGGCGGCGGTGGTGGTCTCCCTCAAGAAGGGGGCCACCACCACCCTGCAGGCCACCATGGCTAAGGCCATCAATGGCCTTAGCCTTAGTGAGGTCGGACTGCAGCATGTCCGAGTGAGAACCTCGATGACGGGGTCCCGGGTCATCGAGGTTCCCGGGGTGGACGGGCACAAAACCGCGGACACCCTCGCAGCCAAGCTGCAAGGGCTAGTGGGCGACGTTGCCGAGGTGAGCCGGCCCGTCAAAATGGCCGGCATTCAGATCGCCGGCCTGGACGAGTCGGCTACGAAGGAATCGGTGGCACAGGCCGTCGCCGCGGCGGGAGCGTGCCTGCCGGGGCAGGTGAAGGTGGGGGCCGTCCGCGCCCTTTATGATGGCACTGGATCAGTGCTGATCCAGTGCCCCGTACAGGCCGCGGTGACCCTAACAAGGGCAGGCAGGATCCTGGTGGGTTGGGCTTCCGCCAGGGTCACGACAGTGGGGCCGACACCGATGCGGTGCTTCCGCTGCTACGGTGTCGGCCATTCGCGGGAGTTATGCCCCTCAAAGGTGGACCGGAGCAATCGTTGCTTCCGGTGCAGCCAGGAGGGGCACAAAATGGGCGAGTGCTGGGAGAAGGCGTGGTGTGACGTGTGCCACCATGCCAAACTCCCGGCCGCCCACATGCTGGGGGGGAAGAATTGCTTCCCTCCAGTAACCAAGGGAAGGGACGTGAGGCCGCAGCGCCCCCGCCCCCCCGTTCCGAGCAGAGACGCCCCCGCGGAAACCGCCGCCGGCCAGGCCATCGAGGAGACCCGCATGGAGCTCTAAATGCCAGCGCACCATTTAGAGCTCCTGCAGGTCAACGTCAACCACTCCGCCAGAGCACAAGACTTGCTCATGCAAGTTGTGGCGGAGTGGTCGATTGACGTTGCCGTGGTTGCGGAGCCCTACTTCGTCCCTCCCCTACCCAACTGGGTAGGGTCGACGGACGAGTGGGTTGCCGTGGTGGTGCCGGCGGTCGGCAACGGCCCCCCCCTGGAGAAGATAGAGAGCGGCCCCGGATTTGTTGCGGCCAAATGGGGGAGTGACACCGTACTGATTGCGGTGTACTTCTCCCCCAATAGGCCGCTGGCCGCTTTCGAGGTTTTTCTGGGGGTCCTGGGGGGGGTCGTGAGGAGGGTGGCCCCGCGCCAAATAATGGTCCTGGGGGACCTCAACGCCAAAAGCGCGGCGTGGGGTTCCCCCGTAACGGACGCGCGCGGGGGTGTGCTCAGGGATTGGGTGGCGGCAACAGGGCTAGTAGTCCTTAACCAGGGCAGCGTCAACACATGCGTGCGGCGGCAGGGGGGGTCCATCGTGGACGTTACGTTCGCGACCCCTGCCATTGCCGCACGCCTCACAGATTGGCGCGTCCTGGAGGATGTGGAGACCCTCTCTGATCATCTGTATATCAGATTGAGGGTCTCCACAGGAGGGGGCCAGCCGCCACCCATCCCAGGGGGGGGGCGTAGAGGGGGAGGGGAGGAGTTCCCCAAATGGTCCCTGGCCCACCTTGACAGGGCCAGGGCGGACGAGGCGGCGATGGTGGAGGCCTGGTGTGCTGCCCCACCCGCCGCCTTGGGTGTGGAGGAGAGGGCGCGCCGGTTCCGCTCCGTGCTCCAGGCCGTGTGCGGAGCGGCCATGCCCCGGGCGAAACGTTTGTTTGCCCGTAAGAAGGTTTACTGGTGGTCCGCAGAAGTTGCGGCCCTGCGGACCGCCAGTAACGGTGCCCGCCGCGCCTACCAACACTGTAGGCGCAGGCGGCATACCGATGAGGAGGAGGAGGGGCTCTACCGGGCCCTCAAAGAAGCCAAGGGGGCCCTAGTAATGTCCATAGCAAAGGCCAAGGACGAGGCACACGCTTCGTTCTTGGCCACGCTGGACAGGGATCCGTGGGGGCGGCCGTACAGGGTGGTGCGCAACAAAATGCGCACCGCCCCCCCCATGGACTCCCTGGAGCCCCCCCTCCTTAGGAGGGTCATCGAGGGGCTGTTTCCGGCAGCCCCATCGATAACTCCCCCGGTGATGACCGAGCCACCGGGGGACTTGGAGGACCCACCCGAACTCGCCATCGCACCGGTAAGCGATGACGAGTTCGAGAGGGCGGTGGACCGGCTCCGGGGCTGCAAGAAAGCCCCGGGGCCCGACGGAGTACCGGGCCGGGTACTCCCCATCGCCCTAAAGCACCTCGGGGACCGACTCAGGCAGTTAATGGACGACTGCCTGAGGGAGGGACGGTTCCCGAGGGTGTGGAAGGAGGGGAGGCTTTGCCTCCTCCGGAAAGATGGTCGACCCCCGGACAGTCCCTCTGCCTATCGCCCCATAGTGCTGCTGGATGAGGCCGGGAAGATGTTCGAGAGAATCCTGGCCTCTAGGATCCAGCAGCACCTGGAGACCGCCGGCCCGAACGTGTCTGAGAGACAGTTCGGGTTCAGGGAGGGGCGGTCTACGCTCGACGCGCTGAAGTCCCTCAGGGACTTCTGTGAGTACGCGTCGAGCAGAGGGGAGGGTGTAGTGGCGGTGTCGTTGGACATCGCCAACGCGTTTGGCACCCTCCCCTATGGGGTGATAAGGGAGGCACTCATATACCATCGAGTGCCTCCCTACCTGCGGCGGGTCATAGAGCACTACCTCACCGAGAGGGTAGTGCTCTATGAGCAGAGGGACGGTCGACGGGGGTCGACGGAGATGGCCTGTGGCGTACCCCAAGGTTCCGTGCTCGGTCCACTTTTATGGAACCTGGGGTACGATTGGGCCATCAGGGGGGAGTTGCTCCCGCGGACGGCCACCATCTGCTACGCAGATGACACCATGGTGGCCGCGCGCGGGACCGACTTGAGGGAGGCGCTGTGCCGGGCGGAAGCGGCGGCCGAGCTGACCATTTACCGGATTGGTCGGCTCGGCCTGAGGGTGGCCCTCCCGAAGACAGAAGCGATAGTCTTCGGGGGGCGGGGGTGGAGGCTGCCGGCGGGTGCGGCGCTCACCCTGGGGGGGGAGTCGGTCCGGATCAGGCCCCACATAAAATATTTGGGGCTTGTTCTGGACCGACGTTGGAATTTCGGGGAGCACTTCTCACAGTTAGCTCCCCGAATTGTGGGCGCCGCGTCGGCGCTGGGTCGGCTTTTGCCGAACGTGGGTGGGCCGGGCTTCTTGTGCCGCCGGCTATATGCCGGCGTTACAAGGAGCATGGCTCTGTACGGGGCCCCCATCTGGGCGGACAAGCTGTCCGCCCGGAACAGGGCCCTGCTACAGAGGCCGCAGCGGGTGGTGGCCCTCCGAATCGTGAGGGCCTACATGACGGTGGCCCACGCCGCGGCCTGCCTCCTCGCCTGCACCCCGCCCTGGGAGTTGGACGCAGAGGTGCAGGCGGAGACCTACGTAGTTAGGTCCAGGGCCCGGGCGAGGGGTGAACGCCCGGACCCTGAGGAGGTGGAGGAGACGCGCCGGATGATGGAGCGCCGACTGCGGGACAGGTGGAAAGAGAACCTGGAGGACGCTCCCTATGGTATTCGGACCATAGGGGCGATCCTCCATTCGATGGACACCTGGTTGGAGAGAGCAGTCGGTGCTACATCGTACCGGCTTGTGCAGGTATTGACCGGACACGGATGCTTCGGTCATTACCTGCACAAGATTGGGAGGGAGCCCGGCCCGCAGTGCCATGAGTGCGGCGATCCGGACGACACGGCTCAGCACACCCTCGCGGTGTGCAGCCGGTGGAGTGCGGAGCGCTGCACTATGGCGCTGGCCATCGGGCAATGGGACCTCTCCCTGCACAGCGTTGTGTCTGCAATGCTGTGCAGCGACAGGTCCTGGAGGGCTGTGGCCTCATTCTGTGAGTGTGTCATCTCGCAGAAGGAGGCCTCGGAGCGGGAGCGCGAGGCGTCTCCTCACGCGCATCCGCTCCGGCGTAGACGGCGGGGGTTGAGGCGGCGGCGTTTTGCCGCCCGCCTCAACCCTTAGTGACTGCAGGTGGGGGATGGGAGTCCCCCGCCTGCCGTAGGCTAGTCACTTGGTTGTCTGGGAGAGGGGCCACGCGTACTCGGCCTCTCTCTCCTTTGGCGCGGGAAGCCCCGGCATTGGCTGGGGCAGCCGGAGGACACCGTGGGGAATGCTTAGGCGGGTTCCACGGTGTCTTACCAAGCCGGCAGGAGGGTACGCCAGGGTGGTTTTTAGTGGGTTGCGCCCCCTCGCCCCCTCTCATTCTGAGAGGGGGTGACGGAGTGAGTCCCACATACCCCCCCACCACTCCCATGGTGGGGGAAATGCATAAAGCATTTTCCACCCTGACAAAAAAAAAAAAAAAAAAAAAAAGGTTAGGTTAGGTTAGGTTAGGTTAGGTTAGGTTAGGTTAGGTTAGGTTAGGTTAGGTTAGGTTAGGTTAGGTTAGGTTAGGTTAGGTTAGGTTAGGTTAGGTTAGGTTAGGTTAGGTTAGGTTAGGTTAGGTTAGGTTAGGTTAGGTTAGGTTAGGTTAGGTTAGGTTAGGTTAGGTTAGGTTAGGTTAGGTTAGGTTAGGTTAGGTTAGGTTAGGTTAGGTTAGGTTAGGTTAGGTTAGGTTAGGTTAGGTTAGGTTAGGTTAGGTTAGGTTAGGTTAGGTTAGGTTAGGTTAGGTTAGGTTAGGTTAGGTTAGGTTAGGTTAGGTTAGGTTAGGTTAGGTTAGGTTAGGTTAGGTTAGGTTAGGTTAGGTTAGGTTAGGTTAGGTTAGGTTAGGTTAGGTTAGGTTAGGTTAGGTTAGGTTAGGTTAGGTTAGGTTAGGTTAGGTTAGGTTAGGTTAGGTTAGGTTAGGTTAGGTTAGGTTAGGTTAGGTTAGGTTAGGTTAGGTTAGGTTAGGTTAGGTTAGGTTAGGTTAGGTTAGGTTAGGTTAGGTTAGGTTAGGTTAGGTTAGGTTAGGTTAGGTTAGGTTAGGTTAGGTTAGGTTAGGTTAGGTTAGGTTAGGTTAGGTTAGGTTAGGTTAGGTTAGGTTAGGTTAGGTTAGGTTAGGTTAGGTTAGGTTAGGTTAGGTTAGGTTAGGTTAGGTTAGGTTAGGTTAGGTTAGGTTAGGTTAGGTTAGGTTAGGTTAGGTTAGGTTAGGTTAGGTTAGGTTAGGTTAGGTTAGGTTAGGTTAGGTTAGGTTAGGTTAGGTTAGGTTAGGTTAGGTTAGGTTAGGTTAGGTTAGGTTAGGTTAGGTTAGGTTAGGTTAGGTTAGGTTAGGTTAGGTTAGGTTAGGTTAGGTTAGGTTAGGTTAGGTTAGGTTAGGTTAGGTTAGGTTAGGTTAGGTTAGGTTAGGTTAGGTTAGGTTAGGTTAGGTTAGGTTAGGTTAGGTTAGGTTAGGTTAGGTTAGGTTAGGTTAGGTTAGGTTAGGTTAGGTTAGGTTAGGTTAGGTTAGGTTAGGTTAGGTTAGGTTAGGTTAGGTTAGGTTAGGTTAGGTTAGGTTAGGTTAGGTTAGGTTAGGTTAGGTTAGGTTAGGTTAGGTTAGGTTAGGTTAGGTTAGGTTAGGTTAGGTTAGGTTAGGTTAGGTTAGGTTAGGTTAGGTTAGGTTAGGTTAGGTTAGGTTAGGTTAGGTTAGGTTAGGTTAGGTTAGGTTAGGTTAGGTTAGGTTAGGTTAGGTTAGGTTAGGTTAGGTTAGGTTAGGTTAGGTTAGGTTAGGTTAGGTTAGGTTAGGTTAGGTTAGGTTAGGTTAGGTTAGGTTAGGTTAGGTTAGGTTAGGTTAGGTTAGGTTAGGTTAGGTTAGGTTAGGTTAGGTTAGGTTAGGTTAGGTTAGGTTAGGTTAGGTTAGGTTAGGTTAGGTTAGGTTAGGTTAGGTTAGGTTAGGTTAGGTTAGGTTAGGTTAGGTTAGGTTAGGTTAGGTTAGGTTAGGTTAGGTTAGGTTAGGTTAGGTTAGGTTAGGTTAGGTTAGGTTAGGTTAGGTTAGGTTAGGTTAGGTTAGGTTAGGTTAGGTTAGGTTAGGTTAGGTTAGGTTAGGTTAGGTTAGGTTAGGTTAGGTTAGGTTAGGTTAGGTTAGGTTAGGTTAGGTTAGGTTAGGTTAGGTTAGGTTAGGTTAGGTTAGGTTAGGTTAGGTTAGGTTAGGTTAGGTTAGGTTAGGTTAGGTTAGGTTAGGTTAGGTTAGGTTAGGTTAGGTTAGGTTAGGTTAGGTTAGGTTAGGTTAGGTTAGGTTAGGTTAGGTTAGGTTAGGTTAGGTTAGGTTAGGTTAGGTTAGGTTAGGTTAGGTTAGGTTAGGTTAGGTTAGGTTAGGTTAGGTTAGGTTAGGTTAGGTTAGGTTAGGTTAGGTTAGGTTAGGTTAGGTTAGGTTAGGTTAGGTTAGGTTAGGTTAGGTTAGGTTAGGTTAGGTTAGGTTAGGTTAGGTTAGGTTAGGTTAGGTTAGGTTAGGTTAGGTTAGGTTAGGTTAGGTTAGGTTAGGTTAGGTTAGGTTAGGTTAGGTTAGGTTAGGTTAGGTTAGGTTAGGTTAGGTTAGGTTAGGTTAGGTTAGGTTAGGTTAGGTTAGGTTAGGTTAGGTTAGGTTAGGTTAGGTTAGGTTAGGTTAGGTTAGGTTAGGTTAGGTTAGGTTAGGTTAGGTTAGGTTAGGTTAGGTTAGGTTAGGTTAGGTTAGGTTAGGTTAGGTTAGGTTAGGTTAGGTTAGGTTAGGTTAGGTTAGGTTAGGTTAGGTTAGGTTAGGTTAGGTTAGGTTAGGTTAGGTTAGGTTAGGTTAGGTTAGGTTAGGTTAGGTTAGGTTAGGTTAGGTTAGGTTAGGTTAGGTTAGGTTAGGTTAGGTTAGGTTAGGTTAGGTTAGGTTAGGTTAGGTTAGGTTAGGTTAGGTTAGGTTAGGTTAGGTTAGGTTAGGTTAGGTTAGGTTAGGTTAGGTTAGGTTAGGTTAGGTTAGGTTAGGTTAGGTTAGGTTAGGTTAGGTTAGGTTAGGTTAGGTTAGGTTAGGTTAGGTTAGGTTAGGTTAGGTTAGGTTAGGTTAGGTTAGGTTAGGTTAGGTTAGGTTAGGTTAGGTTAGGTTAGGTTAGGTTAGGTTAGGTTAGGTTAGGTTAGGTTAGGTTAGGTTAGGTTAGGTTAGGTTAGGTTAGGTTAGGTTAGGTTAGGTTAGGTTAGGTTAGGTTAGGTTAGGTTAGGTTAGGTTAGGTTAGGTTAGGTTAGGTTAGGTTAGGTTAGGTTAGGTTAGGTTAGGTTAGGTTAGGTTAGGTTAGGTTAGGTTAGGTTAGGTTAGGTTAGGTTAGGTTAGGTTAGGTTAGGTTAGGTTAGGTTAGGTTAGGTTAGGTTAGGTTAGGTTAGGTTAGGTTAGGTTAGGTTAGGTTAGGTTAGGTTAGGTTAGGTTAGGTTAGGTTAGGTTAGGTTAGGTTAGGTTAGGTTAGGTTAGGTTAGGTTAGGTTAGGTTAGGTTAGGTTAGGTTAGGTTAGGTTAGGTTAGGTTAGGTTAGGTTAGGTTAGGTTAGGTTAGGTTAGGTTAGGTTAGGTTAGGTTAGGTTAGGTTAGGTTAGGTTAGGTTAGGTTAGGTTAGGTTAGGTTAGGTTAGGTTAGGTTAGGTTAGGTTAGGTTAGGTTAGGTTAGGTTAGGTTAGGTTAGGTTAGGTTAGGTTAGGTTAGGTTAGGTTAGGTTAGGTTAGGTTAGGTTAGGTTAGGTTAGGTTAGGTTAGGTTAGGTTAGGTTAGGTTAGGTTAGGTTAGGTTAGGTTAGGTTAGGTTAGGTTAGGTTAGGTTAGGTTAGGTTAGGTTAGGTTAGGTTAGGTTAGGTTAGGTTAGGTTAGGTTAGGTTAGGTTAGGTTAGGTTAGGTTAGGTTAGGTTAGGTTAGGTTAGGTTAGGTTAGGTTAGGTTAGGTTAGGTTAGGTTAGGTTAGGTTAGGTTAGGTTAGGTTAGGTTAGGTTAGGTTAGGTTAGGTTAGGTTAGGTTAGGTTAGGTTAGGTTAGGTTAGGTTAGGTTAGGTTAGGTTAGGTTAGGTTAGGTTAGGTTAGGTTAGGTTAGGTTAGGTTAGGTTAGGTTAGGTTAGGTTAGGTTAGGTTAGGTTAGGTTAGGTTAGGTTAGGTTAGGTTAGGTTAGGTTAGGTTAGGTTAGGTTAGGTTAGGTTAGGTTAGGTTAGGTTAGGTTAGGTTAGGTTAGGTTAGGTTAGGTTAGGTTAGGTTAGGTTAGGTTAGGTTAGGTTAGGTTAGGTTAGGTTAGGTTAGGTTAGGTTAGGTTAGGTTAGGTTAGGTTAGGTTAGGTTAGGTTAGGTTAGGTTAGGTTAGGTTAGGTTAGGTTAGGTTAGGTTAGGTTAGGTTAGGTTAGGTTAGGTTAGGTTAGGTTAGGTTAGGTTAGGTTAGGTTAGGTTAGGTTAGGTTAGGTTAGGTTAGGTTAGGTTAGGTTAGGTTAGGTTAGGTTAGGTTAGGTTAGGTTAGGTTAGGTTAGGTTAGGTTAGGTTAGGTTAGGTTAGGTTAGGTTAGGTTAGGTTAGGTTAGGTTAGGTTAGGTTAGGTTAGGTTAGGTTAGGTTAGGTTAGGTTAGGTTAGGTTAGGTTAGGTTAGGTTAGGTTAGGTTAGGTTAGGTTAGGTTAGGTTAGGTTAGGTTAGGTTAGGTTAGGTTAGGTTAGGTTAGGTTAGGTTAGGTTAGGTTAGGTTAGGTTAGGTTAGGTTAGGTTAGGTTAGGTTAGGTTAGGTTAGGTTAGGTTAGGTTAGGTTAGGTTAGGTTAGGTTAGGTTAGGTTAGGTTAGGTTAGGTTAGGTTAGGTTAGGTTAGGTTAGGTTAGGTTAGGTTAGGTTAGGTTAGGTTAGGTTAGGTTAGGTTAGGTTAGGTTAGGTTAGGTTAGGTTAGGTTAGGTTAGGTTAGGTTAGGTTAGGTTAGGTTAGGTTAGGTTAGGTTAGGTTAGGTTAGGTTAGGTTAGGTTAGGTTAGGTTAGGTTAGGTTAGGTTAGGTTAGGTTAGGTTAGGTTAGGTTAGGTTAGGTTAGGTTAGGTTAGGTTAGGTTAGGTTAGGTTAGGTTAGGTTAGGTTAGGTTAGGTTAGGTTAGGTTAGGTTAGGTTAGGTTAGGTTAGGTTAGGTTAGGTTAGGTTAGGTTAGGTTAGGTTAGGTTAGGTTAGGTTAGGTTAGGTTAGGTTAGGTTAGGTTAGGTTAGGTTAGGTTAGGTTAGGTTAGGTTAGGTTAGGTTAGGTTAGGTTAGGTTAGGTTAGGTTAGGTTAGGTTAGGTTAGGTTAGGTTAGGTTAGGTTAGGTTAGGTTAGGTTAGGTTAGGTTAGGTTAGGTTAGGTTAGGTTAGGTTAGGTTAGGTTAGGTTAGGTTAGGTTAGGTTAGGTTAGGTTAGGTTAGGTTAGGTTAGGTTAGGTTAGGTTAGGTTAGGTTAGGTTAGGTTAGGTTAGGTTAGGTTAGGTTAGGTTAGGTTAGGTTAGGTTAGGTTAGGTTAGGTTAGGTTAGGTTAGGTTAGGTTAGGTTAGGTTAGGTTAGGTTAGGTTAGGTTAGGTTAGGTTAGGTTAGGTTAGGTTAGGTTAGGTTAGGTTAGGTTAGGTTAGGTTAGGTTAGGTTAGGTTAGGTTAGGTTAGGTTAGGTTAGGTTAGGTTAGGTTAGGTTAGGTTAGGTTAGGTTAGGTTAGGTTAGGTTAGGTTAGGTTAGGTTAGGTTAGGTTAGGTTAGGTTAGGTTAGGTTAGGTTAGGTTAGGTTAGGTTAGGTTAGGTTAGGTTAGGTTAGGTTAGGTTAGGTTAGGTTAGGTTAGGTTAGGTTAGGTTAGGTTAGGTTAGGTTAGGTTAGGTTAGGTTAGGTTAGGTTAGGTTAGGTTAGGTTAGGTTAGGTTAGGTTAGGTTAGGTTAGGTTAGGTTAGGTTAGGTTAGGTTAGGTTAGGTTAGGTTAGGTTAGGTTAGGTTAGGTTAGGTTAGGTTAGGTTAGGTTAGGTTAGGTTAGGTTAGGTTAGGTTAGGTTAGGTTAGGTTAGGTTAGGTTAGGTTAGGTTAGGTTAGGTTAGGTTAGGTTAGGTTAGGTTAGGTTAGGTTAGGTTAGGTTAGGTTAGGTTAGGTTAGGTTAGGTTAGGTTAGGTTAGGTTAGGTTAGGTTAGGTTAGGTTAGGTTAGGTTAGGTTAGGTTAGGTTAGGTTAGGTTAGGTTAGGTTAGGTTAGGTTAGGTTAGGTTAGGTTAGGTTAGGTTAGGTTAGGTTAGGTTAGGTTAGGTTAGGTTAGGTTAGGTTAGGTTAGGTTAGGTTAGGTTAGGTTAGGTTAGGTTAGGTTAGGTTAGGTTAGGTTAGGTTAGGTTAGGTTAGGTTAGGTTAGGTTAGGTTAGGTTAGGTTAGGTTAGGTTAGGTTAGGTTAGGTTAGGTTAGGTTAGGTTAGGTTAGGTTAGGTTAGGTTAGGTTAGGTTAGGTTAGGTTAGGTTAGGTTAGGTTAGGTTAGGTTAGGTTAGGTTAGGTTAGGTTAGGTTAGGTTAGGTTAGGTTAGGTTAGGTTAGGTTAGGTTAGGTTAGGTTAGGTTAGGTTAGGTTAGGTTAGGTTAGGTTAGGTTAGGTTAGGTTAGGTTAGGTTAGGTTAGGTTAGGTTAGGTTAGGTTAGGTTAGGTTAGGTTAGGTTAGGTTAGGTTAGGTTAGGTTAGGTTAGGTTAGGTTAGGTTAGGTTAGGTTAGGTTAGGTTAGGTTAGGTTAGGTTAGGTTAGGTTAGGTTAGGTTAGGTTAGGTTAGGTTAGGTTAGGTTAGGTTAGGTTAGGTTAGGTTAGGTTAGGTTAGGTTAGGTTAGGTTAGGTTAGGTTAGGTTAGGTTAGGTTAGGTTAGGTTAGGTTAGGTTAGGTTAGGTTAGGTTAGGTTAGGTTAGGTTAGGTTAGGTTAGGTTAGGTTAGGTTAGGTTAGGTTAGGTTAGGTTAGGTTAGGTTAGGTTAGGTTAGGTTAGGTTAGGTTAGGTTAGGTTAGGTTAGGTTAGGTTAGGTTAGGTTAGGTTAGGTTAGGTTAGGTTAGGTTAGGTTAGGTTAGGTTAGGTTAGGTTAGGTTAGGTTAGGTTAGGTTAGGTTAGGTTAGGTTAGGTTAGGTTAGGTTAGGTTAGGTTAGGTTAGGTTAGGTTAGGTTAGGTTAGGTTAGGTTAGGTTAGGTTAGGTTAGGTTAGGTTAGGTTAGGTTAGGTTAGGTTAGGTTAGGTTAGGTTAGGTTAGGTTAGGTTAGGTTAGGTTAGGTTAGGTTAGGATAGGTTAGGTTAGGTTAGGTTAGGTTAGGTTAGGTTAGGTTAGGTTAGGTTAGGTTAGGTTAGGTTAGGTTAGGTTAGGTTAGGTTAGGTTAGGTTAGGTTAGGTTAGGTTAGGTTAGGTTAGGTTAGGTTAGGTTAGGTTAGGTTAGGTTAGGTTAGGTTAGGTTAGGTTAGGTTAGGTTAGGTTAGGTTAGGTTAGGTTAGGTTAGGTTAGGTTAGGTTAGGTTAGGTTAGGTTAGGTTAGGTTAGGTTAGGTTAGGTTAGGTTAGGTTAGGTTAGGTTAGGTTAGGTTAGGTTAGGTTA